>JASDDO010000031.1:120502305-121981669 GCA_030015575.1 Agapanthus africanus
TTAAATCCACAGCTAAAGTATTGACGAGTCTTTAGAGTCCCCCACAGACAGTTTCTTAAGTTTCGGGCGAAACGCTGTAGAGGCCGTATGGAGATATGGCAGGATTCGATCATATACGTGCAGTATTGCACGGATCATGATCGGACGGATAATACTAGCGGGCTTTGGTTTAAACCGGATCCTAGTATTGTACAGTGTAGATTTTGTCTCATTGCATTTGTATTCGGTCGGAATACAAATGCGGGTATGTATATACAGTCGCGGGGTTTTCCTGTAATTTATTACGGGATCGTTTTTCTAAAGTTGCCAGTTTTCCTTCCGGTTTCGGCCATTTTCCTTTGTTTCTTTCTTTGGCTGAATTTTGGTGGAGGGGTTATTTGCAATTGTGCATTTTATTATGGAGGAGACTTTTTGTGATAGCTTCATGATGGTTCAACCATCATTTGACTTTTGGTTCATCATGGTTCTTGCCTCTCATGATTACCTTTTTTTCATCATGGTTTACTTGGTTGTTGGTGATGGGAGTTGATATGGATTTGGTAGTGATCATTATTCATCATGATAACCCTTTCTCTCTCTTGCATTATGTTTGGGCTCACTCCCTCTTCTCATTCTCCATGTGATGGTCGGCCACTTGAGAGATGGGGCTGTCCCAATTTTTGGAGAGGGGAATTCATCTCATTTGGCTTGCACAAAATAACATAGCTCCATTTTCAAAGCTCATCTCCTTCTCCACTAAAAACCATGACAACTTCTTAAACCCCTTGAGACAAAGAATACTACACTAGCCTACAGCATTCTTGGACACGTCGGCTCGCCAACTCCGTGCCCGAGTTGCCTCGGTCCAGAGGTGGGAGCCCGTAAAAGAACCCGGCGATGTGGTGCCCTTCCGACGAGGAGGTGAAGACCGGAGATTCGGCGGGGAGATTGGGATGATGACGAGAAGACCGAAGGACATGGATCGCTCGGTATATCTCTCTACCCATTCTCTAGTTTGCTAGGAGTAGGTTAATGGCCCGATCCGGATTTTAGTACGCGGTAGCGCCAGTTTTAAAAGTTAAATAAAAGTATCGTTTCCGCATTTTGGCCTCAGGATGACGGCCGGGGCGCTGCCGTGCACTTACACTAGTATCAGAGCCACGCCATTAACCTAGTCTAGCTTGCTCTAACGTGTTTACAAGTTCGATCAAATGGATTTTCCAAAAACCGTGTTTCCATGACAAGTTTCTGTCGAATTTTTCCAGTGCTCAAAAAATTATTTGGTACATTTTAAAAATACGTGTAGGGTTTTCTAAGGAATCTGTAAAAATTTGGTCGCCTAATATCACTGTTCCACCGCGGAACCGCGACCAAACCCATGCGTTGACCGCGGTTCCGCGGCTATTGTAGGTCCTTGCTGCACCAAATTTTTACAGAGACTCTCTGACATGGAAATAGGGTTTTTGGTATATTCTGTTTGGGCCCAGATTTTCTTTGAGTGCTACAGTTGTGCTTGGGGCCCACTTCGGGAATTTTAGTCGATCGAAAATTTTAAACATGTTAGTTCACAATATTTACATTATATCTGCGGCCGTGAATGTCATTTGATCGGTAAATCCTGTCTAACTGCTATAGCCCTTTTAGACGAATTTGCGAACGTGACATTCACGTTGATGTTCTGTGTTGTGCTGTGATGTTGCGGATTGTCGTGGTGGATAGCCTGGATGCAATGGTAGTACAGTTTGGTTTATTATGTACATTTGATATTGCGGGGCGAGCGTCCGACATGTGGACTGCCGTCACTGCCTGTTTGTATATTATTCATTTGGGGAACGACCGGGCTGAGATCGATGTACCCGTTGTATGTATATTTTACTTTTTGTACTAGGATTACCCCACGGAGGGGTGCACGGATAGCCGGGTTCTAGAGGGCAACGGGCCCGCATCTTATGGCTTTGAGACGGAGGGGGCTTCACTCTAGAATTGGCGGGCTATTCGCCGCACTCGTAGGGGGTATAGGTTGACCAAAGGAGGGGTGCCCAAGGTACCGGATTCTGTGAAGTGTTGGGTGGTCCATTCACGTTGCTGAAGGGGGCTGCCTCGCTTCAGGTTTTGGCGGGTAACTTTCTACGCCCATAGGGTCTAGGATTTCATTGCACAGGCTATCCACACGACCAGGAGAACGTCGGGTTTCAGTAGCGGCTCTATGAAACCCGGGGATCCCAGATATCTGTATTGTTCCGTGATGCTTATTGCATTTCTGTGATGTTGCATTTTATCACGCCTTGAGCGAATATTATATATTGATATATATACTAGTAGATGTTGTATATGTTTTGCATCCGCGCTAGTCCAGTCCCCGCTATGTTGTTAGTTAAGTAACCTAACGGGTGATGACGGGACCCAATGGCGAATGCGGATGGCATATACGTACATCATTATTTTCGTTCTTTGTGGTGTGATCAATTGATGGGACTGCGTTGATTCGGATCAATGCAAGCTAAATAAACCTATTCTGATGTTGTTGGAACATTTTTTTCAAAATGTTGTTATTGCAAGGACATTCTCTTTTGTTTTGCACAGTGGTATTCGGTTATGAATATCCAGCACCTCAGTCGACAAGGCAAGGGCCGAGATCCCTTCACCGGGAGTGACCCCTTGGATAGAAGTTTGCGTCAGGCCAATAACTTCACTATAGTCGATTACTTTTGCTTTGCATCGTGGTATTCAGTTGGAATATCCTGCACCTCATTCTACGGGGAAAGAGCCGAGATCCCTTCACCGGGAGTGACTTCTTTAGCAAAGGTTTTCGTCACTATATTTTTATAAAAAGCTATCCGGTTCCTTCAACGATATCAAGTTCATTACGTTAAAGGTTTTTCGCCAAAAACCATTCGTAGCCCTCCGTCATTTCAAACAGGTGGCACGTAGTATTCATGCTATATTTGTTGACCTTCGTCAAGGCATAGTGAATGGTAGCTGCTTGTTACCTTTCTGCTGCACAGATAGATGCGTTGGTTTAGGACAGTCGTATAGCCATGTTGACATTCGTCAAGGGCTTGTACGGGTGGGTTCAAATTAACCTGGACAATGACGGGTAGAACTTGACATGTGACTTATGATTTGTTGACCTTTGTCAAGGTCATAAAAGCATGGGGTAAAAATCACATCGGGAGTTTCTAAAGAAACTGAAACTTGCCAGATATGCGCATACCTTCTGGAGTGTGATAACGAGAGTGGATTCCATCATGTTATCATGCGATGATAGTTGGATCCCGATTCCCACTGATGAGTTGGTTTACTCCTCGGGTGATCCCGACTAATTCTTCTTTCAGGTTTGGAGGAGAATTTGACGATACAATTGGAGGTTTCCTGATTGGATAAATTGATAACCATTCTTATCTAGGTTAGAGTGCACGCTGAGTATTTCTTTTCTCTCTCTCTTTGGCAGCGACCATGGCCCGACCTTTGACTATGACTCAGTGACCAAATTAACCGAACCTTCTTAAACACTGGCTTTTGGATTGTCAGAGTTGCAAATCTCATTGCCACTCCTACTTTTACCCTTTTCTCCAGGACACCCCGTATTATTACGAACGTCCACTTCCATTGGATAAAACCATCGTATGGTTATATACGAACTCGAAGGAATTTATTGGAGGATGGTTTCCGGTTCTGGAGAAAATGAATAGGACTATTCAGTTGTCTTTTCCTTTTACCTTCTCTCAGGTTTCGAGTGCTCCTTGGATTAGGGGATAGTACACCCGTTACGCCTATTGGATAGTCTTCTTCCAAACCTTAGGCTGGTGCCGAACGGTAGGGAATGAAGAAAGCCGATTAGCCTAAGTGTGGTGTACAGAAGGTATTAAGTTAAGACAAATAAAGGGATTAGAAGGAGGGAAAAGTAAATTGCGACTGCTATTCACGACCAAACCAAGTATTTCATTACCACTCCCACTTCACCTTTGTATTTCTCCAGGACACTCCGTATCACTACGAAGATCCACAGTTTATTGGATACTCCATCGTATGGCTATATACGAACTTGAAAAGACTTGTTCCAGTTCGGGGATGGATTCTGGTTCATGAGAAATAGGAATAAGGTTTATTCGGTTGTCTTTTATCTTCACCTTCTCTCGCATTGCGAGTGTTCCTAGGATTAGGAAAGTACACCCATTACGCTTATTGGATAGTCTTCTTCCAAACCATAGGCTGGTGCCGAACGGTAGGGAAGGAAGAAAACCATTTAGCCTAAGAGGGTGTATAGAAGGCAATAACTAAAGACATATGAAGGGATTTGGAGAGATGGCAAAGAAATATACGGTTACAGTTGTGAATCTGGATAATGGAAGAGGCATTACTAGGAATACCCGGATACCCCTACGAAACATTTCAATGTTTCAGTTTCACTGTGCACTGTTAAAAGAAAACTGATTTCCCAATTAGTCCTTACTCCAGGGTATGTATTTACCAGGTTTGATTCTCACTTCTGTATGGTTTTACAGATGATGAGTGGGAGTAAGTTATTGGGAATTGGGTGATTGTCCTCATTATATCGGAATTCGTTGTAATTGGTGATATTTGAGAAAACCACCCGGGTTGTTTGCCAGACGGCAAATATTTGGTTTTGAATATCCGCTGTTATGCACCAATTTCAAATTGATATATTTATACGTCTATTTTTATAGAGTGAGATATATCTTTTTGAAATTATGTCCATGACATTTACCTATATCAGTGGATGGTTAGGTAAGAAGCATTAAACAACGGCGTAATTCTTCTTAACCATAAGTACAGTTTTCAACCTACGACACACGGGGAATGAGTTATTAAACTCAAGGGACTTATACAGAGTATTGTATGTTGTCCAGTGTCCATTAGGACAGAGGGGTTGGTACTCATACTGTATTCTGTTTACTTGTGACTTCTCTGGTTCTTAGACATGTGTTTCGTAGAAACACAAGGTCCAAGTTTTGAGAAGTTATAGGTATAAGATTAAAGTAGAGAACCAGGTATTGCAAGTATCGGGATTCTTCAAGGTAATCGAAGATGTAGATACTTGTGTATGGTATTCAGTTGATAGTAATGATTAAGAGAACTTACTTCTCTTTCGGGTTACTCATAATTGGAAGTATTCCTAAGTTGAGTAACGCTGATCGGCCTCTCTCCATTTAGTTGACATGCACTGGAGACAGTTGCATGATTTGAATCTGGTTCCAATTAAATCAGTGCCTCTATTTCTATATTGGATATAGAACGGTTCATATCTTAACGATGTTAAGGGATGGGGAGTTGTCCGGCTTATGATTAAAACCAGACTCTGGACAACTGAAGCACGTTTCCGTAATGGCTGTTTGTGGGTTGACCCGGGCTATGACGAGGGTTGACTTTCTACCATCTGGAAGATCAATAGTGATATTGTTCTAGACTCGCCACAGTTTTAAGTAAAATGGATTTTTTCAGAAAACAGAAGTGGGAGTATGGTAGAACTGGAAGTGATTCCAGAACCGCAAACGATTGCTGAAAATTTGATAAGAACCTAAAGATTCAATCTGGTTTGACATTCCATTAGCCACTCCGCAGATATGGTGGGTAACCTCAGGCACTCGAGAGGTACTTCGGTATGCTCAAAGACGGTGACAGGAGGTTCTTGTTTACCCAGACTTGCCGATGTTGTTGTTCCAGACTGTGAGACCCGGCAGGAGGATAAGTATAGCGTCGTTCTAAATAAGATTTAGAAGTGCACGTGTATATGATTCTACCAGAGGGTTGTCGTAGTCAGTGGGAGCGGCGGAAGCATTGGTAGACAAGTGGCTTATGTCTATTAAGAGACTAAAGCAGATGTAGCGGAGATAGATCATCTATTTCTGATGTGACAGTCATAGGTTTGACTTCATCAGAATAAGGGATGGATCTGTTAAGAAGGTAGTAGGGTGTGATGTCCTGGTATTTGGATGACATACACAGAGTAGGAAGTGAAATTCCTATGCTACGGTCGGTTATACTTTGGTTGTCACATAGTGGTTTCTCCACATAGGACTTAGATATTATATCAAACATTCTGTTTACTAGATCTATGGTTTTAGATCTAGATTTAGGTAGTTTCCCAATCTGGATACTTAGACAGCATTCTAAAGGTGTTTTAGAATGGACGACTCCTGGCATGGTAGTGTACCTATAGGTAATGGAGTCACCCTCTCTAAAGGTGTCTTACAGACAAAAGGGGAGAGGGATGTGCATGATTGACAGATCACTTGCTTAGGCAATTGAGTTGATCATGAGATGTCAAGTACCACACCAGATGTTGTTTTTCCACTGGATGGAATAAGTTGATATTAATCTTATCCTGGAGAGACATTCGGAAGCAGTTTTAGAACATAAGTGGGTGTTCTAGGCTATGATAACGACAGCCTCATTCGGCAGACAGTTATCATTCCAGGCTTCCAAGGTGACCTAGATGACAGAGTGACTGTCAGAGTTATAGTTTTCCCTCTGACGAGGGGCAGTATTTTGGACAGGTGGTCCAAGCAGACACTGAGGGAGGCATTACGCAGGATACTGATTAAGTTCAGTTGACGATGCAGTCTAAGAAGTTTGGATTTGGAGTTCATTTATGAGCTAGGTCCCATCAGATATCCAGACATATTCTGAGACAGGTATTGCTCATTTCGGGAGATGGCTTTCTCCGCGAACTTGAGATAAACAGAGACATAGAAAGAAACATCAGAGCGGATCCACTCACTGAGGCTATTCCTCGAACGCATTAGTTTCACAAACGGGTTTTGTGAGACTGATTAGTAGAGGAGTTGGGTGTTCAGTATCACACGGGCTGTGAGTATGCGACATCACAATAATTAGCCTTGAGTGCAAGTGGGAGATTGTTGGAGATAGTGCCCTCAGAGTCAATTATTGGATCATAAGCACGTGATTGCAATGATTGAGAGAGGACCTATACCGTTAGAACAGTCTTACTCAAGATGATAGTATGCTATCTGGTTTATCTTTATCATCGTGTACTGCTTTAGGTGACCTTACAGGTCACTATTGCGCGTTTATAGAGCCCTTAGGATTCTTGCTTAACGGCCAGCGGTATGATGGCGATCATATACGTGGGAGCTGGGGTCTATAAGCACGTCCTTAAAAGGTCCCTAGTCGTGGGAGTTTTCGAGACAGGGCATTGATACTCCAGAATAGACTAGTGTATACAGTCGAGACCCCGACGAGGGGTGGTGGCCGGTCTCACAAGCCACTGGTGTCAGTTGGTTCACCTAAGATGTATACAGGTGCTCATTGGGTTATGAGTACACCGGACAGGACTCGCCGGGAACATGCTAGGTTGTCTTATACCTGATGTCAGATAGCAGTTCCCTGGTGACATGTGTACAGGTTAGTTCATCGACCCGAGATCGTTATTTGTTTCGTGTGAGTTCCCACTGTACTTTGATTACTACCCTACCACGGCTCAAAGGAGTCGTGCAAACAGGTTTTAGTTGGGTACAGTCCCGAGCCACATGGAGGCAGTGAGCGGATCTGCAGGGGTTCGTCTCTCCCGGTATTGGGGGTGAGGTCGCGCTGTGTCTAGGAGAGCCATTACACGAAGTCCTTGGCCAAGGCAGGAGATTTACTGGTAGGCATTCCAGTAATATCTCAGGGTGTTCTGGGCTACACTCCGACACGACTTGTACCGCTTTTGGTGGTCTGACTTTTACCAACCCCCTAGGCCTGCCATGTGATGCTCATAGACGAATGGACCGGACTATACGGATATTGTCACTGACAGGCTCAGTAGGGTGTCAGGATGAGTTCGCTCATCGACGTCCCTTTTGATCAATACCTGGTAGCCCGTTACGTATGGCTAATACCTCTGACGTGCTAGTGGTTAAATCCACAGCCAAAGTATTGACGAGTCTTTAGAGTCCCCCACAGACAGTTTCTCAAGTTTCGGGCGAAACGTTGTAGAGGCCGTATGGAGATATGGCGGGGTTCGATCATATACGTGCGGTATTGCACGGATCATGATCGGACGGATAATACTAGCGGGCTTTGGTTTAAGTCGGATCCTAGTATTGTACAGTGTAGATTTTATCTCATTGCATTTGTATTCGGTCGGAATACAAATGCGGGTATGTATATACAGTCGCGGGGTTTTCCTGTAATTTATTACGGGATCGTTTTTCTGAAGTTGCCAGTTTGCCTTCCGGTTTCGGTCATTTTCCTTTGTTTCTTTCTTTGGCTGAATTTTGGTGGAGGGGGTTATTTGCAATTGTGCATTTTATTATGGAGGAGACTTTTTGTTATAGCTTCATGATGGTTCAACCATCATTTGACTTTTGGTTCATCATGGTTCTTGCCTCTCATGATTACCGTTTTGTTCATCATGGTTTACTTGGTTGTTGGTGATGGGAGTTGATATGGATTTGGTAGTGATCATTATTCATCATGATAACCCTTTCTCTCTCTTGCATTATGTTTCGGCTCACTCCCTCTTCTCATTCTCCATGTGATGGCCGGCCACTTGAGAGATGGGGCTGTCCCAATTTTTGGAGAGGGGAATTCATCTCATTTGGCTTGCACAAAATAACATAGCTCCATTTTCAAAGCTCATCTCCTTCTCCACTAAAAACCATGGAAACTTCTTAAACCCCTTGAGACAAAGAATACTACACTAGCCTACAGCATTCTTGGACACGTCGGCTCGCCAACTTCATGCCCGAGTTGCCTCGGTCCAGAGGTGGGAGCCCGTAAAAGAACCCGGCGATGTGGTGCCCTTCCGACGAGGAGGTGAAGACAGGAGATTCGGCGGGAAGATCGGGATGACGACGAGAAGACCGAAGGACACGGATCGCTCGGCATATCTCTCTACCCATTCTCTAGTTTGCTAGGAGTGGGTTAATGGCTCAATCCGGGTTTTTAGTACGCGGTAGTGCCAGTTTTAAAAGTTAAAGAAAAGTATCGTTTCCGCATTTTGGCCTCGGGATGACGGCCGGGGCGCTGCCGTGCACTTACAATAATGGCCTGCCTGAAACTAGTATGGTCATCTTCTTCCAAGATGCAATCCTCTCGATCCCCGTCTATGAGAAAACCGTAGTATCTCTCGGGCGGATGAGAAATCCTACCAGGTCTACGGAGTGGCTGACGTTCGTCTGGGACTATTGAATTTTCTGGTTCTACTAAATCCTCAGTTTGAGTTTGTGGTTCAGATATTTCATCCTGTTCTACTGTGCTCCCACTTATTTCTTTTGTAAGAAATTGCCACTCAAAAAAGGTGGCGCGACGAGCAATGAACACCTTCTGTTCCTCAGTGTGGTAGAACAGATATCCCAGAGAATTTCTAGGATATCCCACAAATTTGCACAAAACTGATCGTGCTTGAAGCTTGTCCAGATTTTGCACCTTTACATAGGCCGGAAAACCCCATATCTTAATACGTTCAAGATATGGTCTTTTACCACTCCATATTTCATATGGAGTTTTAGGCACAGGTTTAGACGGAACTTGATTCAACAAGTACGCTGCCGTTTCAAGTGGAAGTCCTAAGAATGAAAAAGGTAACTCGGCATTACTCATCATGGAGCGAACCATATCCAATAGGGTACGGTTCCTCCGCTCCGATACGTCGTTGTGCTATGGTGTATATGGAGGAGTAAGCTGAGAGAATGTCATTCTCTTTTAGAAAGTCCCTGAATTCAGTGCTCAAGTACTCTCCTCCTCTATCAGATCGGAGGATCTTGATACTTTTTCCAGTCTAGTTCTCTACTTCATTTCTGAATTCTTTGAATTTCTCAAAAGCTTCAGATTTGTGTTCCATAAGATACACATATCCGAATCTAGAGAGATCGTCAGTGAATGTGATGAAGTACGAGAACCCACCCCTTGCATGTATAGACATCGGACCACACACATCACTGTGTATGAGTCCCAAGTGCTCTGCTGCTCTTTCTCCATGTCCGGTGAATGGAGATTTGGTCATCTTTCCTTTGAGACAAGACTGACAAGTTTCATAAGATGAAAATTCGAACGTATTCAAGAGTCCATCTTTATGTAACTTACTTAGTCTTTTCTCTCCGATATGACCAAGTATACAATGCCACAAGTAGGATTCGTTCGTATCTGAACTCTTCCTATTGTGTGTGTTTTGTACATTGAGAACTGTATTCTGATTTAGAACATAGATACCATTACACAGTGTAACTTCTGCAACCAGTACCTTATCAAGGTAAATGTTCATGATATTTCTATCAAGAACAAAGTTATATCCATCTTTATCAAGTAAAGAAACTGATATGATGTTGCAAACCATGGAATGTACATAGTAGCAATTGTTCAAAATCATAGTATTTCCATTTGGCAACACTAAGTGATATTCACCTACGGCTGCAGCATTAACTTGTGCTCCGTTCCCTACCTTGAGGGACATATCACCAGGTCCAACTATCCTACTTTTTCTCAATCCATGCAATAAATTATAAATATGAGATCCTGATCCGGTATTTAGTACCAAGGAGGTAGGACTTACCGAAAAGCAGTTCTCAATTACAAGAACACCTGAAGTAGATGTATTAGTATGCTTCTTCTTCAATGGGGTCTCCTTGGAATCCAGACTATCCTCTTTCCTCTGCTTATACTTACGATCCCCATCATAAGTTAGAGCCAAACCGACGTTCCCCAGCCCCGAATAAGAATTCGGATAGGTCAAGCGATACATTTTATTATCTTGATTAGGGCGTGAAATGGTTGCTACCTAGAGAGAAAGAAAAGAAACACTCAGCGTGCGCTCTTGCAAGATTAGATTGGTTATTAATTTATCTAATCAGGATGGCTCCCACTGTTTCCTCAAATTCTTCTTCAAATCTTAAAAGAAGATCTAGTCAGGATTTAATCACACGTCACAATACTTGCTTAACCTTTCAGCCAGGCTAGTATTGGTACTTCGAGGGAGGTTTTCCAACGCTTTCGCGAAGTTCCTTAATTATATAACCTCTTTCCCTGGAGGCGTAGCCCCGCTAACACCGTTCTAGACACCTACTTGGTTTATAACATTGATTGTTAAGTGAAATAATCTCCCGATAGTAATCCAATTCATCAGTGGGATCGGGATCCAACTATCATTGTGTAATGACCTAGATGGAATCCACTCTAGTCACTACACTCAGGAAGGTATGCTAAATCTACAAGTTTCCTGTATATTTGAAACTCCCGATGTGGTTTTTGCCCCTAACGGCTTTATGACCTTGACAACGCCAACATATCATAAGCCGCTAGTCAAGTTCAGCCCGTCATTATCTTGATTAACTTAGACCTACCCGCATATCCCTTGACAATGCCAACATAGCTATGTGACTGTCCTAAATAATCGGAAATAAAGCTGCAAACAAGCAATACTCAGATAATGATCACTACGCCTTAACAATGCCAAAATACGTAGCTCGAATACTAAGTAGTACTTGTAGGAAATGACGGAGAGCTACGGCTGGATTTTTGGTGAAAAACCCTTTAACGTAATGAACTTGATATCGTTGAAGGAACCTGAGCAATTTTGAAAAGGAATGGTGTAAGCTCCGCTTTTTTTTTGAAAATTTCTGGTTTTGAAAAAACCGAGTAATCTATAGTATAGGTTTTAGCTCAAGAGATCACTCCCCGTGAAGGGATCTCGGCTCTTTCCTCCTAGAATGAAGTGCTGGATATTCATGACCGAATACCACTATGTAAAGCGAAAGAATATAACTGTAGTTTTTCGAAATTTGTTCCAACAACATCTTTTAGGTTTATTTTCTTGCATTAAACAAATTAATACGGTCCCATCAATTTTAACCTATCACACCAGAAAAGAACGAAAATACAATGTGCGTATATGCTATCCGCATTCGCCACGGGGCCCCGTCATCACCCGTTAGATTACTTAACTAACGACAGAGCGGGGGCTGGACTAGCGTGGGTGCAAAACATATACAACATCTACTACTATATATATAAGTATATACAACATTCATCCCAGGCATGATAATAATCAACATCACAGAATCTCAGCCAACAATACAGAATGGTGGAAAATCTTCGAGCCCCGGGTTTTATTTGAGCCGCAAATAAAACCCGACGTTCCCGATCGTGTGGATATCCTGTGCAATGAAAACCTGGACCTCTACGAGCACGGAAAGTTACCCGCCAATCCCAGAAGTGAGGAAGCCCCCTTCAACAAAGTGAATGGGCCACCCAGCACTTCACAGAATCCGGTAACTTGGGCGCCCCTCCGTAGGTCAAACTATACCCCCTACGAGTGCGGCGAATAGCCCGCCAATTCTAGAATGAAGCCCCCTCCGTCTCAACGCCATGAGATGCGGGCTTGTTGCCATCTAGAACCCGGCTCTCCGTGCACTCCACCATGGGGTAATCCTAGTACAGAAAAAGAAAATAATATGTACAAATGGTGACATCGACCTCAACCCGGTCGTTCCCCAATCAAATAATATACAACCCGGCAAAGACGGCAGTCCACATATCGGATGCTCGTCCCGCAAAATGAATATACAAATGAATCTTTAACTGTACCACTAACATTGCACCACATGCTATCCACCATGACTATCCAACCACAAGCACAAAACATCAACGTGAATGTCACGTTCGCAAACCCGTCTAAAAGAACATATAGCAATCAGACGAGTTTACCGATCAAATGACATTCACGGTCGCAGATAAAAGTGAATGTACCGTAAACTATTAAAAAGTGTCAAATATAACGACTTCGAAACACTCCAAATTGCCCCATACTGAAAACAACAGAGAATCAAACTTAGGCAAAAAAACTAGCAACACCAGAAAATCAAACTCCTTGAGATAAGAACCAAGAACAAAACTCGATGCATTTCTCCACCATAAAACTGAGGAGGCCGGTTTTTGTGAGGTTGTGGCTGGCCAAATGATGGTATAATTGCATCATTTTTGTTCTAGGTACATCTCACACTCTGCAGTTGTTTAAAAAAAATTTGAAGCCCTTAAAAATTCGACAGAAACTGCAGTTTGGTTTTGATGTTACAGAGTCGTTTCGGTTTCGTTGATTTAACATTGTTTAAACTTGCTAGTCTAGGATTTATGGGCTGGCTCTAATACCATGAAGGGTTACGCTAGCGCCCCGGCCAACTTCCGTGGCCAAATACGGAACAAAAATTTTACTACGATCATAAACTTGGCGCTAGGATAACACAAAAACCCGGATCTTTACCATAAACCTAGTTAGCATGTTAGGGTTCTATCTACTATGATAGAAAGTATACCTAATGAAAACAAGTCCTTCGGGTCTTCGATCCTCTCCTTAAGCTCCTCGATGGAAGTATGGATCGTGCTTGAACTTCGGCCTCCTGGTGTCAACGATGATCCACCCGAGAGTTCCAACCTTGAGCTAATCCTCCAAGTTGAGGTAACTAGAATACTTAGCATGCTAATCTAAGTAGACTATAGTGAGTAGAGTATGATTTAGAGTAGCTAAGTCTCATTAACCCTTGATTATCAACACATGATACACTTTGCAGGTTCGGTCAATACATCCATATTATTATCTTTATTAAGGCATGATATGGTCGCTACCTGGAGAGAGAGAGAGAAGAAAACACTTTAGCGTATGCTCTTGCAAGATCAGATTGGTTATTATTTTATCTAATCAGGGTGCCTCCCACTGTTTTTATCAAATCTTCCTTCAAACCCTAAAAGGAAAGACTAGCCGAGATTAATTGCACCCTACAACTTCGCCAATCTTTCAGCCAGGCCAGTGTCGATACTTTGAGGGAGCTTCTCCGTGCTTTCGCACGGACCTAATTAAAGTAAACCTCATTTTCCCAGAGGCGTAACCCCGTTGACACCTTTCTAGACACCTACTTGATCGGCTAATTGTCCTGTGTAAAACTCTCCCAGGAGTAACTCTTACTCGTAGTGAGTATCGGGATCCAACTATCTCATAGAAGGTATGCAATCTCATTATAAATTTCAACACTTGAAATTCCCGATAATATTTTTCCCCAAACAATCTATGACCTTGACAAGGTCAACAAACCATAGACCGTAAGTCAAGTTCAACCCGTCATTTCTTGATTGAATTAAACCCACCCGCACGACCCTTGACAAGGTCAACAAAGCCGTACGACTACCCTAATCCAATTTGCATCATATGCATAAGCAGATAAATACTGGTCAGCTACCGCACACTGCGCCTTGACAAGGTCAACAAACGCAGCATGAATACTAAGCAAGACTTATCTGAAATGACGGAGGGCTACGACAGGTTTTTCTGAAAACCTATTGCGTAATGAACTTGATATCGTTGTATCATGTGAATTTTGAAATGGAGTGATTTTGAGGCTTTTATTAGTTTTGCTAAAGAGGTCACTCCCGGTGAAGGGATCTCGGCTCTTTCCTTATGGAATAAGGTGCAAGATATATCATATATATCGCTATGCAAAGCAAAAACTCTAAAAGCAATCAAAAACAAACCGAGTGTTGTAGCATCTGCCAGTTTTGCTAAAGAGGTCACTCCCGGTGAAGGGATCTCGGCTCTTTCCTCATCGAATAAGGTGCGGGATATATCATATATATCGCTATGCAAAGCAAAAACTGTAGCTACCCTTTTTGAAAATTTGATTCTACAACATCTTTTAGGTTTCTTTTCTTTCATTAATCATATTAATGATGTCTCATCATTTAAGTCACCTAAACATCACAGATAAATACGACGTACACTTATGCCATCCGCATTCGCCTCGATGTCCCCTCGTGCACCGTTAGGTTAGGTAACTAACGGCAGAGCGGGGCAGGGCTAGCGCGGGTGTAAAACATAAGTAACGTCTATATATTATATCATATATACTATATTCAGTATCTATCATCACATATCAAATAATCACATCACAGATATCGCAGCAGAAGAAACATATGAAACATTGGATATACTAAGACGTCCGTGTTTTATTTTGAGCCTCTATAAAACACGGATTCCACGGTCGCGATGAATAGCCAAACCCACACTCCTAGACCCCTACGAGAGCGGCAAGCAACCCTTCCAATTCTAGAGTTAGGAGACCTGGACTCGACTCCTCGAGTTGGTCTCCCACTGGACTCCAGAACCCGGTTACTTGTGCTCTCCTCTTTGGGTCTATCCTAGTGCGGAAAAGTAAATAATATACAAATGGTGACATCAACCTCATCCCGGAAGTGTCCCATTAAAAGAATATTACATACATTTAAACTTACATGAATGAAAATAAAAACCCTCATCTCACATAAAAACCCCAGCTATTCAGAAATGCGACGATCCAATATAACATATCCAGCAACACATAACATCACATGTCATCAACGTAAGTAAATATGCGCATCCTAATTGTCGTTGACATATAGCAACGAAACCGGCGATATCACATATTACACTTACGGTCGCAGAAAAGAAAGTGTAAAACTACAACATTTGGAATCCATAATCTCTTTAGACATCGTAAATCCGAAATATCACATACTTCGCATTTCATGCCTAACTATATGAATTCCACATATTGTATCACATTCCAGATAAATAGACAGTATTAAACTTTCCGAACGAATAATCAAATACCCAGGATTTCCTAAATAGCTCAACACTTGAGCGGAGTTCAAAAATTCCAGAATACGTCACAGTACCAACGGTCCAGCCGTAGAAGGGTCAAGCCAACGCCTCACATGTGGCAACGCCGTACTCCCCCAAACTCTAAGGTTCAAAAGGCGGTTCAAGACGGTCACATAATCGAGTTAAGGTTTGTTGTCTTCTAGAGGGTCCATCGCGTTACATGCACGTTTTTCCGAAAGATTTAAACTCAAGAAAAATTCAACACTTGAAAGTTTTTCGTGCCAGGAAAAATTGAGTTAATGATATCCGTTCGAACATTTTAATAGTTTCTAAATATCCGGAAAACATAACGAAATTAAATTTTCCGATCGAATCAACGAATACAAAATAAACCCCAGAACACTCAACACTTGAGTCAGGTTAAAAATACCCAGAAAATATAACTAGCAGCTACGGGCATTACTGTGCCAAAAGAACAGTAAACACTCACTGTATGACCGCGGATCCGTGGCCCAAGCAGGGTTTGGCCACGGTTCCGCGGTGATCCGTACGTATTACATCATCGTTTTGCACAGTAATTCCTATAATCACTTGCTGAATTTTTTAGGTATTTTTAATTCAGAAAAATCACAGTTTTTAAAAATTGACCAAAGAGGGGGTTATTTGGTCGATTCGGAGTTCGTTCGGAGTTTTAACTTCGTATACACGTCGCCTAATGCTCTAGCTAGGCTCTGATACCACTGTAGGGTTACTAAGCACTCTAACAAGGGTTAAGAAAGTATCAACCATGCCCGATTAAAATTTTAGCCGTGCCTAACAACCCTAAACAAGATCTTTGCTAGAAAATTAGGGTTTCACATGCAAGTAAATAGCAACTACAACTAAGTGAATACGAAATACAACCTTTGTAGATCGGTCCTTCACTTCTTAACTCCTTGTTGAAGTCCCTTCGCTGCGATCGTGGTTCTCCCGGACTCTTGCATGGCTTCACGAGGCTAAAGGAGCGTCCTTGCTTGAAGTCTTCGAGGCCGAAGATGATCTACGTCGAGGGGATGCCAACTCAAGCTTCTACTTCACTAACTAGAGAATTAGTGAAGCAAACACTCTAAACTAAAGTGCTAGTCTAGTAGAGGATGGAGAAATAGGAAGTAGGTTCACTTTAGAATTTGGTTTCTCACAATGTTTCTCACTTTGGATCAAACCCTAGAGAGCTTTTTAGCTCAAGGAAGAAGATGAAGAAAATAAAATGAGAAGAGATAATGATCAAGTGAGAAAGCTAACCATGGTGAGTGAGTATCATATACTAACTCATGTAGAGACATAACCATGGCTAATCCTTATGGTTAGGTTAACAAATATCCATAGTAAAAACAAACTTAGTGGAATTAGTCAATGCATCCACAAGCTTCCACAAGCTTCATGCATTTTTCTAATCCTCCACTAATTTTGTAATTACTTTAAATATTAAAACCCAACATAATAAATAGCATGGTGTAAGTCTCATACACCCATGAATGATGTATCAACAACCATGATACAAAAAAAAAACACATTTTAATATATATCATATATACATTAAAGTTGTGCACATGTGAGAAAAACCCTTAAGTGAACAAATGTTAGTTAATGTAAATTAGTATATCCAATATACAATTATACAATAAATTATTAAATCAACACTTGACTTAATAATCCGGTCATAACTCATATAACCGACTAACATCCAATGTATCGACTTATCGAATCAACACTTGATTCGATAACCCGGCTATATCATATATAACCGACCGATACAAAAAGTCACGAGAATAGAATGCGGTATCACATACACGCATTATTCACGGTCCCGCACATATCACATACGTGCTCCTATTTTGTTTTGCCTGAGCCAGTAAAACCTCTATGTAGGACTCTAAAGACTCATCAATACGCCGGCAGTAGGTGATGATCACATCAAGCACCCACAAGCCGTCTGCGGTACTAGCTGGACGTAACGGCTACCCGGGTATTGAGCGATCAGAAGATCAGCAAGAAAGCCCGCTCCAACTCCTAGAAAAGCCTGCCGGTAACACTTCCCGTACAGTCCGGTCTTCTCGTCTGAGATGTCGCATATCAAGTTTAGGGGTGGTAAACGTCAGACCCCAATAACCGATAAGTCGTGCCGATGTGAGGCTCATAACGGGTCGAGAAACTACTGGTAACACTTACCAGTAAATCTCTATATCAGCCCTGGCCAGAGACTTCCTTGTTACGGCCAATCGTGCACAGCGCAACATCAACCCCCAATACCGGGAGAGACGAAACCCCTCCTATCGCTCATTGCCTCTATGTGACTCGGGACTGTACCCAAAAACCACCATTTTGCACGCCTTCTTAGACGTGGTAAGGTGGAAATCAAAGCACAGTGGGAATCACACAAGACTCTATGACGATCTCGGGTCTACAGACTAACCTGCACAAGTGTTACCAGAGAACTGCCATCTGACGTGAGGTATAATACCATCTGGGAGTTCTTGGCGAGTCCGTCTAGTGGACCCAGTCTCCACTGAGCACCCGTATACCATCTCTGATGTCAAACACCAATGGATATGGGATCATCCATCGCCTATCTCATGGGTCGAGAAGCGTATACACTAGTCTACTCTGGTATATCGATGCCCTGTCTCGATACACCTACGACTAGGAACATTAAAGAATGTACTTATGGACTACCATGGCCCCACTAGTATGATCTGCATCATAGTCCAGGTAGTCAAGTACACATCCTAAGAGCTTTACCAACATGTAACTATAAGACGGTATCAAGAGACAAGTATACATGTTAAGATAAAGAGCAACCAGATAGCATACTATCATATCGAGCAAGAAAGTCCTCTCTATATATGTCTAAGCATCCAATATAATATACATCATATGTACAATACTGGCCTCTAGGGCATACATACAACTAACACGAGCCATATATTGATGATTGATCTACACTCATGACTCGAGGATGTCAGATGATATACGGTATCGTACGCGATACTATTGAGGCGGGATCACCGACTCTTATATTTATATTTATATATATTGACTCAGATTTAGGTGGTTTCCATACCCTTCCCGATTGACTTGATAGTTAGATCTGTAGTTAGTATAGTAGATGTTAGACTAGACCCGAGTCATACCTATTTCAAAACTAACGAATCGGGAGTATTTTAAAGACAGGCAAAAAGGGGGTTCTACGGATACTTTAAAAAGGCGCATATTTTCTTAAAAACACCGTAGCCCTTATTTTACTAAAAATCCTGATTCGTCTTATTTCAAATGGCATAACTGCATGACATATACATATTGATGTAGATTCTTCACTGTTGCGTTGATTATTCGAGTTCTGCATATTTATGCTATTTACATCGCTTTGCATGTGTAAACGTGTTTATTGCTATATTATCATTATGCTGTTAGGACACCAGCACCATTATCGATGATGCGTATGTTCCACGTACACTTGCTTGCCGGCTCACACACTTCATCATCGATAATTGCCATGTCACTACACACTAGTATTATTGCATCAGGATATGACCCTTGTATGTGCATACTATTATTCCATGTTGCATGATATACTGTTAGACTTGCATTTCATTTATATGTCACATACATCATGTTTTCTGATTATGCGCATTGAGACATTTGTTGTTTCTATGATATTTCTGGATTTGGGAACCGTGGGTATTTCAAAAGATTATGTAAATGCTTTAAAAACCCGGTTACCCTTGATATGATATTTCAGCATCCACCATGAGTTTTATCGGTTCTGATATATATATATACCCCATGCGAGGAGGCGTCGAGGCCGCATGAAGATACATGGTAGGGCCCGGAGGTACCCTGGGGCAAGAAAGGGATGTCGATGTGCTATGAGCCGATGAGCCCGTCAGGGGAACCATACCGTCCGGTGATATTACCTTTTACTCGGCGGTTATCTTGGGGATACCGACCGGAGTTATGTGCGTATGATACGTCGAAA
Source organism: Agapanthus africanus (assembly GCA_030015575.1). Taxonomy (NCBI): domain Eukaryota; kingdom Viridiplantae; phylum Streptophyta; class Magnoliopsida; order Asparagales; family Amaryllidaceae; genus Agapanthus; species Agapanthus africanus. The sequence continues at coordinate 120,521,886 of JASDDO010000031.1, forward strand.
TTCGGGGGTCAAAGCTGGGCACTCGGGTTTTGAGGGAACGTATGATACGTACCTATCAGGGCTAGTCTTGGTGACAGTGCTTGATAGATGAGGATTTACGTGCGGATGCTAAGCACGGGTTTCATGATGTTTTCCATGATTTTGATTATATCCTCATATTTACATGCATGATACTTATTGTCATTGGGTGACAGGTGGACGGGATCCACATATATACATGCATTGATCGCATACAGACTTTGACTACATTGATCATACTTCATTTGTATATATAACAGGGTATGAGGGCGCTGTTATATATACCCTTACACCAATATTAGTGGAATGGGACGCTAATATATATGTATTGATATCCATTTTGATACTTCATCATATTTACTTCATGCGGACATACTTTATATTTATGACATGTTATTACCTGAGGCACTGGCATGAGTACTTGGCACTACTTACACGATTAGATGTTACATTGCCACCTTATCATGTTTCAGACTTACTCTTTGAGGTTTATATTATATCTGATCGTATTGACCTAGGATTATGTCATGCATTCGATTTCTTCTTGTAGATGTTTTCTATTCACGAGTTGGAAACTCACCCCCGTTGTGCCACAGCTTCTTGCGGGTTTTTGCCGTACAGGTTCCATAGCGGCATTTCTGGTACACTGCTTCCTTACGGGTGAATTGCATTGGGTAGGTGGGTTCTTTTGCATCAAGAACCACCATTGTAGATGTATTATTCCTTTGTATCTAGAAATTCCATCAACCAAAACTTGTATATTGTTTCAGACTTAGACACTAGTGATGTATTATTTCGACCTTAGAGTCGCGTGTAGTAGTATTACGGTTTTCATGTTATTTTGAGTTTCTTTTTGAGTTTTGATCCTCGTCATTTGGCGTTGTATATTATATTGCTTGTGTGGTTGTGACCGTCGATTGACGAAGAGCTAGCTCCCGCTTGAGAGTGCCTTTTATCATTACATATATATTATTCTTGTTGTACCCCGTTCGGGGCCAGTGATTGTATTGATATTTTCCGATTGTGTGTAAGTAAATCAAATGATCCCCGGCAACGGCGCCATTTGATTGTTACGAAAGAAGTGTTTTTGTAGTAGTTAACCGCAATCAGAACGGTGTCGCGTGTAGCTAGACCGAGGTGAGTACAGGTCGTCCTCAGGGAAACGTGGAATATTTTATTCTTACTTTAGATGTGTTGAGAAAGAGAGGAGGGATAAAGAATTTTGAAGAATGGTTTCTAGATCTACGTTAAGCAAGAATGCAAAAATATAGATCTAGATTATTTTAGGGATGTAGTGAATATAATAAGGGGGCTTGTAGGGTTCGTTAGGATTTAGTAGTTATGGACGATTAATTAAAAGTTACCATTTTTATCCTTTAATAGATTTATAACTAGAACGACGGTGATGCGTGTAGATTAGGGTTTCTGGAGGGAAAAGGAATCCCACTCTTAACCCTTATCTCGACACGGAACTCCGTTCATATCTAGCCTTTACCAAAACAATCATTAATCTAATCTCTAATCGCGGTCGGAACTAGCAAAGAATTGTTAGCGCGCCCGATTAGGATGTTAATGATTCTTTTGATAAAGTTCATAAACTTTATAGGACTTAAAAAGGGTTTAGGGATGTTCATCATCCATTAACCTACCTTAATCCTACGAACCCTAACAAGCGGAGAATTACTCGCGCATGTTGGGAGAAAAAGAGATGGAAAGAAAATGCATGATTAAACTACGAAGAAATAGAATAAGAAGAAGAAAGCTACCTTTATTAATCAACAATATCAAGTACACTTTGATTGCTTAGAAAATGATTACAAAAACCTAGTTTGCTTCTCGATCTCTTCTAAGGAGGTAGATTAACCGTTGATGATCAGCCTGGATGCGTGAGCCGTCTTGGACTTCGTGATCTCGTCGGCTTGATAGTTTTTCCAAGAGGCTCTCGGTCCCTTTTTATAGTGCCAAAGCCAGAACATAAGCTTCTAAATTAGGAAGTAAGAAGCATAGATCTTCCCTGAAAATCCTCAGCTCCCAACTCCATATACCTGCGGCGGATCCGCGGCATAAAGGGGCTAATGCCGCGGATCCGCGGCCTTATCATCATGGCCGTTGATCAAACTTCTGGGGTTGGCTCTTTGTGACATTTGGCGATCCTAGGTACCTTCAGAATTTGGAAATCTTGTCGTGATTGCTGCGGTCTCTAAGTTTTGCTTCTTAATTAGGCAGGTCTTATTCAACAACTTGATTTCCTTGATTCTAGTCTTGAAAAATTCTGCACAACTTGGAAAAATTCTGCACAACAACTCAAATAATATTTAGTAGACTTTGTTCTACTAGGATTTGATCAATGAAATTATTTGCATACATTTTCCTACCAAATGCTAATTAAAATATATCAACACATGGAAAATAGTATTTTTACACATAAACCCTCATATGTATGATATATTATAATAAAGTCCTTTTTTAATATGAAAATGGTAGGAAAAATGTAATACAAATGTGCAGTTTTATCAACTGAACAAATACCCCCAAACTTATCTTTGATCGTCCCGAGCAAACTAGTTTATTCAAAAGAAGGAGAAAAAGAAAGAAGAAAACTAAGCACACTTTCGTAGGCAAACACGATTGCACTGAGCACGTGCAACAAGCCGTTAAATCTCTAGGTGTCCCTAGTAGGAGGAGTGTTGTCTCTTGAGGGTTTTCAGCGGATTACACCCATAAAATCCTATAACAAAAGAGAGATGGTGAAATTTACATATAAAGATAAGAACCATAAAAGAAAGACTTTGAAAATAAGAGTTTCCAACTACACTAGCTTTTCAGTTGTCATGAGCCCTATCTTAATAGTCATGAAAAAATGTTAGAAATCACATTATCCCTCAATAAAACATCGTCTTTATTCTTCATTCCTACCTTTCATCCAAATATCGATCATATACCCCTACGTGTGTGAATAGAACATCCCTACACTCGGAGAATTCAATTCAAGCTATCATACTCTTGTCCATCTGCCTCAGTACTTTTTAACTTGATGAATATTTAGATTTGCTCACACATTTTCATGCGACCATTAATACTTCTTGAGGTACTAACCGACCGATTACTCATGTGCTTGCTGATTATGTGATAATATTTTTCTCGTCTTGCACCACCTAAGGCTTAGCAGTGACTCCCAGACCAGTTGGCCTTAAGGCACTAGGTGAAGAGGCACCCTTGCTATATTTTTTTATTGCTGCCTTGGCGATAACAAAACCAGTGTTCATTTTTTTCTTTTCACCATTTTTATATTTTCTTCATTTTTTTTCATTTCCTTCATACTTTGGCTTTTAGACAAGAGCATTTCAAGGTATCCTCTACTATCCCGAGTTTCAAGACGTGTGTAAGTGCATATAGTAGGGTATCAACATTCAAATGTTTGGCTTCCAGAATAAAAACTATTTTTCAGACTTATTTTTATCCTCAGATTAGTGACTTCCTTCATTTTACTAACCCTTGGGACAACAGCTCATAACTACTTATTACTAGTTCGTTTAAGAAAACTTTTAATTTTTTTGGTTTTCTTAAACTATTCCTATCTTTCATATATAATTTTTCACTTTCTATTCTTTTATTATCAAAAAAATTTTGTGCTTATATATAGTATAATGCAAAGTATGTGTAAATAAGCACAAACCTTTCCCAAACCTGTTTACAGCAGTGTCCTCACTGATGTCATCCGTTGAGCTCAAAAACCTGTAGACTTGGGAGGAAATTGTTAATGGGGGAAAGAATATATGCAAGTGAAATCCTCCCCCCAAACTTATTTTTGGCTCACAATTTGTAAAAATCATTTTCTTTCAAGAGCCAAAATACCCCCCCCCCAAACTTGAGTTAAACAATGTTAATCTTTTAAAATCACACGAGGAGGGTAAGGTTATTGGTCAATGCCAAGCTTTGCAAAGACCGAAGGTCAACACCAACCATTCAAAAAATTTATCGATGAAGCACCAAGGTTGGTGGAAGAACATGTCACCTTTCGACGTGAAGAAGTGTGGAAGTGATAAGAGGTGTAATAGACAAGGATTGCGTCTCAATTTGGAGAGACGACACAGTGATAGTAATGATGGATTACTCGTATTATCATGATTGTCCAAAAGAAGGGGTGGAGGTCCAATTTCTTCATCTTGGAGTTGATTCATCTTAACACCCGTGTCTTGTAAAAATACGAGTTCATCAGTGAAAATTTCCTCAAAGCTTTCATCGATACCCCGAAAAATAATGTCATCAGAAAAAATGAGGTGATCGTCAAACTCTATAAAAAGTTCCTTATCAGCGTTAGATGTTGACCCAGACAACTCGGTGGAAGAGTTCGTGTCAAGCAACAACATATGAGTCAGAATTATGAGGTTGATCAAATTCGCTGCTGTCGACATCCATTAATTTGACAGAACACACATAAGCATAGGGTTCGGAGGGTTCACTTCCCAACTTGTAAATGTTAAGCTCAATTGACTTCTTTCCAAATGATAGGGTCATAGAGCCGTTTCTACAATTGATTACTGTATTGGAAGTGGCCAAAAAGGGTCAACCGAGTATCACCGGGATTTGATTGCGTGGGTTTGCCACAGGTTGTGTATTAATAACGATAAAGTCCACAGGAAATATGAATTCCTCGATTTTAATTAACACATCCTCTAGCTCACCCCTAGGTTGGTTGATACATCGATCGGCCATCTGAAGAGTGCAATGCGCAGGTTTTAACTCTCCGATCCCTAATTGCTCATAAACAGAATACGGAAGCAAGTTAACACTAGCACCTAGATCGAGTAAAGCACGATTGATATTTTTACCCCCAATATAAATTGAAATTGTAGGACTTCCGAGGTCCTTTCGTTTCTTGGGTAGTTGTTGTGTAAAAGCTGTGCTCACATTACTCGCAAGGAAAACTTTTTTAGGAACTTGAACTTTTCTCTTCCTAGTGCACAAGTCCTTTAGGATTTTCGCATATGACGGAACTTGTTGAATAGCATCTAGGAGAGGAATGTTTATGTTAACTTGCTTAAAAATTTCCACAATCTTCTCCATTTGTGGACTTGGTCTGTTGCCCCTTAACCTGTTAGGATAAGGTGCTTTATCAATAAGGGTTTGGTCCAACATTGGAGAGGATTGTGGGGACGGATTCGATCCCAAAACTGGAGTGGGAATCGACTTAGATAGATTTGGCGAAATGGGCGAAGGGTTCGAGCCTTGGGGAAAACAGAGAATAGGCTCGGGTGAAGGTGGGAGACTAGACGAATTAAGGGAAGAAGAAGAAGCTGGAATATCATTGGTGTCACTATCATCACATTGCTCACCCACTCGGTTATTCAGCACATTTCCCGATCTCAATGTGGTAACAGCACTCACATTATAACTTTGTGAGTGGCCAGGATTAGGTATGGGTTGAGATGGGAGTTTCCCTTTCTCTCTCGCACTCATTGCGGCGTTTAACTGTGCGATTTGGTTTTCTATTGATTTAATACTCTCACCATGGGAGGAGGAGTTTTTCGTTAGGGTATCAATAGAAGACTTCATCTCAGCCGACAATTGCATAGATTGTTTCATGAACATATCCAAAGTTTGTGCAAGTGAGTTGTCAGTACCGGCCACTTGTGGTGTAGAAATGTTGGCCGGATTTTGGAAATTCTGTGATTGAAATGGGGGCTGATTCTGTGGTTGTGGTTGCTGTGGAGGAGGTCTTTGATAATTGCTTTGTTGGTTTTGATTCTAAGCAAAGTTAGGATGATTCCTCCATCCTTGATTATACGTGGAAGAATAAGGGTCGTTTCTAGGTCGCTGCTGAAAAGCAGCATTAGTTTGCTCGTGACCTTGAAACGGTGCATTCTTAGGACATTCTTCCGTTAAGTGCGAATGATCTGAACAGCAACCACAGACGGTCTTAGGAAGCATGACCTGATGTGCGAATGATCTGAACACCAACCACAGACGGTCTTAGGAAGCATGACCTGATTTAGGGAGAATGATGAGAATTTGTTTTCAATAGCGTCGAGTTTCTTCTGTATCGCTGCCATTTCGGCTTTTACTACGATAGAAACATCGAGTTGGTGAACACCTTCCCCAAGATGAAGGTGGTCTTACGCTTTCCCATTGCAAAGTGTGTTCAGCGAGGTCTTCCAGATACTTCCAAGCTTCACCGTCATCTTTAGACATGAAATTGCATTGACACATTGTTTCAAGCATCTGCTTTGTCGCTGGATTAATGCCCTCATATATAATCCGACATAAATCCTATCTATTGATTCCATGATGAGGACATTGGACAAGCAGATCTTTGAAACGTTCAAAGCACTTCCAAAATGGTTCATTGGGAAGCTGGGTGAAATAGTTGATCTCGCTTCTAACACGGGCAGTCTTATGGTTTGGGTAAAACTTCTTAAGAAATGTTATGACGAATTCATCCCAATTAGTGATAGAGTGTGCGGCAGTATTGTAAAGCCATTTTTCTGCCAAGTCGCACAGTGTGAATGGGAGAAGACGTAAGCGCATAGCATCTAAAGTCAACTGTGAAGTACCCATCATTGCGCATACGTTTTCGAATTTGGTAATGAAAACATATGCGTCTTCAGATTCAAGCCCGTGAAATTTGGGCATCAGATTGATGTAGTGGAGTTTAATTTCGAAATTATCCCCCTTAGGTGGTGGAAGAGATAGACAAGTAAGAAGAGGACCACGGATAGGATAGCATCTCTCTTGGAGAGAGATGCGCGGTGGATTCTGCGCACGTACGGGCGGTGGCAGCGTGGTGTTATATTCTGATGGAGTGCCGTCCATATCGGTCGTGGTGTGTGGTGGGGAAAAAAAGATGAAGAAGCACCGACCTCGGAGTCGATAGCAGGAACGCGGACAAGACGGGCACTAGGATCCCATGTCCAGCCGAGCATGCACTAAGAGGGTTTAGTGCAAGTGGCAGCGTGTGTGTTATTTAAAATTGGTTTGTTTTGAAAAAAGTGGGACACAAGACAAATCACTCTAAAATGCATAAGCAACCCTAGAACTAAGGTCACCTAGGTCCAGTCTCTAGACCGCTCCTAGACTTCCAAAGGACAAGCCGCAGGATCAATCCTCTACCGCCTCCGTACTACCCTTCTAGCCAGGTAAGTGCTAGGTAAGTGGGAAGGAACCACAGTAGTGGGCCTAATTAAAAACTACTAGCCTTTGACACAATTGCCTAGGCACTACAAATGTAATGCGAATAAACGATAGATTACCCACGACCTTCCTCTGTCCTTATTGAGCGCGACAGTCCTTAGAGTCTGGTCTAGATATTTTTTAAATTAATGAAGGGTTAATCTAGATGCTCGGTTTGTGATTTGTGGGGCTTAGGAAGGGTGATGAAATCCCCACCTAATCTTGATTTGGTCTTTGCCCCTTAAAGTCCGTATTAAAATATGCAAAACAAAACCAATCACAAAACTTTTGCAAAAAGATTTTTGAGCGGCGCTATTGTGCAAAGAATCCTGCAGAAAATAGATTTTATTGAATTTGAGAGGAGAGAGAAAGAGTTGAGAAAGATACCAGAAAAGTGTAAAACCCTAGATCTCCTGTTTCCTCAAGTCCGTGACTCCAGATTCCCTCGCAAAATTCACGCACAAATCGTTAAATATGCAATTTGCAGTTTTGTTTTAATAATGATATGAATCGTCTAAGAATTCAACACAAATAGTAAGAATAAAAATTACGCACGTATCCCCGGCAACGACGCCATTTGATTATATTGATATTTTCCAATTGTGTGTAAGTAAATCAAATGATCCCCGGCAACGGCGCCATTTGATTGTTACGAAAGAAGTGTTTTTGTAGTAGTTAACCGCAATCAGAACGGTGTCGCGTGTAGCTAGACCGAGGTGAGTACGGGTCGTCCTCAGGGAAACGTGGAATATTTTATTCTTACTTTAGATGTGTTGAGAAAGAGAGGAGGGATAAAGAATTTTGAAGAATGGTTTCTAGATCTACATTAAGCAAGAATGCAAAAATATAGATCTAGATTATTTTAGGGATGTAGTGAATATAATAAGGGGGCTTGTAGGGTTCGTTAGGATTTAGTAGTTATGGACGATTAATTAAAAGTTACCATTTTTATCCTTTAATAGATTTATAACTAGAACGACGGTGATGCGTGTAGATTAGGGTTTCTGGAGGGAAAAGGAATCCCACTCTTAACCCTTATCTCGACACGGAACTCCGTTCATATCTAGCCTTTACCAAAACAATCATTAATCTAATCTCTAATCGCGGTCGGAACTAGCAAAGAATTGTTAGCGCGCCCGATTAGGATGTTAATGATTCTTTTGATAAAGTTCATAAACTTTATAGGACTTAAAAAGGGTTTGTCACGATCCGGAAAGGCACGCGACCGATACTTGAATCACGTGAAGTCCATAGGACCCCACTGTAACCCAAGCATGTTAAAATCCAGGAATCTAAACTATTTATAAGAAAATAATGGTGTAGTTTTGAAAAGGGGTTTCTAATATGAAATCAAGTTTGTTTTAAAAGTATAAGTAAAGTTTGATTTCAAACATGTTCGTCGTTTAAAAATCGTAAAACACCTCTTTTGTAAATTTTAAAGAAAACATTGTACAATTCATAATATATACAAAAGCATCCCAACGGGAGCTAACTTTCATGCCCAAATGGCGGAGCAACCATGTAGTTAATATACGACGCCTAAGATAAATAATAACAAGCGAAATCAAAAAATAATAAAACAACACCAAGTCGACTCCACGTGAGTACAACACCCAAAACACATAAACATCTAAATCTTGTTTCTAAGTCATTGAATATACAAGTGGTTGATAGGGTTTTTAACTAGATATAAGAGAGTATATACATATACAAAAAGGCGGTTATGATACAACGGTGTAATCCATCTAGCAAAATCAATCACCCGAAGAAAAGAAATGTGTCAGCAAGCCGCTACTGATCCGAGCGATCGATCCTACATGAAACTATGACATAACTGAGGTGAGTTGCCAACTCGTGAGTAAAAAGACATCAAAAGGTAGAAATCGTATGAATAACGACCTACCTAAGTCATAAAGTATAGTACTATTATACTATGTGATAACATATATATACTGCATCAGTACTATAATCGCCTCCTAATGGATCGCGTAAACATCTCATATATAACATGCATTCAAGTAAGCATATAAAGTAGCCGAAAGATGTATTTATATAAAATCCTTTTAAAATAGCCGTATGATATGTATATCACGGTACAAGTAGCAGACGTTGATTTATAAACGATATATGCATTTATTTAAAGTATACATCATGCATTTTAGAAATGATTTAAGAGTGTTTCCTTTTGAAAGTTCCTTGTGTCGTCATAGACACGTGGGAAAATAGAAATACTATAACTCCTTTGGAAACCTCTTTAATATACATCGATATGAAAATAGTATTTCAGGTACTGTCTCTAGGACCAGTCCTGTTTGGCTACAATATAGCATAAATCATCTCATTTATGCAGGGCATTTATATTTATCTCTCGCATATATCATAACATATCAAATCCGTGTCAATCATAGACACTCGAAATCTCATCATCAAATGGATGTCCATTATCGACACTTAAAATCTCAATCTCATCTTCGAACACGGGCCAAATCCATCGTGTTCAAGACTATCACGGTTCGGTATCCTCCGGATATCCGCCGTGATCAGTCATGTATCCATAATTGTCTACATCCCCAATTCGATTACCGGATACCACCAAAACCCGTCCACCTAATATCCGTAATCTTCTACATTCCGAACTCGAGTATCAGATATCATCAAAACACAAATACATGGAAAACTCAGGATGGACGTATCATCATCATCATCATCATCATCAAATCAAGAGAAAACCGCACTTTGAAAATATACGCAAGTTTTATAAATCATACCGCGGCTTCTCAAATCCACGGAAAACTTAAGTCCATAAGGACACAATTCATAATTCATTTTTTCCACAATTGGCAACAATCATATACGAATATCTATAGCAATAGTATTAGTATATCAATATCATCAAGTATCTTGCATACTAGCATGAATAACTAAAATACGGATAAGCATGGCAGTTTCTATAGTGTCATGACAATACTGATGATGTGTAGTGTAGCATACGAATCTGTGATCGTGCAATATGACAATTATTAGTAGTTGTGCAAGTGTTCTATCAAGTATGTTCGCACAAGAATAATTCTCTATTCCCATCATAAATATCAATATTATAATCAGCAACAATGCATTATGCATTTCTTCAGCAGACGATTAAATACACGGATATACCAATCACACACATACACACACACACTATATATATATATAACAAAGTCATAATAGACAACATTGACATCAATATGGATATAATTTAGCATGGCAATCTTACAGTGTCATGACAGTACCAATGATGTGTAGTGTAGCATGCGTGTATGTGATTTATACCACATAGCAATCATTGGTAGTTATGCAGTATTCTATCAGTGTATTCATATAAGCATGACAATTGTAAACTACCATACGAAACTAATTAGAAATAATGGTATAAGCGTAGCATATATAATAAAGTAATCGAAGTGCGAGCGTATAATGAGTAAAATAATCGTAACGTAAACAAGCGTTATAAATAGATAATTACTTATGAACTATACAATTATAGTTTAAAATAGGAACGAGTTGTTAGTTTTAAAATGAGTATAGCTCAGAACAATCATAGTATTGTCAAAGCATGACTTCATGAGTCAAATAAATATCGGCCGCATTCAGCAATTTATCCTCATCTCATCAAGTACGGAATTTCACCTCGTATGATCTCAATCCCAATATCCGATCTCAATCAGTACGGATCTCAAGTCGCGTACGTAAATATATAGCTCATATAGTACGAACATCTAGTTGCGTACGGCATATATCATTAATCAAATATATTTATATATATAGCTTACTAGTTGTTAAGGTAAATATTTACATCTCTTTTGTCCAAAAATTCAAAGTCAAAGTCAAAAGTCAACCCCAAGCCCAAGCAAGCGGGTCGAAGCCCAAGCCAAGTAGGCCCAAACCCAAGTCAAGCCTAAGTATGGAAGGGGCTGGCCCAATGCCAAGAAAGAATGAGACAATAAATAAGTCTAATGTAAATTTTAGAAATAAATGTATGAAAAATGGGCAAAAAACTAAATTATGTAAATCTCATGGCTTATATGCAGAAAGAAATAAGCACATGAGATATGAGGAGGCACAAGTGCCATTTGGAAAAACTCAAGGGGCTATATGAAAAAGGGTGTAGCCTATAAAAGGCAAACATGATGAGAAATCAATAACAATTTCTATTCTCTCAGCCTTTCTAGGATTTTGTGCTTCCTTCTTCTTCAAAGGTTTTAAACTTTCTTCCTTCTCTTTTTGAATTAAATCAAGAATTCTACTCTTTCTTTCTAGAAAAGAAATAGTTTTTCACCATAAAATTATTGAAGGGGAATTCTAATCTCCCATCAAATCTTTAAAAGAGGAGATTTTAAATCCCATCACCCTTTTTCTCCCGGATCCCAAAAAAAAGAGAGGAGGAAGAAGGAGACCCATCTTCGAAAATCTCACTTTAGGAGGATCCAAGGCTCAAAGAAGAAAGAGGTCTTCTTTCATCATCCAAGATATAAATCTTGAACCTTCAAGAGACCCCTTTTGGGTTTCTAGATAAAAATATTTTTTGGGAGTTTAACTCTTCCAAATCCCAAATAAATGTTTTGGGAGTTTAACCCCTCCAAATCCAAGAATAAATGTTTTGGGAGTTTAACTCCTCCTAATCCAAAATAAATGTTTTAGGAGTTTAACCCCAAATAAAATCGTTTTGGGAGTTTAACTCCAAATAAAATCCTTTTGGAGTTTAACTCCAAATAAAAATTTCTTGGAAGATCAACTCCAGATCATCCTCCAGAGGGGCCTCACCCAAATCTTCCCCTCACGTGAGGAGGGGGATTTTGTTTTCCCCAAGATGGAGGGGGATGCTTTGTTCCCCCTCATATGAGAGGGAACAAAGTTCCACCCCACATGAACGGGGGGCTACTCCCCCTTATGTAAAGGGGGGACTTCGTCTCCCCACGTGAAAGGGGGTCGTTCCCACCCCCTCACATGAGGGGGAACTTTGTTCTCCCGTACGTAGAGGGGGGTGTTCCTACCCCCTCACGTGAGAGGGATTTGTTTCCGTCCCCCACATGAGGGGGACGTTCCTACCCCCTCATATGAGGGGGGACTTTGTTCTCCTCCACGTGGAAGGGGGCGTTCCCGTCCCATCACGTGGGGGATTTGTTTCCCCCACATGAGGGGGCTGCTTTCTACCCCCTCTCACAAGAGCGGGCGTCTCTTAAAAAAATAAAATAGAAATAAAAAATACAATAAAAGTAAAATAATAATGTTTCTTTGAATAAAAAATCCGTTTGTCACAAGTCGAATAAATAAAAAATAAAATATACTCGTCCCTATGCATTTTTTAAGCACCAACACTTCACAATTGAGTTCGCATGACCCGTTTGACCTGTTAATCGGAGGTTCCCTCGTTCCAAAAGCGAGGGGTAATTAACGGCCGCTTTATCCACGGCTGCCGGAGATTTGGACCCGACAACTAATAAACCCCAGCTTACCCTAGGTGTCATGCTCTGCTTTCCAGAATACACAATTTCGGGAACGTAACAAAGTCAACTATGTTATCTACGGTAAGAAAACATCTTTCCATAGTCACATTACGACTGTCAATCAGTAATCAAGAACAATATAATAATAAATCTATTTATCACATGTCGAAGTACTCACGATCTTCCTGTTCTAAGGTCAAAAGATCTGGGCCATGCAAAACCCAGACGTCAGTGCGTCATAAATATCATATTAATAATATGAACAATAGGTGATATAATATGTCATGTGCCAGAACGGGATGTCATGAGTATAAACAATAATCAATATCAGTAACATGTGAGGTAACAAGCAAGGTATCAATATCAATCATATCATGTGTGTCTTAAGGGTCCATATCTCTAGATTATTTATCCTAAAGGTATTTGAAACTAATCAATGGAATTCTTGATGTAACTCAATAGTATCCCTGCGTTCCCGGGACTATGATCATGATTCTCGGGGTTGAATCCGAGACGTACCGCTAGGAAGTAAAACAATGTCATGTATAGATGAATGATGTCAGCATCATCATTCCGGATCCCGAAGCTTGTTTCGACTGATCAGTCTCTGGGAAATAATGAATTGTTGAGTTACAAGTCGGGTTTCATTCTTGATTTTCTCTTTTCCCCCAGGTTTCATGTTCATGTCAGATATAAAAATAATATCTACCTAATGCCAACACAGGAACAAGCAGGTGCAAGATACGTCCATCAGATCAAGTCAATCAAGTCAAGTCAGGGTTGTTGGAATTGGTAAATATTACAGGCAAGTATGTACTGACATGATAACGGTAACAATACAGTAACAATAACAGGATAGCATGTTACACGTCATGAATCAGTGTACAAGCATGTCAGAGATGATGTAATCAATCAGGTGGGATATATATCATACTCACGTACTATAAATATGTCATGGTATAAATCAGGTAATATAGCTATAACAATATATCGTGTAATCTTGAACTGATATAATTAACAATTCACGTCATGTTTACATTTAGTTGAGGCGATATAAATTGTCTTGAGCAAGTGTTTAATCAAATAAGTAAACAATAATATTTTTAAACAGATACCATATGTTTTCTAGTAATGGGATTAAAAGTGCATTAAGTTTAATATGTCGAATATTTATTTCAAATGTATTTATAATACTTATCTAGATACGATATATAAAATAACAACTGTGATCTTGTCAACTCCTATAAGTTAATATATCAATTTAACCATATTAAAGATAATCTTTGTTAAGATTATCAGATAATGATAATTAATCTACCTGCATCATTATGAACTAAACTATTATTATTGATTATATTGTAACATAAATTGATATAATAATAATAGAAATGTTGTTAGTTATATGTATGCCCTAGAGGCCATTATTATACGTGTGATGTATATTATAGTGGATGCTTGGACATATATAGGGAGGACTTTCTTGCTCGACGTGATAATATATTATCTGGTTGTATTTTATCTTAACATGTACACTTATTGTCTTTCTATTACATATTGATAAAGCCTTTAGGATGAGTACTAGACTACCAGGATTATGATGCAGATCATACTAGTGGGGCAGAGGTATTCGGTAAGTACATCCTTCAATTGTTCCTAGTCGTAGGAGTATCGAGACAGGGCATCAATACTCCAGAATAGACTAGCGTATGCGCTTCTTGACCCATATGATGGGCAATGAATAATCCCACATCCATTGGATGTTTGACATCGGAGAAGGTATACGGGTGCTCAATGGAGACTGGGTACACTGGACGAACTCGCCGAGAACTTCTAGATGGTATTATACCTATCGTCAGATAGAAGTTCTCTGGTGTCACTCGTACAGGTTAGTCTGTCGACCCGAGATCGTCATAGAGTCTTGTGGGATTCCCATTGTGCTTTGATTTTCACCTTACCACGTTCAAGAGATTGTGCAAAACGGCGGTTTTTGGGTACAGTCCCGAGTCACATGGAGGCAATGAGCGATAAGAGGGGATTTCGTCTCTTCCGGTATTGGGGGTTGATGTTGCGCTATGCTTGATTGGCTATAACAGGAAATCCCTGGCCAGAGTTGCTGAGATCTACTGGTAAGTGTTATCAGTAGTTTCTAGAACCGTTATGGACCTTGCATCGGCATGACTTATCAGGCTATTGGGGTCTGACCTTATACTACCCCCAGGATGTGATATGCGACATATCAGACGAAGAGACCGGACTGTACGGTAGTGTTACTGATTGAATTCACAGGAGTGTGATGTCACGACCCGAAGGTACGGAACGTGACTGGCACTTAAACTACGAAACGTCTCAAGGCGCAACGTAATCTAAGTAAGCCAAAGCCCAGAAATCAAACCATTTTAAATGAAAAGAGTGAAGGAAAACTTGTTTTAAAGCAAGTGGTTTTAACAAATAGGTGGCATTAAACATTTAAATGCAACATCATATTTTCCCGAAAATTTCGGCAGAGTCTCCTTTGTAAATACTGGCCCCAAACAGGTACAAACATGTATATACATAAATAATGAATAACGGCATCCCCAAGCGAGAGCTAGCTCTTCGCCAATTGGCGGAAATCACCACGCAAGCAATATAATATACAACGCCGAAGGGCGAGGATCAAAACTCAGAACAAAACCAATATCTTCAAGAAAACCAGAGAAGAATCATAATAATACAAGCGCGCGACTCTAAGGTCGAAAGAATATACAACTAGTCTTCTAAGTCTATCAAATACACAAGTCTGGTTGATGGAGTTTACTAGATACAACTGAAGTAAATAAGGTACAACAGTGATCACGATGCAAGTGAACCCACCTACCAAAGCAATCACCCGGAAGGAAGCAGTGTGCCAGCAAGCCGCAATGAAACCTGTACGGAAAAACCTGCAAGAAACTGTGGCACAACGGGGTGTGTTTCCAACTCGTGAGTAGAAAACATCACCGAGAAGAAATCGCATGTATGACTCTCTCCTAGGTTATACAAATAAATACACAATACTACTACAAGGGCAACAATATATCATAAGTGTGATATCAAAGTACTTGTGTCTGTAGGGTTCCTAGGCACACTCAAGAGGTCTCACAAGGCATCAACCATGGCAAAATGAAATTTTTCCGGTGCCGAGAAACCCTAATAATAGATCGATAACTAGAGGCAAAGGCGAAACATGCAATTAAACAACTTTATTGCTAAGTGAATGGAAATACAACCTTTGTAGATCTGGTCCTCCACTTCCTCGGCTCCATGATGACGTCCCTCCGCTGCAACCATCGGAATCCTGGACTCTAGCGGTGGTTTCATCGGAGAAAAGATCGGGCTAGGTCGTTGACTTCGATGCCGAAGATGATCTACGTCGAGGCGACTCTAACTCGATCTCCATCTTCACCAAGTCATGAAACTTGTGAAGAAAACACCCTATACTACATGGCAAGTGGTAGAGGATGAAGAAATAGGAAGTGGGTTCACTTTGGAATTGGATTTCTCACTTGGATTGATCACTTGAATTTTTCTAGCAAAGTTTTTCTTTTTCTTCACTTGAAGAAGAAGATGAAGAAGAAGAAAAGAATGAATTATTTTAAAAAAAAATTCAAGTGAATACTTATCATGTTGCAACCATGGGTGAAGTTTACTCATGTAGAGAATAAACTAGGGTTTAGTTAAAGGGTTAGGGTTAAGGACAAAACAAAAATGGTAGTCTTTTTCAAAGATGCTAGAAAAGCTTCATGAAGCTTCAAGCATAACAACAAAAGAAAGCCACCATTTCTTTTTGCCAAATATAAATAAATAAGTGAAATGAAACCCTAACCATTCACTAAACATGGTGTATAGCATACATACACCCAAGTTTGCATGTATCATCAAACATGATACAAACAAGTGCACAAAAATATATCACATATAAAACTTGAGCAAATCAAGTGAGAAAATCCATCTTAAGTGAACAATACTAGTCAATGTAAAGTAATATATCGAATATATAATTATACATTAAATCATTAAATCAATACTTGATTTAACGATCCGGTCATATCGCATATAACCGACTAATATCAATAGTAACAACTTATCGAATCAACACTTGATCCGATAACCCGGCTATATCGCATATAACCGATCAATGTCACAAATCGCGAGAATCGAATACAGTATCACATACTGGTATTATTCTCGGTCCCGCACATATCTCATATGCGCTCCTATTTCGTTTCACTTGAGCCAGGAAACCTCTGTGTAGAACTCTAAAGACTCGTCAATACGCCGGCAGCAGGTGATGATCATATCAAAACCCACAAGCCGCAAGCGGTCTGCTAAACGTAACGGCCACCCGGGTATTGAGCGATCAGAAGATCAACGAGCAAGCCCGCTCACACTCCTGTGAATCCAACCAGTAACACTTACCGCACAGTCCGATCTGATCATCTGATATGTCGCATATCTCGCCTAGGGGTGGTAAACGTCAGACCCCAGTAGCTCGATAAGTCATGTCGATATGAGGTCTATAACAGTTCGAGAAACTACTGGTAACATTTACCAGTACATCTCAGCAACCCTGGCCAGGGATTTCTGGTTATAGCTGTTAGTTATATGTATGCCCTAGAGGCTATTACTGTACATTGGATGTATATTGTAGTGGATGCTGGGACATATATAGGGAGGACTTTCTTGCTCGACATGATAGTATGCTATCTGGTTACTCTTTACCTTAACGTGTACATTGATTGTCTCTCTGTTACATGTTGGTAAAGCCCTTAGGATGTGTACTTGACTATCTGGACTATGATGCGGATCATACTAGTGGGGACATGGTAGTCTATAAGTACATCCTTCAAAGTCCCTAGTCGTGGGTGTATCGAGACGGGGCATCGATATACCAGTGTAGACTAGCGTATACCTTCTCGACCCATACAGATGGGCGATGGATTATCCCATATCCATTGGTGTTTGACATCAGAGATGATATACAGGTGCTCAGTGGAGACTGGGTACACTGGACGGACTCGCCGAGAACTCCCAGATGGTATTATACCTTACGTCAGATGGCAGTTCTCTGGTGACACTGGTACAGAGTAGTCTGTTGACCCGAGATCGTCATAGAGTCTTGTGTGGTTCCCACTGTGCTTTGATTTCCACCTTACCACGTCCAAGAGGGCGTGCAAAACGGTGGTTTTTAGGTACAGTCCCGAATCACATGGAGGCAATGAGCGATAGGAGGGGATTCGTCTCTCCCGGTATAGGGAGTTGATGTTGCGCTGTGTTCGATTGGCTATAACCGGAAATCCCTGGCCAGGGTTGCTGAGATTTACTGGTAAGTGTTACCAGTAGTTTCTCAAACTGTTATAGACCTCATATCGACACGACTTATCGAGCTATTGGGGTCTGACGTTTACCACCTCTAGGCAAGATATGCGACATATCAGACGACGAGACCGGACTGTACGGTAAGTGTTACTGGTTGGATTCACAGGAGTGTGAGCGGGCTTGCTCGTCGATCTTCTCATCGCTCAATACCCGAGTGGCCGTTACGTTTAGCAGACCGCTTGCGGCTTGTGGGTGTTTGATATGATCATCACCTGCTGCCGGCGTATTGACGAGTCTTTAGAGTCCTACACAGAGCTTTCCTGGCTCAAGCGAAACGAAATAGGAGCGCATATGGGATATGTGCGGGACCGAGAATATTGCATGTATATGATACCGTATTCCATTCTCGCGATGAATGTATCGATATGGTTGTATGCGATATAACCTAGTTATCGAATCAAGGATTGATTCGGTAAGCCGATACATTGGATACTAGTCGGTAATATGCGATATGACCGGATCGTTAAATCAAGTGTTGATTTAATGATTTAATGTATAATTATATATTTGATATATTACTTTGCATTAACTAGTATTGGTTCACTTTAAATGGATTTTCTCACTTGGATTGTGCAAGTTGTATATGTGATATACTTTTGTGCACAAGATTGTATCATGTTTGATGATGCATGCTTATTTGGTTAAGTGTAAAGATTAAACCATGGTTATTTAAATGGTTAGGGTTTTGTTTTTCATATCTATTTATTCATTTATTTATTTATTTCTTTTTGGCAAAAGAAAAGAAAAATGGTGGCTTTCTTTGGATGCATGTTGAAGCTTCATGAATCTTTGACTAAGTCACCATTTTTGTCTTCATGCTTAACCCTAACCATTCACTTAACCTTAGTTTATTCTCTACACTTGACCATGGTTGCCATATGATAAGTATTGTTTTAATTTTCTTTTGAAAAATAACTTATCATAACATTATCATCATCATCTTCTTCTTCTTCTAGAAGAAGCTTGCCTCCATCAATGGCAACTTGATGAAACGTGTGAGAAATCAAATTCTAAAGTGAACCCACCTCCTATTTCATCATCCTCTACCTCTTGCCAAGTAGTATAGGGTGTTTCCTTCACAAGTTTTCTTGACTTGGTGAAGTGGGAGCTTGATCTTGTGATGCCTCGACGTAGATCATCTTCGGCATCGTAGTCGATGACCTAGCCCGCCCATTTCTCCGATGAAGCCGACGCTAGAGCCCGGGATTGGATTTGGACAGCAAGGGGACTTCATCATGGAGCTATGGAGGTGGAGAACCGGATCTACAAAGGTTGTATTTCCGTTCTTATAGTTAAATTGTTAACTAGTTTCTTTTGTCGCCTAAAATTCTAGTTAACGATCTAGTCTAGGGTTTCTCGGCACCGTAAAATTCTAAATTGGCATGGTTGATGCCTTGTGAGACCTCTTGAGAGTGCCTAGGAACCCTACAATAGCCAATCGAACACAGCGCAACATCAACTCCCTATACCGGGAGAGACGAATCCCCTCCTATCGCTCATTGCCTCCATGTGATTCGAGGCTGTACCCAAAAACCACCGTTTTGCACGCCCTCTTGGATGTGGTAAGGTGGAAATCAAAGCACAGTGGGAATCACACAAGACTCTATGACGATCTCGGGTCTACAGACTAACCTGTACCAGTGTCACCAGAGAACTGCCATCTGACGTAAGGTATAATACCATCTGGAAGTTCTCGGCAAGTCCGTCCAGTGTACCCAGTCTCCACTGAGCACCCGTATATCATCTCTGATGTCAAACACCAATGGATATGGGATCATCCATCGCCCATCTGTATGGGTCAAGAAGGCATACGCTAGTCTACTCTGGTATATCGATACCCTGTCTCGATACACCCACGACCAGGGACCTTGAAGGATGTACTTATGGACTACCATGTCTCCACTAGTATGATCCGCATCATAGTCCAGGTAGTTAAGTACACATCCTAAGGGCTTTACTAACATGTAACAGAGAGACAATCAGTGTACACGTTAAGGTAAAGAGTAACCAGATAGCATACTATCATGTCGAGCAAGAAAGTTCTCCCTATATATGTCCAAGCATCCACTACAATATACATCCTATGTATAGTAATGGCCTCTAGGGCATACATATAACTAACAGTGTCTGTGCCAAAATAATAATATATCGATGCGTGACATGTACTAATGCACCATCTAAAGTGTGTCCAGCAACGCCACACAAATTATGATAAAACCCGAGTGCCCAACATCGACACTCAAAACATCATGAAGTCCGTGTCCAACAGCGACACATAATACTCAAATCTCGGGCTCTGCATAGTCAGGATCGGCCCATAGGCTCCGTTATTCCGGATCGGCCTATATCCATCTCTCTCATAACTTCGAACGATATCCTCTGGATATCCGTCGAGTTTCCATACAATCACCGGTCGGTAGTGCTCCCCTGCCGGAATCAACGCCTTTCTATATGATCCTCTTGCTCCAGGGTACCGCACCGGGTCCACCATGCACCCGCAGACGGTCCCTCCCCCTACCTCGAATCGGGTGTATAATACCGCTCAAGAACCGAGAAAACCCATGGTGGACATCACAAATATCATATCACGAGAAAACCGCAAATTTCTATTTTTAGAAATGATAATGAGTTTATAAATCCTTGCGGTTTCTCCAAATCCAGAAATCTCATGGAAAATCCGAATCCCATAATCAAGAGTCAATAAACAGTGAATACCGGCATAAATTCCCATAATATTGCATGACAATGAATATACACATGCATGGATATCTACCAAAGAATGCAATATCTAAACTAGCATAGTAATGATAAATTGTAACTATCAGATGGCAAATTATATCAATGAAGTAATATTCTCTAAAGTGTACGTGGCATAGCAATTACCGATAATGATGTGTGTGAGCCGGCAAGCAAGTGATAGTGGACACACGCATCATCGGTAATGGTGCTGGTGTCCTAACAACGAGTTCATAATAGTTAAAGAAACACATGTATGAACATGCAATGAAATGAGAATATGAATATAACGGAGAATGAATAGTAAACGCAACAATGAAGAATATATATTTCTATATACGAGTCATACCGTTTTGGCATTTGAAATAGCACAAATCGTGGTTTTTAGAAAATAGGGGCTACGGTGTTTTTAAGAAAAGGTATGTCCTTTGAAAAATCCGTAATATCTCTCGGGTTGTCTTTTAAAAATACTCTCGATTCGTTAGTTTTTGAAAAATAAGTATGACTCGAGTTTGGTCCAACCTCTTTCTAATCAACTAATAGACTAAACTAAGAACTAGTTTAAAGGGTAAGAAATCCACCTAAAATCCGAGTCGATCTCGCTCCAATAGCGTCACGTATGGTAAAATATATAATACGACATCCTCGAGTCAAGCATGCGGATCAATCATCATATTTATACTTTGTACGGTAAAATCTATTGTACGGCATCCCAAAATCGGGATACGGGTCAAATATCACAGATACCATTAATCATATGGTATCATCATCATAATATCCTGAATTAGGGGTACCGTTCTAAAGTCTAGAGCATACCAATATCATCAAAGATATATCCTCGTGTGTATAAAAACACATCACCCAACGATCCACTATAATATCATGTCGTATATCATAACATGACCCAAATCACATAACCGATCTCACGGCATCATGCCCGATCATATCGACTCACCTCCAAGTATCATATACTATCTTCATCGCCCATGTATACATACACACACACACACACACACACACACACACACACATACGTACCAACGCATCCACACACACACACACACATAAACATATACACCCAAACATATCACGTGTGTGCATGTGTGTGTGTGTGAACCTTTACACTAGGGGTTTGCAACTAAGAAACTAAACTAAAAGCACTATTTTCTAATTACGCTAAGACTAACCCATGATCTCCAAAAGCCGTTCTTGCTAATTATCCAAGCCTCACAATACACGTATTTATATATAAAACATATTCGCATGCTACACTACGAAACTGCGGGGGTGCTATACGCCATCCACCCGACTTCCCCCGTAGATAAACATCTACTCACCTGGACGCCTCGGCTAATCTGATCCGATTTCAGCTCTGTCATCTCCGAACCACATACGACGCCTCTGCACCCGATCCTAAAAACGTACACAAGGAAATAAGAGAATAAATATATAATTAGTCGCGGACACAACCAATACAAGTCAACCACGCGCACTAACTAAACGCGCATGCACTTGGTGCACAAAACGCGCTCGTAACAACGCCACAAACCATAACTAGGGTCACTATACGTGGCAACTACCAAACCAAAAATCCAATCGCACCAATCGCGCGTTCACAACTCACTAAAATATATATGAAATAGGTGGTTAACCAACAAAACCTCAAACTTAATTCCAAACGATTTATTTCAAAAACCTAGTAAGCACCAATTTCCATTTTAGTTCAAAACATGATGTTTTAACAAAACTAGCGGCCATAATAATCACATAATAACTTAGTTGAGCCACACAAACCTTTGTTAAAATTTTATCTCATCAATTTACATAAATCCGTAAAATCTAGTTTGCAAAATTATCTAATTTGAACAATTTTAAAGTAACAATTTACAAATTAACAACTAAACTAGATTTTGCATATCTTAAAATGTTAAACCACTCATTATAACCATACTCAAACAATAAAACCCTAACTTTTAATTCAAACCCTAATCTTGAATTTCAAACTTGAAATTAAAATCATAGTTAAACACCTAATTAGCTTATATTGAAGTAATAATCCAACAAGTAATCATTGGGGTAGGATTTATACCTCACACTTTTGTAGATCTAACTTTCAAAATCTTGGCCTCCAACAATGGTTTCTTGCTCCAAGATCCATGCATGATTGAACAAAGAATAAAGGGTAGGGTTTAATTAGGAGTTTGTGAGGTTTTAGTTTAGATTTTTTATGGATTTTTGGGGATTTTTAATGGAAAATGAAGTCAGGGATTTGGGGAGGGGCTGCTGCAGGAAATGGGGAGGGGGTTCAGCTAAGATAAAATGAGAGGGAGAGAGAGAATGTGAGGTGTGTGGGTGTATGTGGAAATCTCCCCAAGTCAACAAAGTCCCATGCCTCTTTTCTTTATCCTTTTTATTTTCTTTTCTCTTTAATGAAGTGGAGAAATGAGTGGGGCACTTTAGGGAGGGCTGCTGTGTGAGGCTCGGCCATGAGGGGAGAGGGTGTGTGTGAGTGAGTGAGGGAACACAAGAAGATAAACACCATACTTCATTGTTTAATATTTCTTTTAATTTTCCTTTTCTATTTAATCTTATTCTTAAAATTTCTAGAACCCACTTAACAAATTCCATTTCATTTCAAACACAACATATTACATTTTGGTTTAATGTGTCATGGTTCACTAAAACATAATTAATCCATTCCAATTTGTAATTATCACTAATTAAATGTATAAGTGAAGGCTTAAAATAATATTTAAAAATAATTAATTAAGGAAAATATTTAAGTAAACTAACAATTTATAAACGACTAATTAAATATCAATACTAGCCATTACATAGTTAAAATAGGTATATTTAAGTCTATGTTGGAAAATAATTATATTTTGGTTTTTACGGAAAACACCAGTTATTTTACCGATTATCGGAAATTTCACCTAAACGATTTTCAAAACGTTACAGTCTTCCTCCCTTAAAGAAATTCGGTCCCCGAATTTAAATTAAAACTCCCCCAAATACTAAATCATTTCAGCAAAACGCTCAAGTCGGCGGGGCTCCGAAATCTTAAATACTTAAAACACATCTTAGCGCAATGCATGCGCATGAAAAACGAGTATATAACTCGAAATCAAAACTCCTTCAAGCATCACGCAATTATCGGAGTCAAGGTCCAATACAAAAACGAACATGATATACTCAAAACTATAACATGTACATAGTACGCATCGTTGTAAACTCGTCAAAACATCTGAAAAGAAATGCATGCCAACCCCCTTTTTTTTAAGTCGTTGTGCGATGCGCTTATCACAGCACAAGTAGCGGACGTTTATTGTAAGAAAGATAACTATATAATATATATATGTCCTTTGTTTAACATGCACGTCCCGCCATTTTGAAAATAATTTAGAAGGGTTTCCTTTGTAAAATGTTTCGTGTCATCTCGGACACATAGGAAAATATTGAGACTGTAGATCCTTTTTGGAAATCCCTTCGGTAACTATCGATGCATGCAAAAACACTTAGGTACTATTCTCAGAACAGTCCTGCTCGGTTACTAAACCAAATAGTAATTACAATAAAAACATACCGCTCAAGAAAACCATACTCAATAGTATATGCAAAAATGCCGCGTGCGTTTGGTGCCCACAGAAATCGAAATCAATGAATGTGCCATACATGTGCACAGAAATAAAATCTAAGTGCAACGGGTGTGCACGAAAACACCTGTCAAGAGCAATGGGTGTGCCTGACAACAATATCAAGTGCATCTGATATGCACGAAAAATCCCGATTTAGTGCATCTGGTGTGCACCAAAATCGCATCAAGCACGCCAAGTATGCGCAAGAATCCAAATCAAGTGCACAAGGTGCACAAAAACAAATATCGAATATCACAATTTAAATTGGGGTATATAACATACATCAATCCAAATCAAATATACCGTGGTATAAAATCTCACGACCACGTGCATCAGCGTGCACAAAATCGAATCAAAGTACTAAAAGTGCATGAAAACTATATCGAAGGCAAAAGTCAAATCACATACATACCATAGGCATGAAATCAAAATCAAACATCTCGAATGACATCAAATCGAAGCCGAGTGCAACCGTGGTGCATAAAATCTCAATCATGCAAATAAATCGTCCAAAATACCGAAATCCAAAATGATGGACACTGTTTCCCCCAATCAAAACGAAATTCTACTTCTAAAAAGTAAAGCACTGCTTCATAAAAAAGACTGAACACTAAAGGCAATTTATCCTTGTAAGAACCACATGGACTTAATAATAACAAATTAAATCATACGATGCACAAGCACAACAGAGAGATAAAATAAAAAGAACACTTAACAGATAATAAAATACTTAATTAAAACATTTATTTATTATTACATTTAAAAAAGATCACCAAATATGGGATCGGTAAGACAAGGGTTCGCAAAAATAAGAAGAAGATTCCCCAGCTCCCTTTCTGTCTTCTCCACCACGTCGAAGCGGCGATCCTCCCGAGAGGAAGACATCCAACGATCTGTAGGGTTTCTAGGAACAATAAGGAGGTCTCACAAGGCATCAACCATTCCAAATTCAAAAAATTCCGGTGTCGAGAAACCCTAATGCGATCGTTGACTAGAGTTTTAGGCGAAAACGATAACTAGTTAACAACTTAACTAAGAGTAAACGGAAAATACAACCTTTGTAGATCCGGTCCTCCACTTCCTTAGCTCTGTGATGATGTCCCTCCACTGCGATCATCGGATCCCGGACTCTAGCGATGGTTTCATCGAAGAAATGATCGGGCTAGGTCGTCGACTTCATTGCCGAAGATGATCTACATCGAGGCAACACAAGATCAAGCTCCAACTTCACCAAGTCATGAAACTTGTGAAGAAAACACCCTATACTACTTGGAAAGTGGTAGAGGATGAAGAAATAGGAAGTGGGTTCACTTTAGATTTGGATTTCTCACTCTTTTTCTCATTTCACCATTGAAGCTAGCAAGCTTTTTTCTTCTTGAAGAAGAAGAAGAAGAAGAAGATAATATGATAAGAAAAATGAATAAATGGAAATAAAGTCATTCTTATCATTTTATCAACCATGGTTAAGTGTAGATAATAAACCAAGGTTAGGTGAATGGTTAGGTTTAGGAAAGAAACAAAATGGTCAAAGCTTCATGAAGTTTCAAGTAAATCCAAAGAAAGCCACCATTTTATTTCATGCCAAAGAAATAAATAAATAAATGAATGAATAAATAAAAACCCTAACCATTTACTTAACCAAGGTTTAAATCAAACATACACCCAAGTTTGCATGTATCATCAAACATGATACAATCAAGTGCACAAAAATATATCACATATACAATGTGCACATCAAGTGAGAAAAACATCTTAAGTGAACCAATATTAGTTAATGTAAAGTGATATAACAAATATATAATTATACATTAAATCATTAAATCAACACTTGACTTAATGATCCGGTCATATCACATATAACCGACTAATATCAATAGTAACAATTTATCGAATCAACACTTGATCCAATAACCCGGCTATATCGCATATAACCGATCAATGTCACAAATCGCGAGAATCGAATACAGTATCACATGCTGGTATTATTCTCGGTCCCGCACATATCTCATATGCGCTCCTATTTCATTTCGCTTGAGCCAGGAAACCTCTGTGTAGGACTCTAAAGACTCGTCAATACGCCGGCAGCAGGTGATGATCATATCAAACACCCACAAGCCGCAAGCGGTCTGCTAAACGTAACGGCCACCCGGGTATTGAGCGATCAGAAGATCGACGATCAAGCCCGCTCACACTCCTGTGAATCCAACCAGTAACACTTACCGTACAGTCCGGTCTGTTCGTCTGATATGTCGCATATCTCGCCTAGGGGTGGTAAACGTCAGACCCCAGTAGCTCGATAAGTCGTGTCGATATGAGGTCTATAACAGTTCGAGATACTACTGGTAACACTTACCAGTAAATCTCAGCAACCCTGGCCAGGGATTTCCGGTTGTAGCCAATCGAACACAGCGCAACATCAACTCCCTATACTGGAAGAGACGAATCCCCTCCTATCGCTCATTGCCTCCATGTGAATCGGGACTGTACCCAAAAGCCACCGTTTTGCACGCCCTCTTGGACGTGGTAAGGTGGAAATCAAAGCACAGTGGGAATCACACAAGACTCTATGACGATCTCGAGTCTACAGACTAACATGTCCCAGTATCACCAGAGAACTGCCATCTGACGTAAGGTATAATACCATCTGGGAGTTCTCGGCGAGTCCGTCCAGTGTACCCAGTCTCTATTGAGCACCCGTATATCATCTCTGATGTCAAACACCAATGGATATGGGATCATCCATCGCCCATCTGTATGGGTCGAGAAGGTATATGCTAGTCTACTCTGGTATATCGATGCCCCGTCTCGATACACCCACGACTAGGGACCTTGAAGGATATACTTATGGACTACCATGTCCCCACTAGTATGAGCCGCATCATAGTCCAGGTAGTCAAGTACACATCCTAAGGGCTTTACCAACATGTAACAAAGAGACAATCAGTGTACACGTTAAGGTAAAGAGTAACCAGATAGCATACTATCATGTCGAGCAAGAAAGTCCTCCCTATATATGTCCCAGCATCTACTACAATATACATCCTATGTATAGTAATGGCCTCTAGGGCATACATATAACTAACATGATCGTCGCCACATTTATTGGAAAAGGTGGCGATGACAACCCGGCGAGCCTGTATCTGGTTCAACAAGTGGAAAGAGCAGTCCCTCAGGGTTTTAGTGATCAAGAGCGCATCAAAAAAGCTCTCGATCTTATCCTCGGCCGCATCAAGCATTGCCGAGGACATCTGCGCCGGAGGAGAGGGAATGTCGGCGAGCACCGAGGCAAGGATCATCCGAAGCCAAACGGAATGCAGAGGGAGAGGAGACCCCGCACGAGTCAAAAGTTCGTGCATTGCAGCATCCCATTGCTCGTCCGTAAGAGAAGGGTCCATCAGGCGCGCAGCAAAACGGGGAACAATGTCCCGGATCGGCACTTCCCATGGTTGTCGGCGGACGTGAGGGCGGTTGCAAGCCATGATCGAAGAAGTTCTCTGAAGATGAGAGAAGAAAAGGCTCGGCCTTGAACTATATATAGACCCAAGCACAAAAGATTCTGTGCACAATGGAATTATTTCCAAGACCCGGGAAATCAAAATTTTGGAAATACAAGTTTGACTTAAAAAAAAGGAGATGAAAAGATATCTCAGGTGAAGCAACGCTTCCGATTCCCCAAATCAGAGCAAAGCTCCACCTTGAAAATCTAAGTTTTAATAAATGAAGCAACGCTTCAGATCCTCTGCGCTGTGCGCAGGATGCCACGTGTCAGAAGTTGATACGTCAGCACAGCGCCCGAGGCAGTGCGTCCAATCAGAGCAAGGCTCTTTTAAAACAAAACGTAAAGGAAGCAACGCTACAGTTGCGCAAGAGCTGCGCTGCGTGACACGTGTCTGCGCAGTTGCGTAAGCACAACTGTGCAAGCGCTGCGCTGCGCGACATGTGTCCGCGCAGTTGCGCAAGCACAGCTGCGCAAGCACAGCCGCGCAAGCGCTGCGCTGCACGACGCGTATCTGCGCAGTTGCGCAAGCACTGCGTAAGCGCTGCGCTACGCGACACGTGTCTGCGCAGTTGCGCAAGCACAGCCGCGCAAGCACTGCGCCGCGCGACACGTGTCGAGCGCTGGGGTGTTTGTGCAAAACAGAATTGAAATTTTAAAGAAATCTTTTCTGTTCCAGTTAAAACAAGAACATTTTCTTCTGTAAAACAGAGGCCTTTGGATCAAAGATCCAACGGTGGGGAAAATTCCCCAAATCACTCAGAGAAAGATCTCTTTAACAAATTTAACTAATTTATGGACACTATAAAAAGGACCCCAGACCTCAATTCAAAAAAAGAAGATTTAGGTGAAAAATTAAACAGAGAAAACTCTGAAGAATTGGAGAGAAATCCTCAAGAACAAAGAAAAAGGTAAAAACCTTTAGAAAAAGAGAAAATTCTCTTATGAACAGATCATTGATCTGAGAACAAGATCAAGGATCTCTAATAAAAAAATAAATAATAAACAGTTTCTTGCACTTCTTTTTATGAACCATTGGTTCTGAATCTAAAAGATTCTCAAGATAACAGTGCCCAGCACTTGCCAAAACTGCGCTATTGCGCAAGCCGCCAGGAAGCACCACGTGTCAGCAGTGCAGCAGCGCAGCGCATTGACGCAGCGCACTGCGCTGTTGCGCATGCGCTCACCAGAACGTGACACGTGTCACCTCCACGAGCGCTTGCGCTCATTAATTGCGCAAAGCACCTGACAAGCCATGTGGGGCACTGTCAGGGTATCTAATGCAATGCATTATTAAAGGGCAGAGCCCGATCAAATGTCTAATGGACCAAATAAAAGTGCTGCACATTATTTTAAAGAGGCAGAGCCCAATTAAAAAGTCTAAACAGACCAAAAATAATGCTATGCATTATTTAAAGGGGCAGAGCCTAATTGAGAGGTCCAATGGACCAAAACAAATGCTCTGCATTATAATAAAAAGGGCAGAGCCTAGTCAAAATAGGCATAAATGCTATGCATCATTCTAAAAGGGGGAAAGCCCAAACAAAGGTCTAACAGGCCAAATGGAAACAAAATGTGGACATTTTCAACTGGACTTAGCCCAATTTTGGCCGTAAGTCCTTAAATTAAATTGACTGAGCACGGCTGCTCCCTAAATCAATTTACGACCGGTTCGAGGGTACATCTCCGAACTCCTCTGACACCCATCATTGTAATCCTTCAACGACGTCAGAGAGGTGAAGGGTCCCAACGACCACACACATCGATATGGACTGCGGGGTCCGTAAACTCATGGACCGAAACATCCTTAAACTAATGTCGGACCGAAACGTCCTTAAACTAATGATGGACCACCACGTCCCTAAACTGGCGATGGACCACCACATCCCTAAACTGGAATATAGAACACCACGTCCCTAAACTGGAACACGGACCACCACATCCCTAAACTGGAATAGAGACCACCACGTCCCTAAACTGGAACACGGACCACCACGTCCCTAAACTGGAATACGGACCACCACGTCCCTAAACTGGAATACAGACCACCACGTCCCTAAACTGGAATACGGACCACTACGTCCCTATACTGGAATACGGACCACCACGTCCCTAATCTGGAAAACGGACCACTACGTCCCTAAACTGGCAATCGACCGCAATGTCCCTAAACTAAACAATAGAGCCAATTGCTCTCTTGTCGGATCTAAACGATCCCGTTTAAGTTGATCTTAGCCCCAAGCATGGCTAACGTATCCTTAAACCAAAAACACCAAACCCAAATCTAAGTAAATATGGATTTGGACTAATCCACGTCCTACGGGCGACGGCATTACTCAGTCTCCGTATACAATCCACGGGCAACCACAAACAAAACAAACACACACGACACGAATTGAAATTCTGGAGAAGGACAAAGTGGTTACCGCGATGCGGTAGCGTAATTAACTGCAGGGGCTTGCGCCTGCAGGGAAGAGCGTCCCCACAATCAAAAAACCCTCGAGCGAGGGGGAATCTGACGAAGTCTGCTACATCGGCCGCATCCGTCTAAACCTCTAATACATGGTGCCATAAATCAACTTGGCATCTTCAGAGAGGTAGACGGATAGCACCAATTAGCATCTGCCCCGAATCTCAGGCAAGACGAACCTACGCGGTCGCGTCTCTGTATTCGGAGGGGAACAGATTCTGGCACGCCCGGTGGGACCTTTTCCTCTTTCCACTCCACACTTCGTGTGTCGTCTTTGCGAACGAATCGCGGTTTGTTAATGGTTGCCTTTGGATTTCAAGTTTACTAAGATTTGGTCTCTTGCTTGGCGCAGAAAAGAAATCAAGCATCGATGGCCTCTACCTGTTCGAAGTGCTCAAACTGCAGCTGCAGCTCGCGTTCGGCCTCAACTGGGGGCATAACCTACGGGCCCCAAGCGGCCTCTTTGTTCACCATGCCCGTGAAGCAGATTACTCAAGCCACCACGGGGTTGTTTTTCGGAACCATGTTTCCGCCAACAAACTTCAGCACCCCTGTGCCCGTACCAGAAGCTCCTAAGAAGTCAGTCTTCGATCGACTTACAGTTACTGCGGCCCCTCTCAACGGGTCACCCAACACCAGTGCCTCGGTCTTCTCCAGACTGGGCCAAAACTCCTGCAGGCCCACAATGAAGCTTGCAGTCCCGGAAAAGTTATTCCAAAAAGAGTAGCCAAACCTGTTCCTGAAGTCGTCAAGGCGGCTTCTCCGGCTAAGAGATCGGTCTTTACAAGACTGACCGTCCCAACTCCCACTCCTGCTCCTACTGCTCAAAAGACATCAGTCTTCAATAGGCTGATGCCGGCAACAGCCCCACACCTGAACAGGGGGCAAGAAGAAACTGTTGCTGTCTTTGAATAAATACTGATAACTCGTCGTGCCCGCCGACGCCACTGGCGCCGGATAAGGAAGACCGGGGGCAACTCCCCTTCTGGGATGACTCCGCCAGCTCCAACGGTAGAAGTTGACGCTGCTGTTCCAACTGGGAACAGCTTCGAGTTACTGAACAGAGTACGCAGAAACTCGCCAACTGCGGTGCTCAAAAGATCTCCTCCACCAGTAGAGACTACCGTGGAAGCAGAAAAGCCAGAGCGGTCTCCTCAATCACTATCCACCAAGATCTACAGGACATGGCGACGAGTCCGAGAATCTGTGATTGATCCTAATTTCTCTCGCCAACAGAAGAAGTCGAAAGGTCGGCAAGAAGAAAATCCCCCGGTCAAGCAACGAAAGGTGATGACCGCTTGGGTGCCCAAAGCAACGCCCCCCTCAACTTCCACGGTCCATAAGAGAAAAAGGCCAGAAAAAGTCCCTACACCTACGGCGAATATCAAAGGTGGTGAACCCAAACGTCCTAAGTCAAGGGGCATTGTAGTTCATACCGTTTATGTGGCGTCTGGTAAAGAGGACAGTCGCATATCTATGGGTCATCGACCGATTACGCGATCAGTGACCAAGGCACAAGAGCAGCGGCAGAAGCTCCAAGAGATGATGAACGCTATGGCCGCACTTATAGGGCCAAAAAAAACCCTGAAACGTCTTCGGATGAACGCCAGGAGGAAGAAACCGACGCCGAATTCCTTCGTCGAATATTAGAGAAGAAGGACAAAGAGGCTGCTGAACAAGCAGCCAACATACAGCGTATGGGCCTCCTCTTCCAAAACATGATAGGGATGATGATACAACAAGATCCTCCGGCTGAAGAGCCCACGATCGTCCTTGGAGACGATAGGGGAGAGACATCAAATCCTCCGCCCACTCTGTCAACAGCTAAAGAGGATACAATCTCTAAAGATGATTTGGACGAGTACATAGCCCGGCAAATACGGGTTCATCATGCGACTGAAGCAGCCGGCCAGGTCGTAAAAACGGGGCGGCCATATCCAAGTTGGTACGACCAAATCAAGTACCCGCCGGGTTACACAATTCCCAAGTTCCATGTCTATAAGGGGACGGACAATCCTCACCAGCATGTTGCCTAGTTCAGGGCACTCTGCGGCAACACCGGCGGTGATGACAAGCTGTTGCTTCTCCAGTTTGTTGGAAGTTTATCAGATACGGCATTCGAGTGGTACTCTGAGCTCCCGAACGACTCTATCAAGACCTTCGCGGAAATGGAGCTGTTGTTTACTCAGCGTTTTGCAAGCGCCAATGAACGCACCCCGATGACGGCACTAATTAACGCCAGGGTAAAGCCAGGCGAGACATGGGTCCAATATGCTATACGGTGGCGAAACTTATGGTCGAAGTGCGAGCAGCGCATTGAAGAAGCTCCCGCGGTGGGTATGTTTGTGGGAACCCTTGATCCGTAAGCAACCATCTCGCAATTTATGATGTTTTTCAAGCCGACTACCTTCCAGGCCTTGATTGACAAGCTAGCACAAATGGATCAGATGGACCATAAACCCCCTCTTCCAAAGCCGGACACCCGAAATGACAAAGGGAAGGGAAAAGCGATCGTTGTCGCTAATGCTCAACAACAACCGAGCGACTCGAAGTCGGTTGCTCGTCAAAATAATATGCGTCCGTACGTGGCCCTTGAGGAGAGGCTAGGACGCTCTTACTCCTTTCCCCGCCATAAAACAAGGAGGTTATTCGAGATGGCACTACGCAACCGACTCATAAATCTGCCGGATCCAAAACATCCGTTGCAACCAAGTGATGTCAATGAGCCCAACTACTGTCCTTATCATCGAGTACTGGGCCATCCGATCGAAGATTGCTATGTTTTTAAAAATTGGCTTGAAAACCAGTACCGACAAGGCAAATTCGCGTTATCTGACAAATGGAAGGTGAATCCCCCACAGCCCCACACCTCTAAGGGGACGAATACGCCGGGGGCAATATGCTTCGTCGTTGAAGAAGCTCCTTGGGAGGTTGTATTATCAACTAAGACAAAGAGGATGCTAAACGATCTTCAGACATGTCCAGCGATTAGGTGGAAGAATCCGTTGGAACCGCAGGTCGTTGAGGGGATGTTGAAGCCACGTCCAACTCCAAAGACCACTGGTGGTGACTCAAGCACTCGCAACCAGCCGTCAAAATCTTCGAAGAAGAAGAAAAAGAAATCAAAGAAGCCCGTGAAGCCTGGCGACAAGCGCACGGACTTGCAAAAAAAAATTGACGCGCTGGAGGAATACAACCAGAAGGCACGGACTCCCATCACACTCCAAGAATTCCTCAAACATGTCTTTCAAGAGGAAGATGAGGGAGAAAGTTCGTCGGATGAATCTGAGGAATATGTGGCGAGCTGCCATATGATCTCCCATTCGTTGACAGATGATGAGGAGACCCCTTGCACTGAAAAGCTGGGGGCAGATCCTGAACAAAAAATTCTGGGGCCATCAAATGAAGTAATTGACGCATTCCTCAATGAAGCTCTGTTGAAAAGTAAAGCTGATCGGGAACGCGAGACGGCTATATTTGAAAGGGCCAAGTGCCAGCGACTTGACGAAAGAGCTGAGACACTTCCGCTAGAGAAAAATACATCCACTACGGACAAAAGAAAATTCAAGATAAGGAAAAGGTTTGCTAAGGCCATATCAATGGACATGAAGCTACCATCCTCTGAAGGAAGCATTACTGGTGAAGTGGAAATGCACCCCTCCTACTGCTTATATTATCGGAAGACTTCGCACCCCACTGAAGAGTGCAAAGCTTTTGATAGATGGTAGCAAGGATATGTTGCTCATTGATAATATTTTAGGCGGGAGAAGCGCAAAACTCGTCGGGAGCGGAAAAATACGATCGAAGGGCTTAACAGAACTACCGGCGATTGTCGCATGGTTAACGCCGGGGGATCACAAGTGCTTACATTCGGGAGCGATTCCGACGAGGAGCTGGTTCTTAGACCTCTCTTTAAAGAGTCCACTTCAGGAAAAGAAGAAAAGCAGAAGGTCTGTGAAAATATCTGGTTGCGTAATCGCACGCTTCTCGAAAAGAATCTCGGACCCTCAAATAAAAAAGATAAAGGGAAAGAGAAGGTCCCTGAGGAGATCGTCCTGGATGACCAAGTTGTCGAGGAGCTAAGTGCCAAGGACCCACCAAAGAAAAATAAGGTGGATTACAACGTTCTGGCGCATCTGAGGAAACTACCCTCGCAGCTCAGCATTCTTGACGCCCTTGTGCTATCAAAGGAGGCGAGAGATTCGTTAATCAAGGCACTACAGGATCCGGAGCAATTCCAAGCTTTCCTGGCCGAAGAAAAGATGAAGGACGAATTAGAGGAAGTGCACACGGCCGATGTCGCTTTTGGTGATGAAGACCTTCTCCTTGGGACGTGCGAACACAATCGCCCCCTCTACGTCTCAGGATACTGCCACGATATAAAGATAGGCAAAATCCTGATCGACAATGGATCCTCCATTAACCTCCTTAATGTGTGGGTGTTAAAAGAAATCTGCATGAGCGTCCAACACCTTGCTCGGGACAAGATCACCATCTCTGGGTTCGACTCCCAGTCATCAAGAACTCTTGGGTCTGTGATATTGACGCTACGCTTTGGACTACTCGTCACGGACATTAAGTTCCACGTCATAGACGCTAAGACATGCTACAACGCTCTGCTCGGCCGACCGTGGTTACACGAGTACAACATCATCCCTTCTACACAACATCAGTATATAAAGTATTCTAAGGATGGTCTCGAGTATACCGTGGCGGGAGAACTGAACCCGTTCTCCGTGAACGAAGTCCGCAAATATGAGGATGCCAAGTACTTCTTACCAGATTTCGAAGACACGGAAATGTGTCACAAGCCGGAAAACAAAGCTAATGCCACCATCCATGTTTTCGAGAGTGATACCGAGGAGGAAGAGGAGATAGTTTATTCAGGTCCGCCCCAACACAACAAGCCAGGGCCATTTACTCGGAAGATGAGGTCCATGCTGTATTCTCTGCTCGATCTTCAATACGAACGTCCGCTGGCGAAGAACAAAGTCTACAAGTCGCCATGGTGCCGCTTAAACACCGTAAGGAACTGGATGCGCTTGATATCTACAATGTAGAAGAGCTGCGAACGTTCTATATCCCTCCCAGGCGAGAAAGAGAAAAAGCAATTCTATTCTACCGCTCTAAAGAAACCAGAGTGGAGAAAGAAATCTAGCATGGCGCGGATCCTACGCTTGATAGGCTTCAGCCCATCCGTCTCCCCAGATATTATACGGAAGGTTTGAAAAAGCTGCTGAAACGCCAGGGGATATCCTTCAAGCAGATTCGAAAAGCCAAATTCTATGACAAAGTCTGGAACGTTCCTGGGACTCAACGCAAACTGCCTAATGGGAGAATGGAGAAAAAATGACTTGGATACATTCGGCCAAAGAAACAAGAGCTACTAAACAGTTACTACGTCGTGTATGACTTTGACGAAGAAGCGGATGCTCAATGGGAGGAAGCTAATCCTGAGCCAGTGAAAGGTCCAAATGCAAAAGTTCCCAGTCCGTCGTTCGAAGAACAAATGGAAAAACTTATAAGGGAAGCTGGTCAAAAAGTCCGAGACGACCATAACCGCGAAATGGTCATCTACGAGAAAGCCAAAATGCAACGCCTCCTCCAACAGGCCGTGAAAGATGAGAATGCCGCTCCTTGTCAACCTGTTATAAAGAAGGCTCGACGCAGAGGCAGAAACAAGTCAAAATGCGAAAAAGACGCTCAACAGCAACAAAGCGGGGCTAAGAGGCCACTCAAGCGAAAATCGAGTGGTTCCGATCTATCCCTTATGAGAAAAATGGGTCGAGCATACTCTTTTCCCCAGGACAAGACCAAGAAAATACTTGACCTCGCTCTAAAACATCAAATGCTTACACTGCCGGAGTCTAAACACCCCGAACAAGCAGGCAAAGTATCTCACCCGGACTATTGCCCTTATCACCGAGTGATAGGGCACCCTCTCGAGGACTGCTTCACCTTCAAGAATTGGGTCGAAGATCAGTATCAGCTTGGCAAGTTCGCTCTGTCCGACAACTAGAGGGTAGCGCCGCCACAAAAGCACGAGCCCAAGGCCACGGAAGAAGAACCAGTTCCACATTGGGATTGGAAGCGAATTCGTACTTGTCACGTGATAACAATATTAAAAGAAGAGCCCGAGAACATGGATGACCTTCCCTGGTGCTTCGAAAATAGCAACGATGAGGTGGTCTCAGAATTTCCGCCAGTGCCAAAAAAGCTGGAAGATGGAATCTGTAAGTCCACGCTGCCACCCCCCGGTTCTTACGGGGAGGCGGAAACGGTATAAAAATCAAATTTTTAGTGCAAGAGGCAACATGGACTATGCAAGGTCGGGATCGTTACCTAAACTAAAACTAGCAAACTTAGCTAAAGAAGTTTAGCTACTCGGATGAAGATGGTTATACCTAGACTTGAACTCCTTCGTCTTCAAACTTCGTAGAGGTTGATGGTTCTCCTTTGTCGCCTTCTCCCGTCGAAGATGGATCCACCTCGAAGGCTCGACCTTTGGGCTCTTTCTCGTACTTGGAGTGAACTAGAATCGCCGGCTTGCTAGACCCTTGATCCTAGAGTGAGTAGATAGTGTTTAGGGTTTGCTTTTCTTTTTCAAGAGAAGGATTCTCAACTCATGAGAAGGTTTCTCTTGACTAGAGGAAGAAGAAGATGAAGTGAAGAGAGAGAGTGAGAATGATAGAAATTGAGCTCTTTCTTTTCCTTTTGCAACCATAACAAAAGAAAAAGAATAATCAAATAATAATAATAATCAAAATGAAAAAGGTTTGATGGATAGTTTAGAATGACTAATATCATTACATGCATTAAATGAATAAAGCAAGAATGAAAAGGCATCTTGCATTTGTAATGATGGTAGTCAAATGTTCAACCATGGTCAACAAGTCAACCATGATCAACAAGTCAACAAAAACTAACCATGACACAATTTCATTTTATTATATATTATTAAATGATATAATACAAATCCATTAGGGTTTGGAAAAAGACGACTGTCAACTGTGCATACGCACCCGTTCCGAAACCCTAATGGAAATCATCTTCCTCCTCCTCAAATAACTGTGCATACACACCTGCATTCTTGTTCCGAGGAACATGAATACTGAGAGATAAAAGCAATCCCAAAAACTATACCAGTATCCGGCTCAAACCAGAGCCCGCTGGTAGTATCTGTCCGGACTCCAAACGTGCACAAGTGCGCGGATGAGAACGGACCCTGTCGCAAAACCATGCGACCTCTACTCTGTTTTGCCCATAGGCGAATACCCTCTGTGTGGGACTCTAAAGACTCGACACTACGCTGGCAGTGGGTTTAACCACAGACCGCAAGCGGCACTAGCTGTGCGTAACGGTCCCCAGGTAGATGTCGACAAGAAGGCTGACGAGGTGAAACCCCATCGGTACTCCTACTGAGTCTGGATGTGACAGTCTCCGTACAGTCCGGTCTGTTCGTCTGATACATCGCATGGCGGGCCTAGGGGGCGGTAAACGTCAGTCCCCCAATAGCGGTACAAGTCGTGCCGGAGCGAAGCCCAAAACACCCTGAGATAACACTGGAAACCTACCAGTATATCTCGTTTGCCCTGGCCAGGGACTACTCGTGTAATGGCTCTCCTAGACACAGCGCGATGTCAACCCCCAATACCGGGAGAGACGAATCCTGTCTAACCGTCACTGCCTCCAAGTGCTTCGGGACTGCACCCAACCACCACCTGTTTGCACGACTCCTTTGAGCCGTGGTAGGGTAGTGATCAAAGTGCAGTGGGAACACACTCGAGGCGAAGTGCCAGTGTCAAGTCAGCGGACTAAGCTGTACTCATGTCACCTGGGAACTGATGACTGACGATAGGTATAATACCAACCTGTCAGTTCCCGACGAGTCCTGTCCAGTGTACTCGTAACCCAACGAGCACCCGTATACTATCTCCAGTACGACGTACTGATGGCTGTGGGACAGACCATCTCCCACACTGGGATGAGAAGCGCATACGCTAGTCTACTCCGGAGTATCGATGCCCTGTCTCGATAGTCCTGCGACTAGGGACCTGTATAAGGATGTGCTTATAGATTACCCAGCCCCCACTAGTGTGACTGCCATCACAACGCTGGTAATCAAGCAAAGATCCTAAGGGCTCCACTAATGCGTATAAGTGATATAGTAAAATAAACACAAGTACACATTGAAGTAGAGACAAACCAAGTAGCATACTACTATTTTGAGCAAGATTGTATATACAAGGTGAATATCCCAAGCATCCATTAAGTAATATACAAACTAGTATGATACAGTAATGGCCTCTAGGGCATATACACTAACAATCTCCCACTTGCACTAAGGCCATGTACTGGCGTATCGAAGACCTATCATCTCGATCAGCCGCTCGAACTGAGTCTGGGGCAGGGCCTTGGTGAATGGATCTGCAGTGTTGTCTTCTGAAGCTACTCTCCGAACCTCGATCTCCTTGCGATCCACGATCTCCCTGATCAGGTGATACCGCCTCAAGATGTGCCTGGATCTCTGATGGGACCTGGGTTCCTTCGCTAAAGCTATAGCCCCGTTGTTGTCGCAATACAGAGGTATTGGATCAACAATGGACGGAACCACCTGAAGTTCTTTCAAGAACTTCCTCATCCAGACAGCTTCTTTTGCGGCATCAGATGCAGCGATGTATTCCGCTTCCATCGTCGAGTCTGCAACGGTTTC
The DNA here is from genome assembly GCA_030015575.1 of Agapanthus africanus. NCBI lineage: Eukaryota > Viridiplantae > Streptophyta > Magnoliopsida > Asparagales > Amaryllidaceae > Agapanthus > Agapanthus africanus. Next base: position 120,561,007 of record JASDDO010000031.1, read on the forward strand.
CTGTTTGGAACTCTTCCAACACACCGCCCCTCCATTGAGGGTAAAGACAAAGCCCGACATGGACTTGGAATCATCCTTGTCACTCTGGAAGCTGGAGTCAGCAAAGGCCTCGATCTGGAGGTCTTTTCCGCCATACACCAAGAACATCTCCTTAGTCCTTCTCAGGTACTTGAGAATGTTCTTTACCGCTATCCAGTGTTTCTCCCCAGGGTTTGACTGATACCGGCTTACCACACTCAGTGCATAAGCTACATCCGGTCTGGTACACAACATCGCATACATTATAGAGCCTACCGCAGAAGCGTAGGGTATAATAGACATGCGATCCCTCTCCAAATCAGTCTTGGGAGACATCTCTTTAGAGAGGGTGATCCCGTGACAAGCCGGTAGGTTACCGCGCTTGGAATCTTCCATACTGAATCTCTTCACTATGGTGTCGATGTACCTGGACTGAGAAAGTCCCAATATCCTCTTGGATCTATCACGATGGATCCGGATCCCCAGGATGTATGAGGCATCACCCAGGTCTTTCATGGAGAACCTTTGTGACAAGAACCCCTTGACAGATTGTAGCATAGGAATGTCATTTCCTATTAAGAGAATGTCATCCACGTATAAAACGAGGAATACTACAGTTCTCGCTACAAATCTACAATAGATGCATGGTTCATCTGGATTTTTGATAAAGCCAAATTCTTTGACCGTCTCATCAAAGCAGATGTTCCAACTCCGCGATGCCTGCTTTAGTCCATAGATGGACTTAAGCAACTTGCACACCTTTCCGCTGCTCCCACTCTGAATGAAGCCCTCTGGCTGGTCCATATAGACACACTCCTCTAAATTTCCATTTAGAAAAGCTGTCTTTACGTCCATTTGCCAGATCTCATAATCGTGGAAGGCAGCGATGGCAAGAAGGATCCGAATGGATTTCAGCATGGCTACTGGAGAAAAGGTTTCGTCATAGTCCAAGCCAGGTCTTTGACGGAAACCCTTTGCTACCAGCCTAGCTTTATAGGTCTCAACCTGTCCATCTACACCAATCTTCCTTTTGAAGATCCACCTGCATCCTACGGGTTTTACCCCGTCTGGAGCAATGTCCAACGTCCATACCTTGTTGGTGTACATGGACTCCATTTCGGTCCGCATTGCATCCAGCCATTTCACTGAGTCAACGCTCTGAACGGCCTGCTGGAAGCTAGTAGGCTCATCATAATCTATGATGCAATCCTCTCTATCCCCGTCTATGAGAAAACCGTAGTATCTCTCGGGCGGATGAGACTGCCTACTACTTCTGCGGAGCGGCGTAGGAATGTCCTGTTCTGTTGAACCCTCTGGTTCCACTAAGCTTTCAGTAACAGTCTGTGGTTCTGGAACTTCTTCCAGTTCTATTGTGCTCCCACTTATCTGGGTTTCCAAAAACTCAGTTTCCAAGAAGCGGGCATGCTGAGAAACAAAAACCTTTTGTTCCTCAGCGGAATAGAAAAGATACCCCCTGGAGTTCCTTGGGTATCCCACAAACTTACACTGTACTGAACGTGCCTCAAGCTTGTCCGCATGCTGCCTTTTTACAAAAGCTGGACATCCCCATACCTTAAGATACTTGAGACAGGGTTTCTTCCCAGTCCACATCTCATAAGGGGTGGTAGGCACAGTCTTGGTGGGAGCCTTGTTCAAGAGATACGCAGCTGCTTCTATTGCATATCCCCAGAATGATCGCGGCAACTCAGCGTTACTCATCATGGACCGAACCATATCCAATAGGGTTCGGTTCCTTCTCTCCGATACACCGTTATGTTGCGGAGTGTATGGAGGAGTAAGCTGAGAGAGAATACCATTCTCTTTTAAGTAATTCAGGAATTCGGCACTTAAGTATTCTCCACCTCGATCCGATCTTAGAATCTTAATACTTTTGCCGGTCTGTTTCTCTACTTCATTCTTATACTCCTGGAATTTTTCAAAAGCCTCGGACTTATGTTTCATTAAGAAAACATAACCGTACCTTGAGAAGTCATCCGTAAAAGTAATGAAGTAAGAATGTCCGCTTCGGGCATGTGTAGACATTGGACCGCACACGTCACTGTGTACGAGTCCTAAGAGCTCGCTCGCTCTTTCTCCATGTCCAGTAAATGGAGTCTTTGTCATTTTTCCCTTGAGACAGGATTGACAAGTGGCATACGACTGATATTCGAACGCATTCAAATACCCTTCTGTATGTAACTTCGTCAACCTTCTCTCATTGATGTGACCCAATCTACAATGCCATAAGAAAGTCTGGTTTATTTCTGGAGACTTTCTTTTGTGTGTATTCTGGACATTGAAAATCTGTGGTTGGTTCAATACGTATATACCATTACTCAATGTACCTGACCCAATCAGAACTTGATTAAGGTGAATGTTTACAACATTACTTACAAACGCAAATTCATAACCTTCTTTAGAAACTAAAGATACAGAAATGATATTACAAGTTGCGTTGGGTACAAAAAAGCAATTACGCAAAACCAAAACATGTCCATCTGACATTCCCAGGTGATAGTCCCCCACGGCTTTAGCATCCATGCTAGCTCCGTTCGCAACTCTGAGGGTCATGTCACCTGCCTTCAAAACCCTACGGTTTCTCAACGCCTGCAAAGAATTACAGATGTGAGATCCTGATCCGGTATCCAATACCCAGGAAGTAGAGTTTATTGAAAGACAGTTTTCAATAACATACACACCTGAAGCTGAAGCTGCAACCTGCTTCAATTCCTGTGTTCTGGCCTTCCAGGCCCTGCAATCATTCTTCCAGTGTCCTTTCTTATGACAAAAGAAGCATTCTTCCTTATCCACAAGCTTCCCCGCTATCTTTGTTGCTTTTCCTTTTCCCTTCGTATCCACTTTACTAACACCGCCCCTTGGTTTGGCGGGGGCTTTCTTCTTCTTTCCCTTGGCTTTCGCCTTGGACCTAGAAGAAGATGATCCTCCTACAAACAAAGTGGATGTTTCCCTACCTTTCTGTAGGGTGCCCTCTGCGCTCCTCAGCAGGTTGAGGAGCTCTGAAAGTTCAACCTCCTTTTCTTGTAGGTTGAAGTTCATTATAAACTGGGCGTAAGTGGAAGGAAGGGACTGGAGAACTATATCCGTATATAGCTCACTCTCCAATGTGATCCCTAGGTCAGCGAGCTCCTCAATGTAGCCGATCATCTTTAGCACGTGCTCGGCTACTGATGATCCGACGGCCATTCTTGTCGAAAACAACTTTTTCGACGCTTCGTATCTTGCGATACGTGATTGCTCTCCATACAGTTCTTTTGTATGAAGCAATATGGACTCCATGTCCATATTCTCATGCCTCCTCTGATGTTCGTTGTCCATCGAGGCAAGCAGGAGGCACTTGGCCTTCGCGCTATCAATCTCCCAAGTCTTGCGGATTTCCTTATCCGCGACGCTGGAAGTTGGACCAGGGACAGGGGGAGCTTTGGTGGTAAGAAGATACCCCAGCTTGTCATAAGTGATTGCTATCTTGACATTCCTGAGCCAATCTTTGTAGTTTGGCCCTGTCAGCTTGTTTTTATCTAGGAGTAACTTAAGTCCAGTCATGTTGATTGGTCGCTGCAATTAGGAGAGAGAAGAAGAAACACTCAGCATGATGCTCTTGCAAGTTTAGAGTGGTTTTTAATTTGTCTAAACAGGATGGCTCCCACTGTTTCTCGAATCCCTCCTCAAACCATAAAGGAAGAATTAGTCAGGATCAATCCCACCGTACAATACTTGCTTAACCGTTCAGCCAGGCTGGTGTCGGTACTTCGAGGGAGGTTTTCCAACGCTTTCGCGAAGTTCCTTAATTAAAGAACCTCTTTTCCCTGGGGGCGTAGCCCCGCTAACACCTTTCTAGGCACCTACTAGGTTTATAGCATTGATCGTTAAGTGAGAAATTTCCCGAGGAGTAGCATATACTCACAGTAGGATCGGGATCCAAATATCATCGCGTGACGAAACTGAAGGAATCCTACCAGAATCACCACACTCCAAATGGTATGCAAATCTAGCAAGTTTCAGTACTTATGAAACTCCCGATGTGGATTTTTGCCCCATGTTCTTATGACCTTGACGAAGGTCAACAAATCATAAGTCACATGTCAAGTTCTGCCCGTCATTATCCAGGTTAATTTGAATCCACCCGCATATACCCTTGACGAAGGTCAACAAGGTAATGTGAGTGTCCCAAACCAACGCATCTATCTATGCTACATATGAATACTTAACAGCTACCAATCACTATGCCTTGACGAAGGTCAACAAACACAGCTTGAATACTATTTGAATATTCATACGAAACGACGGAGGGCTACGAATGGTTTTGGCAAAACCGTGAACGTAGTGAACTTGATTTGGTCGATGGAACGTGATAGCTTTTAAATGGAGTGGCTCAAGCTCCGCATTTTAAAAGTTAGTTTTGAAAAGAACCGAGTGGTTTTTCGAAAGTGTTCCAACGACTTTAACTTGGTTTATTATCTTGCATTAGTTCTTTTAATGCGTGATATTCTTGCATTATTACTTTTAATGCGTCCCATCATTTAAATCCTACCATTGCAGAAAACAACCAAAATATGACGTACGCTTATGCCATTCGCATTCGCCACTGGGCCCCGTCATTACCCGTTAGGTTACTTAACTAACGACAGAGCGGGGGCTGGGCTAGCGCGTCTGTAAAACATAAGCAACGCCTAAATAGAAAGCAATGATAAACATTTCAGATCACAGATAAATACATTGGATATACTAGTAATCTGTAATTTGTACGAGCCTGTAACAAAAAACAGATAACACGGTCGCGGTGAATAGCCAATACCCCACCCAAGACCCCTACGGGTGCGGCAAACTACCCGCCAAGTACCCGAAGCGTAGCAACCTCCCTCATCTCCATGAGTAGGCCACTCGACACTTCGGCATACCCGGTAGTTTGTGCACCCCTCCATGGGTCTATCCTAGGAGCAAAAAACAGTAAAAGAATTATACAATGACGGCTACAACCCCGACCCGGTTGTGCGGCCAAACAAATAATAATTATTACATCAATTTACATTTACAATGAATTGCAAGAAAAGAAAACTCTCGTCTCACAACCCCCGGCTATTCACCCGCGACAATCCAACATATTTATATACACATTCCAGCACATTACAGATCATGTATAACCCCGACTAATCGTCTTATAGCGATTAGTCGACGTTCAATACATGCAAACATCACAGATATAACCATCATAGTCAAAGTGCAGTGAAGTTCGGAAAAAAAATACGGAATTATAGGCCCCCAAAAGTAAATTTTAGTTCTGGAAAATCTGGGCATATAATATATATCCTAAAAATCCCAAAATCAACAAATAAAGACACTGCACGAAAATCGATGCAGAGGGGACATCAAGTCGCGGCGGAAGGGCGGCGGCCAAGAAGGCTCACGCGGCGGAAGGGCGGCGGCTTAGATGAATCTCTGTGTCGTTTTTCATGGGTGTTTTTAAAAAACCCTGAGATGAATTTACAAATATAAAGTTTTTCATTTTGAGCCCAAAAAATTTCAACAGAAACTCAGGTTTTGATAAAAATACGGTTTTTGGGTTTTTTACGGTTCCGAACTTCGTTACACTTTACTACCAAGCTAGTTTAAGTTTAGTTAGGCTCTGATACCACTGTAAGTCCACGCTGCCACCCCCGGTTCTTACGGGGAGGCGGAAACGGTATAAAAATCAAATTTTTAGTGCAAGAGGCAACATGGACTATGCAAGGTCGGGATCGTTACCTAAACTAAAACTAGCAAACTTAGCTAAAGAAGTTTAGCTACTCGGATGAAGATGGTTATACCTAGACTTGAACTCCTTCGTCTTCAAACTTCGTAGAGGTTGATGGTTCTCCTTTGTCGCCTTCTCCCGTCGAAGATGGATCCACCTCGAAGGCTCGACCTTTGGGCTCTTTCTCGTACTTGGAGTGAACTAGAATCGCCGGCTTGCTAGACCCTTGATCCTAGAGTGAGTAGATAGTGTTTAGGGTTTGCTTTTCTTTTTCAAGAGAAGGATTCTCAACTCATGAGAAGGTTTCTCTTGACTAGAGGAAGAAGAAGATGAAGTGAAGAGAGAGAGTGAGAATGATAGAAATTGAGCTCTTTCTTTTCCTTTTGCAACCATAACAAAAGAAAAAGAATAATCAAATAATAATAATAATCAAAATGAAAAAGGTTTGATGGATAGTTTAGAATGACTAATATCATTACATGCATTAAATGAATAAAGCAAGAATGAAAAGGCATCTTGCATTTGTAATGATGGTAGTCAAATGTTCAACCATGGTCAACAAGTCAACCATGGTCAACAAGTCAACAAAAACTAACCATGACACAATTTCATTTTATTATATATTATTAAATGATATAATACAAATCCATTAGGGTTTGGAAAAAGACGACTGTCAACTGTGCATACGCACCCGTTCCGAAACCCTAATGGAAATCATCTTCCTCCTCCTCAAATAACTGTGCATACACACCTGCATTCTTGTTCCGAGGAACATGAATACTGAGAGATAAAAGCAATCCCAAAAACTATACCAGTATCCGGCTCAAACCAGAGCCCGCTGGTAGTATCTGTCCGGACTCCAAACGTGCACAAGTGCGCGGATGAGAACGGACCCTGTCGCAAAACCATGCGACCTCTACTCTGTTTTGCCCATAGGCGAATACCCTCTGTGTGGGACTCTAAAGACTCGACACTACGCTGGCAGTGGGTTTAACCACAGACCGCAAGCGGCACTAGCTGTGCGTAACGGTCCCCAGGTAGATGTCGACAAGAAGGCTGACGAGGTGAAACCCCATCGGTACTCCTACTGAGTCTGGATGTGACAGTCTCCGTACAGTCCGGTCTGTTCGTCTGATACATCGCATGGCGGGCCTAGGGGGCGGTAAACGTCAGTCCCCCAATAGCGGTACAAGTCGTGCCGGAGCGAAGCCCAAAACACCCTGAGATAACACTGGAAACCTACCAGTATATCTCGTTTGCCCTGGCCAGGGACTACTCGTGTAATGGCTCTCCTAGACACAGCGCGATGTCAACCCCCAATACCGGGAGAGACGAATCCTGTCTAACCGTCACTGCCTCCAAGTGCTTCGGGACTGCACCCAACCACCACCTGTTTGCACGACTCCTTTGAGCCGTGGTAGGGTAGTGATCAAAGTGCAGTGGGAACACACTCGAGGCGAAGTGCCAGTGTCAAGTCAGCGGACTAAGCTGTACTCATGTCACCTGGGAACTGATGACTGACGATAGGTATAATACCAACCTGTCAGTTCCCGACGAGTCCTGTCCAGTGTACTCGTAACCCAACGAGCACCCGTATACTATCTCCAGTACGACGTACTGATGGCTGTGGGACAGACCATCTCCCACACTGGGATGAGAAGCGCATACGCTAGTCTACTCCGGAGTATCGATGCCCTGTCTCGATAGTCCTGCGACTAGGGACCTGTATAAGGATGTGCTTATAGATTACCCAGCCCCCACTAGTGTGACTGCCATCACAACGCTGGTAATCAAGCAAAGATCCTAAGGGCTCCACTAATGCGTATAAGTGATATAGTAAAATAAACACAAGTACACATTGAAGTAGAGACAAACCAAGTAGCATACTACTATTTTGAGCAAGATTGTATATACAAGGTGAATATCCCAAGCATCCATTAAGTAATATACAAACTAGTATGATACAGTAATGGCCTCTAGGGCATATACACTAACAGAATCCATACCACGGCGGATAACCTCAAGAAAATTGAATTGGGAACGGCGAATGACCCGCGACCGACATTCATTAGTGAGCTGCTGTCTGAAGAGAAGGTGGCTTCATTAAAAGACCTGCTTATGCAGCACAAAAATTGCTTCGCATGGAACTATTCCGAAATGCCGGGATTAGATCCAGAAATTGCTGTGCACAGATTGGCGATATCCCCAGGTGTCAAGCCAGTCAAGGAAGCACCAAGAAGAATGCGGCTCGAGCTTGAGATGAGTATCAACGCCGAGGTCAAGAAGCTGATCGACTCTGGCTTCATCCAGGAAGTTCAATACCCTGAATGGATCGCCAACATCGTCCCGGTGATGAAGAAAAATAGGACGGTGCGCATATGCGTGGACTTTCGGGATCTCAATAAAGCCTGCCCGAAGGACGATTTCCCAGTGCCAGTCACCGAACTGATGATAGACAATACGTCCACTCACGAGGTTTTCTCCTTCATGGATGGCTCGTCAGGGTATAATCAAATAAAGATGCATCCCGAAAACCAGAAGCACACTGCCTTTAGGACTCCTCTGGGAATATTCTGCTACAAGGTGATGCCCTTCGGTTTAAAGAATGCCGGTGCCACCGACCAAAGGGCCATGACGAAGATCTTCGATGACCTTATACACGAAATCGTCAAATGCTATATCGACGATCTCGTGGTTAAAAGCAAATCATACGAGGAACATCTCGAGCATCTGAAGACCGTATTTCAACGCCTTCGACAATACAACTTGAAGATGAACCCTCTCAAGTGTGCATTCGGAGTTTCCTCAGGAAAATTCCTGGGATTCATCATCCGACACCGGGGTATCGAGATAGATCCATCAAAGATCAAGGCGATCATGGAAATGCCTCCGCTAAGGACTCTCAAACAGCTGCGGTCTCTCCAAGGGAAACTCGCGTATATACGGCGATTTATAGCCAACCTTTCAGGCAAGTGCCGTCCTTACAGCCACCTGATGAAGAAGGGTACTCCATTCGTCTTTCAGGCAAGTGCCGTCCTTACAGCCACCTGATGAAAAAGGGTACTCCATTCGTCTGGGATCAAAAATGTCAGGGCGCACTAGACGAAATCAAGCATTACCTGCAAAACCCGCCAGTGTTGGCTGCCCCGGTTAAGGGAAAGCCTCTCATTCTTTATACGACCGCCCTCGAAGGTTCTTTAGGCGCATTATGGGCACAAGAGAATGATCAAGGGAAGGAAAGGGCACTCTACTACTTAAGTCGAGTTCTACTGGGGGCAGAAAGCAACTACTCCCCTATCGAAAAACACTGCCTGGCGTTAATCTTCGCGATAACAAAGCTCGGGCACTATGCGTTGGCGCATGTGGCCCGTCTCATTTCAAAGGTGGACCCCCTTAAATATTTAATGTCAAAGGCCATATTGATGGGGCGACTCGCTAAATTGGCCCTGCTCTTGATGGAATTCTCGATAATGTATCAACCTCTCAAGGTAGTGAAAGACCAGGCCATCGCCGACTTTCTTGTTGAGCACCCGATACCTGCCGATTCTCCTCTGGATTGCGATTTGCCATACGAACATGCGTTTGATGCGATCGACAATGGTGATACCCAATGGGAACTTTATTTCGATGGAGCATCTTCCATGAAAAAGCGCAAACAAAGTACCCCTATAATCAAATCGGGGGTAGGCCTCATCTTCTTGACTCCACAAGGAGGGATAATGCGCTTCGCTTTCTCCTTAACAGAGCCGAAGACAAATAACGAAGCCGAATACGAAGCTTTGATAGCAGGCCTCGAGATCGCCATGGACATGGGAATTGAAAACCTCCTCATATATGGAGACTCCCAACTGGTCGTTAGTCAAGTAAACAGCGACTACCAAACGTGCAAACCAGAGTTGGTGAAGTACGGTGAAAAGGTACAACAACTGTTGACCCAAATTCCCTCCTATACTTTGGAAATCATACCGCGCGCGGAAAACAGCAAAGCAGACGCGTTGGCCAAACTTGCTAAAGAACTGGCTGACGAGAACCTCGATGAAGTTAGAATCTTGGTACAAAGCCGTCGGGTGCTTGCCCCAGCAGAAATACCTCCGGAATCATCCGAGGAAAAGGGAGCGAATGAGCAGACGACCTTACAAATAAAAGAACGAGAAAAGGCCGAGGACTGGAGGGAAGTCTTCATAGACTACTTTAAGTCCCATCGAATGCCCGAAGATGCATCCTCAAGACATCAGCTCATGAAATGAGCTCTGTCTTTCGCCTTCGTCAATGATACTCTGTACAAGAGGTCATTTGATTCTCTGTGGCTGAGATGCCTAGGGCCTACAGAAGAAGAAAGAGTCGTTCAGGAAGTTCATGACGAACTATGTGGTTCTCACCAAGCAGGCCCAAAGATGAAATTGAAGATCAAATGAATGGGCTACTACTGGCCCATGATGATTCAAGACTGCCTTGAGTATGCGAAGCAGTGCCACTCATGTCAAATTCACGGGGATTTCATCCATCAGCATCCAAATCCACTACACCCGACGGTGGCTAGCTGGCCGTTCGAAATGTGGGGAACTGACATAGTCGGCCTCATCGAACCAGCATCGTCTAGTGGACATCGTTTCATCCTGGCGACAACTGACTACTTCTCCAAATGGGCGGAAGCAGTACCGCTGAGGGAAGTGAAGATGGAGAATATCCTCCACTTCTTCAAGACGCACGTCATATATCGATTTGGAACTCTACGACGGATCATCTCCGATAACGGGCCAGCTTACAGAAGCCATAAGATCAGTCGCTTCGCGCAACAACACAATATAGACTGGAGATATTACTCGGTTTATAATCCACGAGCTAATGGTCTAGCTGAAGCCTTCAACAAGACCTTGACAAAGATCATGAAGAAAACGGTATCCCGAAATAAGAAGGATTGGCATGAAAGGATGCAAGAGGCTCTCTGGGCGTATCGAACTACGTTCAAGACAGCCACGAACACAACGCCGTACGCATTGGTATTTAGGACGGAAGCAGTACTCCCCCTCGAGATAGAGTTACCCTCTCTACGAGTGGCAGTCCACTACGAACTGACGGATGAAGAAAATGCTCACCTTCGGCTTGAGGAGCTTGACGCCCTTGATGAAACCCGGCTCATAGCGCAACAAAATCTGGAAGCTTATAAAGCAAAGATGACGCGCTCATATGAAAAACTGACCCGACCGAGGAAATTCCGCCAAGGCGAACTCGTGCTAGTGGTCAAAAGGCCTATGATTCCCAATCGCGCCAAGCGGGGAAAATTCGAACCAAACTATGAAGGCCCGTACATCATAGATAAGGTCTACCAGGGTGGGGCCTATCTACTCATAGATATGCACGGTGAAAGGCCTTTCAGGCCAATAAACGGTCACTTCCTAAAGAGATACTACGCTTAATGAGCCACAGCCTAGGTCAATGATAGACGACAACGACTATGTCCGCTCGCTATCTTCCTAAGCTCAAGATTTACAAGCAGTAGCCAGCTTTCTTAATGACGGACCGAAACGTCCTTAAAACTACTACCGCAGCATCCTTAGGCTGACAAGATGAATAAAAAAAAGAGAAAAAAGAGAAAAAGACAAAAATGATGATAAAAACGGTATGTCCATAAGCAAAATGGGCACGGATGAAAACCCGAAAGGGCTCCGTGAGTAAAAACAGCAGGGCTACCGTCGAGTGTTCGTGAAAACCCGAAAAGGCGCGATCTCGTAAAAAAAAAGGAAAATAAAAAAGAATAAAAAATGGGGGGTATGTCCATAAGCAAAAAGGGCACGGATGAAAACTCGAAAGGGCTCCGTGAGTAAAAACAGCAGGACTACCGGCGAGTGTTTGTGAAAACCCGAAAGGGCGCAACCTCGTTAAAAGACACTTATAGGGTCTTCTCGACCTTGTAAGGAGAAACCACCCGCGTGAGATCCTTACGACTCACAAGGGAGCAACACACTTAGGGATCCTCACGATTCCTAAGGAGAAAATACACTTACGAGATCCTCACGACTCGTAAGGAGAACTTTCTTATGGGACCCTCACGGCTCATAAGATTTGAAAGTCTTAAGTCACAGAGACCTAAACCTGTGCTTAAGCAACCTCCACAACCTTCAATTTATGCCCTACAAGTGGCTCAATACTGGCCCTTGTATACAATCCACGGGCGCGAATAAGCATTTCCCTAACCAAGTCTCATTCGTGACTGGGGATATGTTCGCATGGTGAACAACCCTTGTAAATCCTCTCGATTTATGAGGAGAAAACCCACCTGTAGGATCCTTATGACTTACAGAGGAAACGAACACTTAGGAATCCTCATGATTCCCAAGGAGAAAATACACCTACAAGATCCTCACAACTTGTAGGGAGAAATACCTTTGTGAGACCCTTACGGCTCATGAAGTAAAAAGCCTTAGTCGACAAGACCTTAACTCTGTTCGCTAAGCCACCGTTGTTCGACATCGACGGAGGCAAATGATGATTCGCTCCTGGCAATATCCCAGTTGTAGCGGTGCTGATGCCGAAATCGGTGTCTAATTTCAAGTTTACGGTGAAAGGCCGGTAGGCAGCACGTGCATACGAAATAGCTGAAATGATGGGGCAGCTTGCAATAAAAAGCAGCAAGTAAAGAAAACGTATGCATGCGAAATAGCCGAAATGATGGGGCAGCTTGCAATAAAAAGCAGCAAGTAAAGAAAACGTATGCATGGGAAATAGCCGAAATGATGGGGCAGCTTGCAATAAAAAGCAGCAAGTAAAAATGCATGCATGCAAAATAGCCGAAATGATTGGGCAACTCGCAATAAAAAGCAGCGAGTAAAAATAAAAAAATATAGCCGAAATGATTAGGCAATTCGCAATAAAAAGCAGCGAGTAAAAATAAAATAAACAGCCGAAATGATTGGGCACCGCGAAAAATAGCCGAAATGATTGGGCAATCGCGACCTTCGCGATATAAAAGCTGAAATGATAGAGCATCGCGGAAACAAAACAAAAAAAATGATGATAAAACTTTGGCCTTATAGTTAAGATCACATCGATCCCTGTATACAATCCAAGGGCGCAAACGAAGAGGGAACCATACTTTCCCAACAGGCTCCGCCGGAAAACGAAGCCAAATCTCGACGATTCATCTCAACTCCAAAGAAACCATTGTCTTCGGCAATTACCTCAACTCAGGGAAACAAACAATCCTTGACGAGAGCCTCCTGATCCGCGTCGACTCGCAAAGCAACCAGTGCCTCCGTGGGAAATTCTCGACTCATTTCAACCCTAAGAAAACAAATAATCCTTGGCGCTAGGGAAACAAACAATCCTTAGCAAACACCTCAACTCAGGGAAAAAAACAATCCTTGACGAGAGCCTCCTGATCCGCGTCGACTCGCAGAGCAACCAGTGCCTCCGTGGGAAATTCTCGACTCGTTTCAACACCAAGGAAACAAATAATCCTTGGCGCTAGGGAAACAAATAATCCTTAGCAAACACCTCAACTCAGGAAAATAAACAATCCTTGACGAGAGCCTCCTGATCCGCGTCGACTCGCAGAGCAACCAGTGCCTCTGTGGGAAATTCTCGACTCATTTCAACACCAAGGAAACAAATAATCCTTGGCACTAGGGAAACAAATAATCCTTAGCAAACACCTCAACTCAGGGAAACAAACAATCCTTAACGAGAGCATCCTGATCCGCGTCGACTCGCAGAGCAACCAGTGCCTCCGTGGGAAATTCTCGACTCGTTTCAACCCCAGGGAAACAAATAATCCTTGGCGCTACGGAAACAAATAATCCTTAGCAAATTCCTCAACTCAGGGAAACAAACAATCCTTGACGAGAGCCTCCTGATTTGCGTCGACTCGCAGAGCAACCAGTGCCTCCGTGGGAAATTCTCGACTCGTTTCAACACCAAGGAAACAAATAATCCTTGGTGCTAGGGAAACAAATAATCCTTAGAAAATACCTCAATCCAGGGAAACAAACAATCCTTGACGAAAGCCTCCTGATTCGCGTCGGCTCGTAGAGAAACCAGTATCTCCGCGGGAAATTCCCGATTCGTCTCAACTTACAAGATGAAGCCTCAGGCAGCAGGGACTAAAAAAACTTACTTCCTGAACAATGGGACCCTGCAAGACGATCTAAAATGATCTCTTGCATACTATTCACGGGTCTCACTCTCCAAAGTCGAGTTTCGGCAAGGAGGGAAACAACCGCTTACGGGTCCTCTCGACTCGTAAGAGGGAAAAATTCTCTTGCAGGATCCTTACGACCTATAAGAGAAAATACACTTAGGAATCCTCACGACTCCTAAGGAGAAAGAAACCACCTACGAGATCCTCTCGATCCGTAGGGAGAAAAGTCTCTACGAGACCCTCACGGCTCATAGAGTTGAAAAGTCTTAGGCGGCAGATCTGAACCTGCAGCCTAAGCCATCGCTATCCTGTGAAGAAATCAAAGTGCTTACTCTATTATCTGCTAATTATGACAACATGCTGATAATAAGAGAAAGAAGAAAGCGACAGAAAGAGCATCCGATTTACACTTGATCAGGTGTTCGAGACACACTCATTCATGAATAAGCAAAAGATTCAGAACGAAAAATAGAGACAAGCCGGATAAAATTTTTCCATTGATATTACCAAAAGTTCTTACAATCATAAAAGCAATAAACGAAAAATAGTATTACAATGGAATAACCTCAGATCCACGGCACGGATTGAGGAATTCAAAAGTAAGGCCATCCAGAGTTCTTCTGGCCTTTCTGATTATTCTTGTGCGCAGCCTCTCGCGCTCCTGTGTGTCAAGATCCTCGGCAGGCCCTCCCAGCCTTCGATAAGCGGCGACTATCGTCGTCTGCTGGAAAATTTGATGTAGGATGTCAATGAGGCTGTCCCGCCGTTTCTTCGAGATCAGCCCCGTCAAGTACACTGATGCACCTTGTCTTCGGCATCATCCAGCGCATTGAGCGGTAGGGCCTCGTGAAGCCCCGGAAGTGCTCTCCATATTGCTCCCAGCATGACCTTCAAAAGAGCTGAATGACAAGGAAGCAGCCAACCACCGCTTGCGTTGAGGCGATCCATGACCACTGCATACTAGGCGTCCGTAAACTCCTGGTTTTGATGACGACCCTGTGCGCGGATATCGTCATAGGTGATGAACTCGTGCAAACTGTATAGACGCACCGCCATTATGCCTGGAGGAAATACCACGGGAAGATTAGCGATAAAAGAAAAATAATATACACAGAGAGTTAAACTCCTTGAGAACAATGCTCTGCAAACAGGAGTGACTGTCAAAATCCTAATAAAAGGAATTTAAAGAAATCCCCCGAGGACTCTGTGATCATTGCTATTAAAAGCTGATATAATCCATTAAATACAAAACTACATTTTTAATTTTCATTATCCATGTTCGAACTTTTAAGAGTTCAATTTTCTTTTAGATCAAAGAGGTCTATGTTCTGCCAAAGATGCAAGGTTCTGTTTATGGGTTGAGAAACCCTGAAAAAGATTCCTGAGAGCAAGGCTCTATTTGGTGAAACCCCAAAAGGATTTTCTTTAGATCAAATATCTATAAGAGCAAAGCTCTATTAATTAAGATTGATTTAATTCAAGACTAATTCTTACTTAAATAGTTTCTGTTTAGGAAAATATAACTCCAGGAGTTCTTGAAGGCAAGAGCAAAAACTCTGAAGTTTCTGAAAATGAAAATTTTAAAGATAATGATCATCGGTGCAGAACCAAAGGTCCTATTTATAGGCATCAAGTGCCCTTTCAACTTCCAAAGGTTGCCATAACGATTGGAATTCTGCCACCGTTGTGCTTGCATTTGGAACCATGCAAGTGCAACGGTGGGGGGGGGCATTTGTTTCCCCCAATCAGAACGAAACTCTACTTCTAAAAAGTAAAGCACTGCTTCATAAAAAAGACTGAACACCAAAGGCAATTTATCCTTGCAAGAATCACATGCACTTAATAATAACAAATTAAATCATACGATGCACAAGCATAACAGAGAGCTAAAATAAAAAGAACACTTAACAGATAATAAAATACTTAATTAAAACATTTATTTATTATTACATTTAAAAAAGATCACCAAATATGGGATCGGAAAGACAAGGGTTTGCAAAAATAAGAAGAAGATTCCCCAGATCCTTTTCTGTCTTCTCCACCACGTCGAAGCGGCGATCCTCCCGAGAGGAAGACATCCAACGATCGTCGCCACATTCATTGGAAAAGGTGGCGATGACAACCCGGCGAGCCCGTATCTGGCTCAGCAAGTGGAAAGAACAGTCCCTCAGGACTTTAGTGATCAAGAGCGCTTCGAAAAAGCTCTCGATCTTATCCTCGGCCGTATCAAGTATTGCCGAGGACATCTCCGCCGGAGGAGGGGGAATGTCGGCGAGCACCGAGGCAAGATCATCCGAAGCCAAACGGAATGTGGAGGGAGAGGAGACCCCACACGAGTCAAAAGTTCGTGCATTGCAGCATCGCATTGCTCGTCCGTAAGAGAAGGGTCCACCAGGCGCGCAGCAAAACGGGGAACAATGTCCCGGATCGGCACTTCCCATGGTTGTCGGCGGGCGTGAGGGCGGTTGCAAGCCATGATCGAAGAAGTTCTCTGAAGATGAGAGAAGAAAAGGCTCGGCCTTGAACTATATACAGACCCAAGCACAAAAGATTCTGTGCACAATGGAATTATTTCCAAGACCCGGGAAATCAAAATTTTGGAAATACAAGTTTGACTTAAAAAAAAGGAGATGAAAAGATATCTCAGGTGAAGCAACGCTTCCGATTCCCCCAATCAGAGCAAAGCTCTACCTTGAAAATCTAAGTTTTAATAAATGAAGCAACGCTTCAGATCCTCTGCGCTGTGCGCAGGATGCCACGTGTCAGAAGTTGATGTGTCAACACAGCGCCCGAGGCAGTGCGTCCAATCAGAGCAAGGCTCTTTTAAAACAAAAGGTAAAGGAAGTAACGCTTCAGTTGCGCAAGAGCTGCGCTGCGCGACACGTTTCTGCGCAGTTGCGCAAGCACAACTGCGCAAGCACTGTGCTGCGCGACACGTGTCCGCGCAGCCGCGCAAGCACAGCCGCGCAAGCACAGCCGCGCAAGCACAGCGCTGCACGGCGCGTGTCTGTGCAGTTGCGCAAGTACAGTTGCGCAAGCACAGCTGCGCGAGCGCTGCGCTGCACGACACGTGTCTGTGCAGTTGCGCAAGCACAGCCGCGCAAGCATTGCGCTGCGCGACACGTGTCTGCGCAGTTGCGCAAGCACAGCCGCGCAAGCACTGCGCTGCGCGACACGTGTCGAGCGCTGGGGTGTTTGCGCAAAACAGATCTGAAATTTTAAAGAAATCTTTTCTGTTCCTGTTAAAACAAGAACATTTTCTTCTGTAAAACAGAGGCCTTTGGATCAAAGATCCAACGGTGGGGAAAATTCCCCAAATCACTCAGAGAAAGATCTCTTTAACAAATTTAACTAATTTATGGGCACTATAAAAAGGACCCCAGACCTCAATTCAAAAAAAGAAGATTTTGGTGAAAAATTAAACAGAGAAAACTCTGAAGAATTGGAGAGAAATCCTCAAGAACAAAGAAAAAGGTAAAAACCTTTAGAAAAAGAGAAAATTCTCTTATGAACAGATCATTGATCTGAGAACAAGATAAAGGATCTCTAATAAAAATAAATAAATAATAAACAGTGCCTTGCACTTCTTTTTATGAACCATTGGTTCTGAATCTAAAACATTCTCAAGATAACAGTGCCTAGCACTTGCCAAAACTGCGCTATTACGCAAGCCGCCAGGAAGCGCCACGTGTCAGCAGTGCAGCAGCGCAGCGCATTAACGCGGCGCACTGCGCTGTTGCGCTTGCGCTCACCAGAACATGACACGTGTCACCTTCACGAGCGCTTGCGCTCATTAATTGCGCAAAGCACCTGACAAGCCATGTGGGGCACTGTCAGGGTATCTAATGCAATGCATTATTAAAGGGCAGAGCCCGATCAAAGGTCTAATGGACCAAATAAAAGTGCTGCACATTATTTTAAAGAGGCAGAGCCCAATTAAAAAGTATAAACAGACAAAAAATAATGCTATGCATTATTTAAAGGGGCAGAGCCTAATTGAGAGGTCCAATGGACCAAAACAAATGCTCTGCATTATAAAAAAAAGGGCAGAGCCCAGTCAAAATAGCCATAAATGCTATGCATCATTCTAAAAAGGGAAAAGCCCAAACAAAGGTCTAACAGGCCAAATGCAAACAAAATGTGGACATTTTCAACTGGACTTAGCCCAATTTTGGCCGTAAGTCCTTAAATTAAATTGACTGAGCACGGCTGCTCCCTAAATCAATTTACGACCGGTTCGAGGGTACATCTCCGAACTCCTCTGACACCCATCGTTGTAATCCTTCAACGACGTCAGAGAGGTGACGGGTCCCAACGACCACACACATCGATATGGACTGCGGGGTCCTTAAACTCGTGGACCGAAACGTCCTTAAACTAATGTCGAACCGAAACGTCCTTAAACTAATGATGGACCACCACGTCCCTAAACTGGCGATGGACCACCACGTCCCTAAACTGGAACACGGACCACCACGTCCCTAAACTGGAACACGGACCACCACGTCCCTAAACTGGAAAATGGACCACTACGTCCCTAAACTGGCAATCGACCACAATGTCCCTAAACTAAGCAATAGAGCCAATTGCTCTCTTGTCGGATCTAAACGATCCCGTTTATATTGATCTTAGCCCCAGGCATGGCTAACGTATCCTTAAACCAAAAACTCCAAACCCAAATCTAAGTAAATACGGATGTGGACTAATCCACATCCTACGGGCGACGACATTACTCAGTCTCCGTATACAATCTACGGGCAACCACAAACAAAACAAACACACACGACACGAAGTGAAATTCTGGAGAAGGAGAAAGTGGTTACCGCGATGCGGTAGCGTAATTAACTGCAGGGAAGAGCGTCCCCACAATCAAAAACCCCTCGAGCGAGGGGGAATCTGACGAAGTCTGCTACATCGGCCGCATCCGTCTAAACCTCCGATACACGGTGCCATAAATCAACTTGGCATCTTCGGAGAGGTAGACGGATAGCACCAATTAGCATCTGCCCCGAATCTCAGGCAAGACGAACCTACGCGGTCGCGTCTCTGTATTCGGAGGGGAACAGACACGTAATATTTGAATCACCAATTCGCAAATCGTAAACACTGCCGTCGATAAGCTCCTTCTCCAATGTCGAAGGGTGTCGGTGCATCCAAGCTATCCGAGCAATAATTCTACCTGCCTTCTGTTCACGGTCTGGTGCCTTCTTCCTTTAGGTCTTCATCACGACTTCTTTTGAAGATATATCCATATTCAACGTCTCTGCATGCGTATCACATCTCTGATGTCAATGGAGTGGAACGTCATCTCGTCAAAATCTCGTACGAACCTCTTACTCCATTTTTCTTAACATGGACCAATTCGGAATCATCTCTCCGTAGCTGTGTGGACTGCGCTACAAACGGTTGCACTCATATCTAAAGTCTCCATTTCGAAGCTAAAAACTCGACAACTCTATATCTTGTGGTAGGTATCTGGCCAACTACGCCCTCGGAAACACTTCCAAATCGTCAGAGGAATACTCTTCATTCGTCCATTTTTCTATCGACTCTCAACGTGCCTGTGTGAAGCCTTCTCTAGCTGAAATCAATCAATCTGATGACCTCGCATCGGGGTATGCAAACGAACCACATGTCCTAGTCATTCACCCATGGATGACTAGCTATCTTCTATCATATCGCTAAGTACAAGCTCGTGCTGCAATAGCTTCAAACATCTGGGGCGATATCTTGTCAGTCGCTGCAATAGCTGGCTCATTCGTCCGCACGCCAAATATTCAGTTGATAAAACTGTACATTTAATATGATATTTTTCCTACTATTTCTATATAATAAAAGGTGTTTATTATAATATATGATACATATAAGGGTTTATCTGTAAAAATACTATTTTCATGTGTTTATATATTATAATTAACATTTGGTAGGAAAAAGTAAGCATATAATATCCATATAACATTTGGCCCATTTAAATATGCTTACCTTATTAAATACCTTTGACCAATTCTTAATGGTTAAGTTAATATCTCAATAAAACAAACTCTACTAATATTATTTGTTGAGTTACTGTGCAAAATTTTCAGGGCTGAAATCAAGGAAATCAAACTTGGCAAAACAAACCCGCATAATTAAGAAAGTAAACTAAAGAAATCAATTCTGGTAGTGACGTAGAAAATATTTTCAATTTCCAGAGATTCAAAAGATCACCACGTGTCATCAAGATAAAGCTCCAGAAAAACAAATCAAGTGATCTCCCTATAAGGCCGCGGAACCGCGGCCAAACCTACCTATTGGCCACGGTTCCGCCGCGTATTAGACGGGTTAGGAGTTGAGATTTGTTCTGTTAGGATCTTAACCACTGGTTTCCAAATTAGGAAACTAGGGTTCTGGTTCTGGGACTATAAATAAGGACCGAGAGCCTCTTGGAAAAATCATCAAGCTGAAGAGATCACGAAGTCCACGACGGCTCAAGAATCCTGGTTGATCATCAACAGTTCATCTACCTCCTTAGAAGAGATCGAGAAGCAAACTAGTATTTTGTAATCATTTTCTAAGGGAACAAAGTGTAATTGATTCTGTTGATTAATAAAGGTAGTTTTTCTTATTCTATTTCTTTGCAGTATGATTTCCCTCTCTATCTTTTCTTCTCCCAGCATGCATGAGTAATTCTTTGCTTGTTAGGGTTCATAGGATTAGAGTAGATTAATGGATGATGAAGATCCTTAAACTCTTTTTACATCCTATAAAGTTTATAAATTTTATCAAAAGAATAGTTAATATCCTAATTGGGCGCGCTATCAATTCATTGATAATCACAACCACAATTAGATATTCGATTAATAATTGTTTTGGTAAAGGCTAGAAATGAACGGAGTTCCATGTCGAGATAGGGGTTAAGAGTGGGAACCCTTTTCCCTCCAGAAACCCTAATCTACATGCATCACTGTCGATCTAGTTTTAAATCTATTAAAGAATAAAAGAGTAATTTTTAATTAATCATCCATGACTACTAAATCTTAATGAACCCTACAAGCCCCCTTTTAATATTAAACTTACATCCGTAATTAATCTAGATCTATATTTTGCATCCGTGCTTAACGTAGATCTAGAAACTATTTCCATTATTCTTTATTCCTCTATTCTTCCTCTTTCTCAACATGCCTAAAGTATGAATAAAATATTCAACGTTTCCCATAGGACGACCCGTACTCATCTCGGTCTAGCTACACCCGACACCGTTCTGATTGCGGTTAAACTAGACTAAAATATATCAATCAAATGGCGCTGTTGCCGGGGATACTTGCGTAATTTTTTCTTCTTACTATTTGTGTTGAATTCTTATTCGATCTATATCATAATTAAAACAAAACTGAAAATTATATATTTAACAAATTGTGTGTGAATTTTGCAAGGAGATCTGGAGTCACAGAATTGAGGAAACAGAAAGACAGAGACATTCATCAAGATCCAGAGGAGTATAGAAGGCCACGAAGCAAAAATTCATCAACTGATCCTTCTTCCTTGCGGCTGAACCGCGGCACAAGAGCCATATACGCGGCGGAAGCGCGGCGGGATTAAGGAGTTAGGAGTCGTAACTTCTCTGGTAAGTTTCTCAACTCTTTCTCTCTCCTCTGAAATCCAATAAAATATCTTTTCTGCAGGATTCTTTACAAAATTTTGCCGCTCAAAAATCTTTTTGCAAAGTTTTGTAATTGGTTTGTTAATTCATATTTTAATACGGATTTTTAAGGGGCAAGACCAAAATTAAGATTAGGTAGGGATTTTATCACCCTTCCTAAGCCCCACAAATCATAAACCGAGCATCTGCATCAACCCTACATTAATTTAAAAAATATTTAGACAAGACTCTAAGTACTGTCGCGCTCATTAAGGACAAAGGAAGGTCGTGGGTAATTTATCGCTTATCCGTATTACTTTTGTGGTGCCTAGGCAAGTGTGTCGAAGGCAAGTGGTTATTTAATTAAGGCCCGCTATTTTCGATGATTCGGATAGCGGATACCTCCCACTTACCTGGCACTTACCTGGCCACAAGAGTAGTAAAGAGGTCGTAAAAGATTGATCCTACGGCTTGTTCTTTAGAAGTCTAGGAGCGGTCTAGAGACTTAACCTAGGTAACCTTAGTTCTAGGGTTGTTTGTGCATTTTTGTGTGATTTGTCTAAGTCCGACACACTTTTCAAAACAGACCATTTTTAAAAGTACACACGCTGTCACTTGCGCTAAAACCGTTTAGTGCATGCTCGGCTGGACACGGGATTCTAGTGCCCGTCTTGTCCGCGTTCCTGCTATCGACTCCGAGATCGGTACTTCTTCATCTTCTTTTTCCCCACCATCCTCCACATCGACCGAGATGGATGGTAATCCATCGAATTATAACACCACGCTACCACCGCCCTTAGGTGAGCAGAATCCACCGCGCATCTCTCTCCAAGAGAGATGCTATCCTATCCGTGGTCCACTTCCCACTTGCTTATCTATTCTACCAGCCAACGGGGATAATTTTGAAATTAAACCCCACTACATCAATCTGTTGCCCAAAGTTCACGGGCATGAGTCTGAAGACGTGTACGTTTTCATCACTAAATTCGAAAACATATGCGCAATGATGGGTACTTCACAACTGACTGTGGATGCTATGTGCTTGCGTCTTCTCCCATTCATTTTGTGCGACTTGGCAGAAAAATGGCTTTATAATACTTCCGCACACTCTATCACTAATTGGGATGAATTCGTAATAGCATTTCTTAAGAAGTTTTACCCAAACTATAAGACCGTCCGTGTTAGGAGCGAGATCAACCAGTTTACCCAGCTTCCTAATGAACCATTTTGGAAGTGCTTTGAACGTTTCAAGGATCTGCTTGTCCAATATCCTCATCATAGAATAAATAGATGGGATTTGTGCCGAGTTATATATGAGGGCATTAATCCAGCGACAAAGCAGATGCTTAAAACAAATTGTCAATGCAATTTCATGTCTAAAGATGATGGTGAAGCTTGGAAATATCTGGAAGACCTCGCTGAAAACACTTTGCAGTAGGAAAGTGTAAGACCACCTTCATCTAGGGGAGGTATTCATCAGCTCGATGTTTCCATCACAGTAAAAGCCGAAATGGCAGTGATGCAAAAGAAACTCGACGCTATTGAGAACAAATTCTCATCAGTCTCCCTAAATCAGGTAACGCTTCCCAAGACAGTGTGTGGTTGCTGTTCAAATCCTTCACACTTGACGGAAGAATGTCCTATGAATGCACCGTTTCAAGGTCACGAGCAAACTAATGTTGCTTTTCAGCAGCGACCTAGAAACGATCCTTATTCTTCCATGTATAATCAAGGATGGAGGAATCATCCTAACTTTGCTTGGAACCAAAACCAACCCCAAAATCAAAACCAGTTCCAAAGCAATTATCAAAGACCTCCTCCACAGCAATAGCAACCACAACCACAACCACAAAGTCAGCACCCCTTTCAGTCACAAAATTTTCAAAATCTGGCCAACACTTCTGCACCGCAATTGGCCGGTACTGATAACTCTTCACTCGCACAAACTTTGGATTTGTTTATGAAACATACCATTCAAATGTCGGCCGATATGAAGTCTTCTATTGATACCATAAAGAAAGACTCCACCTCCCACGGTGAGAGTATTAAATCAATAGAAAACCAAATTGCACAGTTGAACGCCGCAATGAGTGCGATAGAGAAAGGGAAACTCCCATCTCAATCCCTACCGAATCCTGGCCACTCACAAAATCATAACGTGAGTCCGTGATTACGTTGCAATCGGGAAAAGTGCTGAATAATCGAGTGGGTGAGCAATTTGATGATGTTAGTGATACCAATGATACCCCGGCTTCTACCTCTTCCCCTAATTCGTCCAGTCTCCCACCTTCATCCGAGCCTATTCTCCGTTTTCCCTAAGGCTCGAACAATTCATTCTTACCATTGTGCGACAATGGAGTTGTGGCTTAGGCCTAGGAACCCCCGTCCCATCTGAAATCCAGACATATTCTTATGCAGTATCGCCTGATCATGGAGATGGTTGATCTCCAGGGAGATCGAGGTTAGGAGAGTAGACACAGAGGACAACAGCGCGGATCCACAAACAAAGGCCTATTTCCTAGTAGAGACTTTTATGGGATGGTTGAGTATGAGATACTTCAACCACAGCTTATTGTTGGGTATGAGATACTAAAACAGATGGCCCTAGTGCAAGTGGGAGATTGTTAGTTATATGTATGCCCTAGAGGCCATTACTGTACATACGTTGTATATTGTAGTGGATGCTTGGACATATATAGGGAGGACTTTCTTGTTCGACATGATAGTATGCTATCTGGTTACTCTTTATCTTAACATGTACTCTGATTATCTCTATGTCACATGTTGATAAAGCCCTTAGGATGAGTACTTGACTACCAGGACTATGATGCAGATCATACTAGTGGGGACAGTGTAGTCGCCAAGCACATCCTTCAAATGTCCCTAGTCATGGGAGTACCGAGACAGGGTATCGATACTCGAGAGTAGACTAGCGTATGCGCTTCTTGACCCATATGATGGGCGATGGATGATCCCATATCCATTGGTGTTTGACATCAGAGAAGGTATACGAGTGCTCAGTGGAGACTGGATACACTGGACGGACTCGCCGAGAACTCCCAGATGGTATTATACCTCACGTCAGATGGCAGTTCTCTGGTGACACTGGTACAGGTCAGTCTTTAGACCCAAGATCGTCATAGAGTCTTGTGTGATTCCCACTATACTTTGATTTCCATCATACCACGTCCAAGAGGGCGTGCAAAACGGTGGCTTTTGGGTACAGTCCCGAATCACATGGAGGCAATGAGAGATAGGAAGGGTTTCGTCTCTCCCGGTATAGGGAGTTGATGTTGCGCTGTGTTCGATTGGTTATAACTAGAAATCTCTGGCCAGGGTTGCTGAGATTTACTGGTAAGTGTTATCAGTAGTTTCTTAAACTATTATAGACCTCATATCGACATGACTTATCAAGCTACTGGGGTCTGACGTTTACCACCCCTAGGCGAGATATGCGACATATGAGATGAAGAGACAGGACTGTACGGGAGTGTTACTGGTTGGATTCACAGGAGAATGTACAGGCTTTCTTGTTGATCTTCTGATCGCTCAATACCTGGGTGGCTGTTACGTTTAGCTGACCGCTTGTAGCTTGTGGGTGTTCGATATGATCATCAACTACTGCCGGCGTATTGACGAGTCTTTAGAGTCTCACACAGAGGTTTCCTGGCTCAAGCGAAACGGAGTAGGAGCGCATATGTGATATATGCAGGACTGAGATTGATGCGTGTATATGATACCGCATTCTATTCTCGCGATACGTGACATGATTGGTTATATGTGATATAGCCGAGTTATTGGATCAAGTGTTGATTCGATAAAATGTTGCATTTCATATTAGTCGGTTATATGTGATATAGCCGGATTATTAAATCAAGAGTTGATTTGATAATTTAATGTATAATTATATATTTGATATATTATATTACATTAACTAATATTTAGCTCACTAATGATTTCTTTTCTCACTTGGTGTGCACATTGTATATATGTGATATGTATATTTGTCTACATGTATTGTGTCATGCTTGATGATACATACAAGATGGGTGTATGAGATTAATACTATACTAGGGTTAAGTTAGGGTTTCTATTTATGTTAAGCTAATTCAAAAGTGATTGAGTTTGTTATGCTAAAGCTTGGACAAAAGCTTTTGGATAAGCTTTGACAGAGTCAACTCTTTTGTCTAGTTAAAGATATTTATCAAACCCAACCCTTAACCATAGTGTGTGGTTATTTCTCTACATGAGTTAAGCATGATAGCTTTAACTCAACCATGGGTGCAATAATTCAAATGGATGAATTATTCATGAGTTCTTCTTCTTCTTCTTCAAGCTCCATGAAAAGCTTTCTAGCTTCAATGGAGGTATGAGAAATAAAGTGAGAAAATCAATTCTAAAGTGAGCCCACCTCCTACTTCTTCATCCTCTACCACTTTCCATGTAGTAGAGTGTGTTCTCTTCATAAAGTTCATGACCTAGTGAAGGAATAGCTTGAGTCAGTGTCTCCTCAACGTAGATCATCTTCGGCCTCGGAGTCATCGAAGTAAGCACGTTCGTTTCTTCATAGAGCCTCTCTAGAGTCCGGATTTTATGATCACAGCAGAGGGGACTACTACACGGAGCTATAAACAGTGAAGGACCAGACTACAACGGCTGTAATCCCAACTCTTAGAAGTAAAGTTGTTTACTTGCTTTGTTAACCCTAATTATCTAGTAAAGATCCTCGCTTTAGCTTGTTCGGCACTTCTAAATTTTAAATTTGGCATGGTTGATGCCTTATAGACCCTTATGATAGTGTCTAGTAACCCTACAGTGGTATCAGAGCTAAGCTAGAGCATAAGGCGATGTGTAGACGAAGTTAAAAGTCCGATCGAACCCCGAAATGTGATTTTGGACCCCCTCTCTGGAAATTTTTTAAAAATTTGATTTTTTCCGTATTAAAAATACTCAGAAAAATAAGCAGGTGATTGTATGGATATCTATGAAGTACGATTCCCTAAGTCCATTAAGCCACCGCGGAACCCTGGCCAAACCTTGCTATTGGCGGCGGTTCCGCGGTCGAAGCTGAGGATTAAGGGATCATTCTTCAACAGGTGATTCGTAGGTATTACGTTATGTTTCTGGGAATTTTTAATATTACTCAACTGTTGAGTTTTTTGGAGATCTATAGAATTCGTTGATTCGATCGGAAAGTTTAACATCGTTTAGTTTTTCGGGTAATTTAGAACGTGTTAAAAGGTTCGTACGGATATCAATAACTCATTTTTTCCATGACGGAAAATTTCCAAGTGTTGGATTTTTCCTTAGTTAAAGAACGTTCAAAGTCGTGCAAGTAACGCGGTGGACCCTCTAGAAGAACACAAACCTTAACTCGATTATGCGACCGTCTGAACCGCCTCTAAACCTTAGGGTTTGGGGCAGTACGACGTTGCCATATGTGAGGCGTTGGTTTGACCCTTCTACGGCTGGACCATTGGTACTGTGGCATGTGATGGATGCTTTTAAACTAAGTTCAAGTGTTGAGCGAAAAGGTAAATCTTGGGTGTTTGTTTATTCGATCGGAAAGTTTAACATTGTCTATTTATCTGGAATGTGATACAATATTTGGAATCCACAAGTAGTTATGAGATAACTAATTTGAATGTTATAAATCTAGCAGTTTTTAGTCTCATTTGATCGGTTGCCACGGGATTTTGATGTGATCAAAAGTCCGTCGCAATCACGTAGTGTACGCGGATACTTGCCGAGTAAACTTAATAGATAGCCACGCCCCATAGCCTCGACCAAGTGACTGTAGGAGAACCCCATCACCAAAAGCATTCGTTCGAGTGCTCGCGGCAGCGGTGTTCCGCCTTAGTGCACTTCGTCGACGGCATCGGGGGTGCGGCCGTCTATTAAAGTTTCCGACGAGCATTCGATCAGGATGTCGGGAATCTTGTTGAATTGCCCGACTAGATATTGAAAAGTGTTTTCGATATTGAGACTAAAATGCGGGGTTTATAATTGTTAGGCATGCAATATCTAAGGAATTCATTATGTTAGGCATGAGATGTCTAAGGAGGTTGCGGATTCCAACTGTTGTAGTTTTACACTTTCTTTTCTGCGATCGTAAGTGTAATATGTGGTGTATCGCCGGTTTCGTTGCTATACATCAACGACAACTGGGATACGCATATTTACTTACGTTGATGATATGAGATATTATGTGTTGCTGTGATATGTTATATTGGATCGTCGTGTTCTGAATAGCTGGGGGTTTTATGTGAGATGAGAGTTTTTCATTTTCATTCATGTAAAATTCATTGTATGTAATATTCTTTTATTGGGGTACTTCCGGGTTGAGGATGATGTCACCATTGTATGTTTTTTACTTTTCCGCATTATGATAGACCCAAGGCGGGGAGCATAAGTAACCGGGTTCTAGGGTCCAGTGGGAGACCATCTCGAGGAGTCGAGACTGGGTCTCCTAACTCTAGAATTGGTAAGGTTGCTTGCCACTCTCGTAGGGGTGTAAGGGTGTGGGATTGGCTATTCATCGCGTCCGTGGAATCCGCGTTTTATACAGGCTCGCATAAAACACAGAAATCCTAGTATATCCAATATTTCATATGTTATTTTCTGCTGCAATGTTCTGTGATAAGATCACATTACTGCCTGAGACGAATGTTTATATTATATATATGAGATATATGTTATATTGCTGATTTCGTTTCAAATGTGATGCTTGTGAAGCATAATAAAATGGGACTTCATTAATGAGATTAATGAAACTAAAAGAAACCTAAAGATGTTGTAGAAACTTGTCTCGAAAACAGGTAGCTTTAGTTCTTTCTTTGCATAGCGGTGTTCCTTGTAGAACATCCAGCACCTTATTCGATAAGGAAAGAGCCGAGATCCCCTCACCGGGAGTGACCTCTTTAGCGAAACTAGCAGATGCTACAAACTCGGTTTGTCTTTTGATTGTTTTTATAGTTTTTGCTTTGCATAGTGATATTTGTGAAATATCCTGCACCTTATTCGATGAGGAAAGAGCCGAGATCCCTTCACCGGGAGTGACCTATTTAGCAAAACTAGAAAAGGCCTAAAAAACATTCCATTTAAAATCACTCGATTCTATAACGATATTAAGTTCGTTACGCTCATGGTTTTCTTAAAAACCTGCGTAGCCCTCCGCCATTTCAGATAAGTACTACATAGTATTCGTATTGTGGTAGTTTGGCATGCGTCAATGCGTAGTGTACGGTAGCTAACTAGTGCTTATCTGCTAGCATACGATGCGATTGGATTAGGGTATTCATACGGCGTTGTTTGGTATGCGTCAAGGGTCGTACGGGTGGGTTTAATTCAATCAGGAAATGCACGGGTTGAACTTGACTAGCGGACTATGGGTTGTTTGGCATGCATCAAGGTCATAGCACGCTAGGGGTAAAAGAATTATCAGGAATTTCAAGTGTTGAAATTTGCAATGAGATTGCATACCTTCTATGAGATAGTTGGATCCCGATACCCACTGCGAGTAAGAGTTACTCCTGGGAAGTTTTACACATTACAATTAGCCGATCAAGTAGGTGTCTAGAAAGGTGTCAATGGGGTTATGCCTCTGGGAAAACGAGGTTTACTTTAATTAGGTCCGTGCGAAAGCACGGGGAACCTCCCTCAAAGTACCGACACTGGCCTGGCTGAAAGATTGGCGAACTTGTAGGGTGTAATTAATCCCGGCTAGTCTTTCCTTTTAGGGTTTGAAGGAAGATTTGACTAAAACAATGGGAGACATCCTGATTAGATATATTAATAACCAATCTAATCTTGCAAGAGCATACGCTGAGTATTTTCTTCTCTCTCTCTCTAGATAACGACCATGTCATGCCTTAATCAAGATAATAATACGGATGTATTGAGCGAACCCGCTTGTTATACTGCGCTCGGGAACGTTGGTCCCGCTCCAACTTATAATTGTTATAAGACAGAGTAGGAAATAGGGGATTACCAGAATTCCCGTGCCGCCCAAACGAAGAAAGTACATGTTGATGCATCTTCTTCGGGTGTGTTCATTACCGAGAACTGTTTCTCAGTATCCTTTACGTCCTAGGTATAAGATACCGGATCAGGATCCCGCAAATGTAATTTGTTACATGGGCTACAGATAGGTAGAGAACTGAGAACAGGTGATAAGTTTCAAGAGTTGGAAATGATGCAAGTGTTGTAGCCAAGTCTGTTGGCAGTTATCACCCTGTATTATCAGAATACATTGATTCTGAACGAATGTTATTAAATACTGAACCTGATATACAACATCATATCAGTCTCTTTATTAGTAAAGAAGGATATAATTTTGTATTGTTGGATAATGTTTTGAACATTTCCTATATCAAGAGTTGATCGGTTCAGGCACATTATCTAAAAGCATAGACGTTCTAAATCAAGCCACAATTCTTAACGTACAGAACACACACAAGAGAAACAGTTCAGAAATGAACGAATCCTTCTTGAGGCATTGTAGACTAGGTCATATCAATGCGACCCGACTAGCTGAAGTTACATAAAGATGCATATTTAAATTAGTTTGGATTTACATATTGTAAAACTTGCCAGTTATGTCACAAAGATAAGATGACCACAACTCCGTTTATTGGAAACAAAGAAAGAGTTAGTGAACTCTTAGGATTGATACATACTGATGTATGAAGGTCCCTTGTCTACACATGCCAAGACCGGTTCTTTGTACTTCATTACATTCACTGATTATCTCTCAAGATCCGAACATATGTTCCTGTTGAAACACAAGTCTGAAACTTTTGAGAAATTCAATGAATATAAGTTAGAAGTAGAGAACCAAAAATGGGTATAAGTATTATGTCCTTTGATGTGATCAAGGAGGAGAATACTTGAGCACGGAATTCCTGGACTATTCTAAAGGAGAATGAGATTCTTTCTCAGCATTACTCCTCCGTATACACCACAGCACGCCGGTGTATCAGGGCAGAGCAATTACACCCTATGTGATATGGTGTGCTCTATGATGAGTACCACTGAGTTGCCCATTTTCTTTTGGGGTTATGCACTTGAGAAGTTGCATACCTATTGAATAGGGTTCCAACCAAATCAGATGCCTACCACTCCATATGTGATATGGTATGGGAAGAGCCCATCTTTTAAGAAAGTTAAGGTTTGGGGTTGTCCGGCCTATGTCAAAAGCAAAATCCGGACAAGCTCGAGGCAGGGTCAGTTCTGTGGAAGTTTGTTGGATATCCCAAGCATTCGCAAGGGAATATCTTCTACCACACTGAGGAACAAAAGATATTTTATTTCTCGACATACCACTTTTTGAGAAAAAGGGAATTTCTTGTGAAGAAATTAGTGGTCATGAGGTAGAACTGGAAGGAGTTTCAGCTATACAAACTACAGCTGATGATTTGGTAGAACCGGAGGATTCAATAGATCCCAACGAACATCTGCCTCTCCGCCGATCTAGTAGGGTTCCTCATCCACCTGAGAGATACTTCGGTTTCTCTATGACAGTGGGTGCGAGAATTGCATCATGAGATGATGACCCAACTATTTTCGAGCAGGTCATCAGGAGTGGGGACTCTATAAGAATGGCTGGATGCTTAGCAATCTGAGATGGAATCCTTATACACCAACAAAGTATGGACTTTGGTTGCTTTATTTGAAGGGTTAAATCCCCATCAGGAACAAGTATATCTTGAGAAGATTACTTGGTATACATGGAAAGGTTGAGACTTTCAAAGCCATGCTTAAGTCCATCCAGATCCTACTTGCCACTGCTACATACCATGACTACGATATCTGGCGGTTGGGTGTCATGATTGCTTTTCTAAATAGTGATTTGGAAGAGAGTGTCTATAAGTACACAGCCAGAGGGCTTCGTAGATAGTGGGAGCAGCGGAAACGTATGCAAGATATTTTATGGGATAAATCAGGCATCACGGAGTTGGAACGTCTGTTTTGATGTAGTAGTCAAAGAGTTTGACTTCATCAAAATGGTAGATGAACCAAGTATGTACAAAATGATAGTAGGGAGTATGGTGGTGATCCTCGTATAGTACGTGGATGACATGCTCTTGATAGGGAAGGAGTTTCCTATGCTACGCTCGGTCAATCTCCTCTTATCACAAAGATTCTCGATATAGGATCAAGGTGATACCTCCTAAATCCTGGATTTTGGATCTATGAGATAGATCTAACTGAATATTAGGATTCTCACTAGTTGTAGTGAGATGGTATCAATCGATCCTGGGGAGAATCACTGGAAAGGTTCTGGGGAGAATAAAGACGACTGAATGTCAGTCGCAGGCATTGTCTTTACCCTCAGTGGAGGGACGGTATGTTGGAAGAGTTCCAAGCTAGATACCGCGACTTACTAGAAGATTAAAGGCAAGATACATCGTTACTAAGGATGCTACCAAAGAGGCAGTCTTGATATATATAAGTTCATGAGATGAATTTCGTTCCTACCATTGTGTGACAATGGAGTTGTGGCTTAGGCCTAGGAACCCCCGTCCCATCTGAAATCCAGACATATTCTTAGGCAGTATCGCCTGATCATGGAGATGGTTGATCTCCAGAGAGATCGAGGTTAGGAGAGTAGACACAGAGAACAACAGCGCGGATCCACTCACAAAGGCCTATTTCCCAGTAGAGACTTTTATGGGATGGT
Source organism: Agapanthus africanus (assembly GCA_030015575.1). Taxonomy (NCBI): domain Eukaryota; kingdom Viridiplantae; phylum Streptophyta; class Magnoliopsida; order Asparagales; family Amaryllidaceae; genus Agapanthus; species Agapanthus africanus. The sequence continues at coordinate 120,593,210 of JASDDO010000031.1, forward strand.
TGAGTATGAGATACTTCAACCACAGCTTATTGTTGGGTATGCGATACTAAAACAGATGGCCCTAGTGAAAATGGAAGATTGTTAGTTATATGTATGCCCTAGAAGCCATTACTGTACATACATTGTATATTATAGTGGATGCTTGGACATATATAGGGAGGACTTTCTTGCTTGACATGATAGTATGCTATCTGGTTACTCTTTATCTTAACAAGTACTCTGATTGTCTCTATATCATATGTTGATAAAGCCCTTAGGATGAGTACTTGACTACCAGGACTATGATGTAGATCATACTAGTGGGGATAGTGTAGTCGCCAAATACATCCTTCAAATGTTCCTAGTCGTGGGAGTACCGAGACAGGGCATCGATACTCCAGAGTAGACTAGCGTATGCGCTTCTTGACCCATATGATGGGCGATGGATGATCCTATATCCATTGGTGTTTGACATCAGAGAAGGTATATGGGTGCTCAGTGGAGACTGGGTACACTGGACGGACTCTCCGAGAACTCCCAGATGGTATTATACCTCACGTCAGATGGCAGTTATCTGGTGACACTGGGACAGGTTAGTCTGTAGACCCGAGATCGTCATAGAGTCTTGTGTGATTCCCACTATGCTTTGATTTCCATCATACCACGTCCAAGAGGGCGTGCAAAACGGTGGCTTTTGGGTACAGTCCCGAATCACATGGAGGCAATGAGCGATAGGAAGGGTTTCGTCTCTCCCGGTATAGGGAGTTGATGTTGCGCTGTATTCGATTGGCTATAACTGGAAATCCCTGGCCAGGGTTGCTGAGATTTACTGGTAAGTGTTATCAATAGTTTCTCGAACTGTTATAGACCTCATATCGACATGACTTGTCAAGCTACTGGGGTCTGACGTTTAGCACCCCTAGGCGAGATATGCGACATATCAGACGAAGAGATCGGATTGTAAGGGAGTGTTACTTGTTGGATTCACAGGAGAATATACAGGCTTGCTTGTTGATCTTCTGATTGCTCAATACTTGGGTGGCTGTTACGTTTATCTAACCGCTTGCAGCTTGTGGGTGTGATATGATCATCAGCTACTGCCGGCGTATTGACGAGTCTTTAGAGTCCTACACAGAGGTTTCCTGGCTCAAGCAAAACAGAGTAGGAGCGCATATGTGATATGTGCAGGACCGAGATTGATGCATGTATGTGATACCGCATTCTATTCTCGCGATGTGTGACATGATTGGTTATATGTGATATAGCCGAGTTATCGGATCAAGCGTTGATTCGATAAAATATTGCATTTCATATTAGTCGGTTATATGTGATATAGCCGGATTATTAAATCAAGAGTTGATTTGATAATTTAATGTATAATTATATATTTGATATATTATATTACATTACCTAATATTTAGCTCACTAATGATTTCTTTTCTCACTTGGTGTGCACATTGTATATATGTGATATGTATATTTGTGTACATATATTGTGCCATGCTTGATGATACATACAAGATGGGTGTATGAGATTAATACCATACTAGGGTTAAGTTAGGGTTTCTATTTATGTTAAGCTAATTCAAAAGAGATTGAGTTTGTTATGCTAAAGGTTGGACAAAATCTTTTGGATAAGCTTTGACAAAGTCAACTCTTTTGTCTAGTTAAAGATATTTATCAAACCAAATCCTTAACCATAGTGTGTGGTTATTTCTCTACATGAGTTAAGCATGATAGTTTTAATTCAACCATGGGTGCAATAATTCAAATGGATGAATTATTCATGAGTTCTTCTTCTTCTTCTTCAAGCTCCATGAAAAGTTTTCTAGCTTCAATGAAGGTATGAGAAATAAAGTGAGAAAATCAATTCTAAAGTGAGCCCACCTCCTACTTCTTCATCCTCTACCACTTGCCATGTAGTAGAGTGTGTTCTCTTCACAAAGTTCATGACCTAGTGAAGGAATAGCTTGAGTCAATGTCTCCTCGACGTAGATCATCTTCGGCCTCGAAGTCATCGAAGCAAGCACGTTCGTTTCTTCATAGAGCCTCTCTAGAGTCCGGAGTTTACGATCGCAGCGAAGGGGACTACTACACGGAGCTATAAATAGTGAAGGACCGGACTACAAAGGTTATAATCCCAACTCTTAGAAGTAAAGTTGTTTACTTGCTTTGTTAACCCTAATTATCTAGCAAAGATCCTCGCTTTAGCTTGTTCGGCACTTCTAAATTTTAAATTTGGCATGGTTGATGCCTTATAGACCCTTATGATAGTGCCTAGTAACCCTACATGATCTCCCTATAAGGCCGCAGAACCGCGCCCAAACCCACTTATTGGCTGCGGTTCCGCCGCGTATTAGACGAGTTAGGAGTTGAGATTTGTTCTGTTAGGATCTTAACCACTGGTTACCAAATTAGGAAACTAGGGTTCTGGCTCTGGGACTATAAATAAGGACCGAGAGCCTCTTGGAAAAATCATCAAGCTGAAGAGATCACGAAGTCCACGACGGCTCAAGAATCCTGGTTGATCATCAACAATTCATCTACCTCCTTAGAAGAGATCGAGAAGCAAACTAGCATTTTGTAATCATTTTCTAAGGGAACAAAGTGTAATTGATTCTGTTGATTAATAAAGGTAGTTTTTCTTATTCTATTTCTTTGTAGTATGATTTCCCTCTTTATCTTTTCTTCTCCCAGCATGCACGAGTAATTCTTTGCTTGTTAGGGTTCATAGGATTATGGTAGATTAATGGATGATGAAGATCGTTAAACTCTTTTTACATCCTATAAACTTTATAAACTTTATCAAAAGAATAGTTAACATCCTAATTGGGCACGCTATCAATTCATTGATAATCACGACCACAATTAGAGATTCGATTAACAATTGTTTTGGTAAAGGCTAGAAATGAACAGAGTTCCATATCGAGATAGGGGTTAAGAGTGGGAACCCTTTTCCCTCCAAAAACCCTAATCTACATGCATCACTGTCGATCTAGTTTTAAATCTATTAAAAGATAAAAAAAGAGTAATCTTTAATTAATCATCCATGACTACTAAATCTTAATGAACCCTACAAGCTCCCTTTTAATATTAAACTTACATCCGTAGTTAATCAAGATCTATATTTTGCATCCGTGTTTAACGTAGATCTAGAAACTATTTCCACTATTCTTTATTCCTCTATTCTTCCTCTTTCTCAACACGCCTAAAGTAAGAATAAAATATTCAACGTTTCCTAGAGGACGGCCCGTTCTCATCTTGGTCTAGCTACACGGGGCACCGTTCTGATTGCGGTTAAACTACACTAAAATAGATCAATCACCAAACAATGCCTCAATCCTCAAGAATAGACGATACATTAACGGTCATCACATTCTAGCTGGCCCCTAGCGGTTGCCCAATCCTCTGGTGTTGATCTGAACGTTCGAGAATCTTTGTATAAGCAATCGATCAAAACGCTCATGTCACGAAAAACACAATAAAACGACACATCTATACAATCATGCGTCACCGGAATTACGCCTTGGTCAGTTCTCATCCAAGACGAGCTCGTGCTAACCACAACTCTAGCCGTAGCTCTCTCTCTGCTCGTGTAGCCGTGGTAACAGAAATCACAATCCGATATCGATGAGGATAGATCATAGGAATGAATAGAAATACAAAGCATAAGAAATGTACATCCTAAGGCTTCTTAAGCGGAGTAGCGTATCGTAAGTATGCCGTGGAACATACACACGGTACGTCACTCTTCTTAAGTCATCTACTCCATCAACTAAGGTGAACCTACATGACGAAAGTTCGGGTCTAATACCCCCTCGACCAAGTCTAAGTTCCGTAAGGTTAAGCCTAGGTTCTGAATATATATATATATATATATATATATATATATATATATGCCCTAGACTCCGCATAGTCAAACTTAGACTCGAACCAAGGTTAAACCTAGCGCTCTGATATCAACTTTGTCACGACCCGAAGGTACTGAATGTGACTGGCACTTAAACTACGAAACGTCTCAAGGCACAACGTAATCTAAGTAAGCCAAAGCCCAGAAATCTAAACCATTTTAAATGAAAAGAGTGAAGGAAAACTTGTTTTAAAGCAAGCGGTTTTAACAAATAGGTGACATTAAACATTTAAAAGCAATATCATATTTTCCCGAAAATTTTGGCAGAGTCTTCTTTATAAATACTGGCCCCAAACAGGTACAAACATGCATATACATAAATAATGAATAACGACATCTCCAAGCGGGAGCTAACTCTTTGCCGATTGGCGGAAACCACCACGCAAGCAATATAATATACAACGCCGAAGGGCGAGGATCAAAACTCAGAATAAAACCAACATCTTCAAGAAAACCAGAGAAAAATCATAATAATACAAGCACGTGACTCTAAGGTCGAAAGAATATACAACTGGTCTTCTAAGTCTATCAAATACACAAGTCTGGTTGATGGAGTTTACTAGATACAACTGAAGTAAATAAGGTATAACAGTGGTAACGATGCAAGTGAACCCACCTACCAAAGCAATCACCCGGAAGGAAGTAGTGTGCTAGCAAGTCGCAACGAAACCTGTACGGCAAAACCTGCAAGAAATTGTGGCACAACGGGGGTGAGTTGCCAACTCGTGAGTAGAAAACATCACCGAGAAGAAATCACATGTATGATTCTCTCCTAGGTCATACAAATAAATACACAATACTACTACAAGAGTAATAGTATATCATAAGTGTGATATCAAAGTACTCGTGTCTGTGCCAAGAATAATAATATATTGACGCGTGACATGTACTAATGCACCATCCAACGTGTGTCCAGCAACGATACACAAATCATGATAAAATCCGAGTGTCCAGTATCGACACTTAAAACATCATGAAGTCTGTGTCTAACAGTGATACATAATACTCAAATCTCGGGCTCCGCATAGTCAGGATCGGCCCATGGGCTGCGTCAGTCCGGATCGGCCCATATCCATCTCTCTCATAACTTCGAACGGTATCCTCCGGATATCCGTCGAGTTTCCATACAATCACCGGTCGGTAGTGCTCCCTTGCCGGGCTCAACGCCTTTCTATACGATCCTCTTGCCCTGGGGTACCGCACCGGGTCCACCATGCACCCGCAGACGGTCCCTCCCCCTACCTCGAATCGGGTGTATAATACCGCTCAAGAACCGAGAAAACCCATGGTGGATATCAAAAATATCATATCACGAGAAAACCGTAAATTTCTATTTTTAGAAATGATAATGAGTTTATAAATACTTGCGGTTTCTCCAAATCCAGAAATCTCATGGAAAATCCGAATCCCATAATCAAGAGTCAATAAACAGTGAATACCGGCATAAAACCCCATAATATTGCATGACAATGAATATACACATGCATGGATATCTACGCAAAGAATGCAATATCTAAACTAGTATAGTAATGATAAATTGTAGCTATCAGCTGGCAAATTATATCAATGAAGTAATATTCTCTGAAGTGTACGTGGCATAGCAATTACCGATAATGATGTGTGTGAGCCGGCAGGCAAGTGATAGTGGACACACGCATCATCGGTAATGGTGCTGGTGTCCTAACAACGAGTTCATAATAGTTAAGGAAACACATGTATGAACATGTAATGAAATGAGAACATGAATATAACGGAGAATGAATAGTAAACGCAACAATGAAGAATATACATTTCTATATACGAGTCATACCGTTTTGGAATTTGAAATAGCACAAATCGTGGTTTTTAGAAAATAGGGGCTACGGTGTTTTTAAGAAAAGGTATGTCCTTTGAAAAATCCGTAATATCTCTCGGGTTGTCTTTTGAAAATACTCACGATTCGTTAGTCCTTGAAAAATAAGTATGACTCGAGCCTGGTCTAACCTCTTTCTAATCAACTAATAGACTAAACTAAGAACTAGTTGAAAGGGTAAGAAATCCACCTAAAATTCGAGTCAATATATCTAGTAGTCGGCGATCCCGCCTCAATAGCGGCACGTACGGTAAAATATATAATACGACATCCTCGAGTCAAGCGTGCGGATCAATCATCGTATTTATACTTCATACGGTAAAATCCATCGTACGGCATCCCAAAATCGAGGTACGGGTCAAATATCACATATACCTTATTAATCATATGGTATCATCATCATAATATCCTGAATTAGGGGTACCGTTCTAAAGTCTAGAACATACCAATATCATCAAACATATATCCTCGTGTGTATAAAAACACATCTCCCAACGATCCACTATAATATCATGTCGTATATCATAACACGATCCAAATCACATAACCGATCTCACGGCATCATGCCCGATCATATCGACGCACCTCCAAGTATCATATACTATCCTCATCGCCCGTGTATATGTGTGTGTGTGTGTACACCAACGCATCCACACACACACACACAAACAAACATATATATATATATATATACACATATAAACATATACACCCAAACATATCACGTGTGTGCATGTGTGTGTGTATGAACCTTTACTCTAGAGTTTCGCAACTAAGAAACTGAACTAAAAGCACTATCTTCTAATTACGCTAAAAATAATCCATGATCTCCTAAAGTCGTTCTTGCTAATTATCCATGTATCACAATACACATATTTATATATAAAACATATTCGCATGCTACACTACAAAACTGCGGGGGTGCTATACTCCATCCACTCGACTTCCCCCGTAGATATACATCTACTCACCTGGACGCCTCGGCTAATCTGATCCGATTTCAGCTCTGTCATCTCCACGCCACATCCGACGTCTCTGCATCCGATCCTAGAAACATACACAAGGAAATATGAGAATAAATATATAATTAGTCGCGAACACAACCAATACAAGTCAACCACGCGCACTAACTAAACGCACACGCACTTGGTGCACAAAACGCGCTTGCAACAACGCCACAAACCACAACTAGGGTCGCTGTACGTGGCAACTACCAAACCAAAAACCCAATCGTACCAATCACGCGTTCACAACACACTAAAATATATATGAAATAGGTGGTTAACCAACAAAACCTCAAACTTAATTCCAAACGATTTATTTCAAAAACTTAGTAAGCACCAATTTCCATTTTAGTTCATAACTTGATGTTTTAAAATCGCTGTCCTCACTGATGTCATCCATTAAGCTCAAAAACCTGTAGACTTGGGAGGAAATTATTAATGGGGGAAAGAATATATGAAGATGAAAATCCTCCCCCAAACTTATTTTAGGCTCACAATTTTGTAAAAATCATTTTCTTTCAAGAGCCAAAATATACCCCCCCCAACAAACTGGAGTTAAACAATTTTAATCCTTTAAAATCGCACGAAGGGGTCAAGGTTATTGGTCAATGCCAAGCTTTGCAAAGACCGAAGGTCAACACCAACCATTCAAAAAATTTATCGATGAAGCACCAAGGTTGGTGGAAGAACATGTCACCTTTCGACGTGAAGAAGTGGGGAGGTGATAAGAGGTGTAATGGAAAAGGATTGCGTCTCAATTTGGAGAGACGACACAGTGATAGTGATGATGGATTACTCGCATTATCATGATTGTCCAAAAGAAGGGGTGGAGGTCCAATTTCATTGTCTTGGAGTTGATTCATCTCAACACCCGTGTCTTGTAAAAATGCGAGCTAATCAGCGAAAATTTCCTCAAAGCTTTCATTGATACCCCGAAGAATAATGTCATCAGAAAAAATGGGGTGATCGTCAGACTCTATAAAAAGTTCCTCATCAGCGTTAGATATTGACCCGGACAACTCGGTGGAAGAGTATATGGTTGGGTCAAACAACAACATATGAAAAGAGTCAGTATCATGAGGTTGATCAAATTCGCTGCTGTCGACATCCATTAATTCGACAGAACACACATGAGCATAAGGTTCGGAGGGTTCACTTCCCAACTTGTAAATGTTAAGCTCAATTGACTTCTTTCCAAAGGATAGGGTCATAGAGCCGTTTCTACAATTGATTACAGCGTTGGAAGTGGCCAAAAAGGGTCGACCGAGTATCACCGGGATTTGATTGCGTGGGTTTGCTACAGATTGTGTATCTATAACGATAAAGTCCACAGGGAATATGAATTCCCCGACTTTGATTAACACATCCTCTAGCTCACCCCTAGGTTGGGTGATAGATCGATCGGCCATCTGAAGAGTGCAATGCGCAGGTTTTAACTCTCCGATCCCTAATTGCTCATAAACAGAATACGGAAGCAAGTTAACACTAGCACCTAAATCGAGTAGAGCATGATTGATATTTTTACCCCCAATAGAAATAGAAATTGTAGGACTTCCGGGGTCCTTTCGTTTCTTGGGTAGTTGTTGTGTAAAAGCAGTGCTCACATTACTCGCAAGGAAAACTTTTTTAGGTACTTGAACTTTTCTCTTCCTAGTGCACAAGTCCTTTAAGATTTTCGCATATAACGGAACTTGTTGAATAGCATCTAGGAGAGGAATGTTTATGTTAACTTGCTTAAACTATCTTCTCCATTTGTGGACTTGGTCTGTTGCCCCTTAACCTGTTTGGATAAGGTGCTTTATCAATAAGGGTTTGGTCCAACATTAGAGAGGATTGTGGGGACGGATTCGATCCCAAAACTGGAGTGGGAATCGACTTAGATAGGTTTGGCGAAATGGGCGAAGGGTTCGAGCCTTGGGGAAAACGGAGAATAGGCTCGGGTGAAGGTGGAAGACTGGACGAATTAGGGGAAGAAGAAGAAGCTGGGGTATCATTGGTGTCACTATTATCACATTGCTCACCCACTCGGTTATTCAGCACTTTTCCCGATCTCAACGTGGTAACAACACTCACATTATAACTTTGTGAGTGGCCAGGATTAGGTATGGGTTGAGATGGGAGTTTCATGTTCTCTCTCGCACTCATTGCGGCGTTTAACTGTGCGATTTGGTTTTCTATTGATTTAATACTCTCACCATGGGAGGCGGAGTTTTTCGTTAGGGTATCAATAGAAGACTTCATTTCAGCCGAAAATTGCATGGATTGTTTCATGAACATATCCAAAGTTTGTACAAGTGAGTTGTCAGTACCGGCCACTTATGGTGTAGAAATGTTGGCCGGATTTTAGAAATTCTGTGACTGAAAGGGGGACTGATTCTGTGGTTGTGGTTGCTGTGGAGGAGGTCTTTGATAATTGCTTTGTTGGTTTTGGTTCCAAGCAAAGTTAGGATGATTCCTCCATCCTTGATCGTACGTGGAAGAATAAGGGTCGTTTCTAGGTCGCTGCTGAAAAGCAGCATTAGCTTGAAACGATACATTCATAGGACATTCTTCCGTTAAGTGTGAAGGATCCGAACAGCAACCACAGATGGTCTTAGGAAGCGTGACTTGATTTAGGGAGAATGATGAGAACTTGTTTTCGATTGCGTCGAGTTTCTTCTGTATCGCTGCCATTTCGGCTTTTACTGCGATAGAAATATCGAGTTGGTGAATACCTCTCTTAGTTGAAGGTAGTCTTACGCTTTCCCACTGCAACGTGTGTTCAGCAAGGTCTTCCAGATATTTCCACGCTTCACCGTCATCTTTAGACATAAAATTGCATTGACACATTGTTTCAAGCATCTGCTTTGTCGTTAGATTAATGCCCTCATATATAATCCGACATAAATCCCATCTTTGTATTCCGTGATGGGGGCATTGGACAAGCAGATCATTGAAACGTTCAAAGCACTTCCAAAATGGTTCATTGGGAAGCTGGGTGAACTGGTTGATCTCGCTCCTAATATAGGCAGTCTTATGGTTTGGGTAAAACTTCTTAAGAAATGCTATAACAAATTCATCCCAATTAGCGATAGAGTGTGCGGCAGTATTATAAAGCCATTTTTCTGCCAAGTCGCACAGTGTGAATGAGAGAAGACGTAAGCGCATAGCATCTAAAGTCAATTGTGAAGTACCCATCATTGCGCATACATTTTCGAATTTGGTGATGAAAACGTACGCGTCTTCCGACTCAAGCCCATGAAATTTGGACAGCAGATTGATGTAGTGGGGTTTAATTTCAAAATTATCCCTATTAGGTGGTGGAAGAGATAGACACGTGGGAAGAGGACCACGGATAGGATAGCATCTCTCTTGGAGAGAGATGCGCGATGGATTCTGCGCACCTACTGACGGTGTTAGCGTGGTGTTATACTCTGATGGAGTGCCGTCCATCTCGGTTGATGTGGTGTGTGGTGGGGGGAAAGAAGATGAAGAAGAAGTACCGACTTCGGTGTCGATAGCAGGAACACGGACAAGACGGGCACTAGGATCCCGTGTCCAGCCGAGCATGCACTAAGCGGGTTTAGTGCAAGTGGCAGCGTGTGTGTGATTTAAAATTGGCTAGTTTTGAAAAAGTGGGACTCAAGACAAATCTTCCTAAGATTCACAAGCAACCCTAGAACTAAGGTCACCTAGGTCCAGTCTCTAGACCGCTCCTAGACTTCCAAAGGACAAGCCTGTAAGTGCACGACGGCGCCCCAGCCGTCAATCCGACGCCGGAATGCGGAAGCGGTGATTTACTTTAACTTTTCAAAAACCGGCACCACCGCGCACTGTAAACCCGGATCGTGCCATTAAACTAGTCCTAGCTAACTACAAGATGGGGAAGAGAGATATACCGAGCGATCTGTGTCCTCCGGTCTTCTCGTCGTCGTCCCGATCTCCCGCGGAATGTCCGGTCTTCACCTCCTCGCCGGAAGGGCACCACGTCGCCTGCTTCTTTTACGGGCTCCCACCTCTAAACCGAGGCAACTCGGGCACGAAGTTGGCGAGTCGACGTGCCCAAGGTTTGCTGTAGAATGTGTGTAGAACTCATGTCTCATTTTGGGGTGTTGCCTTTTGGTGGAGGAAATGAGAAGTAGAATTTTGTGGTGAACTTGGGATTTTTAACAAGCATCAAGAGAACTAAAAATCCCCAAACAAAATTTTCAGCCCCCCCTTTCTCTTTGGCCGGCCAAAACAAATGGAGAGGTTGAGAATGAGGGAGTGAGTCTCACAAGAATAATACAAGAGAGAGAGAGAGAGAAAATGTGATGATGAAAAACAATGATCACAAAGCAAGAACCTCACTCCACCAACCAATCAACAACCATGATTGCTTCAAAGGTCAAGCCATCATGAAAGAAGAAGAAGTCAAATGGTCAAGGGATGGTGCAACCATCATGACACAAGAATATGCAAAGACCACCCTCCATAAAAGCTAATTTGCACAAATGCAAATAAGCCATCCTCCACCAATCTTCGGCCAATGAAAGATACAAAGAAAATTGGCCGAAACGGAAAGCAAACTGGCAACTCCAGAAAACTGGTCCTGTAATAAATTACAGGAAAACCCCGATACTGTGCATACACACCCGCATCTGTATTCCAACCGAATACAACTGCAATGAGACAAAATCTACACTGTACAATACTAGGATCCGGCTTAAACCAAAGCCTGCTAGTATTAACCGTCTGATCCTGATCCGTGCAATGCCGCACGTATCTGATCGAACCCTGCCATATCTCCATACGGCCTCTACAGCGTTTCGCCCGAAAACTTGAGCAACTGAATGTGGGGGACTCTAAAGACTCATCAATACCTTGGTTGTGGATTTAACCACTAGCACGTCAGAGGTATAAGACAATACGTGACGGGCCACCAGCTATTGACCAAAAGGGTTGTCGATGAGCGAACTCATCCTGACACCCTACTGAGCCTGTCAGTGACAATATCCGTACAGTCCGGTCCGTTCGTCTATGAGCATCGCATGGCGGGCCTAGGGGGTTGGTAAAAGTCAGACCCCCAAAAGCGGTACAAGTCGTGTCAGAGATCAGCCCAGAACACCCTGAGATACTACTGGAATACCTACCAGTAAATCTCCTGCCTTGGCCAAGGACTTTTCATGTTCTGGCTCTCCTAGACACAGCGCGACCTCACCCCCAATACCGGGAGAGACGAACCCCTGACGATCCGCTCACTGCCTCCATGTGGCTCGGGACTGTACCCAACTAAAACCTGTTTGCACGTCTTCTTTGAGCATGGTAGGGTAGTAATCAAAGTACAGTGGAAACTGTAGGGTTCCTAGGCACTCTAGTGAGGTCTCACAAGGCATCGAACATGCCAATTTCAAAAATTCTAGGTGCCGAGAGACCCGACTACGGATCGTTTGCTAGAAAACTAGGCGAAAAAGCTAACTAGTTAACACTTAACTAAGAGATACGAAAATACAACCTTTGTAGATCCGGTGCTCCACCTCCAAAGATCCGAGATGAGGTCCTCTCCGCTGTCCAAATCAAAATCCGGGCTCTAGTGTCGCTTCTTCGGAGAATAGGCGAGCTAGGTCGTCGATGTCCATGCCGAAGATGATCTACGTCGAGGCATCGCTAGATCAAGCTCCACCTTCACCTAGTCTTGAAAACTTATGAAGGAAACACACTCTACTACTTGGCAAGAGGTAGAGGATGAAGAAATAGGAAGTGGGTAGACTTTAGTTTTGGATTTCTCACTCTAATTCATCAATCACCATTGATGAAGTCAAGGTTTCTTCTTTTGTTCAAGGAAGAAGAAGAAGAAATGATATGAATGATTAATTAGAAAAGAAAAGAATAATCATTCTTATTATAAAAGTAACCATGGTAAAGTGTAGAGAATTAACTTAGGTTAAATGAATGGTTAGGGTCAAGGTATCATGAAGCTTCCACTAAACAACAAAAAAAGCCACCATTCTTTTTCTCCTTTTTCCATCCATTTTCCAAAATGAATAAATAGATAAATAAATGAGAAAAGGAAATCAAACCCTAATCATAAGTTTAACCATGGTTTAATTCTTTACACTTAACCAAGTAAACATGTATCATCAAACATGATACAAGCAAGTGCACAAAAATATATCGCATATACAATGCGCACAACCAAGTGAGAAAATCCTTCTAAAGTGAACCGATACTAGTTAATGCAAAGTAATATATCAAATATATATAATTATACATTAAATCATTAAATCATACACTTGATTTATCGATCCGGTCATATAGCATATAACCGACTAATATCAATGTATCGGCTTATCGAATCAATCCTTGATTCGATAACTAGGTTATATCGCATACAACCATTCGATACAACCATCGCAAGAATAGAATACGGTATCACATACACGCATTATTCTCGGTCCCGCACATATCTCATATGCGCTCCTATTTCGTTTCGCTTGAGCCAGGAAACCTCTGTGTAGGACTCTAAAGACTCGTCAATACGCCGGCAGCAGATGATGATCATATCAAACACCCACAAGCCGCAAGCGGTCTGCTAAACGTAACGGCCACCCGGGTATTGAGCGATCAGAAGATCGACGAGCAAGCCCGCTCACACTCCTGTGAATCCAACCAGTAACACTACCGTACAGTCCGGTCTGATCGTCTGATATGTCGCATATCTCGCCTAGGGGTGGTAAACGTCAGACCCCAATATCTCGATAAGTCGTGTCGATATGAGGTCTATAACAATTCGAGAAACTACTGGTAACATTTACCAGTAAATCTCAGCAACCCTGGCAAGGGATTTCCTGTTATAGCCAATCGAACACAGCGCAACATCAACTCCCTATACCGGGAGAGACGAATCCCCTCCTATCGCTCATTGCCTCCATGTGACTCGGGACTGTACCCAAAAACCACCGTTTTGCACGCCCTCTTGGACGTGGTGAGATGGAAATCAAAGCACAGTGGGAACCACACAAGACTCTATGACGATCTCGGGTCAACAGACTACTCTGTACCAGTGTCACCAGAGAACTGCCATCTGACGTGAGGTATAATACCATCTGGGAGTTCTCGGCGAGTCCGTCCAGTGTACCCAGTCTCTACTGAGCACCCGTATATCATCTCTGATGTCAAACACCAATGGATATGGGATCATCCATCGCCCATTTGTATGGGTCGAGAAGGTATACGCTAGTCTACTCTGGTATATCGATGCCCCATCTCGATACACCCACGACTAGGGACTTTGAAGGATGTACTTATGGACTACCATGTCCCCACTAGTATGATCCGCATCATAGTCCAGGTAGTCAAGTACACATCCTAAGGGCTTTACCAACATGTAATAGAGAGACAATCTGTGTACACGTTAAGGTAAAGAGCAACCAGATAGCATACTATCATGTCGAGCAAGAAATTCCTCCCTATATATGTCCCAGCATCCACTACAATATACATCCAATGTACAGTAATGGCCTCTAGGGCATACATATAACTAACAATCTCCCACTTGCACTAGGGCCATCTGTAGCAGTGGTTGTAGTATCTCATACTCAACCATCCCATAAAAGTCTCTCTCTGGGAATAGGCCTTCGTGAGTGGATCCGCTGCGTTATCCTCTAAGTCTGCTCTCCTTGCCTCGATCAACCTGGAGATCAACCATCTCCATGATCAGGTGATACTGCCTTAGAATAAGTCTGGATCACTGATGGGACCGGCGTTCCTTGGCATAAGCCACAACTCTATTGTCTCACAATGGTAGGAACGTAGTTCATCTCATGAACCATTATACATCCAAACAGCCTCTTTGGTAGCATCATAAGTAGCGATGTATCCTGCCTTTATCGTCTAGTATGTCACGGTATATAGCTTGGAACTCTTCCAACATACCGTTCCTTTACTGAGGGTAAAGACAATGCCTGCGACTGATATTCAGTCGTCTTTATCACCATGGAACCTTTCCAGTGATTCTCCCCAGGATCAACTGATACCATCTCACTACAGCTAGTGAGATTCCTAACATCCAATTAGATCTATCTCATAGATCCAAAATCTAGGATTTAGTAGGTATCATTTTGATCCTATACGGAGAATCTTTGTGATAAACGGAGATTGATCGAGCGTAGCATAGGAAACTACTTCCCTATCAAGAGTATGTCATCCACGTGCTCTACGAGGATCGTCACCATACTCCCTACTACCTTTTTGTATATACAAGGTTCATCTACCATTTTGATGATGTCAACTTCTTTGACTAATCCATCAAAACAGATGTTCCAACTCCGCGATGCCTGCTTTATCCTATAAAGCATCTTGCACACGTTTCCGCTGCTCCCACTGTCTACGAGGCCCTCTGGCTGTGTACTTATAGACGCACTCTTCTAAATCATCATTTAGACAAGCAGTCATGACACCCAACCACCAGATATCGTAGTCATGGTATGTAGCCGCGGCAAGTAGGATCTGGATGGACTTAAGCATAGGTACTGGAAAAGGTTTCATCATTATCCACGTCTGGTCAATGACGAAAACCTTTAACAAGTCTAGCTTTGAAAGTCTCAACTTTTCCATTTACACCAAGTAATCTTCTCAAGATATACTTGCTCCTGATGGGGATTTAACCCTTCAGATATAGCAACCAAAGTCCATACTTTGTTGGTGTATAAGGATTCCATCTCAGATCGCTAAGCATCCAGCCATTCTGACAGAGTCTTACTCCTGATGGCCAGCTCGAAACTAGTTGGGTCATCATCTCATGATGCAATCCTCGCTCCCACTGTCATAGAGAAACAGAAGTATCTCTCAGGTGGGTGAGGAACCCTACTAGATCGGCGGAGAGGCTGAGGTTCGTTGGTTTCTACTGAATCCTTTGGTTCTACCAAATCAGCTGTTGTCATTTGTATAGCTGGAACCTTTCCAGTTGTACTTAACAGACCCTGCCTCGAGCTTGTCTGGATTTTGCTTTTAGACATTAGCCGGACAACCCCAAATCTTAACTAACTTAAGATATGGGCTCTTCCCTTTCCATATCATATATGAGATGGTAGGCAACTGATTTGATTCGAACCCTATTCAATAGGTATGCAACTTCTCAAGTGCATAGCCCCCTTAGGAAAAAGGTAACTCAGTATTACTCATCATAGAGCACACCTTATCAAATAGGGTGTATCTGCTCCGCCCCGATATACCATCGTTTTATGGTGTATACGGAGGAGTAATGCTGAGAGAGAATCTCATTCTCCTTTAGAAAATTCCAAGAATTCCGTGCTCAAGTATTCTCCTCCTTGATCTCATCAAAGGACATAATACTTTTACCCGCATTTTGGTTCTCTACTTCTAACTTATATTCTGCGAATATCTCAAAAGTTTCGGACTTGTGTTTCAACAAGAACATATGTCTGAATCTAAAGAGATCATCAGAGAACGTAATGAAGTATAAAGAACCAATCCTGGTATGTGTAGACAGGGGACTTACATACATCAACATGTATCATCCCAAGAGTTCACTAACTCTTTCTCTGTTTCCAATAAACAGGGCTGAGGTCATCTTATCTTTGTGACATGACTGGCGAGTTTCACAAGATGTAAATTCAAACCGATTTGAATATGCATCTACATGTAACTCCAGCTAGTCGGGTCGCATTGATATGACCTAGTCTACAATGCCTCAAGAAGGATTCGTTCATTTCTGAACTATTCCTCTTGTGTGTGTTCTGTATACTAAGAACCGTAGTTTGATTTAGAACATCAACGCTTTTAGATAACGTGCCTGAACCGATCAACTTTTGATATAGGAAATGTTCAAAACATTATCCATCAATACAAAATTTTATCATTTCTTTACTAATAAAGAGAGTGATATGATTTTGTATATCAGGTTCGGTATCTAATAACATTCGTTCAGAATCAATGTATTGGTAATACAGGGTGACAGTGACCGACAGACTTGGCTGCAACACTTGCCTCGTTTTCTGCCTCATGAAACTTATCACTCGTTCTCAGTTTTCTACCTTTCTGTAACCCTATGTAACAGATTACATATCTGGGATCCTGATCTGGTATCATATACCCAGGACGTAGAGGATACTGAGAAACAGTTCTTTGTAACGAACACACCCGAAGATGATGCATCATATGCACTTTCTTCGTTTGGGCGGCACGGGAATTCTGGTAATCCCCAATTTCCTGCTCTGTCTTATAACAATTATAAGTTGGAGCGGGACCAATGTTCCACAGCTCAGTATAACAAGCGGGTTCGGTCAATAATCCGTATTATTATCTTGATTAAGGCGTGACATGGTCGCTACCAGGAGAGAGAGAGAAGAAAACACTCAGCGTGCGCTCTTGCAAGAATAGATTGGTTATTATTTTATCTAATCAGGATGGATCCCACTGCTTTTTATCAAATCTTCCTTCAAACCCTAAAAGGAAAGATTAGCCGGGATTAATTACACACTACAAGTTCGCCAATCTTTCAGCCAGGCCAGTGTCGGTACTTTGAGGGAGGTCCCCCGTGCTTTCGCACGAACCTAATTAATGTAAACCTCGTTTTCCCAGAGGCGTAACCCCGTTAACACCTTTCTAGACACCTACTTGATCGGCTAATTGTAATGTATAAAACTCTCCCAGGAGTAACAATTACTCGCAGCGGGTATCGGGATCCAACTATCTCATAGAAGGTATGCAATCTCATTGCAAATTTCAACACTTGAAATTCCCGATAATATTTTGCCCCTAGCGTCCTATGACCTTGACGCAGGCCAACAAACTATAGTGCGCTAGTCAAGTTCAACCCGTCATTTCCTGATTGAATTAAACCCACCCGCACGACCCTTGACGCAGGCCAACAAAGTCGCACGACTACCCTAATCCAATCTGCATCATATGCATAAGCAGATAAATACCAGTTAGCTACCGCACACTATGCCTTGACGCAGGCCAACAAACGTAGCACGAATACTAACTACTACTTATCTGAAATGACGGAGGGCTACGACAAGTTTTTCTGAAAACCTATTGCGTAATGAACTTGATATCGTTGTAGAATCAAATGATTTTAAAATGGAGTGTTTTTTAGGCTTTTCTAGTTTTGCTAAAGGAGTCACTCCCGGTGAAGGGATCGTCGGTCCTTTCCTCGTCGAATGAGGTGCGGGATATATCATATATATCACTGTGCAAAGCAAAAACTCTTAAAAGCAATCAAAAGACAAACCGTGGGTGTAGCATCTGCCAGTTATTGCTAAAGGAGTCACTCCCGTTGAAGGGATCTCGGTCCTTTCCCTATCGAATAAGGTGCAAGATATATCATATATACCGCTGTGCAAAGCAAGAACTGTAGCTACCTGTTTTATTTTGAAATTCGATTCTACAACATCTTAGGTTTATTTTATTTCATTAATCACATTAATGAAGTCCCATCATTTAAATACCTAAACATCACAGATAGATATGACGTACACTTATGCTATCCGCATTCGCCTCGATGTCCCCTCGTGCACCGTTAGGTTAGGTAACTAACGACAGAGCAGGGCAGGGCTAGCGCGGGTGTAAAACATAAGTAACGTCTATATAATATATCATATATACTATATACTATATCCATCACAGAAACACATCAGAGATATTGCAGCAGAAGAATCATATGAAATATTGGATATACTAGGACGTCCGTGTTTTCAATACGAGCCAGTATAAAACACGGATTCCACGGTCGTGATGAATAGCCAAACCCACACCCCAAGACCCCTACGAGAGCGGCAAGCAACCCTACCAATTCTAGAGTTAGGAGACCCGGACTCGACTCCTCGAGTTGGTCTCCCACTGGACTCCAGAACCCGGTTACTTGTGCCCTCCTCCTTGGGTCTATCCTAGTGCGGAAAAGTAAATGATATACAAACGGTGACAACTTCCGCAACCTGGAAGCGTCCCAATAAAAGAATATTACATACAAGTTTTTACATGAATGAAAATGAAAAACACTCATCTCACATAAAAAAACCCCGGCTATTCAAACACGACGATCCAATATAACATATCCAACAACACATAACATCACATGTCATCAACGTAAGTAAATATGCGCATCCCAATTGTCGTTGACATATAGCAACGAAAATGGCGATATCACATATTACACTTACGGTCACAGAAAAGAAAGTGTAAAACTACAACAGTTGGAATCCGCAACCACCTCAGACATCGCATGGCTGACCAAATGAATTACTTAGACATCGCATGCCTAACAATTATAAACCCCGCATTTTAGTCTCAAAATCGAAAACACTTTTCAATATCAAGTCGGGCAATTCAACAAGATTCCCGACAGTCTGATCGAATGCTCGTCGCAAACTTTAGTAGACGGCCGCACCCCCGATACCGTCGACGAAGTGCACTAAGGCGGAACTGTAGCGTTTTGAAAATCGTTTCGGTGAAATTTCGGAAAATCGGTAAAATGAGAGGGTTTTCTGTAAAAAGTCAAAATACAAATATCTTATTATAAAAATTAAATATACATATTCTAGCTATGTAATTGCTATTATTTGGTGTTTATTGAGCCGCTGGTGAAATTTCAAATTTTCTGAAAAAAATATTATTTTATTATTATTTTAAGCCGTCACTAATACATTTAATTAGGGAAAATTACAAATTGGAATGAGTTGAAACAAATTTTGTGCATCATAAAACATTAAATAAAAATTTATCATGTGGTTTTTGGAACGAAATCATTTGCCAAAACGGTTTAGAAATTATTGAAGAAAAAAGGCTTTTTTTAGCGTAAATGGATGTTTGTGGGTATTGTATTTATCATTTTTCATCACCCCACACCCGTGCCCACACCCACACACCCCCACTTACTCCTCCCCTTAGCCAAATTCAGCAGCCCTCACTTTTTCCCCACTTGGTTTGCAAAGGAAAGAAAAGGAAAAGAAAATAAAAGAAAAGAGTAGAAAATGATATATTTTGAGTTGACTTTGACTTGAAACAACTTTCCCCACCTCACTCTCTCTCCTCACTCACCCACCCCCCCTCAAATCTGGCCGAAATTGATCCATAGAGCAGCAGCCCCCCCCCCCCTCCCCCAAGTTCTCACTCCATTTTTGCTTCAAAAATCCATAAAAAGCTTCAAAATCCATACAATTTCAAAGCTTTTTTCCAAATCCAACACTTACCCATTATTCCATAGCTATTCTTGCATGGATCTAGGAGCTTGGAGGCCATTTTGGGAGGCTAGATTTCAAGCTTGGTCTCTTGTTTTTGTTGAGGTATAAATTCCAAGCCAAATCTAATTATTGGATAGTTTCTTTGATTAAAGTCAATTAAGTTTGAATGCAACTCTAATTGGGATTTAGTTTGTAATGAAAAGGGTTTGAATGCAAGTTAGGTTATTGTGAATTGGTGTATGGTTGTGATGGGTAGCTTACCATCTTAGAATTTGTAGAAAGTAATTTAGTAGTTAAATTTCATATTGTTGCATGGAAATGTCTAAATTAAGTTTTGTTTTTGCTAACTAGAGTTTTTGAAAAATTATCAAATGCTTAGATTAAAATATAATTAAGTGTTCATGTCATTATAACTATTATAATGAGTGGTTTAATGACTTTGGTTCATGCAAAACGAAGCTTAATTGATGAATTGTGAATTTTGCTTTAAAGGGTGTTAAATTTGATATTTTGCAAACTAGGATTTTGGAAATTATGCAAATTTATGAGTTTAAATTATGGAAATGGTTTTTATGACTTATTTAAGATAGTTAATAAATATATTGGCCGCTACATTCATTTAAATATCGTGTTTTGTACAAAAACGGCGAATTGTGCTTGCTAGATTTTCGGAAAAATGACTTTTTGAGTGAAATTGGCGGTTTTGTGAGTTTCAACCTAGTTTATATTAAAATTAGTGTTCGTGAATGTGCAAATGAGTGTATTTGGGTTTTTCTCGATGGTTTGGCGTTTGTACGCCGACGTCGAGGGTTTTTCGGTTGATTTGTGAAAGCAGCCATAGGTTTTGACCTATGTGGGATTCGTGCGTCGTTTTGATCATGAGTCGGATTTTAATGAGATATGATGCGTTATGATATGTAGATACCCCCATGTGGACTTCGAGACGACAAGCAAGCGCGTGGCAACGTCAGCACCGGCTAACGAGAACCAGGTGAGTAGATTTATATCTACGGGGAGAAGTCGGGTGGATGGCGTATAGCACCCCCGCAGTCCGTGGTGGCGTATACGGTTGCGTATACACACCAACATTTATTATATGTTATTTAGGATTAATAACGATGCTTAGGATGGATATTGGTGTGTTAGACTATTTTTAGTGTTGCGAACCCTAGGGTAGTGTTGCACTACACCTGCACACATACATACTTGCATACATTCCTATTGATATGTGCTCATGGGATTCTTTATAGTTATGTATTCACATGGGTATGGGACTAAGTGTTCACATACGGATTGAGGATGATACTTGGGGTTGAGCTGAGTCGATGAGATTGGATCGAGGCCGTGAGATCGGTGATATAGCAGGATTCGTATCTTAGATACGACATGACGTTGTAGCGGGTCCTCGACGTAGTGTTTCACACACGTCCATGCTTACGTAGGCGGTATCAGTATGGTACTAGACGTAGATCAGTACCCCGATCATGATATTTGATAAAGAGGATACCAGGTGCATAGTATGATGAATGTGATTTTGACCCGTACCCAGATTGGGATGCCGTACGACGGATTTACGTACGAGCTATATTGATGATTGATCCGCACTCTTGACTTGGGATGCCTGATTATAGATATGGTATCGGATATGATATTATTGAGGCGGGATCACCGACTATACATATACAGGTATGTATATGTATCGACTCAGATGATAGGCGGTTTCCTTACCTGTAGTTCAGTTTGTTAGTTCAGCCGTATAGTTTAGTGTAGTTGTTAGATTAGATTAGACTTCTTACCTATTTCAAAAACTAACGAATCGTGAGCATTTTTAAAGACAGCTCAAGGGAATCTACGGATATTTCAAAAATGACGTATCTTTTCATAAAACACCGTAGCCCCTATTTTCAAAACCCCATGATTCGTGTTATTTCAAAAGGCACCATTTGTAGGACTTATATTAGATTATTGTAGATTAGTTATCGTTGTGTCTAGTATTCTGCTCCCGCACATTATTGCTGTTCGCTCTGCCTCGCATACTTATTGTGCTGCATATTCCATTATTGATATCATGCTGTTAGGACACCAGCACCATTACCGATGATGCGTATGTACCACGTACACCTACTTGCCGGCTCACACACATCTTCATCGGTAATTGCCATGTCACGTACACTTTAGAGAATATATTTGCTTGACTTAGCTTGTTAGCTAGTAGTTTTGACATTGATATTAGTGTACTTTCCTTATATGCCATATTAGACATTTCAGTTATTACTTGCTACTTCATGCATATGGTTATTCATTGTTATACCGCACGCATGGATTCTCATGCATTTATTCACTAGTTTATGTGCTATTGAGGTTTTGGACTCGGATTTCCTTGATATTTCTGGATTTGGGAACCGTGGAGATTTCAAAAGAGAATATGTAATTGTTTTAAAAACCCGGTTACCCTGGACATGATATTTCAGTGCGTCCACCATGTGTTTTCTCGGTGCTGAGAGCGACATGTGAGACCCGAGTTCGAGGAGTGGAGGAACCGTTTCGGGTACATGGTGGACCCGGTAAGGTACCCCGGGGCAAGAAGCTCGTGGTGATGACGATGAGCCTGGCAGGGGGAGACTACCTACCGGTGATTTTACCCGACGCGTCGGATATCCGGAGGATACCGTCGTGGTCTTGAGATGGATGGTAGGGGCCGGTCTGGACTGACGGCGCCCTAGATATTGAGATTGAGACATTGAGATTTCGAGATATTGAGGTACTGAAATTTGATGATACAGGCCAGTCCGGATGGCCGGAGCCTGAGGTTTTGAGACATTGAGATTTATGTTTTGTGTCGATGCTAGACACTGTTGATGCTGATTTCATTTATGATACCTCATTTTAAAAATACAAAGGAAATCTCACTAATTTATGAAAACAGTTTCTTCATTTACATGTATTCTGTTTTCATGCATTCATACCTCATTCATATGATATATTGCTACCTGAGGCACTGACACGGGCACATGAGATCACACTCGGGTTAGATATTACCCTAGCCATTGTTATAGGCTGCCTGTTATACTTATATTTGAGGATATATTATGATCATTGACCTAGGTTGCGTTATTTATGCGATTTCTGTGCGTAGATATTTTTCTATTCACGAGTTGGCAACTCACCCCCGTTGTGCCCCAGTTTCTTGCAGATTTGCCGTACAGGTTTCTTTACGTCTTGCGGGCTCAGTTTCATTCGGGTGATTTGCTAGTAGGTGGGTTTACTTGTATCATACCCCCATTATATATCCTGTATATCATTATTCTGTTGTATCTAGTAAATTCCATCAACCAAACATGTATTTATTGAGATAGAGACCAGTGTTGGTTATTCTTTCGACCTTAGAGTCGCTCGTTATATTTCTGGTGGTTTTGAGTTTCCTTTTGAGTTTTGATCCTCGCCGTTGGCGTTGTATATTATATTGTTTTTGTGGTTGTGACCGTCGATCGACGAAGAGCTAGCTCCCGCTTGGGGATGCCTTTTTCTTGATTTCGTATACTATTCATGTTGTATCCCGTTTGGGGGCCAGTATTTACAAAGGAGACTCTGCCGAAATTTTCAGTAAATTTTTGATGTTTTTAAAACCGCATAATTCGGCTTATGCTATTGAAATTACTTTCTTTAAGTTGGTTTTTCCTGCACTCTACTATTTTCTTGGTTTGGATTTCTGGGTTTTCGGTTTACTTAGATTACGTACGCCTCGAGGCGTTCGTAGTTTAAGTGCCGGTCATGTTCCGTATTTTCGGGTCGTGACAAAGTTGGTATCAGAGCGTTAGGTTTTAACCTTCGGAGCGTAGGATGACCCTTGGTTGATGGAATAGGTGACTAAAGTAGAGTGACGTACCGTTGGTATGTTCCGCGGCATATTTACGATACGCTACTCCACTTAAGAAGCCTTAGGATGTACATTTCCTTGTTCAGTATTATATTCCTTCCTGATCTAGCCTCATCGGTACCAGTTTGGTTTTGCTGCCACGATTACGGGCAGGGAGAGCTACGGCTAGAGTTGCGGTCAGCACGAGCTCGGCACGAACGAGGACTGACCAGGGCATGATTCCGGCGACACCCGATTATAGAGAGGTGTCTTTTGACTGTGTTTCCGCGCCACGAGCGTTTGGCGGATCGCCTTTATGAGGTTACTCGGATGTGCTGATCGACATTAGAGGATTGAGCTAATGATAGAGGCCAGCCAGATCTTGATGACCGTTGGTGTGTTGCTTATTCATGATGATCGAGGCACTGTTCGGCGTGCAGACGAGCGAGCCAGTTATTGCTGCGAACGATGAGGTATTGCCCCAGATGCTGGAGTTAGTGCAGAACGAGTTGTACTAAGAGATGATAGAAGGTCGCTAGTCATCGTGGATGAATGACTAGGACATGTGGATCGTTCGCCTAACCCGATGCGAGGTCATCAGATAGATGGATTCCAGCTAGAGACGACTTCACGTGGAGACGTTGGGAGTCGACAGAGACGATCAAATGTCAGAAACCTATTATTCCAAGTTTAAGATAGTCGGAAAGACATGCAGGCAATTCTATGGTCCCTCTAGAAGAATGAAACCCTAACTCGACTTAATGACCGTGTGAAAGCCTTTGAACCTTAGGGTTTGCGGCAGTTCTGCGGCGCCATTAGTGAGGCTTGGGTTTGCCCTTCTACGGCTGGACCACCGATGCTGTGGTATGTACTCGATACTATTAAACTGTACCCAAGATGTTGAGCTCTTGGGGGATTATGAGGTTTTGACGAATCGATTGGATGGCTCGACTTAATTCGGATGCTAGGTGGTGAGATGCATTCTTGGGAGACTCCAGATACGAGGATAGCCGTTGGAGCTCAGTCCATGCAGCCGCGACGAGACTAGTCCAAAGCAGACGACATTAGAGAAAAGTGGAATAAGAGGTTCGCACCAGATCTAGATGAGATGACGTTCCACTCCGCCGACATCAGAGAGGCGATGCGCATGCCGAGGCATGGTACTTGGACTTACCTTCCAGAAGGAGTCGCGATGAGTATGCAGTCGTTCCAGAGCAAGATGCAGATATAGGAAAGGACAATGACTTCCGGACAGTTGGCAGAGACGAGACATGGAAGAGACCGTGAGCAGGATTCCTTCCAGGATACTGCTGCGATGATACTTGCACCCAGGATCAGATGTGTCACGTGCATTCAGAGAGCCAGAGGCCGACGCCAGTGATATGCTGCCTTGACAGGGCCGATGAGCCGATGGATTGTGAGATTGGTAATCCACGGAGAAGACTTGGACCCAGGAGTGGTCATGTTACGCACACCAGCAGGCCAGAGTTCATGATCATCGACGAGACGTCCCACTAGTGACCGCGACAGTTGGCCCGAGATTCTTAGAGGATGCTTGAGCGGTACTGTTCCGCCATTATTGATTCTGATGTTTTGGGTGATTTATTCGTATGATTTAATTTTGATGATTGAGGATTTATGATCTTTGCACAGTGTTGCACTTGATATCGTTTTCGTGATTTAGTTTCACATATTTGTGATTTTACGGTTTTAGACATTTGAGTTGATTTTGTGCATATGCACGCACACGATTTGGTTCCTGCACTCTGTATAGTTTATATATGCTTGCAATGCAGTGATACGCCTTTTGTGCACTTAGATGCACTGGACTTCGATTTCGATTGTGATACTCGATATTTGTTTTGTGCACCTTGTGCACCTGATTGATTTTGCGCACGTTCGGCGCTTGATATTGGATTTCATGATTTCGTGCACGATGGATGCACCTGATTTAGATTTTCGCGCATGTTGAGCGCATGTCTTAAGATGCGATTTTGGTGCACACCAGATGCACTAAATCGAGATTTTTCGTGCATGT
Organism: Agapanthus africanus; assembly: GCA_030015575.1. Lineage (NCBI taxonomy): Eukaryota > Viridiplantae > Streptophyta > Magnoliopsida > Asparagales > Amaryllidaceae > Agapanthus > Agapanthus africanus. The sequence continues at coordinate 120,619,012 of JASDDO010000031.1, forward strand.
CAGATGCACCTGATTTTGCTGTCAGGCACACATGTTGCCTACGACAGATGTTTCGTGCACACCCGATGCACTTAGATGTTGTTTCTGTGCGCATGTATGGCACATTCATGGATTTTGATTTCCGTGCGCACCAGACGCACGTAGTATTCATGTGCATATTTTGGGATTGATTTCTTATAGAGCAGTACGTTTTTATGATATTGCTATATGTTTTCGTACTGAGCAGGACTAGTCAGAGGACAGTACCTTAATATATTTTGCATGCATTGATAGTTATTGAAGGAATTTCCAAAAAGCGAGCTATAGCCTCAGTATTTACCTACGTGTCTGATATGACACGAAATGTTTAAAACAAGGAGACCCTTCTAAATTGTTTCCAAAACGGCGGAACGTACATTTCAAACAAAGGTATATATGTATATAGCTATTTTCTTATGATAGACGTCCGCCACTGTGCAGTGTTATACGCGTTGCACAGCGACTTAAGAGATTTGGCATGCATTTCCTTCAGATACTTACAGATATAGATTCGATGTTTACATGTATAGTTTCGAGTTATATCATATTGGTTTGATTTGGATTTGGCATTGATGTCTTCTCCATGACTCCGATGATTGCGGGATGCTTGATGGAGTTTTGATTTGAGTTATATGCTCATTTTTCATGCGCGTGCGCTGCGCTACGATTTGTTTTATGTAGTTACAATTTCGGAGCCCCGACGACTTGATGGTTTTTCTTAGATGTTTTAGTATTTGGGGGAGTTTGAATTTAAATTCGGGGACCGAATTTATTTAAGGGGGGAAGATTGTAGCGTTTTGAAAATCGTTTCGGTGAAATTTCGGAAAATCGGTAAATTGAGGGGGTTTTCTGTAAAAAGTCAAAATACAAATATCTTATTATAAAAATTAAATATACATATTCTAGCTATGTAATTGCTATTATTTGGTGTTTATTGAGCCGCTGGTGAAATTTCAAATTTTCTGAAAAAAATATTATTTTATTATTATTTTAAGCCGTCACTAATACATTTAATTAGGGAAAATTACAAATTGGAATGAGTTGAAACAAATTTTGTGCATCATAAAACATTAAATAAAAATTTATCATATGGTTTTTGGAACGAAATCATTTGCCAAAACGGTTTAGAAATTATTGAAGAAAAAAGGCTTTTTTTTAGCGTAAATGGATGTTTGTGGGTATTGTATTTATCATTTTTCATCACCCCACACCCGTGCCCACACCCACACACCCCCACTTACTCCTCCCCTTAGCCAAATTCAGCAGCCCTCACTTTTTCCCCACTTGGTTTGCAAAGGAAAGAAAAGGAAAAGAAAATAAAAGAAAAGAGTAGAAAATGATATATTTTGAGTTGACTTTGACTTGAAACAACTTTCCCCACCTCACTCTCTCTCCTCACTCACCCACCCCCCCTCAAATCTGGCCAAAACTGATCCATAGAGCAGCAGCCCCCCCTCCCCCAAGTTCTCACTCCATTTTTGCTTCAAAAATCCATAAAAAGCTTCAAAATCCATACAATTTCAAAGCTTTTTTCCAAATCCAACACTTACCCATTATTCCATAGCTATTCTTGCATGGATCTAGGAGCTTAGAGGCCATTTTGGGAGGCTAGATTTCAAGCTTGGTCTCTTGTTTTTGTTGAGGTATAAATTCCAAGCCAAATCTAATTATTGGATAGTTTCTTTGATTAAAGTCAATTAAGTTTGAATGCAACTCTAATTGGGATTTAGTTTGTAATGAAAAGGGTTTGAATGCAAGTTAGGTTATTGTGAATTGGTGTATGGTTGTGATGGGTAGCTTACCATCTTAGAATTTGTAGAAAGTAATTTAGTAGTTAAATTTCATATTGTTGCATGGAAATGTCTAAATTAAGTTTTGTTTTTGCTAACTAGAGTTTTTGAAAAATTATCAAATGCTTAGATTAAAATATAATTAAGTGTTCATGTCATTATAACTATTATAATGAGTGGTTTAATGACTTTGGTTCATGCAAAACGAAGCTTAATTGATGAATTGTGAATTTTGCTTTAAAGGGTGTTAAATTTGATATTTTGCAAACTAGGATTTTGGAAATTATGCAAATTTATGAGTTTAAATTATGGAAATGGTTTTTATGACTTATTTAAGATAGTTAATAAATATATTGGCCGCTACATTCATTTAAATATCGTGTTTTGTACAAAAACGGCGAATTGTGCTTGCTAGATTTTCGGAAAAATGACTTTTTGAGTGAAATTGGCGGTTTTGTGAGTTTCAACCTAGTTTATATTAAAATTAGTGTTCGTGAATGTGCAAATGAGTGTATTTGGGTTTTTCTCGATGGTTTGGCGTTTGTACGCCGACATCGAGGGTTTTTAGGTTGATTTGTGAAAGCAACCATAGGTTTTGACCTATGTGGGATTCGTGCGTCGTTTTGATCATGAGTCAGATTTTAATGAGATATGGTGCGTTATGATATGTAAGTACCCCCATGTGGACTTCGAGACGACAAGCAAGCGCGTGGCGACGTCGGCACCGGCTAACGAGAACCAGGTGAGTAGATTTATATCTACGGGGAGAAGTCGGGTGGATGGCGTATAGCACCCCCGCAGTCCGTGGTGGCGTATACGGATGCGTATACACACCAACATTTATTATATGTTATTTAGGATTAATAACGATGCTTAGGATGGATATTGGTGTGTTGGACTATTTTTAGTGTTGCGAACCCTAGGGTAGTGTTGCACTACACCTGCACACATACATACTTGCATACATTCCTATTGATATATGCTCATGGGATTCTTTATAGTTATGTATTCACATGGGTATAGGACTAAGTGTTCACATACGGATTGAGGATGATACTTGGGGTTGAGCTGAGTCGATGAGATTGGATCGAGGCCGTGAGATCGGTGATATAGCAGGATTCGTATCTTAGATACGACATGACGTTGTAGCGGGTCCTCGACGTAGTGTTTCACACACGTCCATGCTTACGTAGGCGGTATCAGTATGGTACTAGACGTAGATCAGTACCCCGATCATGATATTTGATAAAGAGGATACCAGGTGCATAGTATGATGAATGTGATTTTGACCCGTACCCAGATTGGGATGCCGTATGACGGATTTACGTACGAGCTATATTGATGATTGATCCGCACTCTTGACTTGGGATGCCTGATTATAGATATGGTATCGGATATGATATTATTGAGGCGGGATCACCGACTATACATATACAGGTTTGTATATGTATCGACTCAGATGATAGGCGGTTTCCTTACCTGTAGTTCAGTTTGTTAGTTCAGCCGTATAGTTTAGTGTAGTTGTTAGATTAGATTAGACTTCTTACCTATTTCAAAAACTAACGAATCGTGAGCATTTTTAAAGACAGCTCAAGGGAATCTACGGATATTTCAAAAATGACGTATCTTTTCATAAAACACCGTAGCCCCTATTTTCAAAACCCCATGATTCGTGTTATTTCAAAAGGCACCATTTGTAGGACTTATATTAGATTATTGTAGATTAGTTATCGTTGTGTCTAGTATTCAGCTCCCGCACATTATTGTTGTTCGCTCTGCCTCGCATACTAATTGTGCTGCATATTCCATTATTGATATCATGCTGTTAGGACACCAGCACCATTACCGATGATGCGTATGTACCACGTACACCTACTTGCCGGCTCACACACATCTTCATCGGTAATTGCCATGTCACGTACACTTTAGAGAATATATTTGCTTGACTTAGCTTGTTAGCTAGTAGTTTTGACATTGATATTAGTGTGCTTTCCTTATATGCCATATTAGACATTTCAGTTATTACTTGCTACTTCATGCATATGGTTATTCATTGTTATACCGCACGCATGGATTCTCATGCATTTATTCACTAGTTTATGTGCTATTGAGGTTTTGGACTCGGATTTCCTTGATATTTCTGGATTTGGGAACCGTGGAGATTTCAAAAGAGAATATGTAATTGTTTTAAAAACCCGGTTACCCTGGACATGATATTTCAGTGCGTCCACCATGTGTTTTCTCGGTGCTGAGAGCGACATGTGAGACCCGAGTTCGAGGAGTGGAGGAACCGTTTCGGGTACATGGTGGACCCGGTAAGGTACCCCGGGGGAAGAAGCTCGTGGTGATGACGATGAGCCTGGCAGGGGGAGACTACCTACCGGTGATTTTACCCGACGCGTCGGATATCCGGAGGATACCGTCGTGGTCTTGAGATGGATGGTAGGGGCCGGTCTGGACTGACGGCGCCCTAGATATTGAGATTGAGACATTGAGATTTCGAGATATTGAGGTACTGAGATTTGATGATACAGGCCAGTCCGGATGGCCGGAGCCTGAGGTTTTGAGACATTGAGATTTATGTTTTGTGTCGATGCTAGACACTGTTGATGCTGATTTCATTTATGATACCTCATTTTAAAAATACAAAGGAAATCTCACTAATTTATGAAAACAGTTTCTTCATTTACATGTATTCTGTTTTCATGCATTCATACCTCATTCATATGATATATTGCTACCTGAGGCACTAACACGGGCACATGAGATCACACTCGGGTTAGATATTACCCTAGCCATTGTTATAGGCTGCCTGTTATACTTATATTTGAGGATATATTATGATCATTGACCTAGGTTGCGTTATTTATGCGATTTCTGTGCGTAGATATTTTTCTATTCACGAGTTGGCAACTCACCCCCGTTGTGCCCCAGTTTCTTGCAGATTTGCCGTACAGGTTTCTTTATGGCTTGCGGGCTCAGTTTCATTCGGGTGATTTGCTAGTAGGTGGGTTTACTTGTATCATACCCCCATTATATATCCTGTATATCATTATTCTGTTGTATCTAGTAAATTCCATCAACCAAACATGTATTTATTGAGATAGAGACCAGTGTTGGTTATTCTTTCGACCTTAAAGTCGCTCGTTATATTTCTGGTGGTTTTGAGTTTCCTTTTGAGTTTTGATCCTCGCCGTTGGCGTTGTATATTATATTGTTTGTGTGGTTGTGACCGTCGATCGACGAAGAGCTAGCTCCCGCTTGGGGATGCCTTTTTCTTGATTTCGTATACTATTCATGTTGTATCCCGTTTGGGGGCCAGTATTTACAAAGGAGACTCTGCCGAAATTTTCAGTAAATTTTTGATGTTTTTAAAACCGCATAATTCGGCTTATGCTATTGAAATTACTTGCTTTAAGTTGGTTTTTCCTGCACTCTACTATTTTCTTGGTTTGGATTTCTGGGTTTTCGGTTTACTTAGATTACGTACGCCTCGAGACATTCGTAGTTTAAGTGTCATGTTCCGTATTTTCGGGTCGTGACAGGAACACCGCTGCCGCGAGCACCCGAACGGATGCTTTCGGCGACGTGGTTCTCCTACAGTCATTTGGTCGAGGCTATAGGGTGTAGCTGTCTATTAAGTTTACCGGCGAATATCCGCGTACGCTACGTGATTGCAACGGACTTTTGATCACATCAAAATTTCGTGGCAACCGATCAAGTGAGACTAAATTGCTATGTTTATAACATTCATCCAGTTATCATATAACTATTGTGAATTCCAATTATTGTATCACATTCCGGATAAACAGAAAATGTTAAACTTTCCGATCGAACAATCGAACACCCAAGTTTTCCCGATACAGATCAACACATGAAATAAGTCTAACAACATTCAGTTCGTGCCTCAGTACCAACGGTCCAGCCGTAGAAGGGTCAAGCCAACGCCTCACATGTGGCACGCCGTACTGCCCCAAACCCGAAGGTTCAAAGGGCAGTTCAAGACGGTCACATAATCGAGTTAAGGTTTGTTGTCTTCTAGAGGGTCCATCGCGTTACTTGCACTACTTAGAACGTCGTTAAACTACGGAAAAATCCAACACTTGGAAATTTCCCGACAGGGGAAAAATTGGGTATTTATATCCGGTCGAACTTTTTAACATATTCTAAAATTTATCCGGAAAGCCACACAGACAAAATTTGATAATCCGGTCGAAACACCGAATCCCCAAAACAACCCAGAAAATTAAAACTCTGGAAAAATTATTAAAATATTCCCAAGAAAATCAGCACAGACAAATAAGAATTACTGTACAAATTTTGATGCACAAAACGACAAAGGCGCCGCGGAACCGCCGCGGCATGCATAGCACGTGCCGCGGTTCCGCGGTGGAAAAATTGAGTTAGGCCCACGAAATTTACAGTAATTCTTAGAAAACCCTGCTCGATTTTCTGCATATTTTTAATTTGGAAAAATCCCAGTTTTTGAAAAACGGACAGAGAGCCATTTTGGGTTCGTGTTTTCGGTTCGATCGGACTTCAAATTCCGTCTGGACTTCGCCTAAGGCTCTAGCTAGGCTCTGATACCACTGTAGGGTTCCTAGGCACTCTAGTGAGGTCTCACAAGGCATCGAACATGCCAATTTCAAAAATTCTAGGTGCCGAGAGACCCGACTACGGATCGTTTGCTAGAAAACTAGGCGAAAAAGCTAACTAGTTAACACTTAACTAAGAGATACGGAAATACAACCTTTGTAGATCCGGTGCTCCACCTCCAAAGATCCGAGATGAGGTCCTCTCCGCTGTCCAAATCAAAATCCGGGCTCTAGTGTCGCTTCGTCGGAGAATAGGCGAGCTAGGTCGTCGATGTCCATGCCGAAGATGATCTACGTCGAGGCATCGCTAGATCAAGCTCCACCTTCACCTAGTCTTGAAAACTTATGAAGGAAACACACTCTACTACTTGGCAAGAGGTAGAGGATGAAGAAATAGGAAGTGGGTAGACTTTAGTTTTGGATTTCTCACTCTAATTCATCAATCACCATTGATGAAGTCAAGGTTTCTTCTTTTGTTCAAGGAAGAAGAAGAAGAAATGATATGAATGATTAATTAGAAAAGAAAAGAATAATCATTCTTATTATAAAAGTAACCATGGTAAAGTGTAGAGAATTAACTTAGGTTAAATGAATGGTTAGGGTCAAGGTATCATGAAGCTTCCACTAAACAACAAAAAAAGCCACCATTCTTTTTCTCCTTTTTCCATCCATTTTCCAAAATGAATAAATAGATAAATAAATGAGAAAAGGAAATCAAACCCTAATCATAAGTTTAACCATGGTTTAATTCTTTACACTTAACCAAGTAAACATGTATCATCAAACATGATACAAGCAAGTACACAAAAATATATCGCATATACAATGCGCACAACCAAGTGAGAAAATCCTTCTAAAGTGAACCGATACTAGTTAATGCAAAGTAATATATCAAATATATATAATTATACATTAAATCATTAAATCATACACTTGATTTATCGATCCGGTCATATAGCATATAACCGACTAATATCAATGTATCGGCTTATCGAATCAATCCTTGATTCGATAACTAGGTTATATCGCATACAACCATTCGATACAACCATCGCAAGAATAGAATACGGTATCACATACACGCATTATTCTCGGTCCCGCACATATCTCATATGCGCTCCTATTTCGTTTCGCTTGAGCCAGGAAACCTCTGTGTAGGACTCTAAAGACTCGTCAATACGCCGGTAGCAGATGATGATCATATCAAACACCCACAAGCCGCAAGCGGTCTGCTAAACGTAACGGCCACCCGGGTATTGAGCGATCAGAAGATCGACGAGCAAGCCTGCTCACACTCCTGTGAATCCAACCAGTAACACTACCGTACAGTCCGGTCTGATCGTCTGATATGTCGCATATCTCGCCTAGGGGTGGTAAACGTCAGACCCCAATAGCTCGATAAGTCGTGTCGATATGAGGTCTATAACAATTCGAGAAACTACTGGTAACATTTACCAGTAAATCTCAGCAACCCTGGGCAGGGATTTCCTGTTATAGCCAATCGAACACAGCGCAACATCAACTCCCTATACCGGGAGAGACGAATCCCCTCCTATCGCTCATTGCCTCCATATGACTCGGGACTGTACCCAAAAACCACCGTTTTGCACGCCCTCTTGGACGTGGTGAGATGGAAATCAAAGCACAGTGGGAACCACACAAGACTCTATGACGATCTCGGGTCAACAGACTACTCTGTACCAGTGTCACCAGAGAACTGCCATCTGACGTGAGGTATAATACCATCTGGGAGTTCTCGGCGAGTCCGTCCAGTGTACCCAGTCTCTAATGAGCACCCGTATATCATCTCTAATGTCAAACACCAATGGATATGGGATCATCCATCGCCCATCTGTATGGGTCGAGAAGGTATACGCTAGTCTACTCTGGTATATCGATGCCCCTGTCGATACACCCACGACTAGGGACTTTGAAGGATGTACTTATGGACTACCATGTCCCCACTAGTATGATCCGCATCATAGTCCAGGTAGTCATGTACACATCCTAAGGGCTTTACCAACATGTAATAGAGAGACAATCTGTGTACACGTTAAGGTAAAGAGCAACCAGATAGCATACTATCATGTCGAGCGAGAAAGTCCTCCCTATATATGTCCCAGCATCCACTACAATATACATCCAATGTACAGTAATGGCCTATAGGGCATACATATAACTAACAGGAACTCACACGAGACAAATGACGATCTTCAGGTCGATGAACTAACCTGTACACATGTCACCAGGGAACTGCTATCTGACGTCAGGTATAAGACCAACTAGCATGTTCCCGGCGAGTCCTGTCCGGTTACTCACAACCCAATGAGCACCTGTATACATCTTAGGTGATCCAACTAACACCAGTGGCTTGTGAGACCGGCCACCGCCCCTCGTCGGGGTCTCGACTGTATACACTAGTCCACTCTGGAGAATCGATGCCCTGTCTCGAAACTCCCACGACTAGGGACCATTTAAGGATGTGCTTATATACTACCAGCTCCCACATATATAATCTCCCTCATACTGCTGGCAGTCAAGCAAGAATCCTAGGGGCTCTATCAACGTGTAATAGCGACCTGTCTGGTCACCTAAAGCAGTACACAATGATAAAGATAAACCAGATAGCATACTATCATCTCGAGTAAGACTGTCCTACCGGAATAGGTCCTCCCTCAATCATTGCAATCACGTGCCTGTGATCCAATAATTGACTCTGAGGGCACTATCTCCAACAATCTCCTACTTGCACTCAAGGCTAATTATTGCGATGTCGCGTACTCACAGCCCGTGTGATACCGAACACCCAACTTCTCTACTAGTCAGTCTCACAAAACTCATTTGCGAAACTATTGCGTTCGAGGAATATCCTCAGTGAGTGGATCCGCCTTGATGTTTCTTTCTATGTCTCTCTATATCTCAAGTTCGCGGAGAAAGCCATCTCCCGAAATGAGCAATACCTGTCTTAGAATATGTATGGATGTCTGATGGGACCTAGCTCATAAATGAACTCCAAATCCAAACTTCTTAGACTGTATCGTCAACTGAACTTAATCAGTATCCTGCGCCATGCCTCCCTCAGTATTGCCTTGGACCACCTGTCCAAAATACTGCCCCTCGTCAGAAGGAAAACTATAACTCTGACAACCTCCCTGTCGTCCAAGTCACCTTGGAAGCCTGGAATGATAACTGTCTCCCGAATGAGGCTGTCGTTATCATATCCCTAGAACATCCACTTATGTTCTAAAACTGCTTCCGACTGTTTCTCCAGGATTGGATTAATATCAACTTATTGCATCTACTGCAAGAACAACATCTGGTGTGGTACATGACATCTCATGATTGACTCAATTGCCTAAGCAAGTGATCTGCCAATCATGTGCATCCCTCTCCCCTTTAGTCTGTAAGACACCTTTAGAGAGGGTGACTCCATCACCTGCAGGTACACTACCGTGCCAGGAGTCGTCCATTCTAAATACTTTTAGAATGCTGTCTAAGTACCCTTAATTGGGAAACCACCCAAATCTAGATCTAAAACCATAGATCTAGTAACCAGTATGTCTGATATAATGTCCAAGTCCCATGTGGAGAAACCACTGTGTGACGACCAAAGTATAACCGATCGTAGTATAGGAATATCACTTCCTACTCTGTGTATGTCATCCAAATCTAGGACATCACATGCTACTACCTTCTTAACAGATCCATCCCCTATTCTGATGAAGTCAAACCTATGACTGTCACATCAGAAATAGATGATCTATCTCCTCTATATGTGCTTTAGTCTATAAATAGACATAAGCCACTTGTCCACCAATGCTTCCGCTGCTCCCACTGACTACGACAACCCTCTGGCAGAGTCATATAGACGTACACTTCTAAATCTAGTTTAGAACGACGCTATACTCATCCTCCTGCCGGGTCTCACAGTCTGTAACAACAGCAATGGAAAGTCTGGGTAAATAAGAACTTCCCTGTCACCGTCCTTGAGGCTACCGGAGTACCTCTCGGGTGCCTGAAGTTACCCACCGTATCTGCGGAGTAGCCAATGGAATGTCAAACCAGATTGAATCTTTAGGTTCCTTTCAAAATCTTCAGTAATCGTTTGTGGTTCTGGAATTACTTCCAGTTCTACCATACTCCCACTACTGTTTTCTGAAAAAATCCATTTTTATTAAAACTGTGGCGAGTCAAGAACAATATCACTATTGATCTTTCTTATGGTAGAAAGTCAACCCTCGTCATAGCCTGGGTCAACCCACAAACAGCCATTACAGAAACGTGCCTTGAGTTGTCCAGTGTCTGGTTTTAATCATAAGCCGGACAACTCCCCGTACCTTAACATCGTTAAGATATGAACTGTTCTATATCCAATATAGAACCAGAGGAACTGATTTAATTGAACCAGATTCAAATCATGCAGCTGTCTCCAGTGCATGTCTACTAAATGGAAGGAGGCCGATCAGCGTTACTCAACTTAGGAATGCTTCCAATTATGAGTAACCTGAAAAAGAAGCAAGTTCTCTTTATCATTACTATCAACTGAATACCATACACAAGTATCTACATCTTCGATCACTTTGAAGAATCCCGATACTTGCTACACCTGGTTCTCTACTCTATTCAAATACCTATAACTTCTCAAAATTCGGACCCTGTGTTTCCACGAAACACCTGTCTAAAAACTAGAGAAGTCATAAGTAAACCGAATATAGTACGAGGACCAACCCCTCTGTCCTGATGGACCCTGGACAACATAAAATACTCTGTATAAGTCCCTTGAGTCTGATAACTCATTCACTGTGTGTCGTAGGTTGAAAACTGTACTTATGGTTAAGAAGAATTACACAACTGTTTAATGCTCCTTACCTAACCATCCACTGATATAGGTAAATGTCACAGACATAATTTCAAAAAAAAGTATATCTCACTCTATAAAAATAGACATACAGATATATCAATTTAAAATTGGTGCATAACAGCGGATATTCAAAACCAAATATTTGCCGACCGGCAAACAGCCCAGGTGATTTCCTCAAATATCACCGATTACAACGAATTCCGATATAATGAGGATGATCACCTAATTCCCAATAACTTACTCTCACTCATCATCTGTAAAACCATACAGATGTGAGAATCAAACCTGGTAAATACATACCCTGGAGCAAGTGTTTAATTGGGAAATCAGTTTTCCTTTAACAGTACACAGTGAAACTGAAACATTGAAATGTTTCGATGGGGTATCCCGGTATTCCCAGTAATGCCTCTTCCAGATTCACGACTGTAACCGTATAATTCTTTGCCACCTCTCCAAATCCCTTCATATGTCTTTAGTCATTACCTTCTGTACACTCCTTTAGGCCAAATGGTTTTCTTCCTTCCCTACCGTTCGGCACCAGCCTATGGTTTGGAAGAAGACTATCCAATAAGCATAATGGGCGTACTGTCCCAATCCTAGGAACACTCGCAATGCGAGAGAAGGTGAAGATAAAAGACACCTGAATAAACCTTATTCCTATTTCTCCTGAACCAGAATCCATCCCCGAACTGGAACAAGTTCCTTTCGAGTTCGTATATAACCATACGATGGAATATCCAATAAACTGTGGATCTTCGTAGTGATACGGAGTGTTCTGGAGAAATACAAAGGTGATTTGGGAGTGGTAATGAAATACCTGGTTTGGTCGTGAATAGCAGTCGCAATTTACTTTGCCTTCCTTCTAATCCCTTCCTTTGTCTTTACATAATACCTTCTGTACACCATAGTTAGGCTAATTGGTTTTCTTCATTCCCTACCGGTCGGGACCTGCCTACGGTTTGGAAGAAGACAATCCAATTTTCGTAATAGGTGTACTATCCCCTAATCTAAGGGGTATTCGCAACCTGAGAGAAGGTAAAATGAAAAGACAACTGAATAGTCCTATCCGTTTTCTCCAGAACCGGAAACCATCCTCGAATAAATTCCTTCGAGTTCGTATATAACCATACGATGGTTTTGTCCAATGGAAGTGGACGTTCGTAGTAATACGGGGTGTCCTGGAGAAAAGGGTAAAAGTAGGAGTGGCAATGAAGTCTGCAACTCTGACAATATAAAAGCCAGTGTTTAAGAAGGTTCGGTCAACTTGGTCACTGAGTCATAGTCTTAGGGTCAGGTCAATGGTCGTTGCCGAAGAGAGAGAGAAAAGAAACACTCAGCGTGCACTCTAATCTAGATCAGAATGGTTACCAATTTATCTAATCAGGAAACCTCCCACTGTACCATCAAATTCTCCTCCAAACCTGAAAGAAGAATTAGTCGGGATGACCCGAGGAGTAAACCAACTCATCAGTGGGAATCGGGATCCAACTATCATCGCATGATAACGTGACGGGATCCGCTCACGCTATCACACTCCAGAAGGTATGCGCATATCTGGCAAGTTTCAGTTTCTTTTGAAACTCCCGATGTAATTTTTACCCCATGCTTTTATGACCTTGACTTTGGCCAATATATCATAAGTCACATGTCAAGTTCTACCCATCATTCTCCAGGTTAATTTGAGCCCACCCGTACATACCCTTGACTTTGGCCAAAATAGTAGTACGACTGCCCCAAACCAACGCATCTATCTATGTTGCATATGAATACCCAATAGCTACCAATCATTGTGCCTTGACTTTGGCCAACTTACACAGCTTGAATACTATTGACCACCCATATGAAACGACGAAGGGCTACGAATGGTTTCTGGCGAAAACCTTTAACGTAATGAACTTGATACCGTTGAAGGAACCGGAAAGCTTTATAAAAATATATAGTGACGAAAACCTTTGCTAAAGAGGTCACTCCCGGTGAAGGGATCTCGACTCTTTCCCCGTAGAATGAGGTGCAGGATATTCCAACTGAATACCACGGTGCAAAGCAAAAGTAATCGGCTATAGTGAAGTTATTGCCCTGACGCAAACTTTTATCCAAGGGGTCACTCCCGGTGAAGGGATCTCGGCCCTTGCCTCGTCGACTGAGGAGCAGGATATTCCAACTGAATATCACTGTGTAAAACAAAAGAGAACGTCCTTGCAAATAACAGCTTTTTGAAAAGTGTTCCAACAACATCAGATTAGGTTTGTTTTAACTTGCATTGATCCGAATCAACGCAGTCCCATCAATTGATCACACCACAATGAACGAAAATATACTGATGTACGTATATGCTATCCGCATTCGCCACTGGGTCCCGTCATTACCCGTTAGGTTAGCTAACTAACGACAGAGCGGGGACTGGACTAGCACGGATGCAAAACATATACAACATCTACTAATATATAATATTTCGCTCAAGGCGTGATAAAATGCAACATCACAGAAATGTACAGCATCACAGAACAATACAGATATCTGGGATCCCCGGGTTTCACAGAGCCACTACTGAAACCCGACGTTCCCCTGGTCGTGTGGATAGCCTGTGCAATGAAATCCTAGACCCCTACAGGCGCGGCAAGTTACCCGCCAAAACCTGAAGCGGGGCAGCCCCCTTCAGCAACGTGAATGGACCACCCGGCACTTCACGGAATCTGGTAACTTGGGCACCCCTCCTGGGTCAACCTGTACCCCGTACGAGTGCGGCGAATAGCCCGCCAATTCTAGAATGAAGCCCCCTCCGTCTCAATGCCATGAGATGCGGGCTTGTTGCCCTCTAGAACCCGGCTATCTGTGCACCCCTCCGCGGGGTAATCCTAGTACAGAAAGTAAAATATACATACAACGGGTACATCGACCGCAAGCTGGTCGTGCCCCAAAATAATAATACAAACAGGCAGTGACGGCAGTCCATATGTCGGACGCTCGCCCCACAATATCAAATGTACATAATACAACAAAAACTGTACTAGCATTGCATCCAGGCTATCCCCCACGACCAATCTGCAACATCACAGAAAAATCACAGAACATCAACGTGAATGTCACGTTCGCAAATCCGTCTAACCGGGCTATAGCAGTTAGACAAGATTTACCGATCAAGTGACATTCACGGTCGCCGATATAATGTAAATACTGTGAACTAACGTGTTTAAAATATCCGATCGATCAAAATTTACCAAGTGGGCCCCTAAGTACTACTGTAGCACATCAAGAAATTCTGGGCCTAAAAAGAATGTTCCAAAACCCCTATTTTCACTGTTTAAATATTACTGTGCAAAATTGGTGCACTGAAGGCTCTATACTGCGGCAGAACCGCGGCCCAAAGGGGGGTTTGGCCGCGGTTCCGCGGTCATCTTGCCCATACTGAAAAAAATTTGGAGCCAAAAAAATTTCAACAGAAAACTGATATGCATGAAAACGCGGTTTTGGGATTTTTGCTCGATCGAAACTTTAAACACATCAAACAAAACTAGATTAGGTTAATGGCGAGGCTCTGATACCACTGTAAGTGCACGGCGGCACCCCGGCCGTCAATCCGACGCCGGAATGCGGAAGCGGTGATTTACTTTAACTTTTCAAAAACCGGCACCACCGCGCACTGTAAACCCGGATCGTGCCATTAAACTAGTCCTAGCTAACTACAAGATGGGGAAGAGAGATATACCGAGCGATCCGTGTCCTTCGGTCTTCTCGTCGTCGTCCCGATCTACCGCGGAATGTCCGATCTTCACCTCCTCGCCGGAAGGGCACCACGTCGCCTGCTTCTTTTACAGGCTCCCACCTCTATACCGAGGCAACTCGGGCACGAAGTTGGCGAGTCGACGTGCCCAAGGTTTGCTGTAGAATGTGTGTAGAACTCATGTCTCATTTTGGGGAAGTGGATGTTGCCTTTTGGTGGAGGAAATGAGAAGTAGAATTTTGTGGTGAACTTGGGATTTTTAACAAGCATCAAGAGAACTAAAAATCCCCAAACAAAATTTTCAGCCCCCCCTTTCTCTTTGGCCGGCCAAAACAAATGGAGAGGTTGAGAATGAGGGAGTGAGTCTCACAAGAATAATACAAGAGAGAGAGAGAGAAAATGTGATGATGAAAAACAATGATCACAAAGCAAGAACCTCACTCCACCAACCAATCAACAACCATGATTGCTTCAAAGGTCAAGCCATCATGAAAGAAGAAGAAGTCAAATGGTCAAGGGATGGTGCAACCATCATGACACAAGAATATGCAAAGACCACCCTCCATAAAAGCTAATTTGCACAAATGCAAATAAGCCATCCTCCACCAATCTTCGGCCAATGAAAGATACAAAGAAAATTGGCCGAAACGGAAAGCAAACTGGCAACTCCAGAAAACTGGTCCTGTAATAAATTACAGGAAAACCCCGATACTGTGCATACACACCCGCATCTGTATTCCAACCGAATACAACTGCAATGAGACAAAATCTACACTGTACAATACTAGGATCCGGCTTAAACCAAAGCCTGCTAGTATTAACCGTCTGATCCTGATCCGTGCAATGCCGCACGTATCTGATCGAACCCTGCCATATCTCCATACGGCCTCTACAGCGTTTCACCCGAAAACTTGAGCAACTGAATGTGGGGGACTCTAAAGACTCGTCAATACCTTGGTTGTGGATTTAACCACTAGCACGTCAGAGGTATAAGCCAATACGTGACGGGCCACCAGCTATTGACCAAAAGGGACGTCGATGAGCGAACTTATCCTGACACCCTACTGATCCTGTCAGTGACAATATCCGTACAGTCCGGTCCGTTCGTCTATGAGCATCGCATGGCAGGCCTAGGGGGTTGGTAAAAGTCAGACCCCCAAAAGCGGTACAAGTCGTGTCAGAGATCAGCCCAGAACACCCTGAGATACTACTGGAATACCTACCAGTAAATCTCCTACCTTGGCCAAGGACTTTTCATGTTCTGGCTCTCCTAGACACAGCGCGACCTCACCTCCAATACCGGGAGAGACGAACCCCTGAAGATCCGCTCACTGCCTCCATGTGGCTCGGGACTGTACCCAACTAAAACCTATTTGCATGTCTCCTTTGAGCGTGGTAGGGTAGTAATCAAAGTACAGTGGGAACTCACACGAGACAAATGACGATCCTCAGGTCGATGAACTAACCTGTACACATGTCACCAGAGAACTGCTATCTGACGTCAGGTATAAGACCAACTAGCATGTTCCCGGCGAGTCCTGTCCGGTGTACTCATAACCCAATGAGCACCTGTATACATCTTAGGTGATCCAACTCACACCAGTGGCTTGTGAGACCGGCCACTGCCCCTCGTCGGGGTCTCGACTGTATACACTAGTCCACTCTGGAGAATCGATGTCCTGTCTCGAAACTCCCACGACTAGGAACCATTTAAGGATGTGCTTATAGACTACCAGCTCTCACGTATATGATCGCCCTCATACTGCTGGCAGTCAAGCAAGAATCCTAGGGGCTCTATCAACGTGTAATAGCGACCTGTCTGGTCACCTAAAGCAGTTCACGATGATAAAGATAAACCAGATAGCATACTATCATCTCGAGTAAGACCGTCCTACCGGAATAGGTCATCCCTCAATCATTGCAATCACGTGCCTGTGATCCAATAATTGACTCTGAGGGCACTATCTCCAACAAAGCCGCAGGATCAATCCTCTACCGCCTCCGTACTACCCTTGTAGCCAGGTAAGTGCCAGGTAAGTGGGAAGGAACCACAATAGTGGGCCTAATTAGAAACCACTAGACTTTGACACACTTACCTAGGCACTACAAAAGTAATGCGGATAAACGATAGATTACCCACGACCTTCCTCTGTCCTTATTGAGCGCGATAGTCCTTAGAGTCTGGTCTAGATATTTTTTAAATTAATGAAGGGTTAATCTAGATGCTCGGTTTGTGATTTGTGGGGTTTAGGAAGGGTGATGAAATCCCCACCTAATCTTGATTTGGTCTTTGCCCCTTAAAGTCCGTATTAAAATATGCAAAACAAAACCAATCACAAAACTTTTGCAAAAAGATTTTTGAGCGGCGCGATTTTGCAAAGAATCCTGCAGAAGATAGATTTTATTGGATTTGAGAGGAGAGAGAAGGAGTTGAGAATCTTACTAGAGAGTTCTGTAGCCCTAATCCCTCTAAACCGCCGCGTTTCCGCCGCAGGAAGTACCCTTATGCCCCGGTTCCGCCGCGAGGTGGAAGGAACAGTTGATGAAAATTTTTCTCATGCCCTTTGTGCTCCTCTGGATCTCGATGAATGTCTCTGTCTTCTGTTTTCCTCAATTCCGTGACTCCAGATCTCCTTGCAAAAATTTACGCACAAATCGTTAAATATGCAATTTGCAATTTTGTGTAAATAATGATATAAATCGTCTAAGAATTCAACACA
Source organism: Agapanthus africanus (assembly GCA_030015575.1). NCBI lineage: Eukaryota > Viridiplantae > Streptophyta > Magnoliopsida > Asparagales > Amaryllidaceae > Agapanthus > Agapanthus africanus. The sequence continues at coordinate 120,636,717 of JASDDO010000031.1, forward strand.
AATAGAAAAAATAAAAAATTACGCACGTATCCCCGGCAACGGCGCCATTTGATTGTTTCGAAAGAGTTGTGTTTGTAGTTAACCGCAATCAGAACGGTGTCGCGCGTAGCTAGACCGAGATGAGTACGGGTCGTCCTCAGGGAAACGTTGAATCTTTTACTCTTACTATAGATGTGTTGAAAAAGAGAAGAGGAAAAAATAATTTGTTGAATGGTTTCTAGATCTACGTTAAGCAAGAATGCAAAAATATAGATCTAGATTATTTTAGGGATGTAGTTAAGATAATAAAAGGGCTTGTAGGGTTCGTTAGGATTTAGTAGTTATGGACGATTAATTAAAAGTTACCCTTTTATCCTTTAATAGATTTATAACTAGAACGACGGTGATGCGTGTAGATTAGGGTTTCTGGAGGGAAAAGGAATCCCACTCTTAACCCTTATCTCGACACGGAACTCCGTTCATTATCTAGCCTTTACCAAAACAATCATTAATCTAATCTCTAATCGCGGTCGGAACTAGCAAAGAATTCTAGCGCGCCCGATTAGGATGTTAATGATTCTTTTGATAAAATTCATAAACTTTATAGGACTTAAAAAGGGTTTAGGGATGTTCATCATCCATTAGCCTACCCTAATCCTACGAACCCTAACAAGCGGAGAATTACTCGCGCATGCTGGGAGAAAAAGAGATGGAAAGAAATTGCATAATTAAACTACGAAGAAATAGAATAAGAAGAAGAAAGCTACCTTTATTAATCAACAATATCAAATACACTTTGATTCCTTAGAAAATGATTACAAAAACCTAGTTTGCTTCTCGATCTCTTCTAAGGAGGTAGATGAACCGTTGATGATCAGCCTGGATGCGTGAGCCGTCTTGGACTTCGTGATCGCGTCGGCTTGATAAATTTTCCAAGAGGCTCTCGGTGCCTTTTTATAGTGCAAAGCTAGAATTATTTGCTTTCATATTAGGTAAAATGTAGAAAAGATTTATCCCACAAAATTTCAGAACGCAATCTTGTAATATTGCCGCGGATCCGCGGCCTAAGGGGGGTATGGCCGCGGATCCACGGCCATTCAATCATATCCCTTCATCATTTTTCAGGAGCTGTGTTCTTGTAACATGTGGGCTCCTCTGGAATCTTCAGAATTCGAAAATCTTCTTGTAGTTGCTGCCAGACTTGGTCTTCAAGTTTTGATTCTTAATTAGGCAAGTCTTCTTCAACAACTTGATTTGCTTGATTCTAGTCTTTGAAAAATTCTGCACACTTGGAAAAGATCTGCATAACAACTCAAATAATATTTAGTAGACTTAGTTCTACTAGGATTAGGTCAATGAATTTATTTGCATACATTTTTCTACCAAATTCTAATTAAAATATATTAACATATGAAAAATAGTGTTTTTACACATAAACCCCTATATGTATGATATATTATAATAAAATTCTTTTTTAAAATGAAAATGGTAGGAAAAATGTAATACAAATGTGCAGTTTTATCAACTGAACATCGCTCAATACCCGGGTGACCATTACGTTTAGCAGACCGCTTGCGGCTTGTGGGCGACTGATATGATCACTACCTACTGCTGGCGTATTGACGAGTCTTTAGAGTCTTACACAGAGGTTTCCTGGCTCAAGCGAAACGAAATAGGAGCACATATGTGATATGTGCGGGACTGAGATTAATGCGTGTATATGATACCGTATTCTATTCTCACGATATGTGATATCGGTCGGTTATATGTGATATAGCCGGGTTATCGAATCAAGTGTTGATTCGATAAGTTGATACATTTGATATTAGTCGGTTGTATATGATATAGACGGATTATTAAATCAAGAGTTGATTTGATAATTTAATGTATAATTATATATTTGATATATTAACTTACATTAACTAATATTAGCTCACTTAGGATTTCTTTTTCTCACTTGTGTACACTTAGTATATATGTGATATATATTAATGTACATTATTTTGTGTCATGCTTGATGCCACATGCTACATGGGTGTATGAAACTCACACCATACTTATAATAATGATGGGTTTTATTTATTTAAAGTAAATCAAATTAGTTGGTAATTAGTCACATGGTTGAAGCTTGTAGAAACTTGTGGAACCATTGACTAAGTCCACTAATTTTTTTACATGTAGATATTTATTAACCTAACCATTATTGTTAGTCATAGTTTAGTCTCTACATGAGTTAGTATATGAAACTAACTCACCCATGGCTGTTATTCTCACCTCATGAGTTTCATTCTCTTCTCTCTTCATCTTCTTCTTCATCAAGAGCTTAGCTCTCTAGGTTTATGAGAGATGAAGAAAATAGTGAGAAAACAATTTCTAAAGTGAGCAAAATTCCTACTTCGTCAACCTCTTCTCTACTAGCCATTTAGATTGGGTTGCTTCTTCACTAGATCATCACTTAGTGAAGAGGTAGCTTGAGTTAGTGTCTCCTCGACGTAGATCATCTTCGGTCTCGAAAACTTCAAGCAAGCTTGTTCATTTCACCTTGTGGAGCCTCATTAGAGTCCGGAAGATCACTACTTGGAGCAAAGGGACTACTACATGGAGCTATTGAAGTGAAGGACCGGTCTACAAAGGCTGTATTCCTCGTTCACTTAAATGTAAAGATGTTTACATGCTTGTTCGTCTAATTCTCTAGTTTAGATTCTAACGTTAGGGTTCTTTAGCGCGCCAAATTTTTGAAAACGGTATGGTCGATGCCTCCCGAAACCCAGCGGTCGCCTTAGGGAACCCTGCAGTGGTATCAGAGCTATGCTAGAGAATTAGAAGATGTTTGTTAGATTACAAAATCGAAACTACTCCAAAACATGCAACACTAAAACCTAGTTTCTGTTGATTTTTAAATGGCCTATAAATTTTTTTAAGTAATTGCAGAATGTTATATGAGATGTAACATGAACACCACAGAAAATTGAACCTCTCTCGCCGGATTTTAGCCGGCCACATGACCTGAAATTCCGAGCTCACCGGTTTTCCTATGGTGTTTTGGCTTCAGTTTTCTGATGTGTTCCAGTCTCTGGCTTTTGGTGTTTCAGATGTTGCTTGTTTTTCTAAGATTGCATGTGATGTGGTCTTACTGTATTGGCAATTCGGAGTATTTCGTAGTCGTGATTCTAACATCATTTCGGGTTATTTAGACGACGTTAAAAAGTTCGAACGAATATCAATAAACCATTTTCTCCCTCATTGGAAATTTTCCAAGAGTTGGATTTTTCCAAGTTTAAAATCTTCAGAAAATCATGCAGGTGTTTTCTATGGGCCCTCTAGAAGAACAAAATCCTAACTCGATTCTGTGACCGTCGGAACCGCCACCAAACCCTAAGATTTGTGGTAGTTCCACGGCGCCATAGGTGAGGCAAGGGTTGACTCTTCTAAGGTTGGTCCATAGGTGCTGTGACATATTCTGGGTACTTTTTAAACTCCGCTCAAGCGTTGAGCTCTTTGGGAAATTTTTGGTGTTTGTTGATTCGATCGAAAAGTTTAACATCGTCTAACTATCTGTGATTGTGATACAATACTTGGAATCCAAAATATTTAGTTTTGTGAAAACTAATTTGAATTTTATAAATCTAGCAAGTTAGTCTCATTTGATCGGTTGCCACGGGATTTTGATGTGGATAAAAAGTCCGTCGCAATTACGTAGTGTACGCGGATACTCGCCGAGTAACCTTACCAGATAGCCACGCCCCATAGCCCCGACCAAGTGACTGTAGGAGAAACCTGTTGCCTAAAGCATCCATTCGGGTGCTCACGGCCGCGGTGTTCCATCTAAGTGCACTTCGTCGACGACATCGGGGATGCGGCCGTCTACTAAAGTTTCCGACGAGCATTCAATCTAGTTGTCGGGAATCTTGTTGAATTACCCGACTAGTTATTGAAAAGTGTTTTCAATATCGATACTAAAATGCGGGGTTTATAATTGTTAGGCATGTGATGTCTAAAGAATTCATTTGGTAAGGCATGAAATCCAAAGTATGAGATACATTGGGTTTATGAGGTCTAAGGTGGTTGCGGATTCCAATTGTTGTAGTTTTTCACCTTCTTTTCTGCAACCGTAAGTATAATATGTGGTGTATCACCGGATTCGTTGCTATATGTCAACGACAATTGGGATACGCATATTTACTTACGTTGATGATCACTTAGGATTCTTGCTTGACTACCAGCAGTATCATGACGATCATATACGTGAGAGTTGGGTGGTCTATAAGCACATCCTTAAAATGTCCCTAGTCATGGGAGTTTCGAGACTGGGTATCGATACTCCAGAGTAGACTAGTGTATACGGATCGAGACCCCGAGGAGGGGCGGTGGCCGGTCTCACAAGCCATTGTTGTTAGTTGGTTCACCTACGCTGGAACACTATTTTCAAATGCTCCCAATGCTCTTCGTACGATTTGCTTTTTGCTACGAGGTCGTTGATATAACATTCGACAATCTTGTTTATGAGGTCATCGAAGATCTTCGTCATGGCCTTCTGGTATGTAGCGCCAGCATTCTTCAGACATAATGGTATCACTTTATAGCAAAATATGCTCAGCGGGGTCCGGAAGGCGGTATGCTTTCGGTCTTCGGGATGAATCTTTATTTGATTATACCCTGAAGATCCATCCATGAAGGAGAAGACTCATGAGTGGACGTGTTATCTATCATCAGCTAGGTAACCGGTACTGGGAAGTCATTCTTCGGGCAAGCTTTGTTGAGGTCCCGGAAGTCCACGCAGATGCGTACTGTCCCATTTTTCTTCATCACTGGGATAATGTTGGCGATCCAGTCGGGGTATTGAGCTTCTTGAATGAAGCCAGAGTCAATTAGTTTCTTGACTTCGACATTGATGCTCATCTCGAGTTCGAGCCGCATTCTTCTTGGCACCTGCTTGACTGGCTTAATGTCCGGTGATATAGCCAGTTTATGCACAACAATCTCCGGATCTAATCCCGGCATATCGGAATAGTTCCATGCGAAGCAGTCTTTATACTGCATAAGCACGTCTTTTAGTGTAGCTACCTGCTCTTTAGACAGCAGCTCACTGACGAACGTTGGCCTCGGATCGTTTGTCGTCCCCAAGTCAATTTTCCTCAGATTGTCCGCCGTGGTATGTATCACATCCTCCAGCTCTTTTAGCACCGGTGGAAATTCTGAAATCTCCTCATCCTCATCTTTATTTGTGAAGCACTGGGAGAGGTTGTCCACATTCTCATGCTCCCCCTCCTTTGAGAATGTTATCATGTTGCAAGTACGAGCTTGTCTCCAAGCTCGATGTTGATCTGGACTTGCCCTCGTATTGTAGGTTGCTTTTGGCTCATGCTTTCGTGGTGGGTCTACTCTCCAATTGTCAGACAGAGCGAACCTGCCTTGCTGATACTGGTCTTTGACCCAGTCTTTGAAGGTGAAGCAGTCTTCAAGCGGATGTCCTAGTACTTGGTGGTAGGAGCAATAATTCGGGTGATGGACCTCGTTTGTCTGTTCAAGGTATCGAGACTCCGGGAGCATCATCATTTGATGCTTCATGACAAGGTTGAATATTTTCCTTGTCTTGTCTTGAGGGAAAGAGTATTCCTGACCCATCTTTCTCATAAAAGACGAATTCCAGCTGACTTTTTCTCGATCGCGTGGCTTCTTAGATCCGCTTCGCTGTTTTTGAACGTCATTCCCGTTCTTGATCTTCCTGTTGCTTCTGCGTCAGGATTTCTTCTTGCCACGGGAGTGCACAGCGGGCTGAGGGTGAAAGGCATCATCATCCTTCTTAGCCTGCTGAATGATATGTTGCGTCCTAGCTTTCTCGTAAATGGCCATTTCGCGACTGTGGTCATCCCAAACCTTTTTACCCGCTTCCCTTATTAGCTTGTCAATTTGTTATTCAAATGACGGGCTTGGCATTTTTACGGCAGAATCCCGCTTTGGCTCGATATCGGCGCTATTTGGAAAAGCATTCCTTTCTCCTCTCGGATTATTTATGACGTGGCAGCCGCTTCCAAAAATCCCCTTCGCTCAATCAAGTCGTCTGATGGTTCCAAGGATTTTGACGCCGGTCCTGCCCCCAGTTCCTCTGCGTTGCTTTCCACCGCCGAGGGAGCTTCTTCGTCTTTTAACGATAGGTGAGAGATCATGTGGCAACCCGCTACATAATTCTCGGGTTTTTCTGATGAGTTGTTCCTCTCATCATTGTCACTGTCTCCGTTCTCAAGGATATGGTTGAGAAACTCTTCGAGAGTGACCGGGATCCGTACCTTCTGATTGTACTCCTCCAGCGCGTTAATATACTTTTGCAAAGACGATTGTCGTCGAACTGCACGGGCTTCCTGGGCTTCTTCTTTTTCTTCGAAGACTTTGAAGGCCTGACCTGGGTGTTTTTCCCATTGCTACCAACTTTCGGTGTTGGGAACGATTTCAGTATCCCCTCAATGATCTCGGGCTCCAGCGGGTTTTTCCACCTGATTGACAGGCATGCTTGAAGATCCTTCAGCATTCTCTTAGTTTTAGCCGAAAGGACAATTTCCCACGGAACTTCTTCTACAAATGAGCATGATGCCCCCGGCGTGTCCACCTTTTTAGGAGCGTGCTGCCAAGGCGGGTTTACCTTCCAGTTTTCAGATAGCACGAATTTGCCTTGCTGGTACTGGTCCTCAACCCCGTTTTTGAAGATGTAGCAATCTTCGATTGGGTGGCCCATTACTCTGTGGTAGGGACAATAGTTAGGACTGTTGATGTCACCAGGCTGTAACGGGCATCTTAGATCCGGCAGAGTGATGAGCCTGTTGCGCACTGCCAGTTCGAACAGTCTTCTCGTTTTATCCCGGAGAAACGAGTAAGGACATCTCAACTTCTCTTCGAGGGATCGTGGTTTGCTGCTTTGGCAAGCAACCGGTTTCGGGTCACTCGGCTGTTGTTGAGCGTTGGCAATGAAAGTCGCTTTCCCTTTCCCCTTTTCATTTCGGGGATCCGTTTTCGAAGAGGACGGCCTATGGCCCATCTGGTCCATTTGGGCCAGCTTATCAATCAAGGCCTGGAAGGTGGTCGACTTGAAGAACATCATAAATTGGGATATAGTCGCCTGAGGATCAAGGGTCCCTACGAACATACCCACGGCAGGAGCTTCTTCTCTGTGTTGTTCGCATTTTGGCAATAGGTTCCGCCGTCGAATTGCGTATTGAACCTAGGTTTCTCCCGGTTTCACCCTGGTATTGATTAATGTCGTAATCGGGGTGCGCTTGCGAAACGTTGCGTAAACAGTAGCTCCATTTTTGTAAATGTTTTGATGGAGTCATTCGGAAGCTCTGAGTACCATTCAAATGCCGTCTCCGCCAAACTGCCGACGAACTGGCGAAGCAGCAGTTTGTCATCGCCTCCAGTATTTCCGCATAGAGCTCTGAACTGAGCGGCGTGCTTATGGGGATTTCCTATCCCTTTATACACGTGGAATTTAGGGATCGTATATCCGGGAGGGTACTTGATTTGATCGTACCAGCCCGGATAAGGTTGTCCAGTTCTGACGACTTGGCCAGCCGCTTCGCTTGCTTGATGAGCTCGTATTTGTTGAGCTATGTAGTCGTCAAAGGCAGCCTTAGAGATCGTTTCTTCCTTGGCTACCGAGAAATCCGGTGGAGGATTTGACGTTTCCCCTCTGCCGTCTTCGATAATTATCGGAGGGTCTTCGGCTGGAGGTTCCGGTTGGATCATCATCCAGACCATGTCTTGGAAAAGGAGCGCCATCTGCTTTATATTAGCAGCCTGTTCCGCAGCCTCCTTATCCTTTCTTTCTAGCACCCTCCGCAGGAACTCGGTGTCGGTCTCCTGATCTTGGCGCTGTTCAGACGATGCTTCCGGGCTTTCTTTTTGCCCAGTGAGTGCTGATATCCTCGTTAGCATTTCTTGGAGCTTTTGCTGCTGCTCCTGAGCTTTTGTCACAGACCGTGTGAGTGGTCGATGACCCGTAGAAGTACGGCTTTCCTCTTTCCCGGAAGCCATGTACACCGTGTGTACTACCATGCCCCCAGACTTGGGGCGTTTGGGTCCACTGCCTTTGAAATTCGCCGCAGGCATGGGGATCTTCTCTGGCCTTCTCCTTTTATGGGAGGTCAAAGTTGAGGGGGCCGTTGCAACAGGAACCCATACAGACGATACCTTCCGTGGTATGATGGTGGGACGGTCTTCCTCCTATCGAGCCTTCTTTTTCTCTAGTCGGCGAGAGTAGTCTTTGTCAATTACAGTGTATTGAACTTTCCTCCAGACCCTGTGGATTTTGGAGGACAGCCGCTGAGGGGGCTGCTCCGGCTTTACCCGTGTCATGTTTTCAGCAGGCAGGGGCGACCTTTTTAGTACAGCGGTTGGAGAGTTCTTGCGCACCCTCCTGAGCGGATCAAAGTTGTTCCCAGTTGGAACAGCAGCGTTAATTTCCACCATTGGAGCTGGCGGGGTAAGTCCAGAGGGGGAGTTGCCCCCAGCTCTCCTTACTCGGCGCCAGTGGTGACGTTGAGCATGTCGTGCAGATGGGATTGCCTCCATTATGGGAATAGTTTCGCTATGCCCCTTGCTCTGATGAAGGGCTGCTGTTGGTGTCAGCCTGTCAAAGACCGACGTCCGCTGAGAGGGAACAGTCAATCTTGCAAATGCCGATCTTTTGATAGGGGAAGCAACCTTGGTGACTTCGCCCGAAGCAGGAGTTGGAATGGCCAGTCTTATGAAGATCGATCCTTTAGTAGGAGAAGCCCCTTCGACGACCTTATTTGCCGGAACTGGAATGACTATCCGCTTCGGGATAACCCCTTCAGGTATTGCGAGCCTCTTTGCAGGCCCACTGGAGCTTTGGCTCAGTCTATCAAAGACCGAGGTGGCATCCTTAGACGACCCGTTGAGAGGGGCCGCAGTGGTTGTAAGCCGATCGAAGACCGACTTCTTCGGAGCTTCCTATGGTAACATCGGAACGCTGAAGCATGATGGCGGGATCATGGTCCCAAAGAACAGTCCAGTGGTGGCCTGAATCACCTGTTCCACTGGCATTGCAAAGATGGAGGCCGCTTGGGGCCCGTACGTCACTCCTCCGGCGGGGACGGAGTGAAAGTTGCTGTTGCATGTAGTGCAGCTGGAGGCCATCAATGTTATCTCCTTTTCTGCATGGAGCAAGACACCAAATCTTATTACCTCGAATCCAGGGGCAATCATATTAAACCGCGATTCATTCGCAAACATGACATACGAAGTGTGGAGTGGAAAGAGGAAAAAGTGTCCCCCCAAGCGTGCCAGAATCTGTTTACAGCCGAAAACCGAGAAGACAAACGTCTTGCATGAATTTGGGGGCATATGCTGTTTGGGTTTATCCGTCCGCCTCTCCAAAGATGCCAAACTGATTTATGGCACCGTGCATTGGAGGTTTGGACGGATGCGGCCGTTGTAGCAGACTTCGTCAGATTCACCCTCGTTTGCGAGGGGTTTTTTGATTGTGGGGATGCTCTTCCCTGCAGGTGCAAGCCCCTGCAGCTAATTACGTTACCGCATCACGGTAACCACTTTCTCCTGCTCCAGAAGATCACTTTGGGTCGTGTGTGTTTGTTTTATTTTTGGTTGCCCATAGATTGTATACGGAGACTAATTTATATTTTCTCTCGTAGGGCGTGGATTAGTCCAAGTCCGTATATTCTTAGATTTGGGTTTGGGTTGATTTAAGGATCGTTAATCTTGTTTGAGATTAAGATCAAATTAAATGTTTGTTAAGGATAAGTTAGTCCAATTTTAGACTAAGATCTACTTAACAAGGGTTTAGGATTATCTTGATCCAACAAAAGAGCATTTAGGCTCTATCGTTTTAGTTTAAGGACGTTTTTGGTCCATACCTGGTTTAAGGACGTTACGGTCCGTTGTAATTTAAGGACATTGCGGTCCGTAATATCACCGGACGGTATGGTTCCCCTAACGGGCTCATCGGCTCATAGCACATCGACATCCCTTTCTTGCCCCGGGGTACCTCCGGGCCCCACCATGTATCCTCATGCGGCCTCGACGCCTCCTCGCATGGGGTATATATATATATATATCAGAACCGATAAAACTCATGGTGGATGCTGAAATATCATATCAAGGGTAACCGGGTTTTTAAAGCATTTTCATAATCTTTTGAAATACCCACGGTTCCCAAATCCAGAAATATCATAGAAACAACAAATGTCTCAATGCGCATAATCAGAAAACATGATGTATGTGACAAATAAATGAAATGCAAGTCTAACAGTATATCATGCAACATGGAATAATAGTATGCACATACAAGGGTCATATCCTGATGCAATAATACTAGTGTGTAGTGACATGGCAATTATCGATGATGAAGTGTGTGAGCCGGCAAGCAAGTGTACGTGGAACATACGCATCATCGATAATGGTGCTGGTGTCCTAACAGCATGATGGTAATATAGCAATAAACACGTTTATACATGCAAAGCGGTGTGAATAGCATGAATATGCAGAACTCGAATAATCAACGCAACAGTGAAGAATCTACATCAATATGTATATGTCATGCAGTTATGCCATTTGAAATAAGACGAATCGGGATTTTTAGTAAAATAAGGGCTACGGTGTTTTTAAGAAAATATGCGCCTTTTTAAAGTATCCGTAGAACCCCCTTTTTTCCTGTCTTTAAAATACTCCCGATTCGTTAGTTTTGAAATAGGTATGACTCGGGTCTAGTCTAACATCTACTATACTAACTACAGATCTAACTATCAAGTCAATCGGGAGGGGTATGGAAACCACCTAAATCTGAGTCGATATATATAAATATAAATATAAGAGTCGGTGATCCCGCCTCAATAGTATCGCGTACGATACCGTATATCATCTAACATCCTCGAGTCATGAGTGCGGATCAATCATCAATATATGGCTCGTACGGTAAATCGTCGTACGGCATCCCAATAGCTGGGTACGGGTCAATATTATATTATCTCATCAATTATCTGGTATCCTTATCATCATTTCACATAATCTGGGGTACTGATCTAAGTCTAGTACAAATCGATACCATCTATATAAGTATGAATGCGGGTGGGAAACATACGTCTAAAAGCCCGCTAAAATCACATGTCGTATTCCAAATACGAATCATATCAAATCACCGATCTCACGGCACTATGAACAATATCATCGACTCATCTCCAATGTCATCCAATATCATCATCAACATAGTGTAAGTATAATGAATATGTAAGGGTGTGTGTGTGGGTGTAAATCTATTCTGGGGTTTGCGACTATGAACTACACTAGTTTACTTCTAACCCTAAACTATCCATAGTACACCTAACACAATATCCACGACACACTTTATATATATATAAGGTATACCAACTACGGACTGCGGGGGTGCTATACGCCATCCACCCGACTTCCCCCCGTAGATATAATCTACTCGCATTGCGTCTCCATTTGTCGACGTTGCCACGCGCTTGCTTGTCGTCCCGAAGTCTTCATGGGGTACCTACACATCAACGTATCGTAAAATGCGTATTAAAACCAAATCAAAGCTAAAACGACATACGAAACCCAAAACGATACGTTAAGGCTTATAGGTTAGAATCTATAGACAACGTCTTCAAAACCATCAATAATTCTCGATATCGTCGTATAAACGCCAAGTAGTCGAGGTAAAATGAAATACGCAACTGCAGAATTAAAAATACGGAATACGGAAACACGAATCCAAAACAACAACTAAGGAAATAGATTCCAGATTTCACCCTAGGTCAAATTAGACAAATCTAAACATCTCAGGGGTCTAATCTACTGGTAAGGGCGCACCAAAACAAAAACGAGCCAAAATGAAGCAGGTCTGGCCGCAAATTGCGGCCAATAGGATTAAATTGGCGGCTGGGAAAAAGAGTTAGGGGCTGGGGTCTTGGTGATGGCTTCCTGGGTGCCTGCACATATCACTATCCAACCAAAATAATTTTCAGAGTCTCGGGTTGATAGCAGACTCAAATATAACCTTCACAGATTTTCAGTTTTCCCCGATATCGTTTCCATAAATCCATATTCTGGGTTTAAGCTTCAGGTTTGGGTCTTAATTCATGCACTAGGGTGTTTGTATGGCCTCTACTGATCTCAATTTCATATCATAACTCAAATTTCCTTCAAACCCTAACTAGGTTTTTCTTAAGTCCACAAAATCAAACAATATTGGTTCAATCTAAACATGGGGTAAAGGTAATGCTAAAACTAAGCTAAGGGTTCAGTAAATACCTTATTTGGCAACTCAAGAATTTTCTTGAGTTGCCCCTAGTGGCCAAAATCCTTGCTTTCTTGGTCCAAATGGCTTCTCCTGAGCTTGTGCACACTTTTAATGAAATGGAGATAGGGTTTTGGTGATGTTTTTGAGATGTTTTGAGGATCTTAAAGAGGGGGAGAATGACGAGCAGGAGCAGCAGCAGCAATGGAGGAAGAGGGAGGGAAAATGAATGAGGAATGAAGAGAATGGCTAAGTCCAAGGTCAAAGTAAAACCATACCTTTCTCTCACTCACCATATCTCATATTTTATTCAAATTTCAAACCCCTTTTCTTTTTCTTTTCCTTTTCTTTCCTATCTAAATCCTTCTCACTCTAATAGTAAACCCAAATGAAAAGCCATGGTAGAAAATTCACAAGTGTAGAAAAAAAAAGATATGTGCATGTTTTGCACAAAATTGCTAAAAAACCGATTAGCGATTTTTAATCGCGATTAGCACTAAATTAGCATGTAAATGATCATAAAAACTTAAAAATGACATAACTCCATAAAATACCCTATTTTAGAATTTTCCATAATTTTCCAAATTTTTCTGTATTTAATTATACCAAAATATTAAAATATTCAATAAAATAATATTAAATTATAAAAATTCCCAAAAATAATATTTTATTTTTTTTGAAATGTTACAATCTTCCCCCCTTAAATAAATTCGGTCCCCGAATTTAAATTTAAACCCCCAAATACTAAAACATTTCAGTAAAAATCCAAGTCGTCGGGGCTCCGAAATCATCAATACATAAAACACATCATAGCGCAATGCATGCGCATAGGTAATGAGCAGATAACTCAAAATCGAAACTCCATCAAGCAGTTCGCAATCACCAGAGTCATGGTAAAGACACAAATGTCAAATCCAAAATAAAACCAATATGATGTACATCAGAACTATACATGTAAATAGCTAAAGTAATGCTTGCAAAATATATCATAAAAACGTACCGGTCCATAGGGAATCAATCCTAAAAAGGTATATATATAAGAATATCTTGTGCGTCTGGTGCGCAAGGAAATCAAAATCTATATATGTGTCATACAGGTGCACAAAACAACATCTAGGTGCAACAGGCGTGCATGAAACATCTGTCATAGGCAACGTGTGTGCCTGACAGCAAAATCAAGTGCATCTGACATGCACAAAGAATCCCGACTTAGTGCATCTGGTGTGCACCAAAATCATATCTCAAAACATGCGCTCATCGCGCGCGATAATCCAAATCAAATGCACGGAGTGCAAAAAACCAACATCAAAATCGAAATCGACGGTATACAATACGGCTCACTCAAAATCAGGTATACCGCAGTGTATAAGCTCACAACCATGTGCATCAGCGTGCACAAATCAAATCAAAACACTAAAGATGCATGAAAACTATGCTGGAAGCGTAAATCAAATCACCGGCATAAAATAGGCATGAAATCACAATCAATACCTCAAGCGTAATAACTATGCGCAAAATATAAATACCCAGTAGGTGCAACCATGGTATATAAAAACAAATATCATGAAACTCAGCCATCAAGACTAAATCATGCAAATAAATCGCCCAAAGTACCGAAATCCAAGGTGACGGATACGTGATAATCGAATCACAAAATCACAAATCATAAATACCGTCGTCGGTAGTCCCTCCTTCAAGGTCGAGAAGGTGTCGGTGCATCCAATGCTAGCAGCGCAAGATATCTACTTGCCTCTTGCTCACGGTCTGGCGTCCTCTGTCTCTGGGTCCTTATCTTCTCTGCAGATTACCAATCTCGCAATCCATCGGCTCATCGACCCTGTCAGGTGTGCTAACGGGGATGATTCCGTTCTGGTACTTCTCTGGTCATCTCTCAGTCAATCCTCACGACCACTCGTAAAGAAGCATGTCACTGGTGCCGACCTCTGGTCCTCTGAATGCACATCACACATCCGATCCTTGGTGCAATTCTTATTGCAGCAGTGTCCTGGAAGGAATCCTGCTTAAGGTCTCTTCCAATCTTGCCTAAGCTGAACTGTACGGAGGCTGGTACTCTTGCACAATCTTTTCTCGCTCTCTGGACATCTACATTCTCAGTACAGCATTTACTCGGAAGCTGGCTGCATCCCAACGCCTCTGTAGACACATCGTATCTCTGATGTCAGCAGAGTGGAACGTCATCTCGTCGAAATATTTTTACTCCATTGGTTCCAATGTCGACTGATTCGGATTCGTCTCATTGTGGCTGCGTGGACCGCGCTCTAACGGCTATGCTTGTATCTGGAGTCTCCCAAGTAGTGTATCTCATCACATAATATCCGAATGATGTCAAATCACCCGATCGATTAGTCAAAACCTCGTAATCTCCCAAGAGCTCAACAACTTGGGTACAGTTTAATAGTATCGAGTACATACCACAGCATCGATGGTCCAGCCGTAGAAGAGTAAACCCAAGCCTCACTAATGGCGCCGCGGAACTGCCGCAAACCCTAAGGTTCAAAGGCTTTCACACGGTCATTATGTCGAGTTAGGCTTTCATTCTTCTAGAGGGTCCATAGAATCACTTGCATGTCTTTCCGAATACTTTAAACTTGGAAAATTGGCTCCTGACATTCGATCGTCACTATCGACTCTCAACGAACCTGCGTGAAGTCGCCTCTAGCTAGAATCAATCTATCTGATGACCTCGCATCGGGGTAAGCGAACGAACCGCCTGTCCTAGTCATTCATCCTCGGGTGACTAGCGACCTTCCATCATATCTCTAAGTATATACTCATGCTGCAGTAGCTCCAATCATCTGGACGATATCTCGTCATTTGCAGCAGCAACTGGCTCCTTCGTCTGTACGCCGAACAGCGCCTCAATCATCCAAAATAAGCGATATATCGATAGTCGTCACATCCTGGCTGGCCTCTAGCGGTAGCCTGATCCTCTGGTACCAATCGGCACGTCCGAGAAATCTCGTAAAAGCGATCCGTCAAACGCTCATGGCGCGAACACAATAAGACGACGCCACTCAATGTAATCGTATGTCCCTGGAGTCACGCCTTGGTCAGTCCTCGTCTGCGACGAGCTCAAGCTAACGCAACTCTAGCCGTAGCTCTCTCTGCCCGTGTGATCGTGGCAGCTAAATCACAACCAGTATCGATGAAGGTAGATCATAGGAAGGAATATAATACTGTGCAAGGAAATGTACATCCTAAAGCTCCTTAAG
Source organism: Agapanthus africanus (assembly GCA_030015575.1). Classification (NCBI taxonomy): domain Eukaryota; kingdom Viridiplantae; phylum Streptophyta; class Magnoliopsida; order Asparagales; family Amaryllidaceae; genus Agapanthus; species Agapanthus africanus. Next base: position 120,652,203 of record JASDDO010000031.1, read on the forward strand.
CGGAGTAGCGTGTCGTAAGTATGCCGCGGAACATACACACGGTACGTCACTCTACTGAAGTCACTTACTCCATCAACCAAGGGTCATCCTACGCGACGAAAGTTCGGGTCTAATACCCTCTCGACTAAGTCTAAGTTCCGTAAGGTCAAGCCTAAGTTCCGTATATATATAAACGCCCTAGGCTCCACATAGTCAAACTTAGACTCGAACCAAGGTTAACCTAGCGCTCTAATACCAACTTTGTCACGACCCGAAATAGCTCGTGACTGGCACTTGAATCATATGAAGTCTATAGGATCCTATCTAATCCAAGTAAGCCAAAAAGCCCAGAAATCTAAAACCATTTTAAGGAGTAATTAAAGAAAACTAGTTTAAAGAAGTGAAGAAAACATATTTTGAAGTCAAGGTTTTTAAATAACTAAGCCGAAAATGCATTTTTAAAATTTGTAGTCTTTTCTAAAAATTTCGGCAGAGTTTCCTTTGTAAATACTGGCTGTTCAGTTGATAAAACTTCACATTTGTATTACATTTTTCCTACCATTTTCATATTAAAAAGGACTTTATTATAATATATCATACATATGAGGGTTTATGTGTAAAAATACTATTTTCCATGTGTTGATATATTTTAATTAGCATTTGGTAGGAAAATGTATGCAAATAATTTTATTGACCAAATCCTAGTAGAACAAAGTCTACTAAATATTATTTGAGTTGTTGTGCAGAATTTTTCCAAGTTGTGCAGAATTTTTCAAGACTAGAATCAAGGAAATCAAGTTGTTGAATAAGACCTGCCTAATTAAGAAGCAAAACTTGGAGACCGCAGCAATCACGACAAGATTTCCAAATTCTGAAGGTACCTAGGATCGCCAAATGTCACAAAGAGCCAACCCCAGAAGTTTGATCAACGGCCATGATGATAAGGCCGCGGATCCGCGGCATTAGCCCCTTTATGCCGCGGATCCACCGCAGGTATATGGAGTTGGGAGCTGAGGATTTTCAGGGAAGATCAATGCTTCTTACTTCCTAATTTAGAAGCTTAGGTTCTGGCTTTGGCACTATAAAAAAGGACCGAGAGCCTCTTGGAAAAACTATCAAGCCGACGAGATCACGAAGTCCAAGACGGCTCACGCATTATCATCAACGGTTAATCTACCTCATTAGAAGAGATCGAGAAGCAAACTAGGTTTTTGTAATCATTTTCTAAGGAATCAAAGTGTACTTGATATTGTTGATTAATAAAGATAGCTTTCTTCTTCTTATTCTATTTCTTCGTAGTTTAATCATGCATTTTCTTTCCATCTCTTTTTCTTCCAACATGCGAAAGTAATTCTCCGCTTGTTAGGATTCGTAGGATTAAGGTAGGCTAATGGATGATGAACATCCCCATAATGGGACTAAGGGATGAGAAGAAAGAAGATGAAAGTTGGGTTTTTTCGGATTGTGATGAAAAAGATAACGACGGCAATGTTAATGAGAGTAAAGTTAGTATTTGAAAAATAAACTTAACGGTCACTTAATAAGTTTGAGGGTGTTTTAAAATACTTAATGAATTTTGAAAGGTGTTCGTAATATCGAAAAAATAATGAGGGTATATAAGAAAGTGAGAAAAAGAAATATTTTTTAATTAAATATTTATATAAATGGTGTTTTGGGAATCAATTAAAGTTGAGAGGGTAAAGTGCTGGTTTTAGAAAGTCAGAGGTATTTTCTGTTATTGGGATAAATATTATGGGTATTTCCTGCCATTTAGGCTTATATTAAAGACTAGAGATTTTGGCACGTGCGTTGCACATAATTATAGAAATTTTTATTGTAAATTTCTTTATTAATTTAACTACGTGCATCGCTCTTGTAAAATAATAATGATGTGGTATTTAATTATATGCACTACACATAAAGCAATGGTGTTTTTTTGTTTGATTTCTCTCAAAAAAATAAGAAGCGACACATCAATCAATTTCAAAATTAAATGACCCATTTCCTTTTGCTCTACAACAGCAGAGATAAAAAATAATCATGAATCCCTTTGGTACGCGAAAATGTAACATCCTCGTCAGGTTTATCTTTTCATAAATATAATTTATAGATAATCAGGATCGTCCTCATGAGTACTTGAAATAAGTTTACTTCCGGTACTTTCATGTTACTTTCATGCAAACAATAAGTTCTTAATCAGAAGATCCTTGAAAATATAACATTTCACATTCCGTAGGCTTTAATGATTGATAAGAACGCAATAGGCACGAACTTTCTAATATCACAGTCGAATGAACCATTCTGGTACAAGGAAGAAGAGCCAACAATGAAAAGAACAACAGTGAAGATAAAACAACAATGTTAAACATTGCGGCGATGGTGCCAACAACGATAGCTGTAGTGCGATGGTGGTGATAATCGCAATAAACAGTTGATGGCGATGCTTTCCATAGTCATATAATTCGCGGATAATTCACGAATTTTTGATCAGCCGAATTAATAATTCACGAATTATGTGAAAAACAGCGAATGATTCAAAAAACAGCAAATAATTCACAAAATCAAAACCTAGCGTCTCATATATTAATTTATTGCTCGAAATCCTTCCCGAACACTTACTGAATCTTTCCCGAATACCTGACGATTCTTTCCGAATAGTTCTCCGAATCCGAATTTTCAACCTCGCCGAATTACGTCCGAACCACGAATTTGTCACTATGATGCCTTCAACATCAATCGGAGGAGATAAAAAAAATGGTCCGAACACCAGCAGTAAACGAAAATAGAGAAATAGTAGCCACTTCTTGGGAAAACGCTCTCCTAATCATATTCCCATATGATGGCCAATGTAAATTACATATTCTTAAACATATTAAAATTGTAATGGTCCAAACATGGAAAGCAGTTTAATATTCTGAAAATGAAATATTAACTGTTCTATTTGTTAAGCTAAACTTGCTGCTGACCAGTCATTTACAAGAAAAATGTTCAGGTCACAGAAAAATATTGAAACTAACTCAACTACTAGCTATAATTAAATAACCAAAAACGTGAAAAACGCTCATAGTTAAAGGCAGTTTACTTAATTTTACCCAAACATATATAATGGCTAAAAGAGACTAAATGGAATAATGATCAAAGGGAACCTGTGGCTAGTTATAATAATTCTGTCATCACTCGTTTTACTAAATTAAATATATCAAGTTGAATGGTCTGTGCTTAGCTCTTCCGTATTCGCGATCAGTACTCCCTGTCTCGGTGCTCAAGGGAAAAAGGTAAAAATAAAAAACAAAAAGAAAAAGGAAGATGAAAAAGAGAAAGAAAAGCGGCTTGGCTCAAGTCCAAAAAACATAAAAATACTGGGGTTCTCTTAAAACTCCAATCCAAATGCCTTGTGAAATTTCTCTGAGAATAGACTGATAAAAATCTTCTCGATTGAAGCTGCCCTTCCTTTCTGTTGTCCGATGATTTACTGTAAAATCTAAAGCTCGTCATTGGTCTTGGGTTGCCTTGAGTTCATTTGCTCGAGTTTCTGCTGCAGTTCCTGTCATAATCAATTATATTACAATGTGAGATTTAAGCAAGCGCGCGGGGGGGGGGGGGGGGGGGGGGGGGGGGGGGGGCATTATGTTGCAAGGAGAAAATAAACACCTTTAACTTATCTTCTGAACATAGCGCAGGGGTTGACAGCAAGGCCTCATATCTGAAATGCATATATCATATTTATATATAAAAGAGGAAAATTTTAATTGGAAAAACAGCTTGGCTCGAGGTGACAAGGGAAGTTTCTTACTCGCAGCGACTCGGTTCATCAACATCGGTAAGCTCATTTGTCAATCCACACCTTAGTCTAACCTGTGAAATAAAAGTTAGCACTGAGATACACATTGAAAAACAAAGGAGAAGCTCGAGTTATTTTAAAACGAAGCTGTGCTTACCTTTAAACTCCTATCAGGGCCATTCCAGCATTTGTCTCCACCAGAGAATTGCATTACTCTATAAGACAAGTCAAATTTCTCCCACTTCCTGTTGCAGAAATAGAATAAATGAGCATTATATGAAGCAGCTACTTGTTGCAATCGAGGAGTTCATAACGAGCATCATTTACAAAGAGAAAAATACTTGTGGTGGAGCCAACTGATTTTTAACTTTTACCTTCCTTCTCCTTCATATCGGTTATTTAGGTATGACACAATTAGACCTATTATGGATAACAAGTTGACAATGGGCTATAGAAATATTTAGAAAGCTTAAAGTGCAAAATCAAGCACCAGTTTGAGGATTAAAACCCAGGAACCCCCGACTATTGGATGCTCACATATGTAATCAAAAGCAATTTGCTGTTAAAACGGTATGAGGAAAACATCATTCTTTTTGGTTGTAAACTTACTTATATCCAGCTTACTTTGTGCAATTTGGCTGTTAAAGATATTCAAATTATAATTTTACATTGGTTATTGACTACCTTAAGAAACCATTCTCCTCCATCCTGTCGAGATAAAACAGTCACATAGATTACACAATTTGCACGCCGCATCAATCATCATTGGAGAAATCTATTCTTTGGACGTGCGCTTTTATGTGGTCAAATTGCAACTTCGTTTAATTGTTGATTGAAGATTTTTTGCAGTCGACAGGGGATAAGACACCAAAAACCATTTTTACTTATCGGGTACAAACAAAGACAATTGCCATAGAAAAAGTATTTCCAGTTACATGCCATCATTCATGTGACTTACCATGTAGAGAAAAATGAAATGTTGCACAAAGCATACTTGTTCATTTGGAAAATTATTTTAACAAGTACTTGTGATGCTGTGAATCTGAAGAACTTCTTAAATCAACTTGGAAAAATTGAAATCCGAGTGGCCCACTACAGAACATAAATGATTAATAATTTATATGCATCGAGGAAAAAATAATGTCCTGTTTTTAGCTGTTAATTTTTCTCCATGCATTAAGTCGATACACAGAAGCGAGAATATAAATAATGTATTTCATCATACGGCTTGCAAGACAATGATACTCATAGAATTTGTCATTATGAGGAGAGAGCAAAGAAAATACTTGATAGTGAGACAAATGATGATTAAAACACTCGAGATAGACTTATACCTAAGAAGACGGTTATGGAATTCTAATTCATGCAGCTACTATTTATACAAGAACCATTTCAAACATTCAGCTGAATTACAACAAGGAGAGTCAAAATAAGTGTCAAAATGTAACCATAATTAGGACCCATCACATTCTTGCGTTGTGTTTGAAACATCTGATTGTACAAATTTCTCACACTTGTCACATGTTCAATAGTTTAGAGTAGTATTGTCATGCTCTAACGATGCTATATTATGTTTGACATAAGAACACTATTGCCGCATCTGCGACAGATCGTCTTAACATATTAATGGAAATAGCTTCATTTTTTATGAGCATGATAGCAAATGATTAAGATTCAATGTTCAGACAATTTAGCTACTGAAATTATTAAACATCAAAATAGCCTATAAAAGACAATACCAAAACACTTTATTCAGTTACAAAGGATACAATATTTTGGATCCTGCCATAAGTTATATCTATTTGCATGATATTCATACTGAAACCTTCTTCAAATGGTTATTGTCAAACATTTGTTGGAATTTGTAGAACTCCAACACTCCTGCGATTTACTTTTCGGCCCCTAGTCAAACAAGATCACAATTTTATATCTTTTACTTTTATATTGTTATACATGTATTGGAATATATTCTATTTCGCACTTGGCTATATTTGTGCCTTAAGATAAACATAATTTCAAATAATATATATCATCTTTCCCCTTCTTTCAGAATCTTTCATGGTCTGTGAGAATTTGAAGCATACCAACTGGTCATCTAGGCCTATGACAACCCTTTCTCTTGTAATAGTTTCTTGAACCTGAACTTGGTACTTATTTGGATAGGGTTGACGTTAGATCGACAGGAAACAACCCACGGTAAAACCTTGGCATGTCTTTTCTTGAGTTCTGTTTCATAGCCGACCATTTTTGGATGGGAAAAGAGTTAGATGATACTGATGATATTTTGAACACCAACCCTACTATCATAATCACTATTCGGATCTTGAATTGGGTTTTCATAAAAAAAAAATGAAGAATATGGTATTGCGAGGAAGAAAGTTGAAGGTAGCAAAAGAATAGTTATAGCAATGACATAGTGGTGATGATATTGGCAGCGACAATTAATAATTTGATAAATTTAATTTTTCTATTATATAGTTATAAAGGAATAAATGGTTCCATAGATTAACATTTTATGATATTTGTAAGACAATTTAATGTTTTAATGGTTTGCATAATAGTGCACACATTATATGCTTTATATTCGTTTTTAAGAAATATTTAATTGCATTCTATCATATCTTTCTAGATCACCCCAATTGCATGCAACCATATCTTTTACGATTTATTCAAATTACATGCAATCATATCTTTCTTGATTAAGCACATTATAAATGATTTATTTAACTAGATCCTATCCATCTAACTTGCCTTGGCATTCCCATTTTGTTATTTGTCTAATTTGCTTTACACATCTAATTCTAAAAATTAAGTATCTTATTAATCTGCTGGATTAAGACAGCGGCGCAGCTCATTCTTCTATTTGCTATTCTTCTCACCTTCTCTACTCTAATGCAACACTATAAGGTATCAAAGCAAACGGAAAGAGTCGGGTCATGTTTAAACCGGCCAAAGTCGGATTCAGGTTGACCGAACCCATTTAATAATCCGGTTAGTTTTTTAAGAACCATATCCGACACATAATGAACGGATCAGGTCGGTCGGACCCATTTAATATTTGGGTCGGATCATAATCAAGTCATCCGATCTTATCTAAGTTGATTTGTTACTTCTTTTGCTATACGTATGAACAATACAAATTAACTATCACAAATTTGAAGCTTATGAATAAATTTGCGGATATTGAAAAAAATAAAACCCAAAAATGCAAGAGAATAAGAAACAAGAGAGAAAACTAACAATTTAGGGATAATGTATGAAGAGGGTCGTGTATCGATCCATTTATTAAATGGGTCGGGTCGAGTTGACCCAATTAAAACATAGCGGGTTCGGCTCGCTATTTTGGTCAGGTTCAGTCACTATTTTGGTCAGGTTCGAGTATTTTTAACAGCCCTATATCAGAGTCTTCTAAGTTCAATGTCCATAAAGCACGTATTTAATGAAAAATTATTTAAACAGATATACCGCTGCACAAAAGCTCAAGTTTTGCCCAAGAGGCCCTCAACTTGCGGGGGTATGTTGGCCACTATTGTAAAAAGCCGTATAAAACCATACTTTAGCGAAATGCAATCAGAGAACGCTTCACTTTCGTATAAAGTGGTAGCATAAAGCCTTTGTGCTTCTTTGTTGGCCTAAAACCCTGCTTTGGCCCATTTTTAAGTGTTTGATGCCTCATTTAAACCCACTTTTTATATGCTTATTATACGGTAAGACTTATTCTACTAGAATTTATAAATTATTGTATTGACTGATAGAATAAATGAATCTCATTGTTTTCTCTAATCAATGAAAATATTATTATTTTTTATCTTATATTATTACATATGTATTAATATTCTCTTTAATATATTCAATATACTTCGTGCGTATTAACTTCGTAGAATAAAAAATATCTCCTGTATTTTCATATTTTTTGTATTTTAAGATTTCTATTTATCTAACTTTTTCATCATAGTATTTTACTTATTTAAAATGTCGTGCTTTTTCCCAAGGTTGTAAAAGTGCTAGCCGAAACTGAGCGGTTAGGATAACGCATAGACGGTTTTTTTAATTTTAGTTAAAATTATATTTAATATATATACATATTGAAATATTAGCAGTATATTGAAATTACAGCATAGAAAACATCAGCATATTGAAATTTCAGTGATAGAAACAAAAATATATTGATGATTCAGCATAATAACCAGTACATATTGATATTTTAACAGTGAAAGTCAACAGAAAAATTGATTTTGAGCTATATTATTCAAAACTTATTCAAAAAAATGAGACAAAATTGACTAATTTTTATTTCATTACGTATGGGTTTGGATCAGGTATGGCGAAAAGAGAACAAACCCGACCCGTGATACTTCAAAAATGACTAAATTCTATTTCATTAGGTGGGCCGGGTCCGCTTAAGTGGGTTGGACGGGTTAAACGCTTAATTAAGCCGTCTAAGGCAGAATCGGAGCGGCTTCGCACCGCTTCCGCCTAGGTCGCTTTTAGAACACTGCTTTTTCCCGACAACACCGATTAAAGCCTACGACATGTCCTTATATTATCTTTTAACACCTTATATTATTATAAATTTATCAATGTTCTCTTAAACGTATTCAATTTATTTCTATTATTGCATATTAACTTAATAGAATACAAAAAAAATACTATTTCAAAACGTCTTGGTGTTTTTTTGCCGATAAACCCAGATAAAGCCAAAGCCATGTCCTTATATTATCTTTTTAGACCGTATATTAGTACATATGTTCTCTTAAATGTTTTCAATATGTTTCTATTATTACATATAAACATCATAAAGTACCAAAAAGAAAACATCTCCTGTATATTTATATTTTTTTGTATTTTAATGTTTCTATATATCTAACTTTTCCATATAATATTTTATTCAACATTTAAACGTCTTGGCGCTTTTTGCGGCTAAGGCCCGGATAAAGCCTAAGTCATGTCCTCCCGTTACGCTATACACTTTCCACAAAATTGGTAATAGCATATACGAAAAATCTCTCGACCATTGAGTTAATTTATGCATATTATTGTTGATAAATCATTAATAAAAATCATTTGTGTGCATGTGTGTCTCCAATATAACATTTTATTCTATTTGCAACTCACCTGACTCTGGCTACCACCTATTTTGGCAATACTCACCACATGTACAGGTCTATATCTACTTGACCTTGCCCTTCGTGCTTAACAAGGGACTGTGTTTTTAACAATAGACTGTAGATTTAACAAAGATTTTTTGCAGGGGGGAGATTACATGATTTTGCATTACAAGCCTTCCAAAATGAAGAAAAATGTCATGGAATCTTACCCTAACTGAGAACTGCTGTGGCCTTCATTCTGGGAAGCTTCTTTAAATGGACAGACTTTATAAATATACCTAGCAACAACAAAAAGCCGCATGACATTAGGAAGCAATTGAAGAAAATTGTTTAACTAATTAAAACAAAGTACAAGATACATACTTGTTCTGCTTGTTCTCAAAACAGCGATCATAGAATGAATAAAATTCCTTATCCTTGCCTGGTAAGAAAATATTCGAGTTCAGAAGCAACTAAAGAATGCTGCATTTAGATCAACCGCCAACACTAATTCTTGCAATAAGCAACCAAATATATAAAAGAACACAGCACACACCACTTACGCAAAGAGTATTGTGATGACTAGTTAAGTTATATATGGAGTTTTTGCATGGAAAATTTCACAGGAATTCACTTGTAGGACTAAAAGGTCTCAAGATTATGGTCATCTATTTTTCTGATTATGGAAAGCATAATAATATATGGAGCATGTTCCATTTAGCTCTTCGCTATTTTTGTGCCTAAGACTTGAACCTAATTCCATATAGCAAATATATCATTTTCCCCCCTTTTCAGACTTCTCTCTGTCTATGAGAAATTGGAGGATGCCAACTGGTCTAGGACCATGACAACCACTCTCTTATCAATGTTTTCCGAATTAGGAATTTGGCATTTATTTGGATAGGGCCAACGTCAGGTCATCGGTCAGTCATAAAACTTTGTCCGATATTTACTAGAGGTTTGCTTCATAGCTAACCTCGTTTGGATGGGAAAAGGCTTAGATGATGATGATGATAAATGATGATGATGATGATGATGATGGAGGAAAGCATAATATGATCTTAGCCATATGTTTACAAACATATGATTACAGTACCATAAGCTTTCTTACTTTGTCTTTGTGGAACATGGAAACCTTTTTATTTTTTCCTCACACCAAGCTAGTAAGCCACACTCAGCACAACAAATTCTGTTTGTATCTTCCAAGCATACACTCATGAACCTTGCACATAAAAGAACGGGCACAAATAATCATGGCCATGCAAATAAATACATCATACACACCAAAATCATGCTTTAGCTTCTGAGTCAGACTAGATATTCTTGATTGTATTTTGGACAGCTTTGACTTAGAGTCATCATATTCCTTCCTCACATGATCAGCTTCTGAATAATATAAAGGGAGAGCATCAGTACTAACTTCAACTTTGCCATGGTTTAGCAAAAGCACAATGTCAGCATACCTGATAGATCCACAGGCGTCTTGAAAAAGTTAAAAGGCGAGAGAACGTTTTGTACAGTTTCCTTGATCTTATCCAACCATGTTGTGCTACCCGAGTCGCTAAAATCTGCTGAACAAGAGTCTTTCTTGAATTGAGTTGTGCTCTATAACTCACCCATTTTGATGGGGAAAAGACTCAAATAATGAAGATAATAAAATGGATATATTACACCAAACCATGTAGTTCTTTGTTGCAGTAAACTCCCTTGAGATTGTATTAGAGAATTAGTTAAGGTAGTCTAGAGAAGAACAAGAAAAATTAAGAGCGGTTTGGTGTAATTTAGCATTATAAATTAATCAAGAAAATGAAAAATCAATAACTGATTTTTGGAAGAACGCTAGAAACACACCTGGAAAGTCATCCTTGTCATCTTCTTTAGGGTCATACGATCCCTCAGACTCTACATGTGCGTCTTCGTATTCCTCATCTGCATCATCTTCAAAATCGTCGTCGTCATATTTATGTCTATCATCATCCACCTCGGAATTATAGCCCTTATCATCTTCTTCTTGCACATTGTCAGGAATCTCTTGATGTACTTCAGTGTTCAAGGCATTACTGGCTTCCTCTGTTTCATGTGCAGTATTTTCCCCTGTCCAACGAGAGGCTACAAGACGACCCAACTCTTCTTTTGATAAACCTGAAGTATCAGCAGAAGCTCCTTGCTCCTATAACAATGCAACAGTAGCATTAGAGCAAACTCTCCTTTACGTGAAATATTGAAGAATATGGTAAGTTCTGTATAGTTCCATACATGACAATGTACCTAAAAGAAAAGCCTATAAAACTAATGTGATAATTCTAGTAGGAGTGATAATTTAATCTTCAGTGAAATGAATATGCCTTCCTCAATGCATGTGTGCGCGCGCACGGACGTTTGCTTCGTACTAACTATAGCAACTAAGCAAGGACACACACAAGAAACTGTCCATGTCGCCAAGCAGTATACAAACTCAAAACATACATGGACACACATGGTATGTAAAAGGCAGTTCCTTCAACCAATTACTTCGATGGAAAAACAATGGAGGAAAATTAAGATCATATAATCATGTAGAAGAAATATCTCCATAAATTATTTTTGGCAGAATTGTAAGCAAGGTTAGAAATCCAATTAATCAGAGTTTAAATGTTTACAAATAGCAATTGCTTCAAATAGCATTTACAAGGCCAAATGTCCTCGTAATTGGCCCCATGCCGGATGAAAGACCATTAAACCACCGCGTATATGATGTGCATAACCCTATATCCAAAACACAATACACAGAATTGATAAGTTCTTAATTATGTCTAATTTTCTCCTGTAACTCCCCGTCGACAATATTTTCTTCCATCTATTCAAATTATATTCTGGACTTTTCTACACATATATACATACAGATTATATGTGTAATAATCCATTTATCTGTTATATTCCGGACCAATTGAATAGGGAGCTGACATATGTTTCTACTTTCTACAAAATATTGATTTTTGCGGACCAGTCACCTAATTATTGTAATTCAAGTCATTATGAAGAATCTATTAATTTTTGTCCTTTGATAGATAAATTTGATATTAATCAAGAACAAACAGGACATGTATTCATAACAGAAATTTTCATCTTTCATGTTTCATAATATTCATGATCCCCCCACAACTTATAAAATTTTGCCTGTCAATCATCAGATAAAATGGTAAGTATGCTAAAAAAACGTTCCAGGTTAGGTTACTCGATTGGTCTAATTATCTGGAATGTAATTATATTCGGCCCTTAGGCATATGCCATACCCCATATGAATACAATTTCCTTCGACATATCTTATCATCTCCTGGCACGGCTTGTAATACGTCTTCTCTAGGACAAGTTTGGAGGATTGCATGAGACTAGACTCATCAAATTATCAGAAACTTCAATCAAAATCTATCAGTTTTAACGAATGCCCACAACAGATCTCATAAAGTTTTGTCGCCAACAGCCAACTTGATGGCATCTCTCAGAGTTTTCGTTTCATGAGTTTAAGATTCACGCACTGATCAGGTAGAGTCTCCTAGATAAGAGTTTTCCTACCAGGTTATGTGGCAAGTTTATCTTATCTCAATCTTCAAAGATTGCTGTTAGGTTGACAGATGATCTTAGCATGGACCCTTTTTGGTAGAGCTTTGTCCAGAGACTTTTTAACAGGAAAGTATTAGACAATGTTGAGGTCAATGAAGCTTAGTATTTTTCTATCCTCCAAGCAAAGCTACTTTGAACAATTGGTGCTCTATCTTATAACGAGGTTAACACTACAGCAGCTTGTTGGTCGCTTAGCAGGTAGATTGGATCTCATGGAAGTTATAGAAAGCAACTTCTACGATTAGGCAGATTATGGGTAGTGGTTTAAAAGTACAGTAAAACCTATCTATGAAATTTGGCATGGAAGCAAAATGTTTTGAATGAGTATTTGCATTTTACATGTGTGCATCATAGTGAGGTCATATTGATGGGATTAGTTGAGGACGAAGCCAAGAAAATTGACTTTATGCACATGAAGCAAGGCTTTAAAAAACAATCAATATCGCGGCTGCATTTGATTTTGTCTAGTTTATGGATATGCATAGGCATATCCAATCTGGCCAATCGGAGAAAGGTTTATTATGGACAATCTTTTTGTACATATAACCAATTGTGACTTATCAGATAGGATAAAATTATCGTGTCCGTGTCACTACAAGTCCTAATATGTTGATGTTAACGTATATATGCAAAATTTCAGGTTTACACTATATCATTGAAATCTCAATGTACCTGCCCCTACACCAAAACTCCAAAGCTGTGGTAAGGGCTGATAGTTTTTTCATGTATATTTTAACATGTTTGAATTAACGAATAGCTGAACCATTTAAACTCATCAACATCCCCACTACAGTAAAACATGTGTAGTATAAATGTTATTATTGTTTGAACCAGCATATACTCCTAAAAGCAAATGAACTGCATGTTAAAATTTAAAACTACATTCCCACAGCATGAATCAAAATGAAAATGGATTGGGAACAAGATTTGACAGAAGCATTCTCTGATTTTATAAATAAGAATATTTACGGGAAAAAATATCAGCACGATGAACTTATGGCGGTAAAAAGATGAAATGAGCAAGAATTGGAGGGAAAATGTACTTTTTTCAAATAAAGGCATATTTTACCCAGTAATAACCGACAGCCAGATGATATATTACGAAATATTGCATTTCTTTATTTTCTTGCTCCTGCTACTTGTAGATTTTGTCTTTCAAATTACTGTGATATCTCAAATAAATTACACGTTTAGTTGAACCAATGGCAGTTGCTTAAAATCTGCTGGCTAAGACATCACTTAAAAATATAAATTGAAATACTGAATGAAATTAAAAATGCTACCAGAGATTTTCAGGTTCAATTGCTACTACCTTTTCAACATGACTGGAATCTTCCTCACTTCCATCTTCTGGCAATGTGATGCCTTGGTCTTCCACTGCTTTCTGATATAAAGGATGAATAAAATACTACTCATCTATAAGAGCAAATAATGGAACTATTAATAAGATAAATGATCCACGGAACTAGTCCAACACCTGATTTGCTATGTCGTTGGGAGATTCCTTGTCAGCAGTTTCTGATATGTAGGTGTCCACATGATCTTCTGCCGCATGCTTCAGAAAAAGATGAAATATTCAATGTGAGTTGCAAGGTTATAAAAAAATTAACTAAATTAGAAACCAACTGATGTTTATAACAATGGTGATAAAATCGTTACCTGTTCAATGGCATGATTTGCAGAAGAGTCCACAATTTGATGTCTTTCGGCTTCACCTTCAGTATCATGACCCTCTTCCGATGCATCCTGCTATATGCATCCAAACAGTATAGTAAATTATGATAAAAAAAAAAATTATAGTGCATTTTGTTCAAAAGCCAAGCAGGAGACATAACACATTCTTACAGCTTATAGGAATCTATGTACACAACTTAAATCAATATAGGACTATAATTTATAGAAATTTAATATGAAGCAATAAAACTATATGTATGCAAATTATGATAAACTTTTTACAGTGAATTATGTTCAACCCTAAGATATAAAGCCAAGCATGAAACAGAGCACATTCTTACCGCTTATAGCAATGTATGTACGCAACATATATCAATATAAGACTATAATTTACAGAAATTTAATATGCACCAATAAAGTAATGACCATTCTGACCTTTTTTAGCGATTCAGGAACGTTATCAGCAGTGTCATGAGAAACTTCGTCAGACGATTCCTCTTGCTCCTTCGCTTTCATCTCAGCTTCTTTGTGTATCTTTTCTTCCTTCTCTTTCTTTAATCGTTCTTCCTCCTCTGCCTTTTCTATTCGTTCCTTATGGTCTGCATGGAAGGTCAAGAAAATTCAAATTAAGATAAAAGCATTGGGCAGCAGCTCCTCACAATTCAAGCCTATGTTTAAGCCACAACTTCGGAAGCAAATTTAGCGAATAAGATTAAGCCAAACAAAGTAGGGTAAAGGTTAATCAACAGAAAATGCTCCATGAAGTGGAAGATGGAACATTTCTCTATATGTTACGTCATTGTGCTGACTCCAACGTCAACCTTTAAGCATAAAGCTGTACTGCCTTAACCACACAGAATGTGTTAACTCCACATCTACGTGCCTAATCTATCATATTTTCTGTATTGTTTCCCTATTTCAATTGTAGACTACACTATACAAGTTTAGTCTCAAAGAAATTCAGATTTCAGCAAGAAGCATAAATATCATTCCAGGTTCTGATAGTATTTACACAAACATGGAAACTTAAGCTCAATGGCTTCACCATGTAGTGTCTCCTGTTGTTCCAAAATGATATGAGTCATGGAACTGGTTATTTGAAGGAATACATGTAACTGAGGTTAACACCTCAATCCCTTTCCCTTTTCTTTTCTTTTTCTTTTTAAGTTTATTTATTTTCTTGTAGCCCAGCTTTGAAGTTTTGTCTTTGGAAGCTTTAGAGGTTTCATTTGGAGATGCGATTCTAAGTTTGGAATTAATAGAAAAATGCTAAAACTGCAGAGGGAAAAGACTTTCTTTGCCTAATTGTTTATTTGTTTAAGATATTGTTAATAATGTAGAGCTATAATTGTTAGGTTTGTAATGTATCTAAGACTACATTTCTGCCTGGCCACAAACACGATAATAGAATTAGGAGATATGCACAAACAAAATTTTAAGGTACATTGTATGTACAAGACCACATCATAGGTAATTATATATTGTAAGTTTGTTGCTAGTTTGCACAAGTTGTATTCAAAGGATTTTCACGCAATGGATCCATCAGGTCCTACCAAATTCAAAAATTGCAAACTGGTTATGAATTCCAGAATTTTGGATATAGGTAATTATGCATAGTAAGCTTGTGGCTAGTATGCAAAAGTTGTACCCCAAAGATTTCATGCAAAATTCTAGCTTATAAACGGCTTCTTCTAGTACTATCCATAAGGTCCACCACATTCGAAATTCCAAGTGGTACGAGTTCCGATATTTTGTTTAGCCCATAACTTCCAGAGCTAAGAAAATTAAACCCAGCCATAGTAAGGAATAGTCTAAAAAACCAACCCAATCCAACATCTCATATTTATTACTTAAGGGCCACAACTTCTGCCTGATTTATTTTAAGGAAGAAGTTTGTATAGGAAGCATGAAAAATGAGGCAGGTAGCAACAAGTAGTAGATAAGGTAATGGCTATAGGTACACATATCTTCTCTTCTCTCCCTCCTATTTCTCTATCGCGGCTTCCTTTTTTCTTTCTTTCTTTTTTTAATGTTACAAGCTCGAGGTTAGGTTTCACTCTACTTTAATAGTTTCAATATCCAATCGCTTCTTATTAATTCTTCTATATAGAATGATTTGGATTATGGGACACCTTGCTTTAATTAGGAAAACGACTAGGTAGGCTCCTTTTCAGATAAATTCAAGCATAACCCGATGTGAAACAGCCTGTAAAGGGTTAGTTCCGCAATTAAAGTCAGAAGAGAGGACGCACCTTTAAGTTTGTCGACAAGCTCTTTGAGTATCTTCTCTTCTGTTTTTAGCTTTGACAAGTCCTCTTCATCTTTAACGAGAGCTTGTTTTGCCTTTTCTACTTCCTTCTTTCGAATGATGACTCCTTCTTGATATGTTCTAATTTTATTGTTCAATTTTTCTCTTGCTACTTTTCCAGCTTCCCAACATGAATTTGGACAATTCACTTTTCCATCATACTCATCACTTCCATCGCAGCAATCTGTTAATGGCAAAAAGAGATGAGTATATCAATACAGCAAGGCACTGCACACATTATTTTTATTTCTAAAAAAAGAAAGTCAATTTTAAAAAAGGCCATGAGACACCTGCACATTAAGAATTATACAAGGGGGGAAACATAAGAAAAAATTTCCAATTGCTGAATCCATCCATAATACGATATTCGAAACTAAATTAGAAATCAGCATCCTTTATTGACACTAATTCTAGGAAAATATTTCTTCGTATACATACTGCAGTAGAAGTGAAGGTGCAACATAAAGTTGCTCCACCCATGTTTAAGGATAGACAAAGTAAGCTCGAACCAGTGAATAGTAAGGGCAAAGGAGCAATTCATCAAGGATCTCAAGTGGACAAATCCTTGAAAAATTTTCAAAACAATAATCTGATTGAACATACAACAAGGTGTTCTATCACATATCATGGTTTAAAGCGCATTTTAGTTCATTGGGAGGAAATTGGAATGGAAAACTACTCGAATTTCTGATATTGATCATCTTAAACAAAGATCTATGAGCAACAGAATACGAAAATCTCAAAGATCTTTTGGGTCTGGGACTCTAGGTTTTGATGACATGTTGATCAACATGGTCTGTGCTACTTATCAAATCAAACAGTGCAAATTGGATTAAATTTTACTGCCTTAAGCAGATCATCTCTCTCCCTAACTTAGGCAGATCAAACAGTGCAAACTGGGTTAATTTTTACTCCCTCCATCCCTCCCTCACACACACACAGACACACACATTATAGAGTGGAAAAGTACGCCTTTTTTCAGCCATGGCACATCATTTTCATTCTCTCATGCAATATCAATATTAATTGTTGCATGTACTGCTTTAGTTGATTCTCATATAACATCAATATGGTGTTGTATGTGTCCGGCACGGTAGGAATAGCAACAGGACCTCTGCATATCCCCCCCCCCCCCACACACACACGGGCGCGCGCGCGCGCGCGGCATAAAACAAGCAAGGAAAAAAGGTTTGAACCTAAACTTAGTGGCTAACCATAGTTGCAACACCACACTTGCATTGCGAAAATAATAGTTATTATATATAAACTACGGCTTATTGTGTCTTTACTTTACCCAAAAAATTGCAGATATTGGGCACGGAATAATAATAGAGGAACACTAGGACTAATTATTTGGATAAAGGTTTGTTGTAGTTGTCACCTTTGATCAATGTACTATGTATATACTAATGAAGGTCAGGGAACTTCAGGGAGACCAAGCTGAAAAGGTTGGAAGGACAATACACTTTTTCATGAGAATCAACAGAATAATACAAATTATGCGACAAACCAAACCAAAAGTTCCATATGTTCAAAATATCGATTGCAATGGTAAAGGTGCTGCAAGCGAATTGCAATAATGGATACTGACCATAACACATTCCAGATACAATGCAACAAAGAAAAACATTGAAAAAGAAAGAAAGCATGAAATTTTCTTACTGGATCAAAACAATAAACTTTAATAAAGAATGCAAACTAAAGAACACACTTTAAAAGAAACATCCAATGCAAAAGGTGCAGTCCTCACCGCATATCCCATCGTTAACTCGCGATGAAAAGATTGTGAGAGGAATGTGTCCCGCATTCTGGCAATAGAATCTCCCTTCTGGGCACGCCGATGTCCCTACAAAAAAAAAGACCAAGTACTTTTACAAAAATAACAACAATAAATAATATTAGAAAAAACGCAAATGTAATCTACGCAAAAGGTCAAATTATGAACAAAGCCCACAAACCAAAACCCCAAAAAGCCCACACCTGGCTCATCAGTTCCATCGACGCAATCGCAGAAATCGTCATTGAGTTGCTCTCGTGTGAACTTCCTCGATCCATCCTTGCACTTAATAACATTGGATTTGTAGTAAATCTCATCTGATTCACACAAAAAACCTCAAATAAACAAACAAATTCCGAAAAAAATCGAAGATCGAAGCTGTAATAAGTTAGCGAGAGAGTTCGATCAAGTACCTTTGGGATCAATACCAAGCGAGTACTTGGAAGGAATCGAAGCCAAGCCAGAGATCCACAGAAGGCAAAGGCACAAGGTTGCGAGGGTCAATTTGCAACGGATTTTCTCCATAAAACCTACAAGAAAAAATTGTGAGATCGCGGCGCTGATCGCAGGGCAACGATGAAAGAAGAGAAGAAGGAGAAGGAAGAGAAGGGCAAAGTTTGATGTAAAAGATTATTTTTGGGGGAGGAGAGAGAAAGTGTTTATTGGATGTAAATTTTTATTTTTTTTTAAATTTTAGTTTAGTTTCAGATTTCAGCAAATCGAAGATGAGTTAAATGAGCTAATCTGATTATAAGCCGTAGGTTCTGGTTTTTGTGTGGGCCTATTGAAGAGGCCCAATAATTGGACTGGGTCTAATAATGTGCCCATAAGGGATTCATAAACAGGCCAAATAGGCCTCTTTTCCGCTTTTGGACTGGAGCTTTATGTGACTAATCATACTTCGACAAAAAGTTTCAAGCTTTCTTATGACACCAAAGGCCCAGATTCATCATTCCTTCAATATCTTCAGAATTTTAGGCAATTTGAGCCCAATTTATCACTCCAAACAGTCTATGAGAAAACGGAACATCTTAAAGTCTATACCTTTTTCGGCCATAGATCTTAGCATATAAGGCATCCGATCAGATTAATGAAAGATGTGGAATGATTAGACATCCTTTAGACGGTTTTTGTAAGACATGTTTATTTATGATCGATGCTTACAGCATAGTTTTTTTTTCCAAGGCAATCCCCAATAGAGATTAGAGGGGTTGGGCATGCTGCACCTCGGTACTCATCTTATGGGAAAAAATATTCATGTTAAATTAAATGCAATTCTCAAACTACTAAAGCCAGATCTCAAATTTGAATCGTGGATATTTCTCTAGTCGAGCTAAATATATATGATCTAATTTTTTGTATTAAAGTGGATAGGGTTGTTGAAAAAGAAATCGAGAGCTCGGCCGAATAAATTGATGCTCGTAAAATCGCTAATCAATATGAACTTGAACATGATGTAAAGCTCGATAAAAACATATGACGGTCGAGCTCGGCTCATGTTTAGACTTGCCTCGATCGGGTCGCTTCTGTCTCATTTGCTCTTTAGTAATAGTAACTTCAAGAAATTCCATTTTTATCAATCGGATCATCTTTGAAGGATATTTTTGAGTGTCTCCATATTTATGTGAATCTTGAGCCGATCCTTACCCACGCCACCCAATGCGAAGGGAAAAGTTCATCAGCACGGCCCTACATTGGTTAGGATCTATGAACACATCCGCATCATGCTTGACACATGGATTCAGAATGGCTGCTATTGCTATTGCGAAGACAATAGCATCCTTGCTATTATCATGAACGGTTCAGATTCATCCAAATTCTGAATCAATGGTCGAGATTTACGGAAAACGGGGCCTTCAGTGTTAGTGTATCGTAAGCTTTGCATGTAGGGCACGTGGCCCAGATTCAACTAGAGCACACTGCTATTGTTTCCAAATAGCAGGTACTCTTTCACCGTGACCCACGATACAAAAATAGCAGCAAAGCTCAGAGCAGCAGCAGCAGCAGCCAAACCCTTTCCTACTTCTTCTCTTCCTCCTCAGTAAATAAATAAATAATAGAAAAGAAAAGAAAATCCCATCGCTTTCGATATCAATTCACAACTTGGATCTCGGTCTAGGTTTTATCTCTATCCGCCCTTTCTCTTCAATTTCAATTTTAGATTTTGTTCATGTAGATATGATCTTGTCCTCATAGATTCACATTAGACTTGTCCCATCTTTGATCATGTTGTTGCTTTCTTAAATAAGGTTGTTGGCTTTTAATTTTGGTTGAAGAATGGCGGGTGTCTATCAAAATTTCATCTTTGATTTTAGATTCATGGCGGATTCTTGGTGGTTAGATATATTTGTTTTGGGCCATATATATGAACCTAAATTATGAAATTCTCAGGTGCTTTCTTCTCTTTTCTTTCTAGATCCATTGATTTCCTTGGACTTGCAGCCATAATCCTCTACTCTATAGTTTTGACCATATTACAACATGTTGTGAATACACTAGGTAAAAAGAAAGAGATCATCATCATTATCTAAGACTTTTCTCATCCAAATGGGGTTGGCTTGGATAGAAAACAAAGCTTCAATAAAGATCTGACAAAGTTTTATGACTTGCTGTCGACCTAACGTCGACCCTCTTTAAAGAAGTGTCAAATTTCTGATTCAGAAAATTATGACAAGTGAGGGGCTTGTCATAGCCCTAAATGACTAGTTGGCATCCTTCAAGTTATCATAGGCCATGGAAAAGTCTAAAAGAAGGAGAAATGGTGATATATTTGCTAGATGAAATTATATTCGACTCAAAGGCACAAATATAACCAAGAGCGAAATGGTAAAAAGAAAAATATATTATGCAAACCCAATAGCTGAGGAATAATTAGCTTTGACACCCAAACGGATAGCTTCTACAACAATCAAAATCAAATTTAAGATTGCCAAATTGGCTTTTTATTTTATCAACGAGTAAGACCTAATTTTATGTTGGCAATTTTGGGTAGACGGAGATGGAAAATAGTAGTTTAATAAAATAACAAGAAAACACTTTGTAGGCTTCGAGGTGCATGGAGTATAGCTTTCTTTAAAGTGTTGATCGCCCTCCACTCGGTTGAGTTCGCTAATGGGTTTCAGGACGATACACTTACAGGATACAACGAAACCTATGGAGCCGGCAGATAGCAATTCTGACTAAACCCCCGATTTTAAGACCTTTTGCAACTCTTGTGTTAATACAAAAATGGTTTGAGAATAATTTGGTTTGTAGAGAGAGAAACATGAGAATTTTTCTAGTCTTGAAAACAATGGGTA
Source organism: Agapanthus africanus (assembly GCA_030015575.1). Lineage (NCBI taxonomy): Eukaryota > Viridiplantae > Streptophyta > Magnoliopsida > Asparagales > Amaryllidaceae > Agapanthus > Agapanthus africanus. Next base: position 120,673,708 of record JASDDO010000031.1, read on the forward strand.
TTAGGTTTAATATATACTAAATGACAGGGTTTAAGTGAAACCCTTTCCCTCTTGAATCGTGGCTGCGAACTCTAAGAGTCATGTCTCTTCTTTCAATAAAACCTTTTCTAGAATTGCCATTGGGTTAGCAACTCTTTGATGCTAACGGTAATTAACCAAAAGATTATGGGTCAAATTCCATAAGGCCCAAGACAAGCCACAATTCAAACTGCTTGGTTAAAAACTTTGGTTCTTCTATAAAGCACCAACACCACATTTAATCAAAAGAATTTAGATTAATAAAGTATGAAAACCTTTTAGGTATCTTTATTATTATTATTAATTTTCAAATACTAACAATTCTTCCCTATTTGAAAATATAGAAAAATATATAACATAATACTATATAACAAGAGTTGCATGATAATTTATGACTACCTGTACGTATCGTTCGGTTTTAACCTAACATTTAGCATAATCATTTTAAAGTTATATTGAAGTCACTGGTGGTTGCAGCATTAAATCAGGATCTTCTATGTGATCTAACCGGAGATGACATACACATATTTCATCAAGATCCAACGAGATCAATATCGTTAGCACTATTTCTGGCCATGTGCTTTTCTGGACTTCATGAACGCTCCTAAGAGTAACCCTAAACTCTAGTGAGAAACCACACCACTTGTACATTCATATAGGCAGATTCCTATATCCCCATTAGAAGTAGACATTTCATCCATATGGATATGAATCTTATTAAGAGTCGAAACTCATCTTCCAATTCGTATTACGGTCGGCACTGATATCTCTAAATGTGAATATAAATGTTATCAGTGCTCCTACTATCACTTATCAATAACTTGTTTTTACCACATTAAATATATTACTAGTCATTTCCTAGGATTAGATGGGGTTCCCATTACAGATGAAATTGTTGTAGAGTTCAGTCACATTTTTTGAGATTACATATCCTTTTCACCAACTCATAAAATCGCATGGTTAAAGGATCCATCAAGTTGCTACTTGATCTTATGAAAACAATCGTGATTGTGCATACCAATCACATGTCTCAAACGATATGTTTGGACTTTTCGTTCGATAGTGTGACTCACTATAAACGAATGCAACTACAACGACAGCTTTGCCTTTATCCGTGTCTCAGCCAATGCACATGTCACAAACTAACATGTTTGGAATTCTCATCAATAGTGTGGCTGCACAATCAACATATATAAATACAACATGTATCATTGTCTCTATCCGTACCTCAGTTGAGGCGCAAACTTATACCTCAGTTGAAACGCAAACTTATACCGGATTAGTACTACGTTATGTGTCCATATCTTGGAAACCCAAGAACAACTCCATCATAACGAGTAAATACCTAGCACTTCTGGAGTTGATAATTCCTGCACTTGTAAACCAGACAATGATTAATGTTTCCGCTGGTATATTTAAACAATCGAACTATACAACCTGTATCAAGTCTTAGAAGCATACATATTCATGGTCTACGAACATATAAATCATTTTCATAATTTAATACTACTTTTATACCCAAATTCATGTCAGGAAAATATACAAGTTACTTTGATTAGCTACCAACATTTATGTATTGTAAAACAAACCGTTTTCAAATGAAATCATATAAAACAGTTTAGAATGATATACACATACAAGTATAAATAACTTTATGCCAGTTCACGTCTTACATGGAAGTCATAATATGTAGATGATTCAATGCACACATTTGTTCAAGAAAACTTTTATATTTTCATATGTATCTATCGCACCACTTATTTCTTTAAAGAAGATACTCTTAAAATTATCCCAATAATGATTTTTTTAAAATAAAACAAAACAATATATATAATAAAAAAAACCATGTTAATAAAGAACTTATCTTTCATCGAGGCTCAACCATTTGAGTTGTCATTCGAAGAATGTTTCAATACGTGTGACTTCTACGTCAATATGACGCGTCCATGAAAAATATCTTTCTATCTGTCACATCCAAAAAATAATCCATATTTTCTATTTGACACGTTCACTATAATATCTTTCCATTTGACATCTCCATAGCTCTTTTTCTAGTTGACACGTCCATAGAAAAATCTCTTGCCTGAGTCTCAACATTTGAGTTTATCGTCATTTGAAGAAATATCTTTACATATTCGTCGCACTCACGAAAAATATCTTCCCATCTGACATGCCCACAGGTAAATGAGTCTTCCCATTTGACTCATTCATGAAATACATGTTCCTATCCGGCATCTCAATGGAATATGCATCGTCCTATATGTCACATTCGTCTTAAGTGGTTCTTCTCAAAATGCGTCGTACATTTGACAATCCTGCTCTATGATGACTGAAAAAAGAAATCTTGTATTTTGTTGTTAGTTCAAGTGAACAAAAGACAGAACCCATTAATTATACCATAATGTATAATCTTTGAGAGCAACTATTTTAAAACAGTTTTCATTTCTTAAGATATATGAATGGATCGCTGATTTAGTCAAATTCATTTTATCCCAAAAGTCATTGAATGATTCTAAATCCTTTTCAACATTCATAGGTTCATGCATATATAAAAATAAAGTCAATGTGTTACAGATCTAGGAGTAAATGAGCATGCACTACGAACAAATAAAAAATTATAATACTAATTCCCTTTCGAAAATTTCTGTAAGAAAATGAATGATGAAATCTAGAATATTCTTTTATATTTTATTCATATTAATTTACTTGATGTAGCTTGCATGAAATGAAGATATGAATAAAAGAATAAATTTAGAACAACGATATAACTCTTAAGAATATAAAACTCGTCTATTCATGATTACAAACCAAATTAATCAAAATCGAATATTAATTTTGATTCATAAATTCTTTAAACCATAGGTTGCAAATGAACCCAACTTCGCACTTTCATTATGAATCTATTTGGAAATATAACACCGACCATTAGAATTTCACTTCATTGGAATGCGAATAGATGCCTATTCTTCAAAAAACTGTCAACACTTAGTTTGACTATATGGATCCAATAGTTTTCCAAATTTGAAATTAAACTTTATCATTTTCATGACACCCTTTGATTAAAATTCAATTATAAAAATGGCCCATGGCTAATCAAGAGTTAATATAACTAAAAGGTTTTAAACAAGTGTATAAAACTAAATCATATACAGGCTATTAACAGTAAAATATTACATGATGCAAAATAAATATTCCAAGATGCCCACAAATTTAATGCATATTATTGCATATCCAGACCCTGGAAACTTATTTATGAAGTTCTAATTAAGTCAATTGGTTATATATTTAATGCACTTGTCATATGAAGTATAAGGTCTAATTAAAACTAAGAATCTAAAAGTCATAGATATTGTTTTGTTAACCACCAATAACCTTATAATAATAATAATAATAATCATGAACTCAATATATTTAACGTGATTATTCAATAACATGCAGAAAATTCATATTAATAGATCTATACCAAAAGATTACGGGTGCCTAACAATCATAAATGATGGACGTCAAAATTAAATTGTTTAAGAACTACTTATCTTTTAGTAACTGTATTTGCATGTTGGCGACACCACAAGCTTCAGATGTTGAGACGCTCCAGACAGATCTAATTTTCTTGGAACTGTCTCCATATCCAATCCTTTTAGCTTTCTTGGTGCAGATAAATCAGCACTTTAAAATTGTTGGAAATTTTGGATAGATGGAGATGGAAAATAGTAGTTTAATAAAATAATAAGAAAACACTTTGTTGGTTTCGAGAAGCATGGAGTACAGTTTTCTTTAAAGTGTTGATCGACTCCACTCGGTTGAGTTTGCTAATGGGTTTCAGGACAATATACTTTCAGAATACAATGAAGCCTATGGAGCCGGCAAATAGTAATTCTGACTAAACCCCCGATCTCAGAACCTTTTGCAACTCTTGTGTTGATACAAAAATGGTTTGAGAATAATTTGGTTTGTAGAGAGAGAAAGAAATATAAGAATATTTCAAGTTTTGAAAACAATATGTATTGGGTTTAATATATACTAAATGAAAGGGTTTAAATGAAACTTTTTCCCTCTTGAATTATGGCTGCAAACTCCAAGAGCCATGTCTCTTCTTTGAATAAAACCTTTTTTGGAATTGACCATTGGGTTAGCAACTCTTGGATGCTAACGGTAATTAAGCAAAAGGTTATGGATCAAATTTCATAAGGTCCAAGACAAGCCACAATTCAAACTGTTTGGTTAAAAACTTTAGTTCCTCTATAAAGCACCAATACCACATTTAATCAAAAGAACTTAGATTAATAAAGTATGAAAATCTTTTAGGTATCTTTATTATTATTATTAATTTTCAAATACTAACATTTTAAACAGCCAAAATTTCTACCTTTCTTTGTTATTGATATCATTATCCTATAAGATTACTTTCTACTATGAAGGCTCTTTTCCTTTTATATAGTTTTCGCATAAAATGAATGAAGATTTGCTAAACGAGATGCAATAAAATTCAAACTAAATACAGAGGTAAATTTGATCAGAGCCCAAAAATTATGTTCTGAAAATTAACAACTTAATACAAAGATTTTGTGCTAATTAAGCTCACCATGATTGTGACAAGAAAGGAAGACACAATCCATCTCCATAAGGAAACCTAAAAAGAATTTGTGTAACACGAATTATCACTATGAATAAGAAAAACATAAAATAAATTTGTTCATTAGTAAGGATCGACTATCAACTCAAATAATTATGTAACAGCCTATAGATCCTTAACCTAATTTGAGGGATTGTGATAAGGATTAATCGCATCATACAAATACGCTTATATTGTTTATTTAGAGTTGTGATAGCAGGCTCCCATTAGGTCCAGGTTAGGCAACTGTCCCATCTATATCGAGGGTATGGCTATACATGTATTTAAGTTATACGTAGAAAAATTGTACATTAATAGCAGTTGGCAGGTGTTATAGTTAGTCTAGTGGTGGTTTAAGACTTAAAATAAGGTTAAGTTGGCACAAGTTAAAATTCTTGTGATAATTTTATTCTGATCTTCATTTAAAAGGTTTTTCCTTAGCAACTGTGTTTAGTTAACATTTAAATCTTTTTACCCTGCCTAATATAAAATTCAGGCTCTGCCACTAGGATCACTAACCGAAAAGATAAAATAAAACAATTGACGAAAGATAATTGGATGAAATGGTTTTTTTTTCCACTATAAGCCATTGCTCGCCCTCTATTTTATTACGGTGAGCTATGTTATTGGATGTGGATGATATTTGTCAAGTGGGAGATTCATGATATTAGTAATGGTAAATAAATGTAATAGATCGATAGTAATTGATGATGTCATGTCTTATGGACACTTTACTGGAGAGAATCTTTTGTACATCATTTCTCACAGAACAAAACCATCTATTGATTTCTTCAACTAGTTGGCACTGAGCAAGTGAGCACAAATTGCTTGTAGTCATTGTAAATGCAATACAAATACATACAATTTAGTAATTTATTAATTCAATACACAATTTTTATACTGGCCATAGACCACTCGAGTGAGTTGGCACACCCTTAAATGTTGAACAATTTTCTTGAAATTCCCTTTGATCTGAAAGGATATATGATACTTTTTATTTTGTTAGAAGTGCATAGATTTAAATAGGCATGATCCATCCCATCTATAGACAACCCATCATGACCAAGATTGAAAACAATGCTTGTATTAGAAGTTAAAAAGGATACGATTTAGGTTGTAGGAGTTGACGCACATCCAACATGCATAGCTATTGGTGCATGATTAATTAATGAAAATGTTACGGTGTATTTCTAGTGAAGGGTATGGGCTTTATGTTTCTAAGTACATGTATCCTGTGTCTAGTGGTATGTCGCTCGAGTACCATAACAAGAGGTTCAGATCGGTCTGGATTTCTGATTTGCTGAAGGTTTACTTGCCTGCTCTTACTTTTATGTTCTCTCTCTAGCCTAGACACGAAACGTTTTAAGTCATAATTTTATCTGATCTTGGGTAGGCATAGCCTAACTTACTTGAAGCCTGCAACATTTTAGAAACAGACCCTTAAGATTAGATTCCAAGGGCCTAAGTGTGTACAGACAATTCAATATTTGATATTTGAGGCTGAGTCCTTTCGTTATCTTGTGTTGCCACTTTGTAGTACAAAATATGCGTGTATTACTTAACAATCATTATGTTGCATGTTAAAGCTTACACTCCTGTAGAGAAATCTTTCAGTATATAGTACTGCAAAAGCCTAGGTGCATGTGAAGGGTTCCATGTTTAAGGTCGGTTGAGCCAACTCGTCTCTATCATGTGTGGCCGCTTTTGCTGTACGATTATGTGTATCATGTGTGATGCCAGACTAGAAATATTTGATGGACACAATATCTAAATCCACTTACCTAACACTGCCTGAAGATGCCATAAAATAAATATGTTAGGATTGGACATGAAGCTGTACAATCTAGTCCATCCAATAAAGCATCCAATAAAGCGCCCAACTACATAACCATCCATTAAACCACAAAACCACACTTTTCGTGTAATAATGATTCAAAATTTATGCCCATAAATATCTCTAATATATTAATGCCAAAGAAGGGGTATACGGAGCACGTGCAAAAAAAAACCTCAAATTTTCTGCCATGTCAGCAATGCTGATGTGCAAAAATTGGTAATTTTGATTTATATTATACGTGAAATAAAAAATAAAATATAAAGGTTTTTGGGTTATTGTTACTATTCACCCATAACAAACTCTCCACAACTGAAAGATTTTAGGTTCTCATCATCTCTGTAACTCTTCTCATTACCACGTTTCCATCAATCCACTAATTCCTTAAAAATCTTTTCAAATCTTTGTGATGTCAAAATATACAAACGCGCATCGCACGTGCAACATACTAGGCACATATAGCCCAATTATGCCTGCATATACCCCCAATCACCCAATCACGTACCTTATTGTAGTAGAAGAGAGGACAAGAGAGCCTTGCCCTGTAGGCCAAGGTTTCCCAATTCTTCCCTCTCCTCTCAAATATGTTCGAATCTTATCTTTGTTGGTATTAATTTATCTCTGGCGTTTGAGCTAAAGTCTTGGCTTGGGTTATGAATTTTTTATACCCTTTAATCTATTTGATTGTACTGGTAGTAAATTGGGTGCAAAGCAATGTTTTTTCCTTTTTTCCTTTAATCAATTGTTGATGAGCTTTATCTCAATGTGATATTATATTCTTATGGATCATGTATTGGTCTTTATTTATATTAGCAACCATGAAGAGATTGATTAAGATCTCTCTGGTTAGTTTAATTACTGATGCAATTTCTGAGCTTTTGCTTCTTGATTTTTATTTTGCAAACCTTGATTACTTCTATGCTTTGACAAATTATGAGGATCATATATTCTTATAAAGGAGTTAGTTCAGCAGAAGAGTAACAACGATTAGCTAAAAGGTGTATTAGAAACTGACGGTCCAGAAAAGGTGGATATTGAAAGAAAGATTCAATTTATCTATTAACATGTTCAGAACTGGCGAAGTTGTTACAGTTAGAAAAAGAATCTGAGTATGAGAAAATGGAACGGTGGAGGAGATAAGGATTGCTTTAAATTCTTTGTGAATAAATGGAACACTGATATTTCTTTCAAAAATACCTTATTATAAAGGTGTTTTGAATTCTACAATGCAATTTTTTGGTGAGCATCGCACATCATGCTAAGACGTTTGGTTTGGAAAATGGACACTCAAATATAAAGCAACAATTACACTCATTTACTACCAATTGGGCTTAGCTCAGTTGGTACCAATTTCCTCTCCAATGCGAGAGGTCGCAAGTTCGATCCCAGAAGTGGGTTGATTTAAAAAAAAATTGCACTCATTTACTAACTTTTAGATGTACATGAATGATCTCATATGGTGGACTATTAGAATACTGTGTACTGAGATGATAAAGATCTTAATTTTGTCTTTCTGATGTTCAAGCAATCATTTCCTAGCATTATGTGTAAAGGCGCAAAGCAACATCGTCTCCCTCCCATACAACATCTTATACAATTTGCCTAACAGACACTATAGTGGTAAAGGCGAAATATGGAATAAATGACTTGAGTGTTGCACGCTTCATATGTCATCCTGATTTAACTCTTTATAGATTCTCTCTTTATTACCACATCACACTATTTCTTTGCATTGTGATTATGTGACTGCTGCATTTATTTAGAAACTGATGAACTATGATGCATTGAGTCATGCTTTGTTGTTTCATTGTATTCTGCATGGTTCTTACACACTTGATGGAATTTTAGTCAGGTTTCAACAGTATAAGAGATGAGTACATTAGATGCAACAAGGGCTGAGCTTGCTCTCGCAGTGTTGTATCTCAACAAAGCTGAAGCCAGAGATAAGATTTGTAGGGCTATTCAGTATGGATCAAAATTCATAAGCAACGGAGAGGCGGGCACTGCCCAAAACGTTGACAAATCAACCAGTTTGGCTCGAAAAGTGTTTCGACTTTTTAAGGTCAATATTCATCCTTGGATAAAATAAGATCTCTTAATTATTTCTACCATAAATATCTTTTATATGACATTATTGCTTTGGTCTTGTAGTTTGTGAACGATTTGCATGCTCTCATAAGCCCACCGCCTCGAGGAACTCCTCTTCCCCTCATTTTACTTGGAAAGGTAAAAAAAAGTTAGATTTCTGAAAGTACAAGATTATCGTTCTATGTGAATAACTCCATGTTTTGATTTGATGTATGGTGTTTACTTTGCAGTCCAAGAATGCTTTGTTGTCTACTTTCTTATTCCTTGATCAAATTGTGTGGGCCCACAGGACTGGCATATACAAGGTCCAAATCTGTTGCTGTATCAGATTTCATCCGATAAAATCCTTTTCTAATTGAAATATAAATAAATAAACCTTTTGATTTCTCATATTCAGAACAAAGAGCGTGCAGAACTAACTGGCAGGATATCCCTTTTCTGCTGGTTGGGCTCATCTGCTTGTACCAGTGTCGTTGAGGTTTGTTCACATTGAATTTACTATTTCCGTCTTTTGAGTAGCAACTTTGCACATTGATAAGAACTGAACATGCATATGTATAATATGTCATTTTTCCCAGGTGACTGAGATTGCAAGAATACATGCATCATTAAAGAGGATAGAAAAGGAGCTAAAGCAAGCCGATAAGTTTAAAGTAAGTACTGATTTTGTTTGCTCTCCATATTTACTTGGCTAATATACACTTATAACCATTACCTTTAGCTGTTTCTCACCAAACCAGAAGTGCTACATTAAAGGGCGTTTTAGTGAAAAAAGACTCCCTTAAAGTCAAAGTTTAAGGTAGTTTTAATGTGATAAGAAACTTGTAAGGCAGTTTGGTGAAAATGGCGACAGTTGAAGGTAGTTTACTGTAATTTAGTATATTTACTTTGGGTGTTTTTTCCGTAAATAATACCAGCAGTGTTGTTGCAGGATGAGGAGTACCGCAACAAACTTAAAAAGTTGAACGAGAGGTTGCTATCTTTGGTAAAAGCATCTATGGATTTGGTGGTCGCAGTTGGGCTTCTTCAACTGGCACCAAAGCAAGTGACTCCTCGTGTCACTGGAGCTTTCGGATGCATAACTTCTCTCATTTCTTGCTATCAGGTACCTTTCCTTATTATTAATTACCTTTTATGTTACCGCATTAATTTTCAAATGAAATGCGGTACATATCACCTGATGTCATTTTATGTGCAGTTGCTTCCTGCGGCACCCAAGGCCAAGACTCCTTGAAGATCATATAATTCCGACTCTTTCAAAGCATTAAAGCTAATGTTATGAATAATGTTTAGAGATGGGTGGAGAATGACATTTCCACTTGCATCTCCAAGTCTACACAAACATTTCCGCCATGACAAATCGTTTAAAGAGCAATGCTGATAGGCCAATACTTATGTTTATGTTTGTAGTGTTTTAGTAAAATGGTTGTGTATTAGCGCCAACTATACCAAGTTCTTTTGCATTAAAAACAAGATGTTTGTTTATGTTGTATAATGCAAGACTAGCATCAGTGCAATTGTTTCCTCGTTCATTTTCGTAGTTGTTTCCTTGATCAAATTGAGTTTCACATGGTAACATTGGTTGAAAATGGTACAGCTTATTTTGCTGAGTAATGATAGAAAAGATGGGTGCGTGCACAGGTGAGAGTGGCCCCTTACTGAGTGAGTTTGTGTTTATTGTTGAGCAAATCAAAAAATGACCGATAAATAGCCTGAAAGTTGTGGAGAACTCATTCTATTTTCAAAATAAACCGTTCATGCCGGTTTCATTTTGTTTTGTTTTGATAAGAAAATTGCACCATTTCATTTTGTTTTGTTTTGATAAGAAAATAGCACCATTTCATTTTGTTTTGATGAAAAATTAGTCATATGGCGAACGTATCAGATCAGGACTAACAACAACCACTATCACCGAGCCTTTTTCCCGAGCATATGGGGTAGGCTGCATGAACCAACATGAGAAATAGAGAATTACCCTGTGTCGAGCACATGATCATCCGCCTCCACTGGTTCCTATCGAACAATATACTTTCATTAAGGTCTTGGCATCCATATCTTTTTGTATCGCTTTCATCCACGTTTTCTTTGATCTCCCTTTTGCCCTTTTGATTTGAGAATATATATTCGTTAAACCGGCGCTTTCCTAGGTCTGCGTCGCACATGTTCAAACCATCTTAAACGGTTTTCTCGCATCTTCTCCTCTACACGAGCTATATCAACCTTTGCATGAATATCCTCATTTCACACCTAATTTTTTCTAGTGTTGCCATACATCTCCGCCACATCTTGAGAGCCCAACATTCCGTACCAAATAATAATGCATAGCTCTTCGATAATACTTCCTCTTCAATCTTAACAGAAATCCTCTTTTTAACAGAAAGCCCAACATTCACGTGCCCAACATTCGCGCTTCTCCATTTCAACCAACCAGCCAAAATCCTCTTTTTAACATCGCTATAGATCTCCCCATCCTTTTGGCTAAACTAATCGTCCCCATCCTTTTGGCTAAACTAATCGTCGGTTCATATCAAACCCTCCCCCCCCCCCCCAACCCCAACACCAAAAGAGAACACAAACAAAAAAAAACGATACCAAGCAGGTATTTTGAGTACGACGAGGCCAATATGATATATGGAATGCCTATCCGACTGCGATATCCAAAATTTGAAACCTTGAAAACGATCCATTTCCAAGAATTGTCTCTGGATAAAATATAGGATAATTTTGTAACACAAGAATTAGACATGACAATTGCAGAAAACAAGTGTGCTCCCAAGGTAATCACATACCTCACTAATATTAGAAGCTCTCCATATGTATGCAAAATTCACAAATACAAACTCTACTACAAAGACAAGCGCCCTTGCGTTCCATAATTTTGTCAAGTTTTAACCATCGCAATTATCTCGTAGTATTTAAGAGCGAAAAAACCAGCAAGACCCATTTACAATGACGGTCAAAATAATGATGCAATTGCAAATACACACTCCAAGCAGCTACCCACAACGAACACTGGTTTCCTTGATTTTATCTTAACAAGAACAAAATAAGATGGCAAATTAAAGGGGAGAAGAGCTTGTAGTTTTGTGCACGCCATCGTCTTGGGCACTAGACCGAGCAAGCGAAGAAGATACGGCTGCATGATAGGATGACGTAGCCAATTGTGTTAGAGCAGGGATTGAGCCACCTGTTCAGCATTGATGGATATCAGATTAGTTCGCATCCAAACCTTGAAAGTATGAGTGCAGGAAATTTGTTTATAATTCGACAATCATATGCGCGAGTTCTTTTTAAGCACTTTCATATTGCTCTAGAGATTAGTAAGGTAATATTGAGTTGTTAGTGAATCACTACAGGTATGGCCGTCTCGGCCCCTGCGGCAGGCCCAGGACGTTCATGTAAATGGCAGTGTATCAGAAATACTTTCATTGGCAACATGTGAAAGGAATGAAAGGGAAAAGATTAATAAAAAAAATGGTTATATTTGGGCTAGAACAAATATAACTCTCCTCGGCTATATATACCTAGAGTGATCTCAGCAAGTCTCCAATTCATGCATGCAAGACTACTTCACTCATATTTTATTTGTTGCAAATTTACCCTCCAAATTCCAAAAAACATATCCAAATTATGCTCCAAACATGTGTGGCTTGATCAGTATATTTCATTCTCTATAGCTTTCCTAGACAAATTCATTAATATTGAAATCTTTCCTTAGTTTCTTTTCCTATACAGTACTCTTTAGCACGTTTTATTGCATTTTGTACCGCCCATTCCTTTCGGTTTTGTATATAAATAAGTGCTAATAAGGTCCTATCTATTACATTATACGGGTTATAGGGATTCCACGGACTTGAGACGGAACCAAGCACTAAATGTACATATTCGCGGCTAATCGAAGATAACCCGACACGTGCCCAAATGATGCGAACATTTCGATAATGCAACCAAGCCCTAAAAATACATCAGGGATTCAAAATGACATAGATGAGCCAAGAAAGTACGTCCCCAAACCTGGAACCCCAAATCCATGTTTTAGCCGCCGGGGGCGGTGAAGTGGCCCCCTTTTGGGGCCATGTTTTTTGTGGCCAAAGATGGGCCCTATTGGACTTAGTTTGATAGCGGATCCGCTGCAAGTCTAATTCATTTTGACCGCGGATCCGCAGTGGAAACCGCTCCAATTGGTCCCAGTTTTGGAGGATAAGCTCGTCTTTTCATTTCCAGCCCGTACAGCCTAAGGTTTCGAGCTCCAACCTCTATATAAGCAGTGGATCAGCAGCCATTTTGGACATAACTTATGGTCTAGGAATTAGTTAGGAGTAGGTATCCATAGCTCTCATCTAAGAAAGATGACTTTAAATAGTTTACTTTTATTTTCAGGTTTTAATTTTTCCATTGTTGTAATTTTAATTCATTAATAGAAAGTTGTCTCTTTTCTCATTTGCCTTTTTTCTTTCATTTGCTCTAGTTGTAGCAGCCATTAGTAAAGTGGTTCCTTCTTTATTGAAGGAAGACCAAAGTGCTAAGCTACAAAGTTGTGCTTGCTTGTAATCTAATATTTTTGCACTTAAATACCTTGAAGTTTTGTTCTTGTTTACTCTTTTGTTTTCCATGGATAGTGAGTAGATTTATTCTTGTTAGGGATGAGAAGAGGATGGATCATGATGGCATAACCTCATCTATTCTCTCTCTTGATGTGAATTTGAATTGAACTCCAATTCAATTGACTCTAATCTTTCAATCTAGGCATCTCATCCTCTCTAGATCTCATTATGAGGCTATGAAATTGACTTGATCTAAGGAGGTAATAATTGATAATCAATTGAAATGGAGGTTAGGATCTAAGGTTAGTGAATGGAAGGATAAAGGTGGGAAGCGATGGACCTTGCGCATGGAAGGCTTAGCCTATACTCGCAAGTTATCCCTCTTAAACTCCCTAATCCACATTCGCTCACCATGGTCTTAGCATCGATTCACCCTCTTTATCCTCAAGTTAGGGTGTGTAATTTGACAGGATATGCTCCACCATCTTAGCCGGTGTGTGTTTGATATTCCGTTCTCATGACACTTAACTTGAGGACAATTAAGGTCATTATCTTGGGAATTGTAAATACGTCTGTGAATTGACGGTTTATACTCACCTTAGTCGGTGTGTTTGATATTCCGTGCTCTATCCATCTATGCATAGTTCACAAGAATATATAATCAAGAGAGGGGGTTGACACAAACATATCTCAACCCCTTCTACTTAGCTCGTCTTAATCAAGTCCAACTCGAAGCCAACTTGCTCATGGGATCGACCCATATTCACCGGCTAGCTTCATCGCGACACCACTCTTGATTGCGGTCTAGGATTAGGATAAAACACATTTTCACAACAATCAAATGACGTCGTTGCCGAAGAAGACGGTTTTCTAAAGGATTTGATCATTCGTGCTAATTTTTCTTTCTTTCAAAATTCATAAAAATTTTAAAAAAAATTAAAACCCATAAAAACTTTTTGTTATTATTGATGATTTTTTTCTTAGCTACTTTCACAGGTTTAATTCAACACATTTGAGCTTTAATACTAGAATCAGGAAATTTTGAGTAATTTTCAGGAGAAGATTTTAATGCCAAAGTCGGGGAAGATTTTCCCCTTGTACCAACTTTCAAGAGACGGAACCTATTCAAATTGCTGCTACCCGGTAATTTGATAAGGAATTTGGAGCGCGCATTTTGACCACTCACTCACAATCTAAAAGGTCCAAAATCCTTGTGTTTTGGGCAGGTTTCTTTGCTTGTGCCGCTAAAAAAGGGTTGCTTGATTTGTGTTGTTTTAGATTTTGTGTTGCATTCATAATAATACGGACTTAAGGACAAATCACCCAAAATAAAGATAAGATGGGGATTTCATCCCCCTTCTTTGGCCCACAAATCCCAAACTCCTCATCTTGCACAACCCAAGTTTTAATCTAAAAAATACTAGACTTTAGCCTTAAAGATTCGCACTCGATTGGACAAGAAAAGTTGAGGGAGACTCGCTTTTATCACTAGCTATTTGAATGGTGTCAAAGGAAAGTGTTACGAGGTTACGCCTCTAAAGCTTTGGTGGTTACTTGATTAAGACAGTCGTGAAAGCTTCTATAACCTCCCACCATCGCCTGCACTTACCTGGCCATTTGAGCAGTTAGGGATGTGTTTGATTATTTTTGACACTCTACTTGAAAGTTAGGAGAGTCGAACTTAAGTACACATAAAGCTAAGCTTGCTTGATCTTGTTTGATTTGAGGTTATGGGTTATCTGTTGTAGTTAGTTTGTTTTCATTTTATAAAATCAATATCTATAAAAAAAATCACCCTACCTTTTCACTCTCACTTCACTTCTCTTATCATGGGTGATGCTGAACAACCGACAATTTATGAGCTTTGTAATCCAGATTATTGAACCATCCGTTCTGGCATCGAATCACAAAAGTGTAGGAGTGCTAATACTTTCGATAACACAACCTTCGCTAATATCCACCAAAGGATAGAGGCTCTTGAAAATGACAATTGGACATCACAGATTAATCAATTTTAGCATACTTTTTGTACCTATTGTCGAAATCCGGGTCATACTTATTTAAATTGTCCGAAGAACCAACCAAAATTTTGAAATCAAGGCATGTATTTGGAAGGTTCTCATTCCGATATAAGCCAACAATTCCCATCAAATCCTTCCTATAAATGTTGGTCTTCCGTCATATTCAAATCAAACCGACCCAACGTTCCCTACTCAAAATAAGGAGTTCCACGTTTTCAACTGCTATCGAATCATTCATTGAAACTCCTTCACAAACCACATCTAACCTTAGGTCGACAAAATTAGACTCTACCGTAGCAAATTTACTACAAATGTCCAAACTCCAACATGACAAAGAGGATAGAATGAAAAGATTAGACATTCTTGTTGAAAAACTTGCTACCAGGTGTAGAGAAATCGAGCTTGAGAATCTTCAGCGTCAACCTATACCAATCCAATTGATCTCAATACCTTCCATCCTGAAATTCAATCGAATGAGTTTCATGATCAACTCCTTAATATATTGCAATCGATACAATGTTTTAAAAGTGGAAAAGAAAAACAGAGCGGCCGAGAAGCCAAAACGCTTAAGTGCCGCTTAAACGGCCGCTCAGAAATCAGAACAATGGTGTTTCATCAATTTTCTTTTTCTTGTTAATAAATAATAATTCTCATTAGGTCCTAACTGTTTTTATGTTCCTTTTGTACTAGTAAATGCCTATATTTAATCCAGAATTTAACAAATTTGCTCAAACAATATATTATTTGCTAGAATATACTCACATAATTCTATGCAAAATTAAATTTTTCTTAGAATTTATTAAGCTTATACTGCTTATAAGCTTTTCAATGCCCAGCATCAAGCATCATAACTCAATTCAGTTAAAAAAAACCCAACACTTTATTTTAAAAACGCCTAAAAGGTTGTAACCCGAAACCAAGTGGAGTCGAAATCGAATTGGAATTTCAAGATCGGAATTAAAAAATTACTCAAAATCGAAATAGAAAACTCTAGGATTGCTTGAAGTTAATTCAGATCTCGATTTCTTGAAGTTGATAATATAAAATTTTGGAGTTTTAAAACCCAGATCTTGAAGTGTCTTAAAATCGAGCAGCTCAACAACGCTGACCTTTATCGACTAGGGCACAAACGATGGAAACGTGGAAAAAGAAAAGATGGAATGCTGTATTAATTGGTATTTGTGTTATTCTCACTCCAATAGCAATACATATATACACTTTATAACACTTATGAGGTGTATGCATCAATAAAAATAGGTTATGCAATATCACCCGCTTAAGCGGGATAAAACGGAACAACGAAATCCTCTCGGCCGCTTAAGCGTTTAAGCGGCCACTTTTTAAAATACTGAATCGATAAGGTGTCCGAGAATGAGTTTTTTTACACCATCTGTAGTGGAAAAAAAGCCATACACTCTTCCAAATCAAACCTACCCTTATCCGATTAGTCTCGACATATCAAATCCTGAGAGCCCATCGAGTGAGCCGAGTAATCCACCAATTGAAGATGATATATTCGATGAGTTGTGCAAGACCGATATGTTTGATTTGCCCCATCATGATTATGAGATCCTTCTGAGTCAAATCAACACTATTCCTTTTGATCTTTACATCTCAAATCTTGAAAACCATCAAGTTTAGTGATCCGCCGGTTGATATATTTGATGAGATGTTCGAGAACTTTTGTTTGATTTGACTGACAATATTAGTGAGATCAGTTTTGGGAATATTTTTGAGAATGAAGCCACGTTGGAGGATGAATGACTTACCAACTCATCATGTTCCTTCCATTGAATGTATGCATCCTCCCGAATATTTTGAACTTGAATCTCAATCACTTCCTGCCACCAGCTCCATTGTTTACCTATAGAGCAAGAAGATGATTTTGATTTTACCGACCGTGATGATAAGATTAATCTTGAGGGGTAATTTGAGGATATCTTTAAGAATGAACTCAGACTTTTAGATGAGTTGGATTCACTAACTCATCATGTCCCTTCCATCGAATGCAAATATCCTATGAACTTGATCCTTGATTACCTACTCTCATCTTTTCCACCGATCTATCCAATATGCTAGATAATGTTTTAATTTCATCTCCCACACCTGGATCAGCAATGTCCATCATTCCAGTTCGTTCACCCTTTAGTTCACCCATTTCACTTCATTCTCTCTTTCTTTCTCTCTTTACACACCTCCTTTCGCTCTTCTCAATTGTGTTCCACTTGAGACATGATACCACTTCTGTTTATATACAATCTTGAGTATTCTTCACTTCCAACCGTTACACTTTCTTTCACCAACCATGGTCTCATCATAATAGGATTTTTGAATGGTTGGTACTCACATTGGACTTTCGAAAGAGTTTTATAGTAGTTTTCCTCTTGTAAATATGTATATACACGTTTTTCTTTTATAACCTTTTTCTTTTTCCTCTTATCGTGAACTTCAAAGCTCGCCACGACAATGACGACATTGTTTCATTTAGATTTGGGGGTGAGATTTGTATCTTTGCATTTCACGTTTTCCTTCAACCTTTACTTTTATTTTGCATTTTCCTTTTCTTTTGCACGTTTGCTTTCTTACATTGCATATAGCATTCATAAAAATTTGAAAATTTTCCAGAACATAAAAACCTTTTGAATCAAGTTAGCAAGTAGGTATTCTTTAGTTTGAAATCTGAAAAGTAAGGTCGATAGGATAGAAACGATTGAATCTTAAAAGTAGAAACCGATATCCGAAAGATAACACTTCTAGAGTTTGGTCGTAGTGAGTATGCACCTTACCCTACACTTACATGTATCTTAAGTTTTGGGATGTAAAGAATGACTTGAAATATCTCCTATATATATTTTAAAAAGGAAAAAAAAAATAATAGTGAAAAGAAAAATATGTATAAATAAGTCGTTTTGGGGGCATCGGTTACTCGAGCAAATAAGCATTTAGGATGTTTCTACACTTGATGCCCTAAGACCAACTGGTTTGGGAGTCATTGGCCGAAAAACTCGTTACATAGGTAGTTTTAAGAGTCTAATAAAACAAGACACCTTATGCCAATAAAACACACTAAGTAATCGGTTACCCGGGCCTCACGAAGCGTGGTCGCACTGAATGGTGTCAATATACTAACATCGTTAAATAAAAGGAGATATGCTAGTTCGAATCAAAGTTCCGAAGCCAAAAGATACTTTGCACAAACTCAAGGTGTATAAGATCGAAAACCAAACTATAGGAGGAGTGAGAAATAGGTTCGAAGTTTCTAAGGATCGAGTTCCTTGACTTGACACTTAACTCTAAGATTAGAACTTTTAAGCGCTTAAAACCTAGCTTGATTACGAATTTTGTGGATAGGATTTGATGAAAACCCAATCGTCCACTAGGGCAATCTATGGGTTTAACGGCGGGTTGCACATGCTCGGTACAACCGCGATTCCTGCGAAAATGTTCTTTTCTTTAAGATAAGATTTTGCTCCGGATGAGCAAAAGATATGTTTGTGGGTATTTGTTCAACACGTTATATTGCATTTCGTACCGCCTATTCCTTTCGGTTTTGTATATGAATAAGTGCTTCTAAGGTCGGTCTGTTACATTATACAGGTTATATGGATTTCAAGGACTCGAGAAGGAACCAAGCACTAAACGTACACATTCGTGGCTAATCGAAGATAACAAGACACGTGCCGAATGATGTGAACATCTCGATGATGCAACCAAGCCCTAAAAATACATCAAGGATCCAACATGACATATGAATGAGCAAGAAAATGGGTCCCCAAACCTGGGAACCCAAATCCATGTTTTAGCTGCCGAGGGCGGCTTATTGGCCGTCGGGGGCAGTGAAGTGGCCCCATTTGGGCCCAGGTTTCTTGTGGCCAAAAAATGGGCCCCATTAGACTTAGTTTGATTGCAGATCCGCAGCAAGTCTAGTTCATTTTGACCGCGGATCCACGGTGGAAATTGGTCCCAATTTGGAGGGAAGGCTTGACCTTTTATTTCCATCCAGTATTAACCTAGGGTTACGAGCTCCAACCTTTATATAAGCAGCGGATCAGCAGCCATTTTAAACATAACTTAGGATTTAGGAATTAGTTAGGAGTAGGTAGCTTCTACCTTCTTGAGTTGCTAGCTTTATAGCTCTCATCCAAGGAAGAAGACTTAGAAAACTTTTCTTTTATTTTCAAGTTGTAATTTTTCCTTTGTTATAACTTTAAGTCATTAATAGAAAGTAGTATCTTTTCTCATTTGCCTTTCTTTTATCTTTCATTTGCTCTAGTTCTAGCAGCCATTAGCAAAGTGGTTCCTTTTTCATTGAAGGAAGACCAAAGTTCTAAGCTTCAAAGTTGTGCTTGCTTGTAACCTAATATTTTTGCACTTAAATACCTTTAAGTTTTGATATTCTTGTTTACTCTTTTGTTTTCCATGGATAATGAGTAGATTTATTTTTGTTAGGGATGAGAAGATGATAGATCATGATAGCATAGCCTCATCTATTCTTTCTTGATGTAAATTTGAATTGAACTCCAACCTTTCAATCTAGGCATCTCATCCTCTTTAGATCTCATTGTGTGGCTACGAAGTTGACTTAACCTAAGGAGGGAATAAATGATGATCAATTGAAATAGAGGTTAAGATCCTAAGGTTAGTGAATGGAAGGACAAAGGTGGTAAGCTATGGATCTTGCGCATGAAAGACTTAGCTTCATCACGATACCGTTCTTGATTGCGGTCTAGGATTAGAATAAAACACATTTCCACATCAATCACCCACTCATATTTTATATTTCACTGGGTTTTCTCATCGTGTATTTATATCATTATTTTTTGTATGGTAGGCGCATTATGACTTCCTAGAGACCGAAAAGACACGGCCACAATTTCAAGAGTTGTTCCAATAAGATACAAACTTCGGCCATATATCTTGAATGGCTACGGATGTTTCAGCAAATTTTCCATCTTGATCAATTTATCACTTTTTATTTCTCTTCACAATTTCTTGGGAGTTGAAAGCAACATAGTTTATTTTGGTGGATTTCATTGTTTCAGGTAGAAAGCAGGTGCTACCAATGTTGTAAAGAACAGATTCAGAGTTTGTTCGGTTGGACGACGAATAAAGAATATCCGGTTTATTCATTGAATATTCGGTTTATTAGAATTATGCGGTCATCAATATTTTCATATAAATATTACATATAAAAAATTCAAAAAAAATATAAATAAATGGAAAACTAATATACTCGTGTCCTAATGATAAGATACCCAAACTAACAAGGATATAGAAATAATAAGTGTGGGTCCTACTTATTTTTTAATTAAGTTGTAGATCTCATACTTGTATTTTAGTTGTGGATTTTCTTGGTTTTGGGCCTAATGGGCCAATTCAGCCGAATATCCGCGTTATTCGGCCGAATATGCGGTTTGTGCTGCGAATATGCAGTTTGTGCGGCGAATATTCAGTTTGACCGAATATTGCATTTTTTTGTTCGGTTTTCCACCTAAGCCGAAAATTTGATCGAATATTCTGTTTTCAACACTGGAGAAATCTATGAGAGAGTGCAACCTTTGGAGAACTTGGGTTTCATAGGTCCTTGGCCGTCTTTCTCAGAGTCATTTGCAGTTGCGGTGATTTTGGAGACTTTTCGAGTAACGCCGTGATTGATCCCCGCTGGCCATCGCAAAGAGGAAAGGAGCGCACGTGGTGAACATTAGAAGACTTGTAGTTTAGGAGATCTACACTGCACAGGTCTAGAAGATCCTAGCGTTGTGTAGGCCTTTAGTTATGTTTACTTTGTTTTAGGATCCTTGGATGGATCAAAATTTGTGCGAGAGATCAACGATATGTTGATCGTCTTGTTATTAGCCTACATGTTACAGTATGTGTTGATATACATGCATGGTTGACTATTGAGAAACACTTCTTAATTCTCGAACATATTTGCACACGTAGGAACAAGTTTTTGAAATGAGTAAATTGCATTTGAAGTTAGAAATAAAAGAAACGTTAAGTTTACTACTGTGGACATGGAACATTTGTTGCATTTCATCGGTTTCAGAAGCCTTTTTTGGGGGTTTGGTGCATGCACCCTCTTTATTGCTAAACGAATTCATTAATATCGATTGACCTTCGTATTGTTTTATATTTTTATCACTTGGGAGGCATGCACTCTCTGTTCCTAAGCAACATACAACTGTAACAAGTGAATAATGACGCCCGCACGGTTCGATCATCTTTATATATGATGTATTTCTCTTTTTGTCAGCAAAATTTAATCTGTATATTTTTTGTCACGGGAACTTTTTAGCCCTCTTACAGATGAAGAGGGTGAGGTCTTGCATGCTTTACATGGCAGGAAAATGTCCCTCTCCCTTCATACACTCAACTATTCTTTTATGAATATATGATGTCATTTTTTACATAGGTGATTGACAACTATTAGTTGACCAGAAAGAATTTTACTTGGGCCTCCAACAGCAAATCTGAACTTCTAGTTTGCACATGAGGCATCCAATATTGAAATCATAAGAGGGATACCTAAGTTGCAGTGGTTGGTTAAATGATGAGGTACTGTTTATTTTAACTTTTAACAACTGTTCAAATTGTTATAGTTCATCATGTATTGATGTTAGAATTGATTTTATACAAACTTTAATGAATTCGTATTATACTTGTCTGTGTGTATGTAGGTTAAAAATTTGTTTCTTGAATTACTGAAGCTCGGGGAGAAGAGAACCCAAGAAGTTTCTGAAATTCCATTTTTTTCTACACATTTTTCTATAAAAGGGGTTGACACTTTTTAAATGTCGGTCTTTACCATTAAACTTAGAACTTTCTGTTCATTTACCATTCCTTAACAACCTGTCAAACTCTGTAATGGATGTGGTAGCAGCATCATTTTACACATTTATTTCTTTGAAAGCTATTAAACAAGATTTAAAATCTTGGTATGGACATACCAAGATTTTAAATCTTGTTTAATAGCTTTCAAAGAAATAAATGTGTAAAATGATGCTGCTACCACATCCATTACAGAGTTTGACAGGTTGTTAAGGAATGGTAAATGAACAGAAAGTTCTAAGTTTAATGGTAAAGACCGACATTTAAAAAGTGTCAACCCTAATTAGAAAAATGTGTTGAACAAATGACATTTCAGAAACTTCTTGGGTTCTCTTCTCCCCCTTTCCTTCAGCAATTCAAGATACAAATTTAATACGAATTCATTAAACTTTGTATAAAAGCAGTTCTAACATCTGTACGTGATGAACTATAAAAATTTGAACAATTATTAAAAATAAAATAAAAAGTAACTTATCGTTTAACCAACCACTGCAACTTAGGCACTGCGGTATCCATCTTATGATCTCAATATTGGATGCCTCATGTACAGCTAGAAGTTCAGATCTACAGTAAGAGGCCCAAGTAAAATTCTTTATGGTCAACTAATAGTTATCAATCTTCCTATGTAACTATGTTAAAATGGCATCATATATGCATAAGAGGATGGTTGAGTGTATGAAGGAAGAGAGAGGGGCATTTTTCTGCCATGTAAAGCATGCAAGACCTCACCCTCTTCATTTGTAAGAGGGCTAAAAAGTTCCCGTGACAAAAAATATACAGGAATAAAATTCTGCTGACAAAAAGAGAAAGACACCATATATAAAGATGATCAAACTATGCAGGCTTCATTATTCACTTGTTATAGCTGTCTGCTGATTAATGATCTTTTAGTAAACTACAAGATCATTAAAGCTCTTGACCCTGCATTAATATCTGCCCTACAAAACATTTTCCCATAAACTTTTGTTAAAAATAGATTATAACGCCTCAAAATGAGTAACAAAACATTTGTGATACTACACAATATTTTTTTTAAAAAGACTTGCTTTAACCCATTTCATTTTCCGAGCCTCTACCCTGCAATCTTTCCAGAAAGCTCCTCACGTTGGGGCCCTGACATTGATCATCACCCCGATATCACGAGAATATGAAAATTATAGGGTCAGTTACACAAAAATCCCATGTAGTTTACCCTATGTACCACAATTGTATGTTTTCATAAGCAGCAATGTGCATTTTGATTGTAATCTAGCTCAGCCACTTCCAGGCCAGTGAGACTACAGAACAAATGCTCTCTACAAGTTGTTTAATGCCAAAAATTGAAGTTAGAAGATCAAGACTTCTTCGGAGTCTTTTGGCTTTCAACCTAAGAATCTCTTTGACAGTCCTTTTCCTAAAATAAGCCCTATGTTCCTACCAGAGAAAGAAGCGCACCTAATAACGTATACAAGCTCAGGCAAAATAGTTTCAAATTTGTAATCGACTTTTTTTAAAAGGAAAGTAGGTGAAGATGCAACAGCAGCAGCAACAACAACAACTGAGCCTTTTATCCCAAGCATATAGGGTAGGCTACATGAACCAACATAAGAATCACGCCGGGTCCAGCACATGAATCCTCCGCCTCCACTCACTCCTATCGAACAATATACTTTCATCGAGTCCTTTGGCAACCATATCGTTTCGTATCACCTCCATCCATGTTTTCTTCGATCTTCCTTTTGCCCTTTTGCCATTGCCCATATCGAGAGTATCTATTCGTCGAACCGGTGCTTCCATAGGTCTGCGTTGCACATGACCAAACCATCTTAGCCGGTTTTCCCGCATCTTCTCCTCCACAGGTGCTACACCAACTTTTGCACGAATATCCTCATTTCGCAGCTTATCTTTTCTAGTGTTACCGCACATCCAACGAAGCATGCGCATCTCCGCTGCGTGCATCTTCTGTGTATGATGCTTCTTAGGAGCCCAGCATTCTGTACCATATAATAAGGTAGGCCGAATAGCGCTCCGATAAAACTTCCCTTTCAATTTTAACGGAAAGTTACGATCACACAAAATCCATGTTGCACTCCTCCATTTCAACCAACCAACTCGGATCCTTTGATTAACATCACTATCGATCTCCCCATTCTTTTGGATGATGGAACCTAGATATCTAAACTGGTCGCTCGGTGATATCTCTTGCCCTTCCAATGTTATACCAATATGGTTTTGACTTCTCTGGTTACTAAATTTGCAATGCATATATGCTGTCTTGTGAAGATGCCCTACTAATTATAGATTTTTAGTGTAGTAAAATACTGCAATCAAAGAACGGCGTCGTTACGAATAGCTAACCGGTGAATACGTGTCATGCTCCGCAGGGAGAATGGGACTTCAAATTACAACTAAGGTGGGCTATGAATATGGTTGGAGAGAGAGGTTTGATTAAAAGGATAAGTGTAAAATAGGACTTGCTAGGGAATCGGATTAGGTAAACTTGAATGGCTAAAATAGGTGTTGAAAAAAAACAGAATATTCGGCCGGATATTCAGATTCGGTGGCAAACCGAACAAAAAATGCAATAGTTGGTCAAATATGCGGTCAAACCGAATATTCGCCGCGCAAACCGCATATTCGTTTCGGTTTGACCGTATATTTGATCGAATATTGCATTTTCTATTCGGTTTGCCACCGAATCCGAAAATCCGGCTGAATATTCCGTTTTACCATTCTCACTTACTACACTGCAACTCTTCCCACTTTGTATCAAAAACTGTCTCTTAATCTCAGAGGATAAAATAGCTATAGATATACCTAGAAAGTTTTTGCCGATTGGATAAGCCTTGATTCTTTCTCTGGAGAGATGTAGCTGATTTCTACAGAAAATGCTATAAATTTGGTGCTTGTTAAATATGGAAAATGTTGTAGACAAAGGCTTTGTACATGCTCTTTATCCTTTTATTGATAGTAGCCGTAGAAAGTCTAATAGGAGATAATTCTTTTTTTTTTTTTTGGGGGGGGGGGGGGGGGGGGGGTTGGGGGATCTGACTCTCCTAGTCGGACGGGCTAGCTCTTTGGGGTGGTGGTTGGGGGGGAGGGGGGAGGACATAATGTACATTGTTGGTTCAGCAAAGTTGGTCTCTAATCGACTTGTGCTATTTACTTGCTAAGCACAAGCCTTCAGCTTCAGCATATCTATAAAGTATAAACTATCGTTCATGAAATCAAGTTATAAACACTGAGGGAAAAATGCTCATGTTTGTATAAACAAGCAATTCAATCAGAAAAAGTGGAAAATATATACAGCATTTGAATGAGGTAGCACAGCGTAAGCTTGCACGTAACTTCTTTTCAACATGATGCAGAAATGCCATCAAAAATAAAGAGGGATCAGACTCATCTGCAGATATAATTCATTCGATCATCTTGAATGCAATTTGAGGACATCTAAAAACTGCTGAATTGATAATATAAATATCTATTAATGCAGTCATTCTTTTACCAATTGCTATTACTTATCGAATATATGATCAAGCATGAAATGATAAAGCACAAAATGTGTAATCTACAAAGGAGTATAGTCTGCAAAAAGAAAAGGATTTAGCAACAAAAGGAAAAGGATTCATCACCTGCCAATCCAGCACATGCAGAAGCGACAACTATCACAGGAGGACCCTGCAAAGATGAGTAACCAAACAATATATTTTTTTTTTTTTTGCTAAACTACGGTACTACCATTTACAATGGACCGAAATCACAACTTTACAACAAATATGCCAACTAGAGCTATTCTTCCACTTATTTGGGATTTAGGGACCCTGCTATTATTTCCCTGATATTTTCATGTTATTATAAGATCTGAGCCCCACAACATAGACCAGTATAACCCAAAGGTCCCAAACCTATGCCGAACCCACCCCCAAAAATAAATTTAAATTAAATTAAATTTACCCCCACTCACGTTGGATCTAATAGCAGCCTAGCTGGGGGACATAAGTAGAAAAAACCAAATATATATTTTACTTCTACCAATTGAAATCGATTCCAGATTTTAAGTAGAAACACATGTGGCTAAATGTGCTGAATATATTGCAACAAACGGATGGTTATAATTTGCAAAAGCTAAAGTGTAGAAACCCCCACCACTTTTGCCCATATAGGAGAATACCATCTTTAAAATGAAAATAAAATAAAAACTTCATTTACTTCCATGTTTAACGTCAGCTAATTTTTCCTATTTTGGCAACATTTTATTTCCAAAATACTCTAGGTAAAACCATAAAAATATTAATTATGAACTGCTTATGACATGGCAGAAAAAATGATAAATCATGCGTATTTTCGAAACAGGAAAAGCGGAAAATTTAAGTGCATTTAAAGTAGGGGATGCATGGATTCAAAATAGACGATGGCATCATCCTATATACTGGCTAACATGAGCAGAGTTTCTTGCAGTAATTTCATTTGCAAATTCAAGCATGTCACTCTAGCCCTTGCGAGAATTGGTTGGAAAGCATAAAACATTATAATAACAATGACTGTGTTGGCAAGGATGGAAGAAAGGGTGGAAACAGACAGGAATTAAAAGCATAATATTTCCCTAGCAGCAAGCCTATACAGGGATGATATATTCCAAAGCTCTAAAAAATAAGCGACTACTCTATTAAAGACTGATAAAATGGACCTATTAAGAACCTGAATTATCAATCAAATAGGGTTTTTTTTCCTTTTTAAATATAATGCCAAAAGCTTGCTAAACCTTTAAAACAAAAAAAGTTCTAATAAAAGTAATATCGATAGTAAAAGCAGGGAATCCAATATCGGTCATATCGGCCGATACATCACCCGATATATCGCTTTGGGACCACTTGCTATACGATAAAACAGATATTATATCGCCCGATATATCGCCCGATATGGCAATATCGCCCGATATATCGGCTATACAGGCGATACGATTCTGATATCCGATATTTAAAACCTTGAGTAAAAGAAAGAGTGAAGTATTAATATACTTACACCGATAAAGAAATGTACCCATATGGGCCCTTTCACGTATCTTCTCACGATAGGTATAGCTGCAACAAAAGAATGCAGTACAGGTTTATGATATTTTTTGCACGAAGGCTAACAAACTTAATACTATATTTTATAATAAAATCTCGACTAATGATATGCATCATTTCAGGATGGAAAATAGGAATTGCATTTCATTTGCTCTATATTGAATTTTAGCGAATATTCGGGTGACTATCATAACAATCTAGAAACATATTCTGGTAACAAGCCTAATGTTTTGTATTATACAAAGTAGATAAAATTCCAATGTACAAGAACGAGCTTCCTAACACGATAGGAGAAGTATGAATATACATGAATAAATGCTTAAATGAAGTCCAGAATCTGTGCTTACTGTCAACTGATTCTACTGCTCATGTGAGCGGAGTCTAGACAAATGTTCTGGATGTAAACAGGTGATGAAAGAAATCACATGATATTTTCAACATCACGTGGTAAGCCTATCCTCATCATCTATCTGTATCAGTGTTCAGTATATTTTATAAAGAGAAAATACAGATACTGCAGACAAGGATATGTGCGAAGCCAGATTTTATTTTTTTTTGGGTTTGGGGGGGTTTAAAAACATATTTTCTAACATAAGAACATACTCATCTAGTGAAAAATAATAATAAGCGTTTTCGTAACACCATTTTAAAATAGTACACTTATCTTTCTCTATTTTTATAATGTCGATTCAATTGTAAGCCAGATATTTTTTATCTACAGTTTCCAAAGTAAGATAATGCTCCAAAAATAACTGATTTAGTTGTCTAACTTATAAAACTAACTTGAATTAATAAATTATTCTTAGTGGTTGTTATGTACATATTATTTTCTTCTATAATATAATATTTATAGTTGAAATAACAACAATACATATAGCAAAGCCAAATAAATTCTATTAAACATACAATTCACACCAATTACTAAAACTTTAAAAGTCTTTTATGAATTGTAGATTTTCTTGTTATAATACCTGGCCTCCAAAATAAAAAAGAATAATTAAAATGCAACTGTCTAGGCTTGAACCTGAGGCTATGACCTTTAGACCCACAACACAATGGCTCTACCAATGGCCGATGACTTATCTTTGAATAAGTTATAGTAATATCCATACTTACAGTAATCTAAAAAGATATCGAAAGGAAAAATAGAAATGTATATTGGTTTGTCGGAGCCTGGGGGGGCGCTCCGCCACGATGTGTGAGCACAAAATACACATGCACAAAACACCGTTTATTAACCATACTTTGATATTAAGATGTGAAACTATATTCTGAAGCGTGATTTTATGATCATTAGCAAAGGTAGAAACAAACAGCTAGATAGATAAACATGTTATGTGGTTTCTGATAGTCCTATCACAAAGTGAAAATGGAATAGTGCATTAGAGTAGCCATTGACTTCAGGGAATTTTTGTTCAGTGACAAATGATTGGAGTTACAACACCATCGTACAAACGAACACAGAAGTATCACGATACAGGAAATTTATCCATTAAAAAAACATAAGCTGAGAGGTAGTCCGGTTATACATCGCATATTTAGATGGTAGGAGGGGGGGAAAGGAATTATGGAGAAGGAAAATTTTGGAGAGTTATATGATTTTGATGAGATGGCTCCAATACAACTCATAGACACATAATTCCCTCAAAAAGACAGTAGCTAGTATTTAAATATGAAAGAAAGGACATTTGCACGTAGGAGCATATGGTTTGTATTTGTAAAAACTAATTATGTTCCCTTGTTAGAGAAGTATAAATAT
Organism: Agapanthus africanus; assembly: GCA_030015575.1. Taxonomy (NCBI): domain Eukaryota; kingdom Viridiplantae; phylum Streptophyta; class Magnoliopsida; order Asparagales; family Amaryllidaceae; genus Agapanthus; species Agapanthus africanus. The sequence continues at coordinate 120,702,463 of JASDDO010000031.1, forward strand.
CATGAAAATGGCACAAGTTTGTTGAGAAGAAAATGGGTGCTAGATTGCTTCTCTTTGAAGAGTGACAATCATACAGAGCTTGTTCACCTTGCTCCTTACATGGACAACTCTAAAACAGACACACGGCAAGCTATACGAATTTTTTCTTGACGGGGTGAGGCCACTACTTCCCTATTTTGGAATGAGAAACACCATGCTTGCCACTCAAGATTTTTAAAAACCCCAAAAAAATAACAAAAAATAAAGAAATATTCTTCTCTGGTTATCGTTGCATATCTATACATTCATATTTTTTGCTACCATGGTAATCAACTAAATGGATGTTGGAATCAATTCAAAACTAATAGACCAAAAGAAAAAATTAATCGAAAATTATTTATCGATCAGCGAAAGACAAGAAAACCTCTTTCCAAAATAAGCAAAAGTCGCCCTCAGCGGTACTCTTTAATTATATATTGATCGGCGAAAGGCAAAAGAACCTTTCTTTCCTTCAGACACAAAAGATTTACATACAGTCAAGACGCTTTGCTCCTTAGCGATACTCTTTCTTCTTAACTAGATACAACTGGTCAAGAAATTCACCAAATAATAAGAATGTTAATAAGAGAATAATATTTTCAGGAAGAGATTTTTTAAGAATATTAATTAGAGAATAATATTTTCAAGACGAACATAAAAAAGAGTTTGCGAAGGAAAAAAATAAATGAACATCATTTTTACCATATATACTTTCTATCTCATGTTGAATAAAATATAAGGATAACCAAATTACTTTCAAATCTCCCACCAAATCTTCTATTCTAATAAAAATTGGATCTACAAAATCCACTAGGTGGTCATCTCAACCACCATAAAATATTTATTTTTCCTCATATTTTAATATTTTATTAATATAATAATTGCACTTTCTAAGCATTTTCTCAATAGAATGTTGTGAGGTCAAAAAATACTTTATCCATTTTAGATATCTTCTTTCCCAATCCTTTACGTCAAATTTGTTTGATAAATAATTTTTTATTTAAACAAGACAAGTTGGGTCATATAGAAACCAAGGGATAGCTTTCCAAGAAATGAAATAAGTTATGAGCTAGAAACGGGTAAAGATGATCATGGCGGATAGACTTACCTATGGTCCTATCAAGTGTGGTTGTAGAATATTGTCGGTTAAACTAGATGACCATACTCTAGACATCAAGTCAAAAGGTGGGCAACCAATAATAGATAGGACTTATGAAGATTGCATACCCATTAAAGGCTGGTCAAACTTTGTAATTACGTCGCTTGAAAGCTGATAGAAAGTAAACCTATATCCCATAATCATTATCAAATTTTTGAGTTTTTGTGCTTTGGTAGGGGCTAAAATAGCTCCATAGCAACCTACACCTAAATCCCACTATGGGAGCATTTCAGCAAGGTTTAATTTTTACTAAACTACCCAAAACAATAATGGTTAATCACCAAGCTACCATAAACATCAGAAAATACAAGGTGTTACCAGAACGTTCATATTATCAGCACGCATGTTTAAGTGAATTATTAATGTATACTGGTTTTTTTCTAAACCCACCGTTACCAGTCCCAAGTCCGGATGAGAAAGGGTGAGAGTTATGGTAGGCTTGTGACAGCTAACGTAAAACTTCGTCACAATCTATGACATGAACCATAATAAGAATATCGTTGGGGCGTCCCCTACTCAGCGACGCGCTACATCGGATCCCGGTGTAGTGTAAAGTATGCAAGAGCTTCTAGATCGTCGTCCGAAAACGGCACGCTATATCGGATCCCGGATGTAGTGACAAATAAGTAAGGGTTTCATAGGATCGGTCTAGCTTCTTGGAACATAGGTTCCCTTACGGATAGACTGACAGAATTTGTGGAGGTGATGATTAGGAGAGTTGGTATTATGTGTTTGCAAGAAACTAAGTGGGTAAGTGAAAAGGGTGGAGTCATAGAGCCTTGAGTTATAAGTTTTGGTATATGGGTAGAGATAAAAATCGTAATGGGGTAGGCGTAATCAATAGATAGACGGTTGCTTAATAATGTAGTTGAAATTAGGAGAAAAAATGATAGAATTTTACTAGTTATGCTTATTCTAGGTGAGGAGATCCTTAATATTATTAGTGCTTATGTACCACAGATAGGTCTTGATGACGCTAGTAAACGCCTATTCTGAAAGGATTTAGACGAGATGGTGCAAAAGATACCTACTGGAGAGAAGTTATTTATTGGTGGCGATATCAATAAACATGTAAGTACTAGTCGTAGTGGGTTTGATACTATCCATGGAGGTTTTGGTTTTGGACAAACGAATGAAACGGATAGCTCGATTCTAGATTTTGTCTTATTTTATGACTTGATCTTAGCAAACACTTGGTTTAGGAAAAAAAAGTCACCTTTATCACCTTTAGGAGCGGATCAAGTGCAAGCCAAATAGACTTTTTTCTGATGAGAAAGATAGATAGAAGTTGTTGTATTGACCGTAAGCCAGGTAAGAGTGTAACCACTCAACATAGACTTTTAGTTCTAAATTTTCGATTTAGAAGAGGACCTAGAAAGATTAGACGTAAAGTAGAGCCTACAATTAAGTGGTGGCGACTGAAGAAAAGTAACCAAAAGGCTTTTATATATCATGTAGTTCAAGAGGCGGATTGGCAGTCTGAAGATGATTCAGACAGAACATGGAACAAGATAGACAGTCGTATCACGAGGGTAGCTAGAGATCTACTTGGTGAGTCAAGAGGTGGTGCTCCACCATCTAAGGACACATAATGGTGGAACGAAGAAATAAAGGTTGTTATTCAAATTAAGAAAGATTCTTATAAAGATTTGAAGAAATGCAGAGATGCAAAGAGGTTTGAGAAGTATAAAATGACTAAAAGGAAAGTTAAGAAAACTGTTTGGGAAGCTAAGGCTAAGGTCTATAAGGAGGTGTATGAGAAGTTGAACACTAAGGAGGCTGAAAATGATATATACAGGATTGCTCGAATGCGGGAAAGAAAGACCAGGGACTTATGTGCGGTGAAATGCGTCAAAGATGAAGATCAGAAGGTTTTAGTTCGAGATGAGAATATTAAAAAAATGTAGAGAGATTATTTTGACAAATTGTTCAATGAGAGTTTTACTAAGAATTTGGATGGACTTGTCATTCAATATCAAGATATAAACCGTAATTTCATGCGTAAAATAAGAATACCTGAGGTTAAAGAGGTTTTGAAGAGAATGAGATCAATAAAAACGGTTGATCCAGACGGAATTCATATCGAGATTTGGAGATATTTAGAAGAAATAGACGTTAAATGGCTGACAGATCTGTTTAATAAGATTTGGCAGAACAAAAAATGCCAAATGAGTGGAGAAAAAGTACCCTTGTATCTATCTACAAGAACAAGGATGGCATTCAAAATTGCTCAAACTACCGTGGAATAAAACTTATGTGTCACACCATGAAATTTTAGGAGTGATTGAACACGGGCTAAAGAAGGATGTTAAGATATCAGAAAACCAGTTTGGGTTCATACCTGGACGATCGACGACAGAGGCTATTCATTTGCTTTGTCAACTTGTCAAGCATTTTCGAGAGAGGAGAAGAGATTTGCATATGATATTTATTGATTTAGAGAAAGCGTACGGCAAGATACTTAGAGAGTTATTATGGGGGACAATGATGAAGAAGGGGAGTCCCGTTAAGTATATTGACATAATCAAGGACATGTACGATGGAGTAGTGGCAAATGTCAGAACTTGCGGCGGCCTAACGAGTGATTTTCCGATTACAATTGGTTTACATCAAGGATCTGCATTAAATCCATTCATGTTTACCTTCGTGATGGATGGGTTTACTAGAACTATTCAAGATGAGATACCTTAGTGTATGTTATTCGCTGATGATATTGTTCTAGTAAATAAGACGAAAGCAGAGGTTAATACCAAATTGGAGTTATGGAGGCAAACGTTGGAATCTCGGGGGTTCAGATTGAGTAGGTCCAAGACAGCATATATGCATTGCAAATTTAGCAAACAGAGAAATCGAGACCATGCTGGTATAACACTGGAAGGGCAAGATATATAACCGAGCGATCAGTTTAGATATCTAGATTCTATCATTCAAAAGGATGAGGAGATCAATAGCGATGTTAATCAAAAGATCCAAGCTGGTTGGTTGAAATGGAAGAGAGCAACACAGATTTTGTGCGATCGTAACTTTCTGTTAAGGTTGAAAGGGAAGTTTTATCGGGGCGCTATTTGGCCTGTCTTACTATATGGTACAGAATGTTGGACTCTTAAGAAGCATCATACACAGAAGATGCACGCAGCGGAGATACGTATGCTTCGTTGGATGTGTGGTAACACTAGAATATTCGTACAATAGTTGGTGTAGCATTTGTTGAGGAGAAGATACGAGGAAAACCGGCTAAGATGGTTTGGTCATGTGCGATGCAGACTTATGGAAGCACGGGTTCAATGAATGGATACTCTCGATATAGACAATGTCAAAAAGGCGAAAGGGAGACCGAAGAAAACATGGATGGAGGCGATACGAAAAGATATGGTTGCCAAAGGCCTCAATGAAAGTATATTGTTCGATAGGAGTGAGTAGAGGCGGAGGATTCATGTGCTGGACCCGGCGTGATTCTCATGTTGGTTCATGTATCTCACCCCATATGCTTGGGATAAAAGGCTTGGTTGTTGTTGTATTAATGTATACTGGTTTTTTAGACTAAACTAACATAACGGCGTTCAATGAAATTCATAAAAAGTCGATGTGGTAGTTAAGTTATAAAATAGGCAGTCTTAATATTAAAGTGTTTCATAGCAACTTGTAATTTATGAAGTTTTAGGTAGTTTAGTAAAAAAAGGTATAACTTTTGGTAGCATAAAAATAGGTATAATTTGGGTAGTTCACTGAAATTACGCCTTTTAAAAAGTATGTTAGAAAAATATTACTCTTAAAAGTCTAGTTTTTAAAACATAAAGGTGTTGAAATGGGATGTATGTTATAATATAAAATTATATCACTCAATCTGCACCATAGTTGTTACGGCACCACGACAAGTCGCAGCAGCAGCGAACCGCCAGGACGCCATGGCGACACAGCGCTCGCTATGATATCCGTACGGCGACAAGTCGTTCGCAATGTGTTACATTATATATATATATATATATATATATATAATTCTATACCCAATATATAATTACAAAAACTACATAATACCATCAAGCATACAATTATATTATCATTTAACCATCAAACATAAAACATTTTATATTAAAAACCATTAAAACAAATTGCTTTTTTTTACTTTTCATTGTTTGGCTCCAACAAAACAGCAGCCCCATGAAAAAAATCACCTTTAAAACGAAATCAGAAAGTGTTTTATGTTTTTTAGGCGACGACATGGCGAACCGCCGCGAGTCACGGAGGTAGTGAACCACCGCGACGCCTAGGCGACGCCATGGCAACTATGATATGCACAACTTTGATGTTCTAATGTAAGGAATTTTAAAAAGGCCAAGCTCATGAGATGATCATTGGAATACATTCAACATTCAAACCAAATCGACGACATGAAAGAATTTACGATGGTGAAAATGTAATGGAGGGTTGACTTTTCAACGTCATATGAGAAAATTACTTCCTATGCAACCTGAGATTCTGTTTTTTCGTGTGTATAGCGACAGAAAGAGAGAATAATAGAGGAACGGTGCCATATGAAGGAGTTTCCTCCTATGGTGTTGTAAAAATACACCCTTCATGATTTTTTTGACTATCAGCATTCATCATCTTCATTTTTATCATTTAAGATTTGTATACACCAAATTTTACATGATTCAACCACTTTTTCACCGTTAATTTAGTTGGTGCAAAATTAACGGTTTACCAACAATGAAACTTTTTACACTGCTAATTCAATGGTGAAGAAGTGGTAGAATTATATGAAATTTAGTGTAGCCACATCTTAGATGATAAAGATGATGATGAGTGCCGATTGTCGAAAAAAAATCATGAAGGGTGTGTATATATATGAGGATAATGAAGGAAAGAGGCTATAGAGGGAATTTCCTCCTATGGCGTCGAAAAAATACAACCTCGTTTTTTTTCGACGATCGGCGTTCATCACCTCTGTCTTTATCATCTAAGATGTGGATACACCAAATTTCATATGGTTATACCACTTTTTCATCGTTGATTTAGTGGATGCAAAACTAACGGTTTACCGACAATAGAACTTTTTATATTGCTAATTCAACGGTGAAAAAGTGATAGAATCATATGAAATTTGGTGTATGCACATATTAGATGATAAAGATGATGATGAATGCCGATCATTGAATAAAACATTGGAAGGTATATTTTTTCACCGCCGCTTAACGAAAAACCCCCATAGGACATCTTTTCTTCATTATATATATATATACACACACCATTGTTAAAAGCAAAATTGGTAGCCCGGTTTTCTTCTGTCATATCAATTTGTTAAAACTTCGATACCGATATCTCGATTCAATATTACACGGTTTAGATTTGTTATGGATGAATTAAAGAGATAAGTAATATGCAAAAATGTAGCTATGCACTTAATAGCTAAGCTTGGCTGTGAAGTGCACACCCGTTTTACTATTTTCATGGGTCCCGCTTTTAAAGTTGTGGTGGGACCCCAAACAGTAAAATGGGCATGCATTCATAACCAACATTGGCTGTGATGTGCACAACCACATTAACCTTTAAGTAATATATAGGTTATCCTAATTTTGTTTGTTTAAAGTCGGATTGACATGTTCAAGGTCAACGAAGCCTCAATTCTCCGAGTTCGAAGGCAAAATGGACAAGAAGGCTATGCAGGGATGACATAGATCGCGATATCATCTAAGTTTCAATAATGTTGCTGATTTCACCAATAAATCTATATGCATAGACCTTTAACATCCTTGTGCATCATTTCATTGAAGACTAAAGTCATTGGCTCAAGGCCCTCCAACATATTCCAAACAAAGGGCAAGATTGCAAACAATAAATACTCCAAGACATAATCGATAGTCTTTTCTCGATTTTCTATCATATAAATTTGGTGATATCAGTATTTTAAAAATCGTCCGTCTAGACATCTAGGCAGTCTAGAGCTCTTGGACGCACCATGTAACACCTTAGAATGCGATTAGTGTTAATTAAACGATATAGTGCGGGTTTTAATAAAATTTAACCAATAATTGTTTTCACATATTTTATTATAATTAATTAATACTTTATTAAATTATTTTTGTACTTGCACACACATGTGCATGCTAATCTAGGGTTAGGAATGTGTTAACCATGTTTTGTTAGCCATGGCACCCTAACCATTATTAGGTTATGTCATGTATATATTTAGTTTTCAAGTAAAAGAGTTTTTATTTTAAAAATATGAAAGAGAAAGAAGAGTTGAATATTGAGGCATGGCATGGGACAAGGCATGTGAGGCTATTAATGAAGAAAGAGAGAGCATGGCTCATTCTCACCTCACCCTCTCTCTCTCATTTTCTCTCCTCTCTCTCATTTCCTCAAAACTCACAACACTCTCCCATTTTCTTCTCCACTAAAATTCTTCACTTGATCTATTTTCCTTCACTAACCCTTAGCCTAAACCTTCATCAAACCTCACTAAAACTTCACTAACCTTGCTTTAATCCTCTTGTGATGACTTGGAGCTTGGAAAGCTAGAGTTTTCCCCAAGTTTTGGTGAGGTAATGATCTCAAGCTATTAATTAGGCTCTAAGGAAGTTTGTTTTGTTAAATAGTTTCAGTTTAATACCTTAATGTTTTAAGTTTAGTGTTTATATCGTGTTTTGTTAAGTTTAGGATTTCTGTTGAATCTGCTATCGATCCAGGTAATTGTTTAGAAAGTTGTCATCGTTGAGAGATGTATTTGAGGCCTAGAACACACCACGAAAACCTGAGACCATTCCCTTTTAAATTGGTCGCAGATTTATTGCTTCTGGCCGCAATTTGCGACCAAAGTGGGGAGCTGGGGGTCGTGTCTTGATCGTAGGGTCTCTGGGAAGAAGTGTAGGCTCATGGTATATGCAACTTTCACTAATTCTTTGTGTAGCAAAATCTGGGACCGTTTTGCTAGAATTCAAGCGTTTCGGCAACGTGCGATGCGGATTTATCCGACTTTGGTTTAAGTGTTTCGTGCGTTTAACAGCCGTAGGTTGGTCTAGGATGTCGCTGCACGCGTTTAGCCCGCTAAGCTAACACTTGGTAGCTTGTGGGAGTCGATTCGTTAGTTTGCTGTTGTGTTCGTGTGTTATCGTAAGTTTACTAATTTCTTGCGTTGTGGTTTGTGTAATATTAGGATCATTTGCGGAGACTTCGGACGCTTCTAAGGAAGGGAAAGAGATGATTGGATTCACCTAGTTCGAGATCGTCCGGTGAGTAGATTTAACATCTACGGGAGAATCGCATGTATGGCGTTAAGCGTCGAGGGCTAGATTCAGTGATATGACCATATGCTTATATGTATATATATTGATCGTGCATGAGTACCATTTTGCGCATCCTATTACATGTTGTACATTAACATAGTATTATTGGACACTGCATCATTACTAACGGTTCATATTGCGCGAGCACTGAATTGTATGCCACACACACACCCCGTTGGTAATTGCCATGACACGCTCACTATAGAAATTACCATGGATAAATATATGTTACCGCTTTCATTATTGTTAACAGTTAGATATTGATTCTTGTTCCATTGCGCATTATGTACTGCATCATGCGTACATACATAAATACATTGCTATAGTCACATATACTCTCATATGGTGTTTTATTTCGATTTCGTGGATTTGGGAAACTGCAAGATACCTTTTGAAACTTGATATATTTAAAATGTGTGGTTTTCCCTTGATATACTCACATTTCTGTTCTATGTTTGCATGCCTCGTACTTCATGGATATATGCATTGAGATACTGTTTTCATACGATTTCTGGATTTGAGAACCGCGGATATATTTCAAAGCAAATTATAAATTGTTTTAAAAACACGGTTTCTCGTGATGTGATTTCGAGGCGTCCACCATGAGTTTTCTCGGTTATGAGCTTGTTTTCAAGACCCGATTCGAGAAGTTGGATGAACCGTCTGCGAATACATGGTGGACCCGGTAAGGTACCCCGGGACAAGAAGCTCGAGATGTAAACGATGAGACTGGCAGGAGGGAACACTACCTACCGGTGATTGTATGGAAACTCGACGGATATCCGGAGGATACCATTTCGGAGTTATGAAATGAGATAGATATGAGGGCCGATCGGAGTATGCAGCGCCTGAGATATGAGGATTTACATGTCGATGCTGGACACGGGTTTCATGATGTTTCGAGTGTCGATGTTGGACACTCAGGTTCCATGATGTGACGGATATGAGGGCCGATCAGAATGACGGCGCCTGAGATATTGGGATTTGGGATGTCGTTGATGGACACCGGATTTTTATGATGAGGATTATGTTTTATCCCACACTCATGATTTATTATGACATGTACTGTTTCATGTAGTTGTTGTACCCTGGTGGTGTACCTTGATCATGATTTATTGCATATCCGTATTGTTATACTTGTGTCATCAGATTGCATATTTCAGATTATCGCTTTTCGTGCATGCATACGATTATCTGTACGATGTTATTTACTATTCACGAGTTGGCAACTCACCCCCGTTGTGTCACAGTGTTTTGCAGGCTTGACCCTCAGTATAGTTGCGGCAGGGCTCTATATTGCACCTACTTCTGCGGATACCGCTACTGTTGGTCGTGATTTTGGTGTAGGTGGGTTTTGCGGGTATCCATATGATTCCATTGTATATCTTATTTTGTATCCAGTACTCTCCATCTACCACTTACATGTATTTGACTTAGAGACGAGATTGTGATGATCGATATTGTATTATTTGACTCTGGGTGTCGTACTCGTGTGAGACGGCTTTTATTTATGTTGCGATATTGTTTTACCTCTTTTTATGCTGGTTTCACTTCTTAATTGCTTATTTCTTCGCTACGGCGTCATATATATATCTGTTGTGGTTGTGTTCCGCCTTTAAGCGTGAGTTGCTCCTGTTTGGGGATGCCTTTTTATATATTCTATGCTTGTACCGGTTTAGGGCTAGTTTTTACAAAGGAGGTGCTGCCGAAATTTTTAAGAAAATAAATTTAAGTTTGAGATTTTATAACTTGAGATTTTTTTAAAATGTTTTTAACTATTGTTTTATCACTTTACTTCTTTTCTTGGTTTAGATTTCTGGATTTTCGGCTTACTTGAATTGCGTTACGCCTTTTGACGTCGCGTGATTTAAGTGCCGGTCGCGTTCCTAAATTTGGTCGTGACAAAGTTGGTATCAGAGCGTTAGCTTTTACCTTTCGGAGTGTAGGATGACCTTGGTAAGATGGAGTAGGTAGCTTAAGTAGAGTGACGTAGCGTGTGTATGTTCCGCGGCATACTTACGACACGATACTCCGCCTAAGTGACCTTAGAACATATTTTCTTTTAATTCCTTCCTTGATTCCATATATCCTTATGATTCGATTTCTATTGTTCTTATTGAATCATGTTTTCTTATTCCAGCCACTATGCCGCAAAAGACTACGAGGGCACAGAGAGCTGCCGCTAGAGCCGAGATCAGGACAGGCTCGTTTGAAACGAGGACTGACCAGGACGGTACGCCTATTCTTCAAGAGCAGATTGATCCACCTTCTCCAGAACGTATTGCAAGGCTAGAGGCCAGTATTTAAGATTTGCGTCAGATGGTGGGATCGTTGGTTGAGACCAGTCGAGCGCAGAGATCGGAGGTTGTTCCACCTATTACGGGGACCGTGATGGTACCCACTGCTCAGACAGTCGTACCTACCGCTACCGAGATTATCGCTGTATCTTTATCAGAGTTTATAAGGTTGAAGCCTCCGGTTTTCACCGGCACCGACGCAGCCGAGGATCCACAGTTCTTCGACCGGATGGCCAGGATCTGTCGTTCGTTGAGATGCTCCGATGCGAGATCGGTAAAGTTCGCTAGTTTTCGTCTGGAGGGTCTTGCCCAGACTTGATGCGAGTCTTTGGAGAGAGGTCGAGCCACAGGTCTTCTTCCTATAACCTGGGTAGGAGTTCGCGACGGTTTTTCTTGCTCGTTTTCTTCCGCAGAGCGTCAGGGATGCTCGAGCTCGCAGCTTTGAGTCTTTGCGCCAGACTCCTGGTATGACAGTGGCGGAGTATGATATTTAGTTCACCCAGCTATCCGTATATGCTCCATATTTGGTGGATACTAAAGAGAAGCGGGTCAAGAGATTTGTACGAAGCATTGTTATCCAGTTGTTCCTCTCTATTGGCGTCCAACATTTTGATACGTATGCAGCCGCGGTGGACGCAGCCCTACTGATAGAGGAGCGTATTTCCGAGACTTCGGTCATTCCGGGACCGAAGCGGGTTCGTACTGATGTATCAGCCCGGAGGCGGATAGGTAGACGCCGCGACAGATTCTTTCCAGGTGATGGTGGTAGCAGAGGCTTGAGGCGATGCCAGTTATTTAGCTCTTACCCACAGGGTCAACAGCCGTCGTCTGGATGTTTTCAGTGTGGGAGTCAGTATCATCGGATCAGAGATTGTACTGAGGTATGCCAGGGCGAGGCAGCAGTTCCACATGTTACTTTACCGCCTTCTCCTCCTCAGCAAGCATTGCCTCTTACGCCCGTTGTTGCTTCACGCCAGATCTATGCTCAGAGAGGCCGTGGTTGTGGCGGTCTTATTCAGAGAGGACGAGATAGCAGAGACGGAGGACAGCCGGATACCGGTAGAGGACAGGCCCGAGTTTTTGCGTTGACTCCTCAGGATGCGCAGGCGTCGAATGCAGTAGTGACAGATACTCTTCCAGTGTGTTCTTTCGATGCGCGCATATTGTTAGACCCAGGATCTACGCACTCGTATGTTTCCACGCTTTATACCGAGATTAGGCCGAGAGTCGTCCTTGTTAGAACAGCCGCTTGTCGTGATTACTCCCATTGGAAAGTCTTTTGTTGCGCGACATGTGTTTCGTTCGTATTGGAGATAGAGATTCGTCCGTCGATTTGATCCTTCTTGATATGTTGGACTTTGACGTTTTCCTTGGCATGGACCGGTTAGCTACTTGCTATGCGTCTGTGAACTGTCGTGGGAAGGCAGTCAAATTTTGTTTTCCGGATGAGTCAGTTCTTGTTGTGTAAGGGGGCCGTAGTGCCGCCCCTCACAGTTTGATTTATGCCATTTGTGCTAGTCGGCTCTTGAGGAAAAGATGTCGGGGATTCTTAGCCTTTATTCGTGATACTGGAGCCACAGTAGATCCGTTGGACCAGGTTTCTATTGTGAGAGTTTCCCGACGTATTTCCCGATGAGTTACCTGGATTGCCGCCAGAGCGCGGTATCGAGTTTTGCATCGATTTGATCTCCGGCACGGGGCCTATTTCTATACCGCCTTATCGGATGGCCCCGGTGGAGCTTAAAGAGCTTAAACCAGTTGCAAGAGTTGCTTGACAGGGGACTTGTTCGTTCGAGTGTTTCGCCTTGTGGAGCTCCTGTTCTGTTCGTCAAAAAGGACGGCAGTATGAGGTTGTGCATTGATTATCGTCAATTGAACCGAGTTACGGTGCGGAATAGGTATCCTTTACCCCGCATTGACGATTTGTTTGATCAGCTCTAGGGTGCGGGACATTTTTCGAAGATTGATTTGAGGTCGAGTTATCATCAGTTGCGGGTCCGGAATGATGACATTCCGAAGACTGCTTTTTGTACGCGCTACGGGCATTATGAGTTTTTGGTGATGCCGTTCGGACTCACCAATGCCCCAGCAGCGTTCATGGATTTGATGAACCGGATTTTCAGGTCGTTCCTCGACCAGTTTATTATTGTATTTATTGATGACATTCTGGTCTATTCCAGAAGTCGAGAGGAGCATGAGCAGCACTTGAGGATTATCTTGCAGACATTGAGAGAGCACCAGCTGTTTGCTAAATTCTCGAAGTGTGCATTTTGGCTTGATAGTGTTGACTTCTTGGGTCATGTGGTTACGGGAGACAGTATACAAGTGGACATGAAGAAGATCGAGGCCTACAGCTTTGGCCCAGACCTGTATCAGTGACAGAGGTCCGCAGTTTCTTGGGTTTAGCCGGTTATTACCGCCGTTTCGTGCAGAATTTCTCGAGTATCTGTCACGGCCCAAAGTTTGGCCCGTGACCGGCACTTAACCACGTAACGTCTACAGGCGTAACAAGACTAAGTGAACCGAAAACCCAGAAATCAAACCAGTGAAAGTATAGAGTGATATAAGTTTTAAGTGAAAACACTTACGAACATGATAAGAAATCTAAGTAAACAATCACTAAGATAGCAATATACGACGCCGTAGCGAAGATCAAGATCCTCAAGTGGGAACAACACAGATAGAATAAACTGCAAGTACAGCCGGCTCACAACGAGCTCGACACCAGAATACAAAATAATACATCATCGTCCTCACACTGTCTCTAAGTCAAATACATACATGGTAGATGGAGAATACTAGATACAACAATGTACATACTGAAAGATAATAGATACCGCACAAAACCCACCTATCAGCAAAAGAGCTAGTACACCAACTATGGGGGTATCTGTGTCAAAAGATGCAAAGCAGCCTGCCGCGACTACTCCGAAGGGCAACCTGCAAACACTGTGGCACAACGGGGGTGAGTTGCCAACTCGTGAATAGAGATAACATATAAAGGTAATCGCGAGCATGCACGTACTTCGCTGCTCTATCATATGCCAACAGATGATATCAATATGTGATAAGCAGTATGTGCAATAATCATGCAAGTGCTCTATAGGGTACTGTACTACCGGATGAGGTACAAATGCTCTATCAGGTAATGCATCTACAGGATGAGGTACAAAAGTAATGCTGAGCAGGGGCAATATAATATCTACACGGAATGTCAACGTGGAATATATAATCGGTTTCTCAATACACCTAGATCTCCCAAAAATAGCTCATGCGCCGGCACTCTCCTCGGCCCTCAAATCCTGTACCTCCCTGAGAATCCCGAGTGCCCAACATCGGCACCCAAATATCATAAATACTCGTGTCTAGCATCGACACGCAAAACATCCTGTATCGGGCATCCGTCAATCCGGGTCAGCCCTCTCTCAAAGTATATATATCGGGAATCCGTCAGTCCGGGTCATCCCTCTCTCAATACATCGGGCATCCGTCAGTCCGGTTCATCCCTCTCGCAATACATCGGGCATCCGTCAGTCCGGGTCAGCCCTCTCTCAATACATCGGGCATCCGTCAGTCCGGGTCAGCCCTCTCTCAATACATCGGGCATCCGTCAGTTCGGGTCAGCCCTCTCTCAATACATCGGGCATCCGTCAGTCCGGGTCAGCCCCCTCTCAATACATGCCTCTAGCACCGAGAAAACACGGGGTAACGCCCCAAAAGATCATACCAAGGGAACCGGGTTTTTGAATGATTACTTATTTGAAAAGGCCACGGTTCCCAAATCCAGAAATCACATGAAATCTCAACCAATAATACAAGTAATTGTGATGTGATATGTGCACCAAGTATGTATATCAAGTCATGTCACATAAAAATGAGCTGCAATGCAATGATCCAATGTGATATAGGTATTAAGTATAAATATCAAGTCATGTCACATATAGATGAGCTACAATGCAATGATCCAATGTGATATAGGTGTCAAGTATGAATATCAAGTCATGTCACATAAAAATGAGCTACAATGCAATGATCCAATGTGAGGTGTGTAGTAGGTATGCAATGCACTAGCTAGTAACCATGAACATGCAATATATATATATATAAGGAACACTATAAGGTCCTATCAGCCCTGACGTAGAACGCCATGCGGGCGATATCCCCGTAGATGTGAAATCTACTTACCGTAGTCTCTCGCTAGGTGTAACCAACCACCTGCTTCCCCTTCTTCGCGGCGTCCGCCGTACTCGCCTGCGAACCTAGAATTACACAATATATCATATGTAAGCTTGAAGTCACACAAACGCGACATTAAAGCCGAACTAGTAACTCGTGTCGTGAACCAAACTCGCGTGTGCGCGATACGCTAAAACGTGTGGTTACGCGCATGAAACCACTCCGACGCGTCGCGATACGCAGAAACCCAAAACCCACACACACGTATCACGCGTGTCGCGAAAGGTTGAAAATACGGGAAAATAGGTATTCTACCCCAGATTTTGATACAGGAAAGATAATGCAAAAGTATATATACCATAACAACCCAAATAGCAGCAGACACCCACACCCCAAACCCCAACCCTTGGCTCCCCCATCTGGCCGCAAATTGCGGCCAGAAAGCAAAATTCGGCGGCCCCAAATGGGAATTGGGCTCCCAGGTTGGGTGTGTGCACTCTATACCCCTCATACATGCTGCAGTGATGTCTAGTTTTGTTCTGAAAAGTCTCGGGTAGTAGCAGATTCTACAGAGCCTTATTTCTAGTTAAAATTCCCAATTGTGCACTAAAATGGAACTTAAGGGTATTTTGATGAAATCTGAAACAAACCTAGGTCTAATCACACACTAATAACTCATTAACAAGCTAATCAAGCCACAACAACATAAGTTTTAACATATTACACTAAACCTCCTTCAATAGCACTAAAAGGCATAAAAATATGATATTTCTAAACTAAACATGCAAGTTATGAAAATTGGGTGCTAGGATTGGGATTTATACCTTCAATTGACCTTAGAGACACCAAGGGTTTCAGCCTCCCCCCTCAAGTGTGCAGATTTACCTCAAACACCCCAAGAACTCACTTTTTACTAAGGTTTTGTGAAGGAAAAGGTTAGATTTGTGTGGGGTTTTGTGTAGGTTCAAATGGGAAGTGAAAAGAGAAGAGGAGATGAAGAAAACACTATTGTTGCTGCTGCTTTCTCTGCTGAACTCAGAAAATGAAGGAAGAAAATGAAGTGAGAGAGAAAACAAGGGTCAACCAAGTCAAAAGGGCTCACCTAACTACCATACCTCCCATTTCTATTTTAAAAAAAATAAAGTTGAATTATATAAAAGGGGTTTGACTTGATTAAAAATGGGTGGGGAAAAAATAACAACCATGCAACACAAGAAAAATGGTTACATGCAACCAAAACCCTAAGTCTCAAAAATGTCAAAGTGTGCAAGTGTACACTACACAAGGAAAATGATGCTAACACTACTGACTAACTAACAATCCTATAAACACATATATAAACTAACACGCACGATCACTAATTATCACGAAAGGAAATCAAACGGAAATCCAAAGTGTTACAGTATCGCTGCACCGCTGACCGGACTGACCAGGAAGGGGGTTCATTTTCTTTGGACCGAGGCATGTGAACAGAGTTTTCAGCAGTTGAAGACTCGTTTGACGATTGCACCAGTTCTATCTTTACCTTTTGGATCAGGCGGCTATGTCGTTTACTGTGATGCTTCTCGAGTGGGGCTGGGTTGTGTGTTGATGCAGCATGACAGAGTTATCGCTTATGCTTCTCGGCAGTTGAAGAAGCACGAGCAGAACTATCCCACTCATGATCTTGAGATGGTCGCGGTGGTCTTTGCGCTCAATACTTGGAGACACTACTTGTACGGAGAGTCGTGTCAGATCTTCACAGACCATAAGAGCTTGAAGTACATCTTCCAGCAGCGGGATCTGAATTTGAGGCAGCGCCGTTGGATGGAGCTTATGAAGGATTATGATTGTGAAATCCTTTATCATCCGGACAAGGCAAATATGGTAGCTGATACTTTGAGTCGTAGGCCCGGAGGTAGCTTGTTCCATTTGAGCACGGTTCAGAGACAATCTTCTACGGATTGACAGATCTTATGCGATAGTAAAGTACAGTTCGAGTTCACTTCCACTGGAGGGCAGCTTGCTCATGTCAGCGCTCGTCTACTTCTACTTGATCGTATCCGTGAGGCGCAGCCCGACGATGCTCGTTTGTCTGAGATTTTGGAGCATGTTCGACAGGGTAGAGATTCGGAGTTTGTGATTGATGACCAAGGTGTGCTACGATTTGGGACTCGTTCATGTGTACCAGATTCCGAGGGGCTGAGACGCGAGATCCTAGAGCATGGCACATCAGTCAGCATACAGTGTTCATCCAGGTTCCACCAAGATGTATCGTGATTTGGGAGATGTTTACTTGTCACGCCCCGCTTCCCAAAATACGGAATACGAGGGGTTGACAAGGCCAGCCATGCTCTTACGGTCGAGGAAACATCCTGCCGTAGTCACACTTCGGCTTCTAGCTTTACGTGGTAATCAGTAATCAATGCACAGGTAAAGAGAAATGCAGTCACTAAATCGATACAAATACAAAACACTAACCGGATAGAGATCAAGGAAGTATAGCTCTGAGTCGCTAGTCCAGATATCCGAAATGTCCTCGAGGTACGTCAGGTCCTGGTCCAAGCTAAATCCACTTCACTCTGAGCATGCATACTCAGGTCATCAGAGCGACACAATAGCAATATATATATAAATACAAATGTGAACACGTGCAATAATGATGAATATGAAACAGTACGCATGAAGTGACAATATGAGCATGAAGTAACCAGTACAGGTAAACAGTAAAGTGGGTAAACAGTACGACAGGTGTATCAGTCAGGAATCAATGCATGTCACTAAACCTATCAGTCTCTAAGTCTCACTGTCCAGGTCGCTAAACCTATCGTCAGTCCAAGTGTGAGAGTCAACCACTCGTGAGTATCCCCCACTCAAGGGTAGGACCCAGAGGCAAGGGAACACGGGCCCGAGTCGCTCGCTAATAATCAGTAATATCACCCATATATCTCCAGAATCGTTGTATGTGCCGGCAATGGGACTCCCAAGATTCCGTCGAACTCACACTCAAACTACCCCACATCCCGTGGTCTACATCAAACACTAACCATACACTCAAACACCAGTCGGTCCATGACAAGTCTACACGAAAACTGGAGACAGGATCTCCATCAAGCATGTCTCGACTGATACCCAAGATAAATGGACAGTGTTTGGTGTCTTACCTATGACACTAATATAAATGCTCCATAACTGTCCCATTCCAGTTATAGTTACACGTATATACGTCCCATAGACGTCGACAATGCAATAAATCAATAGGGTCCGCTGATTGTGTACAAGTACGTGTCGCTTCGCTTATTCATTCACGTTTTAACACTAACGTACTTGCCACAATCAAAACACTAATATCTAACACTGGGTAATGTACACGATCACTAGGTTACCAATGCAATGACATCTACATGATATAATGAGGATGCAATAGTTATGATACGAATAAAATATCATCAGCCAATGTCCTACCACTTGCATAATTCACTAAAAATCATACATGCAAAATTAAACGAAACAATGTAAAAGGAGTAAGCAGTATGTTTAATTATCTATCCATTAAAATTGGTTTCGCGTCAATCGGGTTTCAGGTTTGCTAGATGCGGCCATTTCAATTTAAGTATTCACAGCTGGAAATCCGATTTCAGAATTGGAAGTCCGTTTCGTAGCACGTTTTAATCCCAGTTGGGATCGTAATTAGGCGACGCTATAGTTCAACTAATTGTAGATTTTACTGTTATCTTTCCAACGCATCAAACGTATCATCAATAGCAGTTCTGTATTAAAAGTTATGTTATGTACAAGGTGCTGGTGTAAGAGGGATCACTGCAGAAACTGCAGAACACCACGGTATTCTAAAATACAAATTAAATATCACATGACGGTGAAACGACACGGAACCAGATTCAGGGGTTAGCTAACTAAATTCTCTACGCGACCATATGGGGTTCCGCGCATTTTCAGTTTAAGGAACGGGTGTACAGGTGTTCCCAAGTCCAGGTATTCAAAACGAACGTTGCCCCGGACTGCAGTCCTGAGTTGTGTTCCTCCTCATTTTTCAGTGTCATGAAATTGCAATATTCAATAACTAATTACATAGGGTTATAGGTTATATAGTTAGGTTCGATACGAGCCCTGGAACACCACGATACGGTTTATAGGCAATTCACTATGAATTTAATACGGCGATGAATTCAGTAAGTTCCAGTTTTACGTTGCCTCCAGGGGACATCACTTCTTATGCGAAACTACCTTATCTTGAATCCAAATTTCTACACGACATTAGTTAATAGTAAAGGAGTCCATTATTCACAAATTCCGTCAATTTCAGGTAGGTTTCAATCTAGAGTTTCATATCGAATACCTTGCATACTATACCGGTATCTCGTCTTATCAGAACCATTTCACGAGATTTCGATCTATATAACTATACAAATATCCTCCGGTTCTAAACTCAAAACCAATCAATCTCGTATTAGTTTTCAACGATGACGGCACCAGTATAATTCGAATGATTACAACTACTCGTACACAACACACACATGTATATAGTTAATTAGAATTGGGTTATCCCGTATATTAATAGCATGATTTAGCAAGGGAAGGATTCCACTTGCCTGAAGGAGATCGTTCGATCCACGACAACGACGGGCACGGCACGACAATGACGGTGGCGATGCAGCACACGGCACGGCAGCAAATGGCCAGGTTTGAGCTTGGCTAGGGCTTTGGTGAAGCTCGGCGATGACGACGGGGCTCGCTGGAATTGGTAGCTGCAGGGGCTCAGGTGGCACTGGAGCCAGCGGCGACATCGTCGGAGGCAGGTGACGAGCTCAGGGAGCAGTCGCAGTGACAAGCGGTGGTAGCAGCGAGTTCGGGTGGCGGCTGGAGGTGATGGATGCTGGGTCTCGGCTGCAGGAAGGAGGCGCTCAGTAGTGGTGCTGGTGGTGGTCGACTCCGGCTATGATGGGTTTTGAAGCTCGGGGATGGGTTCTCGTCGGGGGTTTGCAGCGGCTGAGCGAGGGAGAAGAGAGAGTTGAGGTAGTG
This sequence comes from Agapanthus africanus, assembly GCA_030015575.1. Lineage (NCBI taxonomy): Eukaryota > Viridiplantae > Streptophyta > Magnoliopsida > Asparagales > Amaryllidaceae > Agapanthus > Agapanthus africanus. Next base: position 120,722,415 of record JASDDO010000031.1, read on the forward strand.
GAGTCGATGGCAAGAGCAGGGAGTGGTGACGGCGACAGAGGAGGTGGGGTTGGGCTCGGTGTGCAGGAGGTAGTCGGGGATGCAGGCGAGATCGAAGGGGCGTGGGCGCGAGAGAAGGTGAGGCGAGGGTACTGGGGCGATGGTGAGTGGTCGCCGGCGTTGTGGTAGGGATGGAGCTCGGGATGCAGGGGGAGAAGGTGAGGCAGTGAGTGAAGGGAATCGAGAGGAGAGAGGAGGAGATTGCGAGAGGGAGTGGTAGAAGGCCAATGGGGTCGCGGTAGTTGAGGTTGGGCGAGTCTCGCGAGAGGAGCGGGACGAGAGAGAGAGAGGGTGCGTACGAAAGGAGAGAGACGTGGTCAAGGGGAGGGAAGTAGCACGCGCGGTCGTGGGCGCGAGAGAGGCGGGGAGGAGACGTGGTCGCGACGACGTGGGCAGAGAAGGGAAAGGAGCGGGAAAAGAAGAGAGCGTAGAGGAGAAGAAGAAGGGAGGGGAGTTGGGTCGGGTCGGGTTGGGGGGAGATGGGCCGGGCCTAAGGCTGAAGGGAAAATGAAAGGGGATTTAAAAGGGATTAAATGCATGAGCTGGGTTGGGTTTGTTTAGGGAAAAAATAAAAAGGTAAAAGGAAAAATAAAAGGGAACTAGACAATAGGGTTAGGGTTTGGGGTTTGGGTTATGAAAAGAAAACAGAATAAAATGAAAGGATTTGGGTTTAAAAATAATTAAAATAATTATAAATATAAATAAATAAATTTTATAAGCAACCCTTTATAAAATGTGGATATTGGTGTACAAAAGAACTGGGTATTACACTACTGGTGGGAAGGGATGAAGAGAGATGTTTCGGACTTCGTTTCGAGGTGCCTGACTTGCCAGAAGGTCAAGGCTGAGCATCAGAGACCGGCAGGAGAGTTGCAGCCTTTACCCATTCCGGAGTAAAAAATGGGAGCAGATCTCCATAGATTTCGTTGTGGGTCTACCCAGGTCCAGTCGAGAGTATGACTCCATTAGGGTGACTATTGACCGGTTGACGAAAAAAACTCACTTCCTTCCAGTGAAGACCACTTTCGGATATGCTCGGTATACTCAGTTGTGCATTGATGAGATCGTGCGTTTGCACGGCGTTCCTACATGCATTGTATCCGACAGCGGCACCCAGTTTACCAGCCGTCTTTGGCAAAAACTTCAGGAAGCGTTGGGTACCCGATTGAGTTTTAGCACCGCTTTCCATCTGCAGACTGATGGTCAGTCAGAGCGGACTATATAGACTCTTGAGGATATGCTTCGGGCATGCGTGCTTGATTTTGGTGGCAGTTGGAATCGTCACTTGCCGTTGATAGAGTTCTCCTACAATAAAAGTTTTCAGAAGACGATTCAGATGGCACCTTTTGAGGCCTTGGATGGGAGAAAGTGTCGATTGCCAGTCTGTTGGACCGAACTCAGCGAAAGCAGGATTTTGGGACCACAACTAGTTCAAGAGACTACGGAGAAGATCCAGTTGATTCAGGACAGGATGAGAGCAGTCCAGTGCAGGCAGAAGTCTTATGCCGACCATCGTCGTCACGGACTTGAGTTCGCAGTGGGTGATCATGTATTCCTACGAATTTCTCCGATGAAAGGCGTGATGAGGTTTGGGAAGAAAGGGAAGCTTAGTCTCAGATTTGTGGGTCATTTTGAGATCCTTGAGTGAGTTGGTACTGTTGCCTATCGTTTGGCACTTCCGCCCAGTTTTCCGGATGTTCACCCCGTATTTCATACATCAATACTTCGCAAGTACCTTCATGACCCTTCTCACATGATTCAGCATCAGACCATTCAGCTGGAGCACGATCTTTCTTACACCGAGCAGTCGGTAGTTATATTGGATCGGCAGGTAAAGAAACTTCAGTCAATGGTCTTACCTTCAGTGAAAGTTCTTTAGCGTGGCCAGAATAGCGAAGAGGTCACATGGAAGGCCGAGAGCGAGATGCGGAAGAAATTTCCTCATCTCTTCGAAGGTACGCATAGTAAGATTTTTAAATTCGGTGACCGAATTTCTTTAAGGGGGAAGATTGTAATATCTTAGAATGCGATTAGTGTTAATTAAGCGATATAGTGCGGGTTTTAATAAAATTTAACCAATAATTGTTTTCACACATTTTATTATAATTAATTAATATTTTATTAAATTATTTTTGTACTTGCACACATATGTGCATGCTAATCTAGGGTTAGGGATGAGTTAACCATGTTTTGTTAGCCATGGCACCCTAACCATTATTAGATTATGTCATGTATATATTTAGTTTTTAAGTAAAAGAGTTTTTATTTTAAAAATATGAAAGAAAGAGAGAAGAGTTGAATATTGAGGCATGTCATGGGACAAGGCATGGGAGGCTATTAATGAAGAGAGAGAGAGAGCATGGCTCATTCTCACCTCACCCTCTCACTCTCTTCACCTCACTCTCTCATTTCCTCACAACTCACAACACTCCCATTTTCTTCTCCACTAAAATTCTTCACTTGATCCACTTTCCTTCACTAACCATAAGCCTAAACCTTCATCAAACCTTACTAAAACTTCACTAAGCCTGCTTTAACCCTTTTGTGATGACTTGGAGCTTGGAAAGCTAGAGTTTTCCCCAAGTTTTGGTGAGGTAATGATCTCAAGCTGTTAATTAGGCTCTAGAGAAGTTTGTTTTGTTAAATAGTTTCAGTTTAATACCTTAATGTTTTAAGTTTAGTGTTTATATCGTGTTTTATTAAGTTTAGGATTTCTGTTGAATCTGCTATCGACCCAGGTAATTGTTTAGGAAGTTGCCATCACTGAGAGATGTATTTGAGGCCTCGAACACACCACGAAAACCTGAGACCATTCCCTTTTAAGCTGGCCGCAGATTTATTGCTTCTGGCCGCAATTTGCGACCAGAGTGGGGAGCTGGAGGTCGTGTTCGTAGGGTCTCTGGGGAGAAGTGTAGGCTCGTGGTATGTGCAATTTTCACTAATTCTTTGTGTAGCAAAATCTGGGACCATTTAGCTAGAATTCAAGCGTTTCGGCAATGTGCGATGCGGATTTATCCGACTTTGGTTTAAGTGTTTCGTGCGATTAACAACCGTAGGTTGGGTCTAGAATGTCGATGCACGCGTTTAGCCCGCTAAGCTAACACTTGGTAGCTTGTAGGAGTTGATTCATTAGTTTGCCGTAGTGTTCGTGTGTTATCGTAAGTTTACTAATTTCTTGCGTTATGGTTTGTGTAATATTAGGATCATTTGTGGGGACTTCGGACGCTGCTAGGAAGGGGAAAGAGACGATAGGGTTCATCTAGCTCGAGATCGTCCGTTGGGTAGATTTAATATTTACGGGGGAATCGCCTGTATGGCGTTAAGCGTCGAGGGCTAGATTCAGTGATATGACCATTTGCTTGTATGCATATATATTGATCGTGCATAAGTACTATTTTGCACATCCTATTACCTGTTGTACATTGACATGGTATTTATTGGACACTGCACCATTACTAACGGTTAATGTTGCACGAGCACCGAATTGTATGCCACACATACCGTTGTAATTGCCATAACACGCTCACTATAGAAATTGCCATGGATAAATATATGGTACCGCTTTCATTATTGTTAACAGTTAGACATTGATTCTTGTTCCATTGCGCATTATGAACTGCATCATACGTACATACATACATTGCTATAGTCACATATATACTCTCATATGGTGTTTTATTTCGATTTCGTGGATTTGGGAAACCGCAAGATACCTTTTGAAACTTGATATATTTAAAAAGTGCAGTTTTCCCTTTATATGCTCACATTACTGTTCTATGTTTGCATACCTCGTACTTCATGGATATATGCATTGAGATACTGTTTTCATACGATTTCTGGATTTGAGAACCGCAGATATATTTCATAGGAAATTATAAATTGTTTTAAAAACGCGGTTTCTCGTTATGTGATTTCGAGGCGTCGACCATGAGTTTTCTCGGTTCTAGGCTTGTTTTCGAGACCCGATTCGAGGAGTTGGATGAACCGTCTGCGGGTACATGGTGGACCCGGTAAGGTCTCCGGGACAAGAAGCTCGAGATGTAGACGATGAGCCTGGCAGGAGGGAACACTACCTACCGGTGATTATATGGAAACTCGACGGATATCCGGAGGATACCGTTTCGGAGTTATGAGATGAGATAGATATGAGGGCCGATCGGAGTATGCAGCGCCTGAGATATGAGGATTTACGGGTCGATGCTGGAAACGGGTTCATGATGTTTCGAGTGTCGATGTTGGACACTTGGGTTCCATGATGTGACGGATATGAGGGCCGATCAGAGTGACGTCGCCTGAGATATTGGGATTTTGGGTGTCGTTGATGGACACCGGATTTTTATGATGAGGATTATGTTTTATCCCACTCAGGATTTACTATGACATGCACTGTTTCATGTAGTTGTATCCTGATGGTGTATCTTGATCATGATTTGTTGTATATCCGTATTGTTATACTTATGCCATCAGATTGCATATTTCAGATTATCGCTTTTCGTGCATGCTTGCGATTATCTGTACGATATTATTTACTATTCATGAGTTGGCAACTCATCCCCGTTGTGCCACGGTGTTTTGCAGGCTTGACCCTCAGTATAGTCGCGGCAGGGTTCTATATTGCACCTATTTCTGCGGATACCGCTACCGTTGATCGTGATTTTGGTGTAGGTGGGTTTTGCGGGTATCCGTATGATTCCATTGTATATCTTATTTTGTATCTAGTACTCTCCATCAACCACTTACATGTATTTGACTTAGAGACGAGATTGTAAGGATCGATATTATATTATTTGTGATTCTGGATATCGTACTTATGTGAGCCGGCTTTTATTTATGTTGCAATGTTGTTTTACCTCTTTTTATGCTGGTTTCATTTCTTAATTGCTTATTTCTTCGCTACGGCGTCGTATATATATCTGTTGTGGTTGCGTTCCGCCTTTAGGCATAAGTTGCTCCCGTTTGGGGATACCTTTTTATATATTCTATACTTGTACCCGTTTGAGGCTAGCTTTTACAAAGGAGGTGCCGCCGAAATTTTTAAGAAAATAAATTTAAGTTTGAGATTTTATAACTTGAGATTTTTTTAAAATGTTTTTAACTATTGTTTTATCACTTTACTTCTTTTCTTGGTTTTGATTTCTGGGTTTTCGGCTTACTTGAATTGCTTTACGCCTTTTGACGCGCGTGATTTAAGTGCCGGTCGCGTTCCTGAATTGGGCCGTGACACACCACTTTATCCCAATTAAGCGACCAACATCCTTTTATTTATTATACTTATACACATGTAAGGGATATAATTTACGATATATGGATGTTGTTTTAGTAATTTTATAAATTAATGCTATATGTAACGTCCATGATTTTTCTACTCTTAAATAAAAGTTTTTTTAATTATTTTCTTGCTTTAAATTTTTTAAAGACTTCAGTTGAAAGATAATGGGTGGGAAATGATTTATTTATTTTTGAACTAATTAATATGAATTTTAGAATTTAAAATGAATTTATAGAGTTTGAAATGAATTTTTGGAAAAGAAAATGTTTATAGGATATTTTAAAATATTAGGAAATTAAATTGTTTTTAACCAAATTTTATCTCAAATTTAAGAAAAATATTAAAATATAATTTCTAGATTTTTCCCAGATTTTTCCAATATTTTAAAATATTTTTAACTAATTTTTCCAAACAATATTCTGTTTTTTAAAACTATTTTTAATATTTAAATGAAAAATAAAAGGGGATTTAACCGGAGCCATTGGATCTGAGATCCAACGGACCAGAACAGGCGGCGGGGACCACGTGCTGGGGACCACGCGTCTGCGCCAGCAAGCGCGTGACAGCGTCAACGGCGAAGCGTAGGCCGTTGGATCTTGATCCAACGGCCACGAAATGGCTGCGGCAACCCCAGATCATTTGGGCGCGATTTTTGTTGTTTTTTGGTGCGGATTTAGGTGAGATTCAAACATGTTTGGAGATTTAATTATTGGGATTTTATTTGTTCAGTCAGTCCTATAAAACACTGCTCCTTCATTCCTTATTTTTTTTCCTCTTCTGAAATCCAAATAATTCCACGAAAATTATTGCACGACCGTGACTCGAAGATTTTCGCAACGGTGTCGGACTCACATTCAGTAAAAATCCGCGAGAGGAGCTCCAAGAAGACCAGTCGATCCTTATTTATACTTCGGAGATCACTCGGTAGGATCCGCCCCTCACCCCCTCAATTCTGTCGCTTTCTCTTTACCCTTTACATTAGATCTGATAATAGTCTCTCTAAACACTTTAATAGTTAAATAAATTCATACTCATGATTATCTTCCTACCAACTTAAATATGATGAAACGTAGATTTTATTGATAGTAAATGCACGGGATAATGATCTATCCCCCACACTTTCCCTACATGGCCACAAGCCACATTCCCGCTACGATACCCTAATTAAGTTTTCGCTATAATGTTATTACCTTATCTAAAGCTATTTTCATTAAAATACCTCTAGTTTACCAAAGTTAGTTTTTCAAAAAAATACCCTTCTCATAAAAATCCCTATTTTTATTAAAATACCTTAACTTATTAAAATCCATATTTTTATTAAAATGCCTCAACCTATTAAAATCCCTATTTTTATTAAAATGCCTCAACTTACTAAAATCCATAATTTTTTATTTAAATGCCCTAAACTAAATAATTTCAATAAAACCCCTCAACTTTTCTGAAAGTCGTATTTTAAATAAATATTTTAAAATTTCTAAATATAGTATTTTCACCTAAATACCCTAGATTTACTTATCTCTTGAGCCTCGGAAAACCGGAGATAAGACAACACTAAAATACCATGGACTTTTCATAAATATTATTATCACTAAAATACCATGGACTTTTCAAAAAATAGTATTTCACTAAAATACCATGGACTCTTCATAAATAATATTTGCGTTAAAAATACCATGAACTTCCCTATAATTGAGGTATCATTAAAATACCATGAATGTTTATGATAATCCAAATATCCAATCATATGAACACTCCCTATACTGAACACGACTTATGTTATGCTATATGACATGAAATTTGATACAGTTGGGTTGGACACGTGAATCCTAAGTATGGAATCATATCCCGATATACGGATGACTTTACTACTGCTTGAAATTCCATGTCTAGAAAATATGTATGGAATGCTATCCCGTTTTACGGATGACCTTATTAATACTGAAATTTCATGCTTAGTAGAACTATGTGCTAATACCAATCTGTACCCCTACTACTACGTGTCGTAATAAGAATAGGATTAGACGCGCGAATCCTAGGTATGAAATACTATCCCGTCTTACAATGACTTTATTACTGCTGGAAATTCCATGCCTAGAAAATAGGTATGGAATACTATCCCGTTTTCCGGATGACCATATTATTACTGAAATTCCATGCTTAGTAAAACTACGTGCTAATACCAATCCATACCCCTACTACTACATGTCATAATAAGGTTATGGTTAGACATGCGAATCCTAGATATGAAATACTATCCCGTCTTATGGATGACTTTATTACTGCTGGAAATTCCATGCCTAGAAAATAAGTATGGAACACTATCCCGATTTATCGGACGACCATATTACTACAAAAATTCAATACCTAGTAGAACTGCATGCTAATACCAACCTGTACCATTACATCACTGTATAATCTTAAGGGCGGAATACCCTTATCTAACAAACTAATACGATCATAATACCTAGTAGATACCTTATAAAGTTTACCACTACACTCACATGACATTATGCATCGCACATAGTTGTTCTTTACCTATTTTTCTTATGAGGCAATCCTACTCGGGTGTAATTTACTGACGGACTTTCTTTCTTTTCTCTCTATCCTTGGAATGTCCGTTAGATAAGGACGAGATTTATGAAGGAGACGGAGAAGTGGAGCCCGCAGATGAAGATTTCGTGGAGTTGACGACTGACTGTTAGGATAGCTCTTTTACTTTCCAGTTGCTCAGCTGTTTAGGACTTGTCTTTTCGTTCAGTTGATGTAATAAACAATCTTCTTATTTTCAGTACCTTGGGATGTAATAAAGTATTTGATTGATGAGAATAAATGCACTTGCTTTTATTTATTTGTTTTGGTGCATTGCCTGCATGTTTTTTATACGCTTAACGTAACCGCATTGAGTTAGACCACCCCCAATATAGTTAGGTTGCGGACAGTGCCCCGTCACCGTTTCTGTCATTTGTGAAGCGGGTCGTGACACTATAAAAAATACTTTACTTTTATTTTCTCTTGCATACTTCTTTCTCTTGCTCGAATCTTCTTTCTCTTGCTCGAATTAGGGTTTCTTAACTTCGATGACAAGAACTCAACCTCAACTTGGATTTTAAACTTCGACGTGGAAGTCTGAATTCGATTTCGAGGCCAAGAACTTCAATTACGACTTGGATTTGGATTTCGGCTTCACCTTGATACATACATTAATGATAAAGCCATTCGAGATGGTGAATCTCAATCAGTCGATTCAAGATGGGGAGTCTTCCCAAGAACAATTTATTAAAATAGCAATTTGGGAGTTTTCATTCATTGCCTTCCTTACATTCATTACAACCACAATATATAAAAAGCAAAAAAGTTGTAGAGAGATGTTCTCCTAAAATAAAGAAACCATAAATGAAAATGAAAACATGGCCTAGAAAGTTAAGAAATGGGTTAGAGTCTAGGTTTCATGCACACATCAAACCCTCTCTCTTCAAACAACCTTGCCCTCAAGGCTGAAATTAACAATAGAGCTTGTAAGTGTTTACATCTTTTATTGCATCTCATGGATCGATTGCTCCTTTACCCTTTACTACCATAACAATCCACAAGCATTCAAGAGATCCTGGGCGGATTCGCTCTAACGACTCTAGCCCGTCTACATAGGTTCTTCTTACGAGTCTACCATCTATTTTAATCCAGCCTCTAGGTAGCCCTTTCTCGGAGCTTCGAGTTAGGTGGATTTTTGTCGGCCATCGCAGAAGATTGGAAGGCTTTAATACCAATTGACACGTACTAATGATAAAGTCGATTCAAGACAGTGAATCTTCTCTAGCCGACTCAGATGGCGAATCTTCTTTAGAACAATTTGCTAAAATAGCATTCTTAGGATTTTCATTCATTACCTTCTTTACATTCATTACAACCACATTATATAGAAAACAACGCTAGCAGAGAGATATTCTCCTAAAATAAAGGACCATAAAAGGAATGCAAACATGGCCTAGATAGTTGAGAACATGGATTAATGGCGAGTGGGTTGGAGTCATGGGTTTCATGCACACATCACACCTCTTAACTCTCGATGATAACAATTGCCAGGGGCTCCAAGACTGTTGACTTCAACTCAGGGGTTCGAACAGTATAGGATGTCATGGGTCTCTCCACTTCAACCCAAGATCTCGAGTCTCTCGACTTCGACCAGTATATGCCATTCTTTTTCTTTTTCCCCTAAATTTGATGTTAATTTTATTGGGTTATTTCTTGCCAATGCTATTGATTGGAATGCATTGAAATTGCTAATAAAACTGATTAATCATCAAATATATTGCGAAAGTTGGATTACTTGTGCCTGATTGATGAAATTATTATTTTAAATAAGCTTAAATCACAAGTGAAAAAGTATTAAAAAAAATTATTACTCCTATTAGAATCAATGTTTAACAAACCATTTACAAGATATAATAAAAGTATACTAAAATACGTCTTTGTTGTTTTCTGCACGGCATGAGTGGTTGCCCGCTTCGCTTTTTCCCGCTTTTAAAACCTTGGGTGATACCCAAGGTATCCATCAATGTATGATAATGGTTGGTAGCCAAGGGTATTGCCCAACAAGTCAATATGGAAAAGTCATTGCATTTGATTCCAATCTATGAAACTATACAATCTATTTAGTTTAAAATTTGACCAAGAATAAGAACTTACTATCCATCCAGGAATTACATTGACCTTTGCATCTCAAATTATTGATATATCAACTCTATAGCCCTAAGCCTTCATTTTAAGAATTTGTTTAAGTAGATTTAACTAGCTTATTCCACTATTTATCAGTTCCTAACAATAATACTATACCTTGATTTTGACAATTCTAGACTATTTGCTATTTATATTGTTAAGGCAATTGTTGTTCTTAATCATATGCTTGATTTAAAAGCCAAATCGATCTTCTTTATAACCCCCCACAATAGAAATCAACTCTCTTTGCAAATTCTAGTAATCTGATTCATATTTAGTTATTAAAAGTCGTCTAGAAAGTAAAAAGCATGAATGTAACCTATGCCAATTCAGAACACTTTGAAACTATTCGCTTCTGCGACTGCTAGTCATCTTGATATGATTCCTTGTTATGATGCGCGTATATATTAGACACGATATTTCAGTCCATAAACTACTCTACAATATGAATTGTACAGTTCCAGAGATATGAAATTCATAAAGGAGAAACGGACAACTTCAAACAAACTTTTATCTTGATATTTTCTTCTTTTTTCACATAAACGTAAAAAAATATGGGAAACCTAATTCTATATCTCTCTATGGCAAGTGGAGCGAGAATTCTACAAACGAACCAAGAAAACAGTATATCAAAAAATATCTATAAACAATTTAACAACATATAAAATAGTCTTAGAAAATAGAAATAACACAAAGGAAAACTGTAGATCCTAGAATAAATAAAATCAACAAACTTTAAATCTACAGGGTAGATTGAGTAGTCTTATAGTTCATATATTTTTCTAGCACATTGAAAAAATAAAAATATGCCCGACCTATCGGGAAAACTCCCCCAAACACTTCGACAAATTACTAGCAAACAAATGGATTTGTAGTCCATTCATTGACAATGTAATATTTTTACTCTACAAATTGGTAAGATAAACAATAACGATCAAAAAAACGAAAAGAACCAATCTAACCACAAGCGTACCATAGTTTAATCCGTAGTACGTACTGGCTATCCCACCGACCGCAGATCCAATCTAACCCAATGAACAAAAAATAAAATGATAAACCAATTAATTAATTAATTAATTAATTAAACACATTCAAAATACTGCTCTCATCAACAAGTACTAGCAAACTATTAAATCTTTCATAAAACAAAACTGATACGGATAATACCATGGAAAAGCTGTCTCGGATAAGCGGCGAAACTGTCCATCTGCTCGTTTCCTTCCATGAATTCAAATAGATTTCATACAATCACAAATCACAAAATAAATAATTGGGACTTAATTAATTAGTTAATAGAATTAGAAAGAGTTAAGATTGGAAGGAATGATACCATGTCTTTAGAAAGAGGCCCAGCACAGCGATAGCAAGTCGTGGGGCGAGAGCTTCGATCCTCCATGGGTTTTTCCCCTCTATGAAAACCCTAGAGAGAGAAATAGAGAGACCTGAGGAAACAAGACGAAAGGATGCCAACTGGGTCGGGTTCGGGTCGGATCCCTAATTCAACCCGGATCAGGACTTGCGTGGTCAATTGGGTCTACATCCGGACCCGACCCGAAACCAATTTGGAGATCTGGGTCTGGCTCAGGGCCTGTTTGGTTGCTTGATTACAAAAATATGGATTCCCAAATTCTTAAAAATGCAGAAATTTTTTGTTTGTTTTGCATTTGTGATTAACCTCCAAAATCTTCATTCTCATGTTTGGTTTCCCAAACTTGGTTTGATGGATCGGAAAACAAGAATTTGGAGGAAATATTTAGGAGGTGAGTTTAATGTTTGTTTGTCAAACTTCAAACTTGAAAATTGCATAAATATTTTTTAATTGAAAATATTACCTTAGGTCCTCGTTTGAGGTTTTGTTGTTCAGAGGATGGATGAGAAAAGAAGATCGTTGGCGAGAGGTGGAGTTCGAGATGGCGACAGGAAATCATCGGCGAGAGACAGCAAGAGAAGAGAGACGATGAGAGGACATCGCCCGGCCATGTCAGATCGAGGTTAGATAGGACAATTTTTTGCATTAGGCTAATTTTAATAAATAATTAAGAAAATAGATCACTTCCAAAAGTATTTTCAAAAATATGCCACTTTTGGCCATGTAGACGTCACATAAGCGCCCGCTTAGCACTGGCGCTGGCACCTTTTTCAAATTTTTTTTATAAGGTGCGCGGTTAGAAACTGTGCCCTTACAAATGCATGGGGTGCAACCATACATTTTGTAAGGCTACGGTAGCGCTCTGGCCGTCAATCCGAGACCAAACGCGGAACAAAAACTTTTATAAACCGGCACTAATGCAGTCTTTCATCCGGATCGTTCCATTAACCCTATACTAGCTAACTACACAGATATTAGAATGGCTATACCGATCGATCCGTGTCCTTCGGTCTTTAGCCACCATCCCAAGCTCCTCGCGGCTGCTCCAACGAAGTTCGCCTCCGACCTCGCTCGTCGAAATGGCACCACGTCAAAGATTCTTTATACGGACTCCTACTTCAAAACTGAAGCAATTCGGACATGAAGTTTGCTAGCCGACATGTCCAAAATAAAGTAAAGATGGTGTGTGATTAATTTGTCTCAAAACACCCATGGATTCTCAACTCATGAGAGGGATGGGTGGAGGTTGAAGAAGATGCCGATGGAGGAAGAGGTGAGCTCAAGGAAGAGAAGCAAGTCAAGAAAAAGGCTTGTGTCTTGTGTGGGATATTTTGAGAGCTCATATATATCCTCAAGAATAATCCCATGCCATAACAAAACAGCCCTCTCTCTCTAAAATATCCCACACAAACAAAAAAAATCTCAAGAAATCAATCCATGTCACAATAAATGGTCACATGAACCAAGACCATGAGGCATCATGTACATGTGACATGAAATGATGCATATGGACAAAACTTGCACTCACATTTTCCTCCACTAAACATTTAAACTGAATGTTTAATCCAACAAAAAGAAATGGCATCAACTAAAGTAAACTCATGACGGATCACAAGAATACCCATCATCTGTATATACATGCCCACATCCGTATTCCGACTGAATACGAATACTATGAGACGAAAGTAATCCAACAATCTAATACTAGGATCCGGCTTAAACCAAAGCCCACTAGTATGATCCGTCCGATCATGATCCATGCACAAGTGCACGTATATGATCGAACCCTGCCTAAAACCATACGGCCTCTACAACGTTTCGCCCGAACTAGGGAAACTTTCTGTGGGGGACTCTAAAGACTCGTCAATACGCTGGCAGTGGGTTTAACCACAAGCACGTCAGTGGCACTAGCTGTACGTAACGGCTGCCCATGTATTGACTAAAAGGGAGGCCGATGAGCGAACTCATCCTGAAACCCTACTGAGCCTGTCAGTGACAATATCTGTACAGTCCGGTCCGTTCGTCTATGAGTATCGCATATCGAGCCTAGGGGGATGGTAAACATCAGACCCCCAATAGCGGTATAAGTCGTGTCGGAGTGTAGCCCAGAACACCTTGAGAAACCGCTGGAATACCTACCAGTAAATCTTACTTGTCTTGGCCAAGGACTTTGTGTAATGGCTCTCTAGACACAGCGCGATATCAACCCCCTAATACCGGGAGAGACGAATCCTGTCTAACCGCCACTGCCTCCAAGTGTTTCGGGACTGACCCAGCTACTACCTATTTGCACGACTCCTTTGAGCCATGGTAGGGTAGCAATCAAAGAACGGTGGGAACACACTTAAGGCAAAGTAGCAGTGTCAAGTCAACGGATTAAGCTGTACTCATATCACCTGGGAACTGCTCCTGACGATAGGTATAGTACCAATCAACAGTGCCCCTGCGAGTCCGTCCGATGTACTCATAACCCAATGAGCACCTGTATATTATCTTAGGTGAACTAACTTACACCAATGGCTTGTGAGACCAGCCACCGCCCCTCATTGGGGTCTCGATCCGTATATACTAGTCTACTCACGGAGTATCGATGCCCAGTCTCGAAACTCCCACGACTGGGGACACTTTAAGGATGTGCTTATAGACTATCCAACTCTCACGTATATGATCGCCGTCATACTGCTGGTAGTCAAGCAAGAATCCTATGAGCTCTATCAACGTGTAATAGTGATCTGTAATGTCACCCGAAGCATGTACACGATGATAAAGATAAACCAGATATCATACTATCATTTCGAGTAAGACTGTCCTACCGGTATAGGTCCTCCCTCAATCATTGCAATCGCGTGCCTGCGATCCAATAATTGACTTTGAGGGCACTATATCCAACACATTTTGTATAGGGCGCAGTTTGAAAGTGAGCCACATACATTTGTATGGAGCGCACTTCTAAATTGCGCCCATACATCTCGAGCCCCTCCTTCAACTGCATGGGGCGCTTACAAATGCATGGGACGCTTTCTTTCTCTTCTTTCAAGCGGCCATTAAATCATGGTAATTACTCTCAAATTCCCTAAATTTCTCCTTAATTTTCATCAAATTCTCATCTTTTTTTTATCGAATCGCAGGTGGGTTACACGTTTCAGTGCAAGAAGTAGAGGAGGCGGCAGATGGAGAGGAAGAAGGAAATCCAGCCCAAATGGCTCTAATTGCTTCTAAAGACATTTTTTGGTGTTTGTGAGGATCATAAAGAGATGAGGAAGTGTGAGATCAATCTTTTTCTGTATCATGTGTTCGCTATGCCTCACAGAGGATTTGTCCCATAGATGCCATCGTGTTCTTCAAATTTATATGTGTATCAGGATGTTGTTACGATCCATGATATTAAGAAATGTGTTGATTGCTCTAATGTTCAGGTGAGTTTGATATCTCAATTGTTTACTTTTTTTGTTGATTTTGTTGAAATTTGATCAAATGCGATGTTAATTGCGTTGGATTTTGTTGGATTTTTCTTCAAATGCTCCTCAGCACAAATGTATGGGGCGCAGTTTAGAAGTGCGCCCCATACAGAATGTTTGGGCTCACTTTCAAAGTGTGCCCATACAAAAAAAATTAAAAATCGCCACGCCGGCGCTGACGTGGTGCCCAGTGGCAAAAAATAACCTGCTTCTGTAAATATTTTTGAAAGTGGATATTTTTTAATAATATTTTCAAAAATATATTCTATCCTAAAAAAATGACCGGTTAGATATGAAGATTGAGATCAAGGAAAAGAGGAGGAGAAAAGAAGACGGAGGCGCTGCGAGTAAACCCTGGTCCTACGCTGCATTTTTTTATGAATAAAAAAATGCATCGTTGTGTCCTTATTTTTGGAGCAGATTGTGGAATCCGGGTTTGGTTTGAGTTGGCACCAAATCCAACCCATTCCAAAAGGAAAAAACTTCTCTATAAGGGCTTGTATAGAAATTTATCTGCAAGCCTCTTACAAGCCTTTGGATGGGTTTTGAGATTCATGCTTTGAGATTCGTGCAAGCGAAGAGAGAGCGTGCAAAAAAGATTTGCACGAATTGTTGGGACTTAACCCGCATGCGCTTTTGTCATTTTGAAAGAAAAGGTTTTGGAAATGCGGCACACGCGAGCTCGGTCTCGTTTTAAAATTTATAAACCGCAAATGCACGGCGCGTTGTAGCGAGCCGGCAAGTACGGGTCGATCCACAGGGAATTGGTGATTAGAAGTTGTCTTTAAAGGTTCAAGGAGAAAGAATCAAGTTTTGTCATAAAAAATATGAAAATACAAAGTTATAAAACAAAGTTAAGAAAACGGTCGTAGCTCCGGTTCGGATAGTTGAGTCGTGGCGAACTCTTCGACGCCCCTTAATCATGAATTCTTCAGTCCTTGTGTTGATTCCGACGTGAAGTATGGCTTGTCAAAACGTTCGCGAAGCACAAGCCATTAAGATATCGAAGTTCAATATTAGGAATGAAATGAATCTGTATTGTTCTCACTTACCGTTTATATGTCCAAACATGAAATATCAAACTAAGCACAGGGTTAGCAAGTATAAATCATCAACAGATACACAATTTAGCACATGAGAGTAAGTGGTTTAGCATTAAATTTGCAAAGTGAGTGAGTGATAGTATAGGGTATATGAATTAAGCAGAGTGTCAAGCAACTTGTTAACAAAATAGCTTATCTAAACACTTAACAATCTTAACACTAGTTGATTCTAAGCTTAGCATTTCCTAAAGGAAACTTAGAGAGAATATGGTATGTGATGAGGTTACCAAGTAACCATGGAATCAAAATACCATATCAAACCAAAACCAATAGGTAATTTTAAACTTATAATCTCATTTTAAGTACATGAAACATTCACAAGAGAAGGAGAAAGGCAAAGCCATTCATTTGACATCCTCACCATCACCATAACCATAAAAATTACTCAAACATCACAACAAGAGAAAATAAAACACGAGAAGAACATGAAGAAAACAAGTACGTAAAAGAAAACAAGTGCAATTCTTTATTCACATTTGGAAGGACTTGAGTACAAGATAACATACAACTTCAACCTCCACTTTCCAAGTTCTCAAATGAGAGCTTGCAAGGGGAAGAAGAAAAAGTAGGTAGGCATTACAATCTGTTTTTCAGTTCAAGATGTTAGTGATATATACCGCAGAGGCCATTATTGTATAGTACTGGATTGTATATTATATTTTGGAAGATTGGGATATATACAGATATAATAACAGTCTTGCTCAACATAATAGTATGCTATCTGGTTTGAGTCCATCTTAATATATGTATATGTTTTTTTTAACATATCGCTAATATATGTTGATACAGTCCTTGGGATCTTTGCTTGGGTACCAGCGTCGTGATGGCAGTCATACTAGTGGGGGCTGGGTAGTCTATAAGCACATCTTTAAACTTGTCCCTAGTCGTAGGATTATCGAGACATGGCATCGATACTCCAGAGTAGACTAGTGTATACGCTTCTTATCCCCATCAGGGGAGGTGGTCTGTCCCGTAGCCATTGGTATACGGTACCAAAGATAGTATACATGTGCTCATTGGGTTATGAGTTACACTGGACGGACTCGTTGGGAACTGTTGGTTGGTATCATACCTATCGTTGGTTAGCAGTACCCCGGTGACATGAGTACATGTTAGTCTGTTGACTTGACATCACTATTCTTCTCGAGTGTGCACTGTACTTAGATTACTACCCTACCATGGCTCAAATGAGTCGTGCAAACAGGTAGTAGTTGGGTGCAGTCCCGAAGCACTTGGAGGCAGTAGAGGATAGAAGGTGTTAGTTATATATATGCCCTAGAGGCCATTATTGTACATGATTGTATATTATAATGGATGCATGGACATATATAAAGAGGACTTTCTTGCTCGACATGATAGTATGCTATCTGGTTACTCTTTATCTTAACATGTAGACTGGTATTGTTATACTGTCTTTCTCTCACATGTTGGTAAAGCCATTAAGATGTGTACTTGACTACCAGGACTATGATGCGGATCATACCAGTGGGACCAGGGTAGTCCACAAGTTCATCCTTTAATTGTTCCTAGTCGAGGGAGTATCGAGACAGGGCATCGATATTCCAGAGTAGACTAGTGTGTACGTTTCTTAACCCTTTATGGGGCGATGGACCCACATCCATTGGTGTTTGACATCAAAGATTGTACAGAGGTGCTCATTGGAGAATGGGTACACCGAACATGACTCGCTGAGAACTCCTAGATGGTATTATACCTATCATCAAATAGCAGTTCTCTAGTAACACTGGTACAGGTTAGTCTGTAGACCCGAGATCGTCATAGAGTCTTGTGCGATTCCTACTATGCTTTGATTGTTAGTTATATGTATGCCCTAGAGGTCATTATTATACATGTGATGTATATTATAGTGGATGCTTGGACATATATAGGGAGGACTTTCTTGCTCGACATGATAATATACTATCTGGTTTCTCTTTATCTTAACATGTACACTTATTGTCTCTCTATTACATGTTGATAAAGCCCTTAGGATGAGTAATTGACTACCAGGATTATGATGCAAATCATACTAGTGGGGCAGAGGTAGTCGGTAAGTACATCCTTCAAATGTTCCTAGTCGTGAGAGTATCTAGACGGGGCATCGATATTCCAGAGTAGACTAGCATATACGCTTCTTGACCCATGTGATGGGCGATGGATGATCCCATATCCATTGGTGTTTGACATCAGATATGGTATACGGGTGCTCAGTGGAGACTGGGTACACTGAACAGACTCGCCGAGAACTTCTAGATGGTATTATACCTATCGTCAGATAGTAGTTCTCTGGTGACACTGGTACATGTTAGTCTGTCGACCCGAGATCGTCATAGAGTCTTGTGTGATTCCCACTGTACTTTGATTTCCACCTTACCACGTTCAAGAGATCGTGCAAAACGGTGGTTTTTGGGTACAGTCCCGAGTCACATGGAGGCAATGAGCGATAGGAGGGGATTTCGTCTCTCCCGGTATTGGGGGTTGATGTTGCGCTATACTTGATTGGTCATAACAGGAAATCCCTGGCTAGGGTTGTTGAGATCTACTGGTAAGTGTTATCAGTAGTTTCTCAAACTGTTATGAGCCTTACATCGGCATGACTTATCAGGCTATTAGGGTCTGACGTTATACCACCCCCAGGCTGTGATATGCGACATATCAAACGAATAGACCGGACTGTACGATAGTGTTACTTATTGGATTCGCAGGAGTATGAGCATGCTTGCTTGTTGATCTTCTGATCGCTCAATACCCAGGTGGCCGTTACGTTTAGCAGACCGCTTGCGGCTTGTAGGTGACTGATATGATCACCACCTACTGCCGGCATATTGACGAGTCTTTAGAGTCCTACACAGAGGTTTCCTGGCTCAAGCGAAACGAAGTAGGAGCACATTTGTGATATGTGCGGGACCGAGATTAATTCGCATATGTGATACTGCATTCTATTCTCGCGATATATGATATCGGTCGGTTATATGTGATATAGCCGGGTTATCGGATCAAGTGTTGATTCAATAAGTTGATACATTTGATATTAGTTGGTTGTATGTGATATAGCCGGATTATTAAATCAAGTGTTGATTTAATAATTTAATGTATAATTGTATATGTGATATATTAATTTACATTAACTAATATTTGCTCAGTTAAACATTTCTTTTTCTCACTTGTGCATTTAGTATATATGTGATATATATTAATATACATTTTTGTGTGTCATGCTAGATGATACATGTGACATGGGTGTATGAGACTCACACCATGCTTAACATAATCAAGGGTTTTATTATTTAAAGTAATTCAAAATTGAGTGGAAATTAGTCATGGTTCATGCTTAGTGGAAGCTTGTATAATCATTGACTAAGTCCACCAATTTTGTTTTACTTAAGATATTTGTTTCCTCCAATCAGAGCAAGGCTCTGTTGAATTTTGAAAATTCAAAATTCGAAGCAACGCTTCGGTTTCCGTGCGCAGCGCGCAATTTGCCACGTGGCAGAAGCTGAATGGGCAGCGTAACGCCCGAGACAGTGCGTCCCATCAGAGCAAGGCTCTTCAGAAAACGTAATTAAAGACTTAATTGCGCAAACGCACGGATGCGCGACACGTGTCTGCGCAAGCGCATGGATGCACGACACGTGTCTGCGCAGTTGCGCAGTCGCAACTGCGCAAACGCACCGATGCGCGACACGTGTCTGCGCAAGCGCACCGATGCGTGACACGTGTCTGCGCAGTTGCGCAGTCGCAGCTGCGCAAACGCACCGATGCGAGACACGTGTCTGCGCAAGCGCACAGATGCGGGACACGTGTCTGCGCAGTTGCGCAGTCGCAGCTGCGCAAGCGCACGGATGCGCGACACGTGTCTGCGCAGTTGCGCAGTCGCAGCTGCGCAAACGCTCGGGTGCGCGACACGTGTCTGCGCAGTTGCGCAATCGCAACTGCGCAAGCGCTCGATGCGCGACACGTGTCATTTGCTGGTGAGTTGCGCAGCAACTGAATGAAGATTTAGATAAATCTTTTCTGTTCTCCTGTAAAACAGGAACCCTTGGATCAAAGATCCAATGGTGGGAAAATTCCCAAAATTATTCAGGAAAGATTTTGTTAACAAATCCAACAAATTTGTGGGCACTATAAATAAGACCCCAAGCCTTATTCAAAAGGAGATCAAGGAGATAATTAGAGAGAAAATCAATCATCAAGAGAAGGATAAACTTCTGAAAAAAAGGGCTCTTGAAGATTAATCAAGAACAAAAAAAAGAAGAAGGTAAAATTTCTGAAGAACAAAAAATAAATAGTGCCTTGCACTTGATATGAACCCCTGGTTCTAAAGAAAAAAAATAAATAAAAGAATAATAAATATTGCCTTGCACTTAATATGAACCCTCGGTTCTGTATGATCAGGAAAAAACAAGAACTTGTTTTTCCTTTGATCCAAATTCAAATCAAAAGTGCCATGCACTTGTGTTCTTCAATCTGAAGATTTCTAGGGTTTCTGCAACCCTTTGTTTTGGGCCAGGCCCAAATTAAATTGAAATGATAAAAGGGCAAGGCCCTGTTTGGAAAAATTCCTGAGTTTCTGCAAACTCATTATTTAAAAGGGCCTGGCCCAAACTAAACTGCAGAACAATAAAAGGGCAAAGCCCTGTTTGTAAAAATTTCTTGAGTGCCTGCAACTCATCATTTAAAAGGGCCTGGCCCAACCCAAGGAAATTATTGAGTTTCTGAAACTCATTATTTAGAAGGGCAAGGCCCTGTTTGGAGAATTCCTGAGTTCTTGTAACTCATTAAAAGGGCCTGGCCCAAACCAGACTTGCAAAATAATGAAAGGGGCAGAGCCCTGTTTAGATCGATTCTTCTAATCGGGCAGAGCCTAAAAATAAAAATTGGACTTAACCCAATCCTGGCTGTAAGTCCTTAAATTAAATGCCTCCCATAAAACAAGTCATGACCGGTTCGAGGGTACATCTCCGAACTCCTTTGACATCTGTCGTTGTAATTCCTCAACGACGTCAAAGAGGCGACGAGTCCCAACGACCATTCATCTAAAAACGGACCGAAACGTCCCTAAACTAATATCGGACCGAAACGTCCCTAAACTAAAGATGGACCACCACGTCCTTAAACTGGCGATGGACCGAAACGTCCCTAAACTAATATCGGACCGAAAC
Organism: Agapanthus africanus; assembly: GCA_030015575.1. Lineage (NCBI taxonomy): Eukaryota > Viridiplantae > Streptophyta > Magnoliopsida > Asparagales > Amaryllidaceae > Agapanthus > Agapanthus africanus. Next base: position 120,743,528 of record JASDDO010000031.1, read on the forward strand.
GTCCCTAAACTAAAGATGGACCACCACGTCCTTAAACTGGCGACGGACCGAAACGTCCTTAAACTAATATTCACTCCAAAATGAGAATATCGGACCGAAACGTCCCTAAACTAATATCGGACCGAAACGTCCCTAAACTAATAATGGACCACTACGTCCCTAAACTGGCGACGGACCGCCACGTCCCTAAACTGGAATATGGACCACTACGTCTTTAAACTGGCGATGGACCACTACGTCCCTAAACTGGAACAATAGAGCCAATTGCTCTTTTGTCGGATCTAAACGGTCCCGCCTAAGTTGATCTTAACCCCAAATACGGTTAACGTGTCCTTAGACATTTAAATAAACAATAAAACTCCAAATTAACTTTGGTTCAAGGGTACATCTCTGAACTCCTCAGACGCCTGTCGTTGTAATCCCTCAACGACGTCAGAGAGGTGAAGAGTCCCGACGGCCGGATAATTAAATCAATCATGATGTTAAGTTGATCTTAGTTTAAAACAGGACTAACGTATCCTTAACAAATGTTTAAGTCGATCTTAGACGCAACGCGACTAATGCATCCTTAAACTAAAAACACCAAACCCAAATCTAAGTAAATACGGATTTGGACTAATCTACGTCCTACGGGTGACGACATCACTCAGTCTCCATATACAATCCACGGGCAATCACAAACAAGACAAACACACACGACACGAAGTGAAATTCTGGAGAAGGAGAAAGTTGTTACCGCGATGCGGTAGCGTAATTAACTGCAGGGGCTTGCGCCTGCAGGGAAGAGCGTCCCCACAATCAAAAACCCCTCACCCTGAGGGGGAATCTGACGAAGTCTGCTACATCGGCCGCATCCGTCTAAACCTCCGATACACGGTGCCATAAATCAACTTGGCATCTTCGGAGAGATAGACGGATAAAACCAAATAGCATCTGCCCCGAACCCCAGGCCACTGACGTCCTAACGTCTCGGCCGCCGTTCGGAGGGGAACAGATTCTGGCACGCCCGGTGGGACCTCTTCCTCTTTCCACTCCACACTTCGTGTGTCGTCTTCGCGAACCAATCGCGGTTTGTTAAATGATTGCCTTCGGATTTCAAGTTACTAAGATTTGGTCTTTTGTTTGGTACAGAACTCAAGCATTCAATGGCCACCAACTGCACCAACTGCTCGAAGTGCAACTGCAACGGACGCTCCACCTCACCTAAAGGTGTAGCATATGGGCCCCAGGCGGTTTCCTTCCTGACACTGCCGGTAGGCCAGTTGACTCAGGCCACCACCGGCTTGTTCTTCGGGACCATGGTCCCACCTACAAGCTTCTCGGCGCCGATACCCACACCGGAAGCGAACAAGAAGTCGGTGTTCGACCGACTCACTGCGACTGCGATCCCTGTCAGCGGGTCGCCTGCTACTGGACCAACAGCCTCCGTTTTCACCAGGCTGGGCCAGAACTATAAGGTGGCTGTCCCAAAGAGGGCAACGGCCGCTGCTTTGGAAGTCGTTAAAATGGCTTCTCCCATTAGAGAGTCAGTCTTCACAAGATTGACGGTTCCTACTCCTCCCCCAGCTGGTCAGAAGGCGTCGGTCTTCGATAGGCTGACATCAACAGTTACCCCACGCTCAAACAAGGGGCAACAAGAAACCATCTCAATCTCCGAGCCAATCCCGGCGGCTCGTCGTGCGCGACGTCGCCATTGGCAGAGAGTAAGGAAAGCAAGGGGCAACTCCCCCTCAGGGCTAACCCCACCTGCTCCAACGGTGGAAGTCGATGCTGCTGTTCCAACTGGGAACAGCTTCGAAATGCTGAGGAAGGTGAGAAAGAACTCCCCGGTGGCTACGTTGAAAAGGTCTCCTCCACCCAGGGAAAAAGCTCCGGAGATGAAACAGGAACAGCCCCCTCAACGGCTGTCAGCGAAAGTTTATAAAGTTTGGCGGAGGGTTCAAGACTCCGTGATTGACTCCAACCACTTCCGTCGCCAGAACAGGGCAGGGGTGGAAAAAGACAAAAACCGCCCCGCTCAACGGCAGGGGGCAACAAATGCTAGGATGCCCGCTTCAACGGCTCCTTCAACCTCAAAGGCCCATAAAAGGAAGAGGCCAGAAAAAGCTCCCATGACGCTGACAAAGTCTAAGAATGGTGAACCTAAACGCCCCAAGTCAGGGGGCATCACGGTTCATACGGTCTATATGGCTTCGGGGAAAGAAGAAAGTCGTACTTCTATAGGTCACCGACCGCTTACCCGGTCAGTGACCAAGTCTCAGGAGCAGCAACAAAAGCTCCAGGAGATGATGACTACAATGGCTGCACTCACGAGGCCAAAAGAGAATCCTGAGACGTCCTTAGATGAACGTCAAGAAGAAGAGACCGACGCCGAGTTCCTTCGCCGAATGCTCGAAAAGAGAGACCAAGAGGCTGCTGAACAAGCAGCCAATATACAGCGCATGGGCCTTCTCTTCCAGGATATGATAGGGATGATGATACAACCAGAATCCCCGACTGAAGAACCCCCGATCGTCCTTGGGGATGATAGGGGAGAAACATCAAACCCTCAGCCCGTTCTATCGACGGCAAAAGAAGACACAATCTCTAAAATAGATCTGGACGAATATATAGCCCAGCAGATAAAAGTTCATCACGCGGCCGAAGCAGCCGGCCACGTTGTAAAAACGGGACGGCCATATCCGGGCTGGTATGACCAAATCAAATACCCGCCGGGTTACACAATTCCAAAGTTTCATGTCTACAAGGGGACCGGCAATCCCCATCAACATGTTGCCCAATTCAGGGCGCTTTGTGGTAACACTGGAGGCGACGACAAGCTCTTGTTGCGCCAATTTGTTGGAAGTTTATCAGATACGGCTTTCGAGTGGTATTCCGAGCTCCCCAACGACTCCATTAAAACCTTCGCAGAGATGGAGCTGCTCTTCACCCAACGCTTTGCAAGCGCCAGCGAACGTACTCCGATGACGGCGCTGATTAACGCCAGGGTAAAGCCCGGCGAGACATGGGTCCAGTACGCTATACGGTGGCGTAATTTATGGTCTAAATGTGAACAGCGTATAGAAGAAGCCCCTGCGGTGGGAATGTTTGTTGGAACCCTTGATCCACAAGCAACCATTTCGCAGTTTATGATGTTCTTCAAGCCGACTTCTTTCCAGGCTTTGATCGACAAATTGGCGCAGATGGACCAGATGGGCCATAAACCCCCTCTCCCGAAGCCCGACTCTCGAAACGACAAAGGAAAGGGAAAAGCTATCATCATCGCTAATGCCCAACAGCAACCGAACGACTCGAAGCCGGTTGCTCGTCCAAATAACACGCGCCCGTACATACCCCTTGAGGACAGGATGGGACGTGCTTACTCCTTCCCCCGTGATAAAACAAGGAGGTTATTTGAGTTGGCATTGCGCAATAGGCTTATAAATCTGCCGGATCCAAAACGTCCGTCACAACCAAGTGACGTCAACGATCCTAATTACTGCCCTTATCATAGAGTGCTAGGACATCCGATCGAAGACTGTTACGTGTTCAAAAATTGGCTCGAAAACCAGTACCGTCAGGGCAAGTTTGCGCTATCCGACAAATGGAAGGTGAATCCTCCGCAACCCCACACCTATAAGGGAACGAATACGCCAGGGGCAACATGCTTCGTCATTGAAGAAGCTCCCTGGGAGGTTGTATTATCAGCCAAAACGAGGAGAATGCTAAATGATCTGCAGACCTGCCCAGCGGTCAAGTGGAAGAACCCCTTGGAGCCGCAGGTTATTGAGGGGATGTTGAGACCACGTCCGACTCCGAAGGCCGATGGTGGTAGTTCAAGCGTTCATAACCAGCCGTCAAAATCTTCGAAAAAGAAGAAGAAGAAATCTAAGAAGCCCGTGAAGCCCAGCGACAAGCGGACGGACTTACAGAAGCAGATTGACGCACTGGACGAGTATAACCAAAAGGCGCGAACTCCCATTACGCTCCAAGATTTCCTTGATCACGGCTTTCAAAAAGAAGAGGAGGAAGAAGCTTCATCGGATGAGTCCGACGGAGATATGGCAAGCTGTCATATGATCTCTCACTCGACCTCGAACGATGAAGGGACTTCTAGCACCAAGACGCCGGGGGCAAATACTGAGTCAAGGGTTCCGGAATTATCAATAGAAATGATTGACGCGTTTCTTAGTGAAGCTCGATTGAAAAGTAAAGCTGATCAAGAACGCGAGACGGCGATATTCGAAACGGCCAAGCGCCAGCGACTTGAGGGAGGAGCTGAGATGATCCCACTGGAGCAAAATGCCTCCACCGCTGACAAAAGCCAATTTAAGATAAAAAAGAAGTTCGCCAAGGCCATATCGATGGGCATGAAGCTACCACCCTCAGAAGAAAGTGTTACTAGCGTGGTAGAAATGCATCCCTCTTATTGCTTATATCATCAGAAGGTCTCACATTCTATCCAAGAGTGCAAAGCGTTCGATAAATGGTGGCAAGGATACGTTGCTAATCAACAACGCTTTAAACGGGAAAAACGCAAGGTTCGTCGGGAGCAAAGAAACACGACCAAAGCGCTTGAAAGAACTGCCGGCAACTGTCACATGGTTAACACTACCAGGTCACAAGTGCCCACATTTGGGAGCGACTCTGATGAGGAACTAGAGATTGCCCCTCTCTTTAAAGAGTCAACTTCGGGAAAAGAAGAAGAACCGAAGTCTTGCGAAAATATACAGCTGCGGAATCGGACACTGCCTGAAAAGAACCTCGGACCCTCGAATAGAAAAGACAAAGGGAAAGAGAAGGTCTCTGAAGACATCACTTTGGATGACCAAGTCGCGGAAGAGTTAACCGCCAAAAATCCGCCAAAGAGGAGTAAGGTGGATTACAATGTCTTAGCGCATCTGAGGAAGCTACCCTCACAACTCAGCATCCTCGATGCCTTGTTACTATCAAAGGAGGCGAGAGACTCTTTGATTAAGGCGCTACAAGATCCGGACCAGTTCCAAGCCTTCTTGGCCGAAGAAAAGATGAAAGACGAATTGGAAGAAGTGCACACAGCCGACGTTGCTTTTGGTGATGAAGACCTTCTCCTCGGGACGTGTGAACATAATCGCCCTCTTTATGTCTCAGGATACTGCCATGACATAAAGATAGGTAAAATCTTGGTCGATAACGGATCGTCCGTCAATTTACTCAATGTACGAGTGTTAAAGGAGATTTGCATGAGTGTCCAACACCTCGCCCGAGACAAGATCACTATCTCCGGTTTCGACTCTCAATCCTCAAAGACTCTTGGATCTGTGATATTGACGCTACGCTTCGGGTTGCTCGTCACAGACATCAAATTCCATGTTATAGATGCCAAGACGTGCTACAATGCTCTGCTCGGCCGACCATGGCTACACGAGTACAATATCATCCCTTCTACACAGCATCAGTGCATGAAGTATTCCAGGGATGGCCTCGAGTACACTGTGGCCGGAGAGTTGAATCCGTTTTCCTTGAACGAAGTTCGCAAGTATGAAGATGCCAAATACTTCTTGCCGAGCTTCGAAGACACGGAAAGGTGTCACAAACCGGAGAACAAAACTAATGCCACCATCCCTGTCTTCGGCAGTGACACCGAGGAGGAGGATATAATTTATTCAGGTCCATCCCAATCTACCAGGCCAAGACCATCCGTTCCTTCGTTGATCTTCGGTAGTGATTCAGAGGATGAAGTTCATGCTATATTCCCTGCTCGGCCTTCGATACGGATTTCCGATGATGAAGAGCGAAGTCTGCAGATAACCATGGTGCCACTCGAACATTACAAAGAACTGGATGTACTCGACACCAACAGCGTAGAAGAATTGCAGACATTCTATATCCCTCCCGGACGAAGAGGCGAGAAGGCAATCTTATTCTACCGTTCTGAAGAAAACAAAGTAGAAAAAGAAGTTTGGCATGGCGTGGATCCCACGCTCGACAGGCTTCAGCCTATCCATCTTCCCCGATATTATACCGAAGGTTTGAAGAAACTGCTAAAACGCCAGGGGATGTCCTTCACACAGACCGTTAGAAAAGCCAAATTCTATGACAAGGTCTGGAACATTCCCGGGACCCAATGCAAACTGCCTAATGGGAAAGTAGAAACCAAAGGGCTTGGGTACATCCGGCCAAAAAAGCGGGAGCTAGTAAACAGCTGTTATGCCATGTATGACTTCGATGAAGAGGCGGACGCTCAATGGGAGGATGCTAATCCTGAGCCAACAAAAGTTCCTGATGCAAAACCGCCCAGTCCATCGTCCGAAGACCAGATGAGCAAACTTATAAGGGATGCGAGTCAAAAAGCCCGAGATGATCACGATCGTGAAATGGCAATCTATGAGAAAGCTAAGACACAGCGCCTCTTCCAACAGGCAGTAAAGAACGAAGATGCCGCTCCTTGTCAACCTGCTACAAAAAAGGTTCGACGCGAGAACAAAAACAAGTCGAAAGGCAAGAGAGGCGCTCGACAACTACAAAGCAGAGCTAAGAAGCCGCGCATCCGAGAATCGAGCGTTATTGACTTAGCCCTCGGGAAGAAAATGGGTCGAGCATACTCTTTTCCTCGGAACAAAACAAGGAAAATATTCGATCTCGCTCTAAAACATCAAATGCTTACGTTGCCAGAGTCTAAACACCCTGAACAAGCAGGCGAAGTCTCCAACCCGAAGTATTGCTTTTACCATCGAGTAGTAGGGCATCCGCTTGAAGATTGCTTCACCTTTAAGAATTGGGTTGAGGACCATTACCAGCTTGGCAAATTCGCGTTGTCTGACAGTTGGAGGGTAGCGCCGCCGCAAAAGCACGAACCCGAAAATACAAGAATAAAACCAACTCCGCATTGGGATTGGCAAAAAATTCACACCTGCCATGTGATAACAATATTAAAAGAAGGGGCCGAAGACATGAACAATCTCCCTTGGTGCTTTGAAAGCGGCAGCGATGAGGTAATCTTAGAATTTCCCCCAGCTCCGAAAGAACTGGAGGACGGAATACATACCACTGCAGATAATCTCAAGAAAATTGAGTTGGGGACGGAAAATGACCCGCGACCGACATTCATCAGCGAGCTGCTATCTGAAGAAAGGGTGGCTGCATTAAAGGACGTGCTTCTGCAGCACAAAGATTGCTTCACGTGGAATTATTCCGAAATGCCGGGACTAGATCCAGAAATTGCTGTACACAAGTTGGCGATATCCCCAGACATTAAGCCAGTCAAACAAGCGCCGAGAAGAATGCGACTCGAGCTTGAGATGAGCATCAACGCCGAAGTCAAAAAGCTGATAGATTCAGGCTTCATCCAAGAAGTCCAATACCCTGAATGGATCGCCAACATCGTCCCGGTGATGAAGAAAAATGGGACAGTGCGCATATGCGTAGACTTCCGGGATCTTAATAAAGCTTGCCCGAAGGATGATTTCCCAGTGCCAGTCACTGAACTGATGATAGACAATACATCCACTCATGATGTTTTCTCCTTCATGGATGGCTCATCGGGATATAATCAAATAAAAATGCACCCTGAAGATCAGAAGCACACGGCCTTCAGGACTCCGCTTGGTATCTTTTGTTATAAAGTGATGCCCTTCGGTTTGAAGAATGCCGGCGCCACTTATCAGAGGGCCATGACGAAGATCTTCGACGACCTTATACACGAAATCGTCGAATGCTATATCGACGATCTCGTGGTCAAAAGCAAATCATACGAGGAACATCTCGAGCATCTGAAGACTGTATTTCAACGCCTTCTGCAATACAACTTGAAGATGAATCCTCTTAAATGTGCGTTCGGGGTTTCCTCAGGCAAATTCCTGGGATTCGTCGTTCGACACCGAGGTATTGAAATAGATCCGTCAAAGATCAAAGCGATCATGGAAATGCCTCCGCCGAGGACTCTCAAACAGCTGCGGTCTCTCCAAGGGAAAATCGCGTATATACGGCGATTTATAGCCAACCTTTCAGGAAAGTGCCGTCCTTACAGCCACCTGATGAAGAAGGGAACCCCATTCGTCTGGGACCAAAAATGCCAAGGCGCACTGGATGAGATCAAGCAATACCTGCAGAACCCGCCGGTGTTGGCTGCTCCGGTTAAGGGAAAGCCTCTTATCCTTTATACAACCGCCCTCGAAGGTTCTTTAGGCGCATTATGGGCACAAGAGAACGATCAAGGGAAAGAAAGAGCGCTCTACTACTTAAGTCGAGTCCTGCTGGGGGCAGAAAGCAACTACTCTCCCATTGAAAAACACTGCCTGGCGTTGATCTTCGCAGTAACAAAGCTTAGGCACTACGCGTTGGCGCACGAGGTCCGTCTGATTTCAAAAGTGGACCCTCTTAAATATCTAATGTCAAAAGCCATATTGACAGGACGACTCGCTAAATGGGCCCTGCTCTTGATGGAATTCTCGATAACGTATCAACCTCTCAAGGCAGTGAAAGGCCAGGCCATCGCCGACTTCCTCGCTGAGCATCCGATACCCGCCGATTCTCCTCTGAATTGCGATCTTCCAGACGAACATGCGTTCGATGCGATCGACGGTGATGATATCCGATGGGAGCTTTATTTCGATGGAGCATCTTCCATGAAGAAATGTAAACAAAGTACCCCTATAATTAAATCGGGGGTAGGACTCATCTTTGTAACTCAACAAGGAGGGATAATGCGCTACGCGTTCTCCCTAACGGAGCCGAGAACAAACAATGAAGCCGAATACGAAGCTCTGATAGCAGGCCTCGAGATCTCCATTGACATGGGAATTGAAGATCTCCTCATATACGGCGATTCCCAACTGGTCGTTAGTCAAATAAACGGCGACTACCAAACGTGCAAACCGGAATTGGTAAAATACGGTGAAAAAGTGCAGCAACTGCTAACCCAAATTCCCTCTTACACGTTGGAAAGTATACCGCGTGCGGAAAACAGCAAAGCGGACGCACTGGCCAAACTTGCTAAAGAATTGGCTGACGAGAACCTCGATGACGTTAGAATCGTGATACAAAGCCGTCGAGTGCTCGCCCCAACAGAAATATCTCCGAAATCGTCTGAAGAAAAAGGAGCGAAAGAGGAGACAACCCTGCAAATAAAAGACTGGGAAAATACCGAGGACTGGAGAGAAGTCTTCATAGACTATTTCAAGTTCCACCGAATACCTGAAGAGGCGTCCACGCGACATCAGCTCACGAAACGAGCTCTGTCTTTCGCCTTCGTCAATGATACTCTATACAAGAGGTCATTCGACTCTCTGTGGTTGAGATGCTTAGGACCTGACGAAGCGAGAAGGGTCGTCCAAGAAGTTCACGACGGACTCTGCGGTTCCCACCAAGCAGGCCCTAAGATGAAGTTGAAGATAAAGCGGATGGGCTATTACTGGCCCACGATGATGCAGGATTGCCTGGATTACGCGAGGCAATGTCATCCATGCCAAATTCATGGGGACTTCATCCATCAGCATCCCAATCCACTACATCCAACAATGGCTAGTTGGCCATTCGAAATGTGGGGAACCGACATAGTCGGTCCCATCGAACCAGCATCGTCTAGAGGACATCGTTTCATCTTGGCGACGACTGATTACTTCTCCAAATGGGCAGAGGCAGTACCATTGAGGGAAGTGAAGACGGAGAACATCCTCCATTTCTTCAAAACGCATGTCATCTACCGGTTTGGAACCCCGAGAAGAATCATCTCTGATAATGGGCCAGCCTATCGAAGTCATAAAATTAGCCGTTTTGCACAGCAGCACAATATAGACTGGAGATATTCCTCAGTTTATAACCCGCGAGCTAACGGTCTAGCTGAAGCCTTCAACAAGACCTTGACGAAGATCATAAAGAAAACAGTGTCACGAAATAAGAAAGATTGGCACGAAAGATTGCAGGAGGCTCTTTGGGCGTATCGGACTACGTTTAAAACGGCCGCGAACACAACGCCATACGCGTTGGTATTTGGGACGGAAGCAGTACTCCCTCTCGAGATAGAATTACCCTCTCTACGAGTGGCGGTCCACTACGAGCTGACAGACGAAGAAAATGCTCACCTTCGGTTTGAAGAGCTTGACGCCCTTGATGAAATCCGGCTTCTAGCACAACAAAATCTGGAAGCCTATAAAGCAAAGATGACGCGCTCATATGAAAGATTGAGCCGCCCGAGGACATTCCACCAAGGCGAACTCGTGCTAGTGGTCAAAAGGCCCATGATCCCCAATCGCGCCAAGCGGGGAAAGTTTGAGCCAAACTATGAAGGACCGTATATCATTGATAAGGTCTACCAAGGTGGGGCCTATCTACTTATGGACATGCACGGTGAAAGGCCTTTCAGGCCAATAAACGGACGCTTCCTAAAGAAATACTACGCTTAATGAGCCACAGCCTAGGTCAATGGTAGATGACGACGACTATGTCCGCTCGCTATCTTCCTAGGCTCAGGCTTTATAAGTAGTAGCCAACCCTCTTAGTGATGGACCGAAATGTCCTTAAACTAATAGCAGACCGAAAACGTCTTTAAACTAATACTGCAGCATCCTTGGGCTGACGAGATGAATAAAAAAAAAAATAATAATAATAATAATAAAAATAAAAATAAAGAAAAACGGTATGTCCATAAGCAAAAGGGGCGCGGACGAAAACCCGAAAGAGCTCCGTGAGTAAAAACAGCAGGACTACCGGCGAGTGTTTGTGAAAACCTGAAAGGGCGCAACCTCGTTAAGAACACTTATAGGGTCTTCTCGACCTTGTAGGGAGAAACCACCTGCGTGAGATCCTTACGACTCACAAAGGAGCAGCACACTTAGGAATCCCCACGATTCCTAAGGAGAAAATACGCTTACGAGATCCTCACGACTCGTAAGGAGAGCTCTCTTATGGGACCCTCACGGCTCATAGGATTTGAAAGTCTTAAGTCACAGAGACCTAAACCTGTGCTTAAGCAAACCCCCGCAAACTTCCAATATTGCCCTACAAGTGGTCCTATATTGGCCCTTGTATACAATCCACGGGCGCGAATAAACGTTTCCCTAACCAAGGTCCATCCATGACTGGGAATACGTTCGTATGGTAAACAACCCTTATAAATCCCCTCGATTTATGAGGAGAAAACCTTCCTGTAGGATCCTTACGACTTACAGAAGAACAAAACACTTAGGAACCCTCACGGTTCCTAAGGAGAAAATACACTTACAAGGTCCACACGACTTGTATGGAGAAATACCTTCACGAGACCCTTACGGCTCATGAAGTCAAAAGCCTTAGCCGACGGGACCTTAACCCCGGTCGCTAAGCCTCCTTTGTTCAACAACGATAGAGGCAAATGATGATTCGCTCCTGGTAATATCCCAGTTGCAGCGGTGCTGATGCCGAAATCGGTGTCCAATTTCAGGTTGACGGCGAAAGCCAGTAGACCGCTCATGCATACGAAATAGCCGAAATGATAGGGCAACTTGCAATAAAAAGCAGCAAGTAAAATGTATGCATGCAAAATAGCCGAAATGATCGGGCAACTCGTAATAAAGAGCAACGAGTAAAAACAAAATAATGAAAAGCCGAAATGATTGGGCACCGCGAAAAATAGCCGAAATGTTTGGGCAATCGCAACCTTCGCGATATAAAAGCTGAAATGATAGAGCATCGCGGAAATAAAATAAAAAAAAAAAATAATAATAAGAAATGATAAAATTTCGGCCCTACAGTTAAGATCACATCGATCCCTGTATACAATCCAAGGGCGTAAACAAAGAAGAAACCATACCTCCCCAGCGGATTCCGTCAAACGACAAAACCAAACCTCAACGGTTCATTTCAACCGAAGAAGCCAGTGACTTCAACGAAAATTCCTCGACTCACGGATACAAACACTCCTTGACGAGAGCCTCCTGATCCGCGTCGACCCGCAGAGCCACCAGTGCCTCCGTAGGAACCCTCGACTCGTTTCAAACCCCAAGGACACAAATAATCCTTGGCGCTTGGGAAAAAAATAATCCTGGCAAACTTCTCAACTCACGGATACAAACACTCCTTGACGAGAGCCCCCTGATCCGCGTCGACCCGCAGAGCCACCAGTGCCTCCGTGGGAACCCTCGACTCGTTTCAAACCCCAAGGACACAAATAATCCTTGGCGCTTGGGAAACAAATAATCCCGGCAAATTCCTCAACTCACGGATACAAACACTCCTTGACGAGAGCCTTCTGATCCGCGTCGACCCGCAGAGCCACCAGTGTCTCCGTAGGAACCCTCGACTCGTTTCAAACCCCAAGGACACAAATAATCCTTGGCGCTCGGGAAACAAATAATCCCGGCAAATTCCTCAACTCACGGATACAAACACTCCTTGACGAGAGCCTTCTGATCCGCGTCGACCCGCAGAGCCACCAGTGTCTCCGTAGGAACCCTCGACTCGTTTCAAACCCCAAGGACACAAATAATCCTTGGCGCTCGGGAAACAAATAATCCCGGCAAATTCCTCAACTCACGGATACAAACACTCCTTGACGAGAGCCTTCTGATCCGCGTCGACCCGCAGAGCCACCAGTGCCTCCGTAGGAACCCTCGACTCGTTTCAAACCCCAAGGACACAAATAATCCTTGGCGCTCGGGAAACAAATAATCCCGGAAAACTTCTCAACTCACGGATACAAACACTCCGTGACCAGAGCTTCTATGACTCACATCTTGGACAGTAAGGATTCAAAACTTACTCCCTGAACAATGGGACCCTGCAAGTCAATCCTAAATGGTCTCTTGCATACTATCCACGGGTCTCACTCTCTGAAGTCGATTCTCGACAAAGAGGGAAACAACCGCTTACGAGCCCTCTCGACTCGTAAGAGGGAGAAATTCTCTTATAGGATCCTTCCGACTTATGAGAGGAAACCACACTTGGGAATCCTCACGATTCCTAAGGAGAAAATTCACCTGCGAGATCCTCTCGATCCGCAGGGAGAAAAGTCTCTATGAGACCCTCACGGCTTATAGAGTTGAAAAGTCTTAGGCAGCAGATCTGAACCTGCGGCCTAAGCCATCGTTATTTCTTAAGAAGGTCGGGATACTCGTCCCAATCGTCCGTCAATTATGGTTATTAAAGTAGCGTACTGATTATAAAAGAAAAGAAAGACAGAGAAATGACACAAGGCATTACAAAATGTGTATCTTTTATTCATAAAAATTGGTTGAGTACAGGATACATTGTGCTAAAGGATAAAAAAAAAAAAAAACATATACATATAATTTACAAAGACAAATGATACAAGGGGAATTATGGGGAAGGAAGCGTCTTGCACAGATGTAGCAACCGCTCGCATATCTCCTTCCACGCCTTCTCCTGCTCGGCTACCGCCGTCAGCTCTGACTCCACTTGGGCTTGTTGCCGCAAGACCAAGGCGAGCTGCTCCCTCACGCCTTGATAAGCGGCCTCCCGACTTGGGATATGGCGCTCAACCACGTCAAGCTTCCTCTTTAAGTCTAGCCCATGAGAGATGCGCTCCAGGAGACCCTCAAAGATAGTCTTCACTTCGGCAGCGTTTGCCTCAACCTCAGCGCGCAGATGGGCCGTTTCGTTTGAGGTCTTTTGGCATTCCCTTAGTCTTTGAGCTGCTTCTTGCTCCAAGTGGTGGGAGTGCGAAGTGCTTTGCTCGAGCCAAGTTGTGCGTTGGGCGCTCAGAGCTAAAACTTCGGGAGCAGGGCGCGTCAACTCCAGCTGGTACAAGCAGGCCTCGATCTCCCTGCAGTGATTAACCCAAGATTCAACGACGCCCGCGCTGTGAAAAGTTACGAGCGCCGCTAACATAGGGTTAACATCCACAGCGAAATCTGCAGCGGAAGGGAGAGCGTCCATGCTGAGTTCTTCGATGTACCCGCTCAGCATGCCTAGACTCATCACGGCACCCTTTGAAGACGGACGTCTCAAAAAGGGGCCTGCCGGTGAAGAGACGCGAGCCTCGAAGGGAATTGGAGCCGGAACAATAGCTGCGAAACAAAACAGGTTAAACGATGGTTCAAAAGATGTTAAAGGGTTACCAAAAAGGGAATCTACTATACCAGCAGCAACGGACGGCGGAGCCGGAAGGGCCGGTAGCGCGGCAGGTCTTGCATCCCCTCCTTCGATTTGTGGCACTGCAATAAAGAAAAGGAAAGATCAGAAATTATCCCACTGCTAAAAAAAAAGGGGGGGTAAGTAAAGACATTATGGTGAAAGTATACTCACCGGCGCCACTGGAGGGAGAAGTGAGGTCGGATGGGAAAGAGAAGTGCGGGAGCAACACTTGATATAAGTGGTCAAAAAGCACTCCTACAAAGGCACAATAGTGTAATATTAGTACAAAAGCCGTAATTTTGAAAGATTAATGCATGAGTCATGAATCCATACCTTCCAACATCCATGACGGTACAAGGGAAGACGGGGAGGTAACTACGGCCAAAGCAGTAGTTGATGGTGCCCCCTCGAGCAATGGAGCCTCGGTACTGGCCACACCTGCAAGAACAAGCTTGTTAGAAGAGATCACAAGATATATACAAAAAAAAATGGAAACGCTGGTGACTCGAAAATTTACCTGACGAGCTGCCAGCAGAAACTGAGGTAGTCCCTTCCTCCACTGACGGAAGACCACCGCCTGTAGCTTCGTCACCCGACTCAAGGGGAACCGTTGTTACGCTCTCAAGCTCTGCAGGCGGCGGGGAACCATAGGCAGGGAGGGCCAAGATAGGAACATTGCCCGATTCCTGAGAAGGAGCGCCTAGCTCGTCTTCAGGAATCATGGCCGCCTCACCTGCCGTTCCCTCAGGATCAGCGATTACAGCCGTCCCGTCCATCGGCACCACGAGGTCCCCAGCCTCAAGTACCTCGCCCTCTACCGCCTTCGGCTCGGTTGAGACAATCATCTCATCTGCCGCCACTTCGGGTACGGCATCAATGACCTGCTCCGCGGTAAGTTCCTCAATCTCGGTTCCAGGCCCCATGACCCCGACAAAGTTGTCCACCGTCGGTTCGGGTTCGGCGAGTACCGCGTCCTCCGCTCCCTTGGGTTCGACGGTCGTTTCTCCCTCCCCCTCAGTCGGACTTGACCCTACAAGATGAGATATGTATAAGCCAATAGTTTTACAAATCATACAACAAGGCTCTGAAAGAAGTACTACCTGAAGCAGATTTATCATTGGCGCTCCGAACCGCGCGCGCCACTTGCCGACGAGCAGTAGACAGGGCCACAGGGGGCTCTTCAGAAGGAGTACTAGCGTGAGGAACAGTGCTAGGGCCCGCTCCTGCGGCCAGAGCAGCCCTGCGCGCTTTAGCTTCGCGTCTAGACCGCTTCCGCTCCTCTTGAGCCGATGAGACAGATGCCATCAGAGCTTCCTTGAGTGAAGCCTCCTCATCCGTGTAGAGGGATGCCTCCAGATTTTTCAGAGCATCCCTCGTCGTTGCATCGAGCCGAGGCTCTTGCGGCAACTTCGACGGAGCTGGGACTTCAATGACGGGCTTAGGAAGGGTTCTTGCGCCGATTAATACAACCCCTGTAAAGAAACAAGAGAAGGTCAGGTCGACTATCATAAAAAGACAACAAACTTTCCTTATAAAAGAGAACGGGGTAAAACACACCGACGCTTTCTAGGGCACGCTTCTTCTCCTCCGCCTGGAAGGTCTTCAGAGAGGCATCGATGGCCTTTTCAGTAGATTCACCTGCAGAAAATGAGGCAAATATTAGCTAAAGACAGTAATAAAAAGTGGGATAAAATGACAAATAAGGAGGCTGATGATTACCTGACTCGGCGAGCCTGCTTAACATTGCTTCGAGCCTCGCTGATCGCTCCGAAGCTGCAATGGCAGCGGCTAGATTGGTGTCCTCAGGGTCCACCACGAAACCCTCGTTGCTGCCGTACTCACATATAGTCTCGACAGGATGAGCCGCGGGCTCTAAGTTAAGAATTGCGTCGAGGGACAAGGTGGACTTCTTCTTCTTCTTTTCACCAGCCTTGGATCCACTCGGAGCATCTTTGCGCTTGCCAGTTTTGGCAGTCACTTTCGGGCGGCGAGTCCCGATGTCCGCTCCTACACCCGACTCCGGCGAGGCCGCTTTAGCCGTCTTTGTCGGAGCACGGGGTACCGTTGGGGCATCCACCGCAGTGGGCAGTGGCAGTCCACGCGGAGGGGCCAACACGCGTGGTCGATCGGCTCCAGCCTCTTTCGTCGGAGGGATAACCTGAACCCTGGGCTGCAATGGAGCCTTGCGATTGCCGCCGGGAGGCGCAGCCCTACGATCGACCAATAGACGTTTCTCCATCAAGATGATTGGTCCCATCGCGTGCGCGTACCAGGCCACATACGAATTGAGTATCTCGGGGGTACAGCTGGGCTCACTGATGAAAAAGTAAGAGCCTGTATTTAGCCGGATGAAGTGATGCATCGCATTCCGTACCCCCTCTGGACCGACTGCAGGTGTTCCCAAGAAGGCTTCCAATGGGACCCCTTGGTTATAACTCGATTGCCGGGCAAATCGATGCGGGTTATACCTCATGAAGAGGGCCGTGTCATTCTGCCTAAATACCAAGTAGCCCGGCCGAATGGAATAAAGGTGAAGAATTTCCCGAGCCTTCAACACGGAAACACCGCCTTTAAAGTCATCACGCAGCGACACCACTGACTTAGTGGTCTCGGAACCCATGGTGATGACCTTATCCACAAAAGAGGTCTTCGCCCCGACTAAATGCGAACGCAGAAGCAGTCCCCTGGACTCCCGCGGAGGTGCAAACACGATGGAAGCCCCGACCAATCACATGATTCTTGGAAGTTTGAATCTCTCAAAGAACTGAGGAGTTTTATGGGCACCAAACACTCCCCGAACATGCAGCTCCATCCAAGAAGTGAAGTAGTGCATCGGGAAGTTAGCAGGCTGTACCCCAGGTTCATTAGCGTCCGCCGCTATGCTAAGTCCGTTGTAAAGGTAAGCCAACCCGGCGATCCCCACTGATAACTGCAGACCGGCCACCGTTCGATGCGTCGGGTAAAATACAGAAGACCGCATGAGGCGTGGGTGCATGGGAAGCGCGAAGCTACACAGCCACAGACCTAAGAACCCTATGAAGAAGGTCTCCTCATCCATGCCAGGGACGGCGATCTCTGAGAAAGGGACGATAGCAGTGCCGGGAAGGTAGAAACTCCGCTGATCAATTTCTGATGAAGGCCGGCGGTCCAGGCCGAAACCAAAAGGGTCAGCACGTTGGGCGAATTTATCACCTCGCTCTGATAAAAATTCCGGGCGAATAAAGCGAGCAATGAAGTCCGCGAAACTAACACCTCGGTCGCCCAATTCCAAATGAAGCTCTTCGTAAATCTCCAACACCCTCACCAGGCCCGGATGCTGATGCTGGATGGCATTTTCCGGAGTTAAGTCGAGTACCACCTGCTTGGTGGCAAAGACGTACTCATCAGGAGGAAGCAGCTCCTCATAATGCTCCCCCCTCGCCGGTAAACCCGAAAGCTCAACGAACTCCTCTAGAGAAATGGAAACTTCCCTATCCGCCGTCAGGAAAGTATGCGTGGGGATATTCCATTGTTCAATGAAAGCCCTTGTCCACCACGTTGGAGGAGTAGGATATTCGAAAAGCGAGACATAGACGGCGGAGTATAAACCGATCTTCGTCAGATGAGCTCTTTTCGCCGCTAAGATGTACCGGGCCCATGGCAGGTATCCAGCAAGCGGTCGCGGATTCAATCCAATATTGTAGGCCTGTCCCCAAGGGCGTGCTTCACCCTGACAGATTCGCCTTCCTAAGATGTCTATGGCCGGCGGCGGCTGTACCGGAATAGCGCCGATTGCAGGCTGAAGAAGGTCGTCCGAATTCCAATTTTTAACCTCTACGGCATACTCCACCGGGGGTTTATCTGCGTAGGGGATCGTAACTATGGGTTCGGAGGGCGAAGCGGAACTAAAACTGCGACGACCCTGGATGATTTGGCTATACCACCTTCCCCATAGGTGGAGATGTTTGCACTCAGGATCACGATCTTTAATCAAGGCAAACACTACCCGGTCCACTGGTGCGTGTGGGAACCCTCCTTCCGAGCGAACGAAGGGAAAAGACAAGTCGTCAGACATCCTTCCTGCATAAAATATATATATATCATTAGTGGCTTGACACTTAACATTCAATAAAAATAATATATAAAAAAAATATAATAATAAAAATAATAATAATAAATAAAAATCTGGCTCCACGCTGTGATGCAGCGGGTAGGGGACCAAAGGGGGACCCACAAAATCAAGATGACGGCGCATCATTTGATGAGACAATCCCACCATTGAATGGGACTATCAGTCAATAAAAGAGACCCCCAAGAGAATATCCTCATTGGGGGGGAACCCCTAAAGACAAGGAGAAGATCTCCTCTTTTCAGAGCAAAGCTCTGTCACAGAGTGACATTTGTCAAACCCCTGTTTCAAAAGAATAAAACTTCTTAAAAAGAGCCTAGCTCTGTAGAAGTAATAAAAAACTTATAATTCCTAAGAATTAAAATTGTGGGATCTTAAAGATCCATGGAAACCTTTAAAAAGTTTTATAATTAATCTGTGGGCCCCTCTGTTCATGGGTTAAAACCTAAGAACAGAGTCTCTACAAATTTTTGAGAGCAAGGCTCTGTGAATAAAAACCCCAAAGAGGTTTCCTCTAGATCAAAGATCTATAAGAGCAAGGCTCTGTTGTAGAAACCCCAAAGGAGATTCTTTTAGATCAAAGGTCTATAAGAGCAAGGCTCTGATTATTTAAATTTGATTTAAATTAAATTAATTTAATTTACCTAGAATGGTTCTAAGGATAAAACTTGGAAGTTCTTAAAAATAGCAAGAGCAAGGCTCTGGAAGTTCTCAAGTAAGAGCAAGGCTCTGAAATCTAATTTCTTGAGAATGGTAAAAAATTACCAAGGACCAAGGGTCCTATTTATAGGCGCCTGCGCCTGTTCACCTGACTCGTCGATCCGACGGTCAGGATCTTGCCACCGTTGCACCCACGCGCGCGCCACGTGAGCGCAACGGTGGGGGGGCATCTGTTTCCCCCAATCAGAGCAAGGCTCTGTTGAATTTTGAAAATTCAAAATTCGAAGCAACGCTTCGGTTTCCGTGCGCAGCGCGCAATTTGCCACGTGGCAGAAGCTGAATGGGCAGCGTAACGCCCGAGACAGTGCGTCCCATCAGAGCAAGGCTCTTCAGAAAACGTAATTAAAGACTTAATTGCGCAAACGCACGGATGCGCGACACGTGTCTGCGCAAGCGCATGGATGCACGACACGTGTCTGCGCAGTTGCGCAGTCACAACTGCGCAAACGCACCGATGCGCGACACGTGTCTGCGCAAGCGCACCGATGCGTGACACGTGTCTGCGCAGTTGCGCAGTCGCAGCTGCGCAAACGCACCGATGCGAGACACGTGTCTGCGCAAGCGCACAGATGCGGGACACGTGTCTGCGCAGTTGCGCAGTCGCAGCTGCGCAAGCGCACGGATGCGCGACACGTGTCTGCGCAGTTGCGCAGTCACAGCTGCGCAAACGCACGGATGCGCGACACGTGTCGCAACTGCGCAAACGCTCGGGTGCGCGACACGTGTCTGCGCAGTTGCGCAATCGCAACTGCGCAAGCGCTCGATGCGCGACACGTGTCATTTGCTGGTGAGTTGCGCAGCAACTGAATGAAGATTTAGATAAATCTTTTCTGTTCTCCTGTAAAACAGGAACCCTTGGATCAAAGATCCAATGGTGGGAAAATTCCCAAAATTATTCAGGAAAGATTTTGTTAACAAATCCAACAAATTTGTGGGCACTATAAATAAGACCCCAAGCCTCATTCAAAAGGAGATCAAGGAGATAATCAGAGAGAAAATCAATCATCAAGAGAAGGATAAACTTCTGAAAAAAAGGGCTCTTGAAGATTAATCAAGAACAAAAAAAAGAAGAAGGTAAAATTTCTGAAGAACAAAAAATAAATAGTGCCTTGCACTTGATATGAACCCCTGGTTCTAAAGAAAAAAAATAAATAAAAGAATAATAAATAGTGCCTTGCACTTAATATGAACCCTCGGTTCTGTATGATCAGGAAAAAACAAGAACTTGTTTTTCCTTTGATCCAAATTCAAATCAAAAGTGCCATGCACTTGCGTTCTTCAATCTGAAGATTTCTAGGGTTTCTGCAACCCCTTGTTTTGGGCCAGGCCCAAATTAAATTGAAATGATAAAAGGGCAAGGCCATGTTTGGAAAAATTCCTGAGTTTCTGC
Source organism: Agapanthus africanus (assembly GCA_030015575.1). Classification (NCBI taxonomy): domain Eukaryota; kingdom Viridiplantae; phylum Streptophyta; class Magnoliopsida; order Asparagales; family Amaryllidaceae; genus Agapanthus; species Agapanthus africanus. Next base: position 120,763,774 of record JASDDO010000031.1, read on the forward strand.
AAACTCATTATTTAAAAGGGCCTGGCCCAAACTAAACTGCAGAACAATAAAAGGGCAAAGCCCTGTTTGTAAAAATTTCTTGAGTGCCTGCAACTCATCATTTAAAAGGGCCTGGCCCAACCCAAGGAAATTATTGAGTTTCTGAAACTCATTATTTAGAAGGGCGAGGCCCTGTTTGGAGAATTCCTGAGTTCTTGTAACTCATTAAAAGGGCCTGGCCCAAACCAGACTTGCAAAATAATGAAAGGGGCAGAGCCCTGTTTAGATCGATTCTTCTAATCGGGCAGAGCCTAAAAATAAAAATTGGACTTAACCCAATCCTGGCTGTAAGTCCTTAAATTAAATGCCTCCCATAAAACAAGTCATGACCGGTTCGAGGGTACATCTCCGAACTCCTTTGACATCTGTCGTTGTAATTCCTCAACGACGTCAAAGAGGCGACGAGTCCCAACGACCATTCATCTAAAAACGGACCGAAACGTCCCTAAACTAATATCGGACCGAAACGTCCCTAAACTAAAGATGGACCACCACGTCCTTAAACTGGCGATGGACCGAAACGTCCCTAAACTAATATCGGACCGAAACGTCCCTAAACTAAAGATGGACCACCACGTCCTTAAACTGGCGACGGACCGAAACGTCCTTAAACTAATATTCACTCCAAAATGAGAATATCGGACCGAAACGTCCCTAAACTAATATCGGACCGAAACGTCCCTAAACTAATAATGGACCGCCACGTCCCTAAACTGGCGACGGACCGCCACGTCCCTAAACTGGAATATGGACCACTACGTCTTTAAACTGGCGATGGACCACTACGTCCCTAAACTGGAACAATAGAGCCAATTGCTCTTTTGTCGGATCTAAACGGTCCCGCCTAAGTTGATCTTAACCCCAAATACGGTTAACGTGTCCTTAGACATTTAAATAAACAATAAAACTCCAAATTAACTTTGGTTCAAGGGTACATCTCTGAACTCCTCAGACGCCTGTCGTTGTAATCCCTCAACGACGTCAGAGAGGTGAAGAGTCCCGACGGCCGGATAATTAAATCAATCATGATGTTAAGTTGATCTTAGTCTAAAACAGGACTAACGTATCCTTAACAAATGTTTAAGTCGATCTTAGACGCAACGCGACTAATGCATCCTTAAACTAAAAACACCAAACCCAAATCTAAGTAAATACGGATTTGGACTAATCTACGTCCTACGGGTGACGACATCACTCAGTCTCCGTATACAATCCACGGGCAATCACAAACAAGACAAACACACACGACACGAAGTGAAATTCTGGAGAAGGAGAAAGTTGTTACCGCGATGCGGTAGCGTAATTAACTGCAGGGGCTTGCGTCTGCAGGGAAGAGCGTCCCCACAATCAAAAACCCCTCACCCTGAGGGGGAATCTGACGAAGTCTGCTACATCGGCCGCATCCGTCTAAACCTCCGATACACGGTGCCATAAATCAACTTGGCATCTTCGGAGAGATAGACGGATAAAACCAAATAGCATCTGCCCCGAACCCCAGGCCACGGACGTCCTAACGTCTCGGCCGCCGTTCGGAGGGGAACAATATTTATTAACCCAACCATTATGATTAGCCATGGTTTAGTCTCTACATGAGTTAGTATATGATATTAACTCACCCATGGTTCCCATTCAACACTAGATTTTTTCCATGGTTGTTTTTCTTCATCTCCTTCCTCTAGCTCTTTTGCAATTTGGGAGGTGAAGAAAATGAGTGATAAAAATATTTCTAAAGTGAGCAAAATTCCTACTTCATCATCCTCTACTGGATTAGCTATTTAGTTTAGGGTGTTTGCTTCACTAATCCTTAATTAGTGAAGAGGTGGCTTGGATTGGTGTCTCCTTGACGTAGATCATCTTCGGCCTCGAAGACTTCGTGCAAGCTTGTTCCTTTCATCTTGTGGAGCCATTCTAGAGTCCGGAAGATCACTACTTGGAGCGAAGGGACTACTACACGGAGCTATTGAAGTGAATGACCGGTCTACAAAGGTTGTATTCCATGTTCACTTAGATGTAAAGTTGTTTACATATTCTATTGTCTAATTCTCTAGTTAAGATTCTAGGGTTAGGATTGTTTAGCATGACAAATTTTTGAAAATGGCATGGACGATACCTCCCGAAACCTTGCTGTCGTGCTAGGCATTCCTGCAGTGGTATCAGAGCCAAGCTAGAGAATTAGACGATGTTTGTAGAATTACGAAACCGAAATAACTCCGAAACACTCGAAACAATAATCTAGTTTCTGTCGAAATTTTTAAGGTGTCTAAATTTTTTTAAGCAATTGCAGAATGTTATATGAGATGTAACATGAACACCACAGAAATTTGAGCCCCCCTCGCCGGAATTTGGCCGGAGACATCTAGTTAAAATTCGAGCTCGCCGGATTTTTTGTGGGCTTCAGGCTTCAATTTTTGGTGGTGTTCCAGTCTCTGGGTTTTGGTGTTTCAGGTGTTGCTTGTTTTTACTGATATTGCATGTGATGTTATATTTCTGTAAAGGCAATTCGGAGTGTTTCGTAGTCGTAATTCTAACAACGTTTTGGGTTATTTAGACGACATTAAAAAGTTTGAACGGATATCAATAACCCATTTTTTCCCTCGCTGGAAATTTTCAAAGAGTTGGATTTTTTCCAAGTTTAAAATCTTCAGAAAATCATACAGGTGTTTTCTATGGTCCCTCTAGAAGAACGAAATCCTAACTCGATTCTATGACCGTCGGAACCGCCACCAAACCTTAGTGTTTATGGTAGTTCCGCGGCCGCATAGGTGAGGCAAGGGTTCACCCTTCTACGGTTGGTCTATAGGTGTTGTGGCATGTTCTGGGTATTTTTTAAACTCCGCTCAAGTGTTGAGCTCTTTGGGAAATTTTGGGTGTTTGTCGATTCGATTGAAAAGTTTAACACCGTCTAGTTATCTGTGATTTTGATACAATACTTGGAATCCACAATATTTAGTTTTGTGAAAACTAATTTTAATTTTATAAATCTAGAAATTTAGTCTCAAGTGATCGGTTGCCACGGGATTTTGATGTGGATTAAAAGTCCGTCGCAATCACGTAGCGTACGCGGATACTCGTCGGGTAACCTTACTAGATAGCCACGCCCCATAGCCTCGACCAAGTGACTATAGGAGAACCCCGTCACCAAAAGCATCCGTTCGGGTGCTCTCGGCCGCGGTGTTCCGCCTAAGTGCACTTCATCGACGGCATCGGGGGTGTGGCCGTCTACTAAAGTTTCCGACGAGCATTCGATCAGGTTGTCGGGAATCTTGTTGAATTACCCGACTGGTTATTGAAAAGTGTTTTCAATATCGATACTAAAATGCGGGGTTTATAATTGTTAGGCATGTGATGTCTAAGGAATTCATTTGGTTAGGCATGAAATCCAAAGTATGTGATACATTGGGTTTATGATGTCTAAGGTGGTTGCGGATTCCAATTGCTGTAGTTTTTCACTTTCTTTTCTGCGACCGTAAGTGTAATATGTGGTGTATCGCCGGTTTCGTTGCTATATGTCAACGACAGTTGGGATACGCATATTTACTTACGTTGATGACATGTGATGTTATGTGTTGCTGTGATATGTTATATTGGATCGTCGTGTTTTGAATAGCCGGGAGGGGGTTTATGTGAGATGAGTGTTTTTCATTTTCATTCATGTAAAGACTTGTATGTAATATTATTTTATTGAGGCACTTCCGGGTTGAGGATGATGTCACCATTGATGTATATTATTTACTTTTCCGCATTAGGATAGACCCAAGGAGGAGAGCACAAGTAACCGGGTTCTAGAGTCCAGTGGGAGACCATCTCGAGGAGTCGAGACCGGGTCTCCTAACTCTAGAATTGGTAGGGTTGCTTGCCGCTCTCGTAGGGGTTTAGGGATGTGGGTTTGGCTATTCATCATGACCGTGGAATCCGCGTTTTTTACTGGTTTAATTTAAAACACGGAATTCCTAGTATATCCAATATTTCATTTGTGTTCTTCTGCTGTTGATATTCTGTGATGTGATCACTTTATATGATGAGACGAATGCTTATATTATATATACGATATATAATAAATATTGCTGCTTTTTTTCTTCTGTGATGCTTAGGAAGCATGATTGATGGGACTTCATTAATGAGATTAATGAAATAAAAGAAACCCAAAGATGTTGTAGAATCTTGTTTTAAAAACTGTAGCTCTAGTTCTTGCTTTGCATAGCGGTATTCCTTGTAGGATATCCAGCACCTTATTCGATAAGGAAAGAGCCGAGATCGCTTCACCGGGAGTGACCTCTTTAGCGAAACTAGCAGATGCTACAACCCACTCGGTTTTGTTTTTGATTGCTTTTTTAGTTCATGCTTTGCATAATGGTATTCTTTGTAGGATATCCAGCACCTTATTCGATAAAAAAAGAGCCGAGATCTCTTCACCGGGAGTGACCTCTTTAGCAAAACTAGTAAAAGCCTCAAAAACACTCCTTTTCAAAATCAATCGATTCTACGACGATATCAAGTTCATTACGCAAAAGGTTTTCTTAAAAACCTGTCGTAGCCCTCCATCATTTCAGATAAGTACTTTTTTGTATTCGTGCTACGTTTGATGACCTTAGCCAAGGCGTAGTGTGCGGTAGCTAATTAGTGCTTATCTGCAGCATATGATGCGATTGAGTTAGGGTAGTCGTGCGGCTTTGTTGACCTTGGCCAAGGGTCGTACACGTGGGTTTAATTCAATCATGAAATGAGGGGTTGAACTTGGCTAGCGCTTATGATTTGTTGACCATAGCCAAGGTCATAAATTGCTAGGGGAAAAATATTATCGGGAATTTCAAGTGTTGAAATTTGCAATGAGATTGCATACCTTCTATGAGATAGTTGGATCCCGATACCCACTGCGAGTAAGAGTTACTACTGGGAGAATTTTACATATTACAATTAGCCGATCAAGTAGGTGTCTAGAAAGGTGTTAACGGGGTTACGCCCCTGGGAAAACGAGGTTTATTATAATTAGGTATGTGTGAAAGTACAGGGAACCTCCCTCAAAGTACCGACACTGGCCTGGCCGAAAGATTGGCGAACTTGTAGGGTGTAATTAATCCCGGCTAGTCTTACCTTTTAGGGTTTGAAGGAAGATTTGATAAAAACAGTAGGAGCCATCCTGGTTAGATAAAATAATAACCAATCTGATCTTGCAAGAGCATACGCTGAGTGTTTTCTTCTCTCTCTTGGTAGCGACCGTAACATACCTTGATCAAGATAATAATTTGGATGCATTGACCGAACCTGCTTATTATACTGAGCTGGGGAACGTTGGTTCCGCTCTATGTTATAATTGTTATAAGTCCGAGCAGGAAATAGGGGAATATCTGGATTTCCACGCAACCCAAATGAAGAATAAGCATGTTGATACATATTATTCGGGTGTGTTCGTTATCAATAACTGTTTCTCAGTATCCTCTGCGTCCTAGGTATGAGATACCGGAATGGGATCCCACATATGTAAGAGTTACATGGTCTACTGTAAGGTAGAGAACCGGAATTGGGTGATATGTCTCTAAGTGTTAGAGAATGGTGCAATTGTTGCAGCCAAATCAGTTGACAAATATCACCTTGTATTACCAAATGGTAAATACATTGATTCTGAACAAATGTTATTACATGCCGAACCTGATATACAACATTACATCAATTTATTTATTGAGTTAAAGAATGATATAATTCTGTATTGGAGGATAATGTTGTGAACATTTTCCTTAATCAAGAGTTGATTGGATCAGGCACGTTATGTAATGGCATATAAGTTCTAAATCAAACCACAGTTCAAAGTATGAAGAACACACATAAGAGGAGTAGTTCAGAAATGAACGAATCCTTCTTGTGGAATTGTAGACTAGGTCATATCTATGCGACACGACCAGCTAAATTACATAAGGATGAATATGAGAATCTGTTCGAATTTTCATCTTATGATACTTTCGAGTCTTGTCACAAAGGTAAAGTGACCAATATTCCGTTTACTGGAAACAGAGAAAGAGTCACTGAACTCTTGGGACTGATACATGGTAATGTACATGGTCCTGTGTCTACAAATGCCAGGGTTGGTTCTTTGTACTTCATTACATTCATCGACGATCTCTCAAGATTCGGACATATGTTCCTGTTGAAACACAAATATGAAATTTTGAGAAATTCAAGGAATATAAGCTTGAAGTTGAGAACCAGACGGGTAGAAGTATTAAAGTCCTTCGATGAGATCGGGGAGGCGAATACTTGGGCATGGAGTTCCTGGATTTTCTAAACGGAGAATGGGATTCTCTCTCAGCTTACTCCTTCGAGTACACCGCAGTACAACGGTGTATCGGGGTGGAGGTATCGCACCCTATGAGATATGGTGCGCTCTATGATGAGTACTGCTGAGTTGCCTGTTTCCTTTTGGAGTAATACACTTGAGAAGCTGCATGGCTATTGAATGGGGTTCCATCCAAATCAGTGCCTACCACTTCATATGAGATATGGAATGGGAAGAGACCATGTCTTAAACGAGTTAAGATAAGGGGTTGTCCGGCCTATGTTAAAAAGCAAAATCCGGACAAGCTCGAGGTAAAGTCAGTTCTGTGTAAGTTTGTTGGATATCCCAAACATTTGCGAGGGAATATCTTCTACCACTCTAAGGAGAAAAAGGTGTTTTGTTTCTCAGCATGCTACCTTTTTAGAAAAGGAATTTTTTATAAAGAAATTAGTGGTCATGAGATAGAACTGGAAGGAGTTCCAGCTGGACAAACTAACAGCTGATGATTTGGTAAAACCAAAGGATTCAATAGTCTCCAACGAGCGTCAGCCTCTCCGCGAATCTGGTAGGGTTCCTCATCCACCTGAGAGATACTACGGTTTCCTCGGTGACAGTGGGAGCGAGGGTTGCATCATGGTAGATGATGACCCAACTAGGTTCAAGCAGGCCATCACGAGTGGGGACTCTGTGAAGTGGCTCGATGCTATGCGATCAAAGATGGAATCCATGTACACCAACAAAGTATGACTTTGAATGTTGCACCTGAAGGGGTAAAACCCATTGGGAGCAAATGGATCTTGAGAAGATTCTTGGTGTAGATGGAAAAATTGAGACTTTCAAAGCTAGACTTATAGTAAAAGGCTATCGTCAATAACCAGGTGTGATTTATGATGAAACCTTTTCTCCAGTGCCTATGCTTAAGTCCATCATGATTATAGCACGCATCGCGGAGTTGGAACATTTGTTTTGATGTGGCAGTCAAAGTGTTTGACTTCATCAAAAAGGTAGATGAACCTTGTATATACAAGAAGGTTGTAGAGAGTAAGGTTGTTTTCCAGGTATTGTACGTAGATGACATACTCTTGATAGGAAATGGTTTTCTATGCTACACTCGGTCAAGCTTCTCTTATCACGAGGATTCTCCATGGAAGATCTGGATGATACCTACTACATCTTGTGGATTATGATCTATGGTAATAGATCTAAGTGGATGTTGGGAGTATCCCAAATCCAGGTACATTAACACCATACTAAAGGGGTTTTGTATGGAAGATTCTAAGCATGGTGGTTCGCCCATTTACTCAGGAATCACTTTCTCCAAAAAGATGTCTTCCAAGACTGATTTGGAGAGAGCTCGGGTGCAAGGGATACCCTATACTTCGGCAGTTGGCTCTATCATGTATGCGATATTATGTACCCGACCAGATGTAGCTAACTCACTAGGTGTAGTGATTTGGAATCAATCGGATCTTGGGAAAATCACTGGAAAGCTGTGCAGGACATTCTTAAGTACTTGAGAAACACTGAAGAAATGTTCTTGGGGTTTGGTAACGGTGAACTCCAGTGGGAGTCCTTTACCAATTCGAGCTTTCAGAGTGATATGGTCGACTGAAAGTCAGTCACAGGCTTTGTCTTTACCCTCAGTGGAGGGACGGTATGTTGGAAGAGTTCCAAGCTAGATACCGTGGCAATCTAGATGATAAAGGCTGAATACATCGCTACCAACGATGCTACCAAAGTGGATGTCTGGATAATTCTTGTTTATGAGATGAACATGGTTCCTACCATTGAGCGTCCAATAACTGTTATTGTGACAACAATGGAGTTGTGGCTTTGGCCTAGGAACGCCGGTCCCATTAGCGATCCAGACATATTCTGAGGACAGTATCACCTGATCAGGAAGATGGTTGATCTCCAAGGGATCGAGGTAAGGAGAGTTGACGCGAAGGATAACACGGCGGATCCACTCACAGAGGCCTTTCCCTAGAGAGACTTTTATGGGGCGTTGAGTATGAGATACTACAACAAATGGCCTTAGTGCAAGTGGGAGATTGTTAGTTATATGTATGCCCTAGAGGCCATTATTATACATGTGATGTATATTATAGTGGATGCTTGGACATATATAGGGAGGAATTTCTTGCTCGATATGATAATATGCTATCTGGTTGCTCTTTATCTTAACATGTACACTTATTGTCTCTCTATTACATGTTGATAAAGCCCTTAGGATGAGTACTTGACTACCAGGATTATGATGCAGATCATACTAGTGGGGCAGAGGTAGTCGGTAAGTACATCCTTCAAATGTTCATAGTCGTGGGAGTATCGAGATGGGGCATCGATATTCCAGAGTAGACTAGCATATATGCTTCTTGACCCATATGATGGGCGATGGATGATCCCATATCCATTGGTGTTTGACATCAGAGATGGTATACGGGTGCTCAGTGGAGACTAGGTACACTAAACGGACTCGCCGAGAACTTCTAGATGGTATTATACCTATCGTCAGATAGCAGTTCTCTGGTGACACTGGTACAGGTTAGTCTATCGACCCGAGATCGTCATAGAGTCTTGTGTGATTCCCACCGTGCTTTGATTTCCACCTTTCCACGTTCAAGAGATCGTGAAAAACGGTGGTTTTTGGGTACAGTCCCGAGTCACATGGAGGCAATAAGCGATAGGAGGGGATTTCGTCTCTTCCGGTATTGGGGGTTGATGTTGCGCTATGCTTGATTGGCCATAACAGGAAATCCCTAGCCAGGGTTGTTGAGATCTACTGGTAAGTGTTATCAGTAGTTTCTCGAACCGTTATGAGCCTCACATCGGCATGACTTATCAGGCTATTGGGATCTGACGTTATACCACCCTCAGGCTGTAATATGTGACATATCAGACGAATAGACCGGACTGTACTGTAGTGTTACTTATTGGATTCACAGGAGTATGAGCAGGCTTGCTTGTTGATCTTCTGTTCGCTCAATACCCGGGTGGCCATTACATTTAGCAGACTGCTTGCGGCTTGTGGGTGACTGATATGATCACCACCTACTGCCGGCGTATTGACGAGTCTTTAGAGTCCTACACAGAGGTTTCCTGGCTCAAGCGAAACGAAGTAGGAGCACATTTGTGATATGTGCGGGACCGAGATTAATGCGCGTATGTGATACCGCATTCTATTCTCGCAATATGTGATATCCGTCGGTTATATATGATATAGCAGGGTTATCGGATCAAGTGTTGATTCGATAAGTTGATACATTTGATATTAGTCGGTTGTATGTGATATAGCCTGATTATTAAATCAAGTGTTGATTTAATAATTTAATGTATAATTATATATATGATATATTAATTTACATTAACTAATATTTGCTCACTTAAGCATTTCTTTTTCTCACTTGTGCATTTAGTATATATGTGATATATATTAATATACATTTTTGTGTGTCATGCTAGATGATACATGTGACATGGGTGTATGAGACTCACACCATGCTTAACATAATCAAGGGTTTTATTATTTAAAGTAATTCAAAATTGAGTGGAAATTAGTCATGGTTCATGCTTAGTGGAAGCTTGTAGAATCATTTACTAAGTCCACCAATTTTGTTTTACTTAAGATATTTATTAACCCAACCATTATGATTAGCCATGGTTTAGTCTCTACATGAGTTAGTATATGATATTAACTCACCCATGGTTCCCATTCAACACTAGATTTTTTCCATGGTTGCTTTTCTTCATCTCTTTCCTCTAGCTCTCTTGCAATTTGGGAGGTGAAGAAAATGAGTGAGAAAAATATTTCTAAAGTGAGCAAAATTCCTACTTCATCATCCTCTACTAGATTAGCCATTTAGTTTAGGGTGTTTGCTTCACTAATCCCTAATTAGTGAAGAGGTAGTTTGGGTTGGTGTCTTCTCGACGTAGATCATCTTCGGTCTCGAAGACTTCGTGCAAGCTTGTTCCTTTCATCTTGTGGAGCAATTCTAGAGTCCGGAAGATCACTACTTGGAGCGAAGGGACTACTACACGGAGCTATTGAAGTGAAGGACCGGTCTACAAAGGTTGTATTCTATGTTCACTTAGATGTAAAGTTGTTTACATATTCTATTGTCTAATCTCTAGTTAAGATTATAGGGTTAGGGTTGTTTAGCATGGCAAATTTTTGAAAATGGCATGGACGATGCCTTCCGAAACCTTGTTGTCGTGCTAGGCATTCCTGCATTGATTTCCTCCCTACCATGCTCAAGAGAGCATGCAAACAGGTGGATTTTGGGTACAGTCCCGAGTCACATGGAGGCAATGAGCGATAGGAGGGGTTTCGTCTCTCCCGGTATTGGGGATTGATATTGTGCTATTCTCGATTGGCTATAACAGGAAGTCCCTGGGAAGGGCTGATGATGAGATTTACTGGTAAGTGTTATCAGTAGTTTATCGACCCGTTATGAGCCTCACATCAGCATGACTTATCAAGTTATTGGGGTCTGACGTTTACCACCCCCAGACTCGATATGCGACATATCAGACGAAGAGACCGGACTGTACGATAGTGTTACTTACTGGATTCACGGGAGTATGGACAAGCTTGCTTGTTGATCTTCTGATCGCTCAGTATCTGGGTAGCCGTTACGTCCAGCTAGTACCGCTGACGGCTTGTGGGTAACTGATATGATCATTACCTACTGCTGGCGTATTGACGAGTCTTTAGAGTCCTACACAGAGGTTTCCTGGCTCGAGCGAAGCGAAGTAGGCACATATGTGATATGTGCGGGACCGAGATTAATACGTGTATGTGATACCGTATTCTAATCCCGCAATATATGATATCAGTCGGTTATATGAGATATAGCCGGGTTATTGAATCAAGTGTTGATTCGATAAGTTGATATAAATGATATTAGTCGGTTATATGTGATATAGCCGGATTATTAAATCAAGTGTTGATTTAATATGTAATCATATATTTGATATATTAATATATATTAAACTAATATTAGCTCACTTAAGAATTTCTTTTCTCAAATACATTTAAATATATATGAGATATATATTAATGTATATATTTTTATGTCATGCTAGATGATACATTGGACTTGGGTGTATGAGACTCATACCTAACTAAAGATAATTTGGCTGATTAATTATTAAGGGAAAAATCAAAATTAGGTGGAAATTAGCATGGCTAAATATGCTTGTGGAAGCATGTAGAAGCCTTGACTTAAGTCCACTAATTTTGTTTTACCCATGGTTGAAATGGTTCATCACTTGATCTTCTTCTTCATCTCCTTCTTTGCTTTCTAGCTTTTGAGTGAGGTGAAAAAGAAAAGGAGAGAATTAATTCTAAAGTGAGCAAAATTCCTACTTCATCAATCTATACCAAACTAGCTATTTAGTATAGGTTGTTTGCTTCACTAATTTCTCAATTAGTGAAGAGGTAGCTTGAGTTAGAGATTCTTCGACGTAGATCATCTTTGGCCTCGAAGATCCTTAAGTAAGCTCGTTCCTTTCGCCTAGTGGAGCCTAAGAAGAGTTCGGGAGCCACTACTTGGAGCAAAGGGACTACTACACGGAGCTTTAGAAGTGAAGGACCGGTCTACATAGGTTGTATTCCTATTTCACTTAGTGTAAAGTTTGTTTACATGCATATAAAACCCTAATTCTCTAGTTAGATCCTTGGTTCGGGTTGCTTAGCACTCTAGATTTTTGAAATTGCATACTTGATGCTTGCCGAAACCTAGCGAGGGTGCTAAACGAACCCAGCAATGGTATCAGAGACAAGCTAGAGCATTAGGAGTGGTCTAGGCGAAGTTAAAGTGTTCGATCGACTTTTCAAAACCCTAAACTCCCACTCTCTGAATTTTTTTTCAAAAGTTAGAATTTTTAAAGTTAAAAATATACAGAAATTTGTGCAGGGTTTTCTATGGATCCCCAAGAAAAACGATGGCCCAACTCGACCAAATGGCCGCGCAACCGCGGCCAAACCATGGGTTTAGCCGCGCAACCGCGGCCAAACCATGGGTTTAGCCGCGCAACCGTGGCCAAACCATGGGTTTAGCCGCGGTTCCGCGGCGCCATTGGTGAGGCAGGGAACGTACCTTCTTGTGCTGATTTGTAGGTACTAGTGGCACTCTCTGGGTATTTTTAAATGTGACTCAAGTGTTGAGGTCTCTTGGAATTGTGAGTGTTTGATAAATCGATCGAAATGTTTAACATTGTCTAGATATCTGTGATTTATGATACAATATTTGGAATCCACAATAATTAGTTTTGTGAAAACTAATTAGTACTTTGTAAATCCAGTAATTTAGTCTCTTTTGATCGGTTGCCGCGAGGTTTTGATTCGGATCAAAACTCCGTCGCAATCTCGTTATAGTATGCGAACGTTCGTCAGGTAACACTACTGGATAGCCATGCCCCATAGCCTCGACTAAGTGAGTGTAGGAGAACCCCATAGCCAAAAGCATCCGTTCGGATACTCGCGGCCGTGGTGTTCCGCCTAAGTGCGCTTCGCCGACGGCATCGGGTGTGCGGCCGTCTATTAATGTTTCCGACGAGCATTCGATCATTCATTGGGAATCTTGTTGAATTACCCGACTGGATATTGAAAAGTGTTTTCAATTTGAGACTAAAATGCCGGGTTTATAACGTTAGGCATGAAATTCGGAATATATGATATTCCGGATTTATGATGTCTAAGGAATTTATATGGTTAGGCATGAAATCTGAAATATGTGATATTTCGGGTTTATGATGTCTAAGGTGGTTGCGGATTCTAATTATTGTAGTTTTCATTTCTTTTCTGCGACCGTAAGTGTAATATGTGGTGTATCGCTGGTTTCGTTGCTATACGTCAACGACAATTGGGATATGCATATTTACTTACGTTGATGACATGTGATGTTATGTGTTGCTGTGATATGTTATATTGGATCGTCATGTTTGAATAGCCGGTTTTTTTTGTGTGAGATGATAGTTTTTCATTTTCATTCATGTAAAAATTTGTATGCAATATTCTTTTATAGGGACACTTCCGGGTTGAGGATGATGTCACTATTGATGTTTATTATTTACTTTTCCGTATTATGATAGACCCAAGGCGGGGAGCACAAGTAACCGGGTTCTAGAGTCTAGTAGGAGACCATCTCGAGGAGTCGAGACCGGGTCTCTTAACTCTAGAATTGGTATGGTTGCTTGCCGCTCTCGTAGGGGTCTTGGGATGTGGGTTTGGCTATTCATCACTGTTGGGTTACGGCAGCGCCCCGACCATCAATCCGTGACCAAATGCGGAACAAAAATTTATAAAACTTGGTGCTACCACAACCAATTACCCGGATCTACCCATAAGCCCTAGATAACAAAACATGCAAAGGAGTTAGAATGGTTATACCGAATAGATCCGTGTCTTTCGGTCTTCAACCATCATCCCAAGCTCCTAGGGGCTTCTTTGATCAAGCTTGATCTCCGGCCTCCCTCCATCGAAGATGATCCACCCGAGAGTCTATGCAACGAGCTCCAACCTCATATCCGAGGTAACTATGGTACCTAGATCGCTACTCTAGATACCGTAGATGAAATAGAGAGTGATGAAGGATTAATTTGTCTCAAGACACCCAAGGATTCTTAACTCATGAGAGGGTTTGGGTGGAGCTAGAGAAGAAGAAAATGCCATGAGAATGAGGTGTTGAGTGCAACTCAAGAGAGAGAAAAAGAAAATGAATAATGGCTTGTGTTTTTGTTTTTTGTGTGAGTGCGATAAGAAATAATGAAGCCATCACATAAATGTCCATGTCTCCAAAATATCTTAGTCAACAAAAAATATCTCAAGTCAACTGTTCAGTTGATAAAACTGCATATTTGTTATTACATTTTTCCTACTATTTCCATATTAAAAAAGGTATTTATTATAATATATCATACATATGAGGGTTTATGTGTAAAAATACTATTTTTCCATGTGTTGATATATTATAATTAGAATTTGGTAGGAAATTGTATGCAAACAATATCATTGACCAAATCCTGGTAGAACAAAGTCTACTAAATATTATTTAAGTTGTTGTGCAGAATTTTTCCAAGTTGTTGTGCAGAATTTTTCCAAGAAATCAGGTTGTTAAAGAAACTTGGCTAATTAAGAAAACAAAACTTGGAGATCAAGTCTGGCAGCAACCACGAGAAGATTTCAAAGATCCAAAGCTTCCAAAGATTTCCACATGTCACAAGGATCTACCCACAGAAAATTGATCAAGAGATCTCCACCATTGGCCGCGGATCTGCGGCCAAAACCCCCTTTTGGCCGCGGATCCGCCGCAATACAGAGGATTTAGAAGCTGCAATTTTTTGGGGAGAATCTTTACTGTTATCTTCCATATTTGGAAGCAAGGGTTATGGCTTTAGGACTATAAATAAAGACCGAGAGCCTCTTGGAAAAATTATCAAGCTGACGACGAGATCACGAAGTCCCAGACGGCTCACGTATCCAGGATGATCATTAACGGTTCATCTACCTCCTTGGAAGAGATCGAGAAGCAAACTAGGTTTTTGTAATCATTTTCTAAGGAATCAAAGTGTACTTGATATTGTTGATTAATAAAGGTAGCTTTCTTCTTCTTATTCTATTTCTTCGTAGTTTAATTATGCATTTTCTCTCCATCTCTTTTTCTCCCAACAGGCGCGAGTGATTCTCTGCTTGTTAGGGTTCGTAGGATTAGGGTAGGCTAATGGATGATGAACATCCCTAAACCCTTTTTAAGTCCTATAAAGTTTATAAACTTTATCAAAAGAATCATTAACATCCTACTCGGGCGCGCTAACAATTCTTTGTTAGTCCCGTCCGCGATTAGAGATTAGATTAATGATTGTTTTGGTAAAGGCTAGATATGAACGGAGTTCCGTGTCGAGATAAGGGTTAAGAGTGGGATTCCTTTTCCCTCCAGAAACCCTAATCTACACGCATCATCGTCGTTCTAGTTTTAAATCTATTAAAGGATAAAAAGGGTAACTTTTAATTAATCGTTCATGACTACTAAATCCTAACGAACCCTACAAGCCCCCTTATTATATTAACTACATCCATAAATAATCTAGATTTATACTCTGCATTAGTGCTTAACGTAGATCTAGAAACCATTCATCAACATTCTTATTTCTTCCTTCTTTCTCAACACATCTAAAGTAAGAGTAAAAGGTTCCACGTTTCCCAGAGGACGACCCGTACTCATCTCGGTCTAGCTACACACGACACCGTTATGATTGCGGTTACGTTAACTACAAACACACAATCTTTCGAAACAATCAAATGGCGCCGTTGCCGGGGAGACGTGCGTAATTTTTTGTTCTTACTATTTGTGTTGAATTCTTATACGATCTGTATCATAAATAAAACAAAACTGCAAATTGTATATTTAACGATTATTCTGTGAATTTTGCGAGGGAATCTGGAGTCACAGACTTGAGGAAACAGGAGACAGATGCATTCATTGAGATCCAGAGAAGTAGTGAAGGCCACAGAAAAAAATTCATCAATTGATCTCTCCCTCTTGCAGCGGAACCGCGGCCGGAAGTGCACATCGGCGGCGGAAGCGCGACCAGTTAGGAGATCTAGGGCTTCAGTCTTCTCTGGTAAGATTCTAACCTCCTTCTCCCTCCTCTGAAATCCAATAAAATATCTTTTCTGCAGGATTCTTTGCAAAATATCGCCGCTCAAAAATCTTTTTGCAAAGTTTTGTTTTGCGGTTTGTTTTTGCATATAATACGGATTTTTAAGGGGCAAGACCATATCCAGATTAGGTGGGGATTTCATCACCCTTCCTAAGCCCCACAAATCACAAACCGAGCATCTGCATCAACCCTACATTAATTTAAAAAATATCTAGACCAGACTCTAAGGACAGTCGCGCTCAATAAGGACATAGGAAGGTCGTGGGTAATCTATCTCTTATCCGCGTTACTTTTGTGGTGTCTAGGCAAGTATATCTAAGACGAGTGGTTACTTAATTAGGACCACTACTTTCGTAGTGGGGAGTCTCCCACTCACCTGGCACTTACCTGGCTACAAGGGTAGTAAAGAGGCGGTAGAGGATTGATCCTACGGCTTGTCCTTTGGAAGTCTAGGAGCGGTCTAGAGACTGGACCTAGGTAACCATAGTTCTAGGGTTGTTTGTGCATTTTTGTGTGATTTGTCTAAATCCGTCATTTTTCAAAACAAACCATTTATTTTCTCCCCTTTTTACCCCTTCCCCCTTCTTCTCTTCTTATAATGGGTGACCTAAACAGAAGAATACTTGCCGAGCTTTGCTGTCCACAACTAGATATCTCTTGTTTTCGTAATCCCTTCGGTATACTGTCCGGCTCTTCCATGTCCTAAAGAGATCATATAGAACAAGCAGGAAGAAACAGTTGGCCACCTCAGTCTAGGTCTTATCAACCGTATCCTAATCCTACACCTGTTTCAGTTCATACCCAGAGTGAGGAAGCCCCTAGACAAATGACCATTGCTGAGCACATAGCTAGGGCTAGAGGCCAAAATTTTAACCCGGACCAATATCAAACATCACCACCACTGTCCAGAGAAGAGTTTGATAGGCGGTTTGTGGCATATAAGATGTCTATTGAAAATAGCCAACCAACCAACCCATATCAATATTCTTCTTATCATAATATTGATCCTACTCCTATCCAAGTTTCGCAACCATTCTATTCCTATCAATCCAATCCGACTTTTCCACCTTCTCTAGACAGTTCTTCTAATCAGTCATTTGGGTGTTTTAATCATCCATAAGAATTTCAATCTTATCCTGTAACCCCTTATCGACCCAAGTCTAGTCTTGAGCAGACATTAGAAATTTTTTTGGAAATGTCGAACCAAATGACAGAGTGGATGCAAGCAAATAATTTCAAACCTGCCCAAAATTTTTAAGTATATGATTCGGGCATAGGACAAAATGAGAATTTGGGTAGTGAGACAGAACTGTACACCCTTCCTAATCAAACCTCCCCATTGCAAACTGAAATCCACAACTCCAGTTTCATAGATTCATCAAGTACACCAAATAGAATGTCTGATAAGTTGTGTGACTTTGTAGTGTTTGATTTACCCGACTGTGAAGGGTCTATTTCAAGTGAAACGATACCCAACCCTTGTGATCTCTACACCTCCACTCTTGACCCAAAACTGATTGAAAACCATATTTTTGATGAGGAGTTTGAGAATTTTAACCTTCACTTGAATGAGGTGATTGACGTTGGGGATATATTGATTGATGAACCCGAAATTTTGGATGATTTTGTCCCACCAATTCATCAGATCCTTTCACTTCCTTGTGGTCATCATCTTGAGCCTTTAATTCTTCCCGAACCCCAAATACGTCTTGAAGTTGATAATAATGGTATAACCGAGGATCAGACCGAAGAAATACAGCCTCCATCTTCCACATCTGGTACAGCGACACTCGACACACCAATTTTTTTACCCATTTCACCTTCTATTTTCTCCGGTTCTTCTTCTGTTCCTATAGTTTCAGTGAGTTTTGATGAATCACAATCCGTTAATTCAAGTTCAATAATACCAGAAATTCAAATTGATATGGATATTTTTGAAAATGAGGTAGATGAGTTTTTCGAGTCCTCTACCTCAATGATTTTTGATGAATCAAGTAGGATAAATTCTGGCACAAAACTCTTTGACAGCAAAATCTTCAATCACACCATTGATAAAAGTTTTGAAGAAATTTTTGCTGACGAACTTGAATTTTTAAACAATACGGATTTTGTGATTGATTAATCTCCACCTATAGAGGTTGAACCGCCACCATTCTTTCTTCCTAATCATTCACATTCATCCTCATCCTTTCTTTTCTCTAATTTCAAACCCTTTCCAGACCACCTCTTATCCCTTCCCCATTTTTTCTTGACTCGATACAACACATTCTTCCACCAACCTATATGCTATACTCATAAAATCTTTGAATGGTTGGTGTTAACTTTTGGTCTTTGTAAAGTCTTACTTTGACCAAATGACTCACCCCCTCTTAAAATGCTTCGTATTGTTTAACTCATGTTTGAAGGGGGGGTTATATTTTTGGCTCTTGAACATAACTTTTGTCCTCAAATTTGTGAGCCAAAAATAAGTTTGGGGGAGGATTTTCACTTTCATATATTCTGTCCCCATTAATAATGTCCTCCCAAGCTTACAGGTTTTTGTGATCCAGCAGATAGCAACAGTGAGGACACTGTTGAAACAAGTTTGGGGGAGGTTTGTGCTTATTTACACATCAATTTGCATCATATTTTGCATAAGCACAACATTTTCAAAAATTTAAAAAAAAATTTTTATAACAAAAGTGTAGAAAGTGAAAAATTACATCCAAAAGATAGGAATAGTTTAAGAAAACCAAGAAAATTAGAAGTTTTCTTAAACGAACTGGTAATAAGTAGTTATGAGCCGTTGTCCCAAGGGTTAGTAAGATGAAGGAAGTCACTAATTTGAGGATAAAAATAAGTCTGAAAAATAGTTTCTATTCTGGAAGCCAAACATTTGAATGTTTATACCCTACTATATGCACTTACACACGTCTTGAAACTCGGGATAGTAGAGGATACCTTGAAATGCTCTTGTCTAAAAGCCAAAGTATGAAGAAAATGAAAAAAATTGAAGAAAATATAAAGATGGTGAAAAGAAAACTGAATACTGGTTTTCTTATCGCCAAGGCAGCAATAAAAAAATATAGCGAGGGTGCCTGTTCACCTAGTGCCCTAAGGCCGACTGGTCTGGGAGTCACTGCTAAGCCTTAGGTGGTGCAAGATGAGGAAAATATTATCATCTAATCAGCAAGCACATAAGTAATCGGTCGGTTAGTACCTCAAGAAGTATTAACGGCCGCATGAAAATGTATGAGCAAATCTAAATATTCATCAAATTAAAAAGTACTGAGGTAGATGGACAAGAGTATGATAGCTTGAATTGAATTCTCTGAGTGTAGGGATGTTCATTACACAAACGTAGGGTTATATGATCGATGTTTGGATTAAAGGTAGGAATGAAGAATAAAGACAATGTTTTATTGAGAGATGATGTGATTTCTAACATCTTTTCATGACTATTAAGATAGGGCTCATGACTGCTGAAAAGCTAGTATAGTTGGAAACTCTTATTTTCAAAGTCTTTCATTTATGGTTCTTATCTTTATATGTAAATTTCACCATCTCTATTTTGTTATAGGATTTTGTGGGTGTAATCCGCTAAAAACCCTCAGGAGACAATACTCCTCCTACTAGGGACACCTAGAGGTTTAACGGTTTGTTGCACGTGCTCAGTGCAATCGTGTTTGCCTACGAAAGTATGCTTAGTTTTCCCCTTTCTTTTCCTCCTTCTCTTGAATAAACTAGTTTGCTCGGGACGATCAAAGATAAGTTTGGGGGTATTTGTTCAGTTGATAAAACTGCACATTTGTTATTACATTTTTCCTACTATTTCCATATTAAAAAAGGTCTTTATTATAATATATCATACATATGAGGGTTTATGTGTAAAAATGCTATTTTTCCATGTGTTGATATATTATAATTAGAATTTGGTAGGAAATTGTATGCAAACAATATCATTGACCAAATCTTGGTAGAACAAATTCTACTAAATATTATTAAAGTTGTTGTGCAGAATTTTTCCAAGTTGTTGTGTAGAATTTTTCCAAGAAATCAGGTTGTTAAAGAAACTTGCCTAATTAAGAAAGCAAAACTTGGAGATCAAGTCTGGTAGCAACCACGAGAAGATTTCAAAGATCCAAAGCTTCCAAAGATTTCCACATGTCACAAGGATCTACCCACAGAAAATTGATCAAGAGATCTCCACCATTGGCCGCGGATCCGCGGCCAAAACCCCCTTTTGGCCGCGGATCCGCCGCAATACAGAGGATTTAGAAGCTGCAATTTTTTGGGGAGAATCTTTACTGTTATCTTCCATATTTGGAAGCAAGGGTTATGGCTTTGGGACTATAAATAAATACCGAGAGCCTCTTGGAAAAATTATCAAGCCGACGAGATCACGAAGTCCCAAACGGCTCACGCATTCAGGATGATCATTAACGGTTCATCTACCTCCTTGGAAGAGATCGAGAAGCAAACTAGGTTTTTGTAATCATTTTCTAAGGAATCAAAGTGTACTTGATATTGTTGATTAATAAAGGTAGCTTTCTTCTTCTTATTCTATTTCTTCGTAGTTTAATTATGCATTTTCTCTCCATCTCTTTTTCTCCCAAAATGCGCGAGAAATTCTCCGCTTGTTAGGGTTCGTAAGATTAGGGTAGGCTAATGGATGATAAACATTCCTAAACCCTTTTTAAGTCCTATAAAGTTTATAAACTTTATCAAAAGAATCATTAACATCCTAATCGGGCGCGCTAACAATTCTTTGTTAGTCCCGTCCGCGATTAGAGATTAGATTAATGATTGTTTTGGTAAAGGCTTGATATGAACGGAGTTCCGTGTCGAGATAAGGGTTAAGAGTGGGATTCCTTTTCCCTCCAGAAACCCTAATCTACACGCATCACCGTCGTTCTAGTTTTAAATCTATTAAAGGATAAAATGGTAACTTTTAATTAATCGTCCATGACTACTAAATCCTAACGAACCCTACAAGCCCCCTTATTATATTAACTACATCCATAAATAATCTAGATCTATATTCTGCATTAGTGCTTAACGTAGATCTAGAAACCATTCATCAACATTCTTATTTCTTCCTCCTTTCTCAACACATCTAAAGTAAGAGTAAAAGGTTCCACGTTTCCCAGAGGACGACCCGTACTCATCTCGGTCTAGCTACACGCGACACCGTTATGATTGCGGTTACGTTAACTACAAACACACAATCTTTCGAAACAATCAAATAGCGCCGTTGCCGGGGAGACGTGCGTAATTTTTTGTTCTTACTATTTGTGTTGAATTCTTATACGATCTGTATCATAAATAAAACAAAACTACAAATTGTATATTTAACGATTATTGTGTGAATTTTGCGAGGGAATCTGGAGTCACAGACTTGAGGAAACAGGAGACAGATGCATTCATTGAGATCCAGAGAAGTAGTGAAGGCCACAGAAAAAAAATTCATCAATTGATCTCTCCCTCTTGCGACGGAACCGCGGCCGGAAGTGCACATCGGCGGCGGAAGCTCGGCCAATTAGGAGATCTAGGGCTTCAGTCTTCTCTGGTAAGATTCTAACCTTCTTCTCTCTCCTCTGAAATCCAATAAAATATCTTTTCTGCAGGATTCTTTGCAAAATATCGCCGCTCAAAAATCTTTTTGCAAAGTTTTGTTTTGCGGTTTGTTTTTGCATATTTTAATACGGATTTTTAAGGGGCAAGACCAAATCCAGATTAGGTGTGGATTTCATCACCCTTCCTAAGCCCCACAAATCACAAACCGAGCATCTGCATCAACCCTACATTAATTTAAAAAATATCTAGACCAGACTCTAAAGACTGTCGCGCTCAATAAGGACAGAGGAAGGTCGTGGGTAATCTATCGCTTATCCGCGTTACTTTTGTGGTGTCTAGGCAAGTGTGTCTAAGACGAGTGGTTACTTAATTAGGACCACTACTTTCGTAGTGGGGAGCCTCCCACTCACCTGGCACTTACCTGGCTACAAAGGTAGTAAAGTGGCGGTAGAGGATTGATTCTACGGCTTGTCCTTTGGAAGTCTAGGAGCGGTCTAGAGACTGGACCTAGGTAACCATAGTTCTAGGATTGTTTGTGCATTTTTGTGTGATTTGTCTAAATCCGTCATTTTTCAAAACAAACCATTTATTTTCTCCCCTTTTTACCCCTTCCCCCTTCTTCTCTTCTTATACTGGGTAACCTAAACAGAAGAACACTTGCCGAGCTTTGCTGTCCACAACTAGATATCTCTTGTTTTCGTAATCCCTTCGGTATACTGTCCGGCTCTTCCATGTCCTTAAGAGATCATATAGAAGAAGCAGGAAGAAACAGTTGGCCACCTCAGTCTAGGTCTTATCAACCGTATCCTAATCCTACACCTGTTTCAGTTCATACCCAGAGTGAGGAAGCCCCTAGACGAATGTCCATTGCTGAGCACATAGCTAGGGCTAGAGGCCAAAGTTTTAACCCGGACCAATATCAACCATCACCACCACTGTCCAGAGAAGAGTTTGATAGGCGGTTTGTGGCATATAAGATGCCTATTGAAAATAGCCAACCAACCAACCCATATCAATATTCTTCTTATCATAATATTGATCCTACTCCTACCCAAGTTTCGCAACCATTCTATTTCTATCAATCCAATCCGACTTTTCTACCTTCTCTAGACAGTTCTTCTAATCAGTCATTTGGTAGTTTTAACCATCCACAAGAATTTCAATCTTATCCTGTAACCCCTTATCGACCCAAGTCTAGTCTTGAGCAGACATTAGAAATTTTTTTGGAAATGTCGAACCAAATGACAGAGTGGATGCAAGCAAATAATTTCAAACCTGCCCAAAATTTTTTAGTATATGATTCGGGCATAGGACAAAATAAGAATTTGGGTAGTGAGACAGAACTGTACACCCTTCCTAATCAAACCTCCCCATTCCAAACTGAAATCCACAACTCCAGTTTCATAGATTCATCAAGTACACCAAATAGAATGTCTGATAAGTTGTGTGACTTTGTAGTGTTTGATTTACCCGACTGTGAAGGATCCATTTCAAGTGAAACGATACCCAACCCTTGTGATCTCTACACCTCCACTCTTGAACCAAAACTGATTGAAAACCATATTTTTGATGAGGAGTTTGAGAATTTTAACCTTCACTTGAATGAGGTGATTGACGTTGGGGATATATTGATTGATGAACCCGAAATTTTGGATGATTTTGTCCCACCAATTCATCAGATCCTTTCACTTCCTTGTGGTCATCATCTTGAGCCTTTAATTCTTCCCGAACCCCAAATACGTCTTGAAGTTGATACTAATGGTATGCCCGAAGATCAGACCGAAGAAATACAGCCTCCAACTTCCACATCTGGTACAACGACACTCGACACACCAATTTGTTTACCCATTTCACCTTCTATTTTCTCCGGTTCTTCTTCTGTTCCTATAGTTTCAGTGAGTTTTGATGAATCACAATCCGTTAATTCAAGTTCAATAATACCATAAATTCAACTTGATTTGGATATTTTTGAAAATGAGGTAAATGAGTTTTTCGAGTCCTCTACCTCAATGATTTTTGATGAATCAAGTAGGATAAATTCTGGCACAAAACTCTGTGACAGCAAAATGTTCAATCACACCATTGATAAAAGCTTTGAAGAAATTTTTGCTGACGAACTTGAATTTTTAAACAATATGGATTTTGTGATTGATCAATCTCCACCTATAGAGGTTGAACCGCCACCATTCCTTCTTCCTAATCATTCACATTCATCCCCATTCTTTCTTTTCTCTAATTTCAAACCCTTTCCAGACCACCTCTTATCCCTTCCCTATTTTTTCTTGACTCGATACAACACATTCTTCCACCAACCTATACGCTATACTGATAAAATGTTTGAATGGATGGTGTTAACTTTTGGTCTTTGTAAAGTCTTACTTTGACCAAATGACTCACCCCCTTTTAAAATGCTTCGTATTGTCTAACTCATGTTTGAGGGGGGGGGGTATATTTTTGGATCTTGAACATAACTTTTGTCCTCAAATTTGTGAGCCAAAAATAAGTTTGGGGGAAGATTTTCACTTTTATATATTCTTGTCCCCATTAATAATGTCCTCCCAAGCCTACAGGTTTTTGTGATCCAGCAGATAGCAACAATGAGGACACTGGTGAAACAAGTTTGGGGGAGGTTTGTGCTTATTTACACATCAATTTGCATCATATTTTGCATAAGCACAACATTTTTAAAATTTTAATTTAATTTTTTTTTATAACAAAAGTGTAGAAAGTGAAAAATTACATCCAAAAGACAGAAATAGTTTAAGAAAACCAAGAAAATTAGAAGTTTTCTTAAACGAACTGGTAATAAGTAGTTATGAGCCGTTGTCCCAAGGGTTAGTAAGATGAAGGAAGTCACCAATCTGAGGATAAAAATAAGTCTGAAAAATAGTTTCTATTCTGGAAGCCAAACATTTGAATGTTTATACCCTACTATATGCACTTACACACGTCTTGAAACTCGGGATAGTAGAGGATACCTTGAAATGCTCTTGTCTAAAAGCCAAAGTATGAAGGAAATGAAAAAAAATAGAAGAAAATATAAAGATGGTGAAAAGAAAAATGAACACTGGTTTTGTTATCGCCAAGGCAGCAATAAAAAAATATAGCGATGGTGCCTGTTCACCTAGTGCCCTAAGGCCGACTGGTCTGGGAGTCACTGCTAAGCCTTAGGTGGTGCAAGACGAGGAAAATATTATCACCTAATCAGCAAGCACATAAGTAATCGGTCGGTTAGTACCTCAAGAAGTATTAACGGTCGCATGAAAATGTGTGAGCAAATCTAAATATTCATCAAATTAAAAAGTACTGAGGTAGATGGACAAGAGTATGATAGCTTGAATTGAATTCTCCGAGTGTAGGGATGTTCATTACACACACGTAGGGTTATACGATCGATGTTTGGATTAAAGGTAGGAATGAAGAATAAAGACGATGTTTTATTGAGAGATGATGTGATTTCTAACATCTTTTCATGACTATTAAGATAGGGCTCATGACTGCTGAAAAGCTAGTATAGTTGGAAACTCTTATTTTCAAAGTCTTTCTTTTATGGTTCTTATCTTTATATGTAAATTTCACCATCTCTCTTTTGTTATAGGATTTTGTGGGTGTAATACGCTGAAAACCCTCAGGAGACAACACTCCTCCTATTAGAGACACCTAGAGATTTAACGGCTTGTTGCACGTGCTCAGTGCAATCGTGTTTGCCTACGAAAGCGTGCTTAGTTTTCTCCTTTCTTTTTCTCCTTCTCTTGAATAAACTAGTTTGCTCGGGACGATCAAAGATAAGTTTGGGGGTATTTGTTCAGTTGATAAAACTGCACATTTGTTATTACATTTTTCCTACTATTTCCATATTAAAAAAGGTCTTTATTATAATATATCATACATATGAGGGTTTATGTGTAAAAATACTATTTTCCCATGTGTTGATATATTATAATTAGAATTTGGTAGGAAATTGTATGCAAACAATATCATTGACCAAATCCTGGTAGAACAAAGTCTACTAAATATTATTTAAGTTGTTGTGCAGAATTTTTCCAAGTTGTTGTGCAGAATTTTTCCAAGAAATCAGGTTGTTAAAGAAACTTGCCTAATTAAGAAAGCAAAACTTGGAGATCAAGTCTGGCAGCAACCACGAGAAGATTTCAAAGATCCAAAGCTTCCAAAGATTTCCACATGTCACAAGGATTTACCCACAGAAAATTGATCAAGAGATATCCACCATTGGCCGCGGATCCGCGGCCAAAACCCCCTTTTGGCCGCGGATCCGCCGCAATACAGAGGATTTAGAAGCTGCAATTTTTTGGGGAGAATCTTTACAGTTATCTTCCATATTTGGAAGCAAGGGTTATGGCTTTGGGACTATAAATAAAGACCGAGAGCCTCTTGGAAAAATTATCAAGCTGACGAGATCACGAAGTCCCAGACGGCTCACGCATCCAGGATGATCATTAACGGTTCATCTACTTCCTTGGAAGAGATCGAGAAGCAAACTAGGTTTTTGTAATCATTTTCTAAGGAATCAAAGTGTACTTGATATTGTTGATTAATAAAGGTAGCTTTCTTCTTCTTATTCTATTTCTTCGTAGTTTAATTATGCATTTTCTCTCCATCTCTTTTTCTCCCAACATGCGCGAGTAATTCTCCGCTTGTTAGGGTTCGTAGGATTAGGGTAGTTTAATGGATGATGAACATCCCTAAACCCTTTTTAAGTCCTATAAAGTTTATAAACTTTATCAAAAGAATCATTAACATCCTAATCGGGCACGCTAACAATTCTTTGTTCGTCCCGGCCGCGATTAGAGATTAGATTAATGATTGTTTTGGTAAAGGCTAGATATGAACGGAGTTCCGTGTCGAGATAAGGGTTAAGAGTGGGATTCCTTTTCCCTCCAGAAACCCTAATCTACACGCATCACCGTCGTTCTATTTTTAAATCTATTAAAGGATAAAAAGGGTAACTTTTAATTAATCTTCCATGACTACTAAATCCTAACGAACCCTACAAGCCCCCTTATTATATTAACTACATCCATAAATAATCTAGATCTAAATTCTGCATTAGTGCTTAACGTAGATCTAGAAACCATTCATCAACATTCTTATTTCTTTCTCCTTTCTCAACACATCTAAAGTAAGAGTAAAAGGTTCCACGTTTCCCAGAGGACGACCCGTACTCATCTCGGTCTAGCTACACACGACACCGTTCTGATTGCGGTTACGTTAACTACAAACACATAATCTTTCGAAACAATCAAATGGTGCCGTTGCCGGGGAGACGTGCGTAATTTTTTGTTCTTACTATTTGTGTTGAATTCTTATACGATCTGTATCATAAATAAAACAAAACTGCAAATTGCATATTTAACGATTATTGTGTGAATTTTGCGAGGGAATCTGGAGTCACAGACTTGAGGAAACAGGAGACAGATGCATTCATTGAGATCCAGAGAAGTAATGAAGGCCACAGAAAAAAAAATTCATCAATTGATCTCTCTCTCTTGCGGCGGAACCACGGCCGGAAGTGCACATCGGCGGCGGAAGCGCGGCCAGTTAGGAGATCTAGGGCTTCAGTCTTCTCTGGTAAGATTCTAACCTTCTTCTCTCTCCTCTGAAATCCAATAAAATATCTTTTCTGCAGGATTCTTTGCAAAATATCGCCGCTCAAAAATCTTTTTGCAAAGTTTTGTTTTGCGGTTTGTTTTTGCATATTTTAATACGGATTTTTAAGGGGCAAGACCAAATCCAGATTAGATGGGGATTTCATCACCCTTCCTAAGCCCCACAAATCACAAACCGAGCATCTGCATCAACCCTACATTAATTTAAAAAATATCTAGACCAGACTCTAAGGACTGTCGCGCTCAATAAGGACAGAGGAAGGTCGTGGGTAATCTATCGCTTATCCGCGTTACTTTTGTGGTGTCTAGGCATGTGTGTCTAAGGCGAGTGGTTACTTAATTAGGACCACTACTTTCGTAGTGGGGAGTCTCCCACTCACCTGACACTTACCTGGCTACAAGGGTAGTAAAGAGGCGATAGAGGATTGATCCTACGGCTTGTCCTTTGGAAGTCTAGAAGCGGTCTAGAGACTGGACCTAGGTAACCATAGTTCTAGGGTTGTTTGTGCATTTTTGTGTGATTTGTCTAAATCCGTCATTTTTCAAAACAAACCATTTATTTTCTCCCCTTTTTACCCCTTCCCCCTTCTTCTCTTCTTATAATGGGTGACCTAAACAGAAGAACACTTGCCGAGCTTTGCTGTCCACAACTAGATATCTCTTGTTTTCGTAATCCCTTCGGTATACTGTCCGGCTCTTCCATGTCCTTAAGAGATCATATAGAAGAAGCAGGAAGAAACAGTTGGCCACCTCAGTCTAGGTCTTATCAACCGTATCCTAATCCTACACCTGTTTCAGGTCATACCCAGAGTGAGGAAGCCCCTAGACGAATGTCCATTGCTGAGCACATAGCTAGGGCTAGAGGCCAAAGTTTTAACCCGGACCAATATCAACCATCACCACCACTGTCCAGAGAAGAGTTTGATAGGCGGTTTGTGGCATATAAGATGTCTATTGAAAATAGCCAACCAACCAATCCATATCAATATTCTTCTTATCATAATATTGATCCTACTCCTACCTAAGTTTCGCAACCATTCTATTCCTATCAATCCAATCCGACTTTTCCACCTTCTCTAGACAGTTCTTCTAATCAGTCATTTGGGAGTTTTAATCATCCACAAGAATTTCAATCTTATCCAGTAACCCCTTATCGACCAAAGTCTAGTCTTGAGCAGACATTAGAATTTTTTTTGGAAATGTCGAACCAAATGACAGAGTGGATGCAAGCAAATAATTTCAAACCTGCCCAAAATTTTTCAGTATATGATTCGGGCATAGGACAAAATGAGAATTTGGGTAGTGAGACAGAACTGTACACCCTTCCTAATCAAACCTCCCCATTCCAAACTGAAATCCACAACTTCAGTTTCATAGATTCATCAAGTACACCAAATAGAATGTCTGATAAGTTGTGTGACTTTGTAGTGTTTGATTTACCCGACTGTGAAGGGTCCATTTCAAGTGAAATGATACCCAACCCTTGTGATCTCTACACCTCCACTCTTGAACCAAAACTGATTGAAAACCATATTTTTAATGAGGAGTTTGAGAATTTTAACCTTCACTTGAATGAGGTGATTGACGTTGGGGATATATTGATTGATGAACCCGAAATTTTGGATGATTTTGTCCCACCAATTCATCAGATCCTTTCACTTCCTTGTGGTCATCATCTTGAGCCTTTAATTCTTCCCGAACCCCAAATATGTCTTGAAGTTGATAATAATGGTATGCCCGAAGATCAGACCGAAGAAATACAGCCTCCATCTTCCACATCTGGTACAGCGACACTCGACACACCAATTTGTTTACCCATTTCACCTTCTATTTTCTCTGGTTCTTCTTCTGTTCCTATAGTTTCAGTGAGTTTTGATGAATCACAATCCGTTAATTCAAGTTCAATAATACCAGAAATTCAACTTGATTTGGATATTTTTGAAAATGAGGTAGATGAGTTTTTCGAGTCCTCTACCTCAATGATTTTTGATGAATCAAGTAGGATAAATTCTGGCACAAAACTCTCTGACAGCAAAATGTTCAATCACACCATTGATAAAAGTTTTGAAAAAATTTTTGCTGACGAACTTGAATTTTTAAACAATACGGATTTTGTGATTGATCAATCTCCACCTATAGAGGTTGAACCGCCACCATTCCTTCTTCCTAATCATTCACATTCATCCTCATTCTTTCTTTTCTCTAATTTCAAACCCTTTCCAGACCACCTCTTATCCCTTCCCCATTTTTTCTTGACTCGATACAATACATTCTTCCACCAACCTATACGCTATACTGATAAAATCTTTGAATGGTTGGTGTTAACTTTTGGTCTTTGTAAAGTCTTACTTTGACCAAATGACTCACCCCCTCTTAAAATGCTTCGTATTGTCTAACTCATGTTTGAGGGGGGGTTATATTTTTGGCTCTTGAACATAACTTTTGTCCTCAAATTTGTGAGCCAAAAATAAGTTTGGGGGAGGATTTTCACTTTTATATATTCTTGTCCCCATTAATAATGTCCTCCCAAGCTTACAGGTTTTTGTGATCCAGCAGATAGCAACAGTGAGGACACTGTTGAAACAAGTTTGGGGGAGATTTGAGCTTATTTACACATCAATTTGCATCATATTTGGCATAAGCACAACATTTTCAAAAATTTAATTTAATTTTTTTTATAACAAAAGTGTAGAAAGTGAAAAATTACATCCAAAAGATAGGAATAGTTTAAGAAAACCAAGAAAATTAGAAGTTTTCTTAAACGAACTGGTAATAAGTAGTTATGAGCCGTTGTCCCAAGGGTTAGTAAGATGAAGAAGTCACTAATCTGAGGATAAAAATAAGTCTGAAAAATAGTTTCTATTCTGGAAGCCAAACATTTGAATGTTTATACCCTACTATATGCACTTACACACGTCTTGAAACTCGGGATAGTAGAGGATACCTTGAAATGCTCTTGTCTAAAAGCCAAAGTATGAAGGAAATGAAAAAAAATTGAAGAAAATATAAAGATGGTGAAAAGAAAAATGAACACCGGTTTTGTTATCGCCAAGGCAGCAATAAAAAAATATAGCGATGGTGCCTGTTCACCTAGTGCCCTAAGGCCGACTGGTCTGGGAGTCACTGCTAAGCCTTAGGTGGTGCAAGACGAGGAAAATATTATCACCTAATCAGCAAGCACATAAGTAATCGGTCGGTTAGTACCTCAAGAAGTATTAACGGTCGCATGAAAATGTGTGAGCAAATCTAAATATTTATCAAATTAAAAATTACTGAGGTAGATGGACAAGAGTATGATAGCTTGAATTGAATTCTCCGAGTGTAGGGATGTTCATTACACACACGTAGGGTTATATGATCGATGTTTGGATTAAAGGTAGGAATGAAGAATAAAGACGATGTTTTATTGAGAGATGATGTGATTTCCAACATCTTTTCATGACTATTAAGATAGGGCTCATGACTGCTGAAGAGCTAGTATAGTTGGAAACTCTTATTTTCAAAGTCTTTCTTTTATGGTTCTTATCTTTATATGTAAATTTCATCATCTCTCTTTTGTTATAGGATTTTGTGGGTGTAATACGCTGAAAACCCTCAGGAGACAACACTCCTCCTACTAGGGACACCTAGAGGTTTAACGGCTTGTTGCACGTGCTCAGTGCAATCGTGTTTGCCTACGAAAGTGTGCTTAGTTTTCTCCTTTCTTTTTCTCCTTCTCTTGAATAAACTAGTTTGCTCCGTACGATCAAAGATAAGTTTGGGGGTATTTGTTCAGTTGATAAAACTGCACATTTGTTATTACATTTTTACTACTATTTTCATATTAAAAAAGGTTTTTATTAAAATATATCATACATATGAGGGTTTATGTGTAAAAATACTATTTTCCCATGTGTTGATATATTATAATTAGAATTTGGTAGGAAATTGTATGCAAACAATATCATTGACCAAATCCTGGTAGAACAAAGTCTACTACATATTATTTAAGTTGTTGTGAAGAATTTTTCCAAGTTGTTGTGCAGAATTTTTCCAAGAAATCAGGTTGTTAAAGAAACTTGCCTAATTAAGAAAGCAAAACTTGGAGATCAAGTCTGGCAGCAACCACGAGAAGATTTCAAAGATCCAAAGCTTCCAAAGATTTCCACATGTCACAAGGATCTACCCACAGAAAATTGATCAGGAGATCTCCACCATTGGCCGCAGATCCGCGGCCAAAACCCCCTTTTGGCCGCGGATCCGCCGCAATACAGAGGATTTAGAAGCTGCAATTTTTTGGAGAGAATCTTTACTGTTATCTTCCATATTTGGAAGCAAGGGTTATGGCTTTGGGACTATAAATAAAGACCGAGAGCCTCTTGGAAAAATTATCAAGCCGACGAGATCACGAAGTCCCAGACGGCTCACGCATTCAGGATGATCATTAACGGTTCATCTACCTTCTTGGAAGAGATCGAGAAGCAAACTAGGTTTTTGTAATCATTTTCTAAGGAATCAAAGTGTACTTGATATTGTTGATTAATAAAGGTAGCTTTCTTCTTCTTATTCTATTTCTTCGTTGTTTAATTGTGCATTTTCTCTCCATCTCTTTTTCTCCCAACATGCGCGAGTAATTCTCCGCTTGTTAGGGTTCGTAGGATTAGGGTAGGCTAATGGATGATGAACATCCCTAAACCCTTTTTAAGTCCTATAAAGTTTATAAACTTTATCAAAAGAATCATTAACATCCTAATCGGGCGCGCTAACAATTCTTTGTTAGTCCTGGCCGCGATTAGAGATTAGATTAATGATTGTTTTGGTAAAGGCTAGATATGAACGGAGTTCCGTGTCGAGATAAGGGTTAAGAGTGGGATTCCTTTTCCCTCCAGAAACCCTAATCTACACGCATCACCGTCGTTCTAGTTTTAAATCTATTAAAAGATAAAAATGGTAACTTTTAATTAATCGTCCATGACTACTAAATCCTAACGAACCCTACAAGCCCCCTTATTATATTAACTACATCCATAAATAATCTAGATCTATATTCTGCATTAGTGCTTAACGTAGATCTAGAAACCATTCATCAACATTCTTATTTCTTCCTCATTTCTCAACACATCTAAAGTAAGAGTAAAAGGTTCTACGTTTTCCAGAGGACGACCCGTACTCATCTCGGTCTAGCTACACGCGACACCGTTCTGATTGCGGTTACTTTAACTACAAATACACTTTTTCGAAACAATCATCAACATAATCTCACAACAAACAGAAATCCTAAGCATGCTAGAATAGTAACCATGGGTCACTAATTAGCCATGCCACCAAAAATGCAATAAACACCTCATCCTCCATCTCAATAACCTTTTAATCAAAAAAGTCTAAACCAAGATGAGGTGTAATCTTCTAAAAGTAATATTGTAATAAATTACAAGAATACCCCTCAACCGTATATACATACCCGCATCCGTATTCCAAAGAATACGAATACAAAGAGACGAAAATAATCCAACAAATATAATACTAGGATCCGGCTTATACCAAATCCTACTAGTATTATCCGTCCGAATATCATCCGTGCACAAGTACACCTATGTGATCGAACCCTACCGTAAAACCATACGGCCTCTACATCGTTTTGCCCGAAGCAGGGAAACCCTCTGTGTGGGACTCTAAAGACTCATCAATATGCTGACAGTGGGTTTAACCACAAGCATGTCAGCGGCACTAGCTGTACGTAACGGCTACCCAGGTATTGAGCGAAAGGGAGGCCGACGAGCAAACTCATCCTGAAACCCCTACTGAGCCTGACAATGACAATATCCATACAGTCCGGTCCGTTCGTCTATGCGTATCGTATATTGAGTCTAGGGGGTGGATAAAGTCAGACCCCTAATAACACGACATTTGGTGTCGGTATGAAGCCCATCACCGCCTGAGAAACTACCGATCCTAGATCAGTAATTCTCGACTACCTTGGCCAAGGATTTCTGGTGATGGCCACCCGTGCACAGCCGCGACATCAACCCCCAATACCGGGAGAGACGAATCCCCCGACGATCCGCTCACTGCCTCCATGTGGCTCAGGACTGTACCCAACTAAAACCTGTTTGCATGACTCCTTTAAGCCGTGGTAGGGTAGTAATCAAAGCACAGTGGGAACTCACACGAGACAAATGACGATCTCAGGTCGATAGACTAACCTGTACACATGTCACCAGGGAACTGCTATCTGACAATATGTATAATATCAACTAGCATGTTCCTGGCGAGTCCGTCCGGTGTACTCATAACCCAATGAGCACCTGTATACATCTTAGGTGAACAAACTAACACCAATGGCTTGTGAGACCGGCCACCGCCCCTCGTCGGGGTCTCGATCAGTATACATTAGTCTACTCTGGAGTATCGATGCCCAGTCTCGAAACTCCCACGACTAGGGACATTTAAGGATGTGCCTATAGACCACCCAGCTCCCACATATATGATCGCCATCATAATGCTGGTATTCAAGCAAGAATCATATGGGCTCTATCAACATGTAATAGTGATCAGTAAAGCCACCTAAAGTAGATATATGATGATAAAGACAAACCAGATAGCATATCATCTCGAGTAAGACCGTTCTACCGGTATAGGTCCTCCTTCAATCATCGCAATCGCATGCCTGCGATCCAATAATTGACTTGAAAGCATTATAGCCAACAATCTCCCACTTGCACTTAAGGCTAATTATTGCGGTGTTGTTCTACTCCGAACACAGAGACGCGACCGTGTAGGTTCGTCTTATCTCTCCGAAGATGCCAAGTTGATTTATGGCACTATGTATCGAAGGTTTAAATGGATGCTGTCACGACCCGAAATAGCACGTGACTGGCCCTTGAATCATATGAAGTCTATAGGACCTCATCTAATTCAAGTAAGCCAAAAGCCCAGAATTCTAAAACCATTTTAAATAATAAATGAAGGAAAAATAGTTTTAAGAAGTGAAGAAAACATGTTTTAAAAATAAGGTTTTTAAATAAATAAGTCGAATATGCATTTTTAAAATCTATAGTCTTTTCTGAAAATTTCGGCAGAGTTTCCTTTGTAAATACTGGCCCCGAACGGGGTACAACATGACAAAACATATATACCATGATAAAAGGCATCCCCAAGCGGGAGCAAGCTCTTCGTCAATCGACAGTCACAACCACGCAAGCAGTATAATATACAACGCCGAAGGGCGAGGATCAAAACTCAAAAAGGAAGCTCATAATCAGCATGAAAACCATAATACTACAACGCGCGACTCTAAGGTCGAAATAATACACAACTGGTTTTCTAAGTCTGAACAAATATACATGTTTGGTTGATGGAATTACTAGATACAACTGAATAATACAAATACAATGGTGGTTCTGATGCAAAAGAACCCACCTACCAAAGCAAATCACCCGTAAGGGGAGCAGTGTGCCAGAAAGCCGCAATGGAACCTGTACGGCAAAAGCTGCAAGAACTGTGGCACAACGGGGGTGAGTTGCCAACTCGTTAATAGAAAACATCACAGAGCAGAAATCGTATGCATGACTCAATCCTAGGTCAATACGATCAATGATAATATATCCTCAAAATGAATAAGTCTGAAGCATGATAAGGTGGCAAGGTTAAACATCTATACATAAGTGTAGTACCAAGTGCTCGTGCCAGTGACTCAGGTAGCAACATATCATTCATGTGAGGTATGATCAATGTGATCAGCATGAATCAATGTCAACTATATCATGACGTCTAACGGTATGTGGATAACGTCCAACTATGTGATCAATGTCATCAATATCAGCTATATGTATGTGGATCTCGTCCACATGTCACCCAATGACAATAAGCATCATGCATGTAAATATCATAAAGCATATGCATGGGAGTATGAGGATATAAATCAACGCGTGTCTCTCGCGACACATCAAAATCATGGAACCTGAGTGTCCAGCATCGACACTCGAAAACATCATGAAACCCGTGCTCATCATCGGCACGTAAATCCTCATATATTGGGCTCCGTCAATCCGGATCGGCCTATATCATCTCTCGACTCCGGTCGGTATCCTCCGGATATCCGCCGAGCCCAAATACTATCACCGGTAGGTAGTGGTCCCTCTGGCAGGCTCATCGTCATCCACACAAAATCTCTCTCTCGCCCCAGGGTACCATATCGGGTCCACCATGTACCCACAATCGACCTCATCCGCCTCCTCGAATCGGGTTTCACATGCCACTCTCAGAACCGAGAAAACACATGGTGGACGCACTGAAATATCATATCAAGGGTAACCGGGTTTTTAAAACAATACATACTCTCTTTTGAAATACCCACGGTCCCCAAATCCAGAAATATCATGGAAACAACATATCTTAATGCGTATAATCATAAAGCATGATGTATGCGACATGAAAAAGAAATGTAAGCATATCAATATATCATGCAACATGGAATAGTAATATGCACATATTGAGGGAAACCGCTCTTTTAAAATGAATCAGTTTTAAAGAGTATATTGCGGTTCCTAAATCTCCAAATCAAGCCAGAATCATCTATGTATGTGCAATTACGTATATATACAAGTATGAGTGTACAACAGGTAGGCGCACAAGTATGAGTGTACAATATGTATGTGCACAAGTATGAGTGTACCATATGTAAGTACACAAGTATGAGTGTACAATATGTATGTGCACAAGTATGAGTGTACAATATGTAAGTACACAAGTATGAGTGTACAATATGTAAGTACACAAGTATGAGTGTACAATAGGTATGTGCACAAGTATGCCATGCAAGGGATCATATCCTGATGCAATAATCCTACTGTGTAGTGACATGGCAATTATCGATGATGAAGTGTATGAGCTGGCAATCAGGTGTACGTGGAACATATGCATCATCGATAATAGTGCTGGTGTCCTGACAGCATGGTTTTGATATAACAATAAACACAATTTCACATGCAATGCGATGCGAATAGCAAGAATATGCGGCAAATGAATAATAAACACGGCAATGCAAAATCTACATCAATGTATTTATGTCATACTGTTTTGCCATTTGAAAGTAGACGAATCGGGGTTTTTAGGAAAATAAGGGCTACGGTGTTTTTAAGAAAAGATGCGTTTTTTGAAAATATCCGTAGAATCCCTTTGCCTGTATTTAAAATACTCCCGATTCGTTAGTTTTGAAATAGGTATGACTCGGTCTAGCCTAACATCTACTAAGGAAACTACAGATCTAACTAACAATCTAATCGGGAGGGACATGGAAACCACCTAAATCTGAGTTGATATATATATAAATATAGAAATATAATAGTTGGTGATCCTGCCTCAAAGGTACCGCGTACGATACAATATCATATGACATCCTCGAGTCATGAGTGCGGATCTTATCATCAAATAAAGCTCGTACGGTAAGTCATCGTACGGCATCCCAAATCTGGGTACGGGTGTAATACCCAGTTCTTTTTGTACGCCAATATCCATATTCTTCATAAAGTATTACTTACAAAATTTATCTATTTTTATTTATAATTATTTTATTGCTTTTAAACCCCAAACCCAAATCCCAATCCCTTTTACTTTATGTCTCAGCCCACTCCTTTCCCAATTCTTCAAAGTCTTTTCCTAATCTTTTTCCCTTCACATTTTCTTTTCCTAAAACCTTTATAACCCTAATTTATCTAAAACCCTTTTTATTTTTCTCCCTTTTATTTTACCCTAAAACTCGGCCCAACTTCCTATTTATTTTCCCCAAAATTCATTCCCATTCTTATTTAACTCCAAGCCCAAGACAAAATAATATATAATTTCCCCATCTCCTTTTCCCTCTTTATATAATCCCCGAGCCGGCCCACTCCCCTCTATTTTCTCCTCAATTTTCCTTTCCCTCAGCCCGGCCCACCGTTCCCCACCTCCTTTTTATTATTTTTATTTCTTTCCTTGGCCCAGCCCACTCCTCCGACCCGTTCTTAACCGCTCCCGACCCGCTCTTGACCCGACCCGTTTAACCCATCTTCCCCAACGAAAAACATTCCCGCCTCTTTTCTCCCGCGTAGCGAACCCACGTCCCCGAGCTCCCCACATCGTCGACGCCTCGACTGCGTGCCCACGACCTCGACCATGACCCCTCGAGTTCTCAAACTCCTTTCTCCTCTCCCCCTCACACTCTCGATCTCAAACTCCTCCTTCTTTCTCTCTCCACAGAAAACCCCTCACTCGAGCCCCTGCACCTCGCTCCCCTCGACGACGATGACGAATACACCCCCTCATCCTTCCTCCCTCGCTCTCTTCTCTCCAGAACTCACCCCCTTCAACCGAGCACCCCTCACTCGAGCCCGAACTTCCCTGCACGCCCATCCCGGCCTTCGCCTGCACCCTCGAGCCCTACCCCATCGCCGACGAGCGCCCCTCTGAGCCCCACGACGGCGAACAACTCCTCACCGCCAACCACCTCGCAGCACCTCCATCGCCCCAAACCTGACCCCAAGAACCCTGCACCCATCGCCGTAACTTCCCCCGGCGACCCCCCTCTCAACCTAACCCTCAACCACCGGCGACCCCAACTCACCTTCGATCTCCGCCAACTGTGCGCGCTCCTCTACCCTCTCTCTCCCTTCTCACCACCAGCCCCCACCACTGCCACCGCGCGTCTCTGTGGCTGCCCCTGAGCCGTCACCTGCCTCTGACGACGTTGCCGCCGGCGCCAGTGCCACCCGAGCCCCTGCAGCTACTATCTCTAGCGAGCCCCGCCGTCACCACAGAGCCAAGCCAAAGCCGTTAATGTTGTGATCGCTACCGTGAAACGTGTTGCTGTTGCGTCTCCGTGTCGTTGTCGTGATCGTGCCGTCTGCATCGCCGTTACCATTACCATCGTCTTGAGGCAAGTGAACTCCTCACTTGCTTACATGCTAGTATCTTACAATTTAGATTTAATGCTTAGTTAAACTAGATACATCCATATGTATATATGTATTTATATGTACGCGTAGGGAATTATCGTTCGGACCACTACGATACCCGTTGTGTTAGGATCCGATACAAATTGTGTAGAATCAAGTTTAGAACCTAACTCTAATCGTATAGGGAACATAGATATCGAAATCACCTTGAAAGTAGCTAGATAGAATAAAATCCCCTTGTATTGTGTTAACTGCTCGATACTACCCTACGTGTTTGATGCGAATTGTAAGCAATAACTAATTCACTTATGGCGGAACTAGTAATCGTTAAACCCTTTCACTACTCATAGAGATACTGTAGAGATTTAGTGGAAAACCACGGTCGTTTCACCCATGAAATGTTAATCTCAATACTCACTTCGAATTCTGAATTTCCCTGGACAGGCTGAACCGTAAAATTTATTATAAATTGTGGACAGACCGGATTTTAGCGTCCGATGGCTCGTATCGAAGCTAACTGCTTAACCTACTGTATTATACTGTTGATCACTGAATTTTAATATGATATGATGGAGATAACTATGGTGGATTATGATTCTGGACTGCAGTCCAGAATGGAAATCCAGGATAACCCCTGTTGCTAAACCCCTGTACATCACTGTCCATATAAGAGAATGCGTGGAACTCTATATTGTTACGTAGGAAATTGGATTATATTTCTTACTCGACTGGCTTCACTGGATTCCTCAACCGTTTGATATTTTTAATTCATTTTACCTTGTCGACATGTCTTGCTGAATTCTGCAGAAGAAGAGTTTACACCTCAAACTTAATCTGGCCATAACTCTCTGTTGGCGTAATATAATACTGATCCGCCAATTGCGGTGGAAATCTAATTGTTAACCCTAAATATTGTTCAACTATAGAGTCACCTACTTACGATCCCAACTGGGATTAAAATGCGTTACGAAACGGACTTCCGATTCTGAAACCGGATTTCCAGCAGGGAACGCTTAAAATGAATTGGCCATATCTAGTGATCCTGAAATCCGATTGACGTGAAACCAAATTTGCTGGATAGATAAACAAACATACTACTTATCCCCTGTTCATTGTTTTGCTAAAATTGTGCTTGTATGATTTATGATAAATTATGCAAGTGGTAGGACACCGACTTATGACTTCTTAATCATGCCTGAATTATCGTATTCTCATCACATTATATATATGTCATTGCATTGGTAACCTAGTGATCATGTGCATTACCCAGTGTTAGGAATTAGTAGTGATTGTGGCAAGTACGTTAGTGTTGAGCATGAATGGATAAGTGAAAGTGACACGTACTTGTACACAATCAGTGGACCCTATTGATTTATTGCATTGTCGACGTCTGTGAGACGTGTATAAGTGTGACCATAATTGGTATGGGACAATTATGGAAGCACTTGTATGGGTGTCACAGGTAAGGCACCAAACACTGTCCATTGATCTTGGGTATCAGTCGAGTCATGCTTGATGGAGACCCTGTCTCCAGTTCTCGCGTAGACTTGTCATGGACTGGCTGGTATTTGAGTTTATGGTTGGCGTTTGATGTAGACCACGGGGTGTGGGGTAGTTTGAGTGTGAGTTCAACTGAATCTCGAGAGTCCCATGCCAGCACATATGGAGATATATGGAGATATATAGGGATATCACTGATTATTAGCGAGCGACTCGGGCCCGTGTTCCCTTGTCCTTGGGTCCTACCCTTGGGTGGGGGATACTCACGAGTGGTTGACTCTCACACTTAGACTGACGATAGGCTTAGTGACATGTACAGTGAGACTTAGAGACTGATAGGGATAGTGATATTGACATGCGTTGCTTACTGATTCAACAACCCTACCATGCTGTTTACTGCTAACTGTTTGCCCGCTCTATTAGATACCTGCATTTGCTACTTCCTGTTCACGTCTTTACTCTTTTGATTAATGTTACATATTCATTATTAATGCACGAGTTACCATTTGTATCCATATATATATTGCTATCGTGTCGCTCTGACGACCTGAGTATGCATGCTCAGAGCGAGAAGTGGATCTAGCTTGGACCAGGACCAGACGTACCTCGAGGACATCTTGATCAGCTACCCAGAGTCATACTCTCTTGATCTCCATCTGGTTAGCTTTTTGTATTTGTTTCGATTTAGTTACTGCATTTCTCATTACCTGTGCATAGATTATTGATTACCACGTAAAGTTAGAAGCCGAAGTGTGACTACGACAGGATGTTTTTATTGACCGTAGGAACATGGCTGGCCTTGTCAACCCCTCGTATTCCGTATTTTAGGAAGTGGGGCGTGACAACGGGTCAATATCACATTCATCTCATCAATTATTTGGTATCCTTAGCATCGTATCTCATGAACTGGGGTACTGATCTAAGTCTAGTACGACTGATACCATCTATATAAATGCGTGTGTAAAACACACGTCCAAAGGCCCGCTAAAATCTCATGTCGTATCCCAAATACGAACCACATCATATCACCGATTTCATGGCCCTATGCCCAACCTCATCGACTCATCTCCCAATATCATCCACTATCCTCATCATCCAGGTATAAGTATGACAAATAAGCATGTGTGTGTGTGTGGGTGTAACCTATTTTAGAGTTTGCGACTAGAAAACTATACTAGTTTACTTCTAAACACTAATCTAATCATAGTACACCTAATCATATCTAGAATATCCATGTCACGCATAAAGCTATCGTATATATATAGTATATATAGTATACTAAATATCGAACTGCGGGGGTGCTATACGCCATCCATCCGACTTCCCCCATAGATATAATCTACTCACATTGCATCCTGTGTGTCGGTGTCGATGTCGCCTTCATCTTCTTCGTCATATGAAGCCCTCGTGAAGGTACCTACAAAGATAACACAATCGCAAACGCACATTAAAATCACGTCGGAAAACCAAAACGACACGCTAAGGCCTATAGGTTAAAACCTATGGACTACGCTTTCAAAACCATCAAACAACCCTCGATATCGTTGTACGAACGTCAAGTGATCGAGGTAAAACACAAATACGCAAATACAGAATTTAAAATACGCAAAACGAAACCCGAATCAAAACAACAACTATTGAAAATGGTCCCAGATTTCACCCTAGGTCAAATTGGTCAATTTTGCATATGCCAAGGGTCTATTTTACTGATGAGGGGACCACAGAACAAGAACGAGACCAAATGGCCCAGTTCTGGCCGCAAATTGCGGCCAGAAAGAATAAATCTACAGCCAAGTTGGGGAGTTAGAGGCTAGGGTTTTTAGGGTATGCTCTAAATCACCTGCATGTATCACTGTCCTCGCAAAATAATTTTCAGGTAGCCCGAGTGTTAGCAGATTTCATTTTACATCCACAGAATCCATAATTTTCCAATATCGGGTTTTCTAAATCCGTATTTCGGGGTTCTAGTCTCTGGTTTAGGTCTGGATTCTAGCACTAGGGGGCTAGTATGGCCTCTACTGAGCTTAATTACCCATCACCACTCAAGAATTCCAAAATCCTTAACTAGAATTTTCAACGTTTATCCAAACCACACAATATCGGTTCTAATCTAACATGGGGGTAAAAGAAATGGAAATACTAAGCTAAAGGTCCAGAAATTACCTCATTTGGCAACTCAAGAAAATTCTTGAGTTGCCCCAAGTGTCCAAAATTTGATTTTTCTAGGTCCAACGTGCTTCCCTTGAGCTTGTGCATCTTTTTAATGAAATGGGATTTGGGTTTTGAGGTGTTTTTCATGGTGTTTTGGGGGTTGAAGATGGAGGAGAAGGAGAGGGGAAGCAGCAGCAGCAGCAAGATGAAGAGAGGGGAGAGGAATGAGTGAAAGAAATGATGAGGGAATGGCTCAAGACATGGGTTGACCCTTCACCCACTCTTTCTCTCTCTTACCCATACTTATTATTCTAATATTTTCTATTTCTTTTCTTTTCTTCTCTCCTCAATAGTAACCCCAAAACAAAATGCCATGCACCCAAAATCATGTAGGAAAATGTAACAAGTGAAAAAAAGACGTGGTGTATGTTTTGCACAAAACAAGCTTAAAATCCGATTAGTGATTTTTAATCGCGATTAGCTCTAAATTAGCATATAATTAATCATAAAAACTTAAAAATTGCTTAATTCCATAAAACACCCTATTTTTAGTAATTTCTAAAATATTCTAAATTTTCCCCAAATTTATCGGTATTTAGTTATACCGCCTTATTAAAATATTCAATATTTAATTATTAAATTATAAAAATTCCCAAAAATAATATATATTTTTGAATTGTCACAGATGCGGCCGATGTAGCAGACTTCATCAGATGCCCCCTCATTGAGGGTTTTTTGATGGTGGGGACGCTCTTCCCTGCAGGCGCAAGCCTCTGCAGTTAATTACGCTACCGCATCGCGGTAACCACTTTCTCCTTCTACAGCTGGTCACTTCGTGTCGTTTGTGTTTTTTTGTTTCTGGTTTCCCGTGGATTGTATACGGAGACTAATTTATGTTGTCGCTCGTAGGGCATGGATTAGTCCAAATCCGTATCTTCTTAGATTTGGGTTTGGGGTTGGGTTTAAGAATACGTTAGTCTCATTTGAAACTAAGATCAACTTAAACGTTTGTTAAGGATACGTTAGTCTAATTTCAGACTAAGATCAACTTAGCAAGATCGTTTAGATCCGACAAGAGAGCATTTAGGCTCTATTGTTTAGTTTAGGGACATTGCTGTCGATTAGTTTAAGGACATTACGGTCCAAGGTTAAGGACATCATAGTCCATGGGTTTAAAGGACCCCACAGTCCGAGGTTAAGGACATCACAGTCCATGGGTTTAAAGGACCCCACAGTCCATGGAATGATTGGTTATCGGGACCCGTCACCTCTCTGAAGACGTTGAAGGATTACAACGACAAATATCAGAGGAGTGAAGAGATGTACCCTTGAACCAAACTTGATTGGGAGATCTGTAGTCCAATTTGGGACTAAGATCAAAAAAGATTTATGAGCATACAAGCT
The DNA here is from genome assembly GCA_030015575.1 of Agapanthus africanus. Classification (NCBI taxonomy): domain Eukaryota; kingdom Viridiplantae; phylum Streptophyta; class Magnoliopsida; order Asparagales; family Amaryllidaceae; genus Agapanthus; species Agapanthus africanus. Next base: position 120,806,892 of record JASDDO010000031.1, read on the forward strand.
CAATTAATCTGAATTAAGGACTTATGGCCATCTTTGGCTAAGTCCACTTAGGTTTGAAATGTTGAACATTTTGTTTGGGCTGTTGAACATTTATTTGGGTTTGGGCCCTCTTTATTTAGCAGTGCTAAGCACGGGTCTGGACTCTGACAATATTTTGTCTTTTACTGAGTGCCGAGCACTCAAATATCATATGAGATGACCAATTTTGGAAGACAAAAATGTATTTGAGGCTCAGTCGAAAGGGGAGTCTTGCCTCAGGAAGACTTAGCCAATTTGGGCTAAGATTGGCTTGCATATAGTTTTAAACACTAGCACATATCTGGTGGTCACGTATTCTCACGTGATGTGCTTAAAACAGTGTTAAACACTAGGGACAAAACGCTCAAAATAGTGTTAAACACTAAAAATGAGGTGGTCACGCGCGGCGCCTGAGAATTGGGCCAAACCTTCTTTATTTTACTCTCAAAATCTGCAAATAAGTGTTAAACACTTAGCCTTTGTAATCATCACGTGTGGACACGTAATAGTGCCAATGTATTGGGTATTAATTCCTCTGTTTTCCCTTATTTGTCCTTCTAAAAGGGTGTTTGTCAGGGGTCACGTGGGGACACGTGAGGTGCCATAAATTAGTACTGCCTTTGGATTTGTTCCATTTTGTTTTGAGGGTCACGTATGAGCACGTGAAGCATTGCCTCCAAGCTTTATTGTTTCTCATCTTGAGGAATCTATTTAAGGGTCACGTGGGGACACGTGACCATGTCTCATTCTTTCTTTTTTACTCATTGAGGAGGAGGGTCACGTGTTACCACGTGACCAGGTTGGGTACTGATTTCTTTACGTGCATGGAGAGTTAAATCCCTTGTTTAAGAATTAAATTCTTTTATAGGGTTAAACCCTAATTTTATTTAGAGGAATTAAATTCCTATGTATTTGGAAGAATTAAATTCTTTACACTCAATTCTTTCTCTAAGTTTTGGATCTGCATGGCAGAATCTCCCCGATGAGAATTAAATTCTCAACTTATGGGGAGATCTGCTTCTGCAGATCCTCAACCAAAGGAAGAACTAAGTTCTTATTCAGAAGAGTTAAACTCTCAGTTTGATAATTAAATTCTCTTTTTGTTTTGTGGAGCTTATGATCTCTTTCCCTTTCTCACCTAGGGTTTCTTTCTCTTCTGAGGAAATATTCTTTTCTCTCTGGAGAATTTAATTCTCTTCTTTTTTTTTCTCTCTGTTGTTGTATCTCTCCAAAAAATATCCTTTCCTCTTCTCTTCTTGGCTCCTATTTATAGGAGAAAGAAAAGAATCAGTTTGTTTAGTCAATCTTTCATTGAAAGATTTTGATTGTTTTTGTAACCAACATGATCTTTTAGATCACTCAGTGAATTTTATTCACCATTGAATTTTTAATCCAAAAGATATTTTATCTATTATTCCTGAAAAATTTCAGGAAAATCTTTCCTCGTATAGAATCTTTCTATGAATTGGTAATTTTTAATCACTATTTGATTTTTAATCCAACGGTGCTCCACTTTACAGAGCGCAATCTTTTTGTTTGGAAAGATCTAAGGAAATATTAGGGGTTTTGATTTTCCTTAATTTAGAATTTAATTTTATTAGTTTAGAAGGTTTAAGAGATTATCACATGTTAGCACGTGACCCCACTGTTTAAGCTTTTAACCAGAATTTAATTCTGTTGTTTTAAAGAACTCAGGAATTATCACGTGTCAGCACGCGACCCTTGGTCACGTATGAGCACGTGATGCCCCATTGGGGTTTTTCCTTGTTTTTTTATTATACTTTTAATTCTTTTCAGTGTGTTTAAAAGCCTATCACGTGTGGACACGTGACTCTGCTGATTGATTGTTTGATTAGAATTTAATTCTATTAATTAGAGAGCTCAGGAACCCATCACGTGTCTGCACGTGACTTCTAGTCACGTGTGGACACGTGATGCCCCATTGGGGTATTCCTTGCCGTTCTATTATATCTTTTAATCCCTTTCAGTGGTTTTAAAGGCCCATCACATGTGGGCACGTGACCTCTTTTGATTAGAATTCAATTATATGATAATAGAGTCCCCAGGAAACCATCACGTGTCAGCACATGACCCCTGGTCATGTGTGGGCACGTGATGCCCCATTGGTTTTTTTTCCTGATATTTTATGAGGGAACAGGTGTCGCATACTCACAGCCCGTTGTTCACACCATAATATTGCATTATTATATTCCCCATTCTTATTCTTTTTATAAATAAACAGGTGCTTTTGACGCATGTCTGCTACATATTACAGGTTACAGGTTCTTGAAGCGAAAACAGTGAAAAAGACAAAAGACGACACGAAAAGGGACTTTTGACCAACAAATAGGAGGATCTTAGTCAAGCCTAGACGAAGAACAGTTCACAATCAACAAGGCAATGCAAGGTCCAAAATGTCAAGGCAAACGGTTAAAAGTCCCCTACAAATGTTCACTGGAGATCTGGAGAAGATTTAGAATCCAAATGAAGAAAAGAACCAAAGAATTACAAAGCCCAGAAGTCCCACAAGCAGAACACAAAACCTCACATTTTAATGCCACTAATGGGCCGCGGAACCGCGGCCCAAACCCTACACAGGCCGCGGTTCCGCGGCTGTATAAAGCCCGGGGTTAGTGAATTTTGGTGGCGGTGCATGTAGCGTTGAATAGGTCTTTTTATAGAGGGCTATTTTCGTAAATGCAGATATGCGAGTCATTGTAACCCTAGGGTTTCCTATTCTTTATAAATAGGAACTCTAAAGATTGTATTTTCTTATGCCTCCTTTTAATAATAAATTTCAGAATTCTTTATGGAGAGCATCGGTGTTTCTTTTCAATTCATGAATTCAGATCTGACAACCTGCGTTGATGTTTGGAGAGAGTCACCTATAAGTAGATTTATTTAATTGCTCTAGTTTAAATTTTAATTCTTTGCCCTAGGTAGATTTAATTCCTTGCCGTAGATAATTGTTTAGAGTTAGCTTTGGGGAAGGCTTTTGAGAGATGAGATCTCTCATCCCTTTCTTACCCATCATATATTTTCAATAGGACTCCATGCATACACGCACACACCGCGCCCTACGGCATCCTACCCCTTGAGGTAACGATGACACCGTAGTATAAAGGCCCGGTTGCGCGTGTTTTCCATGGAGGTTAGGGTAAGGATCTCTAAAGGAAGGACAAGAACCTAGAGGAAGGAACACCTTCCCGAATGGATCTAATCCCCTTTATTGATAATTACCATAACTCCTCATAGATCTTCATTTGGGTATAGAAAGCGTTGAGATTTACTTGCATTTACAAACCATCCCTAAACCTAACCCTGACAAGACTAGATCTAGATAATCGTAGTATAGAATAATTAGGTTTTTAGATTTAATAATCAATCCGAACACCCTTCGGAATTAACTCGCAAGAGCGATTAGGAGATTCACAACATCCCTGTGGACCGACCCGTACTCACCGGCTAGCTGCTAAGCGACGCCGTTCTTGATTGCGGTAATAGAAAGTTTTTGAGATAAATCAAATGGCGCCGTTGCCGGGGATGGTGTGTCATTTCCTTTTTGCAATTTCGGGTTAATCTAAATTAAAAAATCATAAAAATCAAAAATATCCAAAACTTATAAAAATATATCAATTGTTATTTTTTGGAAAGGGTACTTTGTTGTGTGAATCTTGCAGGAACAATCGAGACGGATTTGGAAATTACCAGAAAGCGAAACAGAAATCAGGAGATCAGAACAAAGAAGGATTTCAAAAACAGAACAGTAGAATTTTTCTGGAGATTTGAACCCCCCATCGTGCCGCGTTTCCGCCGCCGAAACCTACTTTGTACCGCTGAACTACGGCCACCTCGATGAGTTAGCACGTGAGAATTTTTTTTGGGAAACGTGCCGGCTAGGGAACCGCGGAACCGCGGTGGGACCCCCTGTTTGGCCGCGGAAAAGCTGCCGTTTGGTGGTAACATTTGTCCAAAATTGCTCTGTAAGTTCCTCTGTTTCTTCTCTGTATATTTTGAAATATCTTTTCTGGAAATTCCTGCAGGATTCCGTGCGCTTTAAAAATATTCCCCCTTCCAAATAACAATCTTGTGCAGGATTTGTGCGCTTCGTTTAAAATAGAATTTGATTGCAAGTAATCTTTTTTGTTGCATATCTTTTCTCGAATATCTTTTTGCAATAATTTTTTCCAAATAAAGATTCTTGTGATATGCTTAAAATAATAACTGATTGCAAGTAATATATTTCTGTTGCATATCTTTTATTAAAAAATCTTTTTGCAACAATTTTCAAATAAAGAAAAAGAAAAAGGAAAATTTTTATTAGAGAACTTGCAAACTTTTGCCGCAAATAAATCCTTGCACCACCACCCAACTTTCTTTCTTTCACCCTTTCTTCTAACATGGGTACCCCACATAATAAATCACTTGCCGAACTTTGGTATCCCGAACCTAATTTTGCGTCGTACGTCAATTTGTTCGGTCAATTTAAAGACGATCCTTCCTTGCCTAAAATATCTTTGAAAGATCAAATAGAGGCGTTTAGGAGAAACAGTTCGACTTTTCAACCCACTTTGTGTCAACCAAGTCAACCTTTACCACCTCCATATGTTGATACCACTTTTTCGAGTCCAGCTGTCACTCCTAAGCCGATGTCCATTGCTGAGCATATTGCTCAATCTCGCAGTCGATCTTTCATCCCTCTCCACTCATCTAGTTATAGGGATCCGCACGATTATTCACCTTTTTATCCACATGTTGACCCTACCCCTGTCCAACCACCCACTTCCTACCAGTCCTACCCGACTTTCCCACCTTCACTAGACATTGATTCTACACAGCCTGTTGGGAGTTTTGCATATCCACACGACTTCGAATATTTTACCGAAACACCCTTACCATCCATGTCTAGTTTAGAAGAGTCGTTGGAAGCTTATATTGCTGCAACAAACAAAATAGTTAGGAATGTGGAAGCGTCCGTGGCCGTCCTTATGCAACCTGCTGAACCGGTAGCTAGTTTCCCGCTAGCTCCAAATTTTTCAATGTATGAGGAGGCGGTTGGACAGAATGAGAATGTGAGAGGATTTCCAAATCAAACTTACCCTTACCCAATTGAAGCCCACAACTCGAATTTTCAAACATGTGTCCAAAATGATGAGTTGTGCGACTTTGTAGTGTTTGATTTGCCAAATTGTGAAGAACCCCTTTCGAGTGAAACTACACTTGATCCTTTCGATCTTTACACCTCCACTCTAGAACCTAAATCGATAACTATCCATGCTTTTGATGAGGTGTCTAAGAAAATTGATTTTCACTTGATTGAGGATATAGACGCCGGGAATATTTCGGATGATGAACCTGTCGATTAATATAAACTTATTGCAACTAGTGCAAAAACAACATCTGGTGTGGTACTTGGCATCTCATGATTGACTCAATTGCCTAAGCAAGTGATATGCCAATCATGCACATCCCTCTCCCCTTTAGTCTGTAAGACACCTTTAAAGATGGTGACTCCATCACCTGTAGGTACACCACCATGCCAGGAGTCGTCCATTCTAAAACACATTTAGAATAGTGTCAAAGTACCCAGATTGGGAAACTACCCAAATCTAGATCTAAAACCATAGATCTAGTTACCAGAATGCCTGATATATTATCCATATCCAATGTGGAGAAACCACTGTGTGACAACCACAGTATAAAAGATCGTAGTATAGGAATTTCACTTCCTATAAAGTGCATGTCATCCAAATACCAGGACATCACACCCTACTACCTTCTTAACAGATCCATCTCCTATTCTTATGAAGTCAAAGCCTATGACTGTCACATCAAAAATAAATGATCTATCTCCGCTATACCTGCTTTAGTCTATAAATAGACACAAGCTACTTGTCCACTATGCTTCTGCTGCTCCCACTGACTATAACAACCCTCTGGCAGAGTCATATACACGTGTACTTCTAAAGCTAGTTTAGAACGACGCTATACTCATCCTCGTGCCGGGTCTTATAGTCTAGAACAGCAGTAATGGTGTCACGATCCGAAATAGCACGTGACTGGCACTTGAATCATGTGAAGTCTATAGGACTCCACCTAATTCAAGTAAGCCAAAAGCCCAGAAATCTAAACCATTTTAAATAAGAAGTGAATGAAAACTTGTTTAAAGCAAGTGGTTTAAATAAAATAAATGGCATTAAACATTTAAAAGCAACATCATATTTTCTCGAAAATTTCGGCAGAGTCTCATTTGTAAATACTGGCCCCAAATGGGTACAAACATGAATAATATACATAATGAATAAAGGCATCCCCAAACGGGAGCTAGCTCTTCGCCAATTGGCGGACACAACCACGCAAGAAATATAATATACAACCCCGAAGGGCGAGGATCAAACTCAGAATAAAACCAATAGCCTCACGAAAACTAGAGAAGAATCATAAATACAAGCGCGCGACTCTAAGGTCGAAAGAATATACACTGGTCTTCTAAGTCTATAAATTAATATAAGTCTGGTTGATGGAGTTTACTAGATACAACTGAATGTAAATACAAATACTACGGTGTTCACGATACAAGTGAACCCACTTACCAAAGCAATCACCCGGAATGAAGCAGTGTGCCAGCAAAGCCGCCAAGGAAACCTGTACGGCAAAACCTGTAAGAAACTGTGGCACAACGGGGGTGGGTTGCCAACTCGTGAGTAGAAAATATCACCGACAGAAATCGCATGTATGACTCTATCCTAGGTCTTACCATAATCATATCCTCAATAATATAACCCTGAAACCATCTACACAAAAGTGTAATACCAAGAGCTCGTGTCAGTGCCTCAGGTAGCAATATGTCACTAATATGATGTGCAAATGCATTACAAATGAAAACAGAATACTCATGAAAGAGAAAACTATTTTCATATCTCAGTGAGACTTCTGTATAAAAACCGATGTATCATCAATGAAATCACATAGAATCCGTGTCAAACATCGACACAAAAGATATATACCAATATCTCAAATCTCGGGCTCCGGCAATCTGGACTGGCCCATATCATCAAATCTCACTATCTCGGGCTCCGCATGACCAGGATCGGCCTGTAACTCCGAACGGTATCCTCCGGATATCCGTCGAGTCTCCATACAATCACCGGTCGGTAGTGCTCCCCTGCCGGGCTCAACGCCTTTCTATACGATTTTCTTGCCTCGGGGTACCGCACCGGGTCCACCATGCACCCGCAGACGGTCCCTACCCCTACCTCGAATCGGGTGTATGATACCACTCGAGAACCGAGAAAACTCATGGTGGACATCGCAAATATCATATCACGAGAAAACCGCAATTTCTATTTTTAGAAATGATAATCAGCTTATAAAATCTTTACGGTTTCTCCAAATCCAGAAATCTCATGGAAATCCGAAATCCCAATCTCAAGAGTAAATAACAGTGAATTACCGGCATAAAGCCCCATAATATTGCATGACAAATGAATATGTGAATGCATCTGATATCAAGCAAGGAATACAATAATTAAACTAGCATATAAAAGCAATAACATATTGGAACTATCAGCTAGCAAGTTATGTCAATGAAGTAATACTTCTAAGGTGTACGTGTCATGGCAATTACCGATGATGATGTGTGTGAGCCGGCAAGTAAGTGTTCGTAGACATACGCATCATCGGTAATAGGGCCGGTGTCCTGACAACATGGGTTTATAATAGCAAAAGAAACTACATGTATAAGCATGCAATGCGATAAGAACAACATGAATATACGGAAAATGAATAGTAAACGCAACATATAAGAATATACATTTATAAGTATACGAGTCATACAGTTTTGGCATTTGAAATAGCACGAATCGTGGTTTTTAGAAAATGGGGGCTACGGTGTTTTAAAGAAAGGTACGTCCTTTGAAATATCCGTAGTGTCTCTCGGCCTGTCTTTAAAATACTCGCGATTCGTTAGTTTGAAAATAAGTATGACTCGAGCCCACTCTAATATCTACCTGATAACTATAGGACTAAACTAAAAGTCCAATCGAACGGGTAAGGAAATCCACCTAAGTCCGAGTCGATATATCTAGTAGTCGGTGATCCCGCCTCAATAGCGTCACGTACGATAAAATATATATAATACGACATCCTCGAATCAAGAGTGCGGATCAATTATCATAATTATATCTCGTACGGTAAATCCATCGTACGGCATCCCAAAATCGGGGTACGGGTCAACTATCACATTATTCATATGGTATCATCATCATAATATCATGAACTAGGGTACCGATCTAAGTCTAGTACATACCGATACCATCAACATATATCCGCGTGTGTATGAAAATACATCGCCCATCAATCCGCTAAAATAATATGTCATATCTCATAACACGACCCAAATCACATCACCGATCTCACGGCATCATGCCCAATTACATCGACTCATCTCCAAGTATCATATACTATCCTCATCATACGGGTATACGTATATGTATATATATATATAGCAACACATCTACACACACACATATATATATATATACACATACATATATCATATACGCCAAAACATAACCCATGTGTGCATGCGTGTGTGTAAACCTTATTCTAGGGTTTCGCGACTAAGAAACTAATTAACGACACTATCATCCAATTACACTAAAATTTAACCCATGATCTCCTAAAATCTTACTTTCTAATTATCCATGTTTCACAAAACACATAAATAAATATAAATATATAACATATCCTTGCTACACTATGAAACTGCGGGGGTGCTATATGCCATCCACCCGACTTCCCCCGCAGATATATATCTACTCACCTGATTCTTGCTTACCGAAGTCGATGTCGTTAAGCCCTTGCTTGTCGTCCCGGAGTTCACGTGGAGGTACCTACATGTCATAGTGTATCGTATCGCATTAAAATCCGATTCAAAACAAAAACGACACGCGAGGTGCCTATAGGTTAGAACCTATAGCCTACGCATACAGACACAATCATAAATCCCTTGTCGTTGATGTACAAACGTCCAACGATCGAATCCACAGTTCGAATACCAAAACCAAGTTATTGAAAACCACGAACCAAAACAGCAACTTTGAAAACTTGCTCCAGATTTTAGTTCAGGTGAAATTAGGTTAAACACACAGTACTGGGGTGTTGTATAGGGGGTATATGAGCTACATAACCAATTTCAACACGATCCCCCACTGTTTGGCCAGCCACATTGGCAAAGAATTCGGCCTGCTTGGCCAAGTAGAGGGGTTAGGGTCTCGTCTCTTCAGGGTGGTCTCCTAGTGTCAATCCTAGGTCAATGGTGTTGCTTGTTTTTCCAGTAATGGTCTCGGATCACTCCAAATTCCCTGTAGGCTCAATTACACACAAAACCGACATTTCGATATCTAATTCACATTGCATGGTCTAGGCTCTGTTTGGTCCAGGTTTTTAGCACTATGGGGGGTTAAGGTCACTACTAAACCTCAATTGCACCATCTCAATTCAAGAATTCCTCAAAACCTCTTCTTGAAATTTTCAAATGTCATAAAACCTCACTAAACACTTCTAAACTAATATGGATGCTAAAGGAATTGAAATACTACACTAATGGTGAAAGAATTACCTCATTTGGCAACTCAAGAATTTTCTTGAGTTGCCCAAAGTGCTCAAAATCCAATTTTTCTTGATCTCTCATGCTTGTAGTGAGCTTGTGTACATTTTCAATAAAGGAAACATGATGTTTTGAGGTGGATTTGTGGTTGTGGTGAGGAGGTAGATAAAGGGAGAGAAGAGGGCAGCCATGGAGATGAGGGGGATAAAAATGAAGAAAATGATGAAGGAAACACAAATGGGAGTGTAACAACTCCATTTTTAATGTACAAAGAATTGATTTAAATTCAATGTATATTTGGAGTATTTATTGTTTCTGATATCTCTTTAAGTATTTATTTCACTCCATAATTACAAGAAGGAGCTTGTAGCTCATTGGTAATACCTTGCACTGCTGAACCAAGCCACCAGAGTTCAAATCCCCTGCCCCACATTATTTTTAATATTATTTTGTTTTTGAATTTTTAGAATACCAACCATTACACATGCGTTTCTCACAAATTTCCTTCTACACATAAAAAGTTAGATGCACCATAAATCCCCCCACGAGACCCCCCACCCCCCGAGCCTCCGACTCGGCCCGACTCAGTCCGGCGCCGCCGGACGGACGACTGAGTCTCCAACATAGAAGTTGAGCATCTTGACTTGGTCAACCCCCCTGCACACACTAAATTTCTAGATCGGTTACAGAGAGCACATTAAACCTCTTTTACTCCAAATTTTAATGATTTTTATATAATTTTTTACATTTTTTAATTAAAACCCTAACCCTATAAATACACCCCCTACCCTCTACCCTCTCATCCTAAATTTCTGAGTCCACTCTCTCAAAATCCCAAGAGAACTTTGGTACTTTGGAAACGAGCGAAAGGCGAAGCGCTGACAAAATCGACGGCGAAATTCCGGTGATCGTGCTAGGAGCTCTTAACGATGATTCGATGCACCGAAAAACCCTCTACTCCCCTCTCACTCTCTAGTGTTGTCCAAACCCGTAAGTCTCCCTTTTTCTATCTTTCTTTTCTTCCATAAAATACGAATTTACAAACCCGACGGAATCGGAACAAATCCGATTTCCGATTCAGTTTTCTATAAAATCTCACTTATCATCAATTCCATAATGCTTAAACATCTTTATGTTGACTATTAATCATTTAACAAACAATTTGAACAAGTTTTATCACATGAAATGATAACGTTTCCATTTATCGTATTTTTTTCACTTAAATACCACAACGTTTCGTTTTCACATCTAACCCCTTAACATTGCTATACCTTAAAGTAGATCACGAGGTAATGACCTACCTCCTCACACACTCATATGCAAACATAACACGCTACCTTGAAAACTTAGAATACGATAAAACAAGATTTTACATTTAAATACCATTTTCTTAATAAAACCTTTTCTAAAAGTTTTAGGTTTGCTACACTTTTAAAACAAATATCTTTTAATAGGAAAATACGATAAGTTGTGGACATCGATCGTTTATCTAAACCTGACCTTGTGGTGTCTATGCTAGGCAAATGAGCAAAGGTAACTTTAAAAGGCCCGTCTCACGATTCATGAGCGGATCCCTCCTTCCTCACTTGTACTTACCTGGCCACAATTGGCGGTGAAGAGGCGATTTGAGGCTTCTAACAACTTGTTGTTAAGATTATTTAGAATTAGTCTAGTTGAAATAGAAAACCCTAAAACCTAAAATACGGAAAAATCGACTTTTGCAAATAAATACCTTTTACTTTAATAAAACCGTATTCTAAGGATTAGTATTTATAAAATCTTTACAAAGAGCCACTACAACCCATCTTTGGGGAACCCGTTAGGGATAGTACGGTTTATCGTGCACCCTCGGCTTAGTAGTGCGAGATTCAGACCTCCGCAAGGAGCATTCGGTCTCGAAAGGTTTAAAATACGACATCTTAAGAAAATGAGACTTTTAAAATATAAAATATTAATTGAAATTATTTTTGTATAAATATATGTATATTATCATTAAAAGATCTATTTTGTTATAATATAAATATTCCACTTTTTCTAAAAATCACAAGAATAAATTTTACATTAAAATACCATGAATTTCAAATAAATCAATATTACAGATAAATACCTTTATTTATGCAATTAGGATATTTTCACTAGAAATATCACAAAATAAAATTACACTCATTATAACTATAAAGACGAATAATAAATACTTATTGTGTATCTTGAAAACTATACAAAAGTATTTTTACATAAAACCCCCTCAAGTTTTATAAATTACAATAAGGACCCTAGTAAATATAGGACTTCGATTTACATTTCTTCTGTCCGACTCGGGTTTGAGTCTGATCATAATCCGACTTGATTATGATTCAAGTAATATATAAATCTATAATATTCCAACTCAATATGAACACATGAATCCCAGAATTCAGTTATCAATCTATACAACTTGACTGAATCAAACCATGGATATACATCCATTATCCCGTTATTCCAATTACCTGATTATGCAGTTACAATCTATTTACTGATATCATGGTTTTGGTCAGTTATCCAACTTATACAATACAATACAACAATACAATCAAAACACTACAGGGTTTAAGGGGTAGATTGGTGCGGAAGGTGTTAGAAGTGGCACGAGACGGTAAGATTAAGACACCTAACCTATATTCCGTTGCTGTTGTACCGTGGCTTAACGGTTCCTTATACATTCCGTTTGCCCTGGTCTCTAGCATACTGAGACCCCTCTCGTATACACTGGCATCCTTCCGTACCAAGCTACAAACAACAGCGTAAACACAATATTATACAAATATTTAGAAGATACCTCTTATTCTGTCTTTTCAAATTCTTCCTTATCTTTGGGACTTACTGAGCGACCTGTTCGCTGACGACATTCTATTTCTTTCCTCTTTGAATGTCGTCAGGTGTTTTGGACCCGTCAGAGATCGAGCCCACCGGTGAAGACTTGGATCAGTTCCACGAAGACCCCGAGCTCTAGACATTGTACCTTGTTCTATTCAGTATTTTCATTTCCTGTTATGCCATTGTTTAGGCATCGCTTTTATTTCAGATGTATTTACTTTTCATGCATTGTACAAAAGAATGTTATTAATAAAGTTGCTGTTATTTTATATCTCTTGTCTCTTGTGATTTACCTTTATATTGCTTAGATACGCTTAGCGTATTTACTTCACAGTAAATACGTAGAGGACCTCGTCGCGTCCCCTTCGCCGTACACCGGGAAGCGGGGCGTGACAGGTTTTGTTGGTGGCCCATGCAGGTCAGAGCTGTATAGAACCATACTATGCAGTACTGTTCTGCGTGAACAACCTAAGCAATATAACACAAAAACCAGCAACTAAAACATTCTTTACAATTCATGTTTCTTGAATCTTATAATTTCTATTCCTTGAATCTTATCATTTCATGTATTTGAATCTGTCCTAACCCAAATTTTTATTCAAGGTTATGGATTTCCCGAACAACACCAGCACCAATGCCAACAACACACCTCCAGCACTACCTCTCACACCAGCTGTAGACTAGTGTAGAAGCTTTGTCTCATGGGGTATGGAGTTGCCATGATGGAGGAATGAAACAATGAACTTTGGAGAGGTGTTTGGAATTTTGTAGCAAGAAGAATGAGATGAAATGAAAATTCCTCATCCAAATGAAACCTCTCTCCTAATAACTTATTTGCAAACTTGCAAATAACCCCCTCCACAAGAAAGTCTGGCCGTGAAGGAACAAAGGAAAACTTGCCAGAACGGAATGCAAACTGGCAACTTCAGAAAACTGATCCCGTAATAAATTACAGGAAAACCCCACGACTGTATATACATACCTGCATTTGTATTCCCACTGAATACAAATGCAAAGAGACAAAACTACACTGTCTAATACTAGGATCCGGCTTAAACCAAAGCCCGCTAGTAAAATCCGTCCGATCACGATTCGTGCAATACCGCACGTATCCATATCTCCATACGGCCTCTACAGCGTTTCGCCCGAAACTTGAGAAACTGGTCTGTGGGGGACTCTAAAGACTCGTCAATACTTTGGTTGTGGATTTAACCACCAGCACGTCAGAGGTATTAGCCAATACGTAACGGGCTACCAGGTTTGACTAAAAGGGAGGTCGATGAGCGAACTCATCCTGACACCCTACTGAGCCTGTCAGTGACAATATCCGTACAGTCTGGTCCGTTCGCCTATGAGCATCGCATGGCGGGCCTAGGGGGTTGGTAAAAGTCAGACCCCCAAAAGCGGTACAAGTCGTGTCGGAGTGTAGCCCATAACACCCTGAGATACTACTGGAATACCTACCAGTAAATCTCCTGCCTTGGCCAAGGACTTCGTGTAATGGCTCTCCTAGACACAGCGCGACCTCACCCCCAATACCGGGAGAGACAAACCCCTGCAGATCCGCTCACTGCCTCCATGTGGCTCGGGACTGTACCCAACTAAAACCTGTTTGCATGACTCCTTTGAGCCGTGGTAGGGTAGTAATCAAAGCACAGTGGGAACTCACACTAGACAAATGACGATCTCAGGTCGATGAACTAACCTGTACATATGTCACCAGGGAACTGCTATCTGACGTCAGGTATAAGACCAACTAGCATGTTCCCGGCGAGTCCTGTCCGGTGTACTCATAACCCAATGAGCACCTGTATACATCTTAGGTGAACCAACTGACACCAGTAGCTTGTGAGACCGGCTACCGCCCCTCGTCGGGGTCTCGACTGTATACACTAGTCTACTCTGGAGTATCGATGCCCTGTCTTGAAACTCGCTCGACTAGGGACCTTTTAAGGATGTGCTTATAGACCCCAGCTCCCACGTATATGATCACTCTCATACTGCTGGTAGTCAAGAAAGAATCCTAGGGGCTCTATCAACGTGCAATAGTGACCTGTAAGGTCACCTAAAGCAGTACACGATGATAAAGATAAACAAGATAGCATACTATCATCTTGAGTAAGACTGTCCTACCGGGATAGGTCTTCCCTCAATCATTGCAATCACGTGCCTGTGATCCAATAATTGACTATGAGGGCACTATCTCCAACAATCTCCCACTTGCACTCAAGGCTAATTATTGCGATGTCGCATACTCACAGCCCGTGTGATACCGAACACCCAACTCCTCTACTAGTTAGTCTCACAAAGCTCGTTTGCAAAACTATTGCGTTCGAGGAATAGCCTCAGTGAGTGGATCCGCTATGGTGTTTCTTTCTATGTCTCTCTTTATCTCAAGTTCGCGGAGAAAGCCATCTCCCGAAATGAGCAATACCTGTCTTAGAATATGTTTGGATATCTGATGGGACCTAGCTCATAAATGAACTCCAAATCCAAACTTCTTAGACTGTATCGTCAATTGAACTTAATCAGTATCCTGCGCCATGCCTTCCCTCAGTATCCACCTGGACCATCTGTCCAAAATACTGCCCCTCGTCAGAGGGAAAACTATAACTCTGACAGTCACTCTGTCATCCAGGTCACCTTGGAAGCCTGGAATGATAACCGTCTCCTAAAGGAGGCTGCCGTTATCAAATCCCTAGAACATCAACTTATGTTCTAAAACTGCTTTCGAATGTTTCTCCAGGATTGGATTAATATCAACTCATTGCACCTATTGCAAAAACAACATCTGGTGTGGTACTTGACATTTCATGATCAACTCAATTGCCTAAGCAAGTGATCTGCCAATCATGTGTATCCCTCTCCCCTTTAGTCTGTAAGACACCTTTAGAGAGGGTGACTCCATTACCTGCAGGTACACCACCATGCCAGAAGTCATCCATTCTAAATACTCTTAGAATGCTGTCTAAGTACCCTGATTGGGAAACCACCCAAATCTAGATCTAAAACCTTAGATCTAGTAACCAGAATGTACGATATAAGATCCAATTCCTATGTGGAGAAACCACTGTGTGACAACCAAAGTATAACCGATCGTAGTATAGGAATATCACTTCCTACTCTGTGTATGTCATCCAAATACCAGGACATTACACCCTACTACCTTCTTAACAGATCCATCCTTTATTCTGATGAAGTCAAACCTATGACTGTCACATCAGAAATAGATGATCTATCTCCGCTATATCTGCTTTAGTCTATAAATAGACATAAGCCACCTGTCCACCAATGCTTCCGCTTCTCCCACTGACTACGACAACCCTCTGGCAGATTCATATACTTGTACGCTTCTAAAGCTAGTTTAGAACGACGCTATACTCATCCTCCTGCCGGGTCTCATAGTTTGGAACAACAGCAATGGCAAGTCTGGGTAAACAAGAACCTCCCTGCCACCGTCCTTGAGCATACCGAAGTACCTTTCGAGTGCCTGAGGTTACCTACCTTATCTGCGGAGTGGCCAATGGAATGTCAAACCAGATTGAATCTTTAGGTTCTTTATCAAATCTTCAGTAATCGTTTGCGGTTCTGGAATCACTTCCAGTTCTACCATACTCCCACTACTGTTTTCTGAAAAAATCCATTTTTATTAAAACTGTGGCGAGTTAAGAACAATATCACTATTGATCTTCCAGATGGTAGAAAGTCAACCCTCGTCATAGCCTGGGTCAACCCACAAACAGCCATTACAGAAACGTGCCTTGAGTTATCCAGAGTCTGGTTTTAAGCATAAGCCGGACAACTCCCCGTACCTTAATAATGTCAAGATATGAACTGTTCTATATCCAATATAGAAACAGAGGCACTGATTTAATTAAACCAGATTCAAATCATGCAGCTGTCTCCAGTGCATGTCAACTAAATGGAAGGAGGCCGATCAGCGTTACTCAACTTAGGAATGCTTCCAATTATGAGTAACCTGAAAGAGAAGCAAGTTCTCTCAATCATTACTATCAACTGAATACCATTCACAAGTATCTACATCTTCGATCACCTTGAAGAATCCCGATACTTGCAATACCTGGTTCTCTACTTTAATCTTATACCTATAACTTCTCAAAACTTGGACCCTGTGTTTCTACGAAACACTTGTCTAAGAACTAGAGAAGTCACAAGTAAACAGAATATAGTACGAGTACCTACCCCTCTGTCCTAATGGACACTGGACAACATACAATACTCTGTATAAGTCCCTTGAGTCAAATGACTCATTCACTGTGTGTCGTAGGTTGAAAACTGTACTTATGGTTAAGAAGAATTACACCGCTGTTTAATGCTCCTTACCTAACCATCTACTGATTATAGGTAAATGTCATAGACATAATTTCAAAAAGGTATATCTCACTCTATAAAAATAGACGTACAGATATATCAATTTGAAATTGGTGCATTATAACGGATATTCAAAACCAAATATTTGCCGTCCGGCAAACAACCCAGGCGACTTCCTCAAATATCACCAATTACAACGAATCCCGATATAATGAGGATGATCACCTAATTCCCAATAACTTACTCCCACTCATCATCTGTAAAACCATACAGATGTGAGAATCAGACCTGGTAAATACATACCCTGGAGTAAGTTTCTAATTAGGAAATCAGTTTTCTTTTAACAGTATACAGTGAAACTGAAACATTGAAATGTTTCAAATGTTTCGTAGGGGTATCCGGGTATTCCTAGTAATGCCTCTTCCATTATCAGATTCACAACTATAACCGTATATCTCTTCGCCATCTCTCCAAATCCCTTTATATGTCTTTAGTCATTACCTTCTGTACACCCTCTTAGGCTAAATGGTTTTCTTCCTTCCCTACCGTTCGGCACCAGCCTATGGTTTGGAAGAAGACTATCCAATAAGCATAATGAGTATACAGTCCTAATCCTAGGAGCACTCGCAACCCGAGAGAAGGTGAAGATAAAAGACAACTGAATAAAACCTTATTCCTATTTCTCCTAAACCAGAATCTATCCCCGAACTGGAACAAGTTCCTTTCGAGTTCGTATATAACCATACGATGGAGTATCCAAATAACTGTGGATCTTCGTAGTGATACGGAGTGTCCTGGAGAAATACAAAGGTGAAGTGGGAGTGGTAATGAAATACTTGGTTTGGTCGTGAATAGCAGTCGCAGTTTACTTTATCCTCTTACTAATCCCTTGATATGTCTTTACTTAATACCTTATGTACACCGTTTAGGCTAATTGGTTTTCTTCATTCCCCACCGTTCGACACCAGCCTAAGGTTTGGAAGAAGACTATCCAATTTGCGTAATAGGTGTACTATCTCCTAAACCAAGGAGCACTCGCAACCTGAGAGAAGGTAGAAGGAAAAGACAACTGAATAGTCCTATTCGTTTTCTCCAGAACCGGAAACCATCCTCGAATAAATTCCTTCGAGTTCGTATATAACCATACGATGGTTTTATCCAATGGAAGTGGACGTTCGTAGTAATATGGGGTGTCCTGGAGAAAAGGGTAAAAGTAGGAGTGGCAATGAGGTTTGCAACTCTAACAATCCAAAAGACAGTGTTAAGAAGGTTCGGTCGACTTGGTCACTGAGTCATAGTCTAGGGCCGGGTCATGGTCACTGCCAAAGAGAGAGAGAAAAGAAACACTCAGCGTGCACTCTAACCTAGATCAGAATGGTTATCACTTTATCTAATCAGGAAACCTCCCACTGTACCGTCAAATTCTCCTCCAAACCTGAAAGAAGAATTAGTCGGGATCACCCGAGGAGTAAACCAACTCATCAGTGGGAATCGGGATCCAACTATCATCGCATGATAACATGACGGAATATGCTCACATTATCACACTCCAGAAGGTATGCGCATATCTGGCAAGTTTCAGTTTCTTTAGAAACTCCCGATGTGATTTTTACCCCATGCTCTTATGACCTTGACGAAGGCCAACAAATCATAAGTCACATGTCAAGTTCTACCCGTCATTGTCCAGGTTAATTTGAACCCACCCGTACAAGCCCTTGACGAAGGCCAACAAGGCTATACGACTGTCCCAAACCAACGCATCTATCTATGCTGCAGAAAGGTAACAAGCAGCTACCATACACTATGCCTTGACGAAGGCCAACAAACATAGCATGAATACTACGTGCTACCCATCTGAAACGACGGAGGGCTACGAATGGTTTCTGGCGAAAACCTTTAACGTAATGAACTTGATATCGTTGAAGGAACCGGATAGCTTTTAAAAATATAGTGGCGAAAACCTTTGCTAAAGAGGTCACTCCCGGTGAAGGGGTCTCGGCTCTTTCCCCATAGAATGAGGTGCAGGATATTCCAACTGAATACCACGATGCAAAGCAAAAGTAATCGGCTATAGTGATGTTATTGCCCTGACGCAAACTTCTGTCCAAGGGGTCACTCCCGGTGAAGGGATCTCGGCCCTTGCCTCGTCGACTGAGGAGCAGGATATTCCAACTGAATACCACGATGCAAAACAAAAGAGAACGTCCTTGCAATAACAGCTTTTTGAAAAATGTTCCAACAACATCAGAATAGGTTTGTTTAGCTTGCATTGATCCGAATCAACGCAGTCCCATCAATTGATCACACCAATAAAGAACGAAAATAATGATGTACGTATATGCCATCCGCATTCGCCACTGGGTCCCGTCATCACCCGTTAGGTTACTTAACTAACGACAGAGCGGGGACTGGACTAGCGCGGATGCAAAACATATACAACATCTACTAGTATATATATCAATATATAATATTCACTCAAGGCGTGATAAAATGCAACATCACAGAAATGTAATAAGCATCACAGAACAATACAGATATCTGGGATCCCCGGGTTTCATAGAGCCGCTACTGAAACCCGACGTTCCCCTGGTCGTGTGGATAGCCTGTGCAATGAGATCCTAGACCCCTACGGGCGCGGCAAGTTACCTGCCAAAACCTGAAGAGAGGCAGCCCCCTTCAGCAACGTGAATGGACCACCCAGTACTTCACGAAATCCGGTAACTTGGGCACCCCTCCTGGGTCAACCTGTACCCCCTACGAGTGCGGCGAATAGCCCGCCAATTCTAGAGTGAAGCCCCCTCCGTATCAAAGCCATGAGATGCGGGCCCGTTGCCCTCTAGAACCCGGCTATCCGTGCACCCCTCCGCGGGGTAATCCTAGTACAGAAAGTAAAATATACAACGGGTACATCGACCTCGACCCGGTCGTGCCCCAAAAGAATAATATACAAACAGGCAGTAACGGCAGTCCACATGTCGGACGCTCGCCCCGCAATATCAAATGTACATAAATAACCAAACTGTACTACCATTGCATCCAGGCTATCCCCCACGACCAATCCGCAACATCACAGCACAACACAGAACATCAACATGAATGTCACGTTCGCAAATCCGTCTAAAAGGGTTATAGCAGATAGACAGGATTTACCGATCAAGTGACATTCACGGTCGCAGATATAATATAAATACTGTGAACCAACATGTTTAAAATTCTCGATCGATCAAATTTATCGAAGTGGGCCCCAAGCACTACTGTAGCACTCACAGAAAATCTGGGCCCAAAAAGAATATCCCAAAACCCCCATTTCCTAGTCAAAAGCCCACTGTAAAAATTTGGCACAGTGATCAGTCAAACTGGCGGCAGAACCGCGGCCCAAGCTCTGATACCACTGTAAGTGCACGGCGACGCCCCGGCCGTCAAACCGACGCCGGAATGCGGAAACGAAAATTTTCTAACAACTAGAAACCGGCACCACAGCGCACTAGAAATCCCGGATCCGGCCATTAACCTAATGCTAGCAAACTAGAATAAGAGTAGAGAGCTAAACCAAGCGATCCGTGTCCTTCGGTCTTCGCCTCCACTCCGATCTCCTCGCAGAATCTCCGGTCGTCGCCTCCTCGTCGAAACGGGCACCACATCGCCGGGTTCTTTTACGGGCTCCCACCTCTGGACCGAGGCAACTCGGGCGCGAAGTTGGCTAGCCGACGCGTCCAAAGAATGCTGTAGACTAGTGTAGAAGCTTTGTCTGATGGGGTATGAAGTTGCCATGATGGAGGAATGAAACAATGAACTTTGGAGAGGTGTTTGGAATTTTGTAGCAAGAAGAATGAGATGAAATGAAAATTCCTCATCTAAATGAAACCTCTCTCCTAATAACTTATTTGCAAACTTGCAAATAACCCCCTCCACAAGAAAGTCTGGCCGTGAAGGAACAAAGGAAAACTGGCCAGAACGGAATGCAAACTGGCAACTTCAGAAAACTGATCCCGTAATAAATTACAGGAAAACCCCGCGACTGTATATACATACCCGCATTTGTATTCCCACTGAATACAAATGCAAAGAGACAAAACTACACTGTCTAATACTAGGATCCGGCTTAAACCAAAGCCCGCTAGTAAAATCCGTCCGATCACGATTCGTGCAATACCGCACGTATCCATATCTCCATACGGCCTCTACAGCGTTTCGCCCGAAACTTGAGAAACTGGTCTGTGGGGGACTCTAAAGACTCGTCAATACTTTGGTTGTGGATTTAACCACCAGCACGTCAGAGGTATTAGCCAATACGTAACGGGCTACCAGGTATTGACCAAAAGGGAGGTCGATGAGCGAACTCATCCTGACACCCTACTGAGCCTGTCAGTGACAATATCCATACAGTCCGGTCCATTCGTCTATGAGCATCGCATGGCGGGCCTAGGGGGTTGATAAAAGTCAGACCCCCAAAAGCGGTACAAGTCGTGTCGGAGTGTAGCCCATAACACCCTGAGATACTACTGGAATACCTACCAGTAAATCTCCTGCCTTGGCCAAGGACTTCGTGTAATGGCTCTCCTAGACACAGTGCGACCTCACCCCCAATACCGGGAGAGACGAACCCCTGCAGATCCGCTCACTGCCTCCATGTGGCTCGGGACTGTACCCAACTAAAACCTGTTTGCACGACTCCTTTGAGCCGTGGTAGGGTAGTAATCAAAGCACCGTGGGAACTCATACGAGACAAATGACGATCTCAGGTCGATGAACTAACCTGTACACATGTCACCAGGGAACTGCTATCTGACGTCAGGTATAAGACCAACTAGCATGTTCCCGGCGAGTCCTGTCCGGTGTACTCATAACCCAATGAGCACCTGTATACATCTTAGGTGAACCAACTGACACCAGTGGCTTGTGAGACTGGCCACCGCCCCTCGTCGGGGTCTCGACTGTATACACTAGTCTACTCTGGAGTATCGATGCCCTGTCTCGAAACTCCCTCGACTAGGGACCTTTTAAGGATGTGCTTATAGACCCCAGCTCCCACGTATATGATCGCCCTCATACTGCTGGTAGTCAAGCAAGAATCCTAGGGGCTATATCAACGTGCAATAGTGACCTGTAAGGTCACCTAAAGCAGTATACGATGATAAAGATAAACCAGATAGCATACTATCATCTTGAGTAAGACTGTCCTACCGGGATAGGTCCTCCCTCAATCATTGCAATCACGTGCCTGTGATCCAATAATTGACTCTAAGGGCACTATCTCCAACATACATCCCAAGCAGTTCTCCGGAAAAGGAAGCCCTCTTGAAGCTGAAGAATGGGCACATAGCATAGAAGACGATCTGCCAGCAGTTCAAGTGCCAGACATAGCTTGGGTCCGTGTGGCGAAACTACAGCTCACGGAAAATGCTCGCAACTGGTGGAAGGCGGAAGAAAGCCGTCTGGTACAGCCTATTGAATGGAAGTCTTTTTGCGAGAAGTTCGACGCGAAATACTTCCCTGTGACTACCAGGTTTGCCATGGAGCAGCAGTTCATTCATCTACAATAGGGATCGATGTGGGACAAATCAGTAGATGAGTACGACGCTGAATTCACCATGCTAAGCCGGTTAGATGTGTCACAACAGTTCAATTTTTAAATCTCATATACTACACAGCTAACACAATCCTTAAACAGATTCGCGGCACATTTGATACCGGCGGACGAGATCAGAGTCCTGCAATTTGTATTTGAATTCCTTTTGTATCTGTTTGTTCAGTTAATTCAATAGCTCTTTTCATTGGTTTTCGACTTTCAACAAGGACTGGACACGGAGATTCAGGCTGCTCTAGCCACGGAAAAATTTCTGACTCATGAGGATGCTCTGGAAGCTGCCCGCAGTTATGAGGCAGTGATAAAAGTAAGGGGCAGACCTCAGTCTGCAGGAGTCAAGCGCCCTGCCAACCAGATGGCAGGTGGAGCCTCGTCCAGGCTACCTTTCGTGCCAAGGCGACCTGGAGTACTGAACCATCGTCCCAGCCCAGCCTTTTGTACCTACTGCAATAGAGCTGGACATATGATGAAAGACTGCCGTCGAGCTAACCGTCTTTACTTAGTCTGCGGCTCATCTACTCATGATATTGGGTCTTGTCCCCAAAGACAAAACCCAGTTGCTGCACCCAGGCCAGCAATTACCTATCCGCAGCGACCAGCTCTTCAGGCACCTGCTCCAAGACATGCACTACCTGCACCACCCAGAGGACCACAAGCTGCACCACCTCCTCGTCAGTTCCATCAAGCTCAAAGGAACGTTCCAAGGAATGCTCCTCAGGCCAGAGGAATGTACCAAGGCGCCAGGCTTTCACGATGTCCGTGGAAGAAGCTGAGGCCACTGGCCAAGTCATCACTGGTAAAACTTTTCTTTTCAAACTTTGCTTTTCTATCCTGCTACTTAGCTACATATTTTCCTATACCTAAAACATATCCCACATACTTTAGGTACAATCTTAGTATCCTCAATCCCTGCACTAGCACTGTTTGATACTGGAGCATCACACTGCTTTATGTCGCAACGGTTTGTTCGAACCCATGCGATTTCAGTCCCACCGCTTGTATCCAGCTGGAATGTCAGTTCAGGAAATGGCTTTCTAAAGGCAACTATGGGATATAGCTTGTGTCCAGTCGTCGTCTGCAGTAGAGAGTTTTATGCTGACTTCAAAGTGCTGGACATACCGAACTTCGATGTGGTTCTAGGAATGGATTGGCTTGGAACTTTTTATGCTACCATTGACTGTCGTCAAAGGAGGGTAGTATTCGAGATTCCAGACCATCCGATCTTCTATTTCAAAAGCGGGGACCGTACACTGGAGCCAAGTACCTACAAAGCGAAGCCAAGAGAAGCAGTAGTTGCAGCAGCTCAAGCGGAGGAAGAATCAAGACCAGATGTAGTTCAAGAGTTCGACGATGTATTTCCTTACGATATATCAGGTTTTTCTCCTGATCGAGCTCTTGAATTCAGTATTGATTTAGTACCAGGAGCATAACCAGTGATCAAAGCACCCTATCGTTTAAGTCCGGAAGGTTTGAAGGAAGTCCGAACATAGTTGGACGAATTACTGGCGAAAGGATGGATTCGTCCCAGCACTTCAAATTAGGGATCACCTGTACTACTTGTGAAGAAGAAGGAAGGTTCATACAGAATGCGCATCGATTACAGAGCTTTGAACGAAGTCACTATAAAGAACAAGTATCCACTCCCGCTCATCGATGATTTACTCGATCAGCTAAGTGGATCTTGTGTTTTCTCTAAATTGGATCTTCGTTCAGGTTATCATCAAGTGAAGGTCAAGGAAGCTGATATTCACAAAACAGCTTTCAGAACTCGCTATGGACATTACGAATTTCTAGTGATGCCATTTGGAGTGACCAACACACCCGCAATATTCATAAACTTAATGAATCAAGTTTTTCGTGAGTACTTAGATAGGTTTGTTATCATCTTCATCGACGACATCCTGGCGTATTCTAAGAGTCGGAAGGAACATGCAGAGCACCTACGAATTGTCCTAGAAACTCTTCGACAACATCAAATTTATGCCAAGTACAGCAAGTGCGAGTTTTGGTTAAAGCAAGTTGGTTTTCTTGGACATATTGTATCAGGAGAAGGAATCTCTATGGATCCAGCGAAAGTTTCAGCAGTTAGAAAATGGCCTACACCAAAGTCAGTGAAGGATATTCGAAGTTTCTTGGGTTTAGCTGGATATTACAGAAGGTTTATTGAAGGCTTTTCAAAGATAGCAACGCCCCTGACCAAGCTTACACGTAAAGATGAAGAATTTGTGTGGTTAGAAGCATGCGAACAAGTTTTCGTAGAACTCAAGTCAAGGTTGACATCAGCACCTATTCCCGTCATACCGGATCAATCTGGAGGATTCGAATTGCATTGCGATGCATCCGGTAAGGGATTAGGATGTGTTCTACATCAGCACGGTAAAGTTATGGCTTATGCTTCAAGACAGCTGAAGATTCATGAGCGCAATTATCCGACGCATGATTTGGAATTGGCAGCCGTCATCTTTGCTCTCAAGATTTGGTGTCATTATCTACTTGGTGAACGAGTGAACATCTACACAGATCATAAGAGCCTGAAGTATGTGTTTACTCAGAAGGAGTTGAATATGCGGCAGAGAAGATGGTTAGAACTCATGGCGGATTTTGACATCAACTTGCAATATCACCCAGGGAAGGTGAATGTAGTACCTGATGCTCTTAGTCGCCAACCATTAGCAATGAATCTCACCGCTCAGTGGAAGCTTCAACAAGACTTGCATCAGATGGAGATTGAAGTAATCATGCCAGATAATGCTTCAAGTTTGATGAATTTACAAGTTCAATCAACCATTGTCAATCAGATCAAAGCAGCCCAAGCAAGTGATGCTAAGTTGCAAAAGATTAGAGAACAAGTGGAGAATGGACTCAGAACAGACTTCATCATCCATGAAGACAGATCTTTGAGATACGGCAGCAGATTGTGTGTACCAAAAGGTCCTGTTCGGGAAGAGTTAATGAAAGAAGCTTACAGCTCTCCCTACTCAGTACACCCTGGAGGTACCAAAATGTACAAAGATCTACGTCAGAATTATTGGTGGCATGGAATGAAGCGTGAAGTAGCCAGAAGCGTTGCAAAATGCTTGGTGTGTCAGCAAGTAAAGGCTGAACATCACAGGACTGCTGGATTACTTCAACCGTTACCAATCCCAGAATGGAAGTGGCAACACATCATGATGGATTTTGTGACTGGTCTTCCTCGCAGCACAAAGGGTAACGATGCTGTATGGGTCATTCTGGACCGACTCACAAAGTCGGCTCACTTCATCCCATTTCGAGTTGGTCAATCTACTGAGACACTAGCAAAGAAGTACATGGAGGTAATAATCTAATTAAGATTTAAACTCTTCATAATGTACTATCTCTGATATCCATGAACTCATATAGGAAATTGTGAGACTTCATGGAGTACCGGTCTGCATTGTCTCCGATCGTAACACCATGTTCCGATCGCAATTTTGGCAAAGTCTGCAAGCAAGCTTGGGAACAAGTCTGAACTTCAGCACGGCTTATCATCAACAAACAGATGGTCAGTCGGAACGAACTATTCAGATCTTGGAAGATATGCTCAGAGCATGTATGTTAGACTTCAAAGGATCGTGGGAAGATCACCTACATCTTGTGGAGTTTTCGTACAACAACAGCTACCAATCAAGCATATGAATGACACCTTTTGCAGCATTGTATGGAAGGAAGTGTCAATCGCCATTAAGTTGGGACGATATCGGAGATAGGGAACTTCTTGGACCAGAGATGATAGAGACTGTTGATGTGGTTCGTACTATCAGGGAAAGAATGCACATAGCCCAAGATCGACAGAAGCACTGGGTTGATGCGAAGAGACGACACTTGGAGTTCCAGCCAGGAGATCATGTGTTCTTGAAAATATCTCCGAACCGCGGAGTGATCCGATTTGGAAGACGGGGTAAGCTAAGTCCGAGATATATTGGACCGTTCGACATACTCGAACGAGTCGGTGAAGTGGCATACCGCTTAGTGCTTCCACCTTCATTTGAAGGAGTGCATAACGTGTTCCACATATCCCAACTCAGAAGGTATGTGAGTGACCCCAGTCATGTTCTTGATCATTCCAAGCTTACTATACAGCCCGATTTGTCTTGTGAGCAACAGCCTGTGGAGATCCTGGACAGGAAAGTGAAGACACTTCGGAACAAGGAAGTTAACTTGGTTCGAGTGATGTGGAGTAAAGACACTCCAGGAGAGTTCACTTGGGAAAGGGAGGATGAAATGCGTACTAGATATCCACACCTCTTTGTAAACTAGTCCTCAAATAAAAGTTGTAAATTTCGAGGACGAAATTTTTGTAAGGAGGGTAGACTGTAACAACTCCATTTTTAATGTACAAAGAATTGATTTAAATTCAATGTATACTTGGAGTATTTATTGTTGCTGATATCTCTTTAAGTATTTATTTCACTCCATAATTACAAGAAGGAGCTTGTAGCTCATTGGTAATACCTTGCACTGCTGAACCAAGCCACCAGAGTTCAAATCCCCTGCCCCACATTATTTTTAATATTATTTTGTTTTTGATTTTTTAGAATACCAACCGTTACACGTGCGTTTCTCACAAATTTCTTTCTACACATAAAAAGTTAGATGCACCATAAATCCCCCCAGGAGACCCCCCACCCCCCGAGCTTCCGACTCGGCCCGACTCGGCCGAGTGGTCCGGCGGACCGGCCGACTCGGCCGGACGGCCGAGTCGCCAACATAGAAGTTGAGCATATTGACTTGGTCACCCCCCCTGCACACACTAAATTTCTAGATCGGTTACAGAAAGCACATTAAACCTCTTTTACTCCAAATTGTAATGATTTTTATATAATTTTTTACATTTTTTAATTAAAACCCTAACCCTAGCCTAACCCTATAAATACACCCCCTACCCTCTACCCTCTCATCCTAAATTTCTGAGTCCACTCTCTCAAAATCTTAAGAGAACTTTGGTACTTTGGAAACGAGCGAAAGGTGAAGCGCTGACGAAATCGACGGCAAAATTCCGGTGATCGTGCTAGGAGCTCTCAACGACGATTCGACGCACCGGAAAACCCTCTACTTCCCTCTCACTCTCTAGTGTTGTCCAATCCCTTAAATCCCCCTTTTTCTATCTTTCTTTTCTTCCATAAAATACGAATTTACAAACCCGACGGAATCGGAACAAATCCGATTTCCGATTCGGTTTTCTATAAAATCTCACTTATCACCAATTCCATAATACTTAAATATCTTTATGTTGACTATTAATCATTTAACAAACAATTTGAACAAGTTTTATCACATGAAATGATAACGTTTCCATTTATCGTATTTTTTCCACTTAAATACCACAACGTTTCGTTTTCACATTTAACCCCTTAACATTTCTATACCTTAAAGTAGATCACGAGGTAATGACCTACCTCCTCACACACTCATATGCAAACATAACACGCTACCTTGAAAACTTAGAATACGATAAAACAAGATTTTACATTTAAATACCATTTTCTTAATAAAACCTTTTCTAAAGGTTTTAGGTTTGCTACACTTTTAAAACAAATATCTTTTAATAGGAAAATACGATAAGTTGTAGACATCGATCGTTTATCTAAACCTGACTTTGTGGTGTCTAGGCTAGGCAAGTGAGCAAAGGTAACTTTAAAAGACCCGTCTCACGATTCGTGAGCGGATCCCTCCTTCCTCCCTTGTACTTACCTGGCCACAATTGGCGGTGAAGAGGCGATTTGAGGCTTCTAACAACTTGTTGTTTAGATTATTTAGAATTAGTCTAGTTGAAATAGAAAACCCTAAAACCTAAAATACGGAAAAATCGACTTTTGCAAATAAATACCTTTTACTTTAATAAAACCGTATTCTAAGGATTAGTATTTATAAAATATTTGCAAAGCGCCACTACAACCCATCTTTGGGGAACCCGATAGGGATAGTACGGTTTATCGTGCACCCTCGGTTTAGTAGTGCGAGATTCAGACCTCCGCAAGGAGCATTCGGTCTCGAAAGGTTTAAAATACGACATCTTAAGAAAATGAGACTTTTAAAATATAAAATATTTATTGAAATTATTTTTGTATAAATATATGTATATTATCATTAAAAGATCTATTTTGTTATAATATAAATATTCCACTTTTTCTAAATATAACAAGAATAAATTTTACATTAAAATACCATGAATTTCAAATAAATCAATATTACAGATAAATACCTTTATTTATGCAATTAGGATATTTTCACTAGAAATATCACAAAATAAAATTACACTCATTATAACTATAAAGACGAATAATAAATACTTGGGGTGTATCTTGAAAACTATACAAAAGTATTTTTACATAAAACCCCCTCAAGTTTTATAAATTACAATAAAGACCCTAGTAAATATAGCACTTCGATTTACATTTCTTCTGTCCGACTCGGGTTTGAGTCTGATCATAATCCGACTTGAATATGATTCAAGTAAAATATAAATTTATAATATTCCAACTCAATATGAACACATGAACCCCAGAATCCAGTTATCAATCTATACAACTTGACTGAATCAAACCATGGATATACATCCATTATCCCGTTATTCCATTTACCTGATTATGCAGTTACAATCTATTTACTGATATCATGGTTTTGGTCAGTCATCCAACTTATACAATACAATACAACAATACAATCAAAACACTACGGAGTTTAAGGGGCAGATTGGTGCGGAAGGTGTTAGAAGTGGCACGAGACGGTAAGATTAAGATACCTAACCTATATTCCGTTGCTGATGTATCGTGGCTTAACGGTTCCTTATACATTCCGTTTGCCCTGGTCTCTAGCATACTGAGACCCCTCTAGTATACACTGGCATCCTTCCGTACCAAGCTACAAACAACAGCGTAAACACAATATTATACAACTTTTAGAAGATACCTCTTATTCTGTCTTTTCTAATTCTTCCTTATTTTTGGGACTTACCGAGCGACCTGTTCGCTGACGACATTCTATTTCTTTTCTCTTTGAATGTCGTCAGGTGTTTTGGACCCGTCAGAGATCGAGCCCACTGGTGAAGACTTGGATCAGTTCCATGAAGACCCCGAGCTCTAGACATTGTACCTTGTTCTATTCGGTATTTTCATTTCCTGTTATGCCATTGTTTAGGCATCGCTTTTATTTCAGATGTATTTACTTTTCATGCATTGTACAAAAGAATGTTATTAATAAAGTTGCTGTTATTTTATATCTCTTGTCTCTTGTCTCTTGTGATTTACCTTTATATTGCTTAGATACGCTTAGCGTATTTACTTCACAGTAAATACGTAGCGGACCTCGTCGCGTCCCCTTCGCCGTACACCGGAAAGCGGGGCGTGACAGGGAGCCATGGTCAAATGACCCCTCACCTCTCTTTCTTGCCCATACTTCTTTCTTTAATATTTTCTTTTTTCTTTTTCTTTTTAACTCCAACAAAACAAATAAAAACCAAATAACAATGAAATGGTGCATGGTTTTCAAACAAGAAAAAGAAATGTAACAAGTGTTAGCAATATGACATGGTGCATGTCACATGCAAAAATCAAGCTTAATGCACGATTAGTGATACTTAATCAAGTTTAGACATAACCTTGTATATAATCAATTGTATAAAATTTATAGAGTGTCTAAGTCATATGATATTCTTTCAAAATCACCATTCAACTGTATTTTTCCAATATTTCCCAAAACTAATATTTTATTTTTCTGAAATGTTACAGTCTTCCCCCCTTAAATAAATTCGGTCCCCGAATTTAAATTTAAACCCCTCAAATACTAAAATATTTCAGTAAAATGATCAAGTCGTCGGGGCTCCGAAATCATAAATACATAAAACGTATCGTAGTGCAATGCATGCGCATAAAGAACGAGTATATAACTCAAAAATCAAAACTCCGTCAAGCATCCCGCAATCATCGGAGTATGGTGAAGATACCAATGCCAAAGACCAATACGAAAACCAACATGATATACATCAAAACAATAACATGTACACAGTATGCATCTTGTAAATCGTAAAAACATCTGAAAGAAATGCATGCCAAACTCCTTTTCTAATCGCTGTGCGATGCGCGTATCACGGCACAAGTAGCAGACGTTTATTGTAAGGAAATAACTATATATTTATCTATATATCCTTTGTTTAACATACACGTCCCGCCGTTTTGAAAATAATTTAGAAGGGTTTCCTTTGTAAAATGTTTGTGTCATCTCGGACACATAGGTAAATACTGAGACTATAGCTCCTTTTTGGAAATCCTTTCGGTAACTATCAATGCATGCAAAAACATATTCAGGTACTGTCCTCTGACTAGTCCTGCTAAGCTAATACACCAAATAGTAAATATCATAAAACATACGGCTCCAAGAGAAACCAATCCCAAAATGTGTATAAGAATGCTACGTGCGTCTGGTGTGCACAGAAATCGAAATCAATGAATGTGCCATACATGTGCACAGAAACAAAATCTAAGTGCAACGGGTGTGCACGAAAACACCTGTCAAGGGCAACGAGTGTGCCTGACAACAATATCAGGTGCATCTGATATGCACGAAGAATCCCGATTTAGTTTCATCATTATCCATACCTGGTCGATGACGAGAACCTTTTTCAACTAGTCTTAGCTTTGAAAGTCTCAACTTTTCCATGTATACCAAGTAATCTTCTCAAGATATACTTTCTCCTGCTGGGGATTTAACCCTTTAGATAAAGCAACCAAAGTCCATACTTTGTTGGTGTACATAGATTCCATCTCAGATCTCATAGCATCCAGCCATTCTTACAGAGTCCCCACTCTTGATTGCCTGCTTGAAACTAGTTGGGTCATCATCTCATGATGCAATCCTCGCACCCACTGTCAAAGAGAAACCGAAGTATCTCTCAGGTGGATGAGGAACCCTACCAGATCGGCGGAGAGGCTGAGGTTCATTGGGAACTATTGAATCCTCCGGTTCTACTAAATCATCAGCTGTAGTTTGTATAGCTAGAACTTTTTCCAGTTCTACCTCATAACCACAAATTTGTTTCCAAAATAAATTCCTTTTCTAAAAAGGTGGTATGCCGAGAAATAAAACACATTTTGTTCCTCGGTGCGGTAGAAGATATTCCCTTGTGAATTCTTGGGATATCCAACAAACTTCCACAGAACCGACATTGCCTCGAGCTTGTCCAGATTTTGCTTTTTGCATAGGCCGGACAACCCTAAATCTTAACATCCTTAAGAGATGGGATCTTCCCATACCATATCACATATGGAGTGGTAGTCACCTGATTTGATTGGAACCCTATTCAATAGGTATGCAGCTTCTCAGGTGCATGACCCCAAAAGGAAATAGGTAACTCAATAGTACTCATCATAGAGCATACCATATCACATAGGGTACGATTGCTCCGCCCCGATACACCAATGTGATGTGGTGTATATGAAGGAGTAATGCTGAGAGAGAATATCATTCTCCTTTAGAATAGTCCAGGAATTCCGTGCTCAAGTATTCTCCTTCCTGATCTCATCAAAGGACATAATACTTACACCCGTTTTGGTTCTCTACTTCTAACTTATATTCTATGAATTTCTCAAAAGCTTCAGACTTGTGTTTCAACAGGAACATATGTCCGAATCTTGAGAGATCATCAGTGAATGTAATGAAGTACAAAGAATCAGTCTTGGCATGTGTAGACATGGGACCTACATACATCATCATGTATCAATCCCAAGAGTTCACTAACTCTTTCTCTGTTTCCAATAAACGGAGCTATGATCATCTTATCTTTGTGACATGACTGGAAAGTTTCACAAGATGTAAATTCAAACTGATTTAAATATGCATCTTTATGTAACTTAGTTAGTCGGGTCGCATTGATATGACCTAGTCTACAATGCCTCAAGAAAGATTCGTTCATTTCTGAACTCTTCCTCTTGTGTGTGTTCTGTACGTTAAGAACTGTAGTTTGATTTAGAACGTATATGCTTTTAGATAACGTGCCTGAACCGATCAACTCTTGATATAGGAAATGTTAAAAACATTATCCAACAATACAAAATTATATCCTTCTTTATTAAATAAAGAGACTGATATGATGTTGTATATCAGGTTCAGTATCTAATAACATTCATTCAGAATCAATGTATTTGGTAATACAGGGTGATAACTGCCAACATCTTGGCTGCAACAATTGCACCGTTTCTAACTCTTAAACCTTATCACCCAATCTCAGTTCTCTACCTTTCTGTAGCCCATGTAACAGATTACATATGTGGGATCCTGATCCGGTATCTCATACCCAGGACGTAAAGGATACTGAGAAACAGTTCTCGGTAATGAACACACCCGAAGAAGATACATCATCATGCACTTTCTTCGTTTGAGCGGCACGGGAATCCTGGTAATCCCCTATTTCCTGCTCGGTCTTATAACAATTATAATTTGAGCGGGACCAACGTTCCCTAGCTCAGTATAACAAGCGGGTTTGGTCAATACATCCGTATTATTATCTTGATTAAGGCGTGACATGGTCGCTACCTGGAGAGAGAGAGAAGAAAACACTCAGCGTATGCTCTTGCAAGATTAGATTGGTTATTAATTTATCTAATCAGGATGGCTCCCACTGTTTTAGTCAAATATTTCTTCAAATCCTAAAAGGAAAGACTAGCCGGGATTAATTACACCCTATAAATTCTCTAATCTTTCAGCCAGGCCAGTGCCGGTACTTTGAGGGAGGTTCCCCGTGCTTTCGCACGGACCTAATTAAAATAAACCTCGTTTTCCCAGGAGCGTAACCCCGTTGACACCTTTCTAGACACCTTCTTGATCGTCTAATTATAATGTGTAAAACTCTCCCAGGAGTAACTCTTACTCGCAGTGGGTATCGGGATCCAACTATCTCATAGAAGGTATGCAATCTCATTACAAATTTCAACACTTGAAATTCCCGATGATATTTTGCCCCGAGAGATCTATGACCTTGACAAGGTCAACAAACCATAGACCGCAAGTCAAGTTCAACCCGTCATTTCCTGATTGAATTAAACCCACCCTCACGACCCTTGACAAGGTCAACAAGGTCGCACGACTAACCTAACTCAATCGCATCATATGCTTATTCAGATAAGCAGTAATCAGCTACCACACACTACGCCTTGACAAAGGCCAACAAACGCAGCACGAATACTAACTATTACTTATCTGAAATGACGGAGGGCTATGACAGGTTTTTATGAAAACCTTTTGCGTAATGAACTTGATATCGTTGCAGAATCAAATGATTTAAAATGGAGTGTTTTTAGGCTTTTACTAGTTTTGCTAAAGTGGTCACTCCCGGTGAAGCGATCTCGGCTCTTTCCTTATCGAATAAGGTGCAGGATATTTCACAAATACCGCTATGCAAAGCAAAAACTACAGAAGCAATCAAAAGACAAAATCGAGGGTTGTAGCATCTGCCCGTTATTGCTAAAGAGGTCATTCCCGGTGAAGGGATCTCGGCTCTTTCCTTATCGAATAAGGTGCTGGATATTCTACAAGGAATACCGCTATGCAAAGCAAAAACTAGAGCTACCTGTTTTTGAAAATTCGATTCCACAACATCTTTAGATTTATTTTCTTTCATTAATCTCATTAATGAAGTCCCATCTTGTAAGTTACCTAAACATCACAGATAAATACAACATACGCTTATGCCATCCGCATTCGCCTCGATGTCCCCTCGTGCACCGTTAGGTTAGGTAACTAACGGCAGAGCGGGGCAGGGCTAGCGCGGGTGTAAAACATAAGCAACGTCTATATAATATATCATATACACTATATCCATTATCTATCTCAATATATACAGTGATCACATCACAGAATATCGCAGCAGAACACAACATATGAAATATTGGATATACTAGGATTTCCGGGTTTTAAATTAAGCATGTATAAAACACGGATTCCACGGTCGTGATGAATAGCCAAACCTACATCCCTAGACCCCTACGAGAGCGGCAAGTAACCCTACCAATTCTAGAGTTAGGAGACCCGGTCTCGACTCCTCGAGATAGTCTTCCACTGGACCCTAGAACCCGGTTACTTATGCTCCCCGCCTTGGGTCTATCCTAATGCGGAAAAGTAAATAATATACAATGGTGACAACATCCTCAACCCGGAAGTGCCCCAATAAAAGAATATTACATACAATGAATTTTACATGAATGAAAATGAAAAAACTCTCATATCACATAAAACCCCCGGCTATTCAAAACACGACGATCCAATATAACATATCCCAGCAACACATAACATCACATGTCATCAACGTAAGTAAATATGCATATTCCAATTGTCGTTGACATATAGCAACGAAACCGGCGATACACCACATATTACACTTACGGTCGCAGAAAAGAAAGTGAAAAACTACAACAGTTGGACTCCGCAACCACCTTAGACATCACATGCCTAACCAAATGACTTCGTTAGACATCGCATGCCTAACAATTATAAATCTCGCCTTTTAGTCTCAATATTGAAAACACTTTTCAATAACAAGTTGGGCAATTCAACAAGATTCCCGACATCCTGATCGAATGCTAGTCAGAAACTTTAGTAGACGGCCGCACCTCCCGATGACGTCGACGAAGTGCACTAAGGCGGAACACCGCTGCCACGAGCACCCGAACAGATGATTTTGGCGACGGGGTTCTCCTACAGTTACTTGGTCGGGGCTATGGGGTGTGGTTATCTAGTAATGTTACCCGGCGAGTATCCACATACGCTACGTGATTGCGACGGACTTTTGATCACATCAAAATCCCGTGGCAACCGATCAAAGTAGACTAAACTGCTAGATTTATAAAATTCAAATTAGTTATCTCATAACTACTTTTGTGGATTCCAAATATTGTATCCAATCACATAATATCCGGACGACGTTAAACTTTTCGATCGATTCATCAAAGTCCCATAATTTCCCGACAGCTCAACACTTGAGCACAGTTCAATAATGCCCAGAATATGCCACAGTACCTATGCACCAGTCGTAGAAGGGCAGACCCAAGCCTCACTCATGTTGCCACGGAACTGTGGCAAACCATAGGGTATGAACGCGGTTCCGCGATCCAAAAAGTCGAGTTAGGGTGTCATTCTTCTAGAGGGTTCATAGAATTACTTGCATGTTTTTCCGAATACGTTAAACTTGGAAAAATGGGTTTTTGACATTCGATCGAACTTTTTAACTTCGCCTAGACAATATGTGAATAACCCGAAACAATGTTAAAACTACGAATACGAAATACTCCGAATTGCTTATTTTGTAAGATTACATCACATGCAAAATTAGCAAAAACAAACAACACCTGAAACACCAAAACCTAGTCACTGGAACATAGTGAAAATTTCAAGCAAAAACATCAATTTTTGGCCGGCCACCACCTACTTCATCTCGGCCAAAAGCCGAGCAAACTGCCTGAAATTTTCATGGTGTTCATGATATATCCCATATAACATTCTGTACTTGTTTAAAAAAAATTTTGACAACTTTTTAGAATCGACAGAAACTAGTTTTTGGCGTTGCAAGTTTCAGAGTATTTCGGTTTCGTAATCTTAACAAAATCCGTCTAAATTTCTAGCATGGCTCTGATACCACTGTAGGGTTCCTAGCACAGCAGCAAGGTTTCGGGAAGCATCGTCCATGACAAATTCAAATTTTTGCCGTTCTAGCTAACCCTAACTTAAATTCGTTAACTAGAAGTCCGACGGAATGAAAAGAAAACATCTTTGCAACTAAAGAGAACAAGGAATACAACCTTTGTAGACCGGTGTAACGCTTTAGGAATCGTTTAGGCAATTTTCCGTTTTTAGGTAAAATAAATTGTATTTTTCCGTAAAAACCTAGAAGCGATATTTTTCCAGTATAGAATTCACTGCACATAGTTTAGCTAGAATATTGCTAGTTTGCGGGTTTTTGTAAGCCACTTGTAATTTTTTTGCATTTTAATATTTTTCCCTAATTAAAATATTATTTTAAGCTTTATTTATGCACTTAATTAGTGGTAATTACATTTTTTCTTGGGTTAATTAATACTAATGTGAATCTATGCTAAGTTAATCACTAGATTAAGCTTAATTCTTTCCATCCATAATATCTAGATATTTGTGTGTTAAAATGAATTTTTAAAGAAAAGGAAAATGAGGTGGCTTAGATATTTATTGCATTAATGAGCTTTTAATTTTGTTTTGCACTAGAATTTTCCACACAAATCCAAACTTATCCCCATTTCTTCAAGTGGCCGACCCTCTCTCTCCTTGGCTGCCCATTTTCATTTCCACCCCATTTCAACTCTTTTAAGTCCAAATAAATCATCAAATATCCTAAATAATTCACGCAAACTCAAATACAAATCATTTCCCTTCTTTCTTCATCACAAATCAAGCTTGGATCTTCATTAGAGACATCATTTTGGAGCTTAGTTGATGATCTTGGTTACTTTTTTTGTGAATCTTTTGAAGGTATAAAAACCTAACCCTAATTTCTATTTTTTGTTTAATACTTTAAATTAGCTTACTAGATGTTAATTTAAGCTCTCAATTTCATGTTTTGAAATTCAAGATATGGTTTTTGATATCAAGTTAGGGTTTTGGTTAGTAAAATGGGTTAATTGATAGGTTAAGCTTGAAGAAAATTTAACCTAGTTGCTAGTTTGTTAAATGATATTTTCCTAATTGTATAATTAAGCTAATTAGCAAACTAAACTTTTACCAATCCTATTTGAGTGAGTTTAAAACTCTAGTAAGGGTTTGTATGGTTTAATCATACTATATTGTGATGTTTGTGATTGCTAGTTTTGGTAAAACTTGTAGTTTTGAGCTAAAATGATATAAGTTGCTTACTAGATTTTCGGATAATTTAGGCGTGGGTTTCTTTTGACGTTGCGACGTTATTTATATTAGATTCCACGTTTATTACTGTGTTGTGAATGCGCGATCGGTACGATCAGGGTCTAGGCTTGATGTTTGTGTCGTTTAGCGTTCCTAGCTAGGGTTGTGCCAATGTCATTTGTGTCTTTGTGTAGTTTTTGCTCTTGAGTTGGTTTCGTAGTGTCGCTACGCGCGTTAGCCACTAGACGGACACTTGAGAGTATGTTGGAGTTAGTGCGTCGGTCAAACGTAGTTTGTACGTGTTATTGGTCGATTGCTAATATACACTTGTTATATTGTTATATGCTTTTAGGATCGCAGGCGGGGACTTCGGGCATCGCGAAGAAGGAAAAGCGAGTGGTTGGCTTTACTTAGCCAGGATTGTTGTGAGTAGATTTAACATCTACAGGGGAATCGCCCGCATGGCGTTATGCGTCTGGGCTAGATTAAATGATATGACTATTAGTTGGATGTATACGGATATTGATTGTGCTTGTGTACCTTTGTTGCATATCTCTTTTCCTATTGTGCATGGACTTAGTATTAATGAGACACAACACCATTATTGACGGTTCATGTTTCACGACACTAATTATATGCTACACACACCCCGTCGATAATTGCCATGACACGCACAACACCTATACATATGTGATATTGTATTGTTTAGGGACATTGAGACATGATCCTTATTTTCCTTCGAGCATATGACATATAGCATACCTGTATACCTACATACTTACACATATGCCTTGACATGCTTACATACTAGTTACCCACATACCTATATGGTATTGTA
Source organism: Agapanthus africanus (assembly GCA_030015575.1). Classification (NCBI taxonomy): domain Eukaryota; kingdom Viridiplantae; phylum Streptophyta; class Magnoliopsida; order Asparagales; family Amaryllidaceae; genus Agapanthus; species Agapanthus africanus. The sequence continues at coordinate 120,845,007 of JASDDO010000031.1, forward strand.
CCATTAGTGATAGGTATATACACATATGAGACATAGCTACATGTACATCTTGCATATATGCTTACACATATACCTGGAGGGTATTATATCATTATGGATAGGTAGATACACATATCTTGCTATACCGACATGGTTACGCACACCTGGCTATAGCTACATGTTCACCTTTATTTGATATTATATGGACTTGGAGAAATTAAGAACCACATGATATATATTAACTTGTTGCAGTTAAATAGCGGCTTTTCCTTTATATGCTCACATTACTGTTTTATGTTGCATATATTATATTCATGGATTTTCGCATTGAGATATGAATATTACTTGATGTTTTCTGGATTTAAGGACCGTGGTAGTTTCATGAAATTATGCATTATTTGAAAAACCCGGTTTCTCTTGATATGATATTTCAGCTTCCACCATGAGATTTCTCGATTCTGAGCATATATATTACCCCATGCGAGGAGTGAGTGGGCCGTGTGCGGGTACATGGTGGAACCCGGTTGGTTCTCCGGGGCAAGAAGATCGACGGTACATGCCGATGAGCTTGGCTGGGGGCGTTTTCCAACCGGTGATAGTATTTGGCCTCGACGGATATCTGGGGGATATCGATCGAGGTTACGTACGCACATGCCTTGTCGATTTCGGGAGTGCACTCTCAGATTCTATAGGATGTACGTATATGACATAGGAGGGCCAGTCCCAGGTGACGGTGCCTTAGAGATGAGTATTTATGTGTCGATACTAGACACTTGTTTTCATGATATTTTTACTCCTAAGTATATATAACAGTGGAATGAGACGCTGTTATATATATATATATATTAGTGGAATGGGACGCTAATATATATGTATACATATCTAATTTATTTACATCATCATAATAATCTTGCAAATATACTTATTCATTACATGAGATTTACTTGATATTGGACATTCAGGATATATGAGATTTACTTGATATTGGACACTCAGGATATATGAGATTTACTTGATATTGGACACTCAGGATATATGAGACTACAGGATATGGGGGCCAATTTGAGGAAATTTGGGATTTAGATTGTCTTGATGGACTTTGGTCCTGCCACGAGGTCAGGATTCCGTGAGGATGACATGTTTTATCTCATACCCCACATTTATTTTATATGCATTGCTTCATGTATTAGTAGTACCTGATAGAGTACCTTTCATACTGTTGCACACATATTGCCTTTATTTGCTATCATCTTGCAAGTGTTAGATTCGCGCTATACGTGCATACTTGCGATTACCTGCATATATTATTTACTATTCACGAGTTGGAAACTCACCCCCGTTGTGCCACAGGGTTTCCAGGTTGTTTCTCACAGTAGTCGAGGCAGGGCTTCTACCTATCATATCATCTTTTGCAGCGGATACCGCTTCGGCTGACTGCGTGCAGTTTTGCTATAGGTGGGTTTTACGGTTATCCGATGATGCTCTTTGTATATCTTTGTACCTTGTACTCTCCATCTACCACTTTCATGTATTGACTTAGAGACGAGTTGTAAGGACGATATTGTATATTTTTGGTAACTCAGGTTGTCTTTTATGCAGTTTTATTTATATCGTCTTTTATTTCTTCGCTACGGCGTCGTATATCTGTTGTGGTGGTTGTTTCCGCCTTTGGGCATGGATTTTGCTCCCGTTGGGGATGCTTTACTTATATTTATGTTGTACCCATTTTTGGGGTTAGTTTTTACAAAGGTGGTGCTGCCAAAATTTTTAAGAAACTAAAATTGGACTTTAAAGAATTTGTACTCGAGATTTTCAAAAGTTTTAACAATGTTCTTATCACTTACTACTTTTGATGGTTTAGATTGCTGGGTTTTCGGCTTACTTAAATTGCGTTACGCCTGTAGACGTTGCGTAGTTTAAGGGCCGTCACATGCCAAATTTCGGGTCGTGACAAAGTTGGTATCAGAGCGCTAGGTTTTACCTTTCGGAGTGTATGACGACCTTGGTATGATGGAGTAGGTAGCTTAAGCAGAGTAACGTAGTGTGTGTATGTTCGCGGCATACTCATGATCACGGTACTCCGCCTAAAGTGACCCAAGTACTAATTGCTTGAAATTCATTCCTTGATGATACATATCCTTGTGATTCGATTTCCGTATTCATATCGAATCCTATTTCCATTTATAGCCTTTGCCGCCGATGACCATGAGGACTCAGAGTGATGCAGCGAGAGCCGAGGTTAGAGTTGACTCGTGTGGGACGAGGAATGACCAGGATGGCACGCTCGTTGTACAGGAGCAGATGGATCCACCTTCGATAGATCGTATCGCTAGGCATGAGATGCAGGACTTGCGCCAGACGATGAGGTCGTTGGTTGAGGCCAGTCGAGCGCAGCGACAGGAGGTTGCCACCCATGTTATCCAGTTGTTCCTTGCGATCAGCACACAACATTGTGTTACTTACAGAGCACCAGTGGACGCAACCCTATTTGACGAGGAGCGTCTTTCCGAGACTTTGGGAGTTTGAGGACAGAGGAGGGCTCGTGCAGGTGTGTCAGACCCGAGACAGAGGTTCAGTTGCCATGATAGGTTTCTTGCACATCGCGGGAGTAGCAGAGGCTTGGGATGAGGAGAGTCGTGTTAGCTAGATCAGCCTTTTATTGTGTTAATTTCTGTCAGTGATTCTTTTGTTGTGTGACACGTGTTTCGGTCGTGTGCCAATCGGATAGGAGATAGAGATTCGTTCGTCGTTTTGATCCTTCTAGAGATGTTGGATTTGATGTTCTCCTGGGCACGGACTGGTTAGCTACGTGCTATGCGTCTGTGGACTGCCGTGAGAAAACGGTCAGGATTTGTTTTCCCGGTGAGTCAGTTCTTGTTGTGCCGGGGAACAGTGGTGCCGCACTCACAGCTTGAATTTAGCCTTTTTCGCTGGTCGGCTTTTGAGGAGAGGATGTCGAGGATTCTTGGCTTTCATTCGTGATACCGGAGCCACAGTGGGTTTGTTGGACCGGGTTCCTATCGTGTGGGAGTTTCCGATTTTGTTCCAAATGAGCCGGCGGAGCTTATGGAGCTTAAGGATCAGCTGCAGAGTTGCTAGATAGAGGGACTTGTTCGTCCAAGTGTTTCTCTTTGGGGAGCTCCTATTTTGTTCGTCAGGGAGAAAGACGGCAGTTTGAGGTTGTGTGTTGATTGATTGTGAATTGAACCGAGTTACGGTGCGAATAGGTATCCTTTACCTCGCATTGACAATTTGTTTGACTTTCTCCAGAGTGCGAGGCATTTTCTTAGTTTGTTTGGGATTAGGTCATCATTGGTTGCGGGTTCGGAATGATGACATTCCGAAGACTGCTTTTGTGTGCGCTACGGGCAGTATGAGTTTTTGGTGGTGTCGTCGGACTCACCAATGCCCTAGCAGCATTCGTGGATGTGATGAACCAGATTTCTCAGGCCGTTCCTCGACCAGTTATTGTTGTGTTATTGATGACATTCTGGTTTATTCCAAGGGTCATGAGGAACAGGAACTGCACTTGAGGATTTGCTTTGTAGACATTGGGAGAGCACCAGCGGTTTGCTAAATTCTCGGAGTGTTCCTTCAAGCTTGATTGTGTTGAACTCCTAGGTCTTGTAGTTACGGGAGACGGTATGCGTATGGACCCGAGGAAGAACGAGGCCGTACAGCTTGGCCCAGACTTGCAATGGGGATAGTTGTCCGCAGTTTTGGGCTTAGCAGGTTTTTACCGCCGTTTCATACATGATTGTTGTTAGTGTATATGCCCTAGAGGCCATTACTGTATCATACTAGTTTGTATATTACTTAATGGAAGCTTGGGATATTCACAGTTGTATAGACAATCTTTCTCAAAATGGTAGTATGCTACTTGGTTTGTTTCTACTTTAATATGTGCATGTGTTTCTTTTAGCATATTGCTTATACATATTAGTGGAGCCCTTAGGATCTTTGCTTGATTACCAGCGTTGTGATGGCAGTCACACTTGTATGGGCTGGGTAATCTAAAAGCACATCCTTATACAGGTCCCTAGTCGTAGGATTATCGAGACAGGGCATCGATACTCCGGAGTAGACTAGCGTATGCGCTTCTCATCCCAGCGGGGGAGATGGTCTGTCCCACAGCCATCAGTACGTCGTACTGGAGATAGTATGTGGGTGCTCGTTAGGTTACGAGTACACTGGACAGGACTCGTCAGGAACTGTTGGTTGGTATTATACCTATCGTCAGTTATCAGTTCCCAGGTGACATGAGTACAGCTTAGTCCGTTGACTTGACACTGTCACTTCTCCTCGAGTGTGTTCCCACTGTTCTTTGATTACTATTCTACCACGGCTCAAAGGAGTCGTGTAAACAGGTAGTAGTTGGGTGCAGTCCCGAAGCACTTGGAGGCAGTGACGGTTAGACATGATTTGTCTCTCCCGGTATTGGGGGTTGATATCGTGCTGTGTCTAGGAGAGCCATTACACATAGTCGTCCCTGGCCAGGGCAAGCGAGATATACTGGTAGGTTTCCAGTGTTATCTCAGGGTGTTCTGGGCTACACTCCGACACGACTTGTACCGCTATTAGGGGACTGACGTTCGCCACCCCCTAGGCCCGCCATGCGATATTCTTAGATGAACAGACCGGACTGTACGGAGATTGTCACATTCAGGCTCAGTAGGAGTTCGGATGGGTTTACCTCATCAGCCTTCTTATCGACATCTACCTGGGGACCGTTACGTACAGCTAGTGCCGCTTGCGGTCTGTGGTTAAACCCACTGCCAGCGTAGTGTCAAGTCTTTAGAGTCCCACACAGAGAGTTTCCCTGCACTGAGTGAAACGTGTAGAGGCCGCATGGTTTTACGGCAGGGCTACGATCACTTACGTGCACTTGTGTGCGTATGCTGATCGGGCAGGCAATACTAGTGGGCTTTGGTTTAAGCCGGATCCTAGTATTGCACGGATCGATTTGTTTTGTCTTTTATGCATTCGCATTCTACGGAATGCGGATGCGGGTGTGTATGCACAGTTGTGAGGAGCGAAGAGGAAGGAGGTGCCTCATTAGGGTTTTGACAGTTGATTCGGTCGAAACCATAATGAGGCGGACTCATTAGGGTTTTGGCAGTTCGTTCGGTCAAAACCATTATGAGCCGGGGACATTATTTACTAATCTTTTTAGTGATAATTATGTGATGGCTAATTTCTTTGACCATTTGACCATACTTGACTTTGTTGACCGTTTGACCAAAGTTGACTTAGACCTTCATGAGAGGTCTAGATTCTTCTTTTGTTTTCTTTTTTCTTTAATTGATATGAAAATGGTCAAGTCAATTGTCGCCATCAACTTTATCTTGAAAAGATTATTAATGATGCTAGTGGTGTATTATTGCAACCATGGTTCATTTCCTTTGGTTCATAATTCATTTCTCATTCTCTCTCTTGTGAGAAGAAAAGAAAAAGCTCCATGGTTGTTCCTTCTTCTTCCTCCTCTTGATTTTTCCTTTGATCTCATGTGTTGAGAGAAAAATGATCCAAATAGAAAAACACATCCATCTACTACTTCTACACAACCTAGGACATCAAGCCTAGCGATCTTGTTGCCTTAGTTGCCTCGGCTCGAGGTGGAGCTCGGAGTACAACTCTCGGGTGGATCGTCTTCGACTCAAGAAGGCCGCGGAGGTGATCAAGATCCGGATCGACCCTCGGAGCGTGGATGGACGAGCAGGACAGCGGAATGAAGATCCGAAGGACCGGTATCGTGAGGTATAATCTCTATGGCATAGTAGATAGCACCTCAAGTAGTTTGCTAGTTTGTAGTTTAGCAAAGATCCTTCTTTTAGTCCATGTTGCCTTTGCGCCAAAAATCATTTTTTTTACCGTTTCCGCCTTCCCGTAAGAACCAGGGTGAGCAACGTGGACTTACAGTGGTATCAGAGCCTAGCTAAACATAAACTAGCATGTTAGTAAAGTATTTAGAATCTCGATCGGAAAAAAATTCGCAAAACATGTCCGGAAAAATCAAGTTTCTGGTGATTTTTTATACTGCTTTAAAAATTATTTAACATACATGAAAAATCGGCTCAGGGTTTTCTAAAAACACCCACAAAAAACGATCCAGTGACTCGGTCAAAGCGCCGCGGAACCGCGGTAAGAACATGCTTCTTGCCGCGGATCTGCAGCCGAGTTGACTCGGCCGTGGACAGTCTTTAGTGCAGTGTTCTTAGTTAGATGTTTTGGGATTTTTAGTATATTTTGTTTCCGTCCAGAATTTCCAGAAAACAAATTTGTGTTTGGGGTGGTTACAAATCCGTATTTTGATCGAAATTCCGTAGACTTTGGCTAATGGATCTTATCTATGATGTGATATATGTATTGAACGTTTGCTAATCGCTATACGACGATTAGTGGGGGTTATACATATCTGTGATCTGTAATGTTGATGGTTTGTGTATATGAACTCGGTGGATTGTCGCGGATGAATAGCCGGGGGATGTGAGATGAGAGTTTCTTTTTCTTTCATTCAATGTAAATTTTTGTAATTGATGTAATATTATTTTATGGCCGCACATCCGGGATGAGGTTGTAGCCGCCATTGTATATTATTTCTTTTTACTGTTTTTGCTCCTAGGATAGACCCAAGGTGGGGTGCACAAACTACTGGGTATCTCGAAGTGCCGAGTGTCCTACTCACGTTGTTGAGGGAGGTTGCTTCACTTCGAGTACTTGGCGGGTAGTTTGCCGCACCCGTAGGGGTCTATGGTGGGGTTTGGCTATTCATCGCGACCGTGTAATCCGTCTTTCGTTGCAGGCTCGAAAGAAACGCGGATTCCTAGTATATCCAAAGTGTTCATATATGATCTGGAATGGCTGTCATTGCATCTGACGAATGTATATATCTATATATGATATCTATTTAGGCATTGCTTATGTTTTGCATCCACGCTAGTCCAGCCCCCGCTCCGTCGTTAGTTAAGTAACCTAACGGGTGATGACGGGACCCCGTGGCGAATGCGGATGGCATAAGCGTACGTCATATTTTCGTTGTTTTCTGCAATGGTAGGATTAAATGATGGGATGCATTAAAATTAATGCAAGAAAATAAACCAAAGTTAAAGTCGTTGGAACAATTTCAAAACCACTCAGTTTCTTTTCAAAACAGAAAACTTTTAAAAATGCGGAGCTTAAACCACTCCTTTTAAAAAGCTATCAAGGTTCCTTCGATTATATCAAGTTCACTATGTTCACGGTTTCGCCAAAACCATTTGTAGCCCTCCGTCGTTTCATATGAATATTCAATAGTATTCAAGCTATGTTTGTTGACCTTCGTCAAGGCATAGTGATTGGTAGCTGTTGGGTGTTCATATGTAGCATAGATAGATGTGTTGGTTTGGGACAGTCGTATTACCTTGTTGACCTTCGTCAAGGGTATATACGGGTGGGTTCAAATTAACATGGACAATGACGGGTAGAACTTGACATGTGACTTATGACTTGTTGACCTTCGTCAAGGTCATAAGAGCATGGGGCAAAAATCCACATCGGGAGTTTCTAAAGAAACTGAAACTTGCTAGTGCTGCATACCATTTGGAGTGTGATGATTCTGGTAGAATTCCTTCAGTTTTATCACACGATGATATTTGGATCCCGATCCTACTGTGAGTATATGCTACTCCTCGGGAACTTTCTCGCTTAACGATCAATGCTATAAACCAAGTAGGTGTCTAGAAATGTGTTAGCGGGGCTACGCCTACAGGGAAAAGAGGTTACTTAATTAAGGAACTTCGCGAAAGCGTTGGAAAACCTCCCTCGAAGTACCGACACCAGCCTGGCCGAACGGTTAAGCAAGTATTGTACGGTGAGATTGATCCTGACCAATTCTTCCTTTTTGGTTTGAGGAGGGATTCGAGAGACAGTGGGAGCCATCCTGTTTAGAAAAATTAAAAACCAATCTAAACTTGCAAGAGCATCATGCTAAGTGTTTTCTTCTCTCTCTCTTAATTGCAGCGACCCAGTGACCAGACATAGGTTACATCTAGATAATAAGATGACTGAATCTGACTGTTATGACTGGCAAAGGTCTGTCCAGATGTCCATTGCCCATGACAAGCTGGGACACCTCTTGAATGATCCAACCCCTGCCGTCTCAGGTCCAGTTTCCCCTATCACGGATATTCATATCCGCAAGACATCGGAAAAAGACTGTGCGAAAGCCAAGTGCCTCGTGTTAGCCTCAGTTGATGGTGCATACCAGAGGCAGCACGAGAAGATGGACTTAGTTTCTATCTTCCTCCATAACAAAGATTTATATGGAGAGCAATCTCGTATCGCAAGATATGAGACCTCGAACGAATTGCTTCCAGCGAGTTTGGCTATCGGGTCATCTGTAGGGGGCAACGTCCTTACAGAGACCAGCTATTTTGAGCTCACGGACCTGAAGACCACGTTGAAGAACGGGTCAGATGCTGACTTGATTCCACAGTCTCTACCTTCTACCCTGAAGGAAACCATGGAAATAGAAGGAAAGGGAAGGGCAAAAGTTTCGGGACTGGATGTAGTAAAAGAGGGACGTTCCTATTGTTACGGGAATGAACATTGGCAGAAAGATTGCAGGGCTAGCAAAGCCAGTAGCCAGGATTCGAAGCATGTCGTGGCTTCGGCTTCGTGTGTGTTTGTGATAGAGAACTGTATGTCAGTTAACCCTACCTCCTGGGTATTGGATACCGGATCAGGATCTCATATCTGTAATTCATTACAGGCTCTGAGAAACCGTAGGGTTATCAAGATAGGTGATATGACTCTCAGGGTTGCTAACGGAATGAGCATGTACGCTGAATCTGTAGGGGAATATCATCTTGGACTGACAAATGGGCAGATATTGATTCTGCGTAACTATTTTTATGTACCAGGTGCGACTTGTAATATCATATCTGTATCCTTACTTTCTAAGGAAGGATATGATTTTACTTTTGTAAGCGATGTGGTCCACATCCACCTAAATCAAGTTCTGATTGGGTCAGGTGCATTAGAAAACGGAATATACGTATTAAATCAAGCTCAGATTTTCAGTGTCCAGAACACACTTAAAAGAAAGTCTCTGGAATTAAATCAGGCTTTCTTATGGCATTGTAGACTGGGTCACATTAATGAGACACGGTTGACAAAGTTACATAAAGAGGGATACTTGAATCCGTTCGAGTACCAGTCTTATGCCACTTGTGAATCTTGTCTCATGGGAAAGATGACAAAGACTCCGTTCACTGGACACGGAGTAAGAGCGAGCGAGCTCTTGGGACTCATACACAGTGACGTGTGTGGTCCAATGTCTACACATGCGCGAAGTGGTTATTCATACTTCATTACTTTCACAGATGATTTCTCTAGGTATGGACATGTCTTCCTAATGAAGCATAAATCCGAGGCCTTTGAGAAATTTCGGGAATACAAGAATGAAGTTGAAAAACAAACAGGCAAAAGTATCAAGACACTGAGATCTGATCGAGGTGGTGAATACTTGAGTGCCGAGTTCCTGGACTACTTAAAAGAGAATGGAATTCTCTCTCAGCTTACTCCTCCATACACACCACAGCACAACGGTGTATCGGAAAGGTGGAATCGAACTCTATTGGATATGGTTCGTTCCATGATGAGTAAGGCTGAGTTACCGCGATCTTTCTGGGGTTATGCACTAGAAACAGCTGCATATCTCTTGAACAAGGCTCCAACCAAGACTGTGCCTACCACACCATATCAGATGTGGAGTGGGAAGAAACCCTGTCTTAAGTATCTTAAGACATGGGGATGTCCAGCTTTTGTAAAGAAGCGGAATACGGACAAGCTCGAGGCACGCTCAGTACTGTGTAAGTTTGTGGGATACCCAAAGAACTCCAGGGGGTATCTTTTCTATTCCGCAGAGGAACAAAAGGTTTTTGTTTCTCAGCATTCCCACTTCTTGGAAACTGAATTTTTAGAAAATCAGATAAGTGGGAGCGCAATAGAACTGGAAGAAATTCCAGAACCACAAGCTATTACTGAAACCTTGGTAGAACCAGAAGGTTCAGGAGAACCGGACATCCCAGCGCCACTCCGCAGGAGTAGTAGGCAGTCTCATCCGCCCGAAAGATACCACGGTTTTCTCATAGACGGGGATAGAGAGGATTGCACTATTGATTATGGTGAGCCTACTAGCTTCCAGCAAGCCATTCAGAGCGGTGACTCGGTAAAATGGCTGGATGCAATGCGGACCGAGATGGAGTCCATGTACACCAATAAAGTTTGGACTTTGGACTTTGCTCCAGAAGGGGTAAAACCCGTAGGCTGCAATTGGATCTTTAGAAAGAAGATTGCTGTAGATGGGCAGGTTGAAACCTATAAAGCTAGACTTGTAGCAAAGGGTTTTCGTCAACGACCTGGTTTGGACTATGACGAGACCTTTTCTCCAGTGGCTATGCTCAAATCCATTCAGATCCTTCTTTCCATTGCTGCCTTCCACGATTATGAGATCTGGCAGATGGACGTAAAGACGGCTTTCCTAAATGGATATTTAGAAGAGTGCGTCTATATGGATCAGCCGGAGGGATTCATTCAGAGTGGGAGCAGAGGTAAAGTGTGCAAGTCGCTCAAGTCCATCTATGGACTGAAGCAGGCATCGCGGAGTTGGAACATCTGCTTTGATGATACTGTCAAAGAATTCGACTTTATCAAAAACCCAGATGAACCATGCATTTACAGTAAGATTGTAGGGAGAACTGTGGTATTCCTCGTCTTGTACGTGGATGACATTCTCCTAATAGGAAATGACATTCCTATGCTACAGTCAGTCAAAGGATTCTTGTCACAGAGGTTCTCCATGAAGGACCTGGGCGATGCCAACTACATTCTGGGGATCCAGATCTATCGTGATAGATCTAAGAGGATGTTGGGACTTTCGCAGTCCAGGTACATCGACACCATACTGAAACGATTCAGTATGGAAGATTCCAAGCGCGGCAATCTACCGGCTTGTCACGGAATCACCCTCTCCAAAGAGATGTCTCCCAAGACTCATTTGGAAAGGGCTCGCATGTCATCTATACCCTACGCATCTGCGGTAGGCTCTATAATGTATGCGATGTTGTGTACCAGACCAGATGTAGCATACGCATTGAGCGTTGTAAGCCGGTATCAGTCGGACCCAGGGGAGAAACACTGGATAGCGGTAAAGAACATTCTCAAGTACCTGAGAAGGACTAAGGAGATGTTTTTGGTGTATGGCGGAAAAGACCTCCAGATCGAGGCCTTTGCTGACTCCAGCTTCCAGAGTGACAAGGATGACTCCAAGTCCATGTCGGGTTATGTCTTTACCCTCAATGGAGGGGCGGTTTGCTGAAAGAGTTCCAAGCAGGAAACTGTTGCTGACTCAACTATGGAAGCGGGGTACATAGCTGCTTGCATGCCGCAAAGGAAGCTGTCTGGATGAAGAAGTTCCTCACGGAGCTTCAGGTGGTTCCTACCATTGTTGATCCAATACCGCTGTATTGTGACAACAACGGAGCTATAGCTTTAGCGAGGGAACCCAGGTCCCATCAGAAGTCCAGGCACATTTTGAGGCGGTACCACCTGATCAGGGAGATCGTTGATCGCCGGGAGATCGAGGTAAAGAGAGTAAATTCAGAAGATAACACTGCAGATCCATTCACGAAGGCCATTCCCCAGACTCAGTTCGAGCGGCTGATCGAGATGATAGGTCTTCGATACACCAGTACATGGCCCTAGTGCAAGTGGGAGATTGTTAGTGTATATGCCCTAGAGGCCATTACTGTATCATACTAGTTTGTATATTACTTAATGGAAGCTTGGGATATTCACAGTTGTATAGACAATCTTGCTCAAAATGGTAGTATGCTACTTGGTTTGTTTCTACTTTAATATGTGCATGTGTTTCTTTTAGCATATTGCTTATACATATTAATGGAGCCCTTAGGATCTTTGCTTGATTACCAGCGTTGTGATGGCAGTCGCACTTGTGGGGGCTGGGTAATCTATAAGCACATCCTTATACAGGTCCCTAGTCGTAGGATTATCGAGACAGGGCATCGATACTCCGGAGTAGACTAGCGTATGCGGTTCTCATCCCAACGGGGGAGATGGTCTGTCCCACAGCCATCAGTACGTCGTACTGGAGATAGTATGCGGGTGCTCGTTAGGTTACGAGTACACTGGACAGGACTTGTCGGGAACTGTTGGTTGGTATTATACCTATCGTCAGTTATCAGTTCCCAGGTGATATGAGTACAACTTAGTCCGTTGACTTGACACTGTCACTTCGCCTCGAGTGTGTTCCCACTGTTATTTGATTACTACCCTACCACGGCTCAAAGGAGTCGTGCAAACAGGTAGTAGTTGGGTGCAGTCCCGAAGCACTTGGAGGCAGTGACGGTTAGACAGGATTCGTCTCTCCCGGTATTGGGGGTTGATATCGCGCTGTGTCTAGGAGAGCCATTACACATAGTCGTCCCTGGCCAGGGCAAGCGAGATATACTGGTAGGTTTCCAGTGTTATCTCAGGGTGTTCTGGGCTACACTCCGACACGACTTGTACCGCTATTAGGAGACTGACGTTCGCCACCCCCTAGGCCCACCATGCGATATTCTTAGATGAACAGACCAGACTGTACGGAGATTGTCACATTCAGGCTCAGTAGGAGTTCGGATGGGTTTACCTCATCAGCCTTCTTATCGACATCTACCTGGGGACCGTTACGTACAGCTAGTGCCGCTGCGGTCTGTGGTTAAACCCACTACCAGCGTAGTGTTGAGTCTTTAGAGTCCCACATAGAGAGTTTCCCTGCACTGAGCAAAACGTGTAGAGGCCGTATGGTTTTACAGCAGGGCTACGATCACTTACGTACACTTGTGTGCGTATGCTGATCGGGCAGGCAATACTATTGGGCTTTGGTTTAAGCCGGATCCTAGTATTGCACGGATCGATTTGTTTTGTCTTCTGTGCATTCGCATTCTACGGAATACGGATGTGGGTGTGTATGCACAGTTGTGAGGAGCGAAGAGGAAGGAGGTGCCTCATTAGGGTTTTGACAGTTGATTCGGTCGAAACCATTATGAGGCGGACTCATTAGGGTTTTGGCAGTTCGTTAGGTCAAAACCATTATGAGCCGGGGACATTATTTACTAATCTTTTTAGTGATAATTACGTGATGGCTAATTGCTTTGACCATTTGACCATACTTGACTTTGTTGACCGTTTGACCAAAGTTGACTTAGACCTTCATGAGAGGTCTAGATTTTTCTTTGGTTTTCTTTTTTCTTTAATTGATATGAAAATGGTCAAGTCAATTGTTTCCATCAACTTTATCTTGAAAAGATTAGTAATGATGCTAGTGGTGTATTATTGCAACCATGGTTCATTTCCTTTGGTTCATAATTTATTTCTCATTCTCTCTCTTGTGAGAAGAAAAGAAAAAGCTCCATGGTTGTTCCTTCTTCCTCCTCCTCTTGATTCTTCCTTTGATCTCATGTGTTGAGAGAAAAAGGATCCAAATAGAAAAACACATCCATCTACTACTTCTACACAACCTAGGACATCAAGCCTAGCGATCTTGTTGCCCTAGTTGCCTCGGCTCGAGGTGGAGCTCGGAGTATAACTCTCGGGTGGATCGTCTTCGACTCAAGAAGGCCGCGGAGGTGATCAAGATCCGGATCGACCCTCGGAGCGTGGATGGACGAGCAGGACAGCGGAATGAAGATCCGAAGGACCGGTATCGTGAGGTATAATCTCTATGGCATAGTAGATAGCACCTCAAGTAGTTTGCTAGTTTGTAGTTTAGAAAAGATCCTTCTTTTAGTCCATGTTGCCTTTGCGCCAAAAATCATTTTTTTTACCGTTTCCGCCTCCCCGTAAGAACCGGGATGAGAAACGTGGACTTACAATTGTTTGTGTATCGTTGCACTGTTGACTGGACTGACCGGGAAGGAGGTTCCTTTTCTTGGACTGAGGCATGCGTGCAGATTTTTCAGCAGTTGAAGACTCGGTTGACAACTGCACCAGTTCTATACTTGCCTTCTGGATCGGGCGACTTTGTTGTTTACTGTGATGTTTCGCGAGCGGGGCTCGATTGTGTGCTGATGTGGCACTATAGAGTTATCGCTCATGCTTCCGACAGTTGGAGGAAGTACAAGCAGGATATTCCACTCATGATCTGGAGATGGCCGCGGTGGTCGTGTGTTGAAGATTGGGAGACACTACTTGTTCGGAGAGTCGTGTCAGATTTTCACGGAACACCAGAGCTTAATGTACATCTTCCTGCAGCGGGTTTTGATTATTGAGACAGCGCCGTTGGATGGAGATTGTAAAGGATTGTGATTGTGAGATCCTTTATTACCCGTGGCAAGGCGATTGTGGTAGCTGATGCTCGAGTCGTAGGCCCGGGGTTAGCTTGTCCCAGTTGTGCGCAGTTCCGAGACAGTTTTCTGCAGATTTACAGTTCTTGTGCGATCGTTGAGTATAGCTTAAGTTCGCCTCTACTGAGGGGATAGCTTGCTCATGTCCGCGCCCGTCCACTTTTACTTAATCGTTTTCGTGAGGCACAGCCCACCGATGCTCGTTGTCTGTGATACTTGAGCATGTTCGGCAGGGTAAACATTCGGAGTCCTTGATTTGTGACTAGGGTGTGCTACGTTTAGGGACGCTTGTATGTACCTGATACTGATGGGTAGAGACGCGAAATCCTAGATCAGGCACATCAGTCAACTTTCTGTGTCCATTCAAGTCCACCAATATGTAGCGTGACTTGTGAGATAGTTACGTTTGGACAGAGATGAAGAGTGAAGTTTCGGATTTCGTTTCGAGGTGTCTGTCTTGTTGCGAGCTAAGGTTGAGCATTTGGGACCGGCTGGAGAGTTGCAACCTTTAACCATTCCAGAGTGGGAATGGGAGCAGATCTCCATGTTTTTCATTGTGGTGTCTACCCAGGTCTAGACAGGGTGTGGCTCCATTTGGGTGTTGTTGTCCGGTTATGCTCAGTAGTTCTTTGTTAAGTTTGTGTGTTTGCACGGAGTTACTTCATGCGTTGTATCCAATAGAGGCATCGGTTCGCTTGCCATCTTTGGCAGAAGCTTCAGGAAGCCTTGGGTACGGGATGAGCTTTAGCTCCGCTTTCCATCTGTAGGTCGATGGTCAGTTAGAGCGGACTATACAGACTCTGGAGGATATGCTTGTGCGTACGTACTAATTGTTTGTTGGCAGTTTGGATCGTCACTTGCCATTGTTAGGATTCTCCTTCGGTAGCAGTTATCAGGAGACATTCCAATTGGCAACCTTTAGGTTTTTTTTGGTAGGTCGTGTCGATCGCCAGTCTGTTTTTCCGACTCTGCGAGAGTAGGATTTTTGGACCCCAGCTAGTCATGAAACTACGGAAATGATCCAGTTGATTCAGGTCAGGATGAGAGCAGCCCAGTGCAGACAGAAGTCTTATGCCGACCGTGGTGGTCGCAGACTTGAGTTCTTAGTGGGAGATCATGTATTCCTACGGATTTTCCGATGAATGGCGTGTTGAGTTTTGGGGAGCTTAGTCCCAGATTGTTGGTCCTTTGAGATCCTCGAGTGAGTTAGTTCCGTTTCCTATAATTTGGCACTTCCGTCCAGATTATTGATTATTCAGCCGTATTCCTTGTGTCGATACTTCGCAAATACCTTCATGACTTTTCTCACATGATTCAGCACCAGACCATTTAGCTTGGACGCGATCTTTTCGTTCACCGGAAGCCGATTGGGTTAGTGGATCGGCAGGTGGAGAAACTTCGGTCAAGGGTTTTGCCATCTGTGGAGGTTTCTTTGGAGTAGCCGTCTAGTGAGGAGATCACCTAAGTGGTTGCGAGCGAGATACGGAAGATTTTCCCTCATCTCTTTGAAGGTACGCGTAGATGAATTTTAAATTCGGGGACCGAATTTCTTTAAGGGGGAAGATTGTAACGCTTTAGGAATCGTTTAGGCGATTTTCCGTTTTTAGATAAAATAAATTGTATTTTCCGTAAAATCCTAGA
This sequence comes from Agapanthus africanus, assembly GCA_030015575.1. Taxonomy (NCBI): domain Eukaryota; kingdom Viridiplantae; phylum Streptophyta; class Magnoliopsida; order Asparagales; family Amaryllidaceae; genus Agapanthus; species Agapanthus africanus. Next base: position 120,861,014 of record JASDDO010000031.1, read on the forward strand.
AGCGATCTTTTTGCAGTATAGAATTCACTGCACCTAGTTTAGCTAGAATATTGCTAGTTTGCGGGTTTTTGTAAGCCACTTGTAATTTTTGTGCATTTTAATATTTTTCCCTAATTAAAATATTATTTTAAGCTTTATTTATGCCCTTAATTAGTGGTAATTACATTTTTTCTTGGGTTAATTAATGCTAATGTGAATCTATGCTAAGTTAATCACTAGATTAAGCTTAATTCTTTCCATCCATAATATCTAGATATTTGTGTGTTAAAATGAATTTTTAAAGAAAAGGAAAATGAGGTGGCTTAGATATTTATTGCATTAATGAGCTTTTAATTTTGTTTTGCACTAGAATTTTCCACACAAATCCAAACTTATCCCCATTTCTTCAAGTGGCCGGCCCTCTCTCTCCTTGGCTGCCCATTTTCATTTCCACCCCATTTCAACTCTTTTAAGTCCAAATAAATCATCAAATATCCTAAATAATTCACACAAACTCAAATACAAATCATTTCCCTTCATTCTTCATAACAATCAAGCTTGGATCTTCATTAGAGACATCATTTTGGAGCTTAGTTGATGATCTTGCTTCCTTTTTTTGTGAATATTTTGAAGGTATAAAACCCTAACCCTAATTTCTATTTGTTATTTAATACTTTAAATTAGCTTATTAGATGTTAATTTAAGCTCTCAATTTCATGTTTTGAAATTCAAGATATGGTTTTTGATATCAAGTTAGGGTTTTAGTTAGTAAAATGGGTTAATTGATAGGTTAAGCTTGAAGAAAACTTAACCTAGTTGCTAGTTTGTTAAATGATATTTTGCTAATTGTATAATTAAGCTAATTAGCAAACTAAACTTTTACTAATCCTATTTGAGTGATTTTAAAATTCTAGTAAGGGTTTGTATGGTTTAATCATGCTATATTGTGATGTTTGTGATTGATAGTTTTGGTAAAACTTGTAGTTTTGAGCTAAAATGATATAAGCTGCTTACTAGATTTTCGGATAATTTAGGCGTGGGTTTCTTTTGACGTTGCGACGTTATTTATATTAGATTCCACGTTTATTATTGTGTTGTGAATGCGCGATCGGTACGATTAGGGTCTAGGCTTGATGGTTGTGTCATTCAGCGTTCCTAGATAAGGTTGTGCCGATGTCATTCGTGTCTTTGTGTAGTTTTTGCTCTTGAGTTGGTTTCGTAGTGTCGCTACGCGCGTTAGCCACTAGACGGACACTTGAGAGTATGTTGGAGTTGGTGCGTCGGTCAAACGTAGTTTATACGTGTTATTGGTCGATTGCTAATATACACTTCCTATATTGTTATATGCTTTCAGGATCGCAGGCGGGGACTTCGGGCACTGTGAAGAAGGAAAAGCGAGTGGTTGGCTTTACTTAGCCAGGATTGTTGTGAGTAGATTTAACATCTACAGGGGAATCGCCCGCATGGCGTTATGCGTCTGGGCTAGATTAAATGATATGACTATTAGTTAGATGTATACGGATATTGATTGTGCATGTGTACCTTTGTTGCATATCTTTTTTCCTATTGTGCATGGACTTAGTATTAATGAGACACAACACCATTATTGACGGTTCATGTTTCACGAGCACTAATTGTATGCTACATACACCTCGTCGATAATTGTCATGACAAGCACAACACCTATAAATATGTGGTATTGTATTGTTTAGGGACATTGAGACATGATCCTTATTTTCCTTCGTGCATATGACATATAGCATACCTGTATACCTACATGCTTACACATATGCCTTGACATGCTTACATGCTAGTTACCCACATACCTATATGGTATTGTACCATTAGTGATAGTGTCACGACCCAAAGTTTGGTCCGTAACCGGCACTTAACCACGTAACGTCTACAGGCGTAACGCGACTAAGTGAACCGAAAACCCAGAAACCAAACCAGTAAAAATATAGAGTGTTTTAAGTTTTAAAATGAAGCATTTAGAAGCGATAAGAAATCTTAAGTAAACAATCACCAAGATAGCAATATACGACGCCGTAGTGAAGATCAAGATCCACAAGTGGGAATATCACAGATAGAATAAACTGCAAGTACAGTCGGCTCACAACGAGCTCGACACCAGAATACAAATAATATACATCATCGTCCTCACACTGTCTCTAAGTCAAATACATACATGGTAGATGGAGAATACTAGATACAACAATATACATAACTGAAAGATAAACAGATACCGCACAAAACCCACCTATCAGCAAAAGATCTAGTACACCAACTATGGGGGTATCTGTGTCAAAAAATGCAAAACGCAGCCTGCCGCGACTACTCCGAAGGGCAACCTGCAAACACTATGGCACAACGGGGGTGAGTTGCCAACTCGTGAATAGAGATAACATAATAAGGTAATCGCGAGCATGCACGTACTGCGCTACTCTATGATATGCCAACAAATGATATCAATATGTGATAAGCAGTATGTGCAATAATCATGCAAGTGCTCTATCAGGGAATATAACTACAGGATGAGATACAACAATGAATGCTGGCCATGGGAAGTATAACATCTACACGGAATGTCAACGTGGAATATGTAATCGGTGTCCATCAATGCACTTCAAATTCCAACAACCCAGACGCCGGCACTCCCATCGGCCCTCAAATCCTGTACATCACTGAGAATCACGAGTGCCCAACATCGGCACCCAAATATCATAAATACTCGTGCCTAGCACCGACACGCAAATCTTCCTATATCGGGCATCCGTCAGTCCGGGTCAGCCCCCTCTCTCATATGTCTATCGGGCATCCGTCAGTCCGGATCAGCCCTCTCTCTCATATATATCTATCGGGCATCCGTCAGTCCGGGTCAGCCCTCTCTATCTCATATATATCTATCGGGCATCCGTCAGTCCGGGTCAGCCCTCTCTATCTCATATATATCTATCGGGCATCCGTCAGTCCGGGTCAGCCCCCTCTCTCATATATATCTATCGGGCATCCGTCAGTCCGGGTCAGCCCCCTCTATCTCATATATATCTCGCTCTAGCACCGAGAAAACATAGGGTAGACGCACCGAAATATCATGTCAAGGGAACCAGGTTTTTAAATGATTACATGTTTGAAATAGCCACGGTTCCCAAATCCAGAAATCATATGTAATCCAAACAAATATGCATGTCAACGTGATGTGATATGTGCATCAAGTATGAATATCATGTCAAGTCACATAAAGATGAGCTACAGCTTAATGATCCGATGTGATATATGCATCAAGTATGAATATCATGTCAAGTTCTACAGTGTGAGTGTCATGGCAATTACTAACGGTGTGTGTGTAGCATGCAGGATAGTGCTCGTGCAACATGAACCGTTAGTAATGGTGTGGTGTTCTATCAATTCTAGTTTATATACATATATCAGGGAATGTAGTATGCACTAAATAGTAGCCATGAACAGTCAATGTATGGAAATGTAGCTACAAGATCCTATCAGCCCTGACGTAGAATGCCATGCGGGTGATATCCCCGTAGATGTTAAATCTACTCACCGTAGTCTCTCGCTAGGTATAGCCGATGACTTGTTTTCCCTTCTTCGCGGCGTCCGTCGCACTCGCCTGCGAACCTAGAATTCCACAGAATATCACGCATAAGCTCACAATCATACAAACACGACATTTAAGGTCAACTAGAAACCCGTGTCGCAAACCAAGCGCGCGTGTGCGCGATACGCTAAAACGTGTGATTACGCGCCTGAAGTCGCTTCGACGCGTCGCGATACGCAGAAACCCCAAATCCACACACACGTATCACACGTGTCGCGAATGATTAAAAAATACGGGAAATAGGGTATTCTACTCCAGATTTTGCTACAGAACAGATATTATAAAAATAGATATACCAAGACACTCCACATAGCAGCAGACTCCAGTGGCCCAAACCCCAACCCAAAACACCCCTATCTGGCCGCAAATTGCGGCCAGAATGCTTATTTCGGCGGCCTGGGTAGGGGGAGGGACTCCCAGGTTTTGTGTGTGCACTCTATACCCCCTGTGTATGCTACAGTAATTCCAAATTTACTCTGAAACATCTCGGGTAGTAGCAGATCCTACAGAGCCTTATTTCAAGTTAAACCCCCACTTTTTGCACTAAAATGAAAGTTTATGGTATTTCTGTGCAACTGAAACAAAACCCTGGCTTAACTAGCTCTAATATCACGAAATAGAGTTAACCAAGTCAACAAAACCCTAATCTAATATATGAATCACAAATATCCTTCAGTATCACTAATAATGCACAAACTAAGGAATGCTACAAGTTTAAGGAAAAGGAGTGCTAACATGAGTTAATACCTTCTAAAAACCTTATAAAACACCAAAAATCCCAGCTCTTCTCTCAAGTGTGCAGATTTGCCTTCAAACACCCCAAAAAGCCCCTTTTCCCATGGTTTTGTGAAGGAAATGTGTTGATTTGTGTAGGGTTTTGTTTGGGGATCAAAGGGAAATGAAAAGAAGAAGAAGAGATGAAGAAAATGATAGGGTTTTTCTGCTGGAAGCTGCAGAATTCAGAAGTGAGGAGAAGAGAGAGAGAGAAGGTCAACAAAAGTCCAATTCTTACCTAACACCCATACCTCATTTTTTTATTAGGATTTGCATTTTAAAAAAAAGGTTTTAGCTTGATTAAAGTGATGGAAATAAAGTGAACCATGCAAGAAAAGAATTGGCTAACACTTTAAACCTAGGTCTAAAAAATGGCTAAGTGTGCATGTGTACACTACAAAGGAAAATTTTCCAATTTGCTAACACGACTAAATATAATTAGTAAACCCGACTAAAATAACTAATAATCCTATGTACACATATATAATAACACGCACAATTACTAATTAACACGAAAAAACATTAAAACGAAATTTCAAAGTGTTACAATCTACCCCCCTTACAGAAATTCGGTCCCCGAATTTAAAAATCTAACTACACGCACCTTCAAAAAGATGGGGATACCTCTTCCTCATCTCGCTCTCGGTCTCCCAAGTGACCTCCTCGCCGCTCTGGCCACGCCAAAGTACCTTGACTGACGGTATGTCCTTCGATCTCAATTTCTTCACTTGTCGATCCAAGATCATCACCGGCTGCTCTGCATAGGAAAGGTCACGCTCAAGCTGGATCGTCGGGTGCTAAATCGCATGCGAAGGATCGTGAAGATATCTGCGGAGCATCGAAACGTGAAATACGGGGTGCACGTCTGGAAAACTGGGCGGAAGGGCTAACCGATATGCAACTGCACCAACACGCTCGAGGATCTCGAAGGGCCCCACATATCTGGGACTAAGCTTCCCCTTCTTCCCAAATCTCATCACACCTTTCATTGGGGAGACCCTCAAGAAAACATGGTCACCAACAGAAAACTCAAGTCTGCGCCGCCGACGGTCTGCATAAGATCTCTGCCTACTCTGGGCTGCTCTCATCCTATCGCGAATCAACTGGATCTTCGCGGTCGTCTCCTCCACAATCTGCGGCCCTAAGATACTGCTCTCACTGAGCTCTGTCCAACAGGTGGGCGATCTGCATCTCCTCCCATAAAGAGCCTCAAACGGTGCCATTTGAATGGTCTCCTGGTAGCTGTTGTTGTAGGAGAACTCTACTAAGGGTAAATGATGATCCCAGCTACCTCCGAAGTCTAATACGCATGCTCTGAGCATGTCCTCGAGAGTCTGAATACTCCGCTCTGACTGTCTGACGGTCTGCGGATGGAATGTTGTGCTGAAACTCAAGCGAGTACCCAAAGCCTCCTGAAGCCTCTGCCATAGCCGGCTGGTAAACTGGGTGCCTCTGTCGGACACGATACATGTCGGAACTCCGTGCAGTCGTACAATCTCATCAATGTAAATCTGGGCATACTGAGCAAATCCGAAAGTCGTCTTCACCGGTAGGAAGTGAGCCGCTTTCGTCAAACGATCCACGATCACCCAGATGGAGTCATACCCTCGACTAGTCCTGGGTAGACCCACAATGAAGTCCATAGAAATCTGCTCCCATTTCCACTCCGGAATGGGTAACGGCTGTAGCTCTCCCGCGGGCCTCTGGTGCTCAGCCTTGACTTGCTGACAAGTTAGGCATCTCGACACAAAATCTGCGATGTCTCTCTTCATTCCGTCCCACCAGTAAACACCTCTCATGTCATGGTACATCTTGGTAGAACCGGGATGAACACTATATACCGATCGATGTGCCTCCTCAAGAATCTCGCGCCGCAATCCCTCAGCATCTGGTACGCACAGTCTAGCCCCAAATCGTAGTATCCCCTGATCATCGATCACGAACTCGGAAAATCTGCCCTGTCCCATCTGTGTCCTGATCTCTGAACATCGGTCATCACTGTGCTGTGCTTCATGTATACGGTCAAACAACTGTGGGCGTGAATGAACGTGCGCAATCTGTCCTCCGATCGACGTAAACTCGAACTGTACCCGGCTGTCGCATAAAATCTGCCAATCTGCCGACGACTGCCTCTGTACTACGCTCAAACAAGATAGACTACCACCGGGCCTCCTGCTTAAAGCATCCGCCACTACATTCGCCCTGCCTGGGTGATACAAGATCTCATAATCGTAGTCCTTCACTAACTCAATCCATCGGCGCTGTCTAAGGTTCAGGTCTCGCTGCTGGAATATATACTTTAAGCTCTTGTGATCAGTGAATATCTGGCATGACTCTTCATACAGGTAATGTCGCCAGATCTTAAGTGCAAAGACCACTGCAGCCATCTCCAAATCATGAGTGGGGTAATTCTGTTCATATTTCTTTAATTGCCTCGAAGCATACGCGATCACCCTGTCATGCTGCATCAAAACGCACCCTAGCCCCACTCATGAAGCGTCACAGTAGAACACAAATCCGCCTGATCCTGAAGGCAATGATAGCACTGGTATCATAGTCAGTAGAGCCCGTAGCTGCTGAAAACTGTGCTCACACTCCTCCGTCCAATCGAAACGAACTCCCTTCCGGGTCAACCCGGTCAAAGGTGTAGCAATGCGAGAGAAGTCCTGCATGAATCGCTTGTAATAGCCTGCCAGCCCTAGAAAGCTGCGAACCTCCGTCACTGACGTGGGTCTAGGCCAACTCCGAACGGCCTCAATCTTCCTCGGGTCTACACATATACCATCTCATGTAATCACGTGCCCCAAGAAATCTACGCTATCCAGCTAGAAAGCACACTTTGAGAATTTGCCGAAAATCTGATGCTCCCTCAAGGTCTGCAGTGTAATCCGCAGGTGCTGCTCGTGCTCCTCTCTACTCTGAGAGTACACCAAGATATCGTCAATGAATACTATGATGAACAGATCAAGATACGGCCGGAAAATTCGGTTCATCAAGTTCATGAATGCTGCTGGTGCGTTGGTGAGTCCGAACGACATCACCAAAAACTCATAATGGCCGTAGCGCGTGCGGAAAGCTGTCCTAGAAATATCCTCCTGTCGAACCCGCAGCTGATGGTAGCCTGATCGCAAATCGATCCTCGAAAAGTATCCTGCCCCCTGAAGCTGGTTGAACAAATCGTCGATGCGTGGCAAAGGATACCTGTTCCTCACTGTCACCCTGTTCAGCTGACGGTAGTCGATACACAAACGCATACTGCCGCCCTTCTTCTTGACAAACAGGACTGGAGCACCCCAAGGAGAAACATTGGGTCGAATGAGTCCCTTATCCGGCAAATCTTGCAACCGACCCTTCAATTCTCTAAGTTCCGCCGGGGCCATCCGATAAGGCGGTACAGAAATAGGCCCCGTGCCAGGAACCAAATCAATACAGAAAGAAATATCACGCTCGGGAGGTAGCCCAGGAAGCTCGTCAGGGAACACATCAGGGAACTCGCTAACAACCGGAATCTGATCCATCGGAACCTCTGTAGCTCTAGTAGCGCAAACATAGGAGAAAAATCCCTGACATCCCTTCCTCAAAAGCTGTCCAGCACGAAAAGAAGAAATCACACTGTGAGGGGTGGCACCACGGTCCCCCAACACAACAAAAACTAACTCGCCGGGAAAACAAAATCTAACTGTCTTCTCACGGCAGTCAACAGAAGCATAGCACGTGGCTAACCAATCCATGCCCAAAAGAACGTCGAAGTCCAACATCTCAAGAAGGATCAAATCGACCGGCAACTCTCTCTCGACAATACGGACGGTACAGGATCGGAACACGTGACTAGCGACAAACGACTCTCCCACAGGAGTAGTTACAACAAGCGGCTGATCAAGCAAACTGGACTCTCTACCCAAACTCGGCACAAAGTGTGTGGATACGTACGAGTGTATGGATCCGGGATCGAATAACACATGTGCACCAACAGAACATACTGGAAGGATACCTGAGACCACCGCATTGGACGCCTACGCGTCCTGATGCGTCAAAGCAAAAACTCGAGCCTGTCCTCCACCTGCGACTGACTGTCCCCTGCCGGCCGCTGGCTGTCCTCTGCCTCGATCACCTCGTCCTCTTTGAACAAATCCTCCGCGACCGTGACCTCTCTGTGCATGAGTCTGGCCGGAGTAACAGTAGGTACAATAGGCAACGACGTCTGGGGTGGTGAAGGTGGTAGTGTGACGTGCGGTGCTGCTGCCTCCCTCCGGGGTATCTCAGGACAATCTCGTACACGATGATAAGAATCCCGCAATGGAAACATCCCGATGATGGTCGCTTACCCTCCTGGGGATAGGAGCTAAACAACCTGCCTCGCCCCGAATCTCTGATACCTGCAAGACGTCTATCACGGCACCGAAAAGGCTGTCTCTGCGCTGATGTATCCGCACGAACTCTCTTCGGCTCTAGAACTACCGAAGTCTCAGCAAGGCGCTCCTCGACTAATAGGGATGCGTCTATAGCTGCTGCATATGTCTCGTAATGCTGTGCGCTGATCGCTAGAAACAGTGGTGTAAGCAAGCCTCGGACAAATCTCTTGACTCGCAACTCCTCAGTAGCCACTAGGTACGGAGCATACACTGACAGCTCGGTGAACAGGACGTCATACTCTGCCACTGACATCTCCGGAGTCTGACGTAAGGACTCGAACCGGCGTGCTCTAGCATCTCTGACGTTCAGTGGAAGAAAACGGCCAAGGAATAGCGCCACGAACTCTGTCCAGGTCATAGGAGGAAGACCTGCTGCTCTACCCTTCTCGACTGATTCACACCATTTCTGCGCGAGACCTTTCAGGCGAAAGCTCGCGAACTCAACCCATCTCGCATCTGCGCATCTAAGTGAACGACATATCCGCGCCATCCTATCAATGAAAGACTGTGGGTCCTCGGCCACATCGGTGCCTGTGAAGACCGGAGGCTTCAGCCTCATAAACTCTGATAACGATACTGAGATAACCTCTGTAGCTGCAGGGCAACTGCCTGTACTGTGGGTACCACCGCGGTCTCTGCAACGGGTGGAACTACCTCTGGTCGCTGCGCTCGAAGTGTCTCAAGTAGAGATCCCATCATCTGGCGCATCTCCTGCATACTGGATCCCATCGTCTGGCGCATCTCCTGCACACCAGCCCCTAACATAGTAATCTGATCTGTCACGGTAGGAACAGCCTGCTCGGGCACAACCGGTGTACTATCCGGATCAGTCCTCGTCTCAGACGAGTCAACTCGAATCTCGGCCCACGTGGCCGCTCTCTGCGCCCTCGTAGTCTTTGGCGGCATAATGGCTGAAAGGAACAATAGGATTCGATAAGGATACGGAAATCGAATTGCAAGAATGCATATACTCAAGAAGGAATTTAAATCAACAAGTCCTAAGGTCGCTTTGGCGGAGTACCGTGTCGTGAGTATGCCGCGGAACATACGCACGCTACGCCACTCTGCTTCAGCTACCTACTCCACATACCAGGGTCATCCTAGGAACACTCCGAAAGGTAAAACCTACACTCTGATACCAACTTTGTCATGACCTAAAGTTTGGCCCGTAACAGGAACTTAACCACGTAACGCCTAGAGGCGTAACGCGACTAAGTGAACCGAAAACCCAGAAACCAAACCAGTAAAAATATAGAGTGTTTTAAGTTTTAAAAGGAAGCATTTAGAAGCGATAAGAAATCTTAAGTAAACAATCACCAAGATAGCAATATACGACGTCGTAGCGAAGATCAAGATCCACAAGTGGGAACATCACAGATAGAATAAACTGCAAGTACAGCCGGCTCACAACGAGCTCGACACCAGAATACAAATAATATACATCATCGTCCTCACACTGTCTCTAAGTCAAATACATACATGGTAGATGGAGAATACTAGATACAACAATATACATAACTGAAAGATAAACAGATACCGCACAAAACCCACCTATCAGCAAAAGAGCTAGTACACTAACTATGGGGGTATCTGTGTCAAAAGATGCAAAATGCAGCCTGCCGCGACTACTCCGAAGGGCAACCTGCAAACACTATGGCACAACGGGGGTGAGTTGCCAACTCGTCAATAGAGATAACATAATAAGGAAATCGCGAGTATGCACGTACTGCGCTACTCTATCATATTCCAACAGATGATATCAATATGTGATAAGCAGTATGTGCAATAATCATGCAAGTGCTCTATCAGGTAATATAACTACAGGATGAGATACAATAATGAATGCTGAGCATGGGAAGTATAACATCTTCACGGAATGTCAACGTGGAATATGTAATCGGTGTCCATCAATGCACCCTAAATTCCAACAACCTAGACGCCGGCACTCCCATCGGCCCTCAAATCCTGTACATCACTGAGAATCACGAGTGCCCAACATCGGCACCCAAATATCATAAATACTCGTGTCTAGCACCGACACGCAAATCTTCCTATATCGGGCATCCGTCAGTCCGGGTCAGCCCCCTCTCTCATATGTCTATCGGGCATCCGTCAGTCCGGGTCAGCCCTCTCTCTCATATATATCTATCGGGCATCCGTCAGTCCGGGTCAGCCCTCTCTATCTTATATCTATCTATCGGGCATCCGTCAGTCCAGGTCAGCCCCCTCTATCTCATATATATCTCGCTCTAGCACCAAGAAACATAGGGTAGACGCACCGAAATATCATGTCAAGGGAACCGGGTTTTTAAATGATTACATGTTTGAAATAGCCACGGTTCCCAAATCCAGAAATCACATGTAATCCAAACCAATATGCATGTCAACGTGATGTGATATGTGCATCAAGTATGAATATCATGTCAAGTCACATAAAGATGAGCTACAGCATAATGATCCGATGTGATATATGCATCAAGTATGAATATCATGTCAGTTCTACAGTGTGAGTGTCATGGCAATTACTAACGGTGTGTGTAGCATGCAGGATAGTGCTCGTGCAACATGAACCGTTAGTAATGGTGCGGTGTTCTATCAATTCTAGTTTATATACATATATCAGGGAATGTGGTATGCACTAAATAGTAGCCATGAACAGTCAATGAATGGAAATGTAGCTACAAGATCCTATCAGCCCTGACGTAGAACGCCATGCGGGCGATATCCCCGTAGATATTAAATCTACTCACCGTAGTCTCTCGCTAGGTATAGCCGATGACTTGTTTCCCCTTCTTCGCGGCGTCCGTCGCACTCGCCTGCGAACCTAGAATTCCACAGAATATCACGCATAAGCTCAAAATCATACAAACACGACATTTAAGGTCAACTAGAAACCCGTGTCGCAAACCAAGCGCGCGTATGCGCGATACGCTAAAACGTGTGATTACGCGCCAGAAGTCGCTCCGACGCGTCGCGATACACAGAAACCCCAAATCCACACACACGTATCACGGGTGTCGCGAATGATTAAAAAATACGGGAAATAGGGTATTCTACTCCAGATTTTTCTACAGAATAGATATTATAAAAATAGATATACCAAGACACTCCACATAGCAGCAGACTCCAGTGGCCCAAACCCCAACCCAAAACACCCCCATCTGGCCGCAAATTGCGGCCAGAATGCTTATTTCGGCGGCCTGGGTAGGGGGAGGGACTCTCAGGTTTTGTGTGTGCACTCTATACCCCTTGTGTATGCTACAGTAATTCCAATTTCACTCTGAAACATCTCGGGCAGTAGCAGATCCTACAGAGCCTTATTTCAAGTTAAAACCCCCACTTTTTGCACTAAAATGAAACTTTATGGTATTTCTGTGCAACTGAAACAAAACCCTGGCTTAACTAGCTCTAATAGCACGAAATAGAGTTAACCAAGCCAACAAAACCCTAATCTAATATATGAATCACAAATATCCTTCAATATCACTAATAATGCACAAAAACATGATTTTTACTAAGGAATGCTACAAGTTTAAGGAAAAGGAGTGCTAACATGAGTTAATACCTTCTAAAAACCTTATAAAACACCAAAAGTCCCAGCTCTTCCCTCAAGCGTGCAGATTTGCCTTCAAACACCCCAAAAAGCCCCTTTTCCCATGGTTTTGTGAAGGAAATGTGTTGATTTGTGTAGGGTTTTGTTTGGGGATCAAAGGGAAATGAAAAGAAGAAGAAGAGATGAAGAAAATGATAAGGTTTTTCTGCTGGAAGCTGCAGAATTCATAAGTGAGGAGAAGAGAGAGAAAGAAGGTCAACAAAAGTCTAATTCTTACCTAACACCCATACCTCATTTTTTTATTAGGATTTGCATTTTAAAAACAAGGTTTTAGCTTGATTAAAGTGATGGAAATAAAGTGAACCATGCAAGAAAAGAATTGGCTAACATTTTAAACCTAGGTCTAAAAAATGGCTAAGTGTGCATGTGTACACTACAAAGGAAAATTTTCCAATTTGCTAACACGACTAAATATAATTAGTAAACCCGACTAAAATAACTAATAATCCTATGTACACATATATAATAACACACACAATTACTAATTAACACGAAAAAACATTAAAACGAAATTTCAAAGTGTTACAATCTACCCCCCTTAAAGAAATTCGGTCCCCGAATTTAAAAATCTAACTACACGCACCTTCAAAAAGATGGGAATACCTCTTCCTCATCTCGCTCTCGGTCTCCCAAGTGACTTCCTCGCCACTCTGGCCACGCCAAATTACCTTGACTGACGGTATGTCCTTCGATCTCAATTTCTTCACTTGTCGATCCAAGATCATCACCGGCTGCTCTGCATAGGAAAGGTCACGCTCAAGCTGGATCGTCGGGTGCTGAATCGCATGCGAAGGATCGTGAAGATATTTGTGGAGTATCGAAACGTGAAATACGGGATGCACGTCTGGAAAACTGGGCGGAAGGGCTAACCGATACGCAACTGCACCAACACGCTCGAGGATCTCGAAGGGCCCCACATATCTGGGACTAAGCTTCCCCTTCTTCCCAAATCTCATCACACCTTTCATTGGGGAGACCCTCAAGAAAACATGGTCACCAACAGAAAACTCAAGTCTGCGCCGCCGACGGTCTGCATAAGATCTCTGCCTACTCTGGGCTGCTCTCATCCTATCGCGAATCAACTGGATCTTCGCGGTCGTCTCCTTCACAATCTGCGGCCCTAAGATACTGCTCTCACTGAGCTCTGTCCAACAGGTGGGCGATCTGCATCTCCTCCCATAAAGAGCCTCAAACGGTGCCATCTGAATGGTCTCCTGGTAGCTGTTGTTGTAGGAGAACTCTACTAAGGGTAAATGATGATCCCAGCTACCTCCGAAGTCTAATACGGATGCTCTGAGCATGTCCTCGAGAGTACATCTTGCATATATGCTTACACATATACCTGGAGGGTATTACATCATTATGGATAGGTAGATACACATATCTTGCTATACCGACATGGTTACGCACACCTGGCTATAGCTACATGTTCACTTTTATTTGATGTTATATGGACTTGGAGAAATTAGGAACCGCATGATATATATTAACTTGTTGCAGTTAAATAGAGGCTTTTCCTTTATATGCTCACATTACTGTTTTATGTTGTATATATTATATTCATGGATTTTCGCATTGAGATATGGACATTACTTGATGTTTTCTGGATTTGAGGACCGTGGTAGTTTCATGAAATTATGCATTATTTGAAAAACCCGGTTTCTCTTGATATGATATTTCAGCTTCCACCATGAGATTTCTCGGTTCCGAGCTTATATATTACCCCATGCGAGGAGTGAGTGGGCCATATGTGGGTACATGGTGGAACCCGGTTGGTTCTCCGGGGCAAGAAGATCGACGATACATGCCGATGAGCCTGGCTGGGGGCGTTTGCCAACCGGTGATAGTATTTGGACTCGACGAATATCTTGGGGATATCGATCGAGATTATGTACGCACATGCCTTATCGATTTCGGGAGTGCACATTCAGGTTCTATAGGATGTACGTACATGACATAGGAGGGACAGTCCCAGGTGACGACGCCTCAGAGATGGGTATTTATGTGTCGATACTAGACACTTGTTTTCATGATATTTTTACTCCTAAGTATATATAACAGTGGAATGGGACGCTGTTATATATATATATATATATATATATATTAGTGGAATGGGACGTTAATATATATATGTATACATATCTAATTTATTTACATCATCATAATAATCTTGCAAATATACTTATTCATTACATGAGATTTACTTGATATTGGACACTCAGGATATATGAGATTTACTTGATATTGGACACTCAGGATATATGAGATTTACTTGATATTGGACACTCAGGATATATGAGATTAATTTAATATTGGACACTCAGGATATATGAGACTTACAGGATATGAGGGCCAATTTGGGGGCTGATTTGAGGAAATTTGGGATTTAGATTGTCTTGATGGACTTTGGTCCTGCCACGAGGTCAGGATTCCGTGAGGATGACATGTTTTATCTCATACCCCATATTTATTTTATATGCATTGCTTCATGTATTAGTAGTACCTGATAGAGTACCTTTCATACTGTTGCACACATATTGCCTTTATTTGCTATCATCTTGCAAGTGTTAGATTCGCGCTGTACGTGCATACTTGCGATTACCTGCATATATTATTTACTATTCACGAGTTGGAAACTCACCCCCGTTGTGCCACAGGGTTTCCAGGTTGTTTCTCACAGTAGTCGAGGCAGGGCTTCTACCTATCATATCATCTTTTGCAGCGGATACCGCTTCGGCTGACTGCGTGCAGTTTTGCTATAGGTGGGTTTTACGGTTATCCGATGATGCTCTTTGTATATCTTTGTACCTTGTACTCTCCATCTACCACTTTCATGTATTGATTTAGAGACGAGTTGTGAGGACGGTATTGTATATTTTTGGTGACTCAGGTTGTCTTTTATGCAATTTTATTTATATCGTCTTTTATTTCTTCGCTACGGCGTCGTATATCTGTTGTGGTGGTTGTTTCCGCCTTTGGGCGTGGATTTTGCTCCCGTTGGGGATGATTTACTTATATTTATGTTGTACCCATTTTTGGGGTTAGTTTTTACAAAGGAGGTGCTACCAAAATTTTTAAGAAACTAAAATTGGACTTTGAAGAATTTGTACTCGAGATTTTCAAAAGTTTTAACAATGTTCTTATCACTTACTACTTTTGATGGTTTAGATTATTGGGTTTTCGGCTTACTTAAATTGCGTTACGCCTGTAGACGCTGCGTAGTTTAAGGGCCGTCACGTGCCAAATTTTGGGTCGTGACAACCAGTCCTTCACTTCATTAGTTCCGTGTAGTCGTCCCTTCGCTGCGATCATGTATTCCCGGACTTTAGAGAGTCTCCCATGAAGAAATGAACATGCTTGCATCGAAGTCTTCGAGGCCGAAAATGATCTACGTCGAGGAGACACTAACCCAAGCTATCTCTTTACTAATTGTGGAATTAGTGAAGCAAACACCCTATACTAAATGGCAGGTAGTATAGGATGATGAAGTAGGAAGTGGGCCCACTTTAGAATTGATTTTCTCACATTTTCCTCTCATCTCCATTGAAGCTAGAAAGCTTTGAGGAAGAAGAAGAAGAAAACTCAAGTGATGAATGAATAATTCATGAGGTTAGAAAAGCAACCATGGTGAGTTATCATCTCATGCCTAACTCATGTAGAGAATAAACCAAGGTCAAGAGTTAAGGCTGGGTTAACAAATATCTTAAGGAATGACAAAAGAGTGGGCTTGGTCAATCTTCTACAAGCTTCATCCAAGATTGAAACATTGACTAAGTCTTTACTAATTTGTGATAACTTAAGAGATAAATATCAAACCCTAATATTAACCCTAGCATGGTATAATTCTCATACACCCTTGTTGCATATGTAACCTAGCATGACACAAACATGTACACAAACATACATATATCATATATACAATATGCACATCAAGTGAGAAAAGAAATCATAAGTGAGCAAGTATTAGTTAATGTAACTTAATATATCAAAGATATAATTATACATTAAATTATTAAATCAACTCTTGATTTAATAATCCGGCTAAATCACATACAACCGACTAATATCTAATATAACAACTTATCGAATCAACACTTGATCCAATAACCCGTCTATATCACATATAACCAACTTATGTCACAAGTCGCGAGAATAGAATACAGTATCACATATCGTATTAATCTCGGTCCCGCACATATCACATATGTGCTCCTACTCCGTTTCGCTTGAGCTAGGAAACCTCTGTGTAGGACTCTAAAGACTCGTCAATACGCCGGCAGTAGGTGATGATCATATCAAACACCCACAAACAGCAAGCGGTCTGCTAAACGTAACGGCCACCCGGGTATTGAGCGATGAGAAGATCAACAAGTAAGCCTGCTCATAGTCCTGCGAATCCAATCAGTAACACTACCGTACAGTCCGGTCTCTTCGTCTGATATGTCGCATATCTCGTTTAGGGGTGGTAAACGTCAGACCCCAGTAACTCGATAAGTCGTGCCGATATGAGGCTCATAACGGGTCGGGAAACTACCGATAACACTTACCAGTATATCTCTGAAGCAGCCCTGGCCAGGGACTTCTTGTTATAGCCAATCGAGCACAGCGCAGCATCAACCCCCAATACCGGGAGAGACGAAACCCCTCCTATCGCTCATTGCCTCCATGTGATTCGGGACTGTACCCAAAAGCCACCGTTTTGCACGTTCTCTTGAATGTGGTAAGGTGGAAATCAAAGCACAGTGGGAATCACACAAAACTCTATGAAGATCTCGGGTCTACAGACTAACCTGTACCAGTGTCACCAGAGAACTGCCATCTGACGTGAGGTATAATACCATCTGGGAGTTCTCGGCGAGTCCGTTCAGTGTACCCAGTCTCCACTGAGCACCCGTATACTATCTCTGATGTTAAACACTAATGGATATGGGATCATCCATCACCCATCTACATGGGTCGAGAAGCTATACGCTAGTCTACTCTGGTTTATTGATGCCCTGTCTCGATACACCTACGACTAGGAACATTTGAAGGAGGTACTTAGTGACTACACTATCCCCACTAGTATGATCTGCATCATAATCCTGGTAGTCAAGTATTCATCCTAAGGGATTTATCAACATGTAACATAGAGACAATCAGTGTACATGTTAAGATAAAGAGCAACCAGATAGCATACTATCTGTCGAGCAAGAAAGTCTTCCCTATATATTTCCAAGCATCTACTACAATATACATCGTATGTACAGTAATGGACTCTAGGGCATACATATAACTAACAGATATATACGGTCATATGTCTACAAATGCCAAGGTTGGTTCTTGGTACTTCATTACATTCATCGACTATCTCTCAAGATTCGGACATATGTTCCTGTTGAAACATGAGTCTGAAACTTTTGAGAAATTCAAGAAATGTAAGCTTGAAGTTGAGAACCAGACGGGTAGAAGTATTAAAGTCCTTCAATGTGATTGAGGAGGAGAATACTTGGGCATGGAGTTCCTGGATTATTTAAAGGAGAATGTGATTCTCTCTCAGCTTACTCCTTCGAGTACACCAAAGCACAAACGGTGTATCGGGATGTAGGTATCGCACCCTATGAGATATGGCGCACTCTATGATGAGTACTGCTGAGTTACCTGTTTCCTTTTGGTGTTATGCACTTGAGAAGCTGCATACGTATTGAATGGGGTTCCATCCAAACCAGGGCCTACCACTACATATGAGATATGGAATGGGAATAGACCATGTCTTAAACGAGTTAAGATATGGGGTTGTCCTGCCTATGTTGAAAAGCAAAATCCGGACAAGCTCGAGGCATGGCCAGTTCTGTAAGTTTGTTAGGATATCCCGAACATTCGTGAGGGAATATCTTCTACCACACTAAGGAGCAAAAGGTGTTTTGTTTCTCAGCATGCCACCTTTTTAGAAAAGGAATTTCTTGTGAAGAAATTAGTGGTCATGAGGTGGAACTAGAAGGAGTTCCAGCTATACAAACTAACATATGATGATTTTATAAAACCGAAGGATTCAATAGTCTCTAACGAACCTCAGCCTCTCCGCGAATCTGGTAGGGTTCCTCATCCACTTGAGAGATACTATGGTCTTCTCGGTGACAGTGGAAGTGATGATTGCATCATGGCAGATGATGGCCCAACTAGGTTCAGGCAGGCCATCACAAGTGGAGACTTTGTGAAATGGCTGGATGCTATGTGATCAAAAATGGAATCCATATACACCAACAAAGTATGACTTTGAATGTTTCACCTAAAGGGGTAAAACCTATCGGGAGCAAATGGATCTTGAGAAGATTCTTGGTGTAAATGGAAAAGTTGAGACTTTCAAAGCTATGCTTAAGTCCATCAGGATCAATGCGCGCATCGCGGAGTTGGAACATCTGTTTTGATGTGGTAGTCAAAGAGTTTGACTTCATAAAAAAGGTAGATGAACCTTGTATATACAAGAAGGTTGTAGAGAGTAAGATTGTCTTCCATGTATTGTACGTAGATAACATACTCTTGATAGGAAATGGTTTCCTATGCTACACTCAGTCAAGCTCCTCTTATCATGGGGATTCTCAAAAAAAGATCTGGATGATACCTACTACATCTTGTGGATTATGATCTATGGTGATAGAACTAAAGTGGATATTTGGAGTGTCCCAAATCCAGGTTCATTAACACCATACTAAAGGGGTTTAGTATGGACGATTCTAAGCGTAGTGGTTCGCCCACTTACTCATGGACAACTCTCTCCAAAAAGATGTCTCCCAAGACTGATTTGGAGAGAGCTCATGTGCAAGTGATAACCTATGCTTTGGCAGTAGGCTCTATCATGTATGCGATGTTATGTACTAGACCAGATGTAGATGACTCACTAGGTGTAGTGATTAGAAATCAATCGGATCTTGGGTGAATCACTGGACAGCTGTGGAGGACATTCTTAAGTACTTGAGAAGCACTAAAAGAAAGTTCTTGGTTTGAGCTTCCAGAGTGATAAGGTAGACTGTGAGTCAGTCACATGCATTGTCTTTACCCTCAGTGCAGGGACGGTACGTTGGAAGAGTTCCAAGCTATATATCGTGACATATTAGATGATAAATGCTGAATAAATTGCTACCAATGATGCTGCCAAAGTGGCTGTCTGGGCATTTCTTGTTCATGAGATGAACAAGGTTCCTACCATTGAGCGTCCAATAACTGTTATTGTGACAACAATGGAGTTATTGCTTTGGCCTAGGAACGAAGGTCCTATCAGCGTTCCAGACAAATTCGGAGGCAAGTATGACCTGATCATGGAGATGGTTGATCTTCCAGGGATCGAGGTCAGGAGCGTAGACACGAAGGATAACACAGCGGATCCACTCACAAAGGCCTTACCCCTATAGAGACTTATATGGGATGGTTGTGTATGGGATACTACAACCACTGCTATATTGTTGGGTATTGGATACTACAACAGATGGCCTCAGTGCAAGTGGGAGATTGTTAGTTATATGTATGCCTTAGAGGTCATTACTGTACATGCGATGTATATTGTAGTGGATGCTTGGACATATATAGGGAAGACTTTCTTGCTCGACATGATAGTATGCTATCTGGTTGTACTTTATCTTAACACGTACACTTATTGTCTCTCTATTACATGTTGATAAAACCCTTAGGATGAGTACTTGACTACCAGGATTATGATGCAGATCATACTAGTGGGGACATGGTAGTCGGTAAGTACATCCTTCAAATGTTCCTAGACGTGGGATGGTTGTGTATGGGATACTACAACCACTGCTATATTGTTGGGTATTGGATACTACAACAGATGGCCTCAGTGCAAGTGGGAGATTGTTAGTTATATGTATGCCTTAGAGGTATTACTGTACATGCGATGTATATTGTAGTGGATGCTTGGACATATATAGGGAAGACTTTCTTGCTCGACATGATAGTATGCTATCTGGTTGTACTTTATCTTAACACGTACACTTATTGTCTCTCTATTACATGTTGATAAAACCCTTAGGATGAGTACTTGACTACCAGGATTATGATGCAGATCATACTAGTGGGGACATGGTAGTCGGTAAGTACATCCTTCAAATGTTCCTAGTCGTGGGAGTATCGAGACAGGGCATCGATACTCCAGAGTAGACTAGCGTATACGCTTGTCGACCCATATGATGGGCGATGGATGATCCCATATCCATTGGTGTTTGACATCAGAGAAGGTATACGGATGCTCAGTGGAGACTGGGTACACTGAACGGACTCACCGAGAACTCCTAGATGGTATTATACCTATCGTCGGATAGCAGTTCTCTGGTGACACTGGTACAAGTTAGTCTGTAAACCCGAGATCGTCATAGAGTCTAGTGTGATTCCCACTATGCTTTGATTTCCACCATACCATGGTCAAGAGATCGTGCAAAAAGGTGGTTTTTGGGTACAGTCCCGAGTCACATGGAGGAAATGAGCGATAGGAGGGGTTTCGTCTCTCCCGGTATTGGGAGTTGATGTTGCGCTATGCTTGATTGGCCATAACAGGAAATATCTGGCCAGGGTTGCTGAGATTTACTGGTAAGTGTTACCAGTAGTTTCTCTAACCGTTATGGACCTTCCATTGGCATGACTTATCAGGCTATTGGAGTCTGACGTTATACCACCCCTAGGCTGTGATATGCGACATATCAGACGAAGAGGCCGGACTGTACGGTAGTGTTACTGATTGGATTCGCAGGAGTGTGAGCATGCTTGCTTGTTGATCTTCTGATCGCTCAATACCCGGGTGGCCGTTACGTTTAGCAGCCCGCTTGCGGCTTGTGGGTGTTTGATATGATCATCACCTACTGCCGGCGTATTGACGAGTCTTTAGAGTCCTATACAGAAGTTTCCTGGCTCAAGCGAAACGGAGTAGGAGCACATATGCGATATGTGCGGGATCAAGATTAATACGATATGTGATACTGTATTCTATTCTCGTGATTTGTAACATCGATCGGTTATATGAGATATAGCCGGGTTATCGGATCAAGTGTTGATTCGATAAGTTGTTACATATGATATTAGTCGGTTATAGTTGATATAGCCGGATTATTAAATCAAGTGTTGATTTAATAATTTGATGTATAATTATATATTCGATATATTAACATGCATTAACTAATATTGGCTCACTTATGATTTATCTTTCTCACTTGGTGCATTAGTATATATGTGATATATATTAGTGTACATTGTTTTGTGTCATGCTTGATGATACATGCAACTTGGGGTGTGTGTGTGACTTACACCATGCTAGAGATAATCTAGGGTTTTTAATTTCTTAAGTAATTCAAAAATTAGTTTGATTTTGTCATGGCAAGAAGCTTGGAGAAGCTTGGATTGCCATTGACTTAGTCCACTTCTTTTGTTTTACTAAAGATATTTATAAACCCAACCCTTATACCTAGCCATGGTTAACTCTCTACAAAGGTTAGTATATGATACTAACTCACCTATGGTTGCAATTCTCTACTTGATAATTGATCATGAGAGTTTTCTTCTTCTTCTTCTTCTTCCTCAAAGCTTTCTAGCTTCAATGGAGATGATGGAAAATGAGTGAGAAAATTATTTCTGAAATGAGCAAAAATTCCTACTTCATCATCCTCTACTACTAGCCATTTAGTATAGGATGTTTGCTTCACTAATTTCATAATTAGTGAAGAGGTAGCTTGGGTTAGTGTCTCCTCGACGTAGATCATCTTCGGCCTTGAAGACTTCTAGCAAGCTTGTTCCGTACATCTTGTGGAGCCTCTCAAGAGTCCGGGAGTTCATGGATCGCAGCGAAGGGACTACTACACGGAGCTAATGAAGTGAAGGACCGGTCTACAAAGGTTGTATTCCCTATTCACTTTAGTTGCAAAGTTGTTTGCATAATGTTTCGTCGGATTTTCTAGTAGCGATTCTAGGGTTAGGGTTTACTAGATCGGCAAATTTTTAAAATTGGCATGGACGATGCCTCCCGAAAACTTGCTGCCGTACTAAGAAACCCTACACTCCTATGAAGTCTATAAGTAATACTTACCTGATATGTCATATATCGAGTCTGGGGGTGGAATCGTCAGGCCCCAATAACTTGATAAGTCATGCCGATGTAAGGCCTATAACGGTACGAGAAACTACTGATAACACTTACCAGTAAATCTCATCAACATCCCTGGCCTGGGACTTCCTGTTATAGCCAATCGAGCATAGCGCAACATCAACTCCCTAAACCGGGAAAGACGAAACCCCTCCTATCGCTCATTGCCTCCATGTGACTCGGGACTGTACCCAAAATCCACCTGTTTGCACGACTCCTTTGAGACATGGTAGGGAGGAAATCAAAGCACAGTGAGAACCACACAAGACTCTATGACGATCTCGGGTCTACAAACTAACCTGTACCAGTGTCACTAGAGAACTGCTATCTGATGATAGGTATAATACCATCTAGGATTTCTCGGCGAGTCCTATTCGGTGTACCCATTCTCTAATGAGCACATGCGTACAATCTTTGATGTCAAACACCAATGGATATGGGATCAACCATCGCCCCCATACAGGGCCAAGAAACGTACACACTAGTCTACTCTGGAATATCAATGCTTTATCTCGATATTCCCTCGACTAGGAACAAATTACGGATGTGCTTGTGGACTACCCAGGTCCCAGTAGTATGATCTGCATCATAGTCCTGGTAGTCAAGCCTACAACCTAAGGGCTTTATCAACATGTATATGAGAGACAATATAATAATACCAGTGAACATGTTAAGATAAAGGCAACCAGATAGCATAATATCATGTCGAGCAAGAAAGTCCTCTATATATATGTCCAAGCATCCACTATAATATACATCAATGTATAATAATGGCCTCTAGGGCATACATATCCCTAACAATATACGATCTTAAGTGCATCAGACCAATGGCTGTGGGACCAACAATCGCCCTTCGTCGGGGTCTAGAAACGTAAACACTAGTCTACTCTGGAGTATCAATGCACAGTCTCGATACTCACGCGACTAGGGACCATTTAAGGATGTGCTTATGGACTACCCTTCTCCCACAAGTATGATCGCCATCATAACGCAGGTAGTCAAGCAAAATCCTACGGGCTTTATCAACATGTAACCGCCATATATAATATCGAGTATAACATATGCACATGTTAAGATAAAATCAAACCATAATAGTATACTACTGTATCAAGTCTTTATCAATATGTGCAAGCTGGATAAAACATCAATAGAAACAAATACACATATCCGGATAAAGTCAACTCAAATAATATACAATATAACTGAGAAAGAATGTCCTGTACATACATATCCCCAGCATCCACATGTATACATATACAATAATGGCCTCTAGGGCATCCATATCCAACAGATGTTGTATATGTTTTGCATCCGCGCTAGTCCAGACTCCGCTCTGCTATTAGTTAAGTAATATAACGGTGCATGATGGGGCCCCGAGGCGAATGCAGATGGCATATATGTACATTGTATTTTCGTTCCTTTTTCTGGTGTGATATGGATTAATTGATGGGACTGCATTAATTCCGATTAATGCAAGAAAAACAAACCTAAATGATGTTGTTGGAACCAATTTTTGAAAATTGTTATTACAGACATTTCGTTTTGCTTTGCACAGTGGTATTCGGTTATGAATATCCAGCACCTCATTCGACGAGGCAAGAGCCGGGATCCCTTTATCGGGAGTGACCTCTTGGGCAAAAGTTTACGTCATTGTAATAACTTCACTATAGTCGATTGTTTTGCTTTGCATCGTGATATTCAGTTAGGAATATCCTGCACCTCATTCGATGAGAAAAGAGCCGAGATCCCTTCACAGGAAGTGACCTCTTTAGCAAATGTTTATGCCACTATATATTTGTAAAACTGCTCGGGTTCCTTCAATGATATCAATTTCATTACGTTAAACGTTTTTCGCCAAAAACCAGCCGTAGCCTTCCATCATTTCAGATAAGTAGCATTTAGTATTCGTGCTGTGTTTTTGGCATCCGTCAAGGCATAGTGTATGGTAGCTGAATAATGCTTATTTGCAGTATAGAGATGCATTAATTTAGGACAGTCGTACAGCCTTGTTGGCATCCGTCAAGGGCAAGTACGGGTGGGTCTAAATTAATCAGGACAATGACGGGTAGAACTTGACTTGTGTTTTATGATTTGTTGGCATCCGTCAAGGTCATAAGACGCTTGGAGCAAAAACCACATCGGGAATTTCAAACATACAGGAAACTTGCCAGGCATGCGCATACCTTCTGGAGTGTGGTAACTTGAGTGGCTTTCATCAAGTTATCATGCGATGATAGTTGGATCCCGATTCCCACTGATGAGTAGGTGTTACTTCTCGGGTGATTTTCAGATGATCCCGACTAATTCTCCTTTTAGGGTTTGAAGGAGAATTCGAGAAAATAGTGGGAGCCATCCTGATTAAATAAAGTGATTAACCAATATAATTTAGGTTAGAGTGCATGCTGAGTGTTTCTTTTCTCGCTCTCTTTGACAGCGACTATGGCCTGACCTTAAAAACTCATGAAATAACCGAACCATCTTAACACACTTTGGATTTTGGATTGCCATTAAGTTGCATATATCCCTGCCGCTCCTATTTTCCCTTTGCATTTTTCCAGAACACTCTGTATCACTACGAAGATCCATATTTATAGGATATTCCATCGTATATGTTGGGTTACCCTTGCACCTAGTCTAGGGTTTGGTAGCATCACTCATGCCATTTTAAAAAATTAGAGAGTTGCAAAGCTAACTAACCATGAATCTTGCTAGAATTTCTAGGGTAACAAAAATTGTATCACATACAAAGAAGAAAAGAGATAGGGATTACAACCTTTGTAGTCCGTTCCTTCGTAAGTTCCGTGTTGAGGTCCCTTCGCTGCGATCAACATGAACTCCGACTCTCGAGTGGCTCCATGAGGTAAATGAGACACCTTGTTTGTAGTCTTCATGATCTAAGATGATCTACCTTGAAGAATCTCAAACCCAAGCTAACACTTCACTAAATAACTTATTAAAGAAGTGAACACCCTAATCTAAGTGGCTAGAATAGATGAGGATGGTGAAGTAGGAATTTTTCTCTCTTTTGTTTTCAATTTCTCACACTCATTCATCACAAATCAAAAACCTAATGAAGCTTTTTCACTAAGGAAGAAGAAGAATAATGAACTAAAACTTTTGTGATGAATAAATGAATTATTGTTGTGGTTACAAATCAACCATGAGTTAAGCATGAGGGCTTAACCCTTATAGAGAATAAACTAGGGTAAAGGGTTTGGATTGGGTTAAGAAATATCTACACAAAAAATCAAAGCAAGTGACAAAAGTCAAAGCTTCATGAAGCTTCATGGAAGCTTCATCCAAGCTTAACCCTAATCCAAAACCCTAACCATGTTTAAACTCTACAAATCATGTTGTATTTGTAACCCTAACTTGTTACAATATTATATATCACATATATAATATATTTTGTAACAAAAGAAAATAATACGATTAACATATATCGCATATATATCAATGTATTATCCCGTGAGAAATTGAATCAATAAAGCGAGCTTATATTAGTTAACGTAATGTAATATATCACATATATAATTATACATTAAATTATCGAATCAACACTTGATCGGATAACCCGGCTATATTACATATAACCGACTAATTTAACTTGTACCAATTCATCGAATCAACACTTGATCCGATGACCCGGCTATATCACATATACCCGACCGATATCACATATCGCGAGAATAGAATATGGTATCTCATATCGTATTATACTCGGTCCCGCACATATCACATATGTGCTCCTACTCCGTTTTGCCTGAGCCAGGAAACCTCTGTGTAGGACTCTAAAGAATCGTCAATACGCCGGAAGTAGGTGATGATCATATCAAACACCCACAAGCTGCAAGCGGTCAGCTAAACATAACAGCCACCTAGGTATTGAGCGATCAGAAGATCAACAAGCAAGCCTGCACATTCTCCTGTGAATCCAATCAGTAACACTACCGTACAGTCCGGTCTCTTCGTTTGATATGTCGCATATCAAGTCTAGGGGTGGTAAACGTCAGACCCCAGTAACCGATAAGTCGTGTCGATGTGAGGCTCATAACAGGTCAAGAAATTGCTGATAACTCTTACCAGCAGCACTCCATATCAGCCCTGGCCAGGGACTTCCAGTTATAGCCAATCGAACACAACGCAACATCAACTCCCTATACCGGGAGAGACGAAACCCCTCCTATCGCTCATTGCCTCCATGTGATTCGGGACTGTACACAAAAGCCACCGTTTTGCACGCCTACTTGGACGTGGTAAGGTGGAAATCAAAGCACAACGGGAATCACATAAGTCTCTATGACGAACTCGGGTCTACAGACTAACCTGTACCAGTGTCACCGAAGAACTGCTATCTGACGATAGGTATAATACCATTTAGGAGTTCTCGGTGAGTCCGTTCAGTGTACCCAGTCTCCACTGAGCACCCGTACACCATCTTTGATGTCAAACACCGATGGATATGGGATCATCCATCGCCCATCATATGGGTCAAGATGCGTATACGCTAGTCTACTCTGGTGTATCGATGCCCTGTCTCGATACACCCTAGACTAGGAACAGTTATAGGATGTACTCGTTGACTACCCTGGCCCCACTAGTATGATCTGCATCATAGTCCTAGTAGTCGAGTACATATCCTAAGGGCTTTATCAACATGTGAGAGTAAGACAGTAAACTAGTACAAGTCAACATGTTAAGACAAAGTGAAACCAAATAGCATACTATCATGTTGAGCAAGAAATTCCTCTATATATATATCCAAGCATCCACTATAATATACATCATATGTACAACAATGGCCTCTAGGGCATATATATAACTAACAATCTCCCACTTGCACTAAAGCCAGCTGTTGTAGTATCTCATACCCAACATCCCGAAGAGTCTCTCAAATTGTATCTGGGGAATGGCCTTCGTGAGTGGATCCGCAGTGTTGTCCTTCGTGTCAACTCTCCTGACCTCGATCTCGCGGCGATCAACTATCTCCCGGATCAAGTGATACCGTCTCAGAATATGTCTGGACTTCTGATGGGACCTGGGTTCCTTGGCTAAAGCCACAGCTCCATTTTTATCACACTACAAAGGTATTGGATGCTCAATGGATGGAACCACACCAAGTTCAGTGATGAACTTCTTCATCCAGACAGCCTCTTTGGCAGCATCGTTGGCAGCGATGTATTCAGCCTC
Source organism: Agapanthus africanus (assembly GCA_030015575.1). Lineage (NCBI taxonomy): Eukaryota > Viridiplantae > Streptophyta > Magnoliopsida > Asparagales > Amaryllidaceae > Agapanthus > Agapanthus africanus. Next base: position 120,888,712 of record JASDDO010000031.1, read on the forward strand.
CATCGTCGAGTCCGCCACGGTTTCTTGCTTGGAACTCTTCCAACAAACCGCCCCTCCATTTAGGGTAAAGACAAAACCCTAGTGCGACTTAGAGTCGTCCTTATCACTTTGGAAGCTCGAATCGGTAAAGGACTCCACTTGGAGTTCTCCTTTACCATACACCAAGAACATCTCCTTAGTCCTTCTCAAGTACTTGAGAATGTTCTTCACAACTGTCCAGTGATTCTCTCCTGGATCTGCTTGATACCTACTCACTACACTTAGTGAGTATGCTATATCGGGTCTGGTATATAGCATCGCGTACATGATAGAGCCTACTGCCGAAGCATAGGGTATCTCTTGCATGCGAGCTCTCTCCAAATCAGTCTTGGAAGACATCTCTTTGGAGAGAGTGAGTCCAGAGATCGTGGGTTGGTTACCACGCTTGGATTCTTCCATACTAAACCTCTTTAGTATGGTGTCAATGTACCTGGATTGGGACAATCCCAGTATCCGTTTAGATCTATCTCTATAGATCTTGATTCCCAAAATGCAGGAGGCATCACCTAGATCTTTCATTGAGAATCTATGTGATAAGAAGAGCTTGACCGAGTGCAGCATAGGAACATCATTTCCTATCAAGAGTATGTCATCTACGTACAATACGAGGAAGACGGCCTTACTCTCTGCAGCCTTTTTGTATATACAAGGTTCATCTACGTTTTTGATGAAGTCAAACTCTTTGACTACAACATCAAAACAGATGTTCCAACTCCGCGATGCTTGCTTTAACCCATAGACGGATTTAAGCAGCTTGCACACCTTTCCACTGGTCCCACTATCTACGAAGCCCTCTGGCTGAGTCATGTACACGCACTCCTCTAAATCACCATTTAGAAAGGCGGTCTTAACATCCATTTGCCAGATTTCGTAGTCATGGTATGCAGCAATGGCAAGTAAGATCTGGATGGATTTAAGCATAGCCACTGGAGAAAAGGTTTCGTCATAATCCACACCTGGTCGTTGACGAAAACCCTTTGCAACAAGTCTAGCTTTAAAAGTCTCAACTTTTCCATCTACACCAAGTTTCTTCTTAATGATCCATTTGCTCCCAATGGGTTTTACCCCTTCAGGAGCAACTTCCAAAGTCCATACTTTGTTGGTGTACATGGATTCCATCTCAGATCGCATTGCATCCAGCCATTTCACAGAGTCACCACTCGTGATGGCCTGCTCGAAGCTAGTCGGGTCATCATCTTCCATGATGCAATCCTCGCTTCCACCGTCAATGAGAAAACCGTAGTATCTCTCAGGTGGATGAGGAACCCTATTAGATCGGCGGAGAGGCTGGGGTTCGTCGGGAACTACTGAATCCTCTGGTTCCACCAAATCTTCTGTCGTAGTTTGTGTTGCTGGAATTTCTTCCAGTTCTACCTCTTCGCCACTAATTTCTTTCATAAGAAATCCCTTTTCTAAAAAGGTGGCATGTCGAGAAACAAACACCTTTTGTTCCTCGGTGCGGTAGAAGATATACCCTCGCAAATGTTTGGGATATCCAATAAACTTGCACAGGACAGACCTTGCCACGAGCTTGTCCGGATTTTTTGTTTTCACATAGGCCGGACATCCCCATATCTGAATAAAATTTAGACATGGCCTCTTCCCATTCCATATCTCATATGGAGTGGTAGGCACTGATTTGGTGGGAACTCTATTCAATAGATTGTTGGAGATAGTGCCCTCAGAGTCAATTATTGGATCATAGGCACGTGATTGCAATGATTGAGGGAGGACCTATCCCGGTAGGACAGTCTTACTCGAGATGATAGTATGCTATCTGGTTTATCTTTATCATCGTGTACTGCTTTAGGTGACCTGACATGTCGCCATTACACGTTGATAGAGCCCCTAGGATTCTTGCTTGACTACTAGCAGTATGATGGCGATCATATACGTGGGAGCTGGTAGTCTATAAGCACATCCTTAAAAGGTCCCTAGTCGTAGGAGTTTCGAGACAGGGCATCGATACTCCATTAGTAGACTAGTGTATACAGTCGATACCCCGACGAGGGGCGGTGGCCGGTCTCACAAGCCACTGGTGTCAGTTGGTTCACCTAAGATGTATACAGGTGCTCATTGGGTTATGAGTACACCGGACAGGACTCGCCGGGAACATGCTAGTTGGTCTTATACCAGACGTCAGATAGCAGTTCCCTGGTGACATGTGTACAGGTTAGTTCATCGACCTGAGATCGTCATTTTTCTCGTGTGAGTTCCCACTGTGCTTTGATTACTACCCTACCACGGCTCAAAGGAGTCGTGCAAACAGGTTTTAGTTGGGTACAGTCCCGAGCCATATGGAGGCAGTGAGCGGATCTGCAGGGGTTCGTCTCTCCCGGTATTGGGGGTGAGGTCGCGCTGTGTCTAGGAGAGCCATTACACAAAGCCCTCGGCCGAGGCAGGAGATTTACTGGTAGGTATTCCAGTAGTATCTCAGGGTGTTCTGGGCTACACTCCGACACGACTTGTACCGCTTTTGGGGGTCTGACTTTTACCAACCCCCTAGGCCCGCCATGCGATACTCATAGACGAACGGACCGGACTGTACGGATATTGTCACTGACAGGCTCAATAGGGTGTCAGGATGAGTTCGCTCATCGACGTCCCTTTTGGTCAATAGCTGGTGGCCCGTCACGTATTGGCTTATACCTCTGACGTGCCAGTGGTTAAATCCACAGCCATAGTATTGACGAGTCTTTAGAGTCCACCACACATTCAGTTACTCAAGTTTCGGGCGAAACGCTGTAGAGGCCGTATGGAGATATGGCAGGGTCCGATCAGATACGTGCGGTATTGCACGGATCAGGATCAGACAGTTTGTACTAGTGGCCGTATGGTTATATGGCAGGGTTCGATCAGATACGTGCGGTATTGCACGGATCAGGATCGAACGGATATTACTAGCCGGCTTTGGTTTAAGCCGGATCCTAGTATAGTACAGTGTAGATTTTGTCTCTTTGCATTTGTATCCGGTCGGATTACAGATGCGGGTGTGTATGCACAGTGTCGGGGTTTTCTTGTAATTTATTACGGGACCAGTTTTCTGGAGTTGCCAGTTTGCATTCCGTTCCGGCCGGTTTTCCTTTGTTCTTTCCCGGCCGGACCTTTTAATGGAGGGTGTTATTTGCAAGGTTGCAAATAACACATTGTGGAGGGGTTTCATGCAAATGGTTTGATTATGAAAGCATCTTTTTATTCCTTTCTTTTCTATCATCATTTCTTGCATAAAGGTGATTAGGATTGATTTGTGTTTGGATGTGAGGTTTGCTTTTGATGTGGTCACCACTTGAGTTCCTACACTCACCTCCCTTAGTTGATTTTCCTCCACCATTCTCACAAATTCTTGGCCGGCCATATTTTTGGATGAGGGGAGAAAAATGAGAGGGTTTCATTTTGATGAGGATAATTGGTTCATCTCATTTTTCTTGCTACACACATTCTAGCTCCACTTGAAAATTCCATTCCTCCATCAAGGCAACTACAAACCCCAAATGAGACTAGCATGATCTACACCACATTCTACAGCAAATCTTGGGCACGTCGACTTGCCAGCTTCGTGCCCGAGTTGCCTCGGTATTGAGGTGGGAGCCCGTAAAAGATGCAGGCGACGTGGTGCCCTTCCGGCGAGGAGGCGACGACATGGAGACAGGACTTTCCGCGGGAGATTGGGACGATGACGAGAAGACCGGAGGACTCGGATCACTTGGTATACTTCTCTTCCCATCTCTTGTTAGCTAGTATAGGTTAATGGTTAACGATCCGGGTTTTATTGTCCGCGGTAGCGCCAATTTCCGAGTAAGGAAAATTTTTGATTCCGCATTTTGGCCTCGGTAAGACGGCCGGGGCGCTGCCGTGGCGCAACATGGTATCAGAGCCACGCCATTAATCTAGTCTAGCTTGTTCTAGTGTGTTTTGCTTTTCCGATCGAACAAAAATTCCAAAACCGCGTTTTCTTCACATCAGTTTTCTGTCGATTTTTTCCGGGCTCGAAATTTTTTTCAGGTTGCAGAAAAGTGATGTACATGGAATTATAAGAACATTGAAAAAATTTGGTATCATGATCTCTCCGTACGACCGCGGAACTGCGGCCTTAACCCCACTATTGCCGCGGTTCCGCCGCAGGGTTATGGGTTCATGTCACTATTTCTTTTCAGTGGGCTTTTGGGCTGAAAATAGGGGTTTTGGTATACTTTGTTTGGGCCCAGATTTTCTGTGTGTGCTACAGTAAGTACTTGGGGGCCCACTTGGTAATTTTGATCGATCGGATATTTTAAACACATTATTTCACAGTATTTACATTATATCTGCGACCGTGAATATCACTTGATCGGTAAATCCTGTCTAACTGCTATAGCCCGGTTAGATGGATTTGCGAACGTGATTTTCACGTTGATGTTCTGTGTTTATGCTGTGATGTTGCGGATCGGTCGTGGGGGATAGCCTGGATGCAATGCTAGTACAGTTTTTGTTGTATTATGTACATTTGATATTGCGGGGCGAGCGTCCGATATGTGGACTGCCGTCACTGCCTGTTTGTATTATTCTTTTGGGGCACGACCTGGTTGCGGTCGATGTACCTGGTGTATGTATATTTTACTTTCTGTACTAGGATTACCCCGCGGAGGGGTGCACGGATAGTCGGGTTCTAGAGGGCAACGGGCCCGCATCTCATGGCATTGAGACGGAGGGGGTTTCACTCTAGGATTGGCGGGCTATTCGCCGCACTCGTAGGGGGTACAGGTTAACCCAGAAGGGGTGCCCAAGTTACCGGATTCCGTGAAGTGCTGGGTGGTCCATTCACGTTGCTGAAGGGGGCTGCCTCGCTTCAGGTTTTGGCGGGTGACTTGCCGCGCCCGTTGGGGTCTAGGATTTTCATTGCACAGGCTATCCATACGACCAGGGGAACGTCGGGTTTCAGCAGCGGCTCTGTGAAACCCGGGGGTTCCAGATATCTGTATTGTTCTGTGATGCTGTACATTTCTGTGATGTTGCATTCTTATCACGACTTGAGCGAAATATAATATATTGGTATATATATTAGTAGATGTTGTATATGTTTTGCATCCGCGCTAGTCCAGTCCCCGCTCTGTCGTTAGTTAAGTAACCTAACGGGTGATGACGGGACCCAGTGGCGAATGCGGATGGCATATACGTACATCATTATTTTCGTTCTTTATTGGTGTGATTAATTGATAGGACTGCGTTGATTCGGATCAACGCAAGTTATAAACAAACCTATTCTGATGTTGTTGGAACACTTTTTCAAAAAGCTGTTATTGCAAGGGCGTTCTCTTTTGTTTTGCATCGTGGTATTCAGTTGGAATATCCTGCTCCTCAGTCGACGAGGCAAGGGCCGAGATCCCTTCACCGGGAGTGACCCCTTGGACAGAAGTTTGCGTCAGGGCATTAACTTCACTATAGCCGATTGCTTTTGCTTTGCATCGTGGTATTCATTTGGAATATCCTGCACCCCATTCTACGGGGAAAGAGCCGAGATCCCTTCACCGGGAGTGACCTCTTTAGTAAAGGTTTTCGTCACTATATTTTCTAAAAAGCTATCCGTTCCTTCAACGATATCAAGTTCATTACGTTAAAGGTTTTCGCCAGAAACCATTCGTAGCCCTCCGTCATTTCGGATTAGTATTGCATAGTATTCGCGCTACGTTTGTCGTTGCTATTCGCCGAGGCGTAGTGTGCGGTAGCTCTGTAATGCTTTCTGTCGCATGGATATGTGGATTGGTTAGGACAGTCGTACGACTTTGTTGATTATTCGTCAAGGGTCGTGCGGGTGGGTTTAACGCAATCAAGATAATGACGAGAACTTGACTAGGACCTTTTGATTTGTTGATTATTCGTCAAGGTCACTTGGGTCCTAGGGGTAAAAATCACATCGGGAGTTTCAAAAGAACTGAAACTTGCCAGGCATGCGCATACCTTCTAGAGTGTGGTGACGTGAGTGGATTCCGTCACGTTATCATGCGATGATAGTTGGGTCCCGATTCCCACTGATGAGTTGGTTTACTCCTCGGGTGATCCTGACTAATTCTTCTTTCAGGTTTGGAGGAGAATTTGACGGTATAGTGGGAGGTTTCCTGATTAGATAAAGTGATAACCATTCTGATCTAGGTTAGAGTGCACGCTGAGTGTTTCTTTTCTCTCTCTCTCTTTGGCAGCGACCATTGACCCGACCCTAGACTATGACTCAGTGACCAAAATTAACCGAACCTTCTTAAACATTGGCTTTTGGATTGTCAGAGTTGCAAATCTCATTGCCACTCCTACTTTTACCCTTTTCTCCAGGACACCCCGTATTACTACGAACGTCCACTTCTATTGGACAAAACCATCGTATGGTTAGATACGAACTCGAAGGAATTCGAGGATGGTTTCCGGTTCTGGAGAAAACGGATAGAACTATTCAGTTGTCTTTTCCTTTTACCTTCTCTCAGGTTGCGAGTACTCCTTGGTTTAGGAGATAGTACACCTATTACGCAAATTGGACAGTCTTCTTCCAAACCTTAGGTTGGTGCCGAACGGTGGGGAATGAAGAAAACCAATTAGAATAACGATGGTGTGCAGAAGGTATTAAGTTAAGACAAAGCAAGGGATTAGTAGGAGGGCAAAGTAAATTGCGACTGATATTCACGACCAAACCAAGTATTTCTTTGCCAATCCTAAATCACCTTTGTATTTCTCCAGGACACTCCGTATCACTACGAAGATCCACAGTTTATTGGATACTCCATCGTATGGTTATATACGAACTCGAAAGGAACTTGTTCCAGTTCGGGGATGGATCCTGGTTCAGGAGAAATAGGAATAAGGTTCATACGGTTGTCTTTTATCTTCACCTTCTCTCGCATTGCGAGTGCTCCTAGGATTAGGACAGTACACCCTTTATGCTTATTGGATAGTCTTCTTCCAAACCATAGGCTGGTGCCGAACGGTAGGGAAGGAAGAAAACCATTTGGCCTAAAGGGGTGTACAGAAGATAATGACTAAAGACATAGAAAGGGATTTAGAAAGATGGCAAAGAATTACAAGGTTACAGTTGTGAATCTGGATAATGGAAGAGGCATTACTAGGAATACCAGGATACCCCATCGAGACATTTCAATGTTTCAGTTTCACTGTGTAATGTTAAAAGAAAACTGATTTCCCGATTAGATACTTACTCCAGGGTATGTATTTACCGGTATGATTCTCACATCTGTATGGTTTTACAGATGATGAGTGGGAGTAAGTTATTGGGAATTGGGTGATCATCCTCATTATATCGGGATTCGTTGTAATCGGTGATATTTGAGGAAATCACCTGGGCTGTTTGCCGGTCGGCAAATATTTGGTTTTGAATATCCGCTGTTATGCACCAATTTCAAATCGATATATCTGTACGTCTATTTTCATAGAGTGAGATATACTTTTTGAAATTATGTCAGTGACATTTACCTATATCAGTGGATGGTTAGGTAAGGAGCATTAAACAGCGGTGTAATTCTTCTTAACCATAAGTACAGTTTTCAACCTACCACACGCAGTGAATGAGTTATCTGACTCAAGGGACTTATATAGGGTATTGTATGTTGTCCAGGGTCCATCAGGACAGAGGGGTTGGTCCTCGTACTATATTCAGTTTACTTATGACTTCTCTAGTTTTTAGACAGGTGTTTCGTGGAAACACAGGGTCTGAATTTTGAGAAGTTATAGGTATTTGAATAAAGTAGAGAACCAGGTATTGCAAGTATCGGGATTCTTCAAGGTGATCGAAGATGTAGATACTTGTATTTGGTATTCAGTTGATAGTAATGATTAAGAGAACTTGCTTCTCTTTCAGGTTACTCATAATTGGAAGTATTCCTAAGTTGAGTAACGCTGATCGGCCTCTTTCCATTTAGTTGACATGCACTGGAGACAGCTGCATGATTTGAATCTGGTTCCAATTAAATTAGTGCCTCTGTTTCTATATTGGATATAGAACAGTTCATATCTTGACATTGTTAAGGTACGGGGAGTTGTCCGGCTTATGCTTAAAACCAGACTCTGGATAACTCAAGGCACGTTTCTGTAATGGCTGTTTGTGGGTTGACCCAGGCTATGATGAGGGTTGACTTTCTACCATCTAGAAGATCAATAGTGATATTGTTCTAGACTCGCCACAGTTTTATTAAAAATGGATTTTTTCAGAAAATAGTAGTGGGAGTATGGTAGAACTGGAAGTGATTCCAGAACCGCAAACGATTACTGAAGATTTGATAAGAACCTAAAGATTCAATCTGGTTTGACATTCCATTGGCCACTCCGCAGATATGGTGGGTAACCTCAGGCACTCGAGAGGTACTTCGGTATGCTCAAGGACGGTGGCAGGGAGGTTCTTGTTTACCCAGACTTACCATTGCTGTTGTTCCAGACTGTGAGACCCGGCAGGAGGATAAGTATAGCGTCGTTCTAAACTAGCTTTAGAAGTGTACGTCTATATGACTCTGCCAGAGGGTTGTCGTAGTCAGTGGGAGCAGCGGAAGCATTGGTGGACAGGTGGCTTATGTCTATTTATAGACTAAAGCAGATACAGCGGAGATAGATCATCTATTTCTGATGTGACAGTCATAGATTTGACTTCATCAGAATAGGGGATGGATCTGTTGAGAAGGTAGTAGGGTGTGATGTCATGGTATTTGGATGACATACACAGAGTAGGAAGTGATATTCCTATACTACGATCGGTTATACTTTGGTTGTCACAAAGTAGTTTCTCCACACAGGACTTGGATATTATATCAGACATTCTGGTTACTAGATCTATGGTTTTAGATCTAGATTTGGGTAGTTTCCTAATCTGGGTACCTTGACAGCATTCTATGAGTATTTAGAATGGACGACTCCTGGCACGGTAGTGTACCTGCAGGTGATGGAGTCACCCTCTCTAAAGGTGTCTTACAGACTAAAGGGGAGAGGGATACGCATGATTGACAGATCGCTTGCTTAGGCAATTGAGTCAATCATGAGATGTCAAGTACCACACCAGATGTTGTTCTTGCAGTAGATGCAATAAGTTGATATTGATCCAATCCTGGAGAAACAGTCGGAAGCAGTTTTAGAACATAAGTTGATGTTCTAGGGATATGATAACGTCAGCCTCCTTTAGGAGACGGTTATCATTCCAGGCTTCCAAGGTGACCTGGAAGGCAGAGTGGCTGTCAGAGTTATAGTTTTCCCTCTGAAGAGGGGCAGTATATTGGACATGTGGTCCAGGTGGATACTGAGGGAAGGCATGACGCAGGATACTGATTAAGTTCAGTTGACGATACAGTCTAAGAAGTCTGGATTTGGAGTTCATTTATGAACTAGGTCCCATCAGACATCCAGACATTCCAAGACAGGTATTGCTCATTTCGGGAGATGGCTTTCTCCGCGAACTTGAGATATAGAGAGACATAGAAAGAAACTTCACTGCGGATCCACTCACTGAGGCTATTCCTCGAACGCAATAGTTTCGCAAACGGGTTTTGTGAGACTGACTAGTAGAGAAGTTGGGTGTTCGGTATCACACGGGCTGTGAGTATGCGACATCGCAATAATTAGCCTTGAGTGCAAGTGGGAGATTGTTGGAGATAGTGCCCTCAAAGTCAATTATTGGATCACAGGCACGTGATTGCAATGATTGAGGTAGGACCTATCCCGGTAGGACAGTCTTACTCGAGATGATAGTATGCTATCTGGTTTATCTTTATCATCGTGTACTGCTTTAGGTGACCTGACATGTCGCCATTACACGTTGATAGAGCCCCTAGGATTCTTGCTTGACTACCAGCAGTATGATGGCGATCATATACGTGGGAGCTGGTAGTCTATAAGCACATCCTTAAAAGGTCCCTAGTCGTAGGAGTTTCGAGACAGGGCATCGATACTCCATTAGTAGACTAGTGTATACAGTCGAGACCCCGACGAGGGGCGGTGGCCGGTCTCACAAGCCACTGGTGTCAGTTGGTTCACCTAAGATGTATACAGGTGCTCATTGGGTTATGAGTACACCGGACAGGACTCGCCGGGAACATGCTAGTTGGTCTTATACCAGACGTCAGATAGCAGTTCCCTGGTGACATGTGTACAGGTTAGTTCATCGACCTGAGATCGTCATTTGTCTCGTGTGAGTTCCCACTGTGCTTTGATTACTACCCTACCACGGCTCAAAGGAGTCGTGCAAACAGGTTTTAGTTGGGTACAGTCCCGAGCCACATGGAGGCAGTGAGCGGATCTGCAGGGGTTCGTCTCTCCCGGTATTGGGGGTGAGGTCGCGCTGTGTCTAGGAGAGCCATTACACAAAGCCCTCGGCCGAGGCAGGAGATTTACTGGTAGGTATTCCAGTAGTATCTCAGGGTGTTCTGGGCTACACTCCGACACGACTTGTACCGCTTTTGGGGGTCTGACTTTTACCAACCCCCTAGGCCCGCCATGCGATACTCATAGACGAACGGACCGGACTGTACGGATATTGTCACTGACAGGCTCAGTAGGGTGTCAGGATGAGTTCGCTCATCGACGTCCCTTTTGGTCAATAGCCGGTGGCCCGTCACGTATTGGCTTATACCTCTGACGTGCCAGTGGTTAAATCCACAGCTATAGTATTGACGAGTCTTTAGAGTCCACCACACATTCAGTTACTCAAGTTTCGGGCGAAACGCTGTAGAGGCCGTATGGAGATATGGCAGGGTCCGATCAGATACGTGCGGTATTGCACGGATCAGGATCGGACAGTTTGTACTAGTGGCCGTATGGTTATATGGCAGGGTTCGATCAGATACGTGCGGTATTGCATGGATCAGGATCGAACGGATATTACTAGCCGGCTTTGGTTTAAGCCGGATCCTAGTATAGTACAGTGTAGATTTTGTCTCTTTGCATTTGTATCCGGTCGGATTACAGATGCGGGTGTGTATGCACAGTGTCGGGGTTTTCCTGTAATTTATTACGGGACCAGTTTTCTGGAGTTGCCAGTTTGCATTCCGTTCCGGCCGGTTTTCCTTTGTTCTTTCCCGGCCGGACCTTTTAATGGAGGGTGTTATTTGCAAGTTTGCAAATAACACATTGTGGAGGGGTTTCATGCAAATAGTTTGATTATGAAAGCATCTTTTTATTCCTTTCTTTTCTATCATCATTTCTTGCATAAAGGTGATTAGGATTGATTTGTGTTTGGATGTGAGGTTTGCTTTTGATGTGGTCACCACTTGAGTTCCTACACTCACCTCCCTTAGTTGATTTTCTTCTACCATTCTCACAAATTCTTGGCCGGCCACATTTTTGGATGAGGGGAGAAAAATGAGAGGGTTTCATTTTGATGAGGATAATTGGTTCATCTCATTTTTCTTGCTACACACATTCTAGCTCCACTTGAAAATTCCATTCCTCCATCAAGGCAACTACAAACCCCAAATGAGACTAGCATGATCTACACCACATTCTATAGCAAATCTTGGGCACGTCGACTTGCCAGCTTCGTGCCCGAGTTGCCTCGGTATTGAGGTGGGAGCCCGTAAAAGATGTAGGCGACGTGGTGCCCTTCCGGCGAGGAGGCGACGACATGGAGACAGGACTTTCCGCGGGAGATCGGGACGATGACGAGAAGACCGGAGGACTCGGATCACTTGGTATACTTCTCTTCCCATCTCTTGTTAGCTAGTATAGGTTAATGGTTAACGATCCGGGTTTTATTGTCCGCGGTAGCGCCAGTTTCCGAGTAAGGAAAATTTTTGATTCCGCATTTTGGCCTCGGTAAGACGGCCGGGGCGCTGCCGTGGCGCAACATAGATATGCTGCTGTCTCAAGCGCATACCCCCATAAGGAAATAGATAACTCAACAGTGCTCATCATAAAGCGCACCATATCTAATAGGGTGCGATTCCTCCGCTCCGATACACCATTTTGCTGTGGTGTATACGGTGGAGTAAGCTGAGAGAGAATCCCATTCTCTTTTAGATAGTCCAGGAACTCATTGCTCAAGTATTCTCCTCCTCGATCAGATCGAAGGATCTTAATACTTTTGCCCGTTTGGTTCTCTACTTCGTTCTTATATTCTCTGAATTTCTCAAAAGTTTCAGACTTGTGTTTCAATAGGAACACATGTCCGTATCTCGAGAGATCGTCAGTGAATGTAATGAAGTATGAAGAACCATTCCTGGCATGTGTAGACATGGGACCACATACATCACTATGTATCAGTCTCAAGAGTTCCGTAGCTCTTTCTCCGTGTCCACTAAACGGAGTTTTGGTCATTTTGCCTTTGAGACATGACTGGCAAGTATCATAAGATGAAAATTCGAACGGATTCAAATATCCATTCTTATGTAACTTAGCTAGTCGTGTCGCATTGATATGGCCTAGTCTACAATGCCACTAGAAGGATTCGTTCATTTCTGAACTCTTCCTCTTGTGTGTGTTTTGCACATTAAGTACCGTAGTTTGATTGAGAACGTATATGCCATTATTTAACGAGCCCGATCCAATAAACTTTTGATTCAGGAAGATATTCATAACATTATCTTGTACTACAAAATTATATCCCTCTTTACTCAATAAAGAAACTGATATAAGATTGCATATCAGGGTCGGAATGTAATAGCATTTGTTCAGAATCAATATATTACCATTTGGTAACACAAGGTGATATTCGCCAACTGCTTTGGCTGCAACATTTGCACCATTCCCTACTCTTACGGAATGATCACCCTCTCCCAGTTCCCTACCTTTACGTAGCCCATATAACATATTACATATATGGGATCCCGATCCGGTATCTAATACCCAGGACGTAGAGTGAACTGAGAAACAGTTCTCGATAACTAACACACTCGAAGAAGATGCATCAGCATGCTTATTCTTCGTTTGGGTGGCGTAAGAATCTGTATATTCTCCTAATTCCTTCTCTGTCTTATAACAATTATAAGAAAGAACGGGACTAACGTTCCCCTGCTCAGTATAATAAGCGGGTTCGGTCAATACATCCATGTTATTATCTTGATTAAGGCCTGATATGGTCGCTACCTGGAGAGAGAGAGAGAAGAAAACACTTTAGCGTATGCTCTTGCAAGATTATATTGGTTATTATCTTATCTAATCAGGATGGCTCTCACTGTTTTTATCAAATCTTCCTTCAAACCCTAAAAGGTAAGACTAGCCGGGATTAATTACACTTTACAAGTTCGCCAATCTTTCAGCCAGGTCAGTGTTGGTACTTTGAGGGAGGTTCCCCGTGCTTTCGCACGGACCTAATTAGAATAAACCTGGTTTTCCCAGAGGCATAACCCCGTAAACACCTTTCTAGTCACCTACTTGATCGGCTAATTGTCCTGTGTAAAACTCTCCCAGGAGTAACTCTTACTCGCAGTGGGTATCGGGATCCAACTATCTCATAAGAGGTATGCAATCTCATTGCAAATTTCAACACTTGAAATTCCCGATAATTCTTTTACCCCTAGCGTCCTATGACCTTAACGGAGGCCAAACTACCCATAGGGCGCTAGTCAAGTTCAACCCGTTCATTTCCTGATTGAATTAGACTCACCCGCACGACCCTCGATGGAGGACAAACTACGCCGTACGAATACCCTAATCCAATCGCATCTAATGCTATAGATAAGTACTAATCAGCTACCATACACTACGCCTTGATGGAGGCTAAACTACCGTAGCACGAATACTAAATAATACTTATCTGAAATGACGGAGGGCTACGCAGGTTTTTCAGAAAATCATGAGCGTAATGAACTTGATATCAATGTAGAAACATGTGATTTTGAAAAGGAGTGTTTTTGAGACTTTTCTAGTTTCGCTAAAGAGGTCACTCCCGGTTAAGGGATCTCGGCTCTTTCCTTATTGAATAAGGTGCAGGATATTTCATAAATACCACGGTGCAAAACAAGAACTATATAAGCAATCAAAAACTAAACCATGAGTTTGTAGCATCTGCCAGTTTTGCTAAAGAGGTCACTCCCGGTGAAGGGATCTCGGCTCTTTCCTCATCGAATAAAGTGCAGGGTATATCGCATATACCACGGTGCAAAGCAAAAAACTGTAGCTACCCTTTTTGAAAATTTGATTCTACAACATCTTTTAGGTTTCTTTTCTTTTATTAATCTCATTAATAAATCCCATCATTTATGCTTCCTAAGCATCACACAAGAAAAGAAAATACAACGTACGATTATGCTATCCGCATTCGCCATAATGTTCCATTATGCACCGTTAGGTTACATAACTAACGGCATACCGGGACGGGACTAGCGCGGGTGTAAAACATAAGCAACGTCTACTATATATCTCATATATAATAATAAAGCATTCGTCTCACGCATATAAAATGATCACATCACAATATATCAGCAGCAGAAAAAACATATGAAATATTGAATATACTAGGAGGTCCGTGTTTTATTGCGAGCCTGTATAAAACACGGATTCCACGGTCGTGATGAATAGCCAAACCAACATCCCTAGACCCCTATGAGAGCGGCAAGTAACACTGCCAATTCTAGGGTTAGGAGACCCAGTCTCGACTCCTCGAGATGGCCTCCCACTGGACTCTAGAACCCGGTTACTTGTGCTCCCCGCCTTGGGTCTATCCTAATGCGGAAAAGTAAATAATATACAATGGTGACATCAATCTCAACCCGGATGTGCCCCAATAAATGAATATTATATATAAAGAATTTTACATGAATGAAAATAAAAACCCTCATCTCACATAAAACCCCCGGCTATTCAATAACACGACGATCCAATATAACATATCACAGCAACACATAATATCTCATATCATCAACGTAAGCAAGTATGTGTATCCCGATTGTCGTTGATGTATAGCAACGAAGCCGGCAATACCCCACATACTACGCTTACGGCCACAGAAAAGAAAGTGTAAAACTACAACATTTGGAATCCACAATCGACTAAGATATCGTAAACCCGAAATATCACATATTAAGGATTTCATGTCTAACTATATGAATTCCACATATTGTATCACATTACAGAATATCATGACAATGTTTAACGTTTCGATCGAATCAACATACACTCACAAATTACCCCCGTGAGCTCAACACTTGAGCAAAGTCAAAACACTCAAAAACCGTGCCACAGTGTCTATGGTCCAGCCGTAGAAGGAGATAACCAACGCCTCACCTATGACACCAAGTAACTACGACAAACCCGAAGGTTCGATCGCGGTTCCGTGGGCATAGAATCGAGTTAAGGTTATTATAGTCTTCTAGGGGATCCATAGGGGTACTTGCACGATTTAATGAATATAATCAACTTCGGAAAATTACAACACTTGGAAATTTCAGCAGGGTACAAAATGTGGTGTGCGAAGTTCAATCGAACTGCTAAAAATAGTCAAGATTACCAATACAGTGTTAAGTTATACGATTACGAAGCACTACGAATTAGCCCCAGGTCAAACAAATCATCACATGAAAATTGGGCTAAATAAACAATACCAGGAAACCCAAAATGAACCCAAAAGAGCACAGATGAAGCACGGAGGGCAGAGGAGGCAGGGGGGCCGGCCTGGCCGGAATTTCAAGCTAGGGGCTCGGCCAAAATCCGATCCCCACTCCCCGTGTTTCACCCATGTTCTTATATTGGTCCAAATAACATTCTTCAGTCGTTTGAAAAAATTTTAGGGGACTTTTTACAAAATTTCCAGAGAGCAAGAATAGGGTTTCTAAATACTGTATTTCAGAGTGGATTTCGTTTTCGTAATTGTTATAACACCGTATCTAGAATTCTAGTTTGGCTCTGATACCACTGTTGGGTTACCCTTGCACCTAGTCTAGGGTTTGGTAGCATCACTCATGCCATTTTAAAAAATTAGAGAGGTGCAAAGCTAACTAACCATGAATCTTACTAGAATTTCTAGGGTAACAAAAATTGTATCACATACAAAGAAGAAAAGAGATAGGGATTACAACCTTTGTAGTCCGTTCCTTCGCTTCATAAGCTCCTTGTTGAGGTCCCTTCGCTGCGATCAACATGAACTCCGACTCTCGAGTGGCTCCATGAGGTAAATGAGACACCTTGCTTGTATTCTTCATGATCTAAGATGATCTACCTTGAAGAATCTCAAACCCAAGCTAACACTTCACTAAACAACTTATTAGAGAAGTGAACACCCTAATCTAAGTGGCTAAAATAGATGAGGATGATGAAGTAGGAATTTTGCTCTCTTTTGTTTTCAATTTCTCACACTCATTCATCACAAATCAAAAACCTAGTGAAGCTTTTTCACTAAGGAAGAAGAAGAATAATGAGCTAAAACTTTTGTGATGAATAAATGAATTATTGTTGTGGTTACAAATCAACCATGAGTTAAGCATGGGGGCATAACCCTTGTAGAGAATAAACTAGGGTAAAGGGTTTGGGTTGGGTTAAGAAATATCTACACAAAAAATCAAAGCAAGTGACAAAAGTCAAAGCTTCATTAAGCTTCATGGAAGCTTCATCCAAGCTTAACCCTAATCCAAAACTCTAACCATGTTTAAACTCTACAAATCATGTTGCATTTGTAACCCTGACATGTTATAATATTATATATCACATATATAATATATTTTGTAACAAAAGAAAATAATACAATTAACATATATCGCATATATCAATTTATTATCCCATGAGAAAATGAATCAATAAAGCGAGCTTATATTAGTTAATGTAATGTAATATATCACATATATAATTATACATTAAATTATCGAATCAACACTTGATCCGATAACTCGGCTATATTACATATAACCGACTAATTTAACTTGTACCAATTCATCGAATCAACACTTGATCCGATGACCCGGCTATATCACATATACCCGACCGATATCACATATCGCGAGAATAGAATACGGTATCTCATATCGTATTATTCTCGGTCCCACACATATCACATATGTGCTCCTACTCCGTTTTGCCTGAGCCAGGAAACCTCTGTGTAGGACTCTAAAGAATCGTCAATACGCCGGCAGTAGGTGATGATCATATCAAACACCCACAAGCTGCAAGCGGTCAGCTAAACGTAACAGCCACCCAGGTATTGAGCGATAGAAGATCAACAAGCAAGCCTGTACATTCTCCAGTGAATCCAATCAGTAACACTACCGTACAGTCCGGTCTCTTCGTCTGATATGTCGTTGTTTACCGCCGGAAGACGCGACCGGGACGTTGGGACGTCGGGGCCTGAATTCTGTGGGCAGATGCTAATTGGTGCTATCCGTCCACCTCTCCGAAGATGCCAAGTTGATTTATGACACCATGTATCGAAGGGTTAAACGGATGCGGCCGATGTAGCAGACTTCGTTAGATTCCCCCTCATTTGAGGGGTTTTTGATTGTGGGGACGCTTTTCCCTGCAGGCGCAAGCCCCTGCAGTTAATTACGCTACCGCATCGCGGTAACCACTTTCTCCTTCTCCAAATGGTCACTTCGTGTCGTGGGTGTTTGTTTTGTTTTTGGTTGCCCGTGGATTGTATACAGAGACTAATTTATGTCGTCGCCCGTAGGACGTGGATTAGTCCAAATCCGTATCTTCTTATATTTGGGTTTGGGGTTGGGTTTAAGGATACGTTAGTCGCATTTGAGACTAAGATCAACTTGAACGTTTGTTAAGGATACATTAGTCTAATTTTAGACTAAGATCAACTTAACGGGATTATTTAGATCCAACAAGAGAGCATTTGAACTCAATTGTTTAGTTTAGGGACATTGCGGTCGATTACCAGTTTAGGGACATAGTGGTCCAATGTTAGTTTAAAGACATCTCGGTCAAATATTAGTTTAAAGACATCTCTGTCAAGGTTAAGGACATCATAGTCCGTGAGTTTAAAGACCTCACAGTCAAGGTTAAGGACATCATAGTCTATGAGTTTAAGGTCCCTACAGTCCAGTTTAAAGACGTCATAGTCTGTGAAATGTGTGGTTGTCGGGATCCATCACCTCTCTGAAGACGTTGAAGGATTACAACGACAAATATCAGAGGAGTGAAGAGATGTACTCTTGAACCAGAGTCGATTGAGATCTGTAGTCCAATTTAGGGCTAAGATCAATTAATTAGATTGTGAGCACATTGGCTTAGTTAGATTTGAATTGAGGACTTATGGCCAATTTGGGCTAAGTCCAATTAAGTTTAGAATGAAAACCTGCATGAAAGAGCATTATTTTAGTATAAATATAGATATGTATATTGATTGAGTTCGCATGCGTTTAACCCGAAATATGGGAGGAGAGATCCTCCCACCGGGCGTGCCAGAATCTGTTGGGTGTTTTTCGTCACCCCATTGAGATGGGAATACGCGCGCGCTTGTCAGGCGCATTACAGATTCCTCCTGCCTAGGGTAGGCTGGGGTTTATTGATCGTGGGGATCCGAATCTCCGGCAGCCGTGGACTAAGTTGCCGTTAATTACCCCTCGCCTTTGGAGCGAGAGAACCTCCGATTGGCGGGTTAAACTGGTCATGAGAACTCAATGTGCAGTGTACGTGTGTTGTGTTTTGAAAGGGGGTTTCGGATATATCGGGAGCCACGCAGAGTTTTTACGGGGGTCCCGCTACCCGGGTAGCGGGCGGGGGGTCAAAGGGGCTAGCAGCCCTCTTGCGGGGTACGGGGCAGCGCCCCGGCCCAAATTTCTTTGGGAGGGATAGTGGTGCAGAGTATGTGCATGTGTCTGTACATACATATACATGTATATATATAAAAAAGGGAAAAAGCGCCCAAAGGACGCGTGGGGTCAGCGCCTTGAGCGCTGTGCGCTTAGGCGCTAGCGCGCCACGTGTCGGCATATGGGCGCTTTGCGCTTGAGCGCTGGCGCGCCGCCTGTCGGCATGTGGGCGCTTTGCGCTTGAGCGCAAGCACGCCAAGTGTCGGCATGTGGGCGCTTGAGCGCAAGTGCGCCACGTGTTGGCACGTGGGCGTTTTGCGCTTGAGCGCAGTGTGCTGGAGAGCAAGCGCGCCACGTGTCGGCATGTGGGCGCTTTGCGCTTGCGCGGGGCGCTTGAGCGCAAACACGGCACGTGTCGGCACGTGGGCGCTCTGCGCTCGAGCGCTAGCGCGCCACGTGTCGGCACGTGGGCGCTTGGGCGCCGACGAGAAAAAGGGGGGCTTTTAGTCCCAGAACCAGAAGCTATGCTTCAGAAAGGAAATTTTTATTATATATATATATTTATGGAGTTAGACTCCTAGGATGTTTTGGGGTTGATGAAAAGGGTTCTTCTTTTCCTCTAGTTGCTGGATCTTGAAGATCAAGAGATGTGGATTTTAAAAATCTCTTCTTTTTGAGATCTGATGGTAGATCCAAGTTCCCCTTTGTGGGTTTTATGGTGAAAAAGTATTTGGTTTTGAAAAAAGAAGAGTAAAACTCTTGATTTAATTCAAAAGAAAGAAGAAGGCTTGGAACCTTCAGGGAAGGGAAAGAGGCAAAAGCCTTAGATTTTTGAGGGGAATGAAAAAGTATTTTTTTTATTCATCATCATGTTGCCTTATATAGGCTTACATATTTACACATAGCCCCTTGGGCTTTGCAAAATGGCATTTTTCCCATCCCATGGCTCATGTGCCATTTTTTTGCACATAAGCCATGAGCTTACAAAATATTGGCTTTATGCCCATTTCGCATACATTCATGTATAAAAAATTACATAAAAATTATTTATTACATGATTTTGTTGTTGGCATGGGGAGGCTGGCCGCGGGCTCGACTTGGGCATGGGCCCGCTTGACCTGGGCTTGGGCCCACCTAGCTTGGGGGTTGACCTCGACTTTGACTCGGTCAACCGGGGTGCAAATTTTTACCTCAATAGCTGGCCCTTTGTTGGCCTGTTGAAACTTTGTCAGAGTTCAACCCCTCATTATTTAGCAATGCTAAACAAGAGTTTGAAGGCTATGAGAACATTTTGTCTTTGAGCATTAAACACTATAGCTCTGGATTTTAAGGCTCATTTGAACGAGATATTTGCCTCTGAAAAGCTTAGCCAATTTGGACTAAGCTGGTTTTAGAATAGTGTTAAACACTAAAGGACATCTGGTGGTCACGTGTCGTCACGTGATGTAATTAAAACAGTGTTAAACACTGGAGACAAAATGCTCAAAATAGTGTTAAAAACTAGAAAGGAAAGGGGTCACGTGGGGTCACGTGAGGAGCCTGAGATGGGGCCAGACCTCCTTTATTTTATTCTCAAATTTGCAAATAAGTGTTAAACACTTCTGATCTTCTGGACATCGCGTGCTGACACATGATGGATATCCATGTATTGATTATTAAAGTGTTTATTAGGGGTCACGTGAGGACACGTGAGAGCGCCCAAAATCAGTACCGCCTTTGCCTTTATTCTCTTTGTTTTGAAGGTCATGTGGGAGCACGTGAGGCATTGCCTCCAAGCTTTTTCCCTTCTCATTTTGGGGGATCTGTTTAGGGGTCACGTGGGTGCACGTGACCTAGTTTTATTCTTTCTTTTCTGATCATTGAGGATAGGGGTCACGTGTCACCACGTGACCAAGTTCTTTACATGCATGGAGAGCCTTAAGTCTCTTATTTTAAGAATTAGATTCTTTGTAGGGTTAAACCCTAATTCTGTTTTAGAGGAATTAAATTCCTATGTATGTGGAAGAATTAAATTCTTATTTGGGAGAGTTAAATTCTTATATAGGGTTAAACCCTAGTTTTTTTTTGAGGAATTAAATTCCTATGAATTTGGGAGAATTGAATTCTCAAATAGGGTTAAACCCTAGTTCTGTTCTTTTTAGCGGAATTAAATTCCTATGAAGTTGGGAGAATTAAATTCTCAAATAGGGTTAGACCCTAGTTCTGTTTGGAAGAATTAAATTCCTATGAATTTGGGAGAATTGAATTCTCATATAGGGTTAAACCCTAGTTCTGTTTGGAGGAATTAAATTCCTATGAATTTGGGGGAATTAAATTCCTTAAACTTAAATTCTCTCTCTAAGTTTTGGATCTGCATGGCAGAATCTCCTCGATGAGAATTAAATTCTCAACCTGTGGGGAGATCTGCTTCTGCAGATCTTCAACCAAAGGAAGAACTAAGTTCTTGTTCAGAAGAGTTAAACTCTTAAATTGAGAATTAAATTCTCTTTTATTTTATGGAGCTTAGATCTCTTTCCCCTTTCTCACCTAGGGTTTCTTTTCTCTGAAAGGAACTTCTTTTTCTCTCTTGAGAATTAAATTCTCCTCTCTTTTCTCTCTGTTGTTGTTTTTCTTCAGAAATTCAAAATTCCAAAGATCCCTTCTCTTCTCTTCTTGGCTCCTATTTATAGGAGAAAGAAAAGAATCAATTTGTTTAGTGAATCTTTCATTGAAAGATTTTGGTTGTTTTTGTAACCAACATGATCTTTTAGATCACTCAAAGAATTTTATTCACCATTGGATTTTTAATCCAGAAGATATTCTGTTTGTTATTCTTGGTGAATTTCAGGGAAATCTTTCCTTGTATAAAATCTTTCCATAAATCGGTGATTTTTAATCACCATTGGATTTTTAATCCAACGGTGCTCCATTTTACAGAGCACAACCCTTTTTTGTTTGGAAAGATTTAAAGAAATACTTTCCCAGTTAGGGTTTTCGATTTCCCTTAATTAGAATTTAATTCTATTAACTCAGAAGGTTTTTTAAAGCCCATCACGTGTTGGCATGCGATCCCAGTGTTTGATCTTTGAAATAGAATTTGATTCTATCAATTAAAGAGCTGAGGGACCTGTCACGTGTTGACACGTGACCCTCTTTTATTCAGAATTTGATTATGCCTTTTAGCAGAACTAAGGAATCATCACGTGTCAGCACGTCACCCTTGGTCACGTGTGAGCACGTGATGCCCCATTGGGGTTTTTCCTTAGTGTTTCATTATACTTTATCAATCCTTTTCAGTGGGCTTATAGGTCCATCACGTGTGGACACGTGACTCCCTTAATTGATTGTTTGATTAGAATTTAATTCTATCAATTTAAAGAGCTTAGGATCCCATCACGTGTTGACACGTGTCCCCCTTGATTAACATTTTAAACAGAATTAAATTCTGCTTCTTTAAAGAGTTAAGGAATCATCACGTGTCAGCACGTGACCCTTGGTCACGTGTAAACACGTGACGCCTCGTCGGGATCTTTCTTTGCCGTTTTATCATGCCTTTTAATTCCTTCAGTGGTTTCTTTAAAGGTTCGTCACGTGTGGGCACGTGACTCCCCTAATTGCTTGCTTGATTAGAATTTTACTTTTATAATAACAGAGTCCCAGGAAACCATCACGTGTCAACACGTGACCCTTGGTCACGTGTGAGCACGTGATACCCCATCGAGGTATTTCCTGATATTTTGTTATATTTTGGTTTGACCAGAATTTAATTCTATAAAGTAGAGATCGCAGGAACCTATCACGTGTCAACACGTGACCCTTGGTCACGTGTCAACACGTGACCCTTGGTCACGTGTGAGCACGTGATACCCTATTGTGGTATTTCCTGGCTATTTTGCTTTATTTTTAATTCTTTCTTGGGGGATTTAAAGACATATCACGTGTGAACACGTGACTCATGTTTGGTTAGAATTTAATTCTTTTTATTATTTTGGAGGGCATAAGAGCCCATCGCGTGTCTACACGTGACCCATGATCACGTGTGAGCACGTAATGCCCCATTGGGGTCTTTCCTGATATTTTATGAGGGAACAAATGCCCCCACATCGTTGTTCTCACGTGTTTGCACGTGAGTGCAACGCTGTCACCATTTGTAGCCGTTGGATCTGCCTAGGGAAGGGGGTACATGAAACGTTTCACATCACATCCTATAAATGCAGGAGTCCCTTCAGAAGCGCCTCCACTTTTTCCATCTTCTTCTTTGCTTGTTTTTCCTCTGAGAATTTAATTCTCGTTCCCAGAGCTTAGTTCGCTGATTCAAAATATTTCCAGAGTTTAACTCTGTCAACAAAGATTTCCTCTTTTCAGGTGAGAATCTTGAACGGCTGAAGAACTTTTTGTAGAAATCCTCGTTGGATTTTAAATCCATACCAAGGGATTTTCCCTTTAACCGCACAAATTTGAATTTGTTGGTCACTTATCAGAACTTGTCTTCCTAAGAATCTAAGTCTCGATGTCTAATTTTCCTCATTACTAATCTTTCACTGATGTTTCTTTTCAGGTACTATGGTTGTTCATCTATATAGTCTGAACGAATTTATTTCCTATGAGGACATTAGCGTACAGGGCCGTTGTCAGAACCAAGAGTTTACAGATGCCCAATATGCGGAGATTATGGATCGTCTGTATGCACACAACGGTCAACTGCTTCCTCGCCGTTCCGCTCTCTTGAAAATCGTAGTGGGAGCAATTTGGGAAGCACTTTCTGGGTTTTACGAAGCCATGCCGCTTAATGCGCTGGATGATGCTGAAGACAAGGTGCATTCAGTGTACCTGTCGGGCCTGATCTCGAGGAAGCTGCGAGATAACCTCATTGATATTCTACATCAAACTTTCCAACAGACGACGATAATCGCCTCTTATCAAAGGGAGGAGGACATTGGCGAGGATCTCGACACCCGCGATCGCGAGAGGATGCATACGAGAATGGTCAGAAAGGCCAGAAAGATTCTAGACGGCCTCACTTTTGAATTTCTCAATCCGTGTCCCGGATTTGATGTCTTACCATTGTAAATATTTCCTCTTGTCTTTTGTATGAACTTTTTAAAGTATGAATGATAAGTCTTTCTTTTCCCATTTGTGTTCGCATGCTTCCTTTATGAAATTTTGTCATATTGTTGTTGCTGCTCACGTGTTCGGCATTATTGGGGATTTCAATCTCACATCGGCACCCACTCACGTGTTATTCACATGCGACACTGTTTTACTTTTCAGTGCATATCAAGGTTGGTGCTCACGTGTTCTGCACGTGGGGCCCTATTGATGGGGTTGTTTAATTTCCCATGCAATCTTTTCTGTGCATGGCATTGAATGCAGAGAGGGAACTTTGGAAATAGTTCCACCTCTTTGATTTCCAATGCCTTTCCTTTTTCTGGGCCTTGGAAATAGTTCCACCATGCAATATTTTCCGTGCGCAGCATTTAATGCTCCCCTTTATAAACTGAAGCCATAGTTTTCTTTCTCTCTTCATAGAGGAATTCCATTGACGACTTAAGGTGATTATCTTGAGGGAACAACTAAGTGCTATGGCTTGCAACTGCCCCCATGCTCGTCGACAACCATGGGAGGTACCTGTTGAGGAGATGATTCCCCGCTTCGCTGCGCGACTAGTGGATCCCCTTCTTACCGATGCCGAATGTGACGCGGTGACGTATGAACTCCTGATCCGTAGGGGATCCCCTCTTCCAATGGGCTCCATTTGGCTCCGGATGATTCTTCTTGCCGTGCTCGCTGACATCCCTCCTCACCCAGCAGAGATGACCCTGGCGATCCTTGATGCGGCCGAAGACAAACTCGAGTGTTTTTATGAGGCGTGCTTGATTACTCAGGCTCTGAAAGACTGCTCGGTCCATCTGTTCTAGATAAGAGCCCGGTGGGCTATTATGTCTGCCTTTGCGGATGGACATGGCGCTAATCGGTAGGGAGCCACTCCTCATGAAAATCGTCGTTTCGATGTGCTGGAGAAGGCAGAGAGGGAGTTAGAAAATTTTGTATTTTGTTTTGTTAACCCATGTGCCACTGATCCTTTGTTTGGTGACCTTTTCCCGGTAGCGTGGTATGTTTAAAAATCAATGTACTCTTTTTATCATTGGCTGTTGCATGCTTTCTGTTGAATTTTCATTTTTGTCAAATACTCTTACGTGCGTCTTACTTGCGTAAATGGGCTTTATATTTTTCTCATGGAAATTTTCTTTAATTGCGAGCACTATCATTATGTTGCATGCGCATCAGTGCTTTGGATATCATTTCCTTTTAACATTCATACAGTTGCAAATGCATGCTTCCCATATCAGATGGTTTGTGTTTGTTTTAGATTGAGTATTGCCGTCGAATGGAGGCTTGTTTATATAGTCTTGAGTGTACACGCCTTCCTTCAGAGGTTGTGGCCGCAAAGGCGAGCTTACGGGGAATGATTGAGCGGTGCGCTGCGAACATGCTGTCGTGCGAGAAGAGGCTCAGCCGCAAGTTTTCGGAGAGGGAGCTGGCTTCCAAAGCGCTGAGGGAGCTTCAAGCCAACCTTACGGCTAAGTCCACTAAAGCATATGAACTTTGGCGAGTGCTTCAAGAGGCTATCAAGGAGGTGGTAGCTATTGATAATGCCACCATGTTTACTCGTGAAATGGTCGAAGCTCATAAGGTTACTGAGAAAGAGCTTGAAGGCCGGCTTGCCTCATACCAGGCTCAAGCGGAGGCCCGTCTTTTGACGATAATAAATCATGAAGCCGAGGCCCAGCGAAAAAGGGGTGAACTGGCAAATCTACTGAATCGTCCGCCGGCTTGAAGAATTGTATATTTTTTTATTCTCTTTTTCGTGTACATACCCCTGAATGAGGGTGTTTTTTAATTCTTTTATAAATTGCACTTTGTATCCATTTTAATTCATGAATAAAAGACATGTTTTGCTCCAGGATGGTGTGTCTCTTCTTGTAAGTGCATTCTGTGGATGATTTATTTTGATTTCCTTGTAGGACAGCGATGGCTTAGGAGTCAGGGTTAAGATCTGCCTCCTAAGACTTTTCAACTTTATGAGCCGTAAGGGTCTCATAGAGAATTTTCTCCCTACAGGTCAAAAGGATCCCGTAGGTGTAATTTCTCCTTAAGAATCGTGAGGATTCCTAAGTGTGTTTTCCCTTGAAAGTCGTAAGGATCTCACAAGAGAATTTGCTCCCTTACGAGTCGTGAGGACCCGTAAGTGATGGGTGAGGTTACCATTATCCGCACTTCACGGAGTCAGGAGTTGTTCTGGCCATTTCCCACGGGATCAAGATTGACTTTAACCGTGTTTTATGGGACCAGGATTTGCTCTGGATGTTTCCCACGGGGCCATAGCCGTGTTCTGTGAGGACCAGGCTCCACGCTGGATGTTTTCCACGGGTTCATTGCCGTGTTCTGCAAGGACCAGGATCCGCTCTGGACGTTTCCCACGGGGTCAGGATTGACATAAGCCGCGTTCCACGTAACCAGGAATTTTCTCTGGATGCTTCCCACGGGGTCATAGCCGTGTTTTGCGAGGACCAGGCTCCGCTCTGGACGTTTTCCATGGGGTCAGGATTGACATAAGTCGCGTTCCACGTGACCAGGAATTTGCTCTGGATGCTTCCCACGGGGTCATAGTCGTGTTCTGCGAGGACCAGGCTCCGCTCTGGACGTTTCCCACGGGGTCACGATTGACATAAGCCGCGTTCCACGTGACCAGGAATTTGCTCTGGATGCTTCCCACGGGGTCATAGCCGTGTTCTGCGAGGACCAGGCTCCGCTCTGGACGTTTCCCACGGGATCAGGATTGACATAAGCCGCGTTCCACGTGACCGGGAATTTTCTCTGGATGCTTCCCACGGGGTCATAGCCGTGTTCTGTGAGGACCAGGCTCCGCTCCGGATGCTTCCCACGGGTTCATTGCCGTGTTCTACGAGGACTAGGATCCGCTCTGGATGCTTTCCACGGGTTCATTGCCTTGTTCTGCAAAGACCAGGATCCGCTCTGGACGTTTCCCACGGGGTCAGGATTGACATAAGCCGCGTTCCACGTGACCAGGAATTTGCTCTGGATGCTTCCTACGGGGTCATAGCCGTGTTCTGCGAGGACCAGGCTCCGCTCTGGACGTTTCCCACGAGGTCAGGATTGACATAAGCCGCATTCCACGTGACCAGGAATTTGCTCTGGATGCTTCCCACGGGGTCATAGCCGTATTCTGCGAGGACCAGGCTCCGCTCTGGACGTTTCCCATGGGGTCAGGATTGATATAAGCCGCGTTCCACATGACCAGGAATTTGCTCTGGATGCTTCCCACGGGGCCATAGCCGTGTTCTGCGAGGACCAGGCTCCGCTCTGGACGTTTCCCACGGGTCAGGATTGACATAATCCGCGTTCCACGTGACCAAGAATTTGCTCTGGATGCTTCCCACGGGGTCATAGCCGTGTTCTGCGAGGACCAGGCTCCGCTCTGGATGCTTTCCACGGGTTTATTGTCGTGTTCTGCGAGGACCAGGATCCGCTCTGGACGTTTCCCACGGGGTCAGGATTGACATAAGCCGCTTCCACGTAACCAGGAATTTTCTCTGGATGCTTTCCACGGGGTCATAGCCGTATTCTGCGAGGACCAGGCTCCGCTCTGGATGCTTCCCACGGGTTCATTGCCGTGTTCCGCGAGGACCAGGATCCGCTCTGGATGTTTCCCACGGGGTCAGGATTGACATAAGGCACGTTCCACGTAACCAGGAATTTGCTCTGGATGCTTCCCACGGGGTCATAGCCGTGTTCTGCGAGGACCAGGCTCCACTTTGGATGCTTCCCACGGGTTCATTGCCGTGTTCTGCGAGGACCAGGATCTGCTCTGGACGTTTCCTGTGGGGTCAGGATTGACATAAGCCGCGTTCCACGTAACCAGGAATTTGCTCTGGATGCTTCCCACGGGGTCATAGCCGTGTTCTGCGAGGACCAGGCTCCGCTCTGGATGCTTCCCACGGGTTCATTGCCGTGTTCTGCGAGGACCAGGATCCGCTCTGGACGTTTCCCATTAGGTCAGGATTGACATAAGCCGCGTTCCACGTAACCAGGAAAGGTTGACTCTCGGTTGTTTGTGCATCGTCGAGTCATGGAATTGGGATTTTTTCCGCAACTCCGATTTGTTGATGTCGTGTCGAATGTTGAGATGATCTCCAGGCTGTCTGTGAACCATTGAGATTTGGCTTCTTCTTCTAACGGAGCCTGGGGAGAGAAGGTGTGATTTCTTTTTTGTTTGCGCCCCTGGATTGTATACAGGGATCGATGTGATCTCACATATAGGGAAAAAAGTTTCATTTTGTATATTTCTCTTTCAGCGATGCTCTATCATTTCAGCTTTCATATCGCGAAAGTCGCGATTGCCCAATCATTTCGGGTATTTTTCGCGGTGCCCAATCATTTCGGGTATTTGTTTTTATTTACTTGCTGCTTTTTATGGCGAGTTGCCCAATCATTTCGGCTATTTTGTATGCATACGTTTTTACTTGCTGATTTTGTCGCAAGTTGCCCCATCATTTCGGCTATTCTGTATGCATTTGCCTTGTTGCGAGCTCGGGATTTGATACCGATTTAGGCATCAGCATCGCTACAACTGGGATATTTTCAGGAGCGAATCATCATTTGCCTCTGTCGATGTCGAACAAAGGTGGCTTGGTAAATAGGGTTAAGATCCTGTCGACTAAGGCTTTTGAATTCATGAGCCGTAAGGGTCTCGTAAAGGTACTTCTCCCTACGAGTCGGGAGGATCTCGTAAGTGTATTTTCTTCTTAAGAATCGTGAGGATTCCTAATGTTAGTGTATATGCCTTAGAGTCCATTACTGTATCATACTAGTTTGTATATTACTTAATGGAAGCTTGGGATATTCACAGTTGTATAGACAATCTTGCTCAAAATGGTAGTATGCTACTTGGTTTGTTTCTACTTTAATATGTGCATGTGTTTCTTTTAGCATATCGCTTATACATATTAGTGGAGCCCTTAGGATCTTTGCTTGATTACCAGCGTTGTGATGGCAGTCACACTTATGGGGGCTGGGTAATCTATAAGCACATCCTTATACAGGTCCCTAGTCGTAGGATTATCGAGACGGGGCATCGATACTCTGGAGTAGACTAGCGTATGCGCTTCTCATCCCAGCAGGGGAGATGGTCTGTCCCACAGCCATCAGTACGTTGTACTGGAGATAGTATGCAGATGCTCGTTAAGTTACGAGTACACTGGACAGGACTCGTCGGGAACTGTTGGTTGGTACTATACCTATCGTCAGATAACAGTTCCCAGGTGACATGAGTACAGTTTAGTCCGTTGACTTGACACTGTCACTTTGCCTCGAGTGTGTTCCCACTGTTCTTTGATTACTACCCTACCATGGCTCAAAGGAGTCGTACAAACAGGTAGTAGTTGGGTGCAGTCCCAAAGCACTTGGAGGCAGTGACAGTTAGACAGGAGTCGTCTCTCCCGGTATTAGGAGTTGATATCGCGCTGTGTCTAGGAGAGCCATTACACAAAGTCCCTGGCCAAGGCAAGCGAGAATTACTGGTAGTGTTTCCAGTAGTTTCTCAGGGTGTTCTGGGCTACACTCCGGCACGACTTGTACCGCTATTAGGGGTCTGACATTTACCTCCCCCCTAGGTCCGCCATGCGATACTCTTAGACGAACAGACCGGACTGTACGGAGATTGTCATATTCAGGCTCAGTAGGAGTTCAGATGGGTTTACCTCATCGGCCTTCTTATCGACATCTACCTGGGGACCGTTACGTACAGCTAGTGCCGCTTGCGGTCTATGGTTAAACCCACTGCCAGCGTAGTGTCTAGTCTTTAGAGTCCCACACAGAGAGTTTCCCTGCACATGGCAAAAGGTGTAGAGGTCGTATGGTTTTACGGCAGGGCTATGATCACTTACGTGCACTTGTGCGCGTATGCTGTTCGGGAAGACAATGCTAGTGGGCTTTGGTTTAAGCCGGATCCTAGTATTGTATGGATGGATTAGTTTTGTCTTCTGTGCATTCGCATTCTATGGAATGCGGATGCGGGTGTGTATGCACAGTTGTGAGGAGCGAAGAAGAAGGAGGTGCCTCATTAGGGTTTTGACAGTTGGTTCGGTCAAAACCATTATGAGGCGGGGAAATTATTTACTAATCTTTTTTAATGATAATTATGTTATGGCTAGTTGGTTTGCCCATTTGACCTTGCTTGACCATTTGACCTAGTTGACTATTGTTGACTTGGATATTTTGAGAGCACTAGATCCTTCTTATTGTTTTGGATTTATCTTTGAGATGATAATGGTCAAATCAAGGGGAGCCATCAACATTATCATGATAAAAGATTACTAAATATTTTTTTTAGGATCATTATCTCTTTGGCTTTCTCTCTCTTGAAAGAGTGAGCTCCCATGGTTCCTCCTCCTTCTTCCTCCTCTTGATTTTTCTATAGCTCTCATGTGTTGAGAAAAATAGAAAGAAAATAGACAAACAAATCCACCACCATCTTCTACATCACCTAGGACATCAAGCATAGCACACTTGTTGCCCTAGTTACCTCGGCTTGAGGTGGAGCTCGGAACACAAACTCTCGGGTGGATCGTCTTCGACTCTAGGAGGCCGTGGAGGTGACCAAGATCCAGATCGATCCTCGGAGCTAGCATGGATGAGGAGGAAAGCGGAAAGAAGACCCGAAGGACTCGGTTCGTGAGGTATAATCTCTTGAGCATAGTAGATAGAACCTCTTCTAGTTTTGTTAGTTTTTGTTTAGCAAAGATCCTCCATTTCTAGTCCATGTTGCCTAGTGTTAAAAATTTAATTTTTACCTATCCGCCTCCCCGTTGTCACTCTCCGCTTCCCAAAATACGGAAAACGAGGGGTGACTAGGCCAGCCATGCTCCTACGGTCAAGGAATAATCCCGCCGTAGTCACACTTCGGCTTCTAGCATTACATGGTGATCAGTAAATAAAGCACAGTAGTAAAGGAAATTACATCACTAAATTATTACATTAAAATCCATTGTTCACAAATTACAAATAACAAGAACAGTTACTAACCATGTTCAATTTCACGATCTCTTTTATGGAAAGCAGTAAAGAAAGAAAGTACACCAGACTAGATCTCCGTGAACTCGAAAGATAGATCTGTCTCCTGTGCTGGTCCTTTCATGGGATCTGAGCATGCATACTCAGGTCGTCAGAGCGACACAATAGCAATATTATTATAATAAGGTGAAACAAGTAAATGAGGTAATAACGGTGAAAGTACAATGCGAGTAATAACTATGTCACTATATGATGCAAAATATGATCTGTGTCCCTATCGGTCTCTAGGTCATGTTTGAAATTGCACAGTGGAAAGGAGGATCATGTTTAACAGGAGTCTCGTACATACCCGAGACAACGGCCCACATGCCCGGGACATAACCCTGTCAGCCGGATCGCTAGATCCTACCTAATATATATATCGCTGCTCGAATGATCATCCTATAAAACACGATCCCGCTAAATACGATTCTCTTTCCACTTCGATTTCCCCTTTATTCCCAGGTTTACACTATTTATGATCTTGATTTAGTCGTGTACAAGTATACCAATGGCACGGTTTTATCACTATTCACTGTATCAATCACTGTCACGAATGTTCACTTTCCATTGGTGTACTCGTCACTCCTAAACCAATATCAATCACGCACGATAATACAATGTCCACTGAACACTAACACGCACTAACACTATGTACATGGCAAATGAGATAAGATATGTGTATGTATGCCCTTAACAAGCCAAGTATGTTATGAACCAATATGTACGTCATTAACTTACAAAATTTGTATAAATTCATATGTTTGGAATTCAACAAAGTGATACAAATACAATAAATAGCACACTCTGTCAGAAGTTCATCAAAATTAGTTTCAGTTCGATCGGGTTCCCGGTATTCAAGATACAGCTGTTTCATTTTAAGTGCTCGCGGCTGGAAATTCAGTTTCTGAACTGAACGTCCGTTTCGCGACACGTATTTCACCCAGTTGGGTTCAGAATTTAGCGACGCTACAGTTGAATATAATCTAGGGTTTACAATGGGTTATTCAACGCAATAGACGGATCCTCAATCGCGTCTGTACGTCGAATGTTATACACTGTTTAACATTGATATGTCACTTCTGAATCTGTTCTGGACTGTTATACGTTCTGCCCTTTTTATTTACAAATTAAATAGCAAACGACCATGAAACGGAATGAAACCACTTGTGTTGTTTAGCTAACAGATTCACCTTTAATACTCTATAGAATTACGTAACATACAAATTCAGGATACAAAGTGGCGTGTATTATGGGACAGTAAATAATAATCAGAGTCGCTCTGGACTGCAGTCCAGAGCCGTACTCCGATCCAAATATTGTCGCAGTTTCAGTACAGAAACCATTAGAGACTTACATAGGGTTATAGTTCGTCGAATCAGCTTCGATTTAAGCCCTCGAACACACCATTTCAATATGTACATGATTTATGGGAATTTTAACAACTTTCAGATACGTGAAATTTCTAATTTTACAGGTATATTTGGGGGTATTCCTTTTAGTCACTAACAATCGTATTTTCCAGCGAGATTTCTACAGGCTATTCATCACTACATGGGCCAACACAGAAAATCTAATTCCGTCAAATTAGGCAAGTATTTTCATTGGGGCCAAGTATCGAACACATACGTCGTTTAATTTTATCGGGAGTTGTAATTTCATAACTTATCTGTTTGAGTTTGTAATACGAGTAGATTAGCATGTAGCAAGTAAATTACTTGCCTGGAAATGTTTCGTGGATGTACGGCGGCGGCAACGTCACGAACGCGCGTCGAACGGCGTGAATTTGTTTGCACGATCTTGGCTCGCGATACGGTTTGACGTCGGAGCAATCCGTAGGCGTTTCACGGTCACTGGAAGCGGAGGGGACGCTCAGTGGTTTGCCGGGGAAGTGCCGGGGTCGACGACGGTCGGCGGCGGCGCTCCGGTGATGGCAACAGTGGAGCTCAAGACTTGGGTTCTTGGGTTTTGAGAGGAAGAGAGAGAGAGAGATAGTGGCTCGGGGTGGTTGTCGTGATGGAGATGAGGCTGGGGACAAGAGAGTGTAGAGGTCGACGACGTGGTGGGGAGATCGCTGGCGTCGAGGGTGCAGGGGGTGGTCGAGCTCGGGTGCAGGGGGTTTGTGTGTAGGGAATTTGGGTGTGTAGAAATTCTCGATGAAGCGGTGAGAGGAAGGAGGGTGGCTTGAGTTTGTGAGAGGGAGTGATGGGGTCGACGAGGAGGTTGTCGTCGTCGGAGGGAGTCGAGTGCAGTGGGTTAGTGGGTTTTCGAGAGAGAGAGAGGTGAGGAATTTTGAAAGTGAGAGAGAAGTGAGGGTGTGAGGGAGATAGGGGAGACGAGGGGAGGAGATTGAGGGGATCGCGAGGGGGTAACGGCAAGGCGAGGGCGTGGGCGTGGGCGTGGGCTCCGGCGAAGGAAGCGGATCGCGAGCGGGAAAAAGGGGAGATAGCCGTTGGGGAAGAAGGGAATAGAAGCGGGTCGGGTCGTGGGCGCGGGTGCGGGTTGAGCTTGGAGACGGGCTGGGCTGGGGAATTAATTGTTTAATTCCTTTAAATTTTTCGTGGGCTGAGGATTAAACGGGCCAGGGGAAATTTGTTTAATTGTTATCATTTTAAATGGGAAAATTTCAATGGGCTGAGGGTGAAAGTGAAGGGCCGGCAGTTTTAAATTAATTGTTAATTCATTTTGTGTGGGCTGAGTGGGGTTGCTGGGGTGTGGGCTGAAGGAATTTTAAATGTTAATATTTATTTTATTTGTTGGGCTGGGTTAAATTATAATAGGCTTAGGTTTTAATTGGTTTTAAATCTAGGGTTTTGATTAAGTTAAATATTGAAACTCGAGTAACCAATTACAAACGAAAATACGAGGAAAAATCAGGAGACAATCGGGATTAGGAAAATACAGGAAAATTTTATAGATGGGGAACGGGGATTTACACCGTAAGCACCGAGGTGGGCAACGTGGACTTACAGTGGTATCAGAGCCTAGCTAAACAACAACTAGCATGTTAGCAAAGTGATTAGAACTTCGATCCAGAAAAAAATAGCGAAACATGTCTAAAACCCACACTTTCTGCCGATTTTTAAAACTGCTCTAAAAATAATTCCACATATCTTAAAAATCAGTGCAGGGTTTTTTAGAAACAGCCAGCAAAAACGAGCCCACGACTCGGTCAAAGCGCCGCGGCTCCGCGGCGAAACCACGGGTTTCGCCGCGGCTCCGCGGCCGAGTTGACTCGGCCGCGACTCATGTTTGCTGCAGTTTCTTAAGTGTTCTGTTTTGTGATTTTTAAAGTATTTTGTTTCTGCCCAGTATTTCCAGAGAACAAAGTTGTGTTTGGGGTAGTTACAAATTGGTGTTTTGATCGAAGTTCTACAAACTTTTGCTAAATGGTTATATCTGTAATGTGATATATGCACTGAACGTCAACTAATCGCTATACGTTGATTAGTGGGGGTTGTGCATATCTATGATCTGTAATGTTGTTGGATTGTGTATATGAACTTATTGGATTGTCGCGGATGAATAGCCGGGGTTTGTGAGATGAGAGTTTCTTTATCTTTCATTCGATGTAATATGTAAATTGATGTAATATTATTTTTATGGCCGCACATCCGGGATGAGGTTGTAGCCGCCATTGTATATTATTTCTTTTACTGTTTTTGCTCCTAGGATAGACCCAAGGAGGGGTGTACAAACTACCGGGTACTTTGAAGTGCCGAGTGGCCTACTCATGTTGTTGAGGGAGGTTGCTTCACTTCGGGTACTTGGCGGGTAGTTTGCCGCACCCGTAGGGGTTTAGGGTGGGGTTTGGCTATTCATCGCGACCGTGTAATCCGTCTTTCGTTGCTGGCTCGAACGAAACGCGGATTCCTAGTATATCCAATGTGTTCATCTGTGATCTGGAATGGCTATCATTGCATCTGACGAAGGTATATATCTATATATGATATCTAGTAGGCGTTGCTTATGTTTTGCATCCGCGCTAGTCCAGCCCCTGCTCTGTCGTTAGTTAAGTAACCTAACGGGTGATGACGGGGCCCCGTGGCAAATGCGGATGGCATAAGCGTACGTTATATTTTCGTTGTTTTCTGCAATGGTAGGATTAAATGATGGGACGCATTAAATTAATGCAAGAAAATAAACCAAAGTTAAGTCGTTGGAACAATTTCAAAATCACTCGGTTTCTTTTCAAAAATAGAAAACTTTTAAAAACGCGGAGCTTAAGCCACTCCTTTTAAAAGCTATCAAGGTTCCTTCGATTATATCAGGTTCACTACGTTCACGGTTTTGCCAAAACCATTCGTAGCCCTCCGTCGTTTCATATGAATATTCAATAGTATTCAAGCTATGTTTGTTGGCCTTAGTCAAGGCATAGTGATTGGTAGCTGCTGGGTATTCATATATTGCGTAGATAGATGCGTTGGTTTGGGACAGTCGTATTACTTTGTTGGCCATAGTCAAGGGTATATACGGGTGGGTTCAAATCAACCTGGACAATGACGGATAGAAATTGACGTGTGACTTATGATTTATTGGCCTTAGTCAAGGTCATAAGAGCATGGGGCAAAAATCTACATCGGGAGTTTCTAAAGAAACTGAAACCTGCTAGTGCTGCATACCATTTGGAGTGTGATGGTTCTGGTAGGATTCCTTCAGTTTTATCACACGATGATATTTGGATCCCGATCCTACTGTGAGTATATGCTACTCCTCGAGAACTTTCTCACTTAACGATCAATGCTATAAACCAAGTAGGTGTCTAGAAAGGTGTTAGCGGGGCTACGCCCACAGGGAAAAGAGGTTATTTAATTAAGGAACTTCGCAATAGCGTTGGAAAACCTCACTCGAAGTACCAACATTGGCCTGGCTGAACGGTTAAGCAAGTATTGTACGGTGAGATTGATCCCGACTAATTCTTCTTTTATGGTTTGAGGAAGGATTCGAGAAACAGTGGGAGCCATCCTGTTTAGATAAACTAAAAACCAATCTAAACTTGCAAGAGCATCATGCTAAGTGTTTTCTTCTCTCTCTCTTAATTGCAGCGACCCAGTGACCAGATATAGGTTACATCTAGATAATAAAATGACTGAATCTGACTGTTATAACTGGAAAAGGTCTGTCCAGATGTCCATTACCCATGACAAGCTGGGACACCTCTTAACTAATCAAATCCCTGCCGTCTCAGGACCAGTTTCCCCTGTCACGGATATTGATATCCGTAAGACATCGGAAAAAGACTGTGTGAATGCCAAGTGCCTCGTGTTAGCCTCAGTTGATGGTGCATACCAGAGGCAGCACGAGAAGATGGACTTAGTTTCTATCTTCCTCCATAACAAAGATTTATATGGAGAGCAATCTCGTATCGCAAGATATGGGACCTCGAACGAATTGCTTCAAGCGAGGTTGGCTTTCGGGTCATCTGTAAGGGGAAACGTCCTTACAGAGACCAGCTATTTTGATGAGCTCACGGACCTAAAAACCACGTTGAAGAACAGGTCAGGTACTGACTTGATTCTACAGTCTCTGCCCTCTACTTATACCCTGAAGGAAACTAGGGAAGTAGAAGGAAAGGGAAGGGTAAAAGTTTCGGGACTATATGTAGTAAACGAAGGACGTTCCTATTGTTACGGGAATGAACATTGGAAGAAGGATTGCCGGGCTAGCAAAGACAGTAGCCAGGATTCGAAGCATGTTGTGGCTTCGGCTTCGGGTGTGTTTGTAATTGAAAACTGTATGTCAATTAACCCTACTTCCTGGGTATTGGATACCGGATCAGGATCTCACATCTGTAATTCATTACAGGCTCTGAGAAACCATAGAGTTATAAGGATAGGTGATATGACTCTCAGGGTTGCCAACGGAATGAGCGTGGATGCTGAATCCGTAGGGGAATATCATCTTGGATTGACAACTGGGCAGATATTGATTCTGCGTAACTGTTTGTATGTACCTAGTATGGCATGTAATATCATATCTGTATCCTTACTTTCTAAGGAAGGATATGATTTTACTTTTGTAAGCGATGTGGTCCACATCCACCTAAATCAAGTTCTGATTGGGTCAGGTACATTAGAAAACGGAATATATGTACTGAATCAAGCTCAGGTTTTCAATGTCCAGAACACACTTAAAAGAAAGTCTCCAGAATTAAATCAGGCTTTCTTATGGCATTGTAGACTGGGTCACATTAATGAGACACGGTTAACAAAGTTACATAAAGAGGGATACTTGAATCCGTTCGAGTATCAGTCTTATGCTACTTGTGAATCTTGTCTCATGGGAAAGATGACAAAGACTCCGTTTACTGGACACGGAGTAAGAGCGAGCGAGCTCTTGGGACTCATACACAGTGATGTATGTAGTCTAATGTCTATACATGCGCGAAGTGGTTATTCACACTTCATTACTTTTACGGATGATTTCTCTAGGTATGGACATGTCTTCTTGATGAAGCATAAATCCGAGGCTTTTGAGAAATTTCGGGAATACAAGAATGAAGTTGAAAAACAAACAGGCAAAAGTATCAAGACACTGAGATATGATCGAGGTGGTGAATACTTGAGTGCCGAGTTTCTGGGCTACTTAAAAGAGAATGAAATTCTCTCAAATCTTACTCCTCCATACACACCACAACACAACGGTGTATCGGAAAGGCGGAATCGAACTCTATTGGATATGGTTCGTTCCATGATCAGTAAGGCTAAGTTACCGCGATATTTTTGGGGTTAAGCACTAGAAACAGCTGCATATCTTTTGAACCAAGTTCCTACTAAGTCAGTGCCTACCACACCATATCAGATGTGGAGTGGGAAGAAACCCTGTCTTAATCACTTTAAGACATGGGGATGCCCAGCTTTTGTCAAAAAGCAGCATGTGGACAAGCTTGAGGCACGCTCAGTACAGTGTAAGTTTGTGGGATACCCAAAGAACTCTAAGGGGTATGTTTTCTATTACGCAGAGGAGCAAAAGGTCTTTGTTTCTCGTCATGCCCGCTTCTTGGAAACTGAGTTTTTGGAAAATCAGATAAGTGGGAGCGCAATAGAACTGGAAGAAATTCCAGAACCACAAGCTATTACTGAAAGCTTGGTAGAACCAGAAGTTTCAGGAGAACTGGACATCCCAGCGCCACTCCGCAGGAGTAGTAGGCAGTCTCATCCGCCCGAGAGATACTACGGTTTTCTCATAGACGGGGATCGAGAGGATTGCGTCATTGAAAATGATGAGCCTACTAGCTTCCAGCAAGCCATTCAGAGCGGTGACTCAGTAAAATGGCTGGATGCAATGCGGACCGAGATGGAGTCCATGTAAACCAAAAAAGTTTGGACTTTGGATATTGCTCCAGAAGGGGTAAAACCCGTAGGCTGCAAATGGATCTTCAGAAAGAAGATTGGTGTAGATGGGCAGGTTGAAACCTATAAAGCTAGACTTGTAGTAATCAAAGCCCATAGGATTCTTGCTTGATTGCCAGCAATATGATGGCGATCATATACGTGGGAGCTGCGGTCTATAAGCACATCCTTAAAGTGTCCCTAGTCGTAGGAGTTTCGAGACAGGGCATCGATACTCCAGAGTAGACTAGTGTATACAGTCGAGACCCCGACGAGGGGCGGTGGCTGGTCTCACAAGCCATTGGTGTTAGTTGGTTCACCTAAGATGTATACAGGTGCTCATAGGGTTATGAGTACACCGGACAGGACTCGCCGGGAACTTGCTGGTTGGTATTATACATATCGTCAGATAGCAGTTCCCAGGTGACATGTGTACAGGTTAGTCTGTCGATCTGAGATCGTTATTTACCTCGTGTGAGTTCCCACTGTGCTTTGATTACTACCCTACCACGCTCAAAGGAGACTTGCAAACAGGTTTTAGTTGGGTACAGTCCCGAGCCATATGGAGGCAGTGAGCGGATCGTCGGGGATTCGTCTCTCCCGGTATTGGGGGTTGATGTCACACAGTGCACGGGTGGCCATCACTAGAAATCCTCGGCCGGGGTAGTGGAGAATTACTGATTTGGATCAGTAGTTTCTCAGGAGGTGATGGGTTTCATGCCGACACGAATTATCGCGTTATTAGGGGTCTGACTTTATCCATCCCCCTAGACTCGATATGCGATACTCTTAGACGAACGGACCGAACTGTACGGATATTGTCACTGTAAGGCTCGGTAGGGTTTCTGGATGAGTTCGCTCGTCAGCTTCCCTTCCAATCAATACATAGGCAACCGTTACGTACAGCTAGTACCTCTGATGTGCTAGTGGTTATACCCAGTGCCAGTGTGTTGATGAGTCATTAGAGTCCCCCACACACAGTTTCCCAAGTTCGGGCGAAACGTTGTAGAGGCCGTATGGTTTTATGGCAGGGTTCGGAAAATGCACGTGCGTTTACGCACGTGTCATATTTCGGGCAGATAATACCGGTGGGCTTTGATTTAAGCCGGATCCGAGTATTATACTGTGTAGATATAATATCTTTGTCTTAGTTGCATTTGTATTCGGTCGTAATACAGATGCGGGTATGTTTATACTGTTGCGGGGTTATCCTGAAATTCGTTGCGGGATCGCTTTTGGAAGTTGCCAGTTTCCAGTTTTCTATCACCCGTATTTAACATTCGGTTAAATGCGGATTTATCTTTTCTTCTTTTGGGTGAGTCATGAGGGTGAGTCATGAGTGTGGAAGCTTCTAGATGGTGACTAGGCTAGTGAGTCATTAGTGCATTTAATGATGGATGATGACTTGGTTAATGATTCATTGTTTACCATTAATGTTTGTGCTAGGTGTTATTGTGACTCATTCTCTTCATTAATGTTATGGTTACCTTCCTAAGCTCCTACACTCACCTCCCCACCTTCATAAGTGGCCGGCCCCTCTTGGAAATGATTATGGTTGTTCATTTTGAAAAAGATTATGATAGTTTTGGTGCATACAAATTAGATGTAATCAATTTCTAACTTACCCGATTCCAAAAGGCAACTTCATTAACCGTTCGTCTATAGCTTTGGACGAATCGAGACAAAGTGTTCTACTCATTCTCTACATCAATCTTGGTCATCTATTTTAGCAAACTTGATGACCGAGTTGCCTCGGTTCAGAGGCGGGAGCCCGTTTAAAGATCCGTCGACGTGGTGCCACCTGGACGAGAAGACTGGATATTCAGGAGATCGGAGCAGCCGCAACAAAGCGTGGGATGATGGTTGAAGACCGAAGGACTCGGATCGTTCGGTATAACATTTCTACCAACTTTGTAGTTTGTTAGTTTAGCTTTAATGGCAGATCCGGGTTATAGTATACGATAGCACCAGTGAAAAAGTTTTTGTTCCACATTTGGCGTCTGTTAGACGGCCGGGGCGCTACCGTGTACTTACAGTGGTATCAGAGCCTCACCATTAAGCTTTACTAACTTATGCTAATGCGTTTAAAACATCGATCAAACCGAATTTCAAAAACTACAGTTTTTCTGTTTAAAGTCTCTGTCGATTTTTAAAAGTGTCTAAAAATTATTTTGCATATCACAGAAATTTAAGCAGGCTTTTTGAAGCATTCTGGTGAAATTTGGGCATGTGATCCCATAGTCCTGCCGCTGATCCGCGGTCAAAGCTAGGGTTTGACCGCGGAACCGCGGCCAGTATGTGGGAACAGTGATCCAAATTTTTCCAGAGAGTTTACCATGGGAAATTGTTGATTTTGGTATATTTCTTTTGGGCCCAGATTTTATTACTGTACACCAGATGTACGTGGGGCCCACTTCGGGAAGTTTTGTCGATCGAAATTTTAAACTTGTTAGTATGCAGTAATTACATTATATCTCCGACCGGGAATGTCATTTGAGCGGTAAATTGCTTCTAATTGCTATAGTTCTTTTAGACGGGTTTGTGAACGTGACATTCGCGTTGATGTTCTGTGTTGTGCTGTAATGTTGCGGATTTGTCGTGGTGGATAGCAGTGTGCAATGGTAGTGCCATTTGGATTTATTTGTACATTTGATATTGCGGGACGAGCGTCCAACATGTGGACTGCCGTCACTGCCTGTTTGTATAATATTCTTTTGGGGCACGACCGGGCTGAGGTCGATGTACCTGTTGTATATATTTTTATTTCTGTACTAGGTTTACCCCGCGACGGAGTGCACGGATAGCCGGGTTCTGGAGGGCAACGGGTCCGTATCTCATGGCTTTGAGAGGCAGAGGGGCCTCACTCTAGAATTGGCAGACTATTCGCCGCACTCGTAGGGGGTACAGGTTGACCCAAGGAGGGGTGCTCAAGTTACCGGATTCCGTGAAGTGCCGGGTGGTCCATTCACTATGCTGTAGGGGGCTGCCTCTCTTCAGGTTTTGGAGGGTAACTTGCCGCACCCGTAGGGGTCGAGGTTTCATTGCACAGGCTATCCACACGACCAAGGGAACATCGGGTTTCAGTAGCGGCTCTGTGAAACCCGGGGATCCCAGATTATCTGTATTGTTCTGTGATGCTTATTACTTTTCTGTAATGTTGTATATTATCATGCCTGGAGCGATTATTGTATATTGGTATATATACTATTAGATGTGGTATATGTTTTACACCCGCGCTAGTCCAGTCCCCGCTCTGTCGTTAGTTAAGTAACCTAACGGGTGATGAAGGGACCCAGTGGCGAATGAGGATGGCATATACGTACATTTTGTTTTTCGTTCTTTTTTGGTGTGATTGATTGATGGGACTGCGTTGATTCTGATCAATGCAAGGATAAAACAAACTTGTTTGGAATTTGTTGGAACAGCTTTAAAAAGTGTTACTACAAAGACGTTTCCTTTTGTTATGCATAGCGGTATTCGGTTGGAATATCCTGCACCTCATTCGACGAGGCAAGGGCCGATATCCCTTCACCGGGAGTGTCCCCTTGGGCAGAAGTTTGTGTCAGGGTAATAACTTCACAATAGTCGATTACAAGTTGCTTTGCATCGCGGTATTCAGTTGGAATATCCTGCACCTCATTCCACGGGGAAAGAGCCGAGATCCCTTCACCGAGAGTGACCTCTTTAGCAAAGGTTTTCGCCACTATATTTTTATGAAAAGCTATCAGGTTCCTTCAGCGATATCAAGTTCGTTACGTTAAAGGTTTTTCGCCAAAAACCAGCCGTAGCCCTCCGTCATTTCTTTTAGGTATTCAGTAGTATTCAAGCTATGTATTTTGACCAACGCCAAGGCATAGTGTTTGGT
Organism: Agapanthus africanus; assembly: GCA_030015575.1. Lineage (NCBI taxonomy): Eukaryota > Viridiplantae > Streptophyta > Magnoliopsida > Asparagales > Amaryllidaceae > Agapanthus > Agapanthus africanus. Next base: position 120,930,696 of record JASDDO010000031.1, read on the forward strand.
AGTTGCTGGGTATTCATTTGTTGCATAGATAGATGAGTTGGTTTGGGACAGTCGTTCTGCCATTTGGCCAACGTCAGGGGCATGTGCGGGTGGGTTCAAATTGACATGGATAGTGACGGGTAGAACTTGGCATGTGACTTATGACATTTTGACCAACGCCGAGGTCATAAGACCATGGGGCAAAAATCATATCGGGAGTTTCTAAAGAAACTGAAACTTGCCAAGTGTGCGCATACCTTCTGGAATGTGATAACATGAGTGGATTCCGTCACGTTATCATGCGATGAGAGTTGGATCCCGATTCCCACTGATGAGTTGGTTTACTCTTCGGGTGATCCCGATTGATTCTTCTTTCAGGTTTGGAGGAGAATTTGACGGAACAGTGGGAGGTTTCCTGATTAGATAGATTGATAACCATTCTGATCTAGGTTAGAGTGCACGCAGAGTGTTTCTTTTCTCTCTCTCTTTGGCAGCGACCATTGACCGACCCTAGACTATGACTCAGTGACCAAGTTGACCGAACCTTCTTAAAATACTGGCTTTTGGATTGTATAAAGTTGCATAAGTCATTGCCGCTCCTTCTTTTACCCTTTGTATTTCTCAGAACACCCCGTATTACTACGAACATCCACTTCCATTGGATTGATCCATCGTATGGTTATATACGAACTCGGAGGGACTTCTTCGAGGATGGATCCAGGTTCAGGAGAAATAGAATTGGTTTATTCAGTTGTCTTTTATTATCACCTTCTCTCAGGTTGCGAGGGCTCCTTAGTTTAGGAGGGTACACCTATTACGCTTATTGGATAGTCTTATTCCAAACCATAGGCAGGAGCCGAAAGGTAGGGAATGAAGAAAACCAATTAGCCTAAGTAGGGTGTACAGAAGGTAATAACTAAAGACAAAATAAAAGGATTAGAAAGAGGGCAAAGTAAATTGCGACTGTTATCATTCACGACCAAAACACGTACTTCATCGCCACTCCTATTTCACCTTTGCTTTTTTCCCCAGTTCGGGAGAAATAGAATAAGGTATTATTCAGTTGTCTTTTATCATCACCTTCTCTCAAGTTGCAGAGTACTCCTTGGTTTAGGAGGGTACACCTATTATGCTTATTGGATAATCTCCTTCCAAACCATAGGCTGGTGCCGAATGGTAGGGAAGGAAGAAAACCATTTAGCCTAACGATGGTGTACAGAAGGTAATGAATAAAGACAAATAAAGGTATTTGGAGAGATGGCAAAGAAATATACGGTTAAAGTCATGAATTGGATTATGGAAGAGGCATTACTAAGAATACCAGGATACCCCTACGAAACATTTTCAGTTTTCAGTGCATTGTTAAAGGAGAACTGATTTCCTGATTAGATACTTACTCTAGGGTATGTATTTACCAGGTATGATTCTCACATCTGTATGGTTTTATAGATGATGAGTGGGAGTAGGTTATTGGGAATTAGGTGATCATCCTCATTATATCGGAATTCGTTAGAATTGGTGATATTTGGGAAATCACCTGGGTACAAGTTTCAACCTACGACGCACAGGTTTTGAGTTATTCAACTCAACGGACTTATACTGAGTATTGTATGTTGTCCAGTGTCTATCAGGACAAAGGGGTAGGTCCTCGTACTCTATTCTGTTTACTTGTAACTTCTCTAGTTTTTAGACAGGTATTTCGTAGAAATACAATGTCTAAGTTTTGAGAAGTTGTGGGTATAGGAATAAAGTAGAGAACCAGATATCGCAAGTATCTGGATTCTTCAAAGAGATCGAAGATGTAGATTCTTGTGATTGGTATTTAGATGATAGTAATGTTTTTGAGAAACTTGTTTCTCTTTCAGGTTACTCATAATTGGATGGATTCCTAAGTTGAGCAATGCTGATTTGTCTCTCTCCATTAAGTTGATATGCACTGGAGACAGCTGCATGATTTGAATCTGGTTCCAATTAAATAAGTGCCAAAGTTTCTATATTGGATATAGAATGGTTCATATCTTAACGATGTTAAGGTACGGTGAGTTGTCCAGCTTATGCTTAAAACCAGACTCTGGATAGCTCAAGGCACGTTTCTGTAATGGCAGTTTGTGGGTTGACCCTGGCTTTGACGAGGGTTGATTTTCTACCATCTGGAAGATCAATGGTGATATTGTTCTTGACTCGCCACAGTTTTAGTAAAATGGATTTTTTCAGAAAACAGTAGTGGGAGTATGGTAGAACTGGAAGTGATTCCAGAACCGCAAACGACTACGGAAAATTCAATAAGACCTATATATTCAATCAGGTTTGACATTCTATTAGCCACTCCGCAGATATGGTGGGTAACCTCAGACACCCGAGAGGTACTCAAGTAGCCTCAAGGATGGTGACAGGGAGGTTCCTGTTTACCCAGACTTGACACTACTGTTGTTCCAGGCTATGAGACCCGGCAGGAGGTTAAGTATAGAGTCATTCTAAACTAGCTTTAGAAGTGGACGTATATATTATTCTGCCAGAGGGTTGTCGTAGTCAGTGGGAGCAGCGGAAGCAAAGTAGGCAAGGAGCTTATGTCTATTTATAGACTTGAGCAGATATAGCGGAGACAGATCATCTATTTTTGATGTGACAGTCATGGGTTTGACTTCATCAGAATAGGGGATGGATCTGTTGAGAAGGTAGTAGGGTGTGATGTCCTGGTAATTGGATGACAAACACAGAGTAGGAAGTAAAATTCCTATACTACAATCGGTTATACTGTGGTAGTCACACAGTTGTTTCTTCACACAAGATATGGATATAATATCAGACATTCTGGTTACTAGATCTATGGTTTTAGATCTAGATTTGGGTAGTTTCCCAATGTGGGTACTTTGACAGTATTCTAATAGTTTTTAGATAGATGACTTCTGGCATGGTGGTGTACCTGCAGATGATGGAGTCACCCTCTCTAAAGGTGTCTTACAGACTAAAGGGGAGAGGGATGTGCATAATCGGCAGATCACTTGCTTAGGCAATTGAGTCAACCATGAGATGTCAAGTACCACACCAGATGTTGTTTTTGCACTAGATGCGATAAGTTTATATTAATCCAATCCTGAAGAAACATAAGGAAGCGGTTTTAGAACATAAGTGCATGTTCTACGGATTTGATGACGGCAGCCTCCTTCGGGAGACGGTTATCATTCCAGGCTTCAAAGGTGACATGAATGACAGAGTGATTGTCAGAGTTATAGTTTTCCCTCTGACGAGGGACAGTATTATGGACATTCGGTCCAAGAGGATACTGTGGGAGGCATGGTGCTGGATACTGATTAGGTTCAGTTAACGGTACAGTCTAAGAAGTTTGGATTTGGAGTTCATTTATGAACTAGGTCCCATCAAATATCTAGACATATTCTAAGACATGCATTACTCAATTCGGGAGATGGCTTTCTCCGCGAACTTGAGATTAAGATAGACATAGAAAGAAACATCTGAGCGGATCCACTCGCTGAGGCTATTTCTCGAACACAATAGTTTTACAAACGGGCTTTGTGAAACTGATTAGTAGAGGAGTTGGATGTTCGGTGTCACACGGGCTGTGAGTATGCAACATCGCAATAATTAGCCTTAAGTGCAAGTGGGAGATTGTTGGATATAGTGCCCTCAAAGTCAATTATTGGATCGCAGGTACGTGATTGCAATGATTGAGGGAGGACCTATACCGATATGACAGTCTTGCTCGAGATGATAGTATGCTATCTGGTTTGTCTTTATCATCATATACATGTTTTAGTTCACTATTGCATGTTGATAGAGCCCATAGGATTCTTGCTTGACTGCCAGCAGTATGATGGCGATCATATACGTGGGAGCTGGGGTCTATAAGCACATCCTTAAAGTGTCCTTAGTCGTAGGAGTTTCGAGACAGGGCATCGATACTCCAGAGTAGACTAGTGTATACAGTCGAGACCCCGACGAGGGGTGGTGGCCGGTCTCACAAGCCATTGGTGTTAGTTGGTTCACCTAAGATATATACAGGTGCTCATTGGGTTATGAGTACACCGGACAGGACTCGCCGGGAACTTTCTAGTTGGTATTATACATATCGTCAGATAGCAGTTCCCAGGTGACATGTGTACAGGTTAGTCTGTCGACCTGAGATCGTCATTTGTCTCGTGTGAGTTCCCACTGTGCTTTGATTACTACCCTACCACGCTCAAAGGAGACGTGCAAACAGGTTTTAGTTGGATACAGTCCCGAGCCACATAGAGGCAGTGAGCGGATCGTCGGGGATTCGTCTCTCCTGGTATTGGGGGTTGATGTCACACAGTGCATGGGTGGCCATCACTAGAAATTCTCGGCCGGGGTAGTGGAGAATTACTGATTTGGATCAGTAGTTTCTCAGGAGGTGATGGGATTCATACCGACACGAATTATCGCGTTATTAGGGGTCTGACTTTATCCACCCCCCTAGACTCGATATGCGATACTCTTAGACGAACGGACCGGACTGTACGGATATTGTCACTGTAAGGCTCAGTAAGATTTCTGGATGAGTTCACTCGTCGGCTTCCCTTCCAATCAATATATAGGCAACCGTTACGTACAGCTAGTACCTCTGACGTGCTAGTGGTTATACCCAGTGCCAGTGTGTTGATGAGTCATTAGAGTCCCCCCCACACAGTTTCCCAAGTTCGGGCGAAACGTTGTAGAGGCCGTATGGATTTCTGGCAGGGTTCGGAAAATGCACGTGCGTTTACGCACGTGTCATATTTCGGGCAGATAATACCGGTGGGCTTTGGTTTAATCCGGATCCGAGTATTATACTGTGTAGATATAATATCTTTGTCTTAGTTTCATTTGTATTCGGTCGTAATACAGATGCGGGTATGTTTATACTGTTACGGGGTTATCCTGAAATTCGTTTCGAGATCGCTTTTGGAAGTTGCCAGTTTCCAGTTTTCTATCACCCGTATTTAACATTCGGTTAAATGCGGATTTATCTTTTCTTCTTTTGGGTGAGTCATGAGTGTGGAAGCTTCTAGATGGTGACTATGCTAGTGAGTCATTAGTGCATTTAATGATGGATGATGACTTGGTTAATGATTCATTGTTTACCATTAATGTTTGTGTTAGGTGTTATTGTGACTCATTCTCTTCATTAATGTTATGGTTACCTTCCTAAGCTCCTACACTCACCTCCCCACCTTCATAAGTGGTCGGCCCCTCTTGGAAATGATTATGGTTGTTCATTTTGAAAAAGATTATGATAGTTTTGGTGCATACAAATTAGATGTGATCAATTTATAACTTACCCGATTCCAAAAGGCAACTTCATTAACCCTTCGTCCATAGCTTTGGACGAAGCGAGACAAAGTGTTCTACTCATTCTCTACATCAATCTTGGTCATCTCTTTTAGCAAACTTGATGATCGAGTTGCCTCGGTTCAAAGGCGGGAGCCCGTTTAAAGATCCGTCGACGTGGTTCCACCTGGACGAGAAGACTGGATATTCAGGAGATCGGAGCAGCCGCAACAAAGCATGGGATGATGGTTGAAGACCGAAGGACTCGGATCGTTCGGTATAACATTTCTACCCACTTTGTAGTTTGTTAGTTTAGCTTTAATGGCAGATCCGGGTTATAGTATACGATAGCACCAGTCAAAAAGTTTTTGTTCGGCATTTGGCGTCTGTTAGACGGCCGGGGCGCTACCGTGTACTTACACTACGCATCTGCGGTAGGCTCTATAATGTATGTGATGTTATGTACCGACCAGATGTAGCATATGCATTAAGCGTTGTAAACCGGTATCAGTCGGACCCAGGGGAGATACACTGGATAGCAGTAAAGAACATTCTCAAGTACCTGAGAAGGACTAAAGAGATGTTCTTGGTGTATGGAGGAAAAGACCTCCAGATCGAGGCCTTTGCTGACTCCAGCTTCCAGAGTGACAAGGATGACTCCAAGTTCATGTCGGGTTATGTCTTTACCCTCAATGGAGGGGCGGTTTGCTGGAAGAGCTCCAAGTAGGAAACCGTTGCTGACTCAACTATGGAAGCGGAGTACATAGCTTCTTGCGATGCCGCAAAGGAAGCTGTCTGGATGAAGAAGTTCCTCAGGGAGCTTCAGGTGGTTCCTACCATTGTTGATCCAATACCGCTGTATTGTGACAACAACGACGCTATAGCTTTAACGAAGGAACCCAGGTCCCATCAGAAGTCCAGACACATTTTGAGGCGGTATCACCTGATCAGGGAGATCGTAGATGTAACGTTTTGAAAATCGTTTCGATGAAATTTCGAAAAAAAATCGGTAAAATAAGGGGGTTTTCTGTAAAAAGTCAAAATACAAATATCTTATTATAAAAATTAAATATACATATTCTAACTATGTAATTAATAGTAATTGGTGTTTATTGAGCCACTGGTGAAATTTCAAATTTTCTGGAAAAAAAAATTATTTTATTATTATTTTAAGCCGTCACTAATACATTTAATTAGGAAAAATTACAAACTGGAATGGGTTGAAACAAATTTTGTGCATCATAAAATATTAAACAAAATTTTATCATGTGGTTTTTGAAACGAAATCGTTTGCCAAAACGGTTTAGAAATTATTGATGAAAAAAATGCTTTTTTTTTTAGTGTAAATGGATGTTGGGGTATTGTATTTGTCATTTTCCTTCACCCCACACTCACACACTACACCAATTCCCCTCCTTGGCTGAATTTTCAGCAGCCACATCCCCCATGTCCCCACTTCTTTTGATAAAAGAAAAGAAAATCAAGAGAATAGAATAAAGGAAATATTAAATAAAGAGGTATGGTGTTAGATAATGGTGACTTGGACTTTTCCTTGACTTTACAAACACCCCCACACCCTCTCTTCTCCCCCTCCTCAATTCTGGCCGAGCCCCCCCTTTGTGCAGCCCCCCAATTTCCCCCCTCTCATTTCAGCACAAAATTCCATCAAAAATCCACAAATTTACTCACAAATTCAAAGCAAACTCTAAATCCAAGCTTTACCCATTATTCTTTAGCCAATTTAGTATGGATCTTGGGGGATGGAAGCAAGTTTGGGAGGCTAAGCTTCATGTTTGATCTCTTGATCATGAGGTATAAAGTTTCATCCAAATTTGTTAATTGTTAATTGTATGTTTGAATCTAGTTTTAATTAGATGTTTAATTATGGAATTAATTAAAATTTAACTTTCAAGAGAAGGGTTTGAAATTCAAGTTAGGTTTTTGTTTTAGAGTTGGGTTGTGATCAATTGTGCATGGTTGTGTGATATGGGCTAGCATCTTAAAACTTGTTAAAACTAATCTAATTGCTAGTTTGCAAATTGTTAGTTTAAATTTGTAATAATTGTACAAATATTGCAAACTAGTTTTTTTAGAATTGATGGAAATGAGTGATTTTAAAATCTAATTAACATTGGTATGACATAATTAAGATGTTTAATGAACATTATAGCCACTGGAATTGTTAAAATATTTAGATTGGTTAAAACACCAAGTTTTGAACTAAAAAGGTAACTTTTGCTAACTAGATTTTGGTTTAATGTAATTTAGCAAGATTAAAAATCTAGTAAATGTTTATGTGGCCTAATTAAGATAATTAGTAGGTATTGTGACCACTAGTTTGCTAGAACATCAAGACTTGTAGTAAAACGGTTAACGACCCCTTTACTAGGCTTTTTGGAAATAAACCGATTTGATCAATTTATTGGTTTTGATGATTTGCATCCTATTTCATATATTTTAGTGACTTATAAAACAACGATTGGTACGTTTGGTGTTTTTCTCGATCAATCGGCGTGTGTACACCGATGTCAAGGGTTTTTGGGTTGATTTGAGAAAGCAACCATAGGTTTTGACCTATGTGGGATTCGTGAGTAGTTTTGGTCATGAGTCGGATTTTAATGCGATACGGTGCGTTATGATATGTAGGTACCCCATGTGGACTTCGAGACGACAAGAAAGCGCGTGGCGACGTCGGCACCGGCGAGCGATGACCAAGTGAGTAAATTTATATCTACGGGGAGAAGTCGGGTGGATGGCGTATAGCACCCTCGCAGTTCGTGGTGATGTATACGAATACGTATACACACATATATATATATATATTGTTTATATATTGTTTGAGTGCATTGATGATAATATGGATATTTGGTGTTCTTGGATATTTAGTGTCGCGAAATCCTAGAGTTGTGGTCGCACCACGTATGCACACACCCACCCATACTTGCATACTTTCTTCTTTCATTTGCGCTTATACAGGAATACATAGTTATGTGTTCACATGGGTATGGGACTATGTGTTCACATACGGATTTGAGGATGATACTTGGGTTTGAGATGAGTCGATGAGATTTGTATTGAGGTTGTGAATTCGGTGATATGACAGGATTCGTATTTGAGATACGACATTGTAACGTTTTGAAAATCGTTTCGGTGAAATTTCAAAAAAACGGTAAAATAAGGGGGTTTTCTGTAAAAATTCAAAATGCAAATATTTTTATTATAAAATTAAATATACATATTCTATCTATGTAATTGCTAGTATTTGGTGTTTATTAAGCCACTGGTGAAATTTCAAATTTTCTGAAATTTTTTCCGAAATTAATTATTTTAATATTATTTTAAGCCGTCACTAATATATTTAATGAGGGAAAATTACAAATTGGAATGAGTTGAAACAAATTTTGTGCATCATAAAACATTAAATAAAATTTTATCATGTGGTTTTTGAAACGAAATCGTTTGCCAAAACGGTTTAGAAAATTATTGAAGAAAAAGGGCTTAAATGGTGAAAATAAGTTAAATGGAGATTTGGGGTATTATATTTATCATTTTCCCTCACCCCACACACACACCCACACTCACACAACCCCATATTCAGCAGCCCTCTCCAAGTGTTCCTCACTTATTGATAGAAGAAAAGAAATCATGAGAAAGAAAACAAAGGAAGTGAGAAAATAGTAAAAAGAGTATAGTCTTTTGTTGACTTGGTCTTCTTTTCTCCCATTGACTTCACCCACCCCCACACCACACCTCACTCCTCTCCTCCCTTGGCCGAATCTGAACTGTTGGCAGCCCCCCATTTTTCTCCAAGTCCTCATCTTCCTTCACCTCCAAATTCATTCAAAAATCAACCAAAATCAACAAAAATCAAAGCAAACTCAAAATCTAATCCCTACCCATTTCTCATTAGCCAAACTTGCATGGATCTAGGGAATAAGTTGGCATTTTAGAGGCTTTGATTTCCATATTTGATCTCTTGATCATGAGGTATAATTCTAACCTTTTTCTTAATTTGTTGGTTATTGCTTTAATTTAGCTTAATTAGGAAATTAATTATGGTTCTAATTGAAAGATTTGAGTTTCAAGAGAAGGATTAATTTATAGTTAGGATTTTTTTGTTGGGTGTTTATGGATGCATAGTGTAATTCATCATATTGTGAAATGAAAAACCTAATCTAATTGCTAGTTTGCAAATTGTTAGGTTGAAATTGTGGTAATTACACTAATTTGCAAACTAGGTTTTGGAATTTAATTGAAAATGTTAGATTAAAAATCTAAATATGTTTTTCATGACTTCATTAACATTTTAAAGTGTAGTTTAATGTTATAGATCATGCAAATCCAAGCTAGATTGTAGTTTGTGCATTTTTGCTATGAAATTATTAAAATTGGTTATGTTTGCAAACTAGATTTTTGAGATTGATATTAAGAATTAAGTTTAAAATCTAATTAACATTGGTATGACTTAATTAAGATGGTTAGTGAGCCTTATGGCCATTAGTTTTGTTAAAACATCATGTTTTGTACAAAAACGGGTAAATTTTGCTTGCTAGATTTTCGGAAAAATAGCTTTTAAAGTGAGTTTGAGGTTTTTGTGAATTGCAACCTATTTCGTATTATAATTAGTGCTTGTGATTGTACAAATGAGTGTGTTTGGGTTTTTCTCGATGGTTTGGCGTTTGTACGCCGACGTCGAGGGTTTTTAAGTTGATTTGTGGAAGCAAACCATAGGTTTTGACCTATGTGGGATTCGTGAGTCGTTTTGGTCATGAGTCAGATTTTAATGCGATACGATGCGTTATGATATGTAGGTACCCCATGTGGACTTCGAGACGACAAGAAAGCGCGTGGCGACGTCGGCACCGGAGAGCGAGGACCAGGTGAGTAGATTTATATCTACGGGGAGAAGTCGGGTGGATGGCGTATAGCACCCCCGCAGTCCGTGGTAGTGTATACGGATGCTTATACACACCAACAATTACTATATGTTATTTGGGATTAATAACGATGTTTAGGATGGATATTGGTGTGTTGGATTATTTTAGTGTTGCGAACCCTAGGGTAGTGTTGCACTACACATACACACCTACTTACTTGCATACATTCCTAGTTTTATGTGCTCATGGGATTCTTTATAGCTATGTGATCACATGGGTATGGGACTATGTGTTCACATACGGATTTGAGGATGATGCTATGTGCTGACGGTATCGGTTTGTACGAGATTGTCGATCTGTAGTCAGATCATAAGTATATTAGTATTGTACTAGACATAGGTCAGTACCCTAGACTATGATCTTGAATAAAGAGGATACCAGAGGAATGGTGTGAGGAATATGATATTGAGCCGTACCCAGATTTGGGGATGCCGTACGACGGATTTACGTACGAGCTATATCTTGATGATTGATCCGCACTCTTGACTTGGGATGTCTGATTGTAGATATGGTATCGGATATGATATTATTGAGGCAGGATCACCGACTAATATATATACAGGTATGTATATGGATCGACTCAGATGTTAGGCGGTTTCCTCACCTGTAGTCCAGCTTGTTAGCTTAGCCCTTTAGTTTAGTTTAGTTGTTAGATTAGATTCGATTCTTACCTATTTCAAAAACTAACGAATCGTGGGTATTTTAAAAGACAGCCCAAGGGATCCTACGGATATTTCAAAAGACGTATCTTTTCATAAAAACACCGTAGCCCCTATTTTCAAAACCCCATGATTCGTGTTATTTCAAAAGGCACCATTTGTAGGACTTATATTAGATTAATGCAGGTTAGTTACAGTTGCGTCTAGTATTCAGCTCCCGCTTATTATTGTGGTTCGCTTCGCATCGCATACTTATGTTATAATTTCTTATTGCAATGTTGATATCATATTGTTAGGACACCAGCACCATTACCGATGATGCGTATGTACCACGTACACTTACTTGCCGGCTCACACACATCTTCATCGGTAATTGCCATGTCACGTACACCTTAGAAAATATTATTTCTTGACTTAGCTTGTTAGTTAGTAATTTGACATGATATTAGTGTACCTGCCTTATATGCCAGCTTAACATTGTAGTTATTACTTGTCACTTCATGCATACTGTTATTCATTGTTATGCCTATATTCATGGTTTTACATGCTATTGATGATTTGGATTCGGATTTCCATGAAATTTTCTGGATTTAGGGGGAAAACCGCAAAACTTATATAAACTGATTTCTCTCTTTTTAAATAAAAAGTGTGGTTTTTCCCATGATGTATGAGTCGTCCACCATGAGTTTGCTGATGGATTTCGATACCCGATTCGAGGAGACGGATGAACCATTTTGGGTACATGGTGGACCCGGTAAGGTACCCCGGGGCAAGAAGCGCATGATGATGACGATGTGAGCCTGGCAGGGGAGCACTACCTACCGGTGATTTTACCCGACGCGTCGGATATCCGGAGGATACCGTCGTGGTCTTGAGATGGATGGTAGGGGCCGGTCTGGACTGACGGCGCCCTAGATATTGTGATTGAGACATTGAGATTTTGAGATATTGAGGTACAGAGACTGTGATACAGAGATATCGAGATATTGGGATTACGTTTTGTGCCGATGCTAGGCACTGTTTTATGCTGATTTCATTATGATACCTCATTTTAAAAATACAAAGGAAATCTCACTAAATTATGAAAACAGTTCTTCATTTACATGTATTCTGTTTTCATGCATTCATACCTCATTCATATGATATATTGCTACCTGAGGCACTGACACGGGCACATGAGATTACACTCGGGTTAGATATTTACCCTAGCCTTGTTATAGGTTGCATGTTATATATATAATTGAGGATATATTATGATCTTTGACCTAGGTTGCGTTATTTATGCGATTTCTTTCCGTAGATGTTTTTCTATTCACGAGTTGGCAACTCACCCCCGTTGTGCCCCAGTTTCTTGCAGGTTTGCCGTACAGGTTTCATTACGGCTTGCGGGCATAGTTTCCTTCGGGTGATTTGCTAGTAGGTGGGTTTACTTGTATCGTACCCCCATTATATATCTTGTATATTATTATTCTGTTGTATCTAGAAGTTCCATCAACCAAACATGTATTTATTTGAGATAGAGACCAGTGATGTTATTCTTTCGACCTTAGAGTCGCGCGTTATATTTCTGTGGTTTTCTTGTGGTTTTGAGTTTCCTTTTGAATTTTGATCCTCGCCGTTGGCGTTGTATATTATATTGCTTGTGTAGTTGTGACCGTCGATTGACGAAGAGCTAGCTCCCGCTTGGGGATGCCTTTTTATTGATTTCGTATACTATTCATGTTGTATCCCGTTTGGGGGCCAGTATTTACAAACCAGACTCTGCCGAAATTTTCGGGAAATATTTGATGTTTTTTTTTAAAAACCGCATAATTCGGCTTATGCTATTAAAACTACTTGTTTTAAATTGGTTTTCCTTCACTCTACTACTTTTCTTGGTTTGGGTTTCTGGGTTTTCGGCTTACTTAGGTTACGTACGCCTCGAGACGTTCGTAATTTAAGTGCCGGTCATATTCTGTACTTTCAGGACGTGACAGACATGACGTTGTAGCGGGTCCTTTGACGTAGTGTTTCACACACGTGCATGCATACGTAGGTGGTATCAGTATTGTACTAGACATAGATCCGTACCCGGATTATGATCTTTGATAAAGGGGATACCAGATGAATAGTGTGATGAATGTGATATTGACCCGTACCCAGATGTGGGGATGCCGTACGACGGATTTACGTACGAGCTATATATTGATGATAGATCCGCACTCTTGACTTGGGATGCCTGATTATAGATATGGTATCGGATGTGATATTATTGAGGCAGGATCACCGACTATACATATACAGGTATGTATATGTATCGACTCAGATGATAGGCGGTTTCCTTACCTGTAGCTCAGCTTGTTAGTTCAGCCGTATAGTTTAGCGTAGTTGTTAGATTAGATTAGACTCCTACCTATTTCAAAACTAACGAATCGTGGGTATTTTAAAAGACAGCCCTAGGGATCCTACGGATATTTCAAAAGACGTATCTTTTCATAAAAACACCGTAGCCCCTATTTTCAAAACCCCATGATTCGTGTTATTTCAAATGGCACCATTGTTTAATATTTAGCTCCCGCTCATTTTGGTTGCTCGCTCCGCATCACATACTTACATTGTTATTTCATATTGCATTATTGATATTATGTTGTTAGGACATCCGCACCATTACCGATGATGCGTATGTACCACGTACACTTACTTGTCGGCTCACACACATCTGTAAGTGCACGGCGGCGCCCCGGCCGTCAATCCGACGGTCAAATCAGGAAGCGGTGATAAACTTTAATTTTGCGAACTTAGCAAACCGGCACCACCGCGCACTAAACACCCGGATCGGACCATTAAACTAGTTCTAGCTAACTACAAGACGGGTTAGAGATATACCGAATGATCCGAGTCCTCTGGTCTTCTCGTCGTCGTCCCGATCTCCTGCGGAAACTCCGGTCGTCGCCTCCTCGCCGGAAGGGCACCACATCGCCTGCATCTTTTACGGGCTCCCACCTCAATACCGAGGCAACTCGGGCGCGAAGTTGGCTGGCCGACGCGTCCAAGATTTACTGTAGAATGTGTAGGGTTGAAGCTATGTCTCATTTGGGGTTTTGTTGCCTTTGAAGATGATGGAGGAATCAAGATAAGAAAAATGGTGCTTGCATTTTTCTTAACATGAAAAGAGATCAAAATGCTACACTCTCAAAGATGAAGCTCTCATCTTTTTTTCTTCTCTCAAGTGTGTTCTACCATATCAAAATGAGAATGGTGGAGGAAGGAATACAAAATGCAAGAGGGAGGTGAGTGTAGTAAAAGGTAAGAGGTGACCATATCCAAACATCATCATAACCAACTCACATCAAACTCTAATCACCTTTTAGTGATGTAAAGAGAATCAAATGATGGTTGAAAAGAAAAGATGCCATCATAATCAAAACATTTGCAAGAAACACCCTCCACAATTGTTATTTGCAAACTTGTAAATAACCCCCTCCATCGGAAAAGTCCGGCCGGGAAAGAACAAAGGAAAACCGGCCGGAACGGAAAGCAAACTGGCAACTCCAGAAAACTGGTCCCGTAATAAATTACAGGAAAGCCCTGATACTGTGCATACACACCCGCATCTGTATTCCGTCCGGATACAAATGCAATGAGACAAAATCTAAACAGTACTATACTAGGATCCGGCTTAAACCAAAGCCGGCTAGTAATATCCGTTCGATCCTGATCCGTGCAATACCGCACGTATCCGATCGAACCTTTCCATATCTCCATACGGCCTCTACAGCGTTTCGCCCGAAAGCTTGAGTAACTGAAAGTGTGGTGGACTCTAAAGACTCGTCAATACTATGGTTGTGGATTTAACCACTAGCACGTCAGAGGTATAAGCCAATACGTGACGGGCCACCAGCTATTGACCAAAAGGGACATCGATGAGCGAACTCATCCTGACACCCTACTGAGCCTGTCAGTGACAATATCCGTACAGTCCGGTCCGTTCGTCTATGAGCATCGCATGTCGGGCCTAGGGGGTTGGTAAAAGTCAGACCCCCAAAAGCGGTACAAGTCGTGTCGGAGTGTAGCCCAGAACACCCTGAGATACTACTGGAATACCTACCAGTAAATCTCCTGCCTTGGCCAAGGACTTCGTGTAATGGCTCTCCTAGACACAGCGCGACCTCACCCCCAATACCGGGAGAGACGAACCCCTGAAGATCCGCTCACTGCCTCCATGTGGCTCGGGACTGTACCTAACTAAAACCTGTTTGCACGACTCCTTTGAGCCGTGGTAGGGTAGTAATCAAAGCACAGTGGGAACTCACACGAGACAAATGACGATCCCCAGGTCGATGAACTAACCTGTACACATGTCACCTGGGAACTGCTATCTGACGTCAGGTATAAGACCAACTAGCATGTTCCCGGCGAGTCCTGTCCGGTGTACTCATAACCCAATGAGCACCTGTATAAATCTTAGGTGAACCAACTGACACCAGTGGCTTGTGAGACCGGCCACCGCCCCTCGTCGGGGTCTCGACTGTATACACTAGTCTACTCTAGAGAATCGATGCCCTGTCTCGAGACTCCTACGACTAGGGACCTTTTAAGGATGTGCTTATAGATTCCAGCTCTCACTTATATGATCGCCCTCATACTGCTGGCAGTCAAGCAAGAATCCTATGGGCTCTATCAACGTGCAATAGCGACATGTCAGGTCACCTAAAGCAGTACACGATGATAAAGGTAAACCAGATAGCATACTATCATCTCGAGTAAGACTGTCCTACCGGGATAGGTCCTCCCTCAATCATTGTAATCACGTGCCTGTGATCCAATAATTGACTCTGAGGGCACTATCTCCAACAATCTCCCACTTGCACTCAAGGCTAATTATTGCGATGTCGGATACTCACAGCCCGTGTGATACCGAACACCCAACTCCTCTACTTGTCAGTCTCACAAAACTCGTTTGCGAAACTATTGCGTTCGAGGAATAGCCTCAGTGAGTGGATCCGCCTGTGGTGTTTCTTTCTATGTCTCTCTCTATCTCAAGTTCGCGGAGAAAGTCATCTCCCGAAATGAGCAATACCTGTCTTAGAATGTCTGGATGTCTGATGGGACCTAGCTCATAAATGAACTCCAAATCCAAACTCTTAGACTGTATCGTCAACTGAACTTAATCAGTATCCTGCGCTATGCCACCCTCAGTATTGCCTTGGACCACCTGTCCAAAATGCTGCCCCTCGTCAGAAGGAAAACTATAACTCTGACAACCTCCCTGTCGTCCAGGTCACCTTGGAAGCCTGGAATGATAACTGCCTCCCAAATGAGGATGTCGTTATCATATCCTTAGAACATCCACTTATGTTCTAAAACTGCTTCCGACTGTTCCTCCACGATTGGATCAATATCAACTTATTGCATCTAGTGCAAGAACAACATCTGGTGTGGTACTTGACATCTCATGATTGACTCAATTGCCTAAGCAAGTGATCTGCCAATCATGCACATCCCTCTCTACTTTAGTCTATAAGACACCTTTAGAGAGGGTGACTCCATCACCTGCAGGTACACTACCGTGCCAGGAGTCGTCCATTCTAAATACTCTTAGAATGCTGTCAAAGTACCCTGATTGGGAAACCACCCAAATCTAGATCTAAAACCATAGATCTAGTAACCAGTATGTCTGATATAATGTCCAAGTCCTTTGTGGAGAAAGCACTTTGTGACGACCAAAGTATAACTGATCGTAGTATAGGAATTTCTTTTCCTACTCTGTGTATGTCATCCAAATACCAGGATATCACACCCTACTACCTTCTCAACAGATCCATCCCCTATTCTGATGACGTCAAACCTATGACTGTCACATCAGAAATAGATGATCTGTCTCCGCTATATTTGCTTTAGTCTATAAATAGACATAAGCCTGATGTCCACCAATGCTTCCGCTGCTCCCACTGACTACGACAACCCTCTGGCAGAGTCATATAGACGTGCACTTCTAAAGCTAGTTTAGAACGACGCTATACTCATCCTCCTGCCGGGTCTCGCAGCCTGGAACAACAACAATGGCAAGTGTGGGTAAACAAGAACTTCCCTGCCACCGTCCTTGAGGCTACCGGAGCACCTCTCGGGTGCCTGAGGTTACCCACCGTATCGGCGGAGTGGCCAATGGAATGTCAATCCAGATTGAATCTTTAGGTTCCTTATCAAATCTTCAGTAATCGTTTGCGGTTCTGGAATCACTTCCAGTTCTACCATACTCCCACTACTGTTTTTGAAAAATCCATTTTTAATAAAACTGTGGCGAGTCTAGAACAATATTTCTATTGATCTGCCATATGGTAGAAAATCAACCCTCGTCATAGCCTGGGTCAACCCACAAACAGCAATTACAGAAACGTGTCTTGAGTTATCCAGAGTCTGGTTTTAATCATAAGCCAGACAACTCCCTGTACCTTAACAACGTTAAGATATGAACTGTTCTATATCCAATATAGAACCAGAGGAACTGATTTAATTGAACCAGATTCAAATCATGCAGCTGTCTCCAGTGCATGTCTACTAAATGGAGAGAGGCCGATCAGCGTTACTCAACTTAGGAATGCTTCCAATTATGAGTAACCTGAAAGAGAAGCAATTTCTCTTTATCATTACTATCAACTGAACACCATACATAAGTATCTACATCTTCGATCACTTTGAAGAATCCCGATACTTGCAATACCTGGTTCTCTACTTTATTCAAATACCTATAACTTCTCAAAATTCGGACCCTGTGTTTCCACGAAACACTTGTCTAAAAACTAGAGAAGTCATAAGTAAACCGAATATAATATGAGGACCAACCCCTCTGTCCTGATAGACCCTGGACAACATACAATACTCTGTATAAGTCCCTTGAGTTTGATGACTCATTCACTGTGTGTCGTAGGTTGAAAACTGTACTTTTGGTTAAGAAGAATTACACCGCTGTTCAATGCTCCTTACCTAACCATCCACTGATATAGGTAAATGTCGTAGACATAATTTCAAAAAGGCATATCTCACTCTATGAAAATAGACGTACAGATATATCGATTTGAAATTGGTGCATAACAGCGGATATTCAAAACCAAATATTTGCCGACCGGCAAACAGCCCAGGTGATTTCCTCAAATATCACCGATTACAACGAATCCCGATATAATGAGGATGATCACCCAATTCCCAAAAACTTACTCCCACTCATCATCTGTAAAACCATACAGATGTGAGAATCCTACCTGGTAAATACATACCCTGGAGCAAGTGTCTAATCGGGAAATCAGTTTTCCTTTAACAGTACACAGTGAAACTGAAACATTGAAATGTTTCGATGGGGTATCCTGGTATTCCTAGTAATGCCTCTTCCATTATCCAGATTCACAACTGTAACCGTGTAATTCTTTTCCACCTTTCCAAATCCCTTTATATGTCTTTAGTCATTACCTTCTGCACACCCCTTTAGGCCAAATGGTTTTCTTCCTTCCCTACCGTTCGGCACCAGCCTATGGTTTGGAAGAAGACTATCCAATAAGCATAAAGGGTGTACTGTCCTAATCCTAGGAGCACTCGCAACGCGAGAGAAGGTGAAGATAAAAGACACCTGAATGTACTTTATTCCTATTTCTCCTGAACCAGGATCTATCCCCGAACTGGAACAAGTTCCTTTCGAGTTCGTATATAACCATACGATGGATTATCCAATAAACTGGGATCTTCGTAGTGATACGGAGTGTCCTGGAGAAATATAAAGGTGATTTAGGATTGGCGAAGAAATACTTGGTTTGGTCGTGAATAGCAGTCGCAATTTACTTTGCCCTCTTACTAATCCCTTTCTTTGTCTTAACTTAATACCTTCTGTACACCGTTTAGGCTAATTGGTTTTCTTCATTCCCTACCGGTCGGCACCAGCCTATGGTTTGGAAGAAGACTATCCAATTTGCGTAATAGGTGTACTACTCCTAAACCAAGGAGTACTCGCAACCTGAGAGAAGGTGAAAAGAAAAGACAACTGAATAGTCCTATTCTTTTTCTCCAGAACCAGAAACCATCCTCGAAGTCCTTCGAGTTCGTATATAACCATACGATGGTTTTGTCCAATGGAAGTGGACGTTCGTAGTAATACGGGGTGTCCTGGAGAAAAGGGTAAAAGTAGGAGTGGCAATGAGGTCTGCAACTCTGACAATCCGAAAGCCAGTGTTAAGAAGGTTCGGTCAACTTGGTCACTGGGTCATAATCTTAGGGTCGGGTCAATGGTCGCTGCCGAAGAGAGAGAGAAAAGAAACGCTCAGCGTGCACTCTATCCTAGATCAGAATGGTTACCAATTTATCTAATCTGGAAACCTCCCACTGTACCTCAAATTCTCCTCCAAACCTGAAAGAAGAATTAGTCGGGGTCACCCGAGGAGTAAACCAACTCATCAGTGGGAATCGGGATCCAACTATCATCGCATGATAACGTGACGGAATCCGCTCACGCTATCACACTCCAGAAGGTAGCGCATATCTGGCAAGTTTCAGTTCTTTTGAAACTCCTAATGTGATTTCTGCCCCATGCTCTTATGACCTTGACAAAGGTCAACAAATCATAAGTTACATGTCAAGTTCCACCCGTCATTGTCCAGGTTAATTTGAACCCACCCGTACAAGCCCTTGACGAAGGTCAACGAGGCTATACGACTGTCCCAAACCAACACATCTATCTATGCAGCAGAAAGGCAATAAGCAGCTACCATGCACTATGCCTTCACGAAGGTCAACAAACATAGCATGAATACTACGTGCTACCCGTCTGAAACGACGGAGGGCTATGAATGGTTTCTGGCGAAAACCTTTAACGTAATGAACTTGATATCGTTGAAGGAACGGATAGCTTTTAGAAAATATAGTGACGAAAACTTTTGCTAAAGAGGTCACTCCCGGTGAAGGGATCTCGGCTCTTTCCCCGTAGAATGAGGTGCAGGATATTCCAACTGAATACCACGGTGCAAAGCAAAAGTAATCGGCTATAGTGAAGTTAATGCCCTGACGCAAACTTCTGTCCAAGGGGTCACTCCCGGTGAAGGGATCTCGGCCCTTGCCTCGTCGACTGAGGAGCAGGATATTCCAAATGAATACCACGATGCAAAACAAAAGTGAATGTCCTTGCAATAACAGCTTTTTGAAAAGTGTTCCAACAACATCAGAATAGGTTTGTTTTAACTTGCATTGATCCGAATCAACGCAGTCCCATCAATTGATCACACCACAAAGAACGAAAATATACTGATGTACGTATGTGCCATCCGCATTCGCCACTGGGTCCCGTCATTACCCGTTAGGTTAGCTAACTAACGACAGAGCGGGGACTGGACTAGCGCGGATGTAAAACATATACAACATCTACTAATATATATACCAATATATATTATATTCGCTCAAGGCGTGATAAAAATGCAACATCACAGAAATGTACAGCATCACAGAACAATACAGATATCTGGGATCCCCGGGTTTCACAGAGCCACTACTGAAACCCGACGTTCCCCTGGTCGTGTGGATAGCCTGTGCAATGAAATCCTAGACCCCTACGGGCGCGGCAAGTTACCCGCCAAAACCTGAAGCGAGGCATCCCCCTTCAGCGCCGTGAATGGACCACCCAGCACTTCATGGAATCCGGTAACTTGGGCACCCCTCCTGGGTCAACCTGTACCCCCTAAGAGTGCGGCAAATAGCCCGCCAATTCTAGAGTGAAGCCCTCTCCGTCCCAATGCCATGAGATGCGGGCTTGTTGCCCTCCAGAACCCGGCTATCCATGCACCCCTCCACGGGGTAATCCTAGTACAGAAAGTAAAGTATACATACAACGGGTACATCGACCGCAACCAGGTCGTGCCCCAAAAGAATAATACAATCAGGCAGTGACGGCAGTCCACATGTCGGACGCTCGCCCCGCAATATCAAATGTACATAATACAACCACAACTGTACTAGCATTGCAAACAGGCTATCCCCCACGACCGATCCGCAACATCACAGCAAAATCACAAAACATCAACGTGAAAGTCACGTTCGCAAATCCGTCTAACCGGGCTATAGCAGTTAGACTGGATTTACCGATCGAGTGACATTCACGGTCGCAGATATAATGTAAATACTGTGAAAAATGTGTTTAAAATATCCGATCGATCAAATAATTAACAAGTGGGCCCCCAAGCAATACTGTAGCACTCACAGAAATTCTGGGCCCAATTTTAATATTCCAAAACCCCTAAAATCAGCCCAGAAGCCCACTGGAGAAATTGGACACATTGAGGACACCAATCTGCGGCGGAACCGCGGCCCAAGGGGGGTTTGGCCGCGGTTCCGCGATTCAGTGATCAACTCACTGCGTCGAATTTTTACAGCAGTCTTATAATTTCCAGTACATTAGTTTTTTACAACCTGAAAAATTTTTGGAGTTCAAAAAATTTCGACAGAAAACTGATGTGAGGAAAAACGCGGGTTTTTGGAATTTTGGTCGATCGGAAATGCAAACACATCAAACAAAGCTAGACTAAGTTAATGGCGAGGCTCTGATACCACTGTAAGTGCACGGCGGCGCCCCGGCCGTCAATCCGACGACCAAATGCGGAAGCGGTGATAAACTTTAATTTTGCGAACTTAGCAAACCGGCACCACCGCGCACTAAACACCCGGATCGGACCATTAAACTAGTTCTAGCTAACTACAAGACGGGTTAGAGATATACCGAATGATCCGAGTCCTCCGGTCTTCTCGCCGTCGTCCCGATCTCCTGCGGAAACTCCGGTCGTCGCCTCCTCGCCGGAAGGGCACCACATCACCTGCATCTTTTACGGGATCCCACCTCAATACCGAGGCAACTCGGGCGCGAAGTTGGCTGGCCGACGCGTCCAAGATTTGCTGTAGAATGTGTAGGGTTGAAGCTATGTCTCATTTGGGGTTTTGTTGCCTTTGAAGATGATGGAGGAATCAAGATAAGAAAAATGGTGCTTGCATTTTTCTTAACATGAAAAGAGATCAAAATGCTACACTCTCAAAGATGAAGCTCTCATCTTTTTTTCTTCTCTCAAGTGTGTTCTACCATATCAAAATGAGAATGGTGGAGGAGGGAATACAAAATGCAAGAGGGAGGTGAGTGTAGTAAAAGGTAAGAGGTGACCATATCCAAACATCATCATAACTAACTCACATCAAACTCTAATCACCTTTTAGTGATGTAAAGAGAATCAAATGATGGTTGAAAAGAAAAGATGCCATCATAATCAAAACATTTACAAGAAACTCCCTCCACAATTGTTATTTGCAAACTTGCAAATAACCCCCTCCATCGGAAAAGTCCGGCCGGGAAAGAACAAAGGAAAACCGGACGGAACGGAAAGCAAACTGGCAACTCCAGAAAACTGGTCCCGTAATAAATTACAGGAAAGCCCCGATACTGTGCATACACACCCGCATCTGTATTCCGTCCGGATACAAATGCAATGAGACAAAATCTACACAGTACTATACTAGGATCCGGCTTAAACCAAAGCCGGCTAGTAATATCCGTTCGATCCTGATCCGTGCAATACCGCACGTATCCGATCGAACCTTGCCATATCTCCATACGACCTCTACAGCGTTTCGCCCGAAAGCTTGAGTAACTGAAAGTGTGGTGGACTCTAAAGACTCGTCAATACTATGGTTGTGGATTTAACCACTAGCACGTCAGAGGTATAAGCCAATACGTGACGGGCCACTAGCTATTGACCAAAAGGGACGTCGATGAGCGAACACATCCTGACACCTACTGAGCCTGTCAGTGACAATATCCGTACAGTCCGGTCCGTTCGTCTATGAGCATCGCATGTCGGGCCTAGGAGGTTGGTAAAAGTCAGACCCCCAAAAGCGGTACAAGTCGTGTCGGAGTGTAGCCCAGAACACCCTGAGATACTACTGGAATACCTACCAGTAAATCTCCTGCCTTGGCTAAGGACTTCGTGTAATGGCTCTCCTAGACACAGCGCGACCTCACCCCCAATACCGGGAGAGACGAACCCCTGAAGATCCGCTCACTGCCTCCATGTGGCTCGGGAATGTACCCAACTAAAACCTGTTTGCATGACTCCTTTGAGCCGTGGTAGGGTAGTAATCAAAGCACAGTTGGAACTCACACGAGACAAATGACGATCCCCAGGTCGATGAACTAACCTGTACACATGTCACCTGGGAACTGCTATCTGACGTCAGGTATAAGACCAACTAGCATGTTCCCGGCGAGTCCTGTCCGGTGTACTCATAACCCAATGAGCACCTGTATACATCTTAGGTGAACCAACTGACACCAGTGGCTTGTGAGACCGGCCACCGCCCCTTGTTGGGGTCTCGACTGTATACACTAGTCTACTCTGGAGAATCGATGCCCTGTCTCGAGACTCCTACGACTAGGGACCTTTTAAGGATGTGCTTATAGACTCCAGCTCTCACTTATATGATCGCCCTCATACTGCTGGCAGTCAAGCAAGAATCCTAGAGGCTCAATCAACGTGCAATAGCGACATGTCAGGTCACCTAAAGTGTAGTAAGCTTGTCTCAAGTGGGTAGTGAAGTTGCCTTGTATGTATGTGGAGGAGAAAGAAGAACTTTGGAGAGTAGTGAGGGATTTTTGAAGCAAGCCAAATGAGATGAAGAATTTACCATACCAAAAGAATTCCTCTCTCTCTCTCTCCCTCCTAATGTGGCCGGCCTCTCTTGTGGTGGGTGGAAAAAAGAATGAATCAACCACAAGAGGAGAAAAATGCAAGATAAAGATAAGGAAAAATGGTCACCTCAAAGTCTATCATTTCTCATCTCATTCTAATCTCATAAATGCATAGGATAAGAAGGAAAAAGAATCTCATGATGAATATCTATCATAATCTTTTCAAATGCAAGAAACCCTTCCTCAATAAGTTATTTGCACTCTTGCAAATAACCCCCTCCATCGGAAAGTCCGGCCGCGAAGGAACAAAAGAAAACCGGCCGGAACGGAATGCAAACTGGAAACTTCAGAAAACTGATCCCGTAATAAATTACAGGAAAACCCCGCGACTGCATATACATGCCCGCATTTGTATTCCCACTAAACACAAATGCAAAGATACAAAACTACACTGTCTAATACTAGGATCCGGCTTAAGCCAAAGCCGGCTAGTAAAATTCGTCCAATCACGATTCGTGCAATACCGCACGTATTTGATCGAACCCTGCAATATCTCCATACGGCCTCCACAGCGTTTCGCCCGAAACCTGAGTAACTGTGTGTGGTGGACTCTAAAGACTCGTCAATACTATGGCTGTGGATTTAACCACTAGCACGTCAGAGGTATTAGCCATACGTGACGGGCCACCAGCTATTGACCAAAAGGGACGTCGATGAGCGAACTCATCTTGACACCCTACTGAGCCTGTCAGTGACAATATCCGTACAGTCCGGTCCATTCGTCTATGAGCATCGAATGGCGGGCCTAGGGGGTTGGTAAAAGTCAGACCCCCAAAAGCGGTACAAGTCGTGTCGGAGTGTAGCCCAGAACACCCTGAGATACTACTGGAATACCTACCAGCAAATCTCCTGCCTTGGCCAAGAACTTTTCATGTACTGGCTCTCCTAGATACAGCGCGACCTCACCCCCAATACCGGGAGAGACGAACCCCTGCAGATCCGCTCACTGCCTCCATGTGGCTCGGGACTGTACCCAACTAAAACCTGTTTGCACGACTCCTTTGAGCCGTGGTAGGGTAGTAATCAAAGCACAGTGGGAACTCACACGAGACAAATGACGATCTCAGGTCGATGAACTAACCTGTACACATGTCACCAGGGAACTGCTATCTGACATCTGGTATAATCCCAACTACCAGGTTTCCGGCGAGTCTTGTCCGGTGTACTCATAACCCAATGAGCACCTGTATACATCTTAGGTGAACCAACTGACACCAGTGGCTTGTGAGACCGGCCACCGCCCCTCGTCAGGGTCTCGAATGTATACACTAGTCTACTCTGGAGTATCGATGCCCTGTCTCGAAACTCCCACGACTAGGGACCTTTTAAGGATGTGCTTATAGACTACCAGCTCCCACGTATATGATCGCCCTCATACTGCTGGCAGTCAAGCAAGAATCGTAGGGGCTCTATCAACGTGCAATAGCGACCTGTCAGGTCACCTAAAGCAGTACACGATGATAAAGGTAAACCAGATAGCATACTATCATCTCGAGTAAGACTGTCCTACCGGGATAGGTCCTCCCTCAATCATTGCAATCACGTGCCTGTGATCCAATAATTGACTCTGAGGGCACTATCTCCAACAACATCTTCATCGGTAATTGCCATGTCACGTACACCCTAGAAAATATTATTGCTTATCTTCGCTTGATAGCTAGTAGTTTGACATGATATTAGTGTGCTTACCTTATATGCCAGCTTAGATATTGTAGTTATTACTGTCGCTTCATGCATACCGCTATTCATTGTTATGCCGCATTCATGGATTCTTCTGCATATATTCACTTTTTACGTGCTATTGAGGTTTTGGATTCGGATTTCCATGAGATTTTCTGGATTTGGGGAAAACCGCAAAATATATACAAACTTCTTCTTTCTCTTTTTAAATGAAAGGCGCGGTTTTTCCCATGATGTATGAGTCATCCACCATGAGTTTGCTGATGGATTTCGAGACCCGATTCGAGGAGTTGGATGAACCGTTTCGGGTACATGGTGGACCCGGTAAGGTACCCCGGGGCAAGAAGCGTGTGATGATGACGATGTGAGCCTGGCAGGGGAGCACTACCTACCGGTGATTTTACCCGACGCGTCGGATATCCGGAGGATACCGTCGTGGTCTTGAGATGGATGGTAGGGGCCGGTCTGGACTGACGGCGCCCTAGATATTGAGATTTCGAGATATTGAGGTACTGAGATTTGATGATACAGGCCAGTCCGGATAGCCGGAGACTGAGGTTTTGAGACATTGAGATTTATGTTTTATGTCGATGCTAGACACTGTTTATGCTGATTTCATTTATGATACCTCATTTTAAAAATACAAAGGAAATCTCACTAATTTATGAAAACAGTTTCTTCATTTACATGTATTCTGTTTTCATGCATTCATACCTCATTCATATGATATATTGCTACCTGAGGCACTGACACGGGCACATGAGATTACACTCGGGTTAGATATTTACCCTAACCTTGTTTAGGTTGCATGTTATATATAATTGAGGATATATTATGATCATTGACCTAGATTGCGTTATTTATGCGATTTCTGTTCGTAGATGTTTTTCTATTCACGAGTTGGCAACTCACCCCTGTTGTGCCCCAGTTTCTTGCAGGTTTGCTGTACAGGTTTCTTTACGGCTTGCGGGCATAGTTTCCTTCGGGTGTTTTGCTAGTAGGTGGGTTTACTTGTATCGTTCCCCCATTTATATAACTTGTATATTATTATTCTGTTGTATCTAGAAGTTCCATCAACCAAACATGTTTTATTTTTGAGATAGAGACCAGTGATGTTATTCTTTCGACCTTAGAGTCGCGCGTTTTATTTTTGTGGTTTTCTTGTGGTTTTGTGTTTTTGATCCTCGCCGTTGACGTTGTATATTATATTGCTTGTGTGGTTGTGACCGTCGATTGACGAAGAGCTAGCTCCCGCTTGGGGATGCCCTTTTATTGATTTCATATACTATTCATGTTGTATCCCGTTTGGGGGCCAGTATTTACAAAGGAGACTCTGCCGAAATTTTCAGGAAATATTTGATGTTTTTAAAAACGCATAATTCGGCTTATGCTATTAAAACTACTTGATTTAAATTGGTTTTCCTTCACTCTACTACTTTTCTTGGTTTGGATTTCTGGGTTTTCGGTTTACTTAGATTACGTACGCCCCGAGACGTTCGTAGTTTAAGTGCCGGTCATGTTCCGTACTTTCGGGTCGTGACAGTAGATCGCCGGGAGATCGAGGTGAAGAAAGTAGATTCGGAGAATAACACTGCAGATCCATTCACGAAGGCCATACCCCAGACTCAGTTCAAGCGGCTGATCGAGATGATAGGTCTTCGATACGCCAGTACATGGCCTTAGTGCAAGTGGGAGATTGTTAGTGTATATGCCCTAGAGGCCATTACTGTATCATACTAGTTTGTATATTACTTATTGGAAGCTTGGGATATTCACAGTTGTATAGATAATCTTGCTCAAAATGGTAGTATGCTACTTGGTTTGTTTCTACTTTAATATGTGCATGTGTTTCTTTTAGCATATTTCTTATACATATTAGTGGAGCCCTTAGGATCTTTGCTTGATTACCAGCGTTGTGATGGCAGTCACACTTATGGGGGCTGGGAAATCTATAACCACATCCTTATACAGGTCCCTAGCCGTAGGATTATCGAGACGGGGCATCGATACTCCGGAGTAGACTAGCGTATGCGCTCCTCATCCCAACATGGGAGATGGTCTGTCCCACGGCCATCAGTACGTCGTACTGGAGATAGTATGCGGGTGCTCGTTAGGTTACGAGTACACTGGACATGACTCATCGGGAACTGTTGGTTGGTACTATACTTATCGTCAGATAACAGTTCCCAGGTGACATGAGTACAGCTTAGTCCGTTGACTTGACACTGTCACTTCGCCTCGAATGTGTTCCCACTGTTCTTTGATTACTACCCTACCACGGCTCAAAGGAGTCGTGCAACCAGGTAGTAGTTGGGTGCAGTCCCAAAGCACTTGGAGGAAGTGACAGTTAGACAGGATTCGTCTCTCCCGGTATTAGGAGTTGATATCGCGCTGTGTCTAGGAGAGCCATTACACAAAGTCCCTGGCCAGGGCAAGCGAGAATTACTGGTAGTGTTTCCAGTAGTTTCTCAGGGTGTTCTGGGCTACACTCCGGCATGACTTGTACCACTATTAGGGGTCTGACGTTTACCGCCCCCCTAGGCCCGCCATGCGATACTCTTAGACGAACAGACCGGACTGTACGGAGATTGTCACATTCAGGCTCAGTAGGAGTTCAGATGGGTTTACCTCATCGGCCTTCTTATCGACATCTACCTGGGGACCGTTACGTACAGCTAGTGCCGCTTGCGGTCTATGGTTAAACCCACTGCCAGCGTAGTGTCGAGTCTTTAGAGTCCCACATAGAGAGTTTCCCTGCACAGGGCAAAAGGTGTAGAGGCCGTATGGTTTTACGGCAGGGCTACGATCACTTACGTGCACTTGTGCGTGTATGCTGTTCGTGCAGACAATGCTAGTGGGCTTTGGTTTAAGCCAGATCCTAGTATTGTATGGATGGATTAGTTTTGTCTTCTGTGCATTCGCATTCTACGGAATGCGGATGCGGGTGTGTATGCACAGTTGTGAGGAGCGAAGAAGAATGAGGTGCCTCATTAGGGTTTTGACAGTTGGTTCGGTCAAACCATTATGAGGCGGGGAAATTATTTACTAATCTTTTTTTAATGATAATTATGTTATGGCTAGTTAGTTTGACCATTTGACCTTGCTTGACCATTTGACCTTGCTTGACCATTTGACCTAGTTGACTATTGTTGACTAAGATATTTTGAGAGCACTAGATCCTTCTTATTATTTTGGATTTATCTTTGAGATGATAATGGTCAAATCAAGAGGAGCCATCAACATTATCATGATAAAAGATTACTAAATATTTTTTCTAGGATCATTATCTCTTTGGCTTTCTCTCTCTTGAAAGAGTGAGCTCCTATGGTTCCTCCTCCTTCTTCCTCCTCTTGTTCTATAGCTCTCATGTGTTGAGAAAAATAGAAAGAAAATAGACAAACAAATCCACCACCATCTTCTACATCACCTAGGACATCAAGCATAGCACACTTGTTGCCCTAGTTACCTCGGCTTGAGGTGGAGCTTGGAACACAAACTCTCGGGTGGATCGTCTTCGACTCTAGGAGGCCGCGGAGGTGACCAAGATCCGGATCGATCCTCGGAGCTAGCATGGACGAGGAGGAAAGCGGAAAGAAGACCCGAAGGACTCGGTTCGTGAGGTATAATCTCTTGAGCATAGTAGATAGAACCTCTTCTAGTTTTGTTAGTTTTTGTTTAGCAAAGATCCTCCATTTCTAGTCTATGTTGCCTAGTGTTAAAAATTAAATTTTTACCTATTCCGCCTCCCCGTAAGCACCGGGGTGGGCAACGTGGACTTACACCTAAGAGTATTTTCCCTTGAGAGTCGTAAGGATCTCACAAAAGAGTTTTCTCCTTATAAGTCGAGAGGACTTACAAGGGTTGTTCATCATGAAAACATATCCCTAGTCGCGGGTAAGACTTTGTTAGGAAAATGTTTATTCGCGCCCGTGGATTGTATACAAGGGTCAATACTGAACAACCTGTAGGGCCAAAAAGGAAGTTGTGATGGCTTAAGAACAGGTTCAGATCCCTGTAGCTTAAGACTTTTGAATCTATGAGCTATGAGGGTCTCAAAGGAGGGTTCTCCTTACGAGTCGTGAGGATCTCGCAAGTGTAATTTCTCCTTAGGAATCGTGGGGATTCCTAAGTGTGTTGTTCCCTTGTGAGTCGTAAGGATCTCACGCAGGTGATTTATCCTTACAGGGTCGAGAGGACCTTGCAAGTATCTTTTTAACGAGCTTGCGCCCTTTCGGGTTTTCACAAAACTCGCCGGTAGGCCTGCTGTTTTTACTCATGGAGCCCTTTCGGGTTTTAATCCGTGCCTATTTTGTTTGTGAACCTACCGTTTTTTTTAATATTTTTTTTGTGTCAGCCTTGGGACGCTGTAGTCCTCAGTAGTTTATCGACGTTTCGTTCAATTGCAAGTTTTAGGACATAGTGGTCCATCGTTAGTTTAAGGACGTTTCGGTCCGACGTTAGTTTAAGGACGTTTCGGTCCGAAAGCCGGCTACTACTTATAGAGTTTGGTCTTAGGAAGATAGCGAGCGGACATAGTCGTCGTCATCTATCATTGACCTAGACCGTGACTCGTCATGCGTAGTACTTTTTCAGGAAGCGACCATTTATTGGCCTGAAGGGCCTTTCGCCATGCATGTCCATGAGTAGATAATCTCCACCCTGATAAACTTTGTTTATGATATACGGGCCTTCATAGTTCAGCTCGAATTTCCCCCGTTTGGCATGATTGGGGATCATAGGTCTTTTGACCTCTAGCACGAGTTCGCCTTGGCGGAATGTTCTCGGCCTAGTCAATCTCTCATATGAGCGCGTCATCTTTGCTTTATAAACTTCCAGATTTTGTTGCGCCACGAGCCGGGTTTCATCAAGGGCATCGACCTCCTCAAGCCGAAGGTGAGCATTTTCTTCGTCTGTTAGCTCGTAAGGAACCGCCACTCATAAAGATGGTAGCTCTATCTCGAGGGGGAGTACCGCCTCCGCACCGAATACCAACGCGTACGGCGTTGTGTTCGTGGCTGTCTTAAACGTAGTTCGATACGCCCAGAGAGCTTCATGCAGACTCTCATGCCAGTCTCTCTTATTTCGAGACACCGTCTTTTTCACGATCTTTGTTAAGGTCTTGTTGAAAGCCTCAGCTAGACCGTTAGCTCGGGGATTGTAGACCGAAGAGTATCTCTAGTCTATGTTATGCTGTTGTGCGAAGCGGATGATCCTGTGGCTTCTGTAGGCTGACCCGTTATCGGAGATAATCCGTCACGGAGTGCCAAACCGGTAGATGACGCGCGTCTTGAAGAAATGGAGGATATTCTCCGTCTTTACTTCTCTTAACGGCACTGCTTCTGCCCATTTGGAGAAATAATCAGTTGTCGCCAATATGAATTGATGTCCTCTCGACGATGCTGGTTCGATAGGGCCGATTATCTCAGTTCCCCACATTTTGAACGGCCAGCTAGCCACCGTTGGATGTAATGGATTTGGATACTGATGGATGAAGTCTCTATGAATCTGGCAAGAGTGGCACTGCTTCGCGTATTCGAGGCAGTCCTGGATCATCGTGGGCCAATAATAACCCATCCGTTTGGTCTTTAGCTTCATCTTCGGCCCGGCTTGGTGAGAACCGCAAAGTTCGTCATGAGTTTCTTGGACGACTCTCCTTGCTTCTTCAGATCCCAGGCATCTTAGCCACAGAGAATCAAATGATCTCTTATACAGAGTATCATTAACGAAGGCGAAAGACAGAGCTCGTTTCATGAGCTGATGTCTCGAGGACGCGTCTTCAGGTGTTCGACGGGATTTGAAGTAGTCTATAAAGACTTCTCTCCAATCCATAGCCTTTTCCTGGTCTTTTATTTGCAGGGACATTTGCTCGGTCGCTCCCTTTTCTTCGGACAACCCCGGAGATATTTCCGTCGGTGCAAGAACCCGACGGATCTGCACAATGATCCTCACGTTATCGAGGTTTTCGTCAGCCAGTTCTTTAGCAAGCTTGGCAAATGCATCCACCTTGATATTCTCCGCACGCGGTATATTTTCCAAGGTGTAGGAAGGAATTTGAATTAGCAGTTGTTGTACTCTCTCGCCGTACTTCACCAACTCTGGCTTGCACGTTTGGTAGTCGTCGTTTACTTGACTAACGACCAGTTGGGAGTCTCCGTATATGAGGAGGTTTTCAATTCCCATGTCGATAGCGATCTCGAGACCTGCTATCAAAGCTTCATACTTAGCTTCATTGTTTGTCATCGGCTCTGTTAAAGAGAAGGCGAAGCGTATTATCCCCCTTTGTGGCGTTATGAAGATGAGGCCTACCCCAGATTTGATTATGGGGGTGCTTTGTTTGCGCTTCTTCATGGAAGATGCCCCATCGAAGTAGAGTTCTCATCGGGTGTCACTCTCTCCTTTCTCATCGTCGATTGTGTCAAATGCGTGCTCGTCTGGCAATTCGCAGTTCAAAGGAGAGTCGGTAGATATCGGATGTTCAGCAAGGAAGTCGGCGATGGCCTGACCTTTCACTGCTTTGAGGGGACGATAAGTTATCGAAAACTCCATCAAGAGTAGGGCCCATTTAGCGAGTCGTCCCGTTAATATAGCCTTTGACATCAAATATTTTAGAGGATCCACCTTTGATATGAGATGGACCTCATGTGCCAACGCGTTGTGTCTGAGCTTCGTTATCGCGAAGATCAACGCCAGGAAGTATTTTTCGATGGGGGAGTAATTGCTTTCTGCCCCCAGGAGAACTCGACTCAAGTAGTAGAGAGCTCTCTCTTTCCCTTGGTCGTTTTCTTGTGCCCACAGCGCACTTAAAGAACCTTCGAGGGCTGTTGTGTACAGAATGAGGGGTTTTCCTTTGACTGGAGCGGTCAGCACCGGCGGATTCTGCAAGTATTGCTTGATTTCGTCTAGTGCGCCTTGGCATTTATGATCCCAGACGAACGGGGTCCCTTTCTTCATTAGGTGACTGTAAGGGCGGCATTTGCCGGAGAGATTGGCTATGAACCGCCGGATATACGCAAGCTTTCCTTGGAGAGACCGCAGTTGCTTGAGAGTCTTTGGCGGGGGCATCTCCATGATCACCTTGATTTTCGATGAGTCTATCTCGATGCCTCGGTGTCGGATGATGAATCCCAGGAACTTGCCTGAGAAAACTCCGAATGCGCATTTGAGAGGGTTCATCTTCAAGTTGTATTTCCGAAGACGCTGAAGCACGATCTTCAGATGTTCTAGATGTTCCTCGTATAATTTGATTTTAACCACGAGGTCGTCGATATAGCATTCGACGATTTCATGTATGAGGTCATCGAAGATTTTCGTCATGGCCCTCTGATAGGTGGCACCGGCGTTCTTTAGACCGAAAGGCATCACCTTATAGCAGAATATGCCCAAAGGGGTCCGGAAAGCGGTATGCTTCTGGTCCGTGGATGTGTTATCTATCATCAGCTCAGTGACTGGTACTGGGAAGTCGTCTTTTGGACAAGCTTTGTTGAGATCCGGGAAGTCCACACATATGCACACCGTCCCATTCTTCTTCATGACCGGGACGATGTTGGCAATCAAATCAGGATACTGAACCTCTTGGATGAAGCCGGAGTCGATTAGCTTCTTGATTTCGGCATTGATACTCATCTCAATCTCGAGCCGCATTCTTCTCGGTGCCTGTTTAATCGGCTTGATGTCCGGAGATATTGCCAATTTGTGGACAGCTATCTCTGGATCCAATCCGGGAATCTCGGAATAGTTCCACGCAAAACAATCTTTATACTTCATGAGCACGTCCTTAAGCATAACCACCTTTTCTTCAGACAATAGTTCACTGACGAATGTCGGCCGTGGGTCATTTGTCGTTCCCAAGTCGATTTTTCTGAGGTCATCTGCAGTAGTATGTATTCCATCTTCCAGCTCTTTTGGCGCCGGTGGAAATTCTGAGATTAACTCATCTTTATCGTTTTCAAAGCACCAGGGGAGGTTATCCATACTCTCGGGTTCTTCTTCCGACAGCGTTATGTAACACTTTGAAATTTCGTTTTAATGTTTTTCGTGTTATTATATGTGTACATAGGATTATTAGTTATTTTAGTCGGGTTTATCCTAATTGGAAATTTTCCTTTGTAGTGTACACTTGCACACTTAGCACAATTTTTGTGACCTAGGTAAAAAGTGTTAACATGTTAACCATTTTCTTTCATGCATGGTTATTATATTTTCCCCACCCCTTTTATCAAAACAAAACCCCATTCAATAATTCAAATCCAATAGAAAATTGAGGCATGGTGTTAGGTAAAGAGCTTTGACTTTTTTGACCCTTTTCTTCTCTCTTCTCTCTCTTCCTCCTCATTTCTGAATTCTACAGAAATTCCAGCAGAAAAACCCTAGCTTTCCTTCATCTTTTCCTCTCCTTTTCACTTCTTTTTGATCCCTACACAAAAACCCTACACAATCAACACATTTTCATCACAAAACCATGGAAAAGTAAACTCTTTGAGGTGTTTGGAGGCAAATCTGCACACTTGAGGTTAAAGCTGGAACTTTTGGTTTTTCTAAGGTCATTTGAAGGTATAAATCTCACTCCTAGCACCCTATCTCCATAACTTGCATGTTTAGTTTCAAAATATCACCTTTTTGTGCAATTTTAGTGCTATTGAAGGGTTTTAGTGATGATATGTTAAAATTTATGTTGTTGTGGTTTGATTAGCTTGTTAATGAGTTATTAGTGTAGTTTTAGACCTGGGTTTTGCTTCAGGTTTCATAAAAATACCCTAAAGTTTCATTTTTGTGCAAAAGTGTGGATTTTAACTAGAAATAGGGTTCTGTAGGATCTGCTGCTACCCGAGTTGTTTCAGAATGAAACTGGATTTACTGTAGCATACACAGGGGGTATAGAGTGCACACACCAAACCCAGAGGCCCACCTCCCTACCCAGGCCGCCAAAAAAATGAGTTCTGGCAGCAATTTGCGGCCAGATTAGTGATTTGGGGGTTGGGGTTTGGGTCACAGGAGTCTGCTGCTATGTGGGGTATTTTGGTATATCTATTTTTATAATATTTGTTCTGTATCTAAATCTGGAGTAGAATACCCTATTTCCCGTATTTTTAATCTTTAGCGACACGCGTGATACGTGTGTGTGGGTTTGGGGTTTCTGCGTATCGCGACGCGTCGGAGCGACTTCAGGCGCGTAATCACACGTTTTAGCGTATCGCGCACACGCGCGCTTGGGTTGCGACACGGGTTTCTAGTTGACCTTAAATGTCATGTTTGTATGGTTTTGAGCTTATGCATGATATTCTGTGGAATTCTAGGTTCGCAGGCAAGTGCGACGGACGCCGCGAAGAAAGGGAAACAAGTCATCGGCTATACCTAGCGAAAGACTACGGTGAGTAGATATAACATCTACGGGGATATCGCCCGCATGGCTTTCTACGTCAGGGCTGATAGGATCTTGTAGCTACATTTCCATACATTGACTGTTCATGGCTACTATTTAGTGCATACCGCATTCCCTGATATATGTATATAAACTAGAATTGATAGAACACCGCACCATTACTAACGGTTCATGTTGCACGAGCACTATCCTGCATGCTACACACACACCGTTAGTAATTGCCATGACACTCACACTGTAGAACTTGACATGATATTCATACTTGATGCATATATCACATCGGATCATTATATTGTAGCTCATCTTTATGTGACTTGACATGATATTCATACTTGATGCATATATCACATCGGATCATTATGATGTAGCTCATCTTTATGTGACTTGACATGATATTCATACTTGATGCATATATCACATCGGATCATTATGCTGTAGCTCATCTTTATGTGACTTGATATGATATTCATACTTGATGCATATATCACATCGGATTATTATGCTGTAGCTCATCTTTATGTGACTTGACATGATATTCATACTTGATGCACATATCACATCATGTTGACATGCATATTGGGTTGGATTACATGTGATTTCTGGATTTGGGAACCGTAGCTATTTCAAACATGTAATCATTTAAAAACCCGGTTCCCTTGATATGATATTTCGGTGCGTCTACCCTATGTTTTCTCGGTGCTAGAGCGAGATATATATGAGATAGAGAGGGCTGACCCGGACTGACGGATGCCCGATAGATATATATGAGATAGAGAGGGCTGACCCGGACTGACGGATGCCCGATAGATATATATGAGAGAGAGGGCTGACCCGGACTGACGGATGCCTGATAGACATATGAGAGAGGGGGCTGACCCGGACTGACGGATGCCCGATAGACATATGAGAGAGGGGGCTGACCCGGACTGACGGATGCCCGATAGACATATGAGAGAGGGGGCTGACCCGGACTGACGGATGCCCGATATAGGAAGATTTGCATGTCGATGCTAGACACAAGTATTTATGATATTTGGGTGCCGATGTTGGGCACTCGTGATTCTCAGTGATGTACAGGATTTGAGGGCCGATGGGAGTGCCGGCGCCTGGGTTGTTGGAATTTAGGGTGCATTGATGGACACCGATTACATATTCCACGTTGACATTCTGTGTAGATATTATACTTCCCATGCTCAGCATTCATTATTGTATCTCATCCTGTAGTTATATTACCTGATAGAGCACTTGCATGATTATTGCATATACTGCTTATCACATATTGATATCATCTGTTGGCATATGATAGAGTAGCGCAGTACGTGCATGCTCGCGATTAACTTTATATGTTATCTCTATTCACGAGTTGGCAACTCACCCCCCGTTGTGCCACAGTGTTTGCAGGTTGCCCTTCGGAGTAGTCGCGGCAGGCTGCGTTTTGCATCTTTTGACACAGATACCCCTACAGTTGGTGTACTAGCTCTTTTGCTGATAGGTGGGTTTTGTGCGGTATCTGTTTATCTTTCAGTTATGTACATTGTTGTATCTAGTATTCTCCATCTACCATGTATGTATTTGACTTAGAGACAGTGTGAGGCGATGATGTATATTATCTGTATTCTGGTGTCGAGCTCGTTGTGAACCGACTGTACTTGCAGTTTATCCTATCTGTGATGTTCCCATTTGTGGATCTTGATCTTCGTTACGGCGTCGTATATTTCTATCTTGGTGATTATTTACTTAAGAATTCTTGTCACTTTAATAAATACTTCCTTTTAAAACTTAAACACTCTATACTTTTACTGGTTTGATTTCTGGGTTTTCGGTTCACTTAGCTGCGTTACGCCTGTAGACGTTACGTGGTTAAGTGCCGGTCACGGGCCAAACTTCAGGTCGTGACAAAGTTGGTATCAGAGCGTAGGTTTTACCTTCGGAGTGTAGGATGACCCCGGTATGATGGAGTAGGTAGCTGCTGTAGAGTGGCGTAGCGTGCGTATGTTCCGCGGCATACTCACGACACGGTACTCCGCCTAAGCGACCTTAGGACTTATTGATTGAAATTCCTTCTTGAGTATATACATTCTTGCGATTCGATTTCCGTATCCTCATCGAATCCTACCTTCTTTTCAGCCATTATGCCGCCAAGGACTACGAGGGTGCAGAGAGCGGCCGTGAGAGCCGAGGTTCGAGTTGATTCATCTGAGATGAGGACTGATCCGAGTAGTTCCCTTGTTGTACCAGGACAGATTGTTCCCCCTACGACAGCTCAGATCACTAGACTAGTGGTAGAGGTGCAGGGCTTGCGCCAGGAGATGAGCTCGTTGGTGGAGGTCGTTCGAGCGCAGCGACAGGTGGTAATCACCCCTGTTACCCAGTTGTTCCTTGTGATTATCGTGCAGTATTCTGTCCCCTACATAGCACCGGTGGAGACAGCCCCAGTTTACGGGACACGTCTTCCAGAGACCGTGAGAGTTCCAGAACAGTTGATGAATCGTACTGGTGTACCAGCCCAGAGCAGAGGCTTAGGCCGAGGACAGTCGTTTGGCTCTCATCCCCAGGAAGGACAGAAGTCAGCGCGTAGATGTTTACGATGCGGAAGCCTTCAACACCTCATCAGGCAGTGTTCCTTCACACCACGTCAGGGTCGTAGCCTGAGACGTCGTGGACGCGGAAGGTTCACGCAGAGGGGTCAGGATAGTAGAGAAGGAGTTCGGTCAGTTGCAGATGAAGGGCAGGCCCAAGTCTTCGCTTCGACTCATCAGGATGCTCGGACGTCTAATGTCGTGGTTTCAGGTACTCCTTCACTATGTCCTTTTTGTTACACTCGTATGTTTCCACACACTTTGTGCTGAGTTTGGGTAGAGAATCCGGTTTGCTTGATCAGCCGCTGGTTGTGACTACTCCTGTGGGAGAGTCGTTTGTCGCTAGTCACGTGTTCCGATCCTGTACCGTCCGTTTTGGCAAGAGAGAGTTGCCGGTCGATTTAATCCTTCTTGAGATGTTGGACTTCGACGTTCTTTTGGGCATGGATTGGTTAGCCACGTGCTATGCTTCTGTTGACTGCCGCGAGAAGACAGTTAGATTTTGTTTTCCCGGCAAGTCGGTTTTTGTTGTGTTGGGGGACCGTGGTGCCACCACTCACAGTGTGATTTCTTTTTTTTTCATGCTAGACAGCTTTTGAGGAAGGGATGTCAAGGATTTCTCGCCTATGTTTGCGATATTAGAGCTACAGAGGTTCCGATGGATCAGGTTCCGGTTGTTAGCGAGTTCCCTGATGTGTTCCCTGACGAGCTTCCTGGGCTACCGCCCGAGCGTGATATTTCTTTCTGTATTGGTTTGGTTCCTGGCACGGGGCCTATTTCTGTACCGCCTTATCGGATGGCCCCGGCGGAACTTAGAGAATTGAAGGGTCAGTTGCAAGATTTGCTGGATAAGGGACTCATTCGACCCAGTGTTTCTCCTTGGGGTGCTCCAGTCCTGTTTGTCAAGAAGAAGGACGGCAGTATGCGTTTGTGTATCGACTACCGTCAGCTGAACAGGGTGACAGTGCGGAACAAGTATCCTTTGCCACGCATCGACGATTTGTTCGACCAGCTTTAGGGGGCAGGATACTTTTCGAGGATCGATTTGCCATCAGGCTACCATCAGCTGCGGGTTCGACAGGAGGACATTCCTAGGACAGCTTTCCGCACGCGTTACGGCCATTATGAGTTTTTTTTGGTGATGTCGTTCGGACTCACCAACGCGCCAGCAACATTTATGGACTTGATGAACCGCATTTTCCGTCCATATCTTGATCTGTTCATCATAGTATTCATTGACGATATTCTAGTGTATTCTCAGAGTCGAGAGGAGCACGAGCAGCACCTGCGGATTACACTGCAGACCTTGAGGGAGCATCAGCTTTTCGCCAAATTCTCCAAGTGTTCTTTGTGGCTGGACAGCGTAGACTTCTTGGGGCACGTGATTACACGAGATGGTATATGCTTAGACCCAAGGAAGATTGAGGCCGTTTGGAGTTGGCCTAGACCCACGTCAGTGACGGAGGTTCGCAGCTTCTAGGGCTGGTAGGCTATTACAGGCAATTCGTGCAGGACTTCTCTCGCATTGCTACACCTTTGACCGGGTTGACCCGGAAGGGAGTTCGTTTCGATTGAACGGAGGAGTGCGAGCACAGTTTTCAGCAGCTACGGGCTCTACTGACTACGACACCAGTATTACCATTGCCTTCAGGATCAGGCGGATTTTTGGTATATTGTGATGCTTCCCGAGTGGGGCTAGGGGGCGTATTGATGCAGCATGACAGGGTGATCGTGTATGCTTCGCGGCAATTGAAGAAACATGAACAGAATTACCCCACTCACGATTTGGAGATGGCTACAGTGGTCTTTGCACTTAAGATCTGGCGACATTACCTATAAGGAGAGTCGTGCCAGATATTCACTGATCACAAGAGCTTAAAGTATATATTCCAGCAGCGAGACTTGAACCTTAGACATCGCCGATGGATGGAGTTAGTGAAGGACTACGATTGCGAGATCTTGTATCACCCGGGCAGGGCTAATGTAGTGGCGGATGCTTTGAGCAGGAGGCCCGGGGGTAGTCTATCTTGTTTGAGCGCAGTGCAGAGGCAGTCGTCGGCAGATTGGCAGATCTTATACAACAGCCAGGTACAGTTCGAGTTTACGTCTATCGGAGGACAGATTGCGCATGTTCATGCACGCCCACAGTTGTTTGACCGTATACATGAGGCACAGCACTGTGATGACCGATGTTCAGAGACCAGGACACAGATGGGACAAGGCAGATTTTCCGAGTTCATGATCGATGATTAGGGAATACTATGATTCGGGACTAGACTGTGCGTACCAGATGCTGAGGGATTGCGACGCGAGATTCTTGAGGAAACACATCGATCGGTATACAGTGTTCATCCCGGTTCCACCAAGATGTCCCATGATATGAGAGGCGTTTACTGGTGGGACGGAATGAAGAGAGACATCGTAGATTTTGTGTCGAGATGCCTGACTTGTCAGCAAGTCAAGGCTGAGCACCAGAGGCCCATGGGAGAGCTACAGCCGTTACCCATTCCGGAGAGGAAATGGGAGCAGACTTCTATGGACTTCATTGTGGGTCTGCCCAGGACTAGTCGAGGGTATGACTCCATCTGGGTGATCGTGGATCGGTTGACGAAAGCGGCTCACTTCCTACCGGTGAAGACGACTTTCGGATTTGCTCGGTATGCCCAGATTTACATCGACGAGATTGTACGACTGCACGGATTTTCGATATGTATCGTGTCCGACAGAGGCACCCAGTTTACCAGCCGGCTATGGCAGAGACTTCAGGAGGCTTTGGGCACTCGCTTAAGCTTCAGCTCAGCTTTTCATCCGCAGACCGACGGACAGTCAGAACGGACTATTCAGACTCTCGAGGACATGCTCAGAGCGTGCGTCTTAGACTTTGGAGGTAACTGGGATCATCATTTATCCTTAGTAGAGTTCTCCTACAACAACAGCTACCAGGAGACCATTCAGATGGCACCGTTTGAGGCTCTCTATGGGAGGAGATGCAGATCACCCACCTGTTGGACAGAGCTCAGTGAGAGCAGTATCTTAGGACCACAGATTGTGGAGGAGACGACCACGAAGATCCAGTTGATTCGCGACAGGATGAGAGCAGCCCAGAGTAGGCAGGGATCTTATGCGGACCGTCGGCGGCGCAGACTTGAGTTTTCTGTTGGTGACCATGTTTTCTTGAGGGTCTCCCCAATGAAAGGTGTGATGAGATTTGGGAAGAAGGGAAGCTTAGTCCCAGATTTGTGGGCCCCTTCGAGATCCTCGAGCGTGTTGGTGCAGTTGCGTATTGGTTAGCCCTTCCGCCCAGTTTTCCAGACGTGCACCCTGTATTTCACGTTTTGATGCTCAGCAGATATCTTCATGATCCTTCGCATGCGATTCAGCACCCGACGATCCAGCTTGATCATGACCTTTCCTATGCAGAGCAGCCGGTGATGATCTTGGATCGACAAGTGAAGAAATTGAGGTCGAAAGAGATACCGACCGTCAAGGTACTTTGGCGTGGTCCAAGCAGAAAGGAGGTCACTTGGGAGACCGAGAGCGAGATGAGGAAGAGGTATCCCCACCTTTTTGAAGGTACGTGTAGTTAGATTTTGAAAATTCGGGGACCGAATTTCTTTAAGGGGGGTAGATTGTAACACTTTGAAATTTTGTTTTAATGTTTTTCGTGTTATTATATGTGTACATAGGATTATTAGTTATTTTAGTCGGGTTTATCCTAATTGGAAAATTTTCCTTTGTAGTGTACACTTGCACACTTAGCATAATTTTTGTGACCTAGGTAAAAAGTGTTAACATGTTAGCCATTTTCTTTCATGCATGGTTGTTATTTTTTCCCCACCCCTTTTATCAAAACAAAACCCCATTCAATAATTCAAATCCAATAGAAAATTGAGGCATGGTGTTAGGTAAAGAGCTTTGACTTTTTTGACCTTTTTCTTCTCTCTTCTCTCTCTTCCTCCTCATTTCTGAATTCTATAGAAATTCCAGCAGAAAAACCCTAGCTTTCCTTCATTTTTCCCTCTCCTTTTCACTTCTCTTTGATCCCTACACAAAAACCCTACACAATCAACACATTTTCATCACAAAACCATGGAAAAGTGAGCTCTTTGAGGTGTTTGGAGGTAAATCTGCACACTTGAGGTTAAAGCTGGAACTTTTGGTTTTTCTAAGGTCATTTGAAGGTATAAATCTCACTCCTAGCACCCTATCTCCATAAATTGCATGTTTAGTTTCAAAATATCACCTTTTTGTGCAATTTTAGTGCTATTGAAGGGTTTTAGTGATGATATGTTAAAATTTATGTTGTTGTGGTTTGATTAGCTTGTTAATGAGTTATTAGTGTGGTTTTAGACCTGGGTTTTGCTTCAGGTTTCATAAAAATACCCTAAAGTTTCATTTTTGTGCAAAAGTGTGGATTTTAACTAGAAATAGGGTTCTGTAGGATCTGCTGCTACCCGAGTTGTTTCAGAATGAAACTGGATTTACTGTAGCATACACAGGGGGTATAGAGTGCACACACTAAACCCGGGGGCCCACCTCCCTACCCAGGCCGCCAAAAAAATGAGTTCTGGCCGCAATTTGCGGCCAGATTAGTGATTTGGGGGTTGGGGTTTGGGTCACAGGAGTCTGCTGCTATGTGGGGTATTTTGGTATATCTATTTTTATAATATCTGTTCTGTATCTAAATCTGGAGTAGAATACCCTATTTCCCGTATTTTTAATCTTTAGCGACACGCGTGATACGTGTGTGTGGGTTTGGGGTTTCTGCGTATCGCGACGCGTCGGAGCGACTTCAGGCGCGTAATCACACGTTTTAGCGTATCGCGCACACGCGCGCTTGGGTTGCGACACGGGTTTCTAGTTGACCTTAAATGTCGTGTTTGTATGGTTTTGAGCTTATGCGTGATATTCTGTGGAATTCTAGGTTCGCAGGCAAGTGCGACGGACGCCGCGAAGAAAGGGAAACAAGTCATCGGCTATACCTAGCGAAAGACTAGGGTGAGTAGATATAACATCTACGGGGATATCGCCCGCATGGCGTTCTACGTCAGGGCTGATAGGATCTTGTAGCTACATTTCCATACATTGATTGTTCATGGCTACTATTTAGTGCATACCGCATTCCTTGATATATGTATATAAACTAGAATTGATAGAACACCGCACCATTACTAACGGTTCATGTTGCACGAGCACTATCCTGCATGCTACACACACACCGTTAGTAATTGCCATGACACTCACACTGTAGAACTTGACATGATATTCATACTTGATGCATATATCACATCGGATCATTATGCTGTAGCTCATCTTTATGTGACTTGACATGATATTCATACTTGATGCATATATCACATCGGATCATTATGATGTAGCTCATCTTTATGTGACTTGACATGATATTCATACTTGATGCATATATCATATCGGATCATTATGCTGTAGCTCATCTTTATGTGACTTGACATGATATTCATACTTGATGCATATATCACATCGGATCATTATGTTGTAGCTCATCTTTATGTGACTTGACATGATATTCATACTTGATGCACATATCACATCACGTTGACATGCATATTGGGTTGGATTACATGTGATTTCTGGATTTGGGAACTGTGGCTATTTCCAACATGTAATCATTTAAAAACCCGGTTTCCTTGATATGATATTTCGGTGCGTCTACCCTATGTTTTCTCGGTGCTAGAGCGAGATATATATGAGATAGAGAGGGCTGACCCGGACTGACGGATGCCCGATAGATATATATGAGATAGAGAGGGCTGACCCGGACTGACGGATGCCCGATAGACATATGAGAGAGGGGGCTGACCCGGACTGACGGATGCCCGATAGACA
This sequence comes from Agapanthus africanus, assembly GCA_030015575.1. Classification (NCBI taxonomy): domain Eukaryota; kingdom Viridiplantae; phylum Streptophyta; class Magnoliopsida; order Asparagales; family Amaryllidaceae; genus Agapanthus; species Agapanthus africanus. The sequence goes on from JASDDO010000031.1 coordinate 120,973,799, forward strand.
TATGAGAGAAGGGGCTGACCCGGACTGACGGATGCCCGATAGACATATGAGAGAGGGGGCTGACCCGGACTGACGGATGCCCGATAGACATATGAGAGAGGGGGCTGACCCGGACTGACAGATGCCCGATATAGGAAGATTTGCGTGTCGATGCTAGACACGAGTATTTATGATATTTGGATGCCGATGTTGGGCACTCGTGATTCTCAGTGATGTACAGGATTTGAGGGCCGATGGGAGTGCCGGCGCCTGGGTTGTTAGAATTTGGGGTGCATTGATGGACACCGATTACATATTCCACGTTGACATTCTGTGTAGATGTTATACTTCCCATGCTCAGCATTCATTATTGTATCTTATCCTGTAGTTATATTACCTGATAGAGCACTTGCATGATTATTGCACATACTGCTTATCACATATTGATATCATCTGTTGGCATATGATAGAGTAGCGCAGTACGTGCATGCTCGCGATTACTTTTATATGTTATCTCTATTCACGAGTTGGCAACTCACCCCCCGTTGTGCCACAGTGTTTGCAGGTTGCCCTTTGGAGTAGTCGCGGCCGGCTGCGTTTTGCATCTTTTGACACAGATACCCCTACAGTTGGTGTACTAGCTCTTTTGCTGATAGGTGGGTTTTGTGCGGTATCTGTTTATCTTTCAGTTATGTACATTGTTGTATCTAGTATTCTCCATCTACCATGTATGTATTTGACTTAGAGACAGTGTGAGGACGATGATGTATATTATCTGTATTCTGGTGTCGAGCTCGTTGTGAGCCGACTGTACTTGCAGTTTATCCTATCTGTGATGTTCCCACTTGTGGATCTTGATCTTCGTTACGGCGTCGTATATTGCTATCTTGGTGATTATTTACTTAAGAATTCTTGTCACTTTAATAAATACTTCCTTTTAAAACTTAAACACTTTATACTTTTACTGGTTTGATTTATGGGTTTTCGGTTCACTTAGCTGCGTTACGCCTGTAGACGTTACGTGGTTAAGTGCCGGTCACGGGCCAAACTTCGGGTCGTGACAATTATCACGTGACAGGTACGAGATCGTTTTCCGGAACGATGTTGGTCTGGTTCTACTCTTGCTATACGCGTCGCTTTCGGTTCATGCTTCTGTGGCGGGCTTACCCTCCAATTGCTGGATAGTGCGAACCTGCCTTGTTGATATTGGTCTTCGGCCCAGTTCTTGAAGGTGAAGCAGTCTTCGAGAGGATGACCTATTGCCCGGTGATAGGAGCAATAATCTGGATGATTGACTTCACCTGCTTGCTCGGGGTGCTTGGACTCCGGGAGTGTCATCATCTGATGCTTTACGACGAGATCAAATATCTCTATTGTCTTGTTTCGAGGAAAAGAATACGCCCGACCCATCTTCTTTACAAAGGGTGGATCCCGACCGCGCGACTCTTTCTCGCGTGGCTTCTCAGACCTGTTTGGCTGCTGTCGAACGTTTTTTCCGTTCTTTGGTTTATTTTTGCCTCTGCGCCGGGTATTTTGTATGACGGGCAGGGGACGAGGAGCATTGTCATTCTCCACGGCCTGTCGAAGGAGGCGCTGCGTCCTGGATTTCTCGTAGATGGCCATTTCGCGATTATGGTCGTCTCGAACCTTCAGACCTGCTTCCTTTATCAGTTTGTCCATCTATTCTTCAAATGACGGACTTGGCATTTTCATGGCGGGACTTTGTTTTGGTTCAGGTTCAGCATTTTTCAACATAATGTCTTCTTCTTCATCGAAGTCATGTATGACGTAACTCCCATGGACTCGCTCCTGTTTCTTGGATCGAATATATCCAAGCCCGATCGTTTCCATTTTTCCGTTGGGCAATTTTCGCTGAGTTCCGGGAACGTTCCAGATCCTGTTGTAAAATTGAGCCTGTCGAGCTGTCTGTTTGAAGGGTATACCTTGGCGCCTCAACAGTCTTTTCAATCCACCTGTGTAGTATCTGGACAAACGGATGGGCTGGAGCCTATCAAGTGCAGCATCAACGCCGTGCCACATTTCTTTCTCCACTTTAGTTTTCGTGGATCGATAAAAGAGGATCGCCTTTTCATCTCTTCGCCTGGTGGGGACGTAGAATGTTTGTAGTTCCTGCACATTATAGATATCAAGTGCGTCGAGCTCTTTGTAATGATTTTGTGGAACCATGGCGATCTGCAAACTCTGATCATTGTCAGCAAAGGCTCATATCGACGGCCGAGCAGAGAACACGGTATTGACTTCATCTTCCGAGTCGCTGCCGAAGATCAACATAGGGGTGGACGGTCCCAGTTTGTTGTATTGAGGCGGTCCTGAATAAACTATTTCTTCTTCCTCCTCGGTATCACTCCCGAAGACCGGAATAGTGGTGATAGCTTTGTCCTTTGGTTTGTGACATCTTTCCGTGTCTTCAAAATCTGGTAAGAAGTATTTTGCATCTTCGTACTTTCGGACTTCATTCACGGAAAATGGATTTAATTCCCCTGTCACAGCATACTCGAGACCATCTTTAAAATACTTCATACACTGATGTTGTGTAGAAGGAATGATGTTGTACTCATGCAACCAAGGCCGGTCGAGCAAAGCATTATAGCAGGTCTTAGCGTCAATGACGTGAAATTTGATGTCAGTGACTAGCAGCCCAAAGCGCAGCGTCAGTATCACAGACCCGAGCGTCCTTGATGATTGAGAATCAAACCCGGAGATAGTGATTTTGTCATGAGCGAGGTGTTGAACGCTCATGTAGATTTCCTTCAATACTTTTACATTGAGGAGATTGACCGAGGACCCATTGTCGACCAGGATCTTACCGATCTTAATATCATGGCAGTATCCAGAGACATAAAAGGGACGGTTGTGCTTGCATGTCCCGAGGAGGAGATCTTCATCGCCGAAGGTAATGTCGGCAGTGTGCACTTCTTCCAGTTCGTCTTTCATCTTTTCTTCGGTGAGGAAAGCTTGGAATTTTTCGGGTTCTTGTAGTGCCTTGATTAAAGAGTCTCTCGCATCTTTGGATAGCATAAAGGCGTCGAGAATGCTGAGCTGCAAGGGTATCTTCCTCAGGTGTGCCAGAACATTGTAATCCACCTTACTTTTCTTGGACGGGTCCTTGGCTGCCAGCTCTTCGACGACTCGATCATCAAGGGTGATATCTTCAGGGATCTTTTCTTTCCTTTTATCCTTTTTATTCGATCCAATATTCGCAGGTCCGAGATTCTTTTCGGGAAGGGTATGATTGTGCAACTGAATGTTCTCGCAGTTTTTCGGTTCTTCCTCCTTTCCTGAGATGGATTCTTTGAAGATAGGGCCAGGAGTCATTTCTTCGTCAGAATCGCTTCTGAATGTGAGAACTTGAGATCCCCCAGCGTCGACCATGTAACAGCTGTTGGTCGTTCTTTTGCGCTCTTCGGTCGTATTTCTTCGCTCCCGACGAGTTTTGTGTTTCATCCGCTTGAACTGTTGTCGGTGAGTAACATATCCTTGCCACCAGCTTTTAAAAGCATTGCAATCTTCAGTGGGGTGCGCGCTATTTCGATGATATAAGCAGTAGCTAGGACGCATATCCGCTTCATCGGGAGTGTTTCCATCGGAGGGTTGCAGCTTCATTCCCATTGATATGGCTTTGGCGAACCTTTTTCTCGTCTTGAACCTGCTTTTATTTGCGGCAGCTGTACTCTGACCTGGTGGGAGTGTTTCAACCCTTTCGTCCAGTCGCTGGCGTTTGGCCTTCTCAAATATGGCTATCTCCCGCTCTCGATCAGCTTTGCTTTTCAAAAGAGCTTCGTTTAAGAATGTATCAATTGTTTCGTCTGATGGTCCTAGAAGTTCAGGCTTAGGATTTGCCCCCGGTTCTTCTGCATCCATGTCTTCTTCATCGTTTATTAACGAGTGAGAGATCACATGGCAACTTGCCACATAATCTTCAGATTCATCCGACGAGTCTTCTCCATTGTCATCATCTCCGTCCTCGAGGACGTGGCTGAGAAATTCTTGGAGTGTGACTGAGTCTGCGCTTTTTGATTGTATTCTTCCAACGCGTCAATCTGTTTTTGCAGGTCTGTGCGCTTGTCACCAGGCTTCACGGGCCTTTTGGTCTTCTTCTTCTTCTTCGAAGATTTTGATGACTGGGTGTGAGCACTTTGAGTATCTCCGCCAATTTTTGGAGTTGGGCACGGCTTCAGCATTCCCTTGATAATCTCGGGTTCCAGTGGATTCTTCCACTTGATCGCCGGGCAGGCTTGGAGATCGTTCAGCATTCTTTTAGTTTTGGCTGAAAGAGTAACCTCCCATGGAGCTTCCTCTATGAAAGAGTATGATGCCCCCGGTGTGTCTGTCTTCTTGGGAGCGTGTGGCTGTGGTGGGTTCACCTTCCAATTCTCGGACAGCGCAAACTTGCCTTGTTGGTATTAGTCCTCGATCCAGCCTTTAAAGACGAAGCAATCTTCAATTGGATGGCTTACCGTTTGATGGTAAAGGCAATAATTAGGACTATTAGCTTCACCGGGTTGCAGTGGTCATTTTGGATTCGGAAGATTGATGAGCCTATTGCGCATCGCCAGTTTGAACAGTCTCTTCGTTTTTTCCTGAAGGAATGAATAAGTACGCTTCATTTTCTCATTATAGTATCGCCGTCTCTCTTCTAGTTGATCTGTTAGTTTCGGGGCGCTGGGCTGCTGTTGAGTATTCGCAACAAATGTTGTCTTCCCTTTACCCTTTTCGTTCCGCGGCTCCGGTTTTGGAGGAGACGGTCTATGACCCATCTGGTCCATTTGGGCTAGTTTGTCAATCAAGGCTTGGAACGTGGTCGGCTTGAAGAACATCATGAATTGAGAGATGGTTGCCTGAGGATCCAGAGTGCCCACGAACATGCCCACTGTCGGCGCTTCCTCGATGCGCTGCTCACATTTTGACCATAAATTTCGCCACCGTATTGCGTATTGTACTCATGTCTCGCCTGGCTTCACCCTGGCGTTAATCAATACGGTGATCGGGGTGCGTTCACTAGCGCTTGCGAAACATTTGGTAAACAACAACTCCATCTCTGCAAATGTCTTGACCGAGTCGTTCGGGAGTTCAGAGTACCATTCGAACGCCGTCTCTGACAAGCTGCCGACGAATTGGCGAAGTAGCAATTTATCATCACCTCCGGTGTTGCCACATAGAGCTCTGAACTGGACGACATGCTGGTGGGGATTGCCCGTCCCTTTGTATACATGAAATTTAGGGATCGTATATCCTGGCGGGTATTTTATTTGGTCATACCAGCCTGGATATGGTCGCCCAGTTTTAACAACTTGGCCGTCCACTTCATTCGCTTGGTGAGCTCGTATTTGCTGAGCAATGTAGTCATCCAGAGCGGCCTTGGAAATGGTTTCCTCTTTGGCTGCTGAAAGAGCCGGAGGAGGGTTCGATGTCTCCCCTCTATCGTCTTCAATGATGATCGGAGGGTCTTCAGCTGGAGGTTCCGGCTGTAACATCATCCCAGCCGTGTCTTGGAATAAGAGAGCCATTCGTTTTATATTGGCTGCCTATTCTGCAGCCTCTTTTTCTTTTCTCTCGAGCATTCTTCGGAGGAACTCGGTGTCAGTTTCTTGTTCCCGGCGCTGCTCCAAGGTCTCTAGATTTTCTTTTGGCCCAGTGAGTGCGGCCATTGCAGTCAGCATCTCCTGAAGCTTCTGTTGTTGTTGTTCCTGAGCCTTCGTTATTGACCGGGTAAGTGGTCGATGTCCCATAGAAGCACGGCTTTCCTCTTTTCCGGAAGCCATATAAACAGTATGTACCATCATGCGCCTATACTTAGGGTGTTTAGATTCAGCGCTTTTACGGTTTGTCACGTTCACAGGGGCTTTCTCTGGCCTCTTTCTCTTTTGAGCAGTTGAAGTCGAGGGGGCCGTTGCAGCGGGCACCTAAGCAGCTATAGCCTTTCGTGGCTTGACAGGACGGTTCTCTTCCTGCTGAACCTTCGCCTTTTTTTGTCGGCGAGAGTAATCTTGATCAATTACTGAGTCCTAAACCTGTCGCCAGACTTTGTAAATTTTGGAGGACAGCCGCTGAGGGGGCTGCTCTGGCTTCGTTTCTGTAACATTTTCTACGAGTGGAGGAGATCTTTTCAGTACGGCGGTGGGTGAATTCCTGCGCACCCTGTTAAGCAGCTCGAAGCTGTTCCCAGTTAGAACAGCAGCATTGACTTCCACCGTTGGGGCTGGCGGAGTTAACCCAGTCGGAGAGCTGCCTCCGGCCCTCCTTACTCGGCGCCAGTGATGACGACGAGCATGTCGCGCAGATGGTGTTGGTTCAGCTATGGGGATGGTTTCTTCATGCCCCCTATTCTGGTTAGGCGCTGCCGGTATCAGCCTCTTAAAGACCGACGTCCGTTGAGCGGGGACGGCCAACCTATTGAAGACAGACTTCCGAGTAGGGGAAGCAACCTTGACGAGTTCGCCTGAAGCAGGAGCTGAAATAGTCAGTCTTGTGAAGACCGGCCCTTTGGTAGGAGAAGCCGCTTTGACGACTTCAGGAGCAGGGATCGCTATCCTCTTCGGAATAACTCTTTCTGGTATCGCGGGCTTCTTCATGGGCCTATTGGAGCTCTGGCCTAGCCTGTCAAAAACTGAGGCAGTGGAGTTGGGCGACCCGTTGAGAGGGGCCGCAGTAGTAGTAAGCCGATCGAAGACCGACTTCTTGAGAGCTTCTTATGATGGTACAGCGGCGTTGAAGCTTATCGGCGGGAGCATGGTCCCGAAGAACAATCCGGTGGTATCCTGCGTTACCTGCTCTACCGGCATTGTGAAAAGGGAGGCCGCTTGGGGGCCGTCGGTTACACCTCCAGAAGAGGTGGAACGAGAGTTGCAGTTGCAGCTGGTGCAGGTTGAAGCCATCGATCTTCTGTTTTCTGCACGGAGCAAGACACCAAATCTTAGTAACTCGAACCCAAGGGCAACCATATTAGACTGCGATTCGTTCGCGAACATGACACACGAAGTGTGGAGTGGAAAGAGGAAAAGGTCCCACCGGGCGTGCCAGAATCTGTTTACCGCCGGAAGACGCGACCGGGACGTTGGGACGTCGGGGCCTGAATTCCGTGGGCAGATGATAATTGGTGCTATCCGTCCACCTCTCCGAAGATGCCAAGTTGATTTATGACACCATGTATCGAAGGTTTAAACGGATGCGGCCGATGTAGCAGACTTCGTCAGATTCCCCCTCATTTGAGGGGTTTTTTATTGTGGGGACGCTCTTCCCTGCAGGAGCAAGCCCCTGCAGTTAATTACGCTGCCGCATCGCGGTAACCACTTTCTCCTTCTCCAAATGGTCACTTCGTGTCGTGGGTGTTTGTTTTGTTTTTGGTTGCCCGTGGATTGTATACAGAGACTAATTTATGTCGTCGCCCGTAGGACGTGGATTAGTCCAAATCTGTATCTTCTTAGATTTGGGTTTGGGGGTTGGGTTTAAGGATACGTTAGTCGCATTTGAGACTAAAATCAACCTGAACGTTTGTTAAGAATACGTTAGTCTAATTTTAGACTAAGATCAACTTAACGGGATTGTTTAGATCCAACAAGAGAGCATTTGAACTCAATTGTTTAGTTTAGGTACATTGCGGTCGATTACCAGTTTAGGGACATAGTGGTCCAATGTTAGTTTAAAGACATCTCGGTCAAATGTTAGTTTAAAGACATCTCGGTCAAGGTTAAGGACATTATTGTCCGTGAGTTTAAAGACCTCACAGTCAAGGTTAAGGACATCATAGTCCATGAGTTTAAGGACCCCACAGTCCAGTTTAAAGACGTCATAGTCTGTGAAATGTGTGGTTGTCGGGACCCATCACCTCTCTGAAGACGTTGAAGGATTACAACGACAAATATCAGAGGAGTGAAGAGATGCACCCTTAAACCAGAGTCGATTGAGATCTGTAGTCCAATTTAGGGCTAAGATCAATTAATTAGATTGTGAGCACATTGGCTCAGTTAGATTTGAATTGAGGACTTATGGCCAATTTGGGCTAAGTCCAATTAAGTTTAGAATGTTGGCCCTTTGTTGGCCTGTTGAAACTTTGTCTGAGTTCAACCCCTCATTATTTAGCAATTCTAAACAAGAGTTTGAGGGCTATAAGAACATTTTGTCTTTGAGCATTAAATACTATAGCTCTGGATTTTAAGGCTCATTCGAAGGAGATATTTGCCTCTGAAAAACTTAGCCAATTTGGACTAAGCTGGTTTTAGAATAGTGTTAAACACTAAAGGACATCTGGTGGTCACGTGTCCTCACGTGATGTATTTTAAACAGTGTTAAACACTGGAGACAAAATGCTTAAAATAGTGTTAAACACTAAAAAGGAAAGGGGTCATGTGAGGAGCCTGAGATGGGGCCAGACCTCCTTTATTTTATTCTCAAATCTGCAAATAAGTGTTAAACACTTCTGATCTTCTGGCCATCACGTGATGACACGTGATGGATATCCATGTATTGATTATTAAAGTGTTTATTAGGGGTCACGTGAGGACACGTGAGAGCGCCCAAAATCAGTACTGCTTTTGCCTTTATTCTCTTTGTTTTGACGGTCACGTGGGAGCACGTGAGGCATTACCTCCAAGCTTTTTCCCTTCTCATTTTAAGGGATCTGTTTAGGGGTCACGTGGGGGCACGTGACCTAGTTTTATTCTTTCTTTTCTGATCATTGAGGATAGGGGACACGTGTCACCACGTGACCAAGTTCTTTACATGCATGGAGAGCCTTAAGTCTCTTATTTTAAGAATTAGATTCTTTGTAGGGTTAAACCCTAATTCTGTTTTAGAGGAATTAAATTCCTATGTATGTGGAAGAATTAAATTCTTATTTGGGAGAGTTAAATTCCTATATAGGGTTAAACCCTAGTTTTGTTTTGAGGAATTAAATTCCTATGAATTTAGGAGAATTGAATTCTCAAATAGGGTTAAACCCTAGTTCTGTTCTTTTTAAAGGAATTAAATTCCTATGAAGTTGGGAGAATTAAATTCTCAAATAGGGTTAGACCCTAGTTCTGTTTGGAAGAATTAAATTCCTATGAATTTGGGAGAATTGAATTCTCATATAGGGTTAAACCCTAGTTCTGTTTGGAGGAATTAAATTCCTATGAATTTGGGGGAATTAAATTCCTTAAACTTAAATTCTCCCTCTAAGTTTTGGATCTGCATGGCAGAATCTCCTCGATGAGAATTAAATTCTCAACCTGTGGGGAGATCTGCTTCTGCAGATCTTCAACCAAAGGAAGAACTAAGTTCTTGTTCAGAAGAGTTAAACTCTTAAATTGAGAATTAAATTCTCTTTTATTTTATGGAGCTTAGATCTCTTTCCCCTTTCTCACCTAGGGTTTCTTTTCTCTGAAAGGAACTTCTTTTTCTCTCTTGAGAATTAAATTCTCCTCTCATTTCTCTCTGTTGTTGTTTTTCTTCAGAAATTCAAAATTCCAAAGATCCTTTCTCTTCTCTTCTTGGCTCCTATTTATAGGAGAAAGAAAAGAATCAATTTGTTTAGTGAATCTTTCATTGAAAGATTTTGGTTGTTTTTGTAACAAACATGATCTTTTAGATCACTCAATGAATTTTATTCACCATTGGATTTTTAATCCAGAAGATATTCTGTTTGTTATTCTTGGTGAATTTCAGGGAAATCTTTCCTTGTATAAAATCTTTCCATAAATTGGTGATTTTTAATCACCATTGGACTTTTAATCCAACGGTGCTCCATTTTACAGAGCACAACCCTTTTTTGTTTGGAAAGATTTAAAGAAATACTTTCCCAGTTAGGGTTTTCGATTTCCCTTAATTAGAATTTAATTCTATTAACTCAGAAGGTTTTTTAAAGCCCATCACGTGTTGGCATGTGATCCCAGTGTTTGATCATTGAAATAGAATTTGATTCTATCAATTAAAGAGCTGAGGGACCTGTCGCATGTTGACACGTGACCCTCTTTTATTCAGAATTTGATTCTGCCTTTTAGCAGAACTAAGGAATCATCACGTGTCAGCACGTGACCCTTGGTCACGTGTCAGCACGTGACCCTTGGTCACGTGTGAGCACGTGATGCCCCATTGGGGTTTTTCCTTAGTGTTTCATTATACTTTATCAATCCTTTTCAGTGGGCTTAAAGGTCCATCACGTGTGGACACGTAACTCCCTTAATTGATTGTTTGATTAGAATTTAATTCTATCAATTTAAAGAGCTTAGGATCCCATCACGTGTTGACACGTGACCCCCTTGATTAACATTTTAAACAGAATTAAATTCTGCTTCTTTAAAGAGTTAAGGAATCATCATGTGTCAGCACGTGACCCTTGGTCACGTGTAGACACGTGACGCCTCGTCGGGATCTTTCTTTGCCGTTTTATCATGCCTTTTAATTCCTTCAGTGGTTTCTTTAAAGGTTCGTCACGTGTGGGCACGTGACTCCCCTAATTGCTTGCTTGATTAGAATTTTACTTTTATAATAACAGAGTCCCAGGAAACCATCGCGTGTCAACACGTGACCCTTGGTCACGTGTGAGCACGTGATTCCCCTTTGAGGTATTTCCTGATATTTTGTTATATTTTTGTTTGACCAGAATTTAATTCTATAAAGCAGAGATCGCAGGAACCTATCACGTGTCAACACGTGACCCTTGGTCACGTGTGAGCACGTGATACCCCATTGTGGTATTTCCTGGCTATTTTTCTTTATTTTTTATTCTTTCTTGGGGGGGTTTAAAGACTTATCATGTGTGAACACGTGACTCCTGTTTGGTTAGAATTTAATTCTTTTTATTATTTTGGAGGGCTTAAGAGCCCATCACGTGTCTACACGTAACCCATGGTCACGTGTGAGCACGTGATGCCCCATTGGGGTCTTTCCTGATATTTTATGAGGGAACAGTCGCATATCAAGTCTAGGGGTGGTAAACGTCAGACCCCAGTAACCGATAAGTCGTGTCGATGTGAGGCTCATAACAGGTCGAGAAACTACTGATAACTCTTACCAGCAGCACTCCATATCAGCCCTGGCCAGGGACTTCCAGTTATAGCCAATCGAACACAGCGCAACATCAACTCCCTATACCGGGAGAGACGAAACCCCTCCTATCGCTCATTGCCTCCATGTGATTCGGGACTGTACCCAAAAGCCACCGCTTTGCATGCCCTCTTAAACGTGGTAAGGTGGAAATCAAAGCACAATGGGAATCACACAAGACTCTATGACGATCTCGGGTCTATAGACTAACCTGTACCAGTGTCACCGGAGAACTGCTATCTGACGATAGGTATAATACCATCTAGGAGTTCTCGTCGAGTCCGTTCAGTGTACCCAGTCTCCACTGAGCACCCGTACACCATCATTGATGTCAAACACCGATAGATATGGGATCATCCATCGCCCATCATATGGGTCAAGATGCGTTTACGATAGTCTACTCTAGTGTATCGATGCCCTGTCTCGATACACCCTCGACTAGGAACAGTTATAGGATGTACTCGTTGACTACCCTGGCCCCACTAGTATAATCTGCACCATAGTCCTAGTAGTCGAGTATATATCCTAAGGGCTTTATCAACATGTGAGAGTAAGACAGTAAACTAGTACAAGTCAACATGTTAAGACAAAGTGAAACCAAATAGCATACTATCATGTCGAGCAAGAAAGTCATCTTTATATATATATCCAAGCATCCACTATAATATACATCATATGTACAATAATGGCCTCTAGGGCATATATATAACTAACAGTATAGTTACATATGAACTCGAAGAAACTTGTTTCAGTTCGAGAATGGATTCCGGTTCTGAAAAAATTAAATAGGACTATTCTTTTGTCTTTTCTCTTTACCTCCTCTCAGGTTGCGAGAGCTCCTAGTATTAGAAGAGTACACCTATAGCGCTTATTGGATAGTCTTCTTCCAAACCATAGGAAGGTGCCGAAAGATAGGGAAGGGAGAAAACCAATTAGCCTGAGTGTGGTGTCCAGAAAGTAATAAGTAAAGACATATAAAGGGATTAGAGTGAGGGTAAAGGAAATTGCGACTACTATCATTTACGACGAAGCTGCGTATACCCCTGCCACTCCTACTTCCCCTTTGCATTTCTCCAGAACACTCCATATCACTACGAAGATCCATATTGCTTGGATATGCCATCGTATAGTTACATACGAACTCGAAGGAACTTGTTTCAGTTCGAGGATGGATTCTGGTTCTGGAGAAATTGAATAGGAGTATCCGGTTGTCTTTTCGCTTTACCTTCTCTCAGGGTGTGAGGGCTCCTAGTGTTAGGAAAGTACACCTATTACGCTTATTGGATAATCTTCTTCCAAACCTTAGGCTGGTACCGAAAGGTAAGGAAGGAAGAAAACCAATTAATCTAAGTGTGGTGTACAGAAGGTAATAAGTAAAGTGTAACATTTCAGAAAAAAATAAAATATTATTTTTGGGAATTTTTATAATTAAATAATAAATATTATGAATATTTTATTTATGCGGTATAATTAAATACCGATAAATCGGGAAATATTTGGAAAATTATAGAAATTACTGAAATGAGGGTGTTTTATGTGATTTAGGCAAATTATGAATTTTTATAATTAATTATATACAATTTTAATGCTAATCGCGATTAAATATCACTAATCGTGCATTAAGCTTGATTTGTGCACATGACATGCACCATGTCATATTTCACTTTGTTACATTTTTCTATCATGGATTTTTCATTATTTTTCAATCATGGTTTGGTTTTAAATGAGAGGAAAGGAAAAAGAAAAGAAAATGGGGATTAAACAATATGGTATGGACATGAGAGAGAAGAGAGAGAGGTGAGGGGTCATTTGACTTGTCTCCCATTTGTTTCCCTCCATTTTATCTTCATCATTCTCTCTCCCTCTATACCCCATGGCAGCCCACTCCCTCCACTTCCTTCACCTCCTCACAACACCATCAATCCCACCTCAAAACATCATCTCCACTTCATTAAAAATGTGCACAAGCTCACTACAAACACTTTGGACCAAGAAAGTTTGGATTTTGGAGACTTGGGGCAACTCAAGAATTTTCTTGAGTTGCCAAATGAGGTATTTTCTTCACCATTAGAATAGTTTTTCATTCACTTTAGCATCCATGTTAGTTTAGAATCGATATTGTGTGGTTTTGTGAAGTTTGAAAATTCCTAGAAGAGGGTTGTGGGATTATTGAATCCAAAAGTGTAATTGAGGCTAGTAGAGGCCATATAACCCCTGTAGTGTAAGTTTTATGAACTAAAACAGAGACTAGAACCCCAATTAGCGAACTTAGAAATCCCCGATATCGGAAAATTGTGGAATTGTGATGGTATATTGACATCTGCTATGACCCGGGGCACCTGAAAATATTTTAGCGATCACAGAGAGTCATGCAGGCCACCTGGAAGCTAACCCTAAGACCCGAGCCCCAACCAACTTGTCTTGGCCGCAAATTTATTGTTCCTGGTAGCAATTTGCGGCCACGGTGGGGCAGAATGACTCCATGTTTGGTCCAGGGCTTTTTATTCAGTAAACTAGACCCTCCAAGTGTGCAAAATTAGCTAATTTCACCTAGGGTAAAATCTGGAAGTGTTTTACGAAGTTTCTGAATTTGTTTTGCGGCTTTTAATGAATTGAAATTTGGTATTTGTGTTTTATCTCGATCACTTGACATTTGCACGTCAATTTCGAGGGTTGTTTGTGTTGGATATAGTGCCCTCAAAGACAATTATTGGATCGCAGGTATGTGATTGCAATGATTGAGGGAGAACCTATACCGGTAGCACAGTCTTACTCGAGATGATAGTATGCTATCTGGTTTGCCTTTATCAGTCGTGTACAGGTTCAGGTGATTGATCACTATTACACTTGATGGAGCCCTTAGGATCTTGCTTGACTACCAACAGTATGATGGCGATCATATACGTGAGAGTTGGGTAGTCCATAAGCACATCCTTCGTAGGAGTTTCGAGACAGGGCATCGATACTCCGGAATAGACTAATGTATACAGTCGAGACCCCGACGAGGGGCGGTGGCCGGTCTCACAAGCCGCTGGTGTCAGTTGGATCACCTAAGATGTATACAAGTGCTCATTGGGTTATGAGTACACCGGACAGGACTCGCCGGGAACCTGCTAGTTGGTATGATACCTAGCATCAGATAGCAGTTCCCTGGTGACATGTGTACAGGTTAGTTCATCGATCTAAGGTCGTCATTTGTCTCGTGTGAGTTCCCACTGTGCTTTGATTTCTACCCTACCACGGCTCAAAGGAGTCGTGCAAACAGGTCTTTTTTTGGTACAGTCCTGAGCCACATGGAGGCAAGTGAGCTGATCGGCAGGGGATTCGTCTCTTCCGGTATTGGGGGTGAGATCGTGTTATGTCTAGGAGAGCCATTACACCAAGTCCTTGGCCAAGGCAGGTGAGAATTACTGGTAAGTATTCCAGTAGTTTCTCAGGGTGTTCAGGGCTACTCTCCGACACGACTTATACCGCTATTGGGGGTCTGACGTTACCAGCCCCCTAGGCCCGATATGCGATACTCATAGACGAACGGACCGGACTGTATGTATATTGTCACCGATAGGCTCAGTAGGGTTCCAGGATGAGTTCGCTCATCGGCTTCCCTTGAGGTCGGTACATGGGCAGCCATTACGCATAGCTAGTGTCGCTGACGTGCTTGTAGTTAAACCCACTGCCAGGGTACTGACGAGTCTTTAGAGTCCCCCACAGATAGTTTCCCAAGTTCGGGCGAAACGTTGTAGAGGCCGTATGGTTTTATGGCAGGGTTTGAAAAACGCACGTGCGTTTGCGCACGTGTCATATTTCGGACAGATAATACTGGTGGTCTTTGGTTTAAGCCGGATCCATGTATTATATTGAGTCAGAATATTTTAGTCTCTTATATTCGTATTCCGTCGGAATACGGATACAGGTATGTATATACAGGTGAGGGGTATTTTCGTAATCCGTTACGAGAATATTTTAGAAGATGTATTTCTTTTTGGATTAATCATTTTGGTTTAAATGATTATTTGGTTTTGGAAATGGTGACTCATTATGGATGACACATTTGTTCTAGCATGTTCTTTAGTGACTCATGCTAATGAGTCACTAAGTGAGTCATGAAGAATTAAATGTGTTTTGTTTTGGGTTTGGATATTTGAGGAGATATTTTCATTAGATATTTGTTTATGGTTTTGATTATATATCCTCTCATATCTATTCATAAGAAAAGGATAATAGAACACAAGTTTATGAGCTTGGTTTTTCTTTTGGCTCACTAGTGTTTCTTGAGTTCACCATTTTCAATCCATAGCATCTTCTTTAACCTCCATCCTAACCCTCTCATGCGATGAGAACCCTAGGGTGTTTGAGACAAAGTATTCTACTCGTTCTCTACTTCATCTTGGTCATCTCTTTTAGCAGACTTGATGACCGAGTTGCCTCGGTATAGAGGCGAGAGCCCGTTTAAAGATCCGTAGATGTGGTGCCACTTCGACGAGGAGCAAAGAGATCGGAGTTGCCGTGAGGAGCGTGGGATGATGGCTAAAGACCGAAGGACTCGGATCGATCGGTATAGCCTTTCTACCTCTTTACAGTTTGTTAGTTTAGCGTTAATAGCATATCTGGGTTATAGTATGCGATAGCGCCAGTTATAAAAGTTTTTGTTCCGCGTTTGGCGTCAGAATGACAGCCGGGGCGCTACCGTAGATTTACATGGTATCAGAGCCACGCCATTAACCTTTACTAACTTGTTCTAACGCGTTTAAAACAACGATCGAACAAAATTTCTAAAACCGCATTTTTCAGTGTAAAGTTTCTGTCGATTTTTTAAACAGGTCTAAAATCATTTTGAGCATCTCAGAAAATCGAGCAGGCTTTTCTAAGAGTACTGAAGAAATTGGGTTGACTGAATCCACTGTACTGCCGCGGAACCACCGCACAAACCATGGTTTGGCCGCGATTCCGCGGCCAGTTAGTGGCTACAATGCACCAAAATTCTTCTGGGGCTCTTGCATGGAAAATTGTGGTTTCTGGAATATTTATTTTTCGGGCCCAGATTTTGTTTGTGTACTGCAGATGTACGTGGGGCCCACTTCGGGAAGTTTTGTCGATCAGAATTTTAAACGTGTTAGTTTACAGTACTTACATTATATCTCCGACCGTGAATGTCATTCGAGCGGTAAATTGTGTCTAATTGCTATAGTCCTTTTAGACGGGTTTGCGAATGTGACATTCGCGTTGATGTTCTGTGTTGTGCTGTGATGTTGTGGATTTGTCATAGTGGATAGCAGTGTGCAATGGTAGTGCAATTTGGATTTATTTGTACATTTGATATTGCAGGGAGAGCGTCCAACATATGGACTGCCGTCTCTGCCTGTTTGTATAATATTCTTTTGGGGCACGACCGGGCTGAGGTCGATGTACCCGTTGTACATATTTTTCATTACTGTACTAGGTTTACCCCGCGACGGAGTGCACGGATAGCCGGGTTCTAGAGGGCAACGGGTCCGCATCTCATGGCTTTGAGAGGCAGAGGGGCCTCACTCTAGAATTGGCAGACTATTCGCCGCACTCGTAGGGGGTACAGGTTGACCCAAGGAGGGGTGCTCAAGTTACCTGATTCCGTGAAGTGCAAGGTGGTCCATTCATTCTGCTATAAGGGGCTGCCTCGCTTCAGGTTTTGGCGGGTAACTTGCCGCACCCGTAGGGGTCTAGGTTTCATTGCACAGGCTATCGACACGACCAGGGGAACGTCGGGTTTCAGCAGCGGCTCTGTGAAACACGGGGATCCCAGATTATCTGTATTGTTCTGTGATACTTATTACTTTTCTGTAATGTTGTATATTATCACGCCTGGAGCGATTATTAGGGGTCTGACTTTATCCATCCCCCTAGACTCGATATGCGATACTCTTAGATGAACGGACCGGACTGTACGGATATTGTCACTGTAAGGCTCGGTAGGGTTTCTGGATGAGTTCGCTCGTCAGCTTCCCTTCCAATCAATACATAGGCAACCGTTACGTACAGCTAGTACCTCTGACGTGCTAGTGGTTATACCCAGTGCCAGTGTGTTGATGAGTCATTAGAGTCCCCCACACACAGTTTCCCAAGTTCGGGCGAAACGTTGTAGAGGCCGTATGGTTTTATGGCAGGGTTCGGAAAATGCACGTGCGTTTACGCACGTGTCATATTTCGGGCAGATAATACCGGTGGGCTTTGATTTAAGCCGGATCCGAGTATTATACTGTGTAGATATAATATCTTTGTCTTAGTTGCATTTGTATTCGGTCGTAATACAGATGCGGGTATGTTTATACTGTTGCGGGGTTATCCTGAAATTCGTTTCGGGATCGCTTTTGGAAGTTGCCAGTTTCCAGTTTTCTATCACCCGTATTTAACATTCGGTTAAATGCGGATTTATCTTTTCTTCTTTTGGGTGAGTCATGAGGGTGAGTCATGAGTGTGGAAGCTTCTAGATGGTGACTAGGCTAGTGAGTCATTAGTGCATTTAATGATGGATGATGACTTGGTTAATGATTCATTGTTTACCATTAATGTTTGTGCTAGGTGTTATTGTGACTCATTCTCTTCATTAATGTTATGGTTACCTTCCTAAGCTCCTACACTCACCTCCCCACCTTCATAAGTGGCCGGCCCCTCTTGGAAATGATTATGGTTGTTCATTTTGAAAAAGATTATGATAGTTTTGGTGCATACAAATTAGATGTAATCAATTTCTAACTTACCCGATTCCAAAAGGCAACTTCATTAACCGTTCGTCTATAGCTTTGGACGAATCGAGACAAAGTGTTCTACTCATTCTCTACATCAATCTTGGTCATCTATTTTAGCAAACTTGATGACCGAGTTGCCTCGGTTCAGAGGCGGGAGCCCGTTTAAAGATCCGTCGACGTGGTGCCACCTGGACGAGAAGACTGGATATTCAGGAGATCGGAGCAGCCGCAACAAAGCGTGGGATGATGGTTGAAGACCGAAGGACTCGGATCGTTCGGTATAACATTTCTACCAACTTTGTAGTTTGTTAGTTTAGCTTTAATGGCAGATCCGGGTTATAGTATACGATAGCACCAGTGAAAAAGTTTTTGTTCCACATTTGGCGTCTGTTAGACGGCCGGGGCGCTACCGTGTACTTACAGTGGTATCAGAGCCTCACCATTAAGCTTTACTAACTTATGCTAATGCGTTTAAAACATCGATCAAACCGAATTTCAAAAACTACAGTTTTTCTGTTTAAAGTCTCTGTCGATTTTTAAAAGGGTCTAAAAATTATTTTGCATATCACAGAAATTTAAGCAGGCTTTTTGAAGCATTCTGGTGAAATTTGGGCATGTGATCCCATAGTCCTGCCGCTGATCCGCGGTCAAAGCTAGGGTTTGACCGCGGAACCGCGGCCAGTATGTGGGAACAGTGATCCAAATTTTTCCAGAGAGTTTACCATGGGAAATTGTGGATTTTGGTATATTTCTTTTGGGCCCAGATTTTATTACTGTACACCAGATGTACGTGGGGCCCACTTCGGGAAGTTTTGTCGATCGAAATTTTAAACTTGTTAGTATGCAGTAATTACATTATATCTCCGACCGGGAATGTCATTTGAGCGGTAAATTGCGTCTAATTGCTATAGTTCTTTTAGACGGGTTTGTGAACGTGACATTCGCGTTGATGTTCTGTGTTGTGCTGTAATGTTGCGGATTTGTCGTGGTGGATAGCAGTGTGCAATGGTAGTGCCATTTGGATTTATTTGTACATTTGATATTGCGGGGCGAGCGTCCAACATGTGGACTGCCGTCACTGCCTGTTTGTATAATATTCTTTTGGGGCACGACCGGGCTGAGGTCGATGTACCTGTTGTATATATTTTTATTTCTGTACTAGGTTTACCCCGCGACGGAGTGCACGGATAGCCGGGTTCTGGAGGGCAACGGGTCCGTATCTCATGGCTTTGAGAGGCAGAGGGGCCTCACTCTAGAATTGGCAGACTATTCGCCGCACTCGTAGGGGGTACAGGTTGACCCAAGGAGGGGTGCTCAAGTTACCGGATTCCGTGAAGTGCCGGGTGGTCCATTCACTATGCTGTAGGGGGCTGCCTCTCTTCAGGTTTTGGAGGGTAACTTGCCGCACCTGTAGGGGTCTAGGTTTCATTGCACAGGCTATCCACACGACCAAGGGAACGTCGGGTTTCAGTAGCGGCTCTGTGAAACTCGGGGATCCCAGATTATCTGTATTGTTCTGTGATGCTTATTACTTTTCTGTAATGTTGTATATTATCATGCCTGGAGCGATTATTGTATATTGGTATATATACTAGTAGATGTTGTATATGTTTTGCACCCGCGCTAGTCCAGTCCCTGCTCTGTCGTTAGTTAAGTAACCTAACGGGTAAAGACGGGACCCAGTGACGAATGCGGATGGCATATACGTACATTTTATTTTCGTTCTTTTCTGGTGTGAATAATTGATGGGACTGCGTTGATTCTGATCAATGCAAAGGAAAACAAACCTGTTTGGACGTTGTTGGAACAGTTTTAAAAATTGTTATTACAAAGATGTTTTCTTTTGTTTTGCATGGTGGTATTCAGTTGGAATATCCTGCACCTCATTCCACGAGGCAGGGGCCGAGATCCCTTCACCGGGAGTGACACCTTGGGCAGAAGTTTGCATCAGGGTAATAACTTCACTATAGTCGATTACATGTTGCTTTGCATCGCGGTATTCAGTTGGAATATCCTGCACCTCATTCCACGAGGAAAGAGCCGAGATCCCTTCATCGGGAGTGACCTCTTTAGCAATGGTTTTCGCCACTATATTTTTATAAAAAGTTATCAGGTTCCTTCAACGAGATCAAGTTCATTACGTTAAAGGTTTTTCGCCAAAAACCAGCCGTAGCCCTCCGTCGTTTCAGACGGTAGCATGTAGTATTCATGCTATGTTTGTTGGCCTTCGTCAAGGCATAGTGGATGGTAGCTGCTTGTTACTTTTCTGTTGCATAGATAGATGAGTTGGTTTGGGACAGTCGTATTACCTTGTTGGCCTTCGTCAAGGGTATGTACGGGTGGGTTCGAATTGACAAGATAATGATGGGTAGAACTTGACATGTGACTTATGATTTGTTGGCCTTCGTCAAGGTGATAAGAACATGGGGTAAAAATCACATCGGGAGTTTCTAAAGAAACTGAAACTTGCCAGGCATGCGCATACCTTCTGGAGTGTGATAACGTGAGTGGATTTCGTCACGTTATCATGCGATAATAGTTGGATCCCGATTCCCACTGATGAGTTGGTTTACTCTTCGGGTGATCCCGATTGATTCTTCTTTCAGGTTTGGAGGAGAATTTGACAGTGCAGTGGGAGGTTTCCTGATTAGATAAAGTGATAACCATTCTGATCTAGGTTAGAGTGCACGCAGAATGTTTCTTTTCTCTCTCTCTTTGGCAGCGACCTTTGACTGACCCTAGACTATGACTCAGTGACCAAGTTGACCGAACCTTCTTAAAATACTGGCTTTTGGATTGTCTAAGTTGCATAAGTCATTTCCGCTCCTTCTTTTACCCTTTGCATTTCTCAGAACACCTCGTATCACTACGAACATCCACTTCCATTGGATAAATCCATCGTATGGTTATATACGAACTCGAAGGGTCTTCTTCAAGGATGGATCCAGGTTCAGGAGAAAATGAATTGGTTTATTCAGTTGTCTTTTATCATCACCTTCTCTCAGGTTGCGAGGGCTCCTTGGTTTAGGAGAGTACACCTATTACGCTTATTGGATAGTCTTCTTCCAAACCATAGGCAGGTGCCGAAAGGTAGGGAATGAAGAAAACCAATTAGCCTAAGTAGGGTGTGCAGAAGGTAATAAGTAAAGACAAAATGAAGGGATTAGAAAGAGGGCAAAGTAAATTGCGACTGCTATCATTCACGACCAAACCGCGTACTTCATCGCCATTCCTACTTCACCTTTGTTTTTCTCCCCCAGTTCGGGAGAAATAGAATAAGGTATTATTCAGTTGACTTTTATCATCAACTTCTCTCAGGTTGCGAGTACTCCTTGGTTTAGGAAAGTACACATATTATGCTTACTGGATAGTCTTCTTCCAAACCATAGTCTGGTGCCGAACGGTAGGGAAGGAAGAAAACCACTTAGCCTAAAAGGGTGTACAGAAGGTAATGAATAAAGACAAATAAAGGGATTTGGAAAGATGGCAAAGAAATATACGGTTATAGTCATGAATTGGATTATGGAAGAAGCATTACTAGGAATACCAGGATACCCCTACGAAACATTTTCATGTTTCAGTTTCATTGTGCATTGTTAAAAGGAAAACTGATTTCCCGATTAGATACTTACTCCAGGGTATGTATTTACCAGGTATGATTCTCACATCTGTATGGTTTTACAGATGATGAGTGGGAGTAAGTTATTAGGAATAAGGTGATCATCCTCATTATATCGGAATTCGTTGTAATTGATGATATTTGAGGAAATCGCCTGGGTTTTTGCTAGACGGCATGTATTTGGTTTTGAGTATCCGTTGTTGTGTACCAATTTCAAAATGATATATCTGTACGTTTATTTTTATAAAGTGAGATATAACTTTTTGAAATTATGTCCGTGACATTTACCTATATCAGTTGACGATTGGGTAAGGAGCATTGAACAGCGGAGTAGTTCTTAACCATAAGTACAGTTTTCAACCTACGATGCACAGGTTTTGAGTTATTCGACTCAGGGGACTCATACAGAGTATTGTATGCTGTCCAGTGTCCATCAGGACAAAGGGGTTGGTCCTCGTACTATGTTCTGTCTACTTATGACTTCTCTAGTTTTTAGACAAGTGTTTCGTGGAAATACAAGGTCTAAGTTTCGAGAAGTTGTGGGTATAGGAATAAAGTAGAGAACCAGATGTCGTAAGTATCAGGATTCTTCAAAGAGATCGAAGATGTAGATACTTGTGATTGGTATTCAGTTGATAGTAATGGTTTTGAGAAACTTGTTTCTCTTTCAGGTTACTCATAATTGGATGTATTCCTAAGTTGAGTAATATTGATTAGCCTCTCTCCATTAAGTTGATATGCACTAGATACAGCTGCATGATTTGAATCTGGTTCCAATTAAATAAGTGCCAAAGTTTCTATATTGGATACAGAATGGTTCATATCTTAACGATGTTAAGGTACGGGGAGTTGTCCGGCTTATGCTTAAAACCAGACTCTAGATAACTCAAGGCACGTTTCTGTAATGGCAGTTTGTGGACTGACCTGGGCTATGTCGAGGGTTGACTTTCTACCATCTGGAAGATCAATAGTGATATTGATCTTGACTCGCCACAGTTTTAGTAAAATGGATTTTTTCAGAAAACAGTAGTGGGAGTATGGTAGAACTGGAAGTGATTCCAGAACCGCAAACGATTACGGAAAATTTAATAGGACCTAAACATTCAATCAGGTTTGACATTCCATTAGCCACTCCACAGATATGGTGGGTAACCTCAGACACCCAAGAGGTACTCCGGTAGCCTCAAGGATGGTGACAGGGAGGTTCTTGTTTACCCAGACTTGACACTACTGTTGTTCCAGGCTATGAGACCCGGCAGGAGGTTAAGTATAGATTCGTTCTAAACTAGCTTTAGAAGTGCACGTATATATTATTCTGCGAGAGGGTTGTTGTGGTCGGTGGGAGCAGCAGAAGTATAGTGGGCAAGTAGCTTATGTCTATTTATAGACTAGAGCAGATATAGCGGAAATAGATCATCTATTTTTGATGTAATAGTCATAGGTTTGACTTCATCAGAATAAAGGATGGATCTGTTAAGAAGGTAGTAGGGTGTGATGTCCTGGTATTTGGATGACATACACAGAGTAGGAAGTAACATTCCTATACTACGATCGGTTATATTTTTGGTTGTCACACAGTTGTTTCTTCACATAGGATATGGATATAATATCAGACATTCTGGTTACTATATCTATGGTTTTAGATCTAGGTTTAGGTAGTTTCCCAATGTGGGTACTTTGACAGTATTCTAAAAGTATTTGGAATAGATGACACCTGGCATGGTGGTGTACCTGCAGGTGATGGAGTCACCCTCTCTAAAGGTGTCTTACAGACTAAAGGGGAGAGGGATGTGCATGATTGGCATATCACTTGCTTAGGCAATTGAGTCAATCATGAGATGTCAAGTACCACACCAAATATTGTTTTTGCACTAGATGCGATAAGTTTATATTGATCCAATCCAGGAGAAACATAAGGAAGCAGTTTTAGAACATAAGTGAATGTTCTACGGATTTGATAACGGCAGCCTCCTTCGGGAAACGCTTATCATTCCAGGCTTCAAAGGTGACATGGATGACAGAGTAATTTTCAGAGTTATAGTTCTCCCTCTGACGAAGGGGGCAGTATTATGGACAGGTGGTCCAAGAGGATACTGTGGGAGGCATGGTGCTGGACACTGATTAGTTTCAGTGATCGATACAGTCTAAGAAGTTTGGATTTGGAGTTCATTTATGAACTAGGTCCCATCAGATATCCAGACATATTCTAAGACAGGTATTACTCAATTCGGGAGATGGCTTTCTCCGCGAACTTGAGATTAAGAGAGACATAGAAAGATACATCAGGGCGGATCCACTCATTGAGGCTATTTCTCGAACACAAGAGTTTTACAAACGAGCTTTGTGAAACTGTTTAGTAGAGGAGTTGGGTGTTCGGTATCACACGAGCTGTGAGTATGCGGCATCGCAATGATTAGCCTTAAGTGCAAGTGGGAGATTGTTGGATATAGTGCCCTCAAAGTCAATTATTGGATCGCAGGTACGTGATTGCAATGATTGAGGGAGGACCTATACTGGTAGCACATACTTACTCGAGATGATAGTATGCTATCTGGTTTGCCTTTATCAGTCGTGTACAGGTTCAGGTGACTGATTACTATTACACATTGATAGAGCCCTTAGGATCTTGCTTGACTACCAACAGTATGATGGCGATCATATACGTGAGAGTTGGGTAGTTCATAAGCACATCCTTAAAAGTGGTCCCTAGTCGTGGGAGTTTCGAGACAGGGCATCTATACTCCGGAGTAGACTAGTGTATACAGTCGAGATCACGACGAGGGGCGGTGGCCGGTCTCACAAGCCACTGGTGTCAGTTGGATCACCTAAGATGTATACAGGTGCTCATTGGGTTATGAGTACACCGGACAGAACTCGCCGGGAACCTGCTAGTTGGTATGATACCTAGCGTCAGATAGCAGTTCCCTGGTGACATGTGTACAGATTAGTTCATCGACATGAGGTCGTCATTTGTCTCGTGTGAGTTCCCACTGTGCTTTGATTTCTACCCTACCACGGCTCAAAGGCGTCGTGCAAACAGGTCTTTTTTGGGTACAGTCCCGAGCCACATGGAGGCAAGTGAGCGGATCGGCAGGGGATTCGTCTCTCCCGGTATTGGGGGTGAGATCGTGCTGTGTCTAGGAGAGACATTACACCAAGTCCTTGGCCAAGGCAGGTATGAATTACTGGTAAGTATTCTAGTAGTTTCTCAGGGTGTTCAGGGCTACTCTCCGACACGACTTATAACGCTATTGGGGGTCTGACGTTACCAGCCCCCTAGGCCCGATATGCGATACTCATAGACGAACGGACCAGACTGTATGTATATTATCACTGATAGGCTCAGTAGGGTTCCAGGATGAGTTCGCTCATCGGTTTCCCTTGAGGTCGGTACATAGGCAGCCGTTATGCACAGCTAGTGCTGCTGACGTGCTTGTAGTTAAACCCACTGCCAGGGTACTGACGAGTCTTTAGAGTCCCCCACAGATAGTTTCCCAAGTTCGGGTGAAACGTTGTAGAGGCCGTATAGTTTTATGGCAGGGTTCGAAAAATGCACGTGCGTTTGCGCACGTGTCATATTTCGGACAGATAATACTGGTGGGTTTGGTTTAAGCCGGATCCATGTATTATATTGAGTCGGAATATTTTAGTCTCTCGTATCCGTATTCGGTCGGAATACGGATACAGGTATGTATATACAGGTGAGGGGTATTTTCGTAATTCGTTACGAGAATATTTTAGAAGATGTATTTCTTTTTGGATTAATCATTTCGGTTTAAATGATTATTTGGTTTTGGAAATGGTGACTCATTATGGATGACACGTTTGTTCTAGCATGTTCTTTAGTGACTCATGCTAATGAGTCACTAAGTGAGTCATGAAGAATTAAATGTGTTTTGTTTTGGGTTTGGATATTTGAGGAGATATTTTCATTAGATATGTGTTTATGGTTTTGATTATATATCCTCTCATATCTATTCACAAGAAAAGGATAATAGAACACAAGTTTATGAGCTTAGTTTTTCTTTTGGCTCACTAGTGTTCCTTGAGTTCACCATTTTCAATCCATAGCATCTTCTTTAACCTCCACCCTAACCCTCTCATGCGATGAGAACCCTAGGGTGTTTGAGAAAAAGTATTCTACTCGTTCTCTACTTCATCTTGGTCATCTCTTTTAGCAGACTTGATGACCGAGTTGCCTCGGTATAGAGGCAGGAGCCCGTTTAAAGATCCGTAGATGTAGTGCCACTTCGACGAGGAGCAAAGAGATCGGAGTTGCCGCGAGGAGCGTGGGATGATGGCTAAAGACCGAAGGACTCGGATCGATCGGTATAGCCTTTCTACCTCTTTACAGTTTGTTAGTTTAGCGTTAATTGCAGATCCGGGTTATAGTATGCGATAGCGCCAGTTATAAAAGTTTTTGTTATGCGTTTGGCGTCAGAATGACCGCCGGGGCGCTACCGTAGACTTACAGTTTGGTCATTCTTGTATGTGTAGACCATAGGTTTAAACCTATGTATGATACGCGTGCCGTTTTGGTTTTCGTGTGCGATTTTGGTCTACGATGCTATATGTGTATATATGTAGGTACCCCCACGAGGACTTCGGATGATGAAGAAAAGAATGGCGACATCGACTTTGGAAAGCGATGATCAGGTGAGTAGATATATATTTACGGGGGAAGTCGGGTGGATTGCGTATAGCACCCCCGCAGTTCGAAGTGTAATATACGATATATACGATATATATATATATATATATATATATATATATATATATATATGATTATGTATTATGTGAAACATGGATAGTTAGCAAGTAAGATCTATGAGATCATGGGTTAAATTTTAGTGTATTTGATTGATAGCGTCGTTAATTAGTTGTAGTCGCGAACCCTAGAATAAGGTTTACACTCACACACACACTCATGCATGCATTTTATTTTCTTATGTGTATATGAGGATAAGTGTGTGTTTATGTATACACACACACATACATAGGTATGGGACTATGTATATATATATATACGTATACATATACAGAGATTGTGAGGATAGTATACGATATTTGGTGATGAGTCGATGAGTTTGGGCATAGTGCCACGAGATCGGTGATGTGATATGGTTCGTATTACGAGATACGACATGATTATTATAGCGGGTCCTTAGGCGATGTGTTTTCATACACACACATACATATATGTTGATTGGTATCAGTATGTACTAGACTTAGATCAGTACCCCCGGTTCATGATATATGATAATAAGGATACCAGATGAATAATGAGATAATGTGATATTCGACCCGTGCCCAGATTTGGGATGCCGTACGATGGATTTACCGTACGTGATATGATTATGATGATAGATCCGCACTCTTGACTCGAGGATGTCATATGATTTATATATTGTATCGTACGCGATACTATTGATGCGAGATCACCGACTATTATATATATATAGATCGACTCAGATTTAGGTGGATTTCCATACCCTTTCGATTAGCCTGTTAGTTTAGTCATGTAGTTACTTGTAGATGTTAGACTAGACTTGAGTCATGCCTATTTCAAAACTAACAAATCGTGAGTATTTTAAAGACAGGCCAAGGGATTCTACGGATATTTCAAAGGACGTACCTTTTCTTAAAAACACCGTAGCCCTATTTTCAAAACACCACGATTCGTATTATTTCAAATGGCAAAACGGTATGACACATATATAGTAATGTAGATTTTTTATTATTGCGTTATTATTCATGTTCCGCATATTATTGCTGCATTTACTATTCATTTGCCATTTATTCTGCCGTTCGCATTGCATTGCATGTCTATATGTATTTTCGTGAGTAATGATGAAACCTGTTGTTATGACACCAGCACCATTACCGATGATGCGTATGCTCCACGTACACTTGCTTGCCGGCCCACACACATCTTCATCGGTAATTGCTATGTCACGTACACTTTAGAGAACATTACTTTATTGACATACCTTGCCAGCTGATAGTTCCTATATGTTATTATTTTCAGATGCTAGTTTAGACATTGCATTTATTACTGTGATTTTCATGTTTATTTATATGTTCATTAGCCATGACATTTTGGGCCAGTCCGGATTGCCGGAGCCCAGTATTCATTATTTATTTACATCGTGATTTATGATTTCGGATTTCCATGAGATTTCTGGATTTAGAGAAACCGCAAAGATTTTATAAACTGATTATCATTTTTAAAGATAAAATTGCGGTTTTCTCATGATATGATTTGAGATATGTCCACCATGAGTTTTCTCGGCTCTTGAGCGATATCATACACCCGATTTGAGAAGGAGGAGGAACCGTCTGTGGGTGCATGGTGGATCCGGTGCGGTACCCCGGGGCAAGAAGGTTGCAGATGATGGCGTTGAGCCTGACAGGGGAGCACTACCGGCCGGTGATTTTATTGTGACTCGACGGATATCCGGAGGATACCAATCGGAGTACAGGCCAGTCCGGATAGTCGGAGCCTGAGGTTTTGAGATTTGAGGATATGGGCCAGTCCGGATAGCCGGAGCCCTAGATATTGAGATTCGAGGTTACAGGCCAGTCCGGATTGCCGGAGCCTGAGATATTGAGATATTGGGATTTATGTTTTGTGTCAATGCTTGACACTGATTTCATGTTGATTTCATTGATGATACCTCGATTTATATATATACAAAAATCTCACTAAAGAAAGAAAACAGTTTTCACATTCATGATGTATTCTGTTTTCATTTTATTGCATTCATACCTCATATTTATGGTATGTTGCTACCTGAGGCACTGACACGAGCACTTGGTATTACACTTATGTATAGATGTTTACCCTTGCCACCTTATCATGCTTCAGACTATATCATTTTGAGGTTATATATTACTGATCGTATTGACCTAGGATTGAGTCATACATACGATTTCTGCTCGGTGATGTTTTCTACTCACGAGTTGGCAACTCACCCCCGTTGTGCCACAGTTTCTTACAGGTTTTGCCATACAGGTTCGTTGCGGCTTTGCTGGTACACTGCTCCTTTTCGGGTGATTGCTTGGTAGGTGGGTTCACTCGCATCGTGACCACCATTGTACTTTATTTATTTTCAGTTGTATCTAGAAAACTCCATCAACCAGACTTGTATATTTTATAACCTTAGAAGACCAGTGGTATATTCTTTCGACCTTAGAGACGCGCGTTGTATTATTATGGTTTTCTTGATGATTTTGAGTTTCCTGTTAAGTTTTGATCCACGCCCTTCGGCGTTGTATACTATATTTTTTGCGTGGTTGTGACCGCCAATTGGCGAAGAGCTAGCTCCCGCTTAGGGATGCCTTTATGTATTTTATTCATGTTGTACCCTTTTGGGGCCAGTATTTACAAAGGAAACTCTGCCGAAATTTTCGGAAAATATATGATGTTTTAAAAATGCATACTTCGGCTTATGTTATTAAAACCACTTGCTTTAAAAATATGTTTTCTTCACTTCTTCCTTAAATGGTTTAGATTTCTGGGATTTTTTGGCTTACTTGAATTAGATGGGGTCCTATAGACTTCATATGATTCAAGTGCCAGTCACGTGCCATTTCGGGTCGTGACATAAAGACATATAAAGGGGTTGGAGTGAGGGCAAGGAAGTATACGGTTACTGTCATGAATCTGTATAGTGGAAGAGGCATTACTAGGAATACCCAGCTACCCCTTCGAAACATTTTCATGTTTCAGTTTTACTGTACGGTGTTAATTGAAAACTGTTTTCCCAATTAGATTCTGACTACAGTTATGCATTTACCAGACTTGATTCTCATATCTGTATGGCGTTACAGATGCTGAGTGGGAGTAAGATATTGGGAATTGGGTGATTAGATCCTCATCATATTGGAATTGTTTGTAATTGGTGATATTTGAGGAAATCACCTGGGTTTTACTTGATGGCAAATATTTGGTTTTGAATATCCATCATTATGCACCAATTTCAAACCGATATATCTGTACGTTTATTTTATAAAGTGAGATATAACTTTTTGAAATTATATTTATGACATTTACCTATATCAGTTGATGGTTAGATAAGAAGTATTGAATAACGGTGTAATTCTTCTTAACCATAGTACAGTTTTCAACCTACGATGCACAATATTTGAGTTATAGAACTCAGAGGACTTATACAAAGTATTGTATCTTGTCCGATGTCCGTTAGAACAAAGGGGTTGGTACTCATACTATATTCTGTTTACTCATGACTTCTCTAGTTTTAGACAAGTATTTCGTTGAAATACAAGGTCCAGATTTTGCGAAGATATAGGTATAAGAATAAAGTAGAGAACCATATGTTGCAAGTATCAGGATTTTTCAAGGTGATCGAAGATATAGATACTTGTGCTAGGTATTCCGTCGTAAGTAATAGTTTTGAGAACTTGCTTCTCTTTCAGGTTACTCATACGTGGGTGCATTCCTTGATGAGTAATGTTGCTTGTGTTGGATATAATGCCCTCAGAGTCAATTATTGGATCACAGGCACGTGATTGCAATGATTGAGGGAGGACCTATACCGGTAGGACAGTCCTACTCGAGAGGTTTGTATACTATCTGGTTTGTCTTTATCATCGTGTACATGCTTTAGGTGACATTGTAGTTCACTATTACACGTTGATATAGAGAATAGTATGCTACTATGGTTTGTCTTTATCAGTCGTGTACAGCTTTAGGTGACATGTTCACTATTACACGTTGATAGAGCCCTTAGGATCCTGCTTGACTACCAACAATATGATGGTGATCATATACGTGAGAGTTGGGTATTCCATAAGCACATCCTTAAAAGTGGTCCCTAGTCGAGGAAGTTTCGAGACAGGGCATCGATACTCTGGAGTAGACTAGTGTATACAGTCGAGACCCCGACGAGGGGCGGTGGCCGGTCTCACAAGCCACTGGTGTCAGTTGGTTCACCTAAGATGTATACAGGTGCTCATTGGGTTATGAGTACACCGGACAGGACTCGCCGGGAACATGCTAGTTGGGATTATACCAGACGTCAGATAGCAGTTCCCTGGTGATATATGTACAGGTTAGTTCATCGACCTGAGATCGTCATTTGTCTCGTGTGAGTTCCCACTATACTTTGATTACTACCCTACCACGGCTCAAAGGAGTCGTGTGATCGCACGCCAAAAGCGTGTCGGATATTTAAGAGTTCTAAAGTTTAACCGCGATCAGGACGGTGTCGCTTTGCAGCTAGCCGCGATGAGCACGGGTCGATCCACAGGGAGAAGGTAAGCTTTTAGGCTTGTTCTAATGAGTTAACACGCGTGGCGTATTTGTTTGTTATCTAACCTATGTGTATATTCAAGTATAAGGCTTGTTAAGAAACGATAGGATGATGTAGGTTAATGGATTCCGTATTCAAGTACTTTGAGCCGAACTTTAACAAATGAAGCTAGAACAATCGGCAACAACGTGGATTAGGGGACTTAAGCACGGTATTCATGGAATCCGGCTTATTGACCCTTGTCCGTCCGTTCTTGTCTCTTGCTTTCACCTCCGGCCAAACCGAATACAACCGGTCACGGTTAGGAATCACCTTTACCTTGGTAGGGTAGGGTGCCCAACGGAGCGCTTGCGTAGGGTTTGGACAGAGTTTCAAATGGAAAAGACGGGAAAAGGAAATGAAAAATGAAACGTTAACTTACAATATCTTTCTCTTTTCCTAACAACAATATTCACACCATTCACAAAACAAACTAAAAAGAGATAACAAAAGAGAAGAACAAAGAAAAGAAAAGATTACAAGCAAGTAATTAAAGTGCATGGAATTTAAGTGCGAGAATTAAAAAAGCAAGAAAAAAATGCACGTAAGTAAAAGATTAGGAACCAAAGAACATATTGCAAGACATGGGTTCAATAACCCAAACTTAAACTTGCAAGCTCAATAAAGAGGTTGCAAGATCAAGAGAGGGCAAAGAACTCATGGTGAAGGAAGCACAAAAGAACACTTTATTAAACTTCAAGAATGATACAACCCCTTGAGATCAATAACCAACCCTTAAACTTTCAAGCTCAATGAAGAGGTTGAAGGATCAAGAGAAGGTTAAGACTTCAAGGGGACTAATCTATTTACAAGAAAAGAGAAAAGAAAACTTGGACAAAGAATGACAATCCAAGACTAAAGAATCACTCTTGAACCTTTGCCCACTGCCTTCTATTTATAGGCAAAGAAGAAAAGAAAATAAACAATAAAAATAGGGCTACGTGGCAGCAAGAAGGGGTGTGTGAAGAACTGGGGCCCACTGGAGCCTGCGGGGCCGGCCAGGCCGGTCTATAATGTGATGTGGCCGGCCACATCATGTTGGAACGATCTCGTACTTGGTGTGTTGACTTGTTAGGTCCCCCGCATCACTTTGGTCCAGTTTGTTTTCTCTGTTTTGACTTGATTTGCACCCAATGCTTGGAGGGAAATTCGAATTTCTAAATCAACACCAAATTTTTAGCATTAAATGCCCATAACTTCATTCCCACATGTGCCTAAATCATGGCTGCCCCCATTATGGTTTTGTTGATTTGTCCATTTGATTTTATTTTGCACTTATTATTGGAGGGAATTTTTGAATACAATTCAACACATGATCTTCAGCATTAAATGCTCATTATTCCATTCCCACATGTGGCTTGATTCATGGCTGCCCCATTATGGTTTTGTTGATTTGTCCATTTGATTTTATTCTGCACTTATTATTGGAGGGAATTTTTTAATACAATTCAACACATGATCTTCATCATTAAATGCTCATTACTCCATTCCCACATGTGGCTTGATTCATGGCTGCCCCATTATGGCCCATGCTGATTTGTTTAATTGACTTTGATTTGATTTCAGTTTTGGAAGGAAAAAATCAACACATGATGTTTAGCCTTGAATGCATATAATATTTTGCCTTGAATGCATATCCACATGTGCCTAAAAGTCTTGTGTACACATTTGTTGTATTGGACCATTTAGATAGAAAAATGTGTACACAAACTTGTTGCAAAAAGGGACTCCTGAAGTATCGGTCGGATTGCGGTTCTGGTTGCAGTGTCGGCTCTCAATTGATATATCCATGCTTTTAAATGTATTTCCAGTATTTTATCACGGATACCTGTAATCTGTATTACTGAGCAGACACTGGTTAATAGTACCGATAAATACAATAAATAGATAATGAATGGGCGGTATTAGAATGCAGTTTTCTGATATGAACATCGTGCAAACAGGTTTTAGTTGGGTACAGTCCCGAGCCACATGGAGGCAGTGAGCGGATCGGCAGGGGTTTCGTCTCTCCCGGTATTGGGGTGAGATCGCGCTGTGTCTAGGAGAGCCATTACACAAAGCCCTCGGCCGAGGCAGGAGATTTACTGGTAGGTATTTCAGTGGTATCTCAGGGTGTTCTGGGCTACACTCCGACACGACGTGTACCGCCTTTGGGGGTCTGACTTTTACCAACCCCCTAGGCCCGCCATGCGATGCTCATAGACGAACGGACCGGACTGTACGGATATTGTCACTGACAGGCTCAGTAGGGTATCAGGATGAGTTCGCTCATCGACGTCCCTTTTGGTCAATACTTGGTAGCCCATTACGTACGGCTAATACCTCTGACGTTCTAGTGGTTAAATCCACAGCCAAAGTATTGACGAGTCTTTAGAGTCCCCCACAGACAGTGTCTCAAGTTTCGGGCGAAACGTTGTAGAGGTCGTATGATATATGGCAGGGTTCGATCATATACGTGCGGTATTGCATGGATCATGATCGGACGGATCATACTAGTGGGCTTTGGTTTAAGACGGATCCTAGTATTAGATTTGTTGGATTACTTTAGTCTCATCGCATTCGCATTCAGTCGGAATGCGGATGAAGGTATGTATATACAGGTGAGGGGTATCCTTGTGATCCGTCACGAGTTTACTTTAGATGTTGCCGTATCTTTTTGTTGTGGCAAACATTTGGATTAATGTTTGCTTATGGAAATAATGAGCTAGAATTTCATCATGACATGCATTAAATGTGACATGGACTTCACTAGTGACTCATGGTCTCTTTTTTAGCAAAAATGTTGCATTAGTGGATTGATTTGTGTTGATATGATGAGAGGAGAGAGAGATTGGATGCCTTGAGTGAGCTTGGTCTCATATTATTCTTTTCACTCTCTCTCACTCTTATGCGATCACAAGAAAGAAAAGAAAAGGAAAAGAAAAGTTTCTTCTTCTTCCTCCTCCTCTAGCTCAAAGTCTCCATTAATGGCATCATCTTTAACTTCCATCCAAGCCATGGATGCAAGAGACAAAGTGATCACAAACATCCTCTACAACACCTTGGACACGTCGGCTAGCACACTTCGTGCCCGAGTTGCTTCGGATGAAGCGGGAGCCCGTAAAAGGAATCGATGATGTGGTGCCCTTTCCGACGAGGAGATCGAGACCGGAGATGCCGCGAGGAGCTTGGGATGGTGGCCAAAGACTGAAGGACATGGATCGATCGGTATAGCCTTCTATCCCTTCTCTAGATAGCTAGTTGTAGGTTAATGGTTCGATCCGGGTTTTAAGCACACGATAGCGCCGGTTTTCAAGTTAAGAAAAAATTTCGTTTCCGCATTTTGGCCTCGGAAAGACGGCCGGGGCGCTACCGTAGTCTTATATGTTATCAGAGCCACGCCATTAACCTTTACTAGCTTGCTCTAGCGTGTTTAGAACTTCGATCGGACGAAAATTTCAAAAACTGCATTTCCAACTTGACAGTTTCTGTCGAAATTTTTTAGTTGTCAAAAAATTATTTGGTGTATTGCAGAAATATGTGCAGGCGTTTTTATGAAACCTGACAAAATTTGGTAAGCTGTTGACACTGTAGCGCGGCGGAACCGCGGCCGTACCCTCTTTTTGGCCACGGTTCCACGGCAGCACTGTAGCAACAGTGCGCCATTTTTCCTACAGCGGTTCATAACTTGGAAATGGAGTTTCTGGTATTTTTTGTTTGGGTCCAGATTTGTCTGAGTACTGGGTATTGTGCTTGGGGCCCACTTCGGGAAACTTTGTCGATCGAAATTTTTAAAACATGTTAGTTCACAGTATTTACATTATATCTGCGACCGTGAATGTCATTTGATCGGTAAATCCTGTCTAATTGCTATAGCTCTTTTAGACGGATTTGCGAACGTGACATTCACGTTGATGTTCTGTGTTGTGCTGTGATGTTGTGGATTTGTCGTGGTGGATAGCCTGGATGCAATGTTAGTATAGTTTGGTTATTTATATACACTTGATATTGCGGGGCGAGCGTCCGACATGTGGACTGCCGTCACTGCCTGTTTGTATATTATTCTTTTGGGGCACGACCGGGCTGAGGTCGATGTACCCGTTGTATATATTTTACTTTCTGTACTAGGATTACCCCACGGTGGGATGCACGGATAGCCGAGTTCTAGAGGGCAACGGACCCGCATCTCATGGCTTTGAGACAGAGGGGGCTTCACTCTAGAATTGGCGGGCTATTCGCCGCACTCGTAGGTGGTACAGGTTGACCCAAGGAGGGGTGCACAAGTTACCGGATTCCGTGAAGTGCTGGGTGGTCCATCCACGTCGATGAAGGGGGCTGCCTCGCTTCAGGTTTTGGCGGGTAACTTGCCGCGCCCGTAGGGGTCTAGGATTTCATTGCACAGGATATCCACACGACCAGGGGAACGCCGGGTTTTAGTAGCAGCTCTATGAAACCCGGGGATCCCAGATATCTGTATTGTTCTGTGATGCTTATTACATTTCTATGATGTTGCATTTATCACGCCATGAGCGATTATTATATATTGATATATATACTAGTAGATGTTGTTTATGTTTTGCACCCGCGCTAGTCCAGTCCCCGCTCTGTCATTAGTTAAGTAACCTAACGGGTGATGACGGGACCCAGTGGCGAATGCGGATGGCATATACGTACATCGTATTTTCGTTCTTTTGTGGTGTGATCAATTGATGGGACTGCATTGATTCAGATCAATGCAAGCTAAACAAACCTATTCTGATGTTGTTGGAAAATTTTTCAAAAAGCTGTTATTGCAAGGACGTTCTCTTTTGTTTTGCACAGTGGTATTCGGTTATGAATATCCAGCACCTCAGTCGACGAGGCAAGGGCCGAGATCCCTTCACCGGGAGTGACCCCTTGGACAGAAGTTTGTGTCAGGGTAATAACTTCACTATAGCCGATTACTTTTTGCTTTGCATCGTGGTATTCAGTTGGAATATCCTGCACCTCGTTCTACGGGGAAAGAGCCGAGATCCCTTCACCGGGAGTGACCTCTTTAGCAAAGGTTTTCGTCACTATATTTTTATAAAAAGCTATCCGGTTCCTTCAACGATATCAAGTTCATTACGTTAAAAGTTTTTCGCCAAAAACTAGACGTAGCCCTCTGTCATTTCAGATTAGTATTGCTTAGTATTCGCGCTACGTTTGTCGTTGCTATTCGCCGAGGCGTAGTGTGTGGTAGCTCTGTAATGCTTTCTGTCGAATGGATATGTGGATTGGTTAGGACGGTCGTACGAATTTGTTGATTATTCATCAAGGTCCGTGCGGGTGGGTTTAACGCAATCAAGATAATGACGGGTTGAACTTGACTTGGACCTTTTGATTTGTTGATTATTCGTCAAGGTCACTTGGGTCCTAGGGGTAAAAATCACATCGGGAGTTTCTAAAGAAACTGAAACTTGCCAGGCATGCGCATACCTTCTGGAGTGTGATAACGTGAGTGGATTCCGTCATGTTATCATGCGATGATAGTTGGATCCCGATTCCCACTGATGAGTTGGTTTACTCCTCGGGTGATCCCGACTAATTCTTCTTTTAGGTTTGGAGAAGAATTTGAGATTACAGTGGGAGGTTTCCTGATTAGATAAATTGATAACCATTCTGATCTAGGTTAGAGTGCATGCTGAGTGTTTCTTTTCTCTCTCTTTGGCAGCGACCATGACCCGACCCGTGACTATGACTCAGTGACCAAGTTGACCGAACCTTCTTATAACACTGGCTTTTAGATTGTCAGAGTTGCATACCTCATTGCCACTCCTACTTTTACCCTTTTCTCCAGAACACCCCGTATTACTACGAACGTCCACTTCCATTGGATAAAACCATCGTATGGTTATATACGAACTCGAAGGAACTTGTTCCAGATTCGAGGATGGTTTCCGGTTCTGGAGAAAACGAATAGGACTATTCAGTTGTCTTTTCCTTTTACCTTCTCTCAGGTTGCGAGTGCTCCTTGGATTAGGGGATAGTACACCTGTTACGCTTATTGGATAGTCTTCTTCCAAACCTTAGGCTGGTGTCGAACGGTAGGGAATGAAGAAAGCCGATTAGCCTAAGTGTGGTGTACAGAAGGTATTAAGTAAAGACAAATAAAGGGATTAGAAAGAGGGCAAAGTAAATTGCGGCTGCTATTCATGACCAAACCAAATATTTCATTACCACTCCTACTTCACCTTTGTATTTCTCCAGAACACTCCGTATCACTACGAAGATCCATAGTTATTTGGATACTCCATCGTATGGTTATATACGAACTCGAAGGAACTTGTTCCAGTTCAGGGATGGATTCTGGTTCAGAAGAAATAGGGATAAGGTTTATTCAGTTGTCTTTTATCTTTACCTTCTCTCGGGTTACGAGTGCCCCTAGGATTGGGACAGTACACCTATTATGCTTATTGGATAGTCTTCTTCCAAACCATAGGCTAGTGCCGAACGGTAGGGAAGGAAGAAAACCATTTAGCCTAAGAAGGTGTACAGAAGGTAACGACTAAAGACATATAAAGGGATTTGGAGAGATGGCAAAGAAATATACGGTTACGGTCATGAATCTGAATAATGGAAGAGGCATTACTAGGAATACCCGGATACCTCTACGAAACATTTTCATGTTTCAGTTTCACTGTGTATTGTTAATAGAAAATTGATTTCCCAATTAGTCCTTGCTCCAGGGTATGTATTTACCAGGTTTGATTCTCATATCTGTATGTCTTTACAGATGATGAGTGGGAGTAAGTTATTGGGAATTGGGTGATTATCCTCATTATATCGAGATTCGTTGTAATTGGTGATATTTGAGGAAATCACCTGGGTTGTTTACTGGACGGCAAATATTTGGTTTTGAATATCCGTTGTAATGCACCAATTTCAAATTGATATATCTGTACGTTTATTTTTATAAAGTGAGATATAACTTTTTGAAATTATGTCGGTGACATTTACCTATATCAGTTGATGGTTAGGTAAGGGGCATTAAACAGCGGTGTAATTCTTCTTAACCATAAGTACAATTTTCAACCTACGAAACACAGGGAATGAGTTATTAGACTCAAGGGACTTATACAGAGTATTGTATGTTGTCCAGTATCCATTAGGACAGAGGGGTTGGTCCTCGCATTATATTCGGTTTACTTATGACTTCTCTGGTTCTTAGACAAGTGTTTCGTAGAAACACAAGGTCCAAGTTTTGAGAAG
Organism: Agapanthus africanus; assembly: GCA_030015575.1. NCBI lineage: Eukaryota > Viridiplantae > Streptophyta > Magnoliopsida > Asparagales > Amaryllidaceae > Agapanthus > Agapanthus africanus. Next base: position 121,011,685 of record JASDDO010000031.1, read on the forward strand.
TTATAGGTATATGAATAAAGTAGAGAACCAGGTATTGCAAGTATCAGGATTCTTCAAGGTGATCGAAGATGTAGATAGTTGTGTATGGTATTCAGTTGATAGTAATGATTTTGAGAAACTTGTTTTTCTTTCAGGTTACTCATATCTGGATGCATTCCTGAGTTGAGTAACGTTGATCGGCCTCTTTCCATTTAGTTGACATGCACTGGAGACAACTGCATGATTTGAATCTGGTTCCAATTAAATCAATGCCTCTGTTTCTATATTGGATATAGAACGGTTCAAATCTTAACGATGTTAAGGTACGGGGAGTTTTCCGGCTTATGCTTAAAACCAGACTCTGGATAACTCAAGGCACGTTTCTGTAATGGTTGTTTGTGGGTTGACCCGGGCTATGACGAAGGTTGACTTTCTACCATCTGGAAGATCAATAGTGATATTGTTCATGACTCGCCACAGTTTTAATAAAAATAGATTTTTTCAGAAAAACAGTAGTGGGAGTATGGTAGAACTGGAAGTGATTCCGAAACCGCAAACGATTACTGAAAATTTGATAAGAACCTAAAGATTCAATCTGGCTTGACATTCAATTGGCCACTCTGCAGCTATGGTAGGTAGCCTCAGGCACTCGAGAGGTACTTCGGTATGCTCAGAGACGGTGACAGGGAGGTTCTTGTTTACCCAGACTTGCCATTGCTGTTGTTCCAGACTGTGAGACCCGGCAGGAGGATGAGTATAGCGTCGTTCTAAACTGGCTTTAGAAGTGTACGTGTATATGATTCTGCCAGAGGGTTGTCGTAGTCAGTGGGAGCAGCGGAAGCATAGTGGACAAGTGGCTTATGTCTATTTATAGACTAAAGCAGAAATAGCGGAGATAGATCATCTATTTCTGATGTGACAGTCATAAGTTTTGACTTCATCCGAATAGGGGATGGATCTGTTAAGAAGGTAGTAGGGTATGATGTCCTGATATTTGGATGACATACACAGAGTAGGAAGTGATATTCCTATACTACGATCGGTTATATTTTGGTTGTCACACAGTGGTTTCTCCACATAGGATATGGATATTATATCAGATATTCTGGTTACTAGTCTATGGTTTTAGATCTAGATTTGGGTAGTTTCCCAATCTGGGTACTTAGACAGCATTCTAAAGGTATTTAGAATGGACGACTCCTGGCACGGTAGTGTACCGGCAGGTGATGGAGTAACCCTCTCTAAAGGTGTCTTACAGACTAAAGGGGAGAGGGATGTGCATGATTGGCAGATCACTTGCTTAGGCAATTGAGTCAATCATGAGATGTCAAGTACCACACCAGATATTGTTTTTGCAGTAGACGCAATAAGTTGATATTGATTCAATCCTGGAGAAACATCCAGAAGCAGTTTTAGAACATAAGTGGATGTTCTAGGGATATGATAACAACAGCCTCTTTTAGGAGACAGTTATCATTCCAGGCTTCCAAGGTGACCTGGATGACAAAGTGACTGTCAGAGTTATAGTTTTCCCTCTGACGAGGGGCAGTGTTTTGGACAGGTGATCCAAGCGGACACTGAGGGAGGCATTACGCAGGATACTGATTAAGTTCAGTTGACGATACAGTCTAAGAAGTTTGGATTTGGAGTTTATTTATGAACTAGGTCCCATCAGATATCCAGACATATTCTAAGACAGGTATTGCTCATTTCGGGAGATAGGTTTCTCCACGAACTTGAGATAAAGAGAGACATAGAAAGAAACATCAGGGCAAATCCACTAGCTGAGGCTATTCCTCCAACACAATAGTTTCGCAAACGGGTTTTGTGAGACTGATTGGCAGAGGAGTTGGGTGTTCGGTATCACACGGGCTGTGAGTATGCGACATCGCAATAATTAGCCTTGAGTGCAAGTGGGAGATTGTTGGATATAGTGCCCTCAGAGTCAATTATTGGATCACAGGCACGTGATTGCAATGATTGAGGGAGGACCTATACCGGTAGGACAGTCTTACTCGAGAGGTTTGTATACTATCTGGTTTGTCTTTATCATCGTGTACATGCTTTAGGTGACATTGTAGTTCACTATTACACGTTGATATAGAGAATAGTATGCTACTATGGTTTGTCTTTATCAGTCGTGTACAGCTTTAGGTGACATGTTCACTATTACACGTTGATAGAACCCTTAGGATCCTGCTTGACTACCAACAGTATGATAGCGATCATATACGTGAGAGTTGGGTAGTCCATAAGCACATCCTTAAAAGTGGTCCCTAGTCGAGGGAGTTTCGAGACAGGGAATCAATACTCCGGAGTAGACTGGTGTATACAGTCAAGACCCCGACGAGGGGCGGTGGCCGGTCTCACAAGCCACTGGTGTCAGTTGGTTCACTTAAGATGTATACAGGTGCTCATTGGGTTATGAGTATACCGGATAGGACTCGCCGGGAACATGCTAGTCGGGATTATACCAGACGTCAGATAGCAGTTCCCTGGTGACATGTGTACAGGTTAGTTCATCGACCTGAGATCGTCATTTGTCTCGTGTGAGTTCCCACTGTACTTTGATTACTACCCTACCACGGCTCAAAGGTGTCGTGCAAACAGGTTTTAGTTGGGTACAGTCCCGAGCCACATGGAGGCAGTGAGCGGATCGGCAGGGGTTTCGTCTCTCCCGGTATTAGGGGTGAGATCGCGCTGTGTCTTGGAGAGCCATTACACAAAGCCCTCGGCCGAGGTAGGAGATTTACTTGTAGGTATTCCAGTGGTATCTCAGGGTGTTCTGGGTTACACTCCGACACGACTTGTACCGCCTTTGGGGGTCTGACTTTTACCAACCCCCTAGGCCCGCCATGCGATGCTCATAGACGAACGGACCGGACTGTACGGATATTGTCACTGACAGGCTCAGTAGGGTATCAGGATGAGTTCGCTCATCGACCTCCCTTTTGGTCAATACTTGGTAGCCCGTTACGTACGGCTAATACCTCTGACGTTCTAGTGGTTAAATCCACAGCCAAAGTATTGACGAGTCTTTAGAGTCCTCCACAGACAGTTTCTCAAGTTTCGGGTGAAACGTTGTAGAGGCCGTATGATATATGGCAGGGTTCGATCATATACGTGCGGTATTGCATGGATCATGATCGGACGGATCATACTAGTAGGCTTTGGTTTAAGCCGGATCCTAGTATTAGATTTGTTAGATTACTTTAGTCTCATCGCATTTGCATTCAGTCGGAATGCGGATGAAGGTATGTATATACAGGTGATGGGTATCCTTGTGATCCATCACGAGTTTACTTTAGATGTTGTCGTATCTTTTTGTTGTGGCAAACATTTGGATTAATGTTTGCTTATGGAAATAATGAGCTAGAATTTCATCATGACATGCATTAAATGTGACATGGACTTCACTAGTGACTCATGGTCTCTTTTTTAGAAGAAATGTCACATTAGTGGATTGATTTGTGTTGATATGATGAGAGGAGAGAGAGAGGGGCTGCCTTGAGTGAGCTTGGTCTCATATTATTCTTTTCACTCTCTCTCACTCTTATGCGATCACAAGAAAGAAAAGAAAAGGAAAAGAAAAGTTTCTTCTTCTTCCTCCTCCTCTAGCTCAAAGTCTCCATTAATGGCATCATCTTTAACTTCCATCCAAGCCATGGATGCAAGAGACAAAGTGATCACAAACATCCTCTACAACACCTTGGGCACGTCGGCTAGCACACTTCGTGCCCGAGTTGCTTCGGATGAAGCGGGAGCCCGTAAAAGGAATCGATGATGTGGTGCCCTTTCCGACAAGGAGATCGAGACCGGAGATGCCGCGAGGAGCTTGGGATGGTGGCCAAAGACCGAAGGACATGGATCGGTCGGTATAGCCTTCTATCCCTTCTCTAGATAGCTAGTTGTAGGTTAATGGTTCGATCCGGGTTTTAAGCACACGATAGCGCCGGTTTTCAAGTTAAGAAAAAATTTCGTTTCCGCATTTTGGCCTCGGAAAGACGGCCGGGGCGCTACCGTAGTCTTATAGCTTGGCCTCCTTCCATTTAGTTGATATGCACTGGAAACAACTGCTTGATTTTTTGAATATGGTTCCAATTAAATTAGTGCCTTTGTTTCTATATTGGATATAGAATGGATTCATATCTTAACAATGTTAAGGTATATGGAGTTGTCCGGCTTATGCTTAAAACTAGAATTCGGATAAACTCTTGGCACGTTTCAGTAATGGCAGTTTGTGAGTTTTCCCAGGCTTTGACGAGGGTTAACATTCTACCATCTGGAAGATCATTAGTTATATTGTTCTTGACTCGCCACAGTTTTAGTAAAATGGATTCTTTTCAGAAAACATTAGTGGGAGTATGGTAGAAAGCACAAACGATTACTGAAAATTTAGTAGGACCTGAGGATTCAATTGGTTTCAACGATCCATTAGCCACTCCGCAGATTTGGTGGGTAACCTCAGGCACCCGAGAGGTACTTCGGTCTTCTCAAAGACGGTGACAGGGAGGTTTTGATTACCTAAACTTGCCACTGTTTCTGTTATAGACTATGAGATATGGAAGGATGATGAGTATAACGTCGTTTTAAATTAGCTTTAGAAGTGCACGTATATATGACTCTGCCAGAGGATTATTGTAGTCAGTGGGAGCAACGGAAGCATAGTGGGCAAGTAGCTTATGTCTATTTATAGACTAAAGCAAGTATAACGGAGATAGATCGTCTAGTTTTGATATGACAATCATAAAGTTTGACTTCATCAGGACAACAAATAGACCTGGTAAGAAGGTAGTAGGGAGTGATGTCCTGGTTTTTGGATGACATACTCTTGATAGGATGTGATCTTCCTATACTACGATCGGTTATACGTTGGTTGTGTAGGAATGTTCGGCATGACATCATGGTTTCGAAAGGCATCGTCCATGCCATTTTCTAAATTTTTCTGTACAAAACAATCCTAACCCTAGAATCTTAACTAAAGATTTAGACAAAACATAATGTAAACTACTTTACATCTAAGTGAGTAGGGATTACAACCTTTGTAGTCCGGTCCTTCACTTCTATAGCTCCTTGTAGTGGTCCCTTCGCTGCGATGAAGTTATCTTGCGGACTCTTGAACGGCTCCATGAGTAGAAAGCAACAAACTTGCACGAAGTCTTCGAGGCCGAAAATGATTGTTCCCCTCCGAAAGACACGGCGGAGACGCGGCGAACGTCTTGCCTGAAATTCGGGGCAGATGCTAATTGGTGCTATCCGTCCACCTCTCCGAAGATGCCAAGTTGATTATGGCACCATGTATCGAAGGTTCAAACGGATGCGGCCGATGTAGCAGACTTCGTCAGATTCCCCCTCATTTGAGGGGTTTTTGATTGTGGGGACGCTCTTCCCTGCAGGCGCAAGCCCCTGCAGTTAATCACGCTACCGCATCGCGGTAACAACTTTCTCCTTCTATAAATGGTCACTTCGTGTCGTGGGTGTTTGTTTTGTGTTTGGTTGCCCGTGGATTGTATACGGAGACTAATTTATGTTGTCGTCCAAAGGGCGTGGATTAGTCCAAATCCGTATCTTCTTAGATTTGGGTTTAGAGTTTGGGTTTAAGGATACGTTAGTCTCATTTGAGACTAAGATCAACTTAAACGTTTGTTAAGGATACGTTTGTCTAATTTTAGATTAAGATCAACTCAACGTTTGTTAAGGACACGTTAGTCTAATTTTAGACTAAGATCAACTTAACAGGATCATTTAGATCCAATAAAAGAGCATTTGAACTCTATTGTTTAGTTTAGGGACATTGCGGTCTATTACCAGTTTAAGGACATAATGGTCCAAGACCAGTTTAAGGACGTAGTGGTCCAATACCAGTTTAAGGACATAGTGGTCCAATGTTAGGTTAAAGACATCGCGGTCGAGGTTAAGGACATCATAGTCCGTGAGTTTAAAGACCTCACAGTCAAGGTTAAGGACATCATAGTCCGTGAGTTTAAAGACCTCACAGTCAAGGTTAAGGACATCATAGTCCGTGAGTTTAAAGACCTCACAGTCAATGTTAAGGACATCATAGTCCGTGAAGTGTGTGGTTATCGGGACCCGTCGCCTTTCTGAAGACGTTGAAGGATTACGACGACAAATATCAGAGGAGTGAAGAGATGTACCCTCGAACCAGAGTTGATTGGGTGATCTGTAGTCCAATTTGGAACTACGATCAATTTATTAGATTATGAGCACATTGGCTCAATTAAATCTGAATTGAGGACTTATGGCCAGTTTGGGCTAAGTCCAATTAGATTAGAAATATTGGCTCTTTGTTGGACCATTAAACATTTGTCTGGGTTCAAGCCCACATTATTTAGCAATGCTAAACATTTTCATCTTTGATTTCCTCAATTTTGAGATTCATTTGGAGGAGGGACTTTTACCTCTGGAAAATTAGCCAATTTGGCTAAAAGTAGTGTCAAACACTAAAGAACAACAGTGTTAAACACTGGAAATATAGAATCCCAAATTAGTGTTAAACACTAGAAAATAACAGTGTTAAACACTGGAAATAAAGCTCTCGAATTAGTGTTAAACACTAAAGAAAAAGAGATCACGTGTGGACACGTGAGGGCGCCCAAAGGTGGGACCAGATTCCTTTTCTTCGTTCTGCAATTAAGTGTTAAACACTTTTTATATTTTTATTTTGAGCATCACGTGTTGACATGTGATGGGGATTTATGCGCTGACTGTTAAAGCGTTTTCCAAGGGGTCACGTGGTAACACGCGAGAGCGCCCAAAGCCTTCATTTCCTTTGCTTTTTCTTTCTGCGTTTTGGGAGTCATGTGGGAGCACGTGAGGCATTGTCTCAAAGCTTCTTTTCTTCAGGGATCTTCTCAAGGGTCACGTGTGGATACGTGACCTTGGTTCTTTGCATGCATGGAGATCTTTTAAGTTTCTTTATATTATTTTTTTTTTAAGAATTAAATTCTCTGTAGGGTTAAACCCTAATTATAATTTTGGAGGAATTAAATTCCTATTGTGAAAGAATTAAATTCTTATATAGGGTTAAACCCTAGTTCTGTTCATCTTGAAGGAATTAAATTCCTATAGTTTTAAGAGAATTAAATTCTCAGATAGGGTTAAACCCTAGTTTCATCATGAAAGAATTAAATTCCTGTGAGTTTGGGAGAATTAAATTCTCCTATAGGGTTAAACCCTAATTTTGTTTTGGGAGAATTAAATTCTCTAAACTCAATTCCCCTTCTAAATTTTGGATCTGCATGGCAGGATCTCAACCCGATGAGAATTAAATTCTCAATTTATGGGGAGATGTGCTCTTTGTAGATCTTCAACCAGAAGAAGAACTAAGTTCTTTTGTGTAGAAGAGTTAAACTCTTAGATTTGAGAATTAAATTCTCTGTTTGAAGTTTTGATTCCCTTTCTTTTCTAACATAGGGTTTTCTTTGTTGAGAATTAAATTCTCATTTCTTTTCTCTCTGAAATTTCAAGATTCCCAAAACTCTATCTCCCTCTTCTTTTCTTAGCTCCTATTTATAGGAGAAGGAAAAGAATCAATTTGTTTAGTAAATCATTCATTGAAAGATTTTGTTTGTTTTCATAATTAATTTGATCCTTTAGATCATTCATTGAATTTTATTCACCGTTGGATTTTAAATCCAAAGATATTTTGTTTGTTATTCTTGGTGAAATTTAGAGAAATATTTCCTTGTATCAAATCTTTCCATTAATTGGTGATTTTTTTCACCATTGGATTTTTAATCCAACGGTGCTCTACTTTACAGAGCACAATGTTTTTTTTGGAAAGATTTAGAGAAATATTTTTCCAGTTAGGGTTTTTGATTTCCCTCAATTAGAATTTAATTCTATTAATTTATAAGGCTTTTAAAGCTCATCACGTGTTGGCACGTGATCCCAATATTTGACCATTGAAATAGAATTTAATTCCATCAATTAGAGAGCTAAGGGGCCTGTCACGTGTTGACACGTGACCCTCTTTCATTCAGAATTTAATTCTGTCTTTTAACTGGGCTAAAGGACCATCACGTGTCAGCACGTGACCCTTGGTCACGTGTGAGCACGTGATGCCCCATTGGGGTCTTTCCTTAGCCGTTTTGTTTACACTTTTGTTTCTCTTCAATGGGTTTTTAAAGGCCCATCACGTGTTGGCACGTGACCCCATTTAATTATTTATTTTATTCAGTGCCTACAGGCTTTGCCTATAAATGGTCACGTGTGGGCACGTGATGCCCGGTCACGTGTGGGCACGTGATGCCCGGTCACGTGTGGGCACGTGATACTTCATAACTTTTGATCCCGGATGAATTATGAGGCACATAATATATCAAATCGAAGGGTTTTTCGAGATGCTTCCAATATCATTATAATTTAGCTATTTATCATTCGAGAGTTTGTCAAAAAACAGCCAGGAAAATACTGGTTTGCATTTTCTTAAGCGTGTCACTGCCATTTGATACCTTGGGCTCTTTTGCGCAGAAATTTTCGGCGGGAACAAATGCCCTCCACTACTTTGCCCACATAAGTATATACGTGGGTGAAGTAGTGCAGAGTAATTTCATAGTGTAAGACCAGTTCCGGGTTGAAATATATTTTTCAGAATCTTGATCTGAGAAGATAACGAGCGGACACAAGCGTCGTCATTTATCATTGACTCAAATCTCGACTCTTAAGAGATATAGTTCTAAACCCTGAGGTCCATGAGCTGCACCCTTCTGTTTCTTTATGTTTTACTCTGGCGTGAAATAGTTTATATGCTCATGAGTAACTTCTCCATTTCAGTGGCATGTAGCTTTGGCAAGTGTGGCCCATAAATGGTAGATAACAGTTCATCTTGAACTCCTTATAGGGTAGCGATGGCTTAGGAAACAGGGTTAGGATCTGTTGCCTAAGACTTTCCAACTTTATGAGCCGTGAGGGTCTCATAAAGACTTTTCTCCCTACGAGTCGTGGGGATCTCGTTGGTGTATTTTCTCCTTAGGGGTCGTGAGGACTCCTAAGTGCGTTTTCTCTTGAGAGTCGTAAGGATCTCACAAGAAAATTTTCTCCCTTACAAGTCGAGAGGACTCATAAATGATTGTTTCCCTCCTTGTCGATATTCGATTTCGGAGAGTGTGGCCTGTAGATAGTCTATCTTGACCTTCTTGTAGGGTACCGATGGCTTAGGAAACAGGGTTAGGATTTGCCACCTAAGGCTTTTCAAATTTATGAGCCGTGAAGGTCTCATAAAGACTTTTCTCCCTACGAGTCGTGAGGATCTCGTAGATGTCTTTTCTCCTTAGGAGTCGTGAGGATTCCTAAGTGTGTTTTCTCTTGAGAGTCGTAAGGATATCACAAGAGAATTTTCCCGCTTATAAGTCGAGAGGACTCGTAAGTGGTTGTTTCCCTCCTTGTCGAGATTCGACTTTGGAGAGTGTGGTCCGTGAATAGTATGCAAGAGTCCATTTTGGACCGACTTGCAGGGCCCCGGTGCTTAGGAAACAGGTTTTCTAATCCCCACTGCCTAAGGCTTTTCCCTACGAGTCGAGATGAATTGAGAAGTTCTCGCAAGGACGCTAATTTCCTCATGAGTCGAGACGAATCGAGAAGTTCTCACAAGAATGTCCGAACGTCACAGTTAACCTTTGCTCTTTACGACAGAGGTCCGTTAGGGTCTGTGGTACTAGGGTTTTGCCCGTCGTACCGTCGCATTGGCTGATGTATCCCTCGATAGGCAATCTTGCTGTTCGAGTAGCCTTGCGACTGTCGTGTCTCTGATCCCTTCGGGGGCTGGACAAGACGTCTTCAAGCAATCTTCTTAGGCAGTTTGACCGTCAGAAGAGCAAGCGTTAGGAATTTTGCCATGCCGCTTTTTACTTGAGGTTAGGCTCATTTTGGAAAGCCCCGATGAGTCATAACCACTCCGCGCTGGTGTGGGATGATCTCCGATAGTCTTTCAGGTTTTATATGAGTTGCCGTCAAGACCCTGACGTTAGGAATTTGGCCTTTTCTTCATTTGCTGGCATTGCGTCTACTGTATCGAGACGAATGTCGCGGTTGTCTCTAGGTTGCTGGTGAACCGTCGAGGTTTGGAACTAGGTATTTTGTTGTGGCTCCGTTGTTTGATTGTCGCGTCTGAGTCCTGTTGGAGGAAGAACGCTGGGGTGACATCTCGTCTGCTGTATCGAGACGAACGTCGAGGTGGTGACCACTCCGCGCTGATGTGGAATGATCTCCGATAATCTTTCAGGTTTTATATGAGTTACCGTCAAGATCCTGAAGCTAGGGATTTGGCCTTTGCTTCGTTTGCTTTGGCGTGTCCGAATCCTGTTGGAGGAAGGATGCCGTAGTGACATCTCGTCTGCTGTATCGAGACGAACGTCGAGGTGGTGACCACTCCACGCTGATGTGGGATGATCTCTGATAGTCTTTCAGGTTTTATATGAGTTACCGTCAAGACCCTGAAGCTAGGAATTTGGCCTTCGCTTCGTTTTCTTTGGCGTGTCCGAATCCTGTTGGAGGAAGGATGCTGTAGTGACATCTCATCTGCTGTATCGAGATGAACGTCGAGGTGGTGACCACTCCACGCTGATTTAGGATGATCTCCGATAGTCTTTCAGGTTTTATATAAGTTACCGTCAAGACCCTGAAGCTAGGGATTTGGCCTTTGCTTCGTTTGCTGGCATTGCGTCTGCTGTATCGAGACGAATGTCATGGTGGAGCTAGGATTTTGCCGTCACTCCGCTTTGTTTCGACCATGGGGTCTTTCACTGACGTTGCATCTGCATCGTGCTGGATTGCGAGGGAACGCCGTTGTTGACATCTTGTCTGTTGTATCGAGATGAATGCTGAGGTGGAGCTGGGATTTTGCCATCGCTCCGCTTTGTTTCGACCGTGAGGTCTTTTGTTGACGTTGCTTCTGCATCATGTTGGACTGCGAAGGAACGCCTTTGTTGACATCTCGTCTGCTGTATCGAGACGAATGCTGAGGTGGAGCTGGGTTTTGCCGTCGCTCCGCTTTGTTTCGTCCTGTAGGGTTCCTAGGCACTCTTGTGAAGGTTCATAAGGCATCAAACATGCCCGGATAAAAATTTAGACGTGCCGAACAACCCAAAGACAGGATCTTTGCTAGATTATTAGGGTTAAGCATGCAAGATAACAACTTTTTATCTAAGTGTGAGGGATTACAACCTTTGTAGTCCGCTCTTTCGCTTCACAAGCTCCGAGTAGAAGTCCCTTCGCCGCGATCCTTGATCTCCCGGACTCAAGAGAGGCTCCACGACTCGAACGATCCATGCTTGCTTGAAGTGTTCCAAATCTCCGATGATCTACGTCGAAGTTCCAATAACTCAAGCTTGCTCACTCTAAAGAGATGAACACACTAATCTCATGGGCTAGATGAGATGAGGATGATAGAGTAGTATTTATGCTTTCTTTTTAATTCACTTTCTCACAATTTATCATCACAAATGGAATTTCTAGTGAGCTCAAAATCAAGAGAGAAGAAGAAGATGATAATGAAAAGATAATGATAATTCCTTTTGTGATGAATAGAAATAAAAGTATATGATTGATGTATCAACCATGGTCAAGGATGAGTGGCTAATAATGTGTAGAGAATAAACTAGAGTTAGGGTTTGGTTGGGTTAGATAATGCGTCATCAACAAATATCTTAACCATGACAAAAGAAATTGCTTCTAGAAGGTGCATGAAGCAACTAACCCTAATCAAACCCTAACCTCATTTAATCATACTTAAACATGTTTAACAATAAATCATATCATGTCACAATAATATATATCACATATATATTATATATTTGCAACAAAAGAAAATAATACAATTAACATATATCGCATATATATCAATGTATCATCCAGTGAGAAAATGAAATAATAAAGCGAGCCAATATTAGATAATGTAATACAATATACCACATTAAATCATCGAATCAACACTTGATCCTACGATCCGGCTATATCGAATATTACCGACTAATATATCATGTACCGATTCATCGAATCAACACTTGATCTGATGACCCGGTTCATATCTAAATATCGCGAGAATATAATACGGTATCTCATTTCGCATTATTCTCGGTCCTGCACATATTACATATGTGCCTCTACTCCGTTTCGCCTGAGCCAAGAAACCTCTGTGTAGGACTCTAAAGAATCGTCAATACGCCGGTAGCAGGTGATGATCATATCAAACACCCACAAGCTGTAAGCGGTCAGCTAAACGTAACAGCCACCCAGGTATTGAGCGATCAGAAGATCAACAAGCTAGACTGTGCGTTCTCCTATGAATCCAATCAGTAACACTCCCGTACAGTCCGGTCTGTTCGTCTGATATGTCGCATATCAAGTCTAGGGGTGGTAAACGTCAGACCCCAGTAACCGATAAGTCGTGTCGATGTGTGGCTCATAACGGATCGAGAAACTACTAGTAACACTTACCAGTAAATCTCTATATCAGCCCTGGCCAGGGACTTCCAGTTATAGCCAATCGAACACAGCACAACATCAACTCCCTATACCGGGAGAGACGAATCCCTTCCTGTCGCTCATTGCCTCCATGTGATTCGGGACTGTACCCAAAAGCCACCGTTTTGCACGCCCTCTTGGACGTGGTAAGGTGGAAATCAAAGCACAGTGGGAATCACACAAGACTCTATGACCATCTCGGGTCTACAGACTACCCTGTACCAGTGTCACCGGAGAACTGCCATCTGACGTGTGGTATATCACCATCTGGGAGTTCTCGGCGAGTCCATCCAGTGTACCTAGTCTCCACTGAGCACCCGTACACCATCTCTGATGTCAAACACCGATGGATATGGGATCATCCATCGCCCATCATATAGGTCAAGATGCGTATACGCTAGTCTACTCTGGTGTATCGATGCCCTGTCTCGATATACCCTCGACTAGGAACAGTTATAAGATGTACTCATCGACTACTATGGACCCACTAATATGATCTCATCATAATCCCAGTAGTCGAGTACAGATCCTAAGGGCTTTATCAACATGTGAGAGAAAAACAGTAAACCAATACAAGTCAACATGTTAAGATAAAGTGAAACCAAATAGCATACTATCATGACGAGCAAGAAAGTCCTCTCTGTATATATCTAAGCATTCATCATAATATACATCATATGTACAACAATGGCCTCTATGGTATATACATAACTAACACGTCCGTGAGGTCTTTTGTTGACGTTGCATCCTGCTGGACTGCGAAGGAACGTCATTGTTGACATCTTGTCTGCTGTATCGAGACGAATGCTGAGATGGAGCTGGGATTTTGCCGTCGCTCCGCTTTATTTCGACCGTGAGGTCTTTTGTTGATGTTGCATCTGCATCCTGCTAGACTGCGAAGGAACGCCGTTGTTGACATCTCGTCTGCTGTATCGAGACGAATGTTGATACGGAACTGGGACTTTGCCATGGCTCTGTTTGATGGTGTAACATCTGTGTCATGCTGGAATGAGGAGACCCACCGTTGTTGGCCTCCAGGCTGCAGATGTGGCCATTGAGATTTGGAACTGGGGACTTTGCCATGGTTCTGTTTCATTGCGACTCTGAGGTCGATTGTTGACGTCACGTCTGCATCTGGTTGGAGTGAGGACAAACGCCGTTGGTGATCTCTAAGTTGTCGATGTTGACGTCGAGACCCTGAAGCTAGGGATCTTCCTTTTCTTCATTTGTTGACATTGTGTCTGCAATATTGCGACAAATGTCGAGGTTGTCTCTAGGTTGTCTATGAACCGTCGAGATTTGGCTTCGCTTTCTGATGGAGCCTGTTGGGAAGGTATGGTTCCCTCTTTGTTTGTGCCCCTGGATTGTATACAGGGATCGATGTGATCTTACCTTTAGGGCAAAAGGTTTCATTCTTTCATCATTTTTTTATTCTTTCCGCGATGCTCTATCATTTCAGCTTTTTATATCGCGAAAATCGCGATTGCCCAATCATTTCGGCTATTTTTCGCGGTGCCCGATCATTTCGGCTATTTTTCTTTTTACTCGCTGCTTTTTATTGCGAGTTGCCTAATCATTTCGGCTGTTTTTGTATGCATACATTTTTACTTGCTGATTTTGTTGCAAGTTGCCCCATCATTTTGGCTATTTCATATGCATTTTTTTTGGCTCGCTGATTTTTCTCGCGAGTAGGGGATTTGGGATCTGATACCAATCTTAGCATCGGTATCGCTGCGACTGGAATATTGCCAGGAGCGAATCATCATTTGCCGTAAAAGGACTTGGAATTTGATACCGTTTTAGGCATCAGTATCGCTACCACTGGGATATTACCAGGAGCGAATCATCATTTGCCTCTGTCGATGTCGAACAAAGGTGGCTTAGCAAACAGGGTTAGGATCCTGTCGACTAAGGCTTTTGATTTCATGAGCCGTAAGGGTCTCATAAAGGTATTTCTCCCTACAAGTCGTGAGGATCTCATAGGTGCGTTTTCTCCTTAGGAGTCATGAGGATTCCTAAGTGCATGGTCTCTTATAAGTCATAAGGATCTTACAAAAGTGCTTTCTCCTTATAAGTCGAGAGGACTTATAAGGGTTGTTCACCATGTAAACATATCCCTAGTCACGGATGGGATTTTGTTAGGGAAATGTTTATTCGCAACCGTGGATTGTATACAAGGGTCAATACTGAACCGCTTGTAGGGCAGTATTGGAGGTTGTGGGGGGGTGCTTAAGAACAGGTTCAGGTCTCTGTAACTTAAGACTTTTGAATCTTATGAGCCGTGAGGGTCTCATAAAAGGGTTCTCCTTACGAGCCATGAGGATCTCGCAAGTGTAATTTCTTCTTAGGAGTCGTGGGGATTCCTAAGTGTGTTTCTTCCTTTGTGATTCGTAAGAATCTCACGCGGGTGGTTTCTCCTCACAAGGTCGAGAGGACCTTGCAAGTGTCCTTTAACGAAGTTGCACCCCTTCGGGTTTTCACAAACACTCGCCGGTAGCCCTTCTGTTTTTACTCACGGAGCCCTCCCGGGTTTTCATCCGTACCCATTTTGCTTATGGACATACCGTTTTTTTTTGTTTTTTTTTTTATTTTGTACGAGTCTGCGCCCTTTCGGGTTTTCACAAACATCGCCGGTAGTCCTACTGTTTTTACTCACGACGCCCTTTCGGGTTTTCATCCGTGTCCATCTCGCTTGTGGACGTACCGTTTTTTTTTTACGAGTCTGCGCCCTTTCGGGTTTTCACAAACATCGCCGGTAGTCCTGCTGTTTTTACTCACGGCGCCCTTTCGGGTTTTCATCCGTGCCCATCTCGCTTGTGGACGTACCGTTTTTATTTTACCACGTCAGCCTGAAGATGCCGCGGGTTGGGAGACGACGTTTCGGTCATTTGTCAACGTACGATTACGCAGCTAGATTTTGCCGCAAATCTTCGCATGTTTTGTGCCGGAGGTGGATTCCTTGAAGAGATGGCTGATGGCGATTTCTTCGTCAGAGTCGCTTCCAAAGGTGATAACTTGCGATCCCTTGGTGTCGGCTATGCTACAGTTGCCAGCAGCTCTTTCGCGCTCATCTGTCGTGCTTTTCTGTTCCCGACGAGCCTTGCGCTTCACTCGTTGAACGTGTCGTCGATGGGCAACATATCCCCGCCACCAATTTTTAAAGGCTATGCACTCCTCGGTGGGGTGTGCAATCCTCTGATGGTATAGGCAGAAGTTAGGATGTATGTCCGCTTCATCAAGACGTATATTGACAGGGGAATTTCCTTTGAGAGAGGGCAACTTCATTCCTATTGCCAGGGCCCTAGCGAATTGATTCCTTACTTTAAGCTTGCTTTTGCTGGCGATAGGGATGCTTTGCTCCAGTCGGGGTGTCTCGACCTTTTCCTCCAGTCGTCGGCGTTTGGCACTTTCAAATATAACCAGTTCACGCTCTCGATTGGCTTTGCTTTCCTGACGGGCTTCGTTTAGGAATGCATCAATCATTTCATCTGATGGTCCTAGAAGTTCAGGCTCAAGATTTTCCCCTGGTTTTTCTACATCCAAAGCTTCTTCACCGTTTATTAACGAGTGAGAGATCACATGACAGCTTGCCACATAATCCTCAGACTCATCTGACGAGTCTTCTCCATTGTCATCATCTTTGTCCACAAGGACGTGGGTGAGAAATTCTTGGAGTGTGACTGGGGTCCGCGCCTTCTGATTATATTCTTCCAATGCGTCAATCTGATTTTGCAGGTCCACGCGCTTGTCACCAGGCTTCACGAACTTTTTGGTCTTCTTCTTCTTCTTCGAAGACTTTGACGGCTGGGTGTGAGCGCTCTGACCATCACCACCAGTTTTTGGAGTTGGGCACGGTTTCAGCATTCCCTCGATGATCTCGGGTTCCAGTGGATTTTTCCACCTGGTCGCCAGGCATGTTTGGAGATCCTTCAGCATTCTTTTCGTCTTGGCTGAAAGAACGTCCTCCCATGGGGCTTCCCTTATGAATGAGCACTATGCCCCCGGCACGTCCACCTTTTTAGGGGCGTGAGGTTGTGGTGGGTTCACCTTCTAATTTTCGGATAATGCGAACTTGCCTTGTTGGTATTGGTCCTCAATCCAGCCTTTGAAGATGAAGCAATCTTCGATTGGATGGCTTATTGCTTGGTGGTAAGGGCAGTAATTAGGATTGTTGACATCGCCTGGGTGCAACGGACGTTTTGGATCCGGCAGATTGATGAGTTTGTTGCGCACTGCCAGCTCGAACAGTTTCCTTGTTTTATCCTGGGGAAACGAGTAAGGACGTCCCAGTCTCTCCTCGAGGGATGGGCGTGGATGCACGTTGTTTTGGCGAAAAACCGACTTTAAGTTGCTCGGCCGTTGTTGAGTATTGGCAACGAAGGTTGCTTTCCCTTTGCCCTTTTCATTCCAAGGCTCTGTCTTTGAAGAGGAAGGCATATGGCCTATCTGGTCCATTTGGGCCAGCTTGTCAATCAAGGCCTGGAAAGTGGTCGGCTTGAAGAACATCATGAATTGAGAAATGGTCACCTAGGGTCGAGGGTTCCTACTAACATGCCTACGGCTGGAGCTTCCTCTATGCGCTGTTCGCATTTTGACCACAGGTTCCACCATCGGATTGCGTATTGAACCCATGTCTCGCCTGGCTTCACCCTGGCATTGATTAATGCCGTTATTAGGGTGCGTTCACTAGCACTCGCGAATCGCTAGGTGAATAACAGCTCCATTTCTGCGAAAGTCTTGACGGAGTCGTTTGGAAGTTCAGAATACCATTCGAACGCCGTCTCCGATAAGCTGCCGACGAATTGACGGAGCAAAAGTTTATCTTCGCCCCCGGTGTTGCCGCAAAGAGCCCTAAACTGAGCGACGTGCTGATATGGATTTCCCGTCCCCTTGTATACATGGAATTTGGGGATCGTGTATCCCGGAGGGTACTTTATTTGGTCGTACCAATCCGGATAGGGTCGTCCAGTTTTAACAATTTGTCCAGCCTCTTTATTCGCCTGATGAACTCGTATCTGCTGAGCAATGTAATCATCAAGCGTGGCTTTTGAGATGGTTTCCTCCTTGGCTGCTGAAAGAGTCGGATGAGGGTTCGATGTCTCCCCTCTGTCGTCTTCAATAATGATCGGAGGGTCTTCAGCTGGAGGTTCCGGTTGTAACATCATCCCGACCATGTCTTGGAAGAGAAGTGTTATTCGCTTTATATTGGCCGCTTGTTCCGCAGCCTCCTTGTCCTTCTTTTCGAGCATTCTTCGAAGGAATTCAGCATCAATCTCGTGTTCGTGACGTTGTTCCGATGATGCCTCCGGGCTTTCTTTTGGCCGGATAAGTGCGGCCATTGCAGTCAGCATCTCTTGAAGCTTCTGCTGTTGTTGTTTCTGAGCCCTTGTTATTGATCGGGTGAGCAGTCGGTGGCCCGTCGAAGTGCGGCTTTCTTCTTTTCCGGAAGCCATATAGACAGTATGTACCATCATACCCCCAGACTTGGGGCGTTTGGGCTCAATGCCTTCGCGGTCTGCCGCAGCCACAGGGGCTTTCTCCGGCCTCCTTTTCTTTTGAGCAGTTGAAGTTGAGGGGGGCGTCGCAGCGGGCACCCAGACAGCTTTTTGTGATTTGGCAGGATGGTTCTCTTCTTGTTGAACCTTCGCCTTTTTCTGTCGGCTAGGGTGATCTTGATCAATTACTGAGTCCCGAACCTTCCGCCAGACTTTGTAGATTTTGGAGGACAGCCACTGAGGGGACTGTTCTGGCTTTTCTTCCGCGACATTCTCCACTGATGGAGGAGATCTTTTCAATACGGCGGTAGGAAAATTCCTGCGCACCTTGTTCAGCAATTCAAAGTAGTTTCCAGTTGGAACAGCAGCATTGACTTCCACCGTCGGGGCTGGTGGAGTTAGCCCAGAGGGAGAGTTGCCCCCAGCCTTCCTTACTCGGCGCCAGTGGTGACGTCGAGCATGTCGAGCTGTTGGGGCTAGTTCGGCGATGGGGATGGCTTTGTCTTGCCCCTTGTCCAGATGAGGCGCCGCTGGTGCCAGCCTCTTGAAGACTGACGTCTTTTGAGTAGAGGTATCCAATCTGTCAAAGACAGACCTTCGAGCAGGAACGGGAGCCGGAATAGTCAGTCTTGTAAAGACCGACTCTTTGGCAGGAGAAGCCGCCTTGACAACTTCAGGAGCAGAGATGGCTATCTTCTTAGAGCTGGACGACCCATTGAGAGGGGTCGTGGTAGTAGCAAGCCGATCAAAGACCGACTTTTTGAGAGCTTCCGGTGCTGGCATAGGAACGCTGAAGCTCGTTAGCGGGAGCATGGTCCCGAAAAACAATCCTGTGGTGGCTTGGGTGCCCTGTTCCACCTGCATCGTGAACAGGGAAGCCGCCTGGGGCCCGTAAGCTATGCCCCCAGTTGAGGCTGAACGTGGGTTGCAGTTGCATGTGGAACACTTCGAGCAGGTTAAAGCCATTGATCTTTGCTTTCTGCACCAAGCAAAACGCCAAATCTCAGTATCTCGAGCCTAAGGGCAACCATTAGCAAACCACGATTGGTTCGCGAACACGACACACGAAGTGTGGAGTGGAAAGAGGAAAAGGTCCCACCGGGCATGCTAGAATCTGTTCCCCTCCGAAAGACGCGGTGGAGACGCGGCGAACGTCTTGCCTGAAATTCGGGGCAGATGCTAATTGGTGCTATCCGTCCGCCTCTCCGAAGATGCCAAGTTGATTTATGGCACCATGTATCGAAGTTTCAAACGGATGCGGCCGATGTAGCAGACTTCGTCAGATTTCCCCTCATTTGAGGGGTTTTTAATTGTAGGGACACTCTTCCTTGCAGGCGCAAGCCCCTGCAGTTAATCACGCTACCGCATCGCGGTAACAACTTTCTCCTTCTCCAGATGGTCACTTCGTGTCGTGGGTGTTTATTTTGTGTTTGGTTGCCTGTGGATTGTATACAGAGACTAATTTATGTTGTCGCCCGTAGGGCGTGGATTAGTCCAAATCCGTATCTTCTTAGATTTAGGTTTGGGGTTTGGGTTTAAGGATACGTTAGTCTCATTTGAGACTAAGATCAACTTAAACGTTTGTTAAGGATACGTTAGTCTAATTTTAGACTAAGATCAACTCAATGTTTGTTAAGAACACGTTAGTCTAATTTTAGACTAAGATCAACTTAACAGGATCATTTAGATCCAACAAAAGAGCATTTGAACTCGATTGTTTAGTTTAGGGACATTGTCGTCGATTACCAGTTTAAGGACATAGTGGTCCAAGACCAGTTTAAGAACGTAGTGGTCCAATACCAATTTAAGGACATAGTGGTCCAATGTTAGTTTAAAGACATCGCGGTCGAGGTTAAGGACATCATAGTCCGTGAGTTTAAAGACCTCACAGTCAAGGTTAAGGACATCATAGTCCGTGAGTTTAAAGACCTCACAGTCAAGGTTAAGGACATCATAGTCCGTGAGTTTAAAGACCTCACAGTCAATGTTAAGGACATCATAGTCCGTGAAGTGTGTGGTTATCGGGACCCGTCACCTCTCTGAAGACGTTGAAGGATTACAACGACAAATATCAAAGGAGTGAAGAGATGTACCCTCGAACCAGAGTTGATTGGGTGATCTGTAGTCCAATTTGGAACTACGATCAATTTATTAGATTATGAGCACATTGGCTCAGTTAAATCTGAATTGAGGACTTATGGCCAGTTTGGGCTAAGTCCAATTAGATTAGAAATATTGGCTCTTTGTTGGACCATTAAACATTTGTCTGGGTTCAAGCTCACATTATTTAGCAATGCTAAACATTTTCATCTTTGATTTCCTCAATTTTGAGATTCATTTGGAGGAGGGACTTTTGCCTCTGGAAAATTAGCCAATTTGGCTAAAAGTGGTGTCAAACACTAAAGAACAACAGTGTTAAACACTGGAAATATAGAATCCCAAATTAGTGTTAAACACTAGAAAAAAACAGTGTTAAACACTGGAAATAAAGCTCTCTAATTAGTGTTAAACACAAAAGAAAAAGGGGTCACGTGTGGACACGTGAGGGCGCCCAAAGGTGGGACCAGATTCTTTTTCTTCGTTCTGCAATTAAGTGTTAAACACCTTTTATATTTTTATTTTGAGCATCACGTGTTGACACGTGATGGGGATTTTAGCGCTGACTGTTAAAGCGTTTGCTAAGGGGACACGTGGTAACACGCGAGAGCGCCCAATGCCTTCATTTCCTTTCCTTTTTCTTTCTGCGTTTTGGGAGTCACGTGGGAGCACGTGAGGCATTGCCTCAAAGCTTCTTTTCTTCAGGGATCTTCTCAAGGGTCACGTGGGGACACGTGACCTTGCTTCTTTGCATGCATGGAGATCTTTTAAGTCTCTTTATATTATTATTTTTTTAAGAATTAAATTCTCTGTAGGGTAAAACCCTAATTATGATTTTGGAGGAATTAAATTCCTATTGTGAAAGACTTAAATTCTTATATAGGGTTAAACCCTAGTTCTGTTCATCTTGAAAGAATTAAATTCCTATAGTTTTAAGAGAATTAAATTCTCAGATAGGGTTAAACCCTAGTTTCATCATGAAGGAATTAAATTCCTGTGAGTTTAGGAGAATTAAATTCTCATATAAGGTTAAACCCTAATTTTGTTTTGGGAGAATTAAATTCTCTAAACTCAATTCCTCTTCTAAATTTTGGATCTGCATGGCAGGATCTCAACCCGATGAGAATTAAATTCTCAACTTATGGGGAGATGTGCTCTTTGCAGATCTTCAACCAGAAGAAGAACTAAGTTCTTTTGTGTAGAAGAGTTAAACTCTTAGATTTGAGAATTAAATTCTCTGTTTGAAGTTTTGATTTCCTTTTTTTTCTCACCTAGGGTTTTCTTTGTTGAGAATTAAATTCTCCTTTCTTTTCTCTCTGAAATTTCAAGATTCCCAAAACTCTATCTCCCTTTTCTCTTCTTAGCTCCTATTTATAGAAGAAGGAAAAGAATCAATTTGTTTATTAAATCTTTCATTGAAAGATTTTGTTTGTTTTCATAATTAATATGATCCTTTAGATCATTCAGTGAATTTTATTCACCGTTGGATTTTAAATCCAAAGATATTTTGTTTGTTATTCTTGGTGAAATTTAGGGAAATCTTTCCTTGTATCAATTCTTTCCATTAATTGGTGATTTTTTTTACCATTGGATTTTTAATCCAACGGTGCTCCACTTTACAGAGCACAATCTTTTTTTGTTTAGAAAGATTTAGAGAAATATTTTTCCAGTTTGGGTTTTTGATTTCCCTCAATTAGAATTTAATTCTATTAATTTATAAGGCTTTTAAAACTCATCACGTGTTGGCACGTGATCCCAATATTTGACCATTGAAATAGAATTTAATTCCATCAATTAGAGAGCTAAAGGGCCTGTCACGTGTTGGCACGTGACCCTCTTTCATTCAGAATTTAATTCTGTCTTTTAACTGGGCTAAAGGACTATCACGTGTCAGCACGTGACCCTTGGTCACGTGTGAGCACGTGATGCCCCATTGGGGTCTTTCCTTAGCCGTTTTGTTTACACTTTTGTTTCTCTTCAATGGGTTTTTAAAGGTCCATCACGTGTTGGCACGTGACCCCATTTAATTATTTATTTTATTCAGTGCCTACAGGCTTTGCCTGTAAATGGTCACGTGTGGGCACGTGATGCTCGGTCACGTGCGGGCACGTGATGCCCGGTCACGTGTGGGCACGTGATACTTCATAACTTTTGATCCCGGATGAATTATGAGGCCCATAATATATCAAATCGAAGGGTTTTTCGAGATGCTTCCAATATCATCATAATTTAGCTGTTTATCATTCGGGAGTTTGTCAAAAAACAGCCAGGAAAATACTGGTTCGCATTTTCTTAAGCGTATCACTGCCATTTGATACCTTGGGCTCTTTTGCGCAGAAATTTTCGGCGGGAACAATGATCTACGTCGAGAAGTCACTAACCCAAGCTACCTCTTCACTAATATGGGATTAGTGAAACTAACACCCTATACTAAAGTGCTAATCTAGTAGAGGATGATGACGTAGGATTTTTGTTCATTTTAGAATTACTTTTCTCACTCTATTTCTTCTTCTCTCAAAAACCTAGAGAGCTCTCTCTTGCTCTTGATGAAGATGAAGCAAATGAAAGATGAGAGAGTGAATGACAACCATCGGTGAGAAAATATCTAATATGACTCATGTAGAGACTTAACCATAGGTTTAGATAATGGTTGGGTTAACAAATATCTAGCATTAAGACAAAACTAGTGGACTAGTCAATGGTTCTCCAAGCTTCTCAAAGCTTCATGCCATGTGACCATTATCCAACTACTAATTGAATTACACTAAATAAATAAACCCTTCATTATCATTAGTATGGTGTAAGTCTCATACACCCATGTTGTATGTATCATCAACCATGACACAAAAAATGTACATTAATATATATCACATATATACTTATGCACATAAGTGAGAAAAGAAACATTTAAGTGAGCTAATATTAGTTAATATAAATTAATATATCAAATATATAATTATACATTAAATCATTAAATCAACACTTGATTTAATAATCCGGTTATATCTCATATGACCGACTAATATTATATTTATCATGTTATCGAATCAACACTTGAATCGATAACCCGGCTATATCACATATAACCGACCGATACAATATCGACTTATCGAATCAACACTTGATTCGATAACCCGGCTATATCTCATATAACCGATCGATACCTTATATCGCGAGAATAGAATACGGTATCATATACTCGTATAAATCTCGGTCATGCACATATCACATAAGTGCTCCTACTTCGTTTTGCCTGAGCAAGTGAAAACTCTGTGTAGGACTCTAAAGACTCGTCAATACGCCGGCAGTATGTGATGATCACATCAAGCACCCACAAGCCGTCAGCGGTACTATATGGACGTAACGGCTACCCGGGTATTGAACGATCAGAAGATCAGCAAGCAAGTCCGCTCTAATTCCTGCAAAAGCCTGTCAGTAACACTACCGTACAGTCCGGTCTCTTCATCTGATATGTCGCATATTCAGTATAGGGGTGGTAAACGTCATACCCCAATAACCGATAAGACGTGCCGATGTGTGGCTCATAACGGGTCGAGAAACTACTGATAACATTTATCAGTAAATCTCCATAGCAGCCCTGGCCAGGGACTTATCGTTATGGCCAATCGAGCACAGCGCAACATCAACCCCCAATACCGGGAGAGACGAATCCCCTCCTATCGCTCATTGCCTTCATGTGATTCGGGACTGTACCCAAAAGCCACCGCTTTGCACGTTCTGTTGAACGTGGTAAGGTGGAAATCAAAGCACAGTGGGAATCACACAAGACTCTATGACGATCTCGAGTCTACAGACTAACCTGTACCAGTGTCACTAGAGAACTTCTATTTGACGATAGGTATAATACCAACTAGGAGTTCTCGGCGAGTCCGTTCAGTGTACCCAGACTCCACTGAGCACCCGTATACCATCTTTGATGTCAAACACCAATGGATGTGGGATCATCCATCGCCCATCACATGGGTCAAGATGCGTATACGCTAGTCTACTCCGGAATATCGATGACCTGTCTCGATACACCCTCGACTAGGAACAATTTTAGGGTGTACTTATGGACTACCTTTGGCCCCCCACTAGTATGATCTCCATCATAGTCCTGGTAGTCAAGCACATAACCTAAGGGCATTATCAACATGTGAGAGCAAGACAGCATCACATATACAAGTCAACATGTTAAGATAAAGAGCAACCAGATAGCATACTATCATATCGAGCAAGAAAGTCCTCTCTATATATATCCAAGCATCCACTATAATATACATCACATGTACAATAATGGCCTCTAAGGCATACATATAACTAAAAATCTCCCACTTGCACTAAGGCCAGTTGTTGTAGTATCTCATACCCAACATCCCGAAGAGTCTCTCAAATTGTATCTGGGGAATGGCCATGGTGAGTGGATCCTCCGTGTTTTCCTTCGTGTCAACTCTTCTGACCTCGATCTCGCGTCGATCAACTATCTCCCGGATCAGGTGATACCGCCTCAGAATATGCCTGGATAGCTGATGGGACCTGGGTTCCTTGGCCAAAGCCACTGCTCCATTGTTATCGCAATACAAAGGTATTGGACGCTCAATAGATGGAACCACACCAAGTTCAGTTATGAACTTCTTCATCCAGACAGCCTCTTTGGCAGCATCGTTGGCAGCGATGTATTCAGTCTCCATCGTCGAGTCTGCCACGGTTTCCTGTTTGGAACCCTTCCAACAAACCGCCCCTCTATTGAGGGTAAAGACAAAGCCCGAGTGCGACTTAGAGTCGTCCTTATCACTTTGTAAGCTCGAATCGGTAAAGGACTCTACCTGGAGTTCTCCGTTACCATACACCAAGAAAATCTCTTTAGTCATTCTCAAGTACTTAAGAATGTTCTTCACGGTTGTCCAGTGACTCTCTCCTGGTTCTGCTTGATACCTACTCACTACACTTAGTGAGTATGCTACATCGAGTCTGGTACACAACATCGCATACATGATTGAGCCTACTGCCGAAGCATAGGGTATCCCTTGCATGCGAGCTCTCTCCAAATCAGTCTTGGGAGACATCTCTTTGGAGAGAGTGAGTCCTGTGATCGTGGGTAAATTCCCACGCTTGGATTCTTCCATACTAACCTCTTTAGTATGGTGTCTATGTACCTGGATTGGGACAATCCCAGTATCCGTTTAGATCTATCTCTATAGATCTTAATCCCCAAGATGTAGGAGGCATCACCTAGATCTTTCATTGAGAATCTATGTGATAAGAAGAGCTTGAACGAGTGCAGCATAGGAACATCATTTCCTATCAAGAGTATGCCATCCACGTACAATACGAGAAAGACAACTTTACTCTCTGCAACCTTCTTATATATGCAAGGTTCATCTACATTTTTGATGAAGTCAAACTCTTTGACTACCACATCAAAACAGATGTTCCAACTCCACGATGCCTGCTTTAGCCCGTAGATGGATTTAAGCAGCTTGCACACCTTCTCGTTGCTCCCACTGTCCACGAAGCCCTCTGGCTGAGTCATGTACACGCACTCTTCTAAATCACCATTTAGAAAGGCGGTCTTAACATCCATTTGCCAGATTTCGTAGTCATGGTATGCAGCGATGGCAAGCAGGATCCGGATGGACTTAAGTATAGATACTGGAGAAAAAGTTTCATCATAGTCCACACCTGGTCGTTGACGAAAACCTTTTGCAACAAGTCTAGCTTTGAAAGTCTCAACTTTTCCTTTTACACCAAGTTTCTACTTAAAGATCCATTTGCTCCAGATGGGTTTTACCCCTTCAGGAGCAACTTCCAAAGTCCATACTTTGTTGGTGTACATGGATTCCATCTCAGATCGCATTGCATCCAGCCATTTCACAGAGTCCCCACTCGTGATGGCCTGCTCGAAGCTAGTTGGGTCATCATCTACCATGATGCAATCCTCGCACCCACCGTCTACGTGAAAACCGTAGTATCTCTCAGGTGGATGAGGAACCTTACTATATCGGCGGAGAGGCCGAGATTCGTTGGGAACTACTGAATCCTCTGGTTCCAATAAATCATCAGTTGTAGTTTGTGCCGCTAGAACTTCTTCCAGCTCTACCTCTTCGCCACTAATGTCTTTTACAACAAATTCCTTTTCTAAAAAGGTGGCGTATTGAGAAACAAACACTTTTTGTTCCTCAGCGTGGTAGAAAATATATCCATAGGAATCCTTTGGATATCCCACAAACTTACATAAAACTGATCTTGCCTCGAGCTTGTCCGGATTTTTCTTTTTAACATAGGCCGAACAACCCCATATCTTAACTCGTTTAAGAGATGGTCTCTTCCCATTCCATATCTCATATGGAGTGGTAGGCACTGATTTGGTTGAAACTCTATTCAATAGGTATGCGGCTGTCTCCAGCGCATAACCCCAAAAGAAAATAGGTAACTCAGCAGTGCTCATCATAGAGCGCACCATATCCAATAGGATGCGATTCCTCCGCTCTGATACACCGTTGTGCTATGGTGTATATGGAGGAGTGAACTGAGAGAGAATCCTATTCTCTTTTAGATAGTCACGGAATTCCGTGCTCAAGTATTCTCCTCCCCGATCGGATCGCAGGATTTTAATACTTTTACCCGTCTGGTTCTCGACTTCATGCTTATATTCTTTGAATTTCTCAAAAGCTTCAGACTTGTGTTTCATCAAGAACACATGTCCAAACCTTGAGAGATCGTCAGTAAATGTAATGATGTACGAGGAACCATTCCTGGCATGTATAGACATGGGACCGCATACATCACTATGAATCAGTCCCAAGAGTTTCGTAACTCTTTCCCCGTGTCCACTAAACGGAGTATTGGTCATTTTACCTTTGAGACACTAATGGAAAGTGTCATAAGATGAAAATTCGAACGGTTTCAAATATCCATCTTTATGTAACTTAGCTAGTCGTGTTGCATTGATATGACCTAATCTACAATACCACAAGAAGGACTCGTTCATTTCTGAACTCTTCCTCTTGTGTGTGTTTTGTACATTAAGAACCGTGGTTTGATTTAGAATGTATATGCCATTATTTAACGAGCCTGATCCAATCAACTTTTGATTCAGGAAGATGTTCATAACATTATCCTGTACTACAAAATTATATCTTTCTTTACTTAATAAAGAAACTGATATAAGATTGCATATCAGGGTCGGTATGTAATAGCATTCGTTCAGAATCAATGTATTACCATTTGGTAATACAAGGTGATATTCGCCAACTGCTTTGGCTGCAACATTTGCACCATACCCTACTAGTACGGAATGATCACCTACTCCCAGTTCTCTACCTTTCCTTAGCCCATGTAACATATTACATATATGGGATCCTGATCCAGTATCTAATACCCAGGACGTAGAGTGTACTGAGAAACACTTCTGGGTGACTAACACACCCAAAGAAGATGTATCAACATGCTCATTCTTTGTTTGGGTGGCGTGGAAATTCGGACATTTTCCTACTTTCTGCTCGGACTTATAACAATTATAAGTTGGAGTGGAACCAACGTTCCCCTGCTCAGCATAAAAAACGGGTTCGGTCAATACATCCATATTATTATCTTGATTAAGGCCTGACATGGTCGCTACCTGGAGAGAGAGAGAAGAAAACTTAGCGTATGCTCTTGAAAAGATCAGATTGGTTATTTATCTTATCTAATCGATGTCTCCCACTGCTATTCTCAAATTTTCCTTCAAACCTTTAAAAAGAAAATTCAGCCAGGATTAATTGCATTCTACAACTTCGCTAACCGTTCAGCCAGGCCAGTGCCGGTACTTCTGAGGGAGGTTCCCCGTGCTTTCGCACGGACCTAATTAAAATAATCCTCATTTTCCCAGAGGCGTAGCCCCGTTGACACTTTTGTAGACACCTAATGAGTTAGCTAATTGTAAAGTGCAAAATTCTCCCGGGAGTAACTTTTGCTCACAGTGGGAATCGGGATCCAACTATCTCATAGAAGGTATGCAATCTCATTGCAAATTTCAACACTTGAAATTCCCGATAATACTTTTACCCCTAGTGACTCATGACCTTAACTATGGTCAACAAATCATAAGCACTAGTCAAGTTCTACCCGTCATTTCTTGATTAATTAGACCCACCCATATGACCATTAACTATGGTCAACAAAGTCACATGACTGTCATATTTAATCGCATCATATGCTATGTAGGAAGACATCACTTAGCTACCGTACACTGCGTCTTAACTATGGTCAACAAACGCAGCACGAATACTAAGTACCCTACTTCCTAAAATGACGGAGGGTTACGACAAGTTTTTAAGAAAACCTTTTGCGTAATGAACTTGATATAGTTGTAGAAATAAGTGATTTTTGAAAAGGATTGTTTTTTAGGCTTTTTACTAGTCTTGCTAAAGAGGTCACTCCTGGTGAAGGGATCTCGGCTCTTTCCTTATCGAATAAGGTGCAGGATATTTCACAAATACCGCTATGCAAAGTAAGAACTAAAAGAAGCAATCAAAAACAAAACCGAGTGGGTTGTAGCATCTGCTAGTTTCTCTAAAGAGGTCACTCCCGGTGAAGGGATCTTGGCTCTTTCCTTATCGAATAAGGTGCTGGATATTCTACAAGGAATACCGCTATGCAAAGCAAAAACTAGAGCTACCCTTTTTGAAAATATGATTCTACAACATCTTTTAGGTTTCTTTTCTTTTCATTAATCTCATTAATGAAATCCCATCATTTAAGCTTCCTAAGTATTACAGAAGAAACGAAAATACAACGTACGCTTATGTCATCTGCATTCGCCACAGTGTCCCGTTATGCACCATTAGGTAACTTAACTAACGGCATGGCAGGGCGGGGCTAGCGCGGGTGTAAAACATAAACAACGTTTATTATATATCATATATACAATAATAAAGCATTCGTCTCACGCATATAAAGTGATCACATCACAGAATATCAGCAGCAAAAGATATCATATGAAATATTGGATATATTAGGAATTTCGTGTTTTAATTTAAGCTTGTATAAAACACGGATTCCACGATCGCGATAAATAGCCAAACCCACATCCCTAGACCCCTACGAGAGCGGCAAGCAACCCTACCAATTCTAGAGTTAGGAGACCCGGTCTCGACTCCTCGAGATGGTCTCTCACTGGACTCTAGAACCCGGTTACTTGTGCTCCCCTCCTTGGGTCTTTCCTAATGCGGAAAAGTAAATAATATACAACAATGGTGACATCATCCTCAACCCGGAAGTGCCCCAATAAAAGAATATTACATACATTGAATTTTACATAAATGAAAATAAAAACTCCCATCTCACATAAAACCCCCGGCTATTCCAAACACGACGATCCAATATCACATATCACAGCAACACATAACATCGCATGTCATCAACGTAAGTAAATATGCATATCACAATTGTCGTTGACATATAGTAACGAAAACGGTGATACACCGCATATTACACTTACGGTCGCAGAAAAGAAAATGTCAAACTACAACATTTGGAATCCATAATAACCTTAGACATCATAAACCCAAAATATCATACTTTGGATTTCATGCCTAACTTTATGAATTCCACATATTGTATCTGTTAGTGTTTATGCCCTAGAAGGCCATTACTGTATCATACTAGTTTGTATATTACTTAATGGAAGCTTGGGATATTCACATGTATATATAACAGTCTTGCTAAACATGGTAGTATGCTACTTGGTTTTTCTATCTTAATATGTGAGCATACGTATTGATAGAGCTCTTAGGATCCTGCTTGACTACCAGCGTTGTGATGGCAGTCACACTAGTGGGGGCTGGGTAGTCTACAAGCACATCCTTATTCAGGTCCCTAGTCGTTGGATTATCGAGACAGAGCATCGATACTCCGGAGTAGACTAGTGTGTATGCTTCTCATCCCAGTTGGGGAGATGGTCTGTCCCACAGCCATCAGTACGTCGTACTGGAGATAGTATGCAGGTGCTCGTTAGGTTACGGGTACACCGGACAGGACTCACAGGGAACTGTTGGTTAGTTTTATACCAGTCGTCAGTGAACAGTTCCCAGGTGACATGAGTACAGCGTAGTCCGCAGACTTGACACTGCTACTTCGCCTCGAGTGTGTCCCACTGTTCTTAGATTACTACCCTACCATGACTCAAATGAGTCATGCAAACAGGTAGCAGTTGGGTGCAGTCCCGAGCACTTGGAGGCAGTGGCGGTTAGACAGGATTCGTCCCTCCCGGTATTGGGAGTAGATATCGCGCTGTGTCAGAGAGCCATTACGCAAAGTCCCTGGCCAGGGCAAGCGAGATTTACTGGTAGGTTCCAGTAGTTTCTCAGGGTGTAATGGGCTTCCCTCCGACACGACTTATACAGCCATTAGGGGACTGACGCTTGCCGCCCCCTAGGCCGGATATGCGATAGTCTTGGACGAACGGACCGGACTGTATGGAGATTGTCACATCAGACTCAGTAGGAGTTCGGATGGGTTTTCTCATCGGCCTTCTTATCGACAACTACCTGGGGACCGTTACGTACAGCTAGTGCCGCTTGCGGTCTGTGGTCAAACCCACTGCCAGCGTAGTAGTCGAGTCTCTAGAGTCCCACACAGAGAGTTTCCTATTCCAGGCGAAAGGATATAGAGGTCGTATGGTTTTACGACAAGGGTTCGGACACATACGTGCGTTTACGCACGTACGACTTTCGGACAGTTTTTACCAGTCGGCTTTGGTATAAGCCAGTTACTGGTATCCGGTTATTGGATTTTTACAGTCTAAAGTTTTTCCGTATTTTTACGGATTGGAGGGGCGTTCTCGTAATTTTGCGGGAAGCTTCTTGAATGAGGTGACTAAGGAGGTTAAGGTGTAAAATGAAATGAGTGTAAAAATGAGTCACCTTGATGATTCATAAAAGTATTTTGTCATTCTAATGAATCATCACAAGATATGATCTATCATGGTTGCTAAATTAATTATTTATTATTTTCTAGTAAAAAGAAATGATAGATATATATATATCTTCTTGATTTACTATTCTCATAAGAATGCTCATTATCATTTTCACATTCTCTCTCCTCTAGCTCTCCCTCTTCAAAGATTAATCCTACCTTCTCATGAGTTGAGTACAAGGGTTAATAAGACTTAACAATCCATAACCATCACTCTATATCGATCTATCTTCTTCGATTAGCAATCCAAGAAGGTTAGTTGCCTCAAGTTTAGAGGCGAAGCTTGGAGTTTTGCTCTCGGGTGGATCTTCTACTACTTCAAGAAGGCCGAGGAGAGCAAGGAGTTCGTAAAGACGAAGGAGTTGATTCATTAGGTATAATCCCGAAACACCGTATTTTAGAAACACTTGTGTTTGGTTATTTATAGTTTAGCTTCGATTCAAGCGGTTAGTCGATGTTCGTTCACTAAACATGATCGTTTTCGAAAATTCCGCCTCCCCACAAGTTCTGGGGTGAAGTACATCGACTTACAGTGGTATCAGAGCCTCGCTAAACAATAAATAACTTTATTGCAAATTTGTACGAATTTCGAACGGAAAAACGAAGCCGGAAAACCCCAAAACTGTCAAGTTTCTGTCGATTTTAAAATGATGTCCTAAAATTGTTCAGGTGTGTTCAGAGAGCATGAAATGAACACAGAAGAACACCCAAAAAATTTGGGCTTCTGATTCGTCTACAGTGCCGCGGAAGGGCGGCGGATCCCACCGATCCGCCGCGCAACCGCGGCCGAGTTGACGAGTCAGGAGCTCGGTTTTTTTTGGTGGGTCCCCTGTGGTGTTTTGGGTTTTCTGGGATATTTAATAGTTGCTCAGGTTTCCAGTTAATAGAGCAGATTTTGGAGCAATATTAAAAACGTTTAATCGATCGAAATTGTATAGTATTTGCATGTTGGATTATATCTGTGATTGATAAATGTGTTCGTAAACCTCCCCTAACTGCTAGTATGTCAGTTGGCAGGGGGTTGCACATTTCTGAAATGGTTATATCTGTTTGTGCATATAAACTGTATTGGACTGTTGTGGTGTATAGCCGGGGTTTTGAAATGGGTTATTATTCAATTCATTTGTAGTAAATGTAATTTGTTGTAATATTATTTTGCGGGGCACATCCAGGTTGCGGTTGTAGCCACCGTTGTATTATTTCATTTTACTGTTTTTGCTCCTAGGACTGACCCAAGGTGGGGTACACAGACTGCCGGGTGGGTAGTTTGCCGTACCCGTAGGGGTCGAGGGTGGGGTAACGGCTATTCATCACAACTGTGTAATCTGTCTTTTCTTGCAGGCTCAAAAGAAATACAGATTGCTTGAAAATCCAATATTGTTTATCTGTGTTCTGGAATGAATATCATTGCGTCAGACGAATGTAAAATATCTATATTTATGTAGCTATTTTAAACGTCACTTATGTTTTACACCCGCGCTAGCCCAGTCCCCGCTCTGTCGTTAGTTAAGTAACCTAAAGGGTAATGACGGGACCCAGTGGCGAATGCGGATGGCATAAGAGGACGTCATATTTTCGTTGTTTTCTGCAATGATAGGTTAATGATGGGACGCATTATCTATAATGCAAAGAAAATAAACC
Organism: Agapanthus africanus; assembly: GCA_030015575.1. Lineage (NCBI taxonomy): Eukaryota > Viridiplantae > Streptophyta > Magnoliopsida > Asparagales > Amaryllidaceae > Agapanthus > Agapanthus africanus. Next base: position 121,044,336 of record JASDDO010000031.1, read on the forward strand.
AAGTTTAAATCGTTGGAACAATTTAAAAGAAACCACTCGGTTAATTTTAAAAACAGATATTTTTTAAATGCGGAGCTTTAACCACTCCTTTTAAAAGCTATCAGGTTCCTTCGGTTATATCAAGTTCACTACGTTCACGGTTTCGCCAAAACCAGTCGTAGCCCTCCGTCATATCTTATGGATGGTCAGTAGTATTCAAGCTATGCTTGTTGGCATACGTCAAGGCATAGTGTTTGGTAGCTGCTGGGGTATTCATTTGTTGCATAGATAGATGTGTTGGTTTGGGACAGTCGCATTACCTTGTTGGCATACGTCAAGGGTATATACGGGTGGGTTCAAATTAACAAGATAATGATGGGCGGAACTTGACATGTGACTTATGATTTGTTGGCATACGTCAAGGTCATAAGAGCATGGGGCAAAAACAAATATCGGGAATTTCTAAAGAAACTGAAATTTGCAAAGAGATGCATACCATTTTGAGTTTGATGAATGTTGGTAGCATTCCTACAACATTATCAGACGATGATATTTGGATCCCGATCCTACTGTGAGTATATGCTACTTATCAGGATATTCGTCACTTAACGATCAATGCTATAAACCTAGTAGGTGTCCAGAAAAGTGTCAGCGGGGTTACGCCCCCAGAGAAAAGAGGTTATATAATTAAGGAACTTCGCGAAAGCGTTGGAAAACCTCCCTCGAAGTACCGACACCAGCCTGGCTGAACGGTTAAGCAAGTATTGTACGGTGAGAATAGTCTTGACTAATTCTTCCTTTATGGTTTGAGGAAGGATTCGAGAAACAGTGGGAGCCATCCAGTTTAGATAAACTAAAAACCACTCTAAACTTGCAAGAGCATCATGCTAAAGAGTTTTTCTTCTCTCTCTCCTAAATGCAGCGACCCTGAAAATGACTGGACTTAAGTTACTTTTAGAGAAAAATATACTGACAGGGCCAAACTATAAAGATTGGCTGCGGAATGTCAAAATGGCTTTGACCTATGACAAATTGGGGCACGTCCTCACCGCTACGGCACCTGCTGTCCCTGGTCCCAAATCCAGCAATGCGGATAAGGAAATCCGCAAAAACTGGGATTTAGATTGCGCGAAAGCCAAGTGCATCGTGCTTGCCTCGATGAACAATGAACATCAGAGGAGGCACGAGGATATGGGCCTTGATGGCATATTTCTCCATACAAAAGAACTTTATGGAGAGCAATCTCGTATAGCAAGATACGAGACCTCAAAGAACTTGTTTCGAGCGAGGTTGGCTGTCGGGTCATCAGTAGGAGAACATGTCCTAAAGATGATCGGCTATATAGAAGAGCTCGCAGACCTTGGGACGACTTTGGATAATGAGCTCTATACAGACCTTATTCTCCAGTCCCTTCCTCACACCTACGCCCAGTTTATCCTGAACTTCAATCTTCAAAGAAAAGAAGTTGAACTTCCGGAACTCCTGAACATGTTAAGGAGTGCAGAGGGCACCTTGAAGAACTCAAGGGAAACACCCGCTATGTTTGTTGGCGGTGCATCTTCTTCCGGGTCCAAGGCTAAGGCCAAAGGAAGGAAGAGGAAGGCCGCACCCAAACCTAGAGGAGGTGTTAGTAAGGTGGGAGGGAAGGGAAAGAAAAAGTTTGCAGCACCTGTAGTTGGCCAGGATGAGTGTTTCCATTGTCACAGGAAAGGGCACTGGAAGAAGGATTGTAAGGCGTGGAACGCCAAGAACCAGGAACCGAAGCAAGCTGTGGCTTCGACTTCAGGTGTGTTTGTAATTGAGAATTGTTTGTCAATCAACTCTACTTCCTGGGTATTAGATACCGGATCAGGATCTCATATTTGCAATTCATTGCAGGCACTGAGAAACCGTAGAGTGCTGAAGGAAGGTGATATGATCCTCAGGGTTGCTAACGGAGCTAGCGTGGGAGCTGCGTCCGTCGGGGATTATCACCTAGGATTGACGAGTGGACACATCTTGGTTTTACATAACTGCTATTTTGTACCCAGCTTAACGTGTAATATCATATCAGTTTCCTTGTTATCAAATAAAGGTTATGATTTCACGTTTGTAAGAGATGTTGTCAACATCCACCTTAATCATGGTTTGATTGGGTCAGGTACACTAAATAATGGCATATATGTTTTAAACCAACTCCAAATTTTCAATGTCCAGAACACACTAAAAAGAAAGTCTCCAGATTTGAATAAAGCTTTCTTATGGCATTGTAGACTGGGTCACATCAATGAGAGAAGGTTGACTAAGTTGCATAGAGAAGGATATTTTGACTCGTTCGAATATCAATCTTATGACACTTGTCAATCTTGTCTCAAAGGAAAGATGACAAAGACTCCATTTACAGGACAAGGAGTAAGAGCGAGCGAGCTCTTAGGACTCATACACAGCGATGTATGTGGTCCAATGTCTACACATGCAAGAGGTGGTTATTCCTACTTCATTACTTTTACAGATGATTTCTCTAGGTTTGGACATGTCTTCTTAATGAAGCATAAATCCGAAGCCTTTGAGAAATTCCTGGAATACAAGAGTGAAGCGGAAAACCAAACAGGCAAAAGTATTAAGACACTTAGATCTGATCGAGGTGGTGAATACTTGAGTGCCGAGTTCCTAGGTTACCTAAAAGAGAAAGGAATTCTCTCTCAGCTTACTCCTCCATACACCCCACAGCATAACGGTGTATCGGAGAGACGAAATCGAACCCTATTGGATATGGTACGATCCATGATGAGTAATGCTGAGTTACCACGATCTTTCTGGGGGTATGCGCTAGAATCAGCGATACATCTTTTGAATAGAGTTCCAACCAAAACTGTGCCTACCACACCATATCAAATGTGGAGTGGGAAGAAACCCTATCTTCAGTACCTGAAGACATGGGGATGTCCAGCTTTTGTAAAAAAGCAGCATCCGGACAAGCTCGAGGCACGCTCAGTAGAGTGTAAGTTTGTGGGATATCCAAAGAACTCTACAGGATATTGTTTCTATTACGCAGAGGAACAAAAGGTTTTTGTTTCTCGTCATGCCCGCTTCTTAGAAACTGAATTTTTAGAAAATCAGAAGAGTGGGAGCGTAGTAGAACTGGAAGAAATTCCAGAACCACAAGCTGCTACTGAAAGTTTGGTAGAACCAGAGGTTCAAGAAGAACAGGACATTCCCGCACCCCTCCGCAGGAGTAGTAGGCCTTCTCATCCGCCTGAGAGATACTACGGTTTTCTCATAGATGGGGATAGAGAGGATTGCATCATAGATGATGATGAACCTACTAGCTTCCAGCAGGCCATCCAGAGCGGCGACTCGGTACGATGGCTAGATGCAATGCGAAGCGAAATGGAGTCCATGTACACCAACAAAGTATGGACTTTGGACTTTGCTCCAGGTGGGGTAAAACCCATAGGATGCAAATGGATCTTCAAGAAAAAGATTGGTGTAGATGGGCAGGTGGAAACCTATAAAGCTAGACTTGTTGCAAAGGGTTTTCGTCAAAGACCTGGTTTGGACTATGACGAAACTTTTTCTCCAGTGGCTATGCTTAAATCCATTCGTATCCTTCTTGCAATTGCTGCATTCCATGATTATGAAATCTGGCAGATGGACGTAAAGACGGCTTTTCTGAATGGAAATTTAGAAGAGAGCGTCTATATGGATCAGCCAGAGGGTTTCAATCAGAGTGGGAGCAGCGGGAAAGTATGCAAGCTGCTTAAGTCTATTTATGGACTAAAGCAGGCATCGCGGAGTTGGAACATCTGTTTTGATGAGACAGTCAAAGAATATGACTTTATCAAAAATCCAGATGAACCGTGCATATATAGTAAAGTTGTGGCCAGAAGTGTCGTATTCCTCGTCTTGTACGTGGATGACATTCTATTAATAGGAAATGACATTCCTATGCTACAATCTGTCAAAGGATTCTTGTCACACAGATTCTCCATGAAAGACCTGGGTGATGCCTCTTACATTCTGGGGATCCGGATCTATCGTGATAGATCCAAGAGGATGTTGGGACTTTCGCAGTCCAGGTATATTGACACTATACTGAAAAGATTCAGTATGGAAGATTCTAAGCGCGGTAATTTACCGGCTTGTCACGGAATCACCCTCTCTAAAGAGATGTCTCCCAAGACTGATTTGGAAAGGGAACGTATGTCTGTTATACCCTACGCTTCTGCGGTAGGCTCTATAATGTATGCGATGTTGTGTACCAGACCAGATGTAGCTTACGCACTGAGCGTGGTGAGCCGGTATCAGTCAGACCCAGGGGAGAAACACTGGATAGCAGTAAAGAACATTCTCAAGTACCTGAGAAGGACTAAGGAGATGTTCTTGGTTTACGGCAGAAAAGACCTCAGGGTGGAGGCCTTTGCTGATTCCGGCTTCCAGAGTGATAAGGACGATTCCAAGTCCATGTCAGGTTATGTCTTTACCCTCAATGGAGGGGCGGTGTGCTGGAAGAGCTCCAAGCAGGACACCGTTGCTGACTCGACGATGGAAGCGGAGTATATAGCTGCTTGCGATGCCGCAAAAGAAGCAGTCTGGATGAAGAAGTTCCTAACAGAACTTCAGGTGGTTCCTACCATAGTTGATCCAATACCTCTGTATTGCGACAACAACGGAGCTATAGCTTTAGCGAAGGAACCAAGGTCCCATCAGAAGTCCAGACACATCTTAAGGCGGTATCACCTGATCAGGGAGATCATTGATCGTCAGGAGATCGAGGTTCGGAGAGTTGCTTCAGAAGAGAACATTGCTGATCCATTCACGAAGGCCCTACCTCAGATTCAGTTCGAGAGGCTACTCGAGATCATTGGTCTTCGATATGCCAGTACATGGCCCTAGTGCAAGTGGGAGATTGTTAGTGTTTATGCCCTAGAAGGCCATTACTGTATCATACTAGTTTGTATATTACTTAATGGAAGCTTGGGATATTCACATGTATATATAACAGTCTTGCTAAACATGGTAGTATGCTACTTGGTTTTTCTATCTTAATATGTGAGCATACGTATTGATAGAGCTCTTAGGATCCTGCTTGACTACCAGCGTTGTGATGGCAGTCACACTAGTGGGGGCTGGGTAGTCTACAAGCACATCCTTATTCAGGTCCCTAGTCGTTGGATTATCGAGACAGAGCATCGATACTCCGGAGTAGACTAGTGTGTACGCTTCTCATCCCAGTTGGGGAGATGGTCTGTCCCACAGCCATCAGTACGTCGTACTGGAGATAGTATGCAGGTGCTCGTTAGGTTACGGGTACACCGGACAGGACTCACAGGGAACTGTTGGTTAGTTTTATACCAGTCGTCAGTGAACAGTTCCCAGGTGACATGAGTACAGCGTAGTCCGCAGACTTGACACTGCTACTTCGCCTCGAGTGTGTCCCACTGTTCTTAGATTACTACCCTACCATGACTCAAATGAGTCATGCAAACAGGTAGCAGTTGGGTGCAGTCCCGAGCACTTGGAGGCAGTGGCGGTTAGACAGGATTCGTCCCTCCCGATATTGGGAGTAGATATCGCGCTGTGTCAGAGAGCCATTACGCAAAGTCCCTGGCCAGGGCAAGCGAGATTTACTGGTAGGTTCCAGTAGTTTCTCAGGGTGTAATGGGCTTCCCTCCGACACGACTTATACAGCCATTAGGGGACTGACGCTTGCCGCCCCCTAGGCCGGATATGCGATAGTCTTGGACGAACGGACCGGACTGTATGGAGATTGTCACATCAGACTCAGTAGGAGTTCGGATGGGTTTTCTCATCGGCCTTCTTATCGACAACTACCTGAGGACCGTTACGTACAGCTAGTGCCGCTTGCGGTCTGTGGTCAAACCCACTGCCAGCGTAGTAGTCGAGTCTCTAGAGTCCCACACAGAGAGTTTCCTATTCCAGGCGAAAGGATATAGAGGTCGTATGGTTTTACGACAAGGGTTCGGACACATACGTGCGTTTACGCACGTACGACTTTCGGACAGTTTTTACCAGTCGGCTTTGGTATAAGCCAGTTACTGGTATCCGGTTATTGGATTTTTACAGTCTAAAGTTTTTCCGTATTTTTACGGATTGGAGGGGCGTTCTCGTAATTTTGCGGGAAGCTTCTTGAATGAGGTGACTAAGGAGGTTAAGGTGTAAAATGAAATGAGTGTAAAAATGAGTCACCTTGATGATTCATAAAAGTATTTTGTCATTCTAATGAATCATCACAAGATATGATCTATCATGGTTGCTAAATTAATTATTTATTATTTTCTAGTAAAAAGAAATGATAGATATATATATATCTTCTTGATTTACTATTCTCATAAGAATGCTCATTATCATTTTCACATTCTCTCTCCTCTAGCTCTCCCTCTTCAAAGATTAATCCTACCTTCTCATGAGTTGAGTACAAGGGTTAATAAGACTTAACAATCCATAACCATCACTCTATATCGATCTATCTTCTTCGATTAGCAATCCAAGAAGGTTAGTTGCCTCAAGTTTAGAGGCGAAGCTTGGAGTTTTGCTCTCGGGTGGATCTTCTACTACTTCAAGAAGGCCGAGGAGAACAAGGAGTTCGTAAAGACGAAGGAGTTGATTCATTAGGTATAATCCCGAAACACCGTATTTTAGAAACACTTGTGTTTGGTTATTTATAGTTTAGCTTCGATTCAAGCGGTTAGTCGATGTTTGTTCACTAAACATGATCGTTTTCGAAAATTCCGCCTCCCCACAAGTTCTGGGGTGAAGTACATCGACTTACAGTATCACATTCCAAAAAAAGTTAGACGACGTTAAACATTCCGATCGAATCAACAAACACCCAAAATTTCCCAAAAAGCTCAACACTTGAACGCGGTTTAAAAATACTCATCATATGCCACAGTACCAATGGACCAACCGTAGAAGGGTCAACCCTTGCCTCACCTATGGCGCTGCGGAACTACTGCAAACCCTAGGGTTTAGCAGCGGTTCTTACGGTCATAGAATCGAGTTAGGGTTATTGTTCTTCTAGAGGGTCCACCGCATTACTTGCATGATATTTGGACGTTCTTTAACTCGAAAAAAATCCAACTATTGGAAAATTTTCCGTCAAGGGTTAAAGTGGGTATTTGATATCCGTTCGAACTTTTTAACACCGTCTAAAACAACCCGAAAACATGTTACGACTATGAAACACTCCGAGTTGCCTTTGCAGAAAGTTAACAACACATGCAGATTTAGCAAAAACAAACAACACCTGAAACAACAAAACCCAGAGACTAGAACACAAAAAAAATTGAAGCCCAGAACAACCTGTATGGCCGGCCTGCTCGGTTTTCATGGCCATATGCTCGGCCAAAATCCGACCAATTGGGTTCAAATTTCTTCTTTGTTCATATAATGTCTCATACAACATTCTGCAGTTGTTTAAAAAAAATTTAGAGCACTTTATAAAACCGACAGAACCCTTGGTTTGGTGTTGCAAGTTTCGGAGTAGTTTTGGTTTCGTAATCTAACAAACATTGTCTAAATCTCTAGCTTAGCTCTGATACCACTGTAGGAATGTTCGGCACGACGGCAAGGTTTCGGGAGGCATCGTCCATGCCATTTTCTAAATTTTGCCGTACAAAACAATCCTAACCCTAGAATCATAACTAAAGATTTAGACAAAATATAATGTAAACTACTTTACATCTAAGTGAGTAGGGATTACAACCTTTGTAGTCCGGTCATTCACTTCTATAGCTCATTGTAGTGGTCCCTTCGCTGCGATGAAGTTATCTTGCGGACTCTTGAACGGCTCCATGAGTAGAAAGCAACGAACTTGCACGAAGTCTTCGAGGCCGAAGATGATCTACGTCGAGGAGTCACTAACCCAAGCTACCTCTTCACTAATGTGGGATCAGTGAAGCTAACACCCTATACTAAAGTGCTAATCTAGTAGAGGATGATAACGTAGGATTTTTTCTCACTTTAGAATTACTTTTCTCACTCTTTTTCTTCTTCTCTCAAAAATCTAGAGAGCTCTCTTTTGCTCTTGATGAAGATGAAGCAAATGAATGATGAGAGAGTGAATGGCAATCATGGGTGAGAAAATATCTAATATGACTCATGTAGAGACTTAACCATAGGTTTAGATAATGGTTGGGTTAACAAATATCTAGCATTAAGACAAAACTAGTGGACTAGTCAATGGTTCTCCAAGCTTCTCAAAGCTTCATGCCATGTGACCATTATCCAACTACTAATTGAATTACACTAAATAAATAAACCCTTCATTATCATTAGTATGGTGTAAGTCTCATACACCCATGTTGCATGTATCATTAACCATGACACAAAAAATGTACATTAATATATATCACATATATACTTATGCACATAAGTGAGAAAAGAAACATTTAAGTGAGCTAATATTAGTTAATGTAAATTAATATATCAAATATATAATTATACATTAAATCATTAAATCAACACTTGATTTAATAATCCGGTTATATCTCATATGACCGACTAATATTATATTTATCATGTTTTCGAATCAACACTTGAATCGATAACCCGGCTATATCACATATAACCGACCGATACAATATCGACTTATCGAATCAACACTTGATTCGATAACCCGGCGATATCTCATATAACCGATCGATACCTTATATCGCGAGAATAGAATACGGTATCATATACTCGTATAAATCTCTGTCATGCACATATCACATAAGTGCTCCTACTTCGTTTTGCCTGAGCAAGTGAAAACTCTGTGTAGGACTCTAAAGACTCGTCAATACGCCGGCAGTATGTGATGATCACATCAAGCACCCACAAGCCGTCAGCGGTACTATCTGGACGTAACGGCTACCCGGGTATTGAACGATCAGAAGATCAGCAAGCAAGTCCGCTCTAACTCCTGCAAAAGCCTGTCAGTAACACTACCGTACAGTCCGGTCTCTTCATCTGATATGTCGCATATTCAGTATAGGGGTGGTAAACGTCATACCCCAATAACCGATAAGACGTGCCGATGTGTGGCTCATAACGGGTCGAGAAACTACTGATAACACTTATCAGTAAATCTCCATAGCAGCCCTGGCCAGGGACTTATCGTTATGGCCAATCGAGCACAGCGCAACATCAACCCCCAATACCGGGAGAGACGAATCCCCTCCTATCGCTCATTGCCTTCATGTGATTCGGGACTGTACCCAAAAGCCACCGTTTTGCACGTTTTTTTGAACGTGGTAAGGTGGAAATCAAAGCACAGTGGGAATCACACAAGACTCTATGACGATCTCGGGTCTACTGACTAACCTGTACCAGCGCCACCAGAGAACTGCTATCTGACGATAGGTATAATACCAACTAGGAGTTCTCGGCGAGTCCGTTCAGTGTACCCAGTCTCCACTGAGCACCCGTATACTATCTTTGATGTCAAACACCAATGGATGTGGGATCATCCATCGCCCAACACATGGATCAAGATGCGTATACACTAGTCTATTCCGGAATATCGATGCCCTGTCTCGATACACCCTCGACTAGGAATAATTTTAGGGTGTACTTGTGGACTACCTTTGGCCCCCCACTAGTATGATCTCCATCATAGTCCTAGTAGTCAAGTACACAACCTAAGGGCTTTATCAACATGTGAGAGCAAGACAGCATCACATATACAAGTCAACATATTAAGATAAAGAGCAACCAGATAGCATACTATCATGTCGAGCAAGAAAGTCCCCTCTATATATACCCAAGCATCCACTATAATATACATCACATGTACAATAATGTCCTCTAGGGCATACATATAACTAACAGGTTGTCATAAGGTGTTTTCTCCACATAGGATCTGGATAAAATATCAGGGATTCTGGTAACTAGATCTATGGTTTTAGATCTAGATTTGGGAAGTGTCCCAATTTGGGTACTTGATACTATTCTAAAGTGTTTTAGAATGGATGACTCCTGGCGTGGTGGTGTACCCGCAGGTGAAGGAGTCACCCTCTCTAAAGAGATGTCTTCTAGACTAACGAGGGGAGGGATTTGCATGATTGGCATATCTCTTGCTTAGGCAATTGAGTCAATCATGAGATTTCAAGTACCACACCAGGTTTTGATTTCGCACTAGCTGCAATAAGCATATATATTAATCCAATCCTGGAGAAACGTTGAGAATCAGTTATGAACATAAGTGGATGTTCTTGGTATATGGTAACGGCAGACTCCTTTAGGAGGCGGTTATCATTTCTGGCTTCCAAGTTGACCTGGATGACAGAGTGACTGTCAGAGTTATATTTTTCCCTCTTTTTGAGGGGCAGTATGTTGGACAGGTGGTCTAAGCAGATACCGAGAAAGGCATGGCGCAGGATACTGATTAAATTCAGTACACGATACAGTCTATGAAGTTTGTTGGATTTGGAGTTCATTTGTGAACTGGGTCACATCAGATATCTAGACAAATTCTACGACATGTATTGCTCATTTCGGGAGATAGTCTTTCTCCGCAAAGTTGAGATATAGAGAGATAAAGATAGAAACACTGGAGCGGGTCCACTCATTGAGACTATTTCTTGAACGCAATAGTTTCATAAACGGGCTTTTTGAGATTGATTAGTAAAGAAGTTGGGTGTTCGGTATTACACGGGCTGTGAGTATGCGACACCGCAATAATTGGACTTAAGTGCAAGTAGGAGATTGTTGGCTATAGTGTCCTCAAGTCAATTATTGTAATCGCAGGCACGCGATTATGATGATTGAGGGAAGACTTATACGGGTAGAATAGTCTTACTCAAAATGATAGTATGCTATATGGTTTGTCTTTATCATCATGTACATGCACTATGTGGTATTACAGATCACTATTACATGTTGATAGAGAGAGCCCATAGGATTCTTGCTTGACTACCAGCATTATGATGGCGATTATATATGTGGGAACTGGGTGGTCTATAAGCACATCCTTAAATGTCCCTAGTCGAGCGAGTATCGAGACTGGGCATCGATACTCCAGAGTAGACTAGTGTATACTTATCAAAACCCCGACGAAGGGCGGTGGCCGGTCTCACAAGCCATTGGTGTCAGTCAATCACCTAAGATAGTATACAGGTGCTCATTGGGTTATGAGAACACTGGACGGACTCGCCGGGAACATGCTAGTTGGTATTATACCTATTGTCAGATAGCAGTTCCCAGGTGACATGGGTACAGGTTAGTCTGTCGACCTGAGATCGTCATTTGTCTCGTGTGAGTTCCTACCATGCTTTGATTACTACCCTACGACGGCTCAAAAGAGTCGTGCAAACAGGTTTTAGTTGGGTACAGTCCCGAGCCACATGGAGGCAGTGAGCGGATTGTCGAGGATTCGTTTCTCCCGGTATTGGGGGTTGATGTCGCGAGGTGCACGGGTGGCCATCACCAGAAATCCTTGGCCAAGGTAGACGAGAATTACTGATTTGGATCAGTAGTTTCTCAGTAGGTGATGGGCTTCATACTGACATGAAATATCGCGTTATTAGGGGTCTGACTTTATCCACCCCTATAGACTCAATATGCGATACTCTTAGACGAACAGACCGGACTGTACGGAGATTGTCACTGACAGGCTCAGTAGTGGTTCAGATGAGTTTGCTCGTCGGCCTTCCTTTCGCTCAATACCTGGGTGGTCGTTACGTACAGCTAGTGCCGCTGACATGCTTATGGTTAAACTCATTGCCAGCGTATTGACGAGTCTTTGGAGCCCCACACAGAGGGTTTTCACGGTTCAAGCGATATGATGCAGATGACGTATGTTGGTACATACAGGTGTCCGATTAAATATGTGTACAAGCTATATAGACTTTTATCGGACGGTTGATAATACTAGCGGCTTAGGATTGAGCCGGATTATTAAATCAAGTTTTGATTTAATAATTTATATATGTGTGTGTGTGTGTATTCTAGTATTATTGTTCACTATTCATTTTCTCTCTTGGCTATTCGTATTTTTATACGAATACGCGTATATGTATTTCGATACGTATACCAGGTTGTATTCCGTATTTATACGGAATATCTTTTAGAAGATGGACACCTCATTGTATGATTTTCTTTTTAAAAAATCATTTGGAAATGAGGTGGAGGGTGAGGTGGCATGAGCATGGTTGGAGGAATGTAGAGAGGTATGGCCTTTGATTGTTTATTATAAAATGAGATGAGATATTTTTTCCATGGTTGAATATGAGGAGCTATTCTTTCTACATTCAAGGAATCACTCTTGACTCATTCATTCATTCATTCTCTTTGAGACTTAGCCATTTTCTTGAGTTGCTCATGCCCATGGGTTTCTTCACCTCCTCTTTCTTCTTCTTTGATTGCTCACTTGAGCATGAGGTGTTGGCATTAGTGCCTTCAAGGCAATTATTGTAATCGCAGGCAGGCGATTATGATGATTAAAGAAGGACCTATACTGATATAACAGTCTTACTCAAAATGATAGTATGCTATCTGATTTGTCTTTATCATCATGTACATGCATTATGTGGTATTACAGATCGCTATTATACGTTGATAGAACCAATAGGATTCTTGCTTGACTACCGGCATTATGATGGTGATCATATACATGAGAGCTGGGTGGTCTATAAGCACATCCTTAAATGTCCCTAGTTGAAAGAGTATCGAGACTGGGCATTGATACTCCGGAGTAGACTAGTGTGTACTTATCGAGACCCGGACGAGGGGCAGTGGCCGGTCTCACAATCTATTGGTGTCAGTTTGTCACCTAAGATAGTATATAGGTGCTCATTGGGTTATGAGTACACTGGACGTCTCTCCGGGAACATGCTAGATGGTATTATACCTATTGTCAGATAGCAATTCCCTGGTGACATGTGTACAGTTTAGTCTGTCGACCTGAGATCGTCATTTGTCTCATGTGAGTTCCCACTGTGCTTTGATTACTACCCTACCACGGCTCAAAGGAGTCGTGCAGACAGGTTTTAGTTGGGTACAGTCCCAAGCCACATGGAAGCAGTGAGCGGATCTTCAGGGATTCGTCTCTCCCAGTATTAGTGGTTGATGTCGCGTAGTGTACGGGTGGCCATCACCAGAATTCATTGACCAAGGTAGTCGAGAATTACTGATTTGGATCAGTAGTTTCTCAGTTGGTGATGGGCTTCATACCGACACGAAATATCGCATTATTTGGGGTCTGACTTTATCCACCCCCTAGACTCGATATGCGATACTCTTAGACGAATAGACCGGACTGTACGGAGATTGTCACGGACAGGCTTAGTAGGGGTTCGGATGAGTTTGCTCATCGGCCTTCCTTTTGCTCAATACCTGGGTAGCCGTTATATACAACTAGTGCCGCTGACATGCTTGTGGTTAAACCCACTGCCGGCATATTGACGAGTTTTTAGAGTCCCACACAGAGGGTTTTCCTGCTTCGGGCGAAACGATGTAGATGCCGTATGGTTTTACGGTAGGGTTCGATCATATACGTGCACTTGTGCATGTATCATGATTCGGACGGATTATACTAGTGGGCTTTGGTTTAAGCAAGAATCTAGTATTATATTGTTGGATTATTTTCGTCCATTTGTATTCGTATTTTTCGGAATACGGATAAGGGTATGTATATACGATGAGGGATATTCTTGTACCTATCTTTTCTGTATTTGATTTTTTTTAGCATTTATAAATTTGTGATCTTTCGTTGTTATTGTGTGATTGTGTTGATTGCATGATTCGGTGTTGTCATGAGTATTATTCCATATCTCGAACCTCGCCAACATATGGATCAACCAAAAACTAAAAACATGAAAACCTATTGTTTCTGTCGGTAGAAATTGATTTCATTTGTATGCGTCAAGAATCATCATTTCTCTTTATGAAGACCAGGACATGCCTTATATGCCAATGTTCTAGATTAACAATTAAAAATTCCATCTCTTTCTCTGTCATGCTGGTATACCGAATAATTTCCCATCATAAAGCCCTGGAAAAGCTTCTACTACTTTTTGAAATAAGTAGCGGTAAGTCACCTCATTTTATTAAAGAGCACAAAAGATAGCACAAACAAATCACATAATGTAAAACATCACATGGTCTTGCATATCATCGGAAAATTTGAAAGTTGAAAAGTTAAGGTTAGTCGATGCATACCTTTCTAGGATTCCAGACATCGACAATAAGATTTCCAACACCCTGATTTCATCCAAGTTAAAATAAAACCAAGCGAGGTTTCAAAAAAATGAGGTTTCGCAAAGTTTAGAGTCGTTTGCCAACACGATTTTGACACCAAGGTTGTGTATAAATGTAGTTTGAAAAAATTGCGGTTTGAAACTCTATGAAACTCCATTCATTTTGGAGTTAAAAAATGAGTTTTGCGCTCTTGAAGCTTTTTTAAATTGCGGTTTGGGAAACTCTGTTTTTGTCATTCCCCATCCCCAGTACAGAGAGTACTGTCCGCTCTGGCCGAAGCCGCACGGTTTTGTCCTTCGGGGCGAACCGGACCCGGCCAGGGGCCACTTCCCAGGAGGTCACCCATCCCAGAACTTCCCAGGCTCGAGCATGCTTAACTATGGAGTTCGCAAGCTCCTGTTGTGCCGGTTCACTTAAAAGGCGCCTCTGTATTGAAGAGTGGTATCATTCAATTTATAGTATAGATCTGCCCTCTTTCGGAATTGTCACGACCCGAAGGTACGGAACGTGACCGGCACTTAAATTACGAAATGTCTAGAGGCGTAACGTAATCTAAGCAAGCCGAAGCCTAGAAATCTAAACCATTAAAAAGAAAAGGTGTAGGAAAACAAGTTTAAAAGCAACATCAAATTTTCTCAAAAATTTCGGCAGAGTCTCCTTTGTAAAAACTGGCCCCAAATGGGTACAAACAAGAATAATATATATACAAGCAATAAAAAGGCATCCCCAAGCGGGAGCTAGCTCTACGCCAAAAGGCGGAAACAACCACACAATGCACTAAAATATAAAACGCCGAAGGGCGAGGCTCAAAACTCAAAAGAAAACCAGATCCACCAAGAACCATAATAATACAAGCGCGACTCTAAGGTCGAAATAAAAACAACTGCTCTTCTAAATCTATCAAGTAATACAAGTCTGGTTGTGGAACTTACTAGATACAAATGAAATAATAAAAGTACAACGGCGGTCTGGATACAAGTGAACCAACCTACCAAGCAAATCACCCTGAATGAAATGATCTGCCAGCAAGCTGCCAAGGAAACCTGTACATCGAAACCTGTAAGAAAAATTTGGCACAACGGGGTGAGTTGCCAACTCGTGAGTAGAAGACATCTGCGAGTAGAAATAGCATGCACGACAATCTCCTATGTCATAATAATATTCTTAACATAACACTAGACAACTAGTAGTGATAGGGTAATAATCTATACGTAAGTGCAAAACTCAGTTCTCGTGTTAGTGCCTCAAGTAGTAACATGTCATATGTATGCTATGTATGAATGCATCATGAATGAAACAATCAACCATGAAATCTGGACATATCTGTATAAGAAAATCTTTAACTTTTATCATAGTAAAATTTGTATGATAATCTGAAACATCATCAATGAAATCCATGGAAATACGTGTCAAGTATCGACAAAAAACATATATCTCAATGTCTCAATATCTCAAAGTCTCAATATCTCGGGCTCCGTCAGTCCAGATCAGCCCATATCATCAAATCTCACGACAACGGTCGGTATACTCCGGATATCCGCCGCGCCAGACATCACCGGTAGGTAGTCTTCCCCAGCCAGGCTCATCGTCTTCCCCATAAAAATACTCTCGCTCAGGGGTACCGTACCGGGCCTACCATAAACCCGAGACAGTTCCTCCACTCCTCGAATCGGATCTCGAAATCCAACATAAAACATGAAAACTCATGGTGGACGACCCATACATCACGAGAAAACCGCAACTGACATGTTAAAAATGATAATAATAAGTTTTTATTAAATTCTTGCGGTTTTCCCCCAAAATCCGGAAATCTCATAGAAATCCAAAATCTCAAAATCATGAGTAAGTAAATAATGAGTATCGGCATAGGCCCCACAATACTGCATGATAATATGAATATGTGAATGCATGAAGTGTCTAAGTAATAAATGCAATGTCTAAACTAGCACATGAGAGTAATCACACAATATTATATTAGACTAGCATTTAGCTTATTATATCGATAAAAGATAATATGTTCTAAAGTGTACGTGACATGGCAATTACCGATGATGATGTGTGTGAGCCG
This sequence comes from Agapanthus africanus, assembly GCA_030015575.1. Classification (NCBI taxonomy): domain Eukaryota; kingdom Viridiplantae; phylum Streptophyta; class Magnoliopsida; order Asparagales; family Amaryllidaceae; genus Agapanthus; species Agapanthus africanus. The sequence continues at coordinate 121,060,564 of JASDDO010000031.1, forward strand.
GCAAATAAGTGTACGTGGATCATGCGTATCATCGGTAATGGTGCTGATGTCCTAACAGCAGGGTTTCATATTAGCTAAAGAAACATATGTATGAACATGTAATGCGATGAATACAACGTGAATATAACGATGAATGTGTAGTAAACGCACAACTAAAGAATACATACAAATTACGAGTCATACAGTTTGTTGTTTGAAAAAGCGCGAATCGTGGTTTTTAGAAATTTTGGGGGCTACAGGGTTATTATGAAAAGATATGTCCTTTGAAAAATCCGTAGTATCCCTCATGCTGTCTTTAAAAATGCGCATGATTCGTTAGTTTTGAAAATAAATATGACTCGGGCCTAAACTAAGATCTACCTAACCAACTAAGGAACTAACTAAAGACCCTAGTCGAAAGGTAAGAATAATCCTCCTAAAGTCTGAGTCGGTATCTCCAGTAGTCGGCGATCCAGCCTCAATAGCGTCACGTACGTAGTACGACTTCCTCGAGTCAAGATTCCGGATCAATCATCACATCTATGCCTCGTACGGTAAAATCCATCGTACGGCATCCCAAAATCGGGGTACGGGTCAACTATCCCATATATACATCATCGTTCGTATGGTATCATCATCAAACAATATCATGATCAAGGGTAATGTACTATAATCGCATACATCCCAATATCATCAAACATATATCATCGTCCGTGTAAATATCCATCGTCAAATGATCCACTAAAATATCATGTCATATATCATATCGTGATTAAGTCACATATTACAATCCGGGTTCTATTATAGAGTCTCGTACATTTCAATGTCATCATCACCTATTATCATTTATGTATAAATATACATTTTCTCATTTCCCAACGATCCGCTAATATCATAATACATCTCATATCATAACTCGATCATATATCCAATATCTCATGGCATCATGCTCAGTCATACCGACTCATCCCCAGATATCATATAACATCCTCATGTCACATGTATATGTTATCTATACACACACACACACACACACACACACACACACACACATATACATACATATAGAAACCTACACACACACACACACACACACATATATATAGATATACACATACATATACATCAAGTCAAGTGTATGTGTGTGTGCGCGCGTGTCTGTCTACATGATACCAACCAATTCCCTCCAGGGCAATCATCCTCTGGTTAAGTCTTTCTAAATCAGTCTAATCCAACTTAAAGTCTTAAATAATACTCTACTCGTAAAGAATCTAAGGTCACGTCCGACTTCCTAATAATAGTACATAATATCCTTATTTTACGATTGCGGGGGTGCTATACGCCATCCACCCGACTTCCCCCGTAGATATGCATCTAATCACCTGGTCCTTGTCTGCCGAAATCGATGCCGCCGTCCTCTTCTTCATCGTCCGAAGTCCACGTGAGGGTGAGGGGTACCTATACGCAAACATATATAATATCGTAAACCGAAATCGCGGACAAAACCAAAACGGCGCACGAAACGCGCATTGGTTAAAACCTATGACCCGCTCATGCAAAATAACCAAATAACCCTCGACATCGGCGTACAAACGCCGATTGATCGAGAAAAACCCAAACACACCAATCGTGGTTTCACAAATCACTAATTATAATATGAAATAGATTGCAACTCATTAAAACCTCAAAATAAATCAAATCGTTTTATTTCCGAAAACCTAGAAAGCACTTAATTTTCGTTTTAATTCGAAACTTTATGTTTTAACAAAACTAATGCCCATAATATTCACTAAATATCTTAACTGGGTCATATAAACCATTTCTATAATTTATTCTCATCAATTTGTATTGAATTGAAAATTCTAGTTTGCAAAAATATCAAATTTTAACACTTTTTAAAGCAAAATTCACAATTCAACAACTAAGCTTGGTTTTGCATGAACTAAAGTATTAAACTACAATTTAAAATGTTAATAATGTCATAAAAACCCTAATTGGATTTTAATCTCAATTATTTAATAAATTTCCAAAAACCTAGTTTGAAAAATTAGCATAATTAGCATAATTTCCAACTAACAATTTGAAACTAGTAACTAGATTAGGTTTTGCATTCCATTAACATGTTAATCTCCTCATTAAAACCATGAATAATTGATAAAAATCCTCACTTGAATTTTATCTCACCTATTTATATGATTTATAAAAATCTAGTTTGCAAATAGCTTAATTTGAACAATTAAAATGTAACAATTAGTAATTTGACAACTTAATTTCATTTTGCATACTCTAAAGTGTTATACTACAATTCAAACCATAACCACTTTATGAAAACCCTAACTTAATCACAAACCCCTTTCTTGAATTTTCAATATTTGAAATTAAAACCTAATTAAGCATCATGATTAATTAAATTGAAGTAATTAAATATCAAGTAACAATTGGTTTAATATTATACCTTCAAACCATGAGATCAATCATGCAAACTTGTCTCCAAAGTGGTCTCTTGATCCAAGGATTTAAGCTAGATTTGAGCAAAGAATAATGGGTATGGGTTAAATGATGAATTAGTGGAGTTTTAATTTGATTTTTGTTGAATTTTTTGAAGAATTTTTGATGAGAAATGAGAGGAGAAATTTTTGGGCAGCCAAGGGGGAATTTCGGCTAAGAGGGAGGAGAGTGGGGAGTGTGTGTGAGTTGGTAGAAATGTGTAGAACACTTCTTTAATTAATTACATCACTTAAGTCTTTTCACAATTATTTGAGTTTTATTCATTTTCTTTTCTAAAAAAAACCTAGAATTTTCTAGAATTTTGGAGACAACTCAAGAAGAGAAAAGTATGCTACAAACTTAATTCTAATATGTTATGGCTCATTTTTGTAAAATTAACCCATTGCAATTTGTAATTTGCACTAATTTAATGTATAATTAAAAGCTTATATTAATATTAGAAATAATTAATTAAGGAAAAATATTTAAGTAAACTACTAATTTATAAGTGACTAAATAAATACCAAATACTAGCAATTATATAGTTAAAATAGGCGTATTAAATTTTATGTTAAAAAATAACTATAATTATGTTTTGCGGAAAATGCGGTTTATTTTACCGATTATCAGAAAATTCACCTAAATGATTTTATTTATCTAATTATTTATTTATCTATTTTTAAAATGTTACAATCTTCCCCCTTTAAAGAAATTCAGTCCCCGAATTTAAATTAAACCCCCCCAAATACTAAAATATTTAGCAAAACGCTCAAATCGTCGGGGCTTCGAAATTATCAATACATAACTAAAATCATCTCCGTCAAGCATAATTCAATCATCGGAGTTATGGTGAAAATACAATGTCAAAGTCCAATACGAAAACCAACATGAAATACATCAAAACTATAACTTGTATATAGTGCGCATCGTAGTAAAATCGTCCAAACATCTGAATAGAGAAGCATGCAAAAACACCTAGGTACTGGTCTCAGGACAGTCCTGCTCGATTATTAAACCAAATAGTAAATATCATAAAAACGTACTGCTCAAAATGAATTCAATCTCAAATACAGTATATGAGGTACCACGTGCGTCCGGTGCGCACGGAAATCGAAATCAAATACAGATGCCACGAATACGCACGGAAACAAAACTGAGTGCAACGGGTGTGCAACAAAAATATCTGTCAAGTGCAACGGGCGTGCACGACAATAATATCAGGTGCATCTAATCTGCACAAAACCCCGATTTAGTGCATCTGGTGTGCACAAATCGCATCAAGTGCGCCAAGTGTGCGCAAGAATCTCAATCAAGTGCACATGGTGCACGAAAACATATACCGAATATCCAAAATCATGTGCAACCCATATACACGAAATCAAATCAGTATCTCAAAATGTATAAAATCAAAATCAGGTGCAATGGGTATGCACAAAACGAACATCAATACATCTGATACATGGAACACGAATCAAGTGAAAAGAATGAGTACATAGGAAAACCAATCATAAAACGAAATTCTCAAAATACCAAAATCCAAACAACGGAAATGTGATACTCGAATCACCAGATCGCAAATCGTAATACCGACGTCAATGTGCTCCTCTTTCCTCTGGTGTCGACTGATTCGAACTCGTCTCTTCGTAGCTGTATGGACGGCGCTACAATCTGCTATACTTATATCTAGAGTCTCCCACGTAATCTATCCCATCACCTGATATCCGGACTACATTAAAATTTTCGATTGATTCATCAAAATCCCATAATTCTCCGAGAGCTCAACACTCAATACAGTTTACAAATATCCAGTACATGCTCCAGCATCTGCGGACCAGCCATAGAAGGGCAAACCCAAGCCTCACTAATGGCACCGCGGAACTGCCGCAAACCCTAAGGTTCACCAGCGTTCTCATAGTCATTATGTCGAGTTAGGGTTTCATTCTTCTTGAGGGTCCATAGAAATACCTGCATGTTCTTCCGAATACCTTAAACTTGGGAAAATGGGTTTCTGACATTCGTTCAAACCTTTTAACTTCATCTGGACGACATGTGAATACCCTTCGTCCGCACGCTAAACAATGCTTCAACCTTCCAGAATAGACAATACCCTAACGGTCATCGCATTCTAGCCGCAGCTCCCTCTGCCCGTGGGACCGTGGTAACAGAAACCACCATCCGACATTGACGAAGATAGATCATAGGAACGAAAAGAATACGATGCAAAGAAATGTACATCCTAAGGCTTCTTAAGTGGAGTAGCGTATCTTAAGTATGCCGCGGATCATACCCACGGTACGTCACTCTACCTAAGTCACCTACTCCATCAACCAAGGTCAACCTAGACTCGGATAAAGGTTAAACCTAGCGCTCTGATACCAACTTTGTCACGACCCGAAGGTACGGAACGTGACCGGCACTTAAATTAAGAAACGTCTAGAGGCGTAACGTAATCTAAGCAAGCCGAAGCCCAGAAATCTAAACCATTTAAAAGAAAAGGTGTAGGAAAACAAGTTTAAAAGCAACATCAAATTTTCTCAAAAATTTCGGCAGAGTCTCCTTTGTAAAAACTGGCCCCAAACGGGTATAAACAAGAATAATATATATACAAGCAATAAAAAGGTATCCCCAAGCGGGAGCTAGCTCTACGCCAAAAGGCGAAAACAACCACACAATGCACTAAAATATACAACGCCGAAGGGCGAGGCTCAAAACTCAAAAGAAAACCAGATCCATCAAGAACCATAATAATACAAGCGCGACTCTAAAGTTGAAATAAAAATAACTGGTCTTCTAAATCTATCAAGTAATACAAGTCTGGTTGATGGAACTTACTAGATATAAATGAAATAATAAAAGTACAACGGCGGTCCGGATACAAGTGAACCAACCTACCAAGCAAATCACCCTGAATGAAATGATCTTCCTGCAAGCTGCCAAGGAAACCTGTACATCGAAACCTGTAAGAAAAATTTGGCACAACGGGGGTGTGTTGCCAACTTGTGAGTAAAAGACATCTGTGAGTAGAAATCGCATGCACGACAATCTCCTATGTCATAATAATATACTTAACATAATACTAGACAACTAGTAGTGATAGGGTAATAATCTATACGTAAGTGCAAAACTCAGTTCTCGTATCAGTGCCTCAAGTAGTAACATGTCATATGTATGCTATGTATGAATGCGTCATGAATGAAACAATCAACCATGAAATATGGACATATCTGTATAAGAAAATCTTTAACTTTTATCATAGTAAAATTTGTATGATAATCTGAAACATCATCAATGAAATCCATGGAAATCCGTGTCAAGTATCGACACAAAACATATATATCTCAATGTCTCAATATCCCAAAGTCTCAATATCTCGGGCTCCGTTAGTCCGGATCGGCCCATATCATCAAATCTCACGACAACGGTCTGTATCCTCCGGATATCCGCAGCGCCAGACATCACCGGTAGGTAGTCTTCCCCAGCTAGGCCCATCGTCATCCCCACAAAAACACTCTCGCCCCGGGGTACCGTACCGGGCCCACCATGTACCCGAGACGGTTCCTCCACTCCTCAAATCGGGTCTCGAAATCCAACAGAAATCATGAAAACTCATGGTGGACGACCCATACATCACGAGAAAACCGCAACTTACATGTTAAAAATGATAATAATAAGCTTTTATTAAATTCTTGCGGTTTTCCTCAAAATTCCGGAAATCTCATAGAAATCCAAAATCTCAAAATCATAAGTAGTAAATAATGAGTATCGGCATAGGCCCCACAATACTGCATGATAATATGAATATGTGAATGCATGAAGTGTCTAAGTAATAAATGCAATGTCTAAATTAGCACATGAGAGTAATCACACAATATTATATTAGACTAGACTTTAGCTGATTATATCAATAAAAGATAATATGTTCTAAAGTGTACGTGACATGGCAATTACCGATGATGATGTGTGTGAGCCGGCAAATAAGTGTACGTGGATCATGCGCATCATCGGTAACGGTGCTGGTGTCCTAACAGGCAGGTTTCATATTAGCTAAAGAAACATATGTATGAACATGCGATGCGATGAATACAACGTGAATATAATGATGAATGTGTAGTAAACGCATAACTAAAGAATACATACAAATTACGAGTCATAGAGTTTGTTGTTTGAAAAAGCGCGAATCGTGGTTTTTAAAAATTTAGGGGCTACAGGGTTTTTATGAAAAGATATGTCCTTTGAAAAATCCGTAGTATCTCTCAGGCTGTCTTTAAAAATGCGCACGATTCGTTAGTTTTGAAAATAAGTATGACTCGAGCCTAAACTAAGATCTACCTAACCAACTAAGGAACTAACTAAAGACACTAGTCGAAAGGTAAGAATAATCCTCCTAAAGTCTGAGTCGGTATCTCCAGTAGTCGGCGATCCAGCCTCAATAGCGTCACGTACGTAGTACGACTTCCTCGAGTCAAGATTGCGGATCAATCATCACATCTATGCCTCATACGATAAAATCCATCGTACGGCATCCCAAAATCGGGGTACGGGTCAACTATCCCATATATACAACATCGTTCGTATGGTATCATCATCAAACAATATCATGATCAAGGGTAATGTACTATAATCGCATACATCCCAATATCATCAAACATATATCATCGTCCGTATAAATATCCATCGTCAAATGATCCACTAAAATATCATGTCATATATCATATCGTGATTAAGTCACATATTACAATCCGGGTTCTATTCTAGAGTCTCGTACATTTCAATGTCATCATCATCTATTATCGTTTATGTATAAATATACATTTTCTCATTTCCCAACGATCCGCTAATATCATAATACATCTCATATCATAACTCGATCGTATATACAATATCTCACGGCATCATGCCCAGTCATACCGACTCATCCCCAGATATCATATAACATCCTCATGTCACGTATATATATTATATATATATATACACACACACATATAGAAACCTACACACATTCATATATATATATATATATATATATATATATATATATATATATATATATATATACATACATACATACATACATATACACCAAGTCAAGTGTTTGTGTGTGCGCGCGTGTGTGTGTCTACATGATACCTACCAATTCCCTCCAGGGCAATCATCCTCTGGTTAAGTCTTTCTAAATCAGTCTAATCCAACTTAAAGTCTTCAATAATACTCTACTCGTCAAGAATCTAAGGTCACGTCCGACTTCCTAATAATAGTACATAATATCCTAATTCTACGTTTGCGGGGGTGCTATACACCATCCACCCGACTTCCCCTTAGATATACATCTACTCACCTGGTCCTTGTCTGCCGAAGTCGATGTCGCCATCCTATTCTTCATCGTCCGAAGTCCACGTGAGGGTGAGGGGTACCTATACGCAAACATATATAATATCGTAAACCGAAATCGCGGACAAAACCAAAACGGCGCACGAAACGCGCATAGGTTAAAACCTATGACCCGCTCATGCAAAATAACCAAATAACCCTCGACATCGGCGTACAAACACCGATTGATCGAGAAAAATCCAAATACACCAATCGTGGTTTCACAAATCACTAATTATAATATGAAATAGATTGCAACTCATTAAAACCTCAAAATAAATCAAATCGTTTTATTTCCGAAAACCTAGAAAGCACTTAATTTTCGTTTTAATTCGAAACTTGATGTTTTAACAAAACTAATGTACATAATATTCACTAAATATCTTAACTAGGTCATATAAATCATTTCTATAATTTATTCTCATCAATTTGTATTGAATTGAAAATTCTAGTTTGCAAAAATATCAAATTTTAACACTTTTTAAAGCAAAATTCTCAATTCAACAACTAAGCTTGGTTTTGCATGAACTAAAGTATTAAACTACAATTTAAAATGTTAATAATGTCATAAAAACCCTAATTGGATTTTAATCTCAATTATTTAATAAATTTCCAAAAATCTAGTTTGAAAAATTAGCATAATTAGCATAATTTCCAACTAACAATTTGAAACTATTAACTATATTAGCTTTTGCATTCCATTAACATATTAATCTCCTCTTTAAAACCATGAATAATTGATAAAAATCCTCACTTGAATTTTATCTCACCTATTTATATGATTTATAAAAATCTAGTTTTCAAATAGCTTAATTTGAACAATTAAAATGTAACAATTAGTAATTTGACAACTTAATTTCATTTTGCATACTCTAAGGTGTTATACTACACTTCAAACCATAACAACTTTATGAAAACCCTAACTTAATCTCAAACCCCTTTCTTGAATTTTCAATATTTGAAATTAAAACCTAATTAAGGATCATGATTAATTAAATTGAAGTAATTAAAGATCAAGTAACAATTTGTTTAAGATTATACCTTTAAACCATGAGATCAATCATGCAAACTTGTCTCCAAAGTGGTCTCTTGCTCCAAGGATTTAAGCTAGATTTGAGCAAATAATAATGGGTATGGGTTAAATGATGAATTAGTGGAGTTTTAATTTAATTTTTGTTGAATTTTTTGAAGGATTTTTGATGAGAAATGAGAGGAGAAATTTTTGGGCAGCCAAGGGGGAATTTCGGCCAAGAGGGAGGAGAGTGGGGAGTGTGTGTGAGTTGGTAGAAATGTGTATAAGACTTCTTTAATTAATTACATCACTTAAGTCTTTTCACAATTATTTGATTTTTATTCATTTTCTTTTCTAAAAAAACCTAGAATTTTCTAGAATTTTGGAGACAACTCAAGAAGAGAAAAGCATGCTACAAACTTAATTCTAATATGTCATGGATCACTTTTGTAAAATTAACCCATTGCAATTTGTAATTTGCACTAATTTAATGTATAATTAAAAGCTTATATTAATATTAGAAATAATTAATTAAGGAAAAATATTTAAGTAAACTAATAATTTATATGTGAATAAATAAATACCTAATACTAGCAATTACATAGTTAAAATAGGCATATTAAATTTTATGATGAAAAATAACTATAGTTATATTTTGCGGAAAATGCGGTTTATTTTACCGATTATCAGAAAATTCACCTAAAGGATTTTATTTATCTAATTATTTATTTATCTATTTTTAAAATGTTACAATCTTCCCCCCTTAAAGAAATTCGGTCCCAGAATTTAAATTAAACCCCCTCAAATACTAAAATATTTAGCAAAACACTCAAATCGTCGGGGCTCCGAAATTATCAATACATAACTAAAATCATCTCCGTCAAGCATAACGCAATCATCGGAGTTATGGTGAAAATACAATGTCAAAGTCCAATACGAAAATCAACATGAAATACATCAAAACTATAATTTGTATATAGTGCGCATCGTAGTAAAATCGTCCAAATATCTGAATAGAAAAGCATGCAAAAACACCTAGGTACTGGTCTTAGGACAGTCCTGCTCGATTATTAAACCAAATAGTAAATATCATAAAAACGTACTGCTCAAAATGAATTCAATCTCAAATACAGTATGCGAGGTACCACGTGCGTCCGGTGCGCACGGAAATCGAAATCAAATACAGATGCCACAAATACGCACGAAAACAAAACTGAGTGCAACGGGTGTGCACCAAAAATATCTGTCAAGTGCAACGGGCGTGCACGGCAATAATATCAGGTGCATCTAATCTGCACAAAACCCCGATTTAGTGCATCTGGTGTGCACAAATCGCATCAAGTGCGCCAAGTGTGCGCAAGAATCTCAATCAAGTGCACATGGTGCACGAAAACATATACCGAATATCCAAAATCATGTGCAACCCATATACACGAAATCAAATCAGTATCTCAAAATGTATAAAATCAAAAACAGATGCAATGGGTATACACAAAACGAACATCAATACATCTGATACATGGAACACGAATCAAGTGAAAATAATGAGTACATAGGAAAACCAATCATAAAACGAAATCCTCAAAATACCAAAATCCAAACAACGGAAATGTGATACTCGAATCACCAGATCGCAAATCGTAATACCGACGTCAATGTGCTCCTCTTTCCTCTGGTGTCGACTGATTCGAACTCGTCTCTTCGTAGCTGTATGGACGGCGCTACAATCTGCTATACTCATATCTAGAGTCTCCCACGTAATCTATCCCATCACCTGATATCCGGACTTCGTTAAACTTTTCGATTGATTCATCAAAATCCCATAATTCGCCGAGAGCTCAATACTCAAGTACAGTTTACAAATATCCAGTACATGCCCCAGCATCTGCGAACCAGCCGTAGAAGGGCAAACCCAAGCCTCACTAATGGCACCGCGGAACTGCTGCAAACCCTAAGGTTCACAAGCGTTCTCATAGTCATTATGTGTAAGTCGATGTACTTCACCCCAGAAATTGTGGGGAGGCGGAATTTTCGAAAACGATCATATTTAGTGAACGAACATCGACTAACCGCTTGAATCGAAGCTAAACTATAAATAACCAAACACAAGTGTTTCTAAAATACGGTGTTTCGGGATTATACCTAATGAATCAACTCCTTCGTCTTTACGAACTCCTTGTTCTCCTCGGCCTTCTTGAAGTAGTAGAAGATCCACCCGAGAGCAAAACTCCAAGCTTCGCCTCTAAACTTGAGGCAACTAACCTTCTTGGATTGCTAATCGAAGAAGATAGATCGATATAGAGTGATGGTTATGGATTGTTAAGTCTTATTAACCCTTGTACTCAACTCATGAGAAGGTAGGATTAATCTTTGAAGAGGGAGAGCTAGAGGAGAGAGAATGTGAAAATGATAATGAGCATTCTTATGAGAATAGTAAATCAAGAAGATATATATATATATCTATCATTTCTTTTTACTAGAAAATAATAAATAATTAATTTAGCAACCATGATAGATCATATCTTGTGATGATTCATTAGAATGACAAAATACTTTTATGAATCATCAAGGTGACTCATTTTTACACTCATTTCATTTTACACCTTAACCTCCTTAGTCACCTCATTCAAGAAGCTTCCCGCAAAATTACGAGAACGCCCCTCCAATCCGTAAAAATACGGAAAAACTTTAGACTGTAAAAATCCAATAACCGGATACCAGTAACTGGCTTATACCAAAGCCGACTGGTAAAAACTGTCCGAAAGTCGTACGTGCGTAAACGCACGTATGTGTCCGAACCCTTGTCGTAAAACCATACGACCTCTATATCCTTTCGCCTGGAATAGGAAACTCTCTGTGTGGGACTCTAGAGACTCGACTACTACGCTGGCAGTGGGTTTGACCACAGACCGCAAGCGGCACTAGCTGTACGTAACGGTCCCCAGGTAGTTGTCGATAAGAAGGCCGATGAGAAAACCCATCCGAACTCCTACTGAGTCTGATGTGACAATCTCCATACAGTCCGGTCCGTTCGTCCAAGACTATCGCATATCCGGCCTAGGGGGCGGCAAGCGTCAGTCCCCTAATGGCTGTATAAGTCGTGTCGGAGGGAAGCCCATTACACCCTGAGAAACTACTGGAACCTACCAGTAAATCTCGCTTGCCCTGGCCAGGGACTTTGCGTAATGGCTCTCTGACACAGCGCGATATCTACTCCCAATACCGGGAGGGACGAATCCTGTCTAACCGCCACTGCCTCCAAGTGCTCGGGACTGCACCCAACTGCTACCTGTTTGCATGACTCATTTGAGTCATGGTAGGGTAGTAATCTAAGAACAGTGGGACACACTCGAGGCGAAGTAGCAGTGTCAAGTCTGCGGACTACGCTGTACTCATGTCACCTGGGAACTGTTCACTGACGACTGGTATAAAACTAACCAACAGTTCCCTGTGAGTCCTGTCCGGTGTACCCGTAACCTAACGAGCACCTGCATACTATCTCCAGTACGACGTACTGACGGCTGTGGGACAGACCATCTCCCCAACTGGGATGAGAAGCGTACACACTAGTCTACTCCGGAGTATCGATGCTCTGTCTCGATAATCCAACGACTAGGGACCTGAATAAGGATGTGCTTGTAGACTACCCAGCCCACACTAGTGTGACTGCCATCACAACGCTGGTAGTCAAGCAGGATCCTAAGAGCTCTATCAATACGTATGCTCACATATTAAGATAGAAAAACCAAGTAGCATACTACCATGTTTAGCAAGACTGTTATATATACATGTGAATATCCCAAGCTTCCATTAAGTAATATACAAACTAGTATGATACAGTAATGGCCTTCTAGGGCATAAACACTAACATTATGTCGAGTTAGGGTTTCATTCTTCTTGAGGGTCCATAGAAATACTTGCATGTTCTTCCGAATACCTTAAACTTGGGAAAATGGGTTTCTGACATTCGTTCAAACCTTTTAACTTCGTCTGGACGACATGTGAATACCCTTCGTCCGCACGCTAAACAATGCTTCAACCTTCCAGAATAGACAATACCCTAACGGTCATCGCATTCTAGCCGCAGCTCCCTCTGCCCGTGCGACCGTGGTAACAGAAACCACCATCCGACATTGACGAAGATAGATCATAGGAACGAAAAGAATACGATGCAAAGAAATGTACATCCTAAGGCTTCTTAAGTGGAGTAGCGTATCTTAAGTATGCCGCGGATCATATCCACGGTACGTCACTCTACCTAAGTCACCTACTCTATCAAGCAAGGTCAACCTAGACTCGGATAAAGGTTAAACCTAGCGCTCTGATACCAACTTTGTCACGACCCGAAGGTACGGAACGTGACCGGCACTTAAATTACGAAACGTCTAGAGGCGTAACGTAATCTAAGCAAGCCGAAGCCCAGAAATCTAAACCATTTAAAAGAAAAGGTGTAGGAAAACAAATTTAAAAGCAACATCAAATTTTCTCAAAAATTTCGGCAGAGTCTCCTTTGTAAAAACTGGCCCCAAACGGGTACAAATAAGAATAATATATTTACAAGCAATAAAAAGGCATCCCTAAGCGGGAGCTAGCTCTACGCCAAAAGGCGGAAACAACTACACAATGCACTAAAATATACAACGCCGAAGGGCGAGACTCAAAACTCAAAAGAAAACCAGATCCACCAAGAACCATAATAATACAAGCGCGACTCTAAGGTCGAAATAAAAACAACTGCTCTTCTAAATCTATCAAGTAATACAAGTCTGGTTGATGGAACTTACTAGATACAAATGAAATAATAAAAGTACAACGGCGGTACGGATACAAGTGAACCAACTTACCAAGCAAATCACCGTGAATGAAATGATCTGCCAGCAAGCTGCTAAAGAAACCTGTATATCGAAACCTGTAAGAAAAATTTGGCACAACGGGGGGGTGTTGCCAACTCGTTAGTAGAAGACATCTGCGAGTAGAAATCGCATGCACGACGATCTCCTAGGTCATAATAATATACTTAATATAACACTAGACAACTAGTAGTGATAGGGTAATAATCTATACGTAAGTGCAAAATTCAGTTCTCGTGTCAGTGCCTCAAGTAGTAACATGTCATATGTATGCTATGTATGAATGCATCATGAATGAAACAATCAACCATGAAATCTGGACATATCTGTATAAGAAAATCTTTAACTTTTATCATAGTAAAATTCGTATGATAATCTGAAACATCATCAATGAAATCCATGGAAATCCGTGTCAAGTATCGACACAAAACATATATATCTCAATGTCTCAAAGTCTCAATATCTCGGGCTCCGTCAGTCCGGATCGGCCCATATCATCAAATCTCACGACAACGGTCGGTATCCTCCGGATATCCGCCGCTGTCACGCCTCGCTTCCCAAAATACGGAATACGGGGGTTGACAAGGCCAGCCATGCTCCTACGGTCAAGGAAATATCCTGTCGTAGTCACACTTCGGCTTCTAGCTTTACGTGGTAATCAGTAAACAATGCACAGGTAATGAGAAATGCAGTAACTAAATCAAAAGAACTAACCGGGTGGGGATCAATGAAGTATATCTCTGAGTCACTGGTCAAGATGTCCGTGATGTCCTCGAGGTAATTCAGGTCCTGGTCTAGGCTAGATCCACTTCTCACTCTGAGCATGCATACTCAGGTCGTCAGAGCGACACGATAGCAATATATATATAGATACAAATGGTAACTCGTACAATAATAATGAATATGTAACAGTAAATCAAGAGAGTAAAGACGTGAACATGAAGTAGCCAGTGCGGGTGTCTAATAGAGCAGGTGAACAGTAAAGCAGTAAATAATATGTCAGGTGTGTTGAATTAGTAAGCAATGCATGTCAATGTCACTATCCCTATCAGTCTCTAAGTCTCACTGTACAGGTCACTAAGCCTATCGTCAGTCCAAGTGTGAGAGTCAACCACTCGTGAGTATCCCCCACCCAAGGGTAGGACCCAAGGACAAGGGAACACGGGCCCGAGTCGCTCGCTAATAATCAGTGATATCCCTATATATCTCCATATATCTCCATATGTGCCGGCATGGGACTCCCGAGATTCTGTTGAACTCACACTCAAACTACCCCACGCCCCGTGGTCTACATCAAACGCCAACCATAAACTCAAATACCGGTCGGTCCATGACAAGTCCGAGAACTGGAAACATGATTTCCATCAAGCCTGTCCCGACTGATACCCAAGATAAATGGACAGTGTTTGGTGCCTTACCTGTGACACCCATACAAGTGCTTCCATAATTGTCCCATACCAATTATAGTCATACTTATACATGTCCCACAGACGTCGACAATGCAATAACTCAATAGGGTCTACTGATTGTGTACAAGTACGTGTCACTTTCACTTATCCATTCATGCTTAAACACTAATGTACATGCCACAATCAAACGCTAAAACCTAATACTGGGTAATGCACATGATCACTAGGTTACCAATGCAATAACATATATGTAATGTGATGAGAATACGATAATTCATGCATGATTAAGATGTCATAAGTCGGTGTCCTACCACTTGCATAATTTATCATACATCATACATGCAAAATTTAGCGAAACAATGAAAAGGGGGTAAGCAGTATGTTTAATTATCTATCCATCAAAATTGGTTTCACGTTAATCGGGTTTCAGGATCACTATATATGGCCATTTCATTTTAAGCATTCACTGCTGGAAATTCGGTTTCAGAATCGGAAGTCCGTTTCGTAACGCATTTTAGTCCTAGTTGGGATCAGAATTTAGCAACGCAACAGTTGAATGAAGTTTAGGGTTTTCAATAATATTTCCAACACATTAGACGGATTCTCAATCGCGTCTCTACGTCAGAAGTTATGCACTGTTCAACACTAGGGTATCAGTTCTGGTTCTGCTTGGGACTGCTATACGTCCTGCTCTTTTAAATTGCAGTTTAAATAGTAAATGACGATAAAAAGGGGTGAAATCACTTGCGTTATTTATCTAACAGTTTCAACTTCAATAAGGTATAGGGTTCCACAATACACAAGTTCAGGTAGCAAAGTAGCAAGCATTACGAGATAGAAATCAACAGCCAGAGCTGCTCTGGACTGCAGTCCATAGCCGCTCTCCAAACCAGTTCTAGTCATATTTTCAGTACAGAAACAATTTAAAACTTCTATAGGGTTCCAGGTCGTCGAGTCGGCTTCGATTTGAGCCCTTGAACGCGTCATTTCAATGTGTACACAATTAATTATGATTTTAACAAGTTTCAGACGCGGGAATTATTAAGTTTTAACGGGTGTAATTGGGGGTAATCGTTCAAGCCAGTACCGATTATATTTTCCAGTCAAATTTCACCACAATGTTTATTGACACACGGGTCAGCATATATAATCAAGTTCCGTCAGTTTAATGTGAGGTTTTCGTTCGGGTTTTGCATCAAGCACTTGTGTCATATAGGTTTTCACGAATCATAAACACGGAATTGATAATAGTTTGAATTTTAACAGTATAACCTAGCATGTAGCAAGTAGGGTACTTGCCTGGAGACGCTTTGGCGACACACGGCAGCGGCAGCAGCACGATCGCGTCATGAACGCAGCACAGGTTTAGCCTCGTCGGATCTTGCTTCTTGGACTTGACGGCTCGGTGGGTGCGACGGGCGTGCGCTGGCGTTGCGACGAAAGGCGTGATGATGACGATGACGGCCTAAGGGATCAAGGCCACAGATTTGTTAGAGACATCGGTGACCCGAATAGCGGCAATAGCGATCAATGTAGGTGCTCGACTAAATGCCGAAGGGTGCAAGGGACGTGAGTTTAGCTTGTAGGCTCGGTTAAGGCTCCGGTGGCTTGGCTGCAGCGATGATGACGGTGATGGCATGCACGGGCACGACACACACGTAAGCAATAATGGCGGCAACAATGGTGAGACAGAGCACAACACAACGACCGCAACAAGGTGACCTCACTTCTGGGTCGTGGCGTCGGGTTTATGTGCTCGGAGTGAGAAAGGAGGCGGTGCTGGTGACGTCGAGGGGCTCGCTGGTGGTGGTTTGCGACGACGATGGCGGAGCGGTTGCGGTGACGGAGGGTGTGAACTTGAGAGAGAGGAGCTTGGTTGTTGGAGAAGGTGATGGCCATGGTGCTCGGGTCGACGAGGAAGAGGGAGGTGAGAAGAGTGGCGACGAGAAGGTGACGGATGGTCGGCAGTGAGGTGGCGGCAACGAGGATGGAGTCGCAGAGGAAAGTGGTGTTGGTTCGGCCAGAGTTTGGAGTCGGAGCTTGGGGTTGCGATGGCCGGAGCTGCAGCGGTAGAGGGTGTTGAAGTGAGAGGGAGGTGAGGAGACGGTGGCGATCTCGGGTGGGTAGTGGGATAGTCGGAGTTGTGAGGTAAGTGCGATGGTGGTTGTGGTGTTGGGGTCGAGAGAGGGAAATGGAAGAAAACGGGGAGAGAGAGCGAGAGAGAACGAGGGTGAGGGGGAGGAGAGAGTTAGGGAGGCTCACGCGCGTGAGTTCGTGGTCGCGTTGGGGAGCGGCGAGGCGACGTGGGCGAAGGAGGCGGGGACGTGGGCTCGCGACGAACTCGGAAGTGGCGGGAAAAGAGGAGGGAGGGAGAGTGCGAGATGAGAGAGAGTGTGATAATAAGAAGAGAGAGAGAGGCGTGGGGTAGGGGGAGAGAGAGAGAGAGGTAACGTGTGTCTGTGTGAGAGAGAGAGAGAGAGAACTCTGTACATAAAAAAATGGGAAAGAGATGTATATAAGAATTTAAAAGAATTTAAGAGGGGATTAAATGAGGAAATTAAATTTTTGTTATGAGGTAATTTATGGGTGATTTACGGTTGAGATTTGAGGGATGAAATTCAAATTTAAAAAGAAGGAGAAGGAGAAGCAGTTGAAGGAGAGGGAGGGAAGAAGAGAGAGAGAGGGTCATCTTGGGTTTGGGTGAGAAAAAGAGTGAGGGATGAGTTTGGTCCGGTTGGGGGAACCATGGGCTGAGAAAGAAAATAAAAGAAATTGGAAGTGAATGGGAGATGGGCCGGGAATAAAAAAAAAGGAGTTGGAAAAGGTTTTAGGATTTGGGCTGGGTTTTGGGAAAAGTAAAAAGGGAGAAAAAAAAGGTTTAGATAAATTAGGATTGGGGTTTTAAAATAATAATTATAAATATAAATAATTAAATTTTGTAAGTAGCGTTTTATAAAAATACGGATACCGTGCGCAAAAGAATTGGGTATTACAGCCGCGCCAAACATCACCAGTAGATAGTCTTCCCCAGCCAGGCTCATCGTCATCCCCACAAAAACACTCTCGCCCCGGGGTACCGTACCGGGCCCACCATGTACCCGAGACGGTTCCTCCACTCCTCGAATCGGGTCTCGAAATCCAACAGAAAACATGAAAACTCATGGTGGACGACCCATACATCACGAGAAAACCGCAACTTACATGTTAAAAATGATAATAATAAGCTTTTATTAAATTCTTGCGGTTTTCCCCCAAAATCCGGAAATCTCATAAAAATCAAAAATCTCAAAATCACGAGTAAGTAAATAATGAGTATCGGCATAGGCCCCACAATACTGCATGATAATATGAATATGTGAATGCATGAAGTGTCTAAGTAATAAATGCAATGTCTAAACTAGTACATGAGAGTAATCACACAATATTATATTAGACTAGTTTTTAGCTGATTATATCAATAAAAGATAATATGTTCTAAAGTGTACGTGGCATGGCAATTACCGATGATGATGTGTGTGAGCCGGCAAATAAGTATACGTGGATCATGCGCATCATCGGTAATGGTGCTGGTGTCCTAACAGGCAGGCTTTCATATTAGCTAAAGAAACATATCTATGAACATGCAATGCGATGAATACAACGTGAATATAACGATGAATGTGTAGTAAACGCACAATTAAAGAATACATACAAATTACGAGTCATACAGTTTGTTGTTTGAAAAAGCGTGAATCGTGGTTTTTAGAAATTTAGGGACAACAGGGTTTTTATGAAAAGATATGTCCTTTGAAAAATCCGTAGTATCTCTCAGGCTGTCTTTAAAAATGCGCACGATTCGTTAGTTTTGAAAATAAGTATGACTCGAGCCTAAACTAAGATCTACCTAACCAACTAAGGAACTAACTAAAGACACTTGTCGAAAGGTAAGAATAATCCTCCTAAAGTCTGAGTCGGTATCTTCAGTAGTCGGCGATCCAGCCTCAATAGCGTCATGTACGTAGTACGACTTCCTCGAGTCAAGATTGCGGATCAATCATCACATCTATGTCTCGTACGGTAAAATCCATCGTACGGCATCCCAAAATCGGGATACGGGTCAACTATCCCATATATACATCATCGTTCGTATGGTATCATCATCAAACAATATCATGATCAAGGGTACTGTACTATAATCGCATACATTCCAATATCATCAAACATATATCATCGTCCGTGTAAATATCCATCGTCAAATGATCCACTAAAATATTATGTCATATATCATATCGTGATTAAGTCACATATTACAATCCGGCTTCTATTCTAGAGTCTCGTACATTTCAATGTCATCATCACCTATTATCGTTTATGTATAAATATACATTTTCTCATTTCCCAACGATCCGCTAATATCATAATATATCTCATATCATAACTCGATCGTATATACAATATCTCACGGCATCATGCCCAGTCATACCGACTCATCCCCAGATATCATATAACATCCTCATGTCACGTGTATATGTTATATATATATATATATATATATATATATATATATATATATATATATATATATAGACACACACACACACAAATAGAAACCTACACACACACACACACATACATACATATACACCAAGTCAAGTGTATATGTGTGTGCGCGTGTCTGTGTCTACATGATACCTACGAATACCCTCCAAGGCAATCATTCTCTGGTTAAGTCTTTATAAATCAGTCTAATCCAACTTAAAGTCTTCAATAATACTCTACTCGTCAAGAATCTAAGGTCACGTCCGACTTCCTAATAATAGTACATAATATCCTTATTCTACGTTTGCGGGGGTGCTATATGTCATCCACCCGACTTCCTCCGCAGATATACATCTACTCATCTGGTCCTTGTCTGCCGAAGTCGATGTCGCCATCCTCTTCTTCATCGTCCGAAGTCCACGTGAGGGGTACCTATACGCAAACATATATAATATCGTAAACCGAAATCGCGGACAAAACCAAAACGGCGCACGAAACGCGCATAGGTTAAAACCTATGACCTGCTCATGCAAAATAACCAAATAACTCTCGACATCGGCGTACAAACGCCGATTGATCGAGAAAAACCTAAACACACCAATCGTGGTTTCACAAATCACTAATTATAATATGAAATAGATTGCAACTCATTAAAACCTCAAAATAAATCAAATCGTTTTATTTCCGAAAACCTAGAAAACACTTAATTTTCGTTTTAATTCGAAACTTTATGTTTTAACAAAACTAATGCCCATAATATTCACTAAATATTTTAACTGGGTCATATAAACCATTTCTATAATTTATTCTCATCAATTTGTATTGAATTGAAAATTCTAGTTTGCAAAAATATCAAATTTTAACACTTTTTAAAGCAAAATTCACAATTCAACAACTAAGCTTGGTTTTGCATGAACTAAAGTATTAAACTACAATTTAAAATGTTAATAATGTCATAAAAACCCTAATTGGATTTTAATCTCAATTATTTAATCAATTTTCAAAAACCTAGTTTGAAAAATTAGCATAATTAGCATAATTTCCAACTAATAATTTGAAACTAGTAACTAGATTAGTTTTTGCATTCCATTAACATGTTAATCTCCTCATTAAAACCATGAATAATTGATAAAAATCCTCACTTGAATTTTATCTCACCTATTTATATGATTTATAAAAATCTAGTTTGCAAATAGCTTAATTTGAACAATTAAAATGTAACAATTAGTAATTTGACAACTTAATTTCATTTTGCATACTCTAACGTGTTATACTATACTTCAAACCATAACCACTTTATGCAAACCCTAATTTAATCTCAAACCCCTTTCTTGAATTTTCAATATTTGAAATTAAAACCTAATTAAGCATCATGATTAATTAAATTGAAGTAATTAAAAATCAAGTAACAATTGGTTTAAGATTATACCTTCAAACCACGAGATCAATCATGCAAACTTGTCTCCAAAGTGGTCTCTTGCTCCAAGGGTTTAAACTAGTTTTGAGCAAAGAATAATGGGTATGGGTTAAATGATGAGTTAGTGGAGTTTTAATTTGATTTTTGTTGAATTTTTTGAAGGATTTTTGATGAGAAATGAGAGGAGAAATTTTTGGGCAGCCAAGGGGGAATTTCGGCCAAGAGGGAGGAGAGTGTGGAGTGTGTGTGAGTTAGTAGAAATGTGTAGAAGACTTCTTTAATTAATTACATCACTTAAGTCTTTTCCCAATTATTTGATTTTTATTCATTTTCTTTTCTAAAAAAAACCTAGAATTTTCTAGAATTTTGAAGACAACTCAAGAAGAGAAAAGCATGCTACAAACTTAATTCTAATATGCCATGGCCCACTTTTGTAAAATTAACCCATTGCAATTTTTAATTTGCACTAATTTAATGTATAATTAAAATCTTATATTAATATTAGAAATAATTAATTAAGGAAAAATATTTAAGTAAACTAATAATTTATAAGTGACTAAATAAATACCAAATACTAGCAATTATATAGTTAAAATAGGCGTATTAAATTTTATGATGAAAAATAACTATAGTTATGTTTTGCGGAAAATGCGGTTTATTTTATCGATTATCAGAAAATTCACCTAAAGAATTTTATTTATCTAATCATTCATTTATTTATTTTTAAAATGTTACAGGAATGTATTCCGAAGAGTCCCCATTGTTCTACAGTGGGTCCCACGGACTCAAGAGGTGGCCCCCACGGATTCAAGAGGTGGTCCCCGCCCACTTAACATGACACTTGGCGTTGCACTTTGTTCCGTGTGGCACTTTGCTCCGTGAGCAAGAACTGGGTCCTGACAGTTTTGATTGCCAAACGAGCCTCGATTACAACTTTTGGAGTTTAACCTTAAAACTTTATGAAACCATGATTTTCGTAAAGTTTTCGGACAATGTATACTTTAAATGAAAAACAATCTTTTTTTCTTCTCTAAATGCAATATGTTTTTGGATATTTTCTACTAAAATCCCTCCTTGAACATCTAAAATGGGATATTCAGAAAAGGGGAAAAGGGAAGAAAAAAATTTCTGGTTGGCCTTCACATGGGTGTGGATCCACTGAAAAATTTCAACTTAAAAAATGCAAGCTAGCATAATGTAGGCGCAGCAGCACGCATACTCCACCCATAGGTGGGCCCAACATTGCTCTTTTGTTGGGATGCATACGGATACATAATCCTAGACGGATTCGAATACGAATACAGATAGTTATCAGAAAATATAACTACCCTCCGTATTTGGTAAACGTCAGCTACGGATATGGCTATAAAATGAATATTTGAAAAATATATACTCAATAAAACCAAAAATTACAACTTTTGTTATCGGATACGGATTTGGAACAAATATAGGTGTTACCATATCTGTATCCGCTGTCTGTTGGTGGATGCGGATATGGGTTCGGATATTCATTGGAAATGAAAATAACTATCTGTATATGATAAAAATCGGATACTGATATAGAGTTGGCATGGATTATCCGTATCCCTGCTTGCTGTTTAATCCCAACAGCTGATCCATGTGCCCCAATTGTTCAAACTCGTGCATGCTCGTCCTGACTCCATCTCTCTCTCTCTCTTTCCATTTTCGTTATTAATTGGACCAACTACGTGGTCTCAACCAATCATTGTCCGCCACGTAGTAACTAACTTCCTCTCGGTAAAATTACTAACCGCAACCCTCGTAATGTCCCTTAAAACTTTACCCACGATGGCAAATCCGTAATTTTCGATGATCTTTTTCCTATACACCACCCTCAAACTTTCAGCTATTTCCATAAATCACCTAGAAACTTCAGAATTTTCACATATCACCCTATATGCATCAGTTATTCCAAATCCCTACTCTAGTTCTGCAAACCAAGGAAATTTGAGAAGTTAATTTCAAATTGCCGCATTATAGATTTTAAAATTTTTTGAGGTAAGAAGTAGGATGAGAAGTGGCCTACTCCAATAGTCAATTAAAATTGTAAGAAAAACAGGAAGTCAGATGCTTAAGGTATAATAGGGGACTTACGTGTGCATTATCCATTAAACAAAATCATCATCATCCATTGCTATACATGGAATCAAAGATGATCAAACACTAAAATAAATGATCATACTTATTTCAAAATAAAAATAAAACAAATATAGTTAAACAACTGAACAAAATTATTGCAAATTTGAACCTAAAAGTAGTCAACTGAGAAGCAACGGTGGAAAAAAAATATAGAAAATTTTGACTTCCCTGATAAGAGAAATAGAAGAGTTGTTTGACCCACACTGTCTAGAATTTAAAAAAGATTAAGGAGGAAATAAGGAAAAGACAAGTTCTGGAGGTGATATGTAAATATCATGTTTTGGAGGGTGATATATGAGAAAAATTCTTATTCAACGTGGACTCGCCCCACGGCGAAATGTCGCAGTGCGAAGAGACGAGTGAAATTTCCAAACTTTGACCCTCAACTGCTTCATTTCTTAATAAAATCGCCCCCGATTTCGATTTCGAATTCGAATCCACATTCGCCATCAACAAAATTTTTGTGAAGAATGTGTGGGATCTTCGCGTATTTGAACTACAATGTGGCGAGAGAGAGGAGGTACATCCTCGAGGTGCTCTTCAATGGCCTCAGGCGATTAGAGTACAGGGGCTACGATTCGTCTGGGATCGCCATCGATTCCGATCTCTCCTCTTCGTTCTTGGGTAAAGATGGGACCTTTGTCGATTCGGCGCCGCCTCTTGTGTTTAGGCAAGAGGGCAAGATCGAATCGCTCGTCACTTCTGTCTACTCAGGTGATTTGGTGTTTGATTTTCTCCCCCCTTCAATTTTTGGGTTGTTTTGTTAAATTCTGTTGGGGATTAGGGCATAAAGTTGATAATCTGAATTGTGTTGCTTTTTGTGTTTAATTCGAGTCTTAAATGGGAGTGCATTGATTAAGGATAAAAATTGGAGGGTAACAAATTAAGTGATCAAGTTTGGCTAAAATTTAATACTTTTATATTGTAGCAATAATGATGCTGACTTAAAATTAACTTATGTTAGTTTACTAAGAACAAAATTATAGGAAGGAATTAAAGGCCCAAGAGGGGAATATTTCCCTTTTTAGACTATAGTAACTTTTACTCCTATTGTAAAATTTTACATAGTGGATCTTTACTTCAGTTCTTATTCAAATGTCATTTTATGAATTTTTTGTTTTATGTAGAAAAAAATTGCATACATATGATATTTTATTTGTAGGGAAGTTATAGGCTTCGATACTTCTTGAACACATTTGATTTGAAATATTGATGATTTTTGAGTTAGTGGTCTTACTATTTTCTTTATCGTACTCATTAGATTGAATGCTCTTTTGGTCTTCTTAGAGGTGGATTCGATGGACATAAATTTGGAGGAACCGTTTGTTGTGCATGCTGGCATTGCACATACACGATGGGCTACTCATGGTGTACCTGCTCCAAGAAATAGCCATCCACAATCTTCCGGTGAAGGGAACGAGTTTTTGGTTGTCCACAATGGCATTATTACTAACTATGAGGTTCGTTTGATCACTCACAATTTTCTCCATTTTTAGCAGGTAAAGCAATGCCGATTCATCCTTTTTTTGTTCCTATAACCGGTAAATTGGAGAGAGAAATTTCAAATTTAAGATATGGTTTTACTTCTTCTAAAGAAGATTAGTTATATTGCTGTTTGTTCTATAGTTATTTTAGTGACTGCTATAGGAACAAATTACATTCATTTTTTCTCATAATGTTTAGATGTTGGATAGAAGATGTTTTCTGCACCATACCACTATAAATTTTATGTGGCCAGTGATTATCTGTAAATTTATAAGATGTTAAAAACAACCTTGTGATCCTTTTCATATTTTCTGAGTACTTTTATTTATTGATATAAGAAGGATAATGTGTCTTGAACTCTTTATTTCAAATATTATGGTACATGTGTTTATCTGCATTTTTGGATATAGAAGCAAGTTCTTGTCCTAAATCATTGAAGCATTCAGGCTGTCGCCGGTAAATCTAACTAGGTCTTAGACCACTGCTGATGTATACCGAAAATTTGTTTTCTTACTTTTTAAATTACAGGACATCACATTAACCAATTTATTTTGCTATACGAATGGTGTATATTAAAAACCTGGTTTAAGATCAAATAACGATTATTAATTTTCATTGTTAGATGCCAAACAATGACTGGATAGTTTCCCCGAAGATATCTAGAGCAATTTAGTCAAATATTCAAACATAACAGGCCTTGCCAATTTAATGAATATTATTTTGGATGCTTTATTCTTTTTCATGCATGAGGTTAGATTAATACATGGCTTTAAATTTTAATAAATTTATCTAAGTGTTTAGAATGTGTGAATTGTGGGTCTTGGAATGCAAACTCTTGCAGAGTTTGTGGTCTCAGTTGCGACGGCCTTCACATGTCAATCTATGTATAGGCTACATGTTAACTGTCATGAAATACTAACTTTCCAATTGTAAATAGGCCAAAACTACAAATAATATGTCAATGCTAAGTTAATAGTTGAAATATTTTGGTGGTGATAGCAAGTGGTAAGTCAGGTTCTTCATGTCGCTTGTAGCCATCCTTTACTTTTGTCTATCTAGGTAAGGCTATGACCATAAACATCAGTACCCAATCAGATGCCATTACCAAATAGTAACTTGTCACGCCCCGCTTCCCAAACTATGGAAACAGAGACGCGACTCAGTCCGCGACGTATCTATAGCGAGAAGTACACCTTCCCAAAATAGACACGTTAAGCGTCTGGCTAGCTATAATATTACAAGAATAAATAAATTTTCGAAATAAATAAATAGATTTCAGCAATTATTAAATCCCAGATAGTATAAATAAGAGATTACATCAACAAGAAAGCCTTGAAAAAAATAAGACAATTATTAATGATCA
Organism: Agapanthus africanus; assembly: GCA_030015575.1. NCBI lineage: Eukaryota > Viridiplantae > Streptophyta > Magnoliopsida > Asparagales > Amaryllidaceae > Agapanthus > Agapanthus africanus. The sequence continues at coordinate 121,086,611 of JASDDO010000031.1, forward strand.
AGAAAAACAAGTCTAATGAAACTAACATCAAGAACTAGAAGTCGGTTTGGCCTGAGAGTCGCTCCAAGTCCTCTGCGGTAGCGTCCTGCTCCGCCTCTAAACCTAATGGACATTTCAGGAGAGAGAAATATCCGTCAGAGAGCGCAGTAAAGAATATATATATATAAGAACATAAATATGGAGCGTTTGTGAAACATGTGTACATATAAAGATGAAAGAGTATAAATGAAGTGAGATGGAACATGAAGCATGAACAATATACAGGTATAAGAATAATATTTACATAGCATAACCTATCTATCGTTCATATTAGTCTAACAAGGAGAGCGCACATGATTTCAAGAAGTATTCCGTTAGTTCCACAGAATAAAAGCAAACTATGAAAGTAGGTGAGCCGTCAATACCCGGAACCACGACAATATGACAGGGGACTTCTGGTCAGAGTGTTTTGTTTTATACCGATGAAACACGGCTACACGACAGGAAATGTGGGGGAACTCTTGATCAGCAAGTGTTTCGTTTTATGCCGACGAAATACGGTTACACGACCATGTAAGTCGACTTCCGTTTATGTCCGGAATCACAGCTACAAGATAGGGGACTCCTAAAACCTTATACACGACCTTCACTAAACTATTCCAATCCCACGGTATATATAGGTTTTATTTAAGGTTCGGTTCTGACTTTTGCTAACATGAACCTCATCAAGGTACTTGACATATCGGAAACCTGGAACACAACATCAGCTTGGAAAAAAAATCATATGCACGTACCTCATATTCATGCAACAATAATTGTGTACTGAAAGATGCCAATGAACTACAAACAAAATTTAAATATGCTAGAAACTAATGATACAAAAGACATATTGGTCATATATAAACATAATGAACTTCCAAGTCTTATAAGTACAACTTCAGAAACACAATACCCCAAACTAAAGTATTTTAAGAAAATGGGCAAAACTTTTTGTAAGCTTTACTGGTTATACTTGTATGACATTCTTTCAATTTAATTAATATACTAAACAAGTTGAAGGAACAAAGTAATGAGCATATAAATTCTTTTTAGGTTCATGGTAAAGGAAAAGATGAAACATTTCTCTTATAATTCAAAACGGCATGTCACAAAAAAATGCATAGAGAAAACATAATGTTTTCTAGTACTCATCTTAATTCATTTTACCGTAATAAATATTATATAGCATACTGCTACATACTTGTGTATATACATGCTTATAATTCATACTTTATTATACTATTGTTTTCATTATTGTTATCCTACCAGTAAATTTCATTTGTTAAAAACAACTAAACCATGTACTTACAATATGGTATGCACAATATTTCTAATGCAAAAAGCTGACTGATGTATGGTGAATGTTTTTTTTTGTAGTCATTTAAAAATATTAAGCAATTTCTTTTTTTACAAACAGTCGATAAGAAAATTATTATGTTTGATTACAAAGTTTCATCCTTGGTATTTATAGATATGCATAAACCAAAATATGAGCACATATTATATTCAATTTTTTTAATCTTCTAGGTACATTTCTTTTATCTGTATACTATTTAATGGCTTGATTTGGAAACAGCCCATGTTCGTGTACAATATTTTTTTGAAAGAAATTTTGCGGGAAAAATTGATTGGCCTATAATTAAAAATGTTAATCTCTAGGTCATAATGTAACACAATAGGGTTGTTGCTAATTAGCCCTCTCCCAAAGTCTTTCTTCACTGGGTTCGAGCTACTTTCTCCACATGTTGTTATTCTTTTTCTATATTATTACTTTTATTTTTTGGTTATTTGAGCAAAAATGAAAATAATAAAAACATCGGTAGTGTCCGATCATGCAGGAGTAGTTCGCGGCATTCCGAACTAAGGTTTAGGATTAAGGCATGAAAAAGGGAGACACGCAGAGGTTCTTAATGACAATCCTATGAAGTTCAAATTTGAAGGAAGATGATAAATGTCCCCTCAATGGAAATATTAGACTATGTACTCTCGACCTTGGGCTAACAATCTTTTCAAAAGAAAATAAACAAGTCAATTACTTAAGATAAATTTTCATTACGTATTCATACAGCTTAATAGTAACAACATGCAATTCCTGGGCATTTCATTCTTTCCACCTGAACTATACATACAACAAAATAATTGTTTAAATTTAGCATGCAAAAACCGAAAGATTCTATCTGTATTTATCTGATTCATAGTGATGATTAAATAAATTAGTCACTGTATTAATAATTTTCCTCTACGCTGTTACGTTTAAGCATTTTGATGCATCCATTATCACTGGGTGTAAATTAGTTTTTATAACGAGACTATATTCTTGATACCATATCCTCTTCTACAAGTTGTAGATGCTATTATCTTAGATACTGTCCTTTTTCACTGCTTTCCTAGACATGGAAAATATTTGCTTGTTTTTATCAGCAAATTTGATTTGACATCTCAATGCTTTGTCAAATAAATAGTGATTATTCGTTTGTGCTGTCCTTTAGGTTCTAAAGGAGACATTAACTAGGCATGGGTTCACCTTCAAATCAGAAACTGACACAGAAGTAATTCCTAAGCTTGCAAAGTTTGTATTCGACAAGGCCCGTGAAGGTAACAATTTATGCTGCTGTTTATAGATGATAATTATTTAGAAGAAAAAAAATGTGTTCTCAGTTGTTAAGTGGGGAAAGATTACAAAAGTATTCTGCTGCAGCCATCATTTGACCAAGGTTGTCTGAATATTGTGATAACTTTCTTGTAAGCTTATAAATCTGTTACCCAACCTATTAATTCTTTCCATTCACCCTTGCAATTTCTTATAAACTATTTCTTATATTCTGATATCTTTTTTTGAGAAAATTGCAAAGCATTTAAAAATCCTATCTGAAAAATACACTATTAGATTTATCGGTCAATGATCTCCTGTTAACTACTTATCCGCTGGCTGGTATATAGTGATAATGCTAATTCTAGTACAGTTGCTAGCGAAATGTAAGAATAACCTTGTCAATTTATATTCCTACTGTTGGATTTTCCAATAAGGAAATGTATTATTCAACTGTTTGATGTTAATTATATTACTGTATAGTGGTTTCAAGTTTCAACTGTGTCCTTAGACATTTAAAGAACACCCTGACCCTCGATTACTGATAAAGAATCTTTCTTTCTATCACGCATTTGAGTGCAGAAACATTGCCATAATTTTAAAATCTGTCTTTGCCAATGTAGAAACATTTACCATGGCTACAGGTTCTTTTTATGCAATTTTAGAATAAAATTTGCACATTCCTTTATTCAATATATCTGTCATGGCTAATCTTTCTATTGGATAGCACACTATATGCACCTATATTTGGATGGATAAATATGTAAATGGTCCAATCAATTAAAGTAGGTAGTTTCTCTATTATGGAATTAAAACAGAAGTTTCTCTATTCTGTAATAGGCGACCAGACTGTCACTTTTACTCAAGTTGTTACCGAAGTCATGAGGCAGATTGAGGGAGCATATGCTCTAATCTTTAAAAGCCCACACTATCCTAATGAGCTAATTGCATGCAAGCGTGGAAGTACGCTGATCCTCGGTGTTAAAGTAAGTAGTTACAATTTGTGTTTCTTTTTTGGCTAACATATAGCTTGCATCCTGACTATAGATATCCGAATGGATTCTTATGTTTTCCTGTTTATTTCATGACAGACATTGATGCAAGTTATTTAGTTAATCCCCACATTTCTTTCAATAGCATCAAGTATAAGAAGAATATAAAAAAATTAGTGTTTAAGAAAAAAATTCAATATCTTGCGTCATACCTGGTACATTTTTCGTAATTTTTTTCACTTAAGTTGTTAGGTCTAATATGTGGCACATATGTTTAGAAAGGCTAAATAGATTATGCATGGTGTAATCTCTATCAGCCTAATCTTTAATTCGATCACCATTTATTTGATAGTTGCCATGCTCTTTTCCAGAAAATATTAAAAAATTTGCATGGTGTAATCTTTATCAGCCTAGTCTTTAATCTGATCACCTTTTATTTGATAGTCGCCATGCTCTTTTCCAGAAAATATTAAAAAATTAAATGCGGTAATTTTGATTAAGATGGTCCAAAATTAGTTACTATGAAAAGAAAAGATTAAATTTGATGTGTTCGCTTTCTTCAAGTATGTGTGTCTTGAAAGTGAGGCCAAAAAGTTCGGCTATCTGCTCCTCAAAGATCTGAAGTTCTTTTATATTACGCTGACAGCATTCAGAAGTGTTACCAGTTTACAAAATAGAACCAACTGATTTTTTTTGTTGGTTTCAGGAACTATCTGATAATAAAAACTGTGGAGCATTATTTAATGATGTTAAATCTCTCACAAAGAACGGTCAGCCCAAAGAATTATTTTTTTCCAGTGATTTATGTGCTATCGTGGAGCATACAAAAAACTATCTGTCTATTGAGGATAACGAAGTGGTTCATATTAAGGTAATTCTTTTGAGTAAAGAGTAGCTACGCAATTTTCCTACCCAACAAACTACGCAACACACTCGAAACACTTGGTGTGGGGTGCACTTAAGTGCAGGACCTATTGATTTTGTGAGTGTTGTGTAGTTTGTTGTGTATCCATTAACTGTTTCTTATTTTTATATTTACTTTGTAATTTATCTTACTTGATCCTTTACAAAGAGATGTTCTATGTTCTTTAGCATGAATTCTATAATTGTTGGTTCTCAGTCTTGCCTTTGAATCAATTCTAGTTGGCAAATTTCTTGTTGAATGTCCAACAAGAGTTTTTTTGGGTACTTAACATTACTCACGGTGCATGATTTATTAGTTTTAATTGAAAGATTGCTTAAAGGTTCACCTGCTTTATCTTGCTAATTTCTGCACTACATTTAATCGGCTAGTATGATTTTTAAACAATTTATAATGCAGTGATAGTGTGGATTTTTCAATATGTTCTGCAAAAACAAATCAGTAATTTTTCGCACTTGTTTATAGAGTGAACCAAATAGGTTTGAGTTTTATACTCTGTTAATTAAAAGAGCATCTGTTATTGGTGAAAGTGATATTTTTCTCTTTTCTAAACCTTCTATTCTTGAAATTGTTTTTCAGTACGTTATGATTACTTCTATGTTACAAAGATTCATAGTATTAGACTATGTAAAATGTCCTTTTCAGCATCCTTTTTTGAACCACTTTGGTGAGGTAATATTGTATTAGGCAAGAAATAATCCTTCTGTTATTTTTAGCTTTCTTTGGTGAAACAAAGGACATTTAATAACCCTTTGGAAAGTAGCCATCCACAAAAAGAGCTGGGTGGGACGTTTGGTTTGAACTTAAGTATGAATAAACTGCATATTGAGAGTAGTATCAAGGTTATGTTCTAAAACTTGCTGGAACGGCTTCAAGTCCTGAGCCTGATATTGGAAATGAGTGTAAACCTTAAGACCAGGGAGGGAATATGTTCTAAATGGCTGCACTCGAACCATGATCGTATACGTGTATTGTGTCGCATCTTAATTTTACTATACGATTGGAATGCCGAGAATTAGTAGGTGGTTACATAAACAAATACGGAAAGTTGGTCAATTAGATTGTTGGGATTGCAGTCAATAACCGAATGTCAACTGAAGGGTTTGTGCCTAAAATAAGATAGGGAAAGAGGTGCGAAATGGGAATAAGACGAGACGAAAAGTTTTTGCATGTTTTTGTACATTCCAGAATATGGCCATCAGTTGCTTTTTCTTGATCATGGTTATCAGCGGCAGAGCCATTAGTAGTCGGGAGGAAAAGATGATTTTTTCTTTCTTTTTCTCCCTTTTTTTGGGGTGGGGTGGGGTGGGGTGGGGGTATTGGGGGAAGAGAAGGAGGGTTTAGTTTCTCTGCCATCCCACCTAAAGAGTGCATAAGAGTGGGGGTGTTGGGCTGACACGTTGTGCTTAAGAGTGCTAGATATTCAAGACTAGTGTGTATATTTGCATGGTTTCCAAATTAATAAAATGCATTATTGCTTTCTCATTTCTATCATCAAAACCAAATATGGCTCTTGCATGGCTATTCCCAGAAGAAAGGAAAGCGTACTGTGGGTAATTTTCTAGGGACATCCTTCATATTCACAAGTTTTCAGTTGGTAAATGTGCTTATTTGTGGATTCCTTGAAGAAGGTTTATGGGTAAGGGGCTGACATTTATTGAATTATCTTAAACCACCCAACAGTAACATATCTAGAAATAATTTTTGATTAAACTGAATCTTGCTTTATTCCAAATGAAACATGATGTGTCCAATGCACAACAACAACAACAACAACAAGAGTTTTTCTTCGGATATAGAGGACAGAGGATAAAGTTTAAAAAGCCTTTCCTTATTAGTTCGCATCGTGCTTGAGTAGTTTTTTGTGAGGATTACACTATTGGGCTCCCCTTAGCCCTTAACTACGAAGCATGTGCAACTATGTAAGTATATGTGCTCTGGAAATGAATTCGTGAAAGGTGGGTGGATGTAATGTTCAATGTTTATCAACTTTAAGGAATATATGCAACCATGTATTTATATGAACGAGAAATGAGGATTTTGCTTATTTTCTGTCAACTCATGTTGATCTGGTTTCCCTTTGAAATTACTAATTTGCCTTTTCATTTATTTTATGATGTAGTGATGCAGATATTTCTTATATTGTTCAGAAAATTATGATTTATTTCTTCTCTATCTCTTTACCAGGATGGATGCGTATCAATCCTCAAGTTTGACTACGGGAAAGAAAAGCCAGCATCAGTGCAACGCGCATTATCTGTTCTGGAGATGGAAGTGGAGCAAATAAAGAAAGGAAATTATGATCATTTCATGCAGAAAGAAATTCATGAACAGCCACATTCTTTAACTACAACAATGAGGGGAAGACTGAAAGACAATGCTGTAGTTTTGGGTGGGCTGAAGGATCACTTGAAAACGATCAGACACAGCAGAAGGATTGTATTCATTGGTTGCGGCACTAGCTACAATGCAGCTTTAGCAGTAAGACCCTTTTTGGAAGAGTTATGTGGTAAGTTTAATAAGCATTTCAACATTCTTATCATTATACACATGTAACATTGGGTGTGCTTATTTTTTTAATCTGAACTTGGAATCAGGTATCCCTGTCACTATGGAACTTGCAAGTGACTTGCTAGACAGACAAGGTCCAATATACAGGGAAGATACAGCAGTTTTTGTTAGTCAATCTGGAGAAACCGCAGATACTCTACTTGCTCTTGAATATGCCTTAGAAAATGGGGCAATGTGTGTTGGCATAACAAACACTGTTGGTAGTACATTAGCTAGAAAAACCCACTGTGGTGTTCACATAAATGCTGGGTGTGAGATAGGTGTTGCTAGCACCAAGGTAAACTTAAAATTTTCATCGTTACGTGCTATAATCATTATGTATTGTTGTCTAATGTTGCTTCTATTTTGAGTTTCAGGCATACACGAGTCAGATAGTGGCAATGGCTATGATGGCATTAGCTATTGGAGATGACAAAATATCCACACAAGCTAGAAGAGAGGCAATCATAAAGGGTCTTTCGGACCTACCAAGTATGCCTCTCTTAATTCATACTTAGTTGAGTAATTTGGAAAATAAAAAGCTTTAGGAGATAGATAGATTGACCCGTTTTATTCCATGGCAGATAAAATTAGAGAAGTACTGAAACTTGACAGTGAGATGAAGGCTCTTGCAGAGTCATTGATAGAAGCACAATCTCTCCTTGTATTTGGAAGAGGCTACAACTATGCCACTGCGCTTGAGGGTGCTTTGAAGGTGAAGGAGGTAGCACTCATGCACAGCGAAGGGATGCTTGCAGGTGAAATGAAACATGGCCCTTTGGCATTAGTCGATGAAACTCTTCCCATCATTGTAATTGCCACACGTGATGCTTGCTTTAGGTCAGTTTTTTATTGGGTTTTCTTCTATTTCGAAGAAGATTAGCCATATTACATACTCTATAAGACGATAATGTAACACATGAGTTCTACTCTTATTGTTCTTTATTGATTGGATGCATACGATCATCTCTACAGTAAACAACAATCAGTGATTCAGCAACTTCATGCACGGAAAGGTCGTTTAATAGTGATGTGCTCGAAGGGAGATTCATCATCTGTTTCCCCTAGTGGATCTTGCAGAGCAATTGAAGTCCCTCAAGTTATTGATTGTCTCCAACCTGTTGTCAATATAATTCCTTTGCAGGTAATTTTAATTTTATGATGTTTTTGACATTTTATGTGCCTTAACGGCAGTTCAACTTAAAGAGGTTCACTCTTATTTATTTTAAACAAGCTCCATTATTTTGTAAATGTAGCCTTATTTTAAGCATACGATCAGCTTGATGTTCCAAAAGAAGACAAAACTGTTTTTCGCCCAACACATCGTTAAGATTGTTGACCACACTGTATTTATTCTTTTCTTACCATGAAAGGGTTCATACAACCTATACATGGCGTCTTTAGTATAATGTGACTGTTGCAAGTTATAAAGAAGGTCAATTTTGCAATAGCATCACTTAATACAGCAGAAAATGGCTATTTTAAGGAGCAGCCTGTGCAGACGCTCACTCATATAGACATCCATAACATGCCCCATACATGGTGCCTACTCTGCTCTTTCAGCTTGTCTGGATCACTAATACTAAATTCATTGATTAATAAGATTAGTTGCACCACACTCCTCCAATGTAGTTTCCCGTATGATATTTTAACTTGTAAAACTCTCTTAATGTTATTGTAAATTAATAATTATTAAGAATCGAGGACAGGAAAAACAGTTGAGGGGTATGTTTAATGAGATATTATTCCGTGTTCCGGGTGCAATTCACCAAGGAGAGACATAATTAGAGATATTGGGCTAGTCTGATGGCCCCACATTTGTATCTGGAACTTTCATGTCTGGGCATATATGGTCTCATACTCCCCCCCCTCTCTCTCCAGCGGGTGGATGGAAAACTCTCTAGGGGAGCCTACGTTTATGAAAGTGCTATTTACTTGGAACCTGTCTCAAATTTTGGATTCATTAATGCAGTACATCCTGTAGCACTTTACCCTTTTGTATTATTGCATAACTATTTCACTATTTACGAGCGTTAGAGGTTGGCGTGTTTGTTTTTGATGTAGTTTTACTTTCATTCCTTAAGCACGTCGCAAAGTTTTTTAGTCTCTCTTTCACTTTATATATATATATATATATATATATATATATATATATATGAGAATAATGGAGAAAAGAGGCCATAGGAGGAAATTCCCTCCTATGGCGTGGAAAAAATACAACCTCCACCAATTTTTTCGACGATCGGCCCCATCATCTTCATCGTTATCATCTAAGATGTGAGTACACCAAATTTCATGTGATTCTACAACTTTTTCACCGTTGATTTAGCAATGTAAAAAGTTCTATTGTCGGTAAACCGTTAATTTTGAACCCACTAAATCAACGGTGAAAAAGTTGTGGAACCACATGAAATTTGGTGTACGCACATCTTAGATGATAACGATGATGATGATGGATGCCGATCGTCGGAAAAAATGGTGGAGGTTGTATTTTTTCCACGCCATAGGAGGAAATCCCCTCCTATGGCCTCTTTCCTCCATTAATCTCTCTCTCTCTCTCTCTCTCTCTCTCTCTATATATATATATATATATATATATATATGCTTCATGGTCAAGACTCATTTGATCCTTTTGCTTTCTGTCCTGCAGTTGCTTGCCTACCATCTGACAGTTTTACGAGGATATGATGTCGACCAGCCAAGGAATCTGGCAAAGAGCGTAACCACACAATGAAATGGAGCAGCCGCCTGACTTTGCTAACTTATTTTTAGTTTATTTTTATCGGAGTTCGACGAAAGACAGACTTGAAATTACATTGTCACTTATTTAGATGTATGCTAATCAATTATATATGTTCTTTGTATCAATGCTTAGTGTTAGGTGCAGACATGAAACTAGATTCTGACAGATTGGATGTTGCTGGTATCTAATTGTGATCTTTTTTATTGTATCGTGTGATGTGGTTGTTCAACAGAATCTGTGTTTTGTTGCACAATTTTTCTTGGTGTAATCAGAGTACTTCATCTCTTATTACTGAAAATGAAAGATACTAAGAATATTAAACACAGTTGACTTTAGGGAACTACTGCAAAAACTAATGCAATTTTTTTGTGTGAGATTTAATGAAGCATTTCAAATTTGAAACCTCAATCGATTGTGGATCTCCCCCTGTAATTGAGGTTATTTTATCAATTGATTACAGAATTTACCCTTCATTAAAATGTGGGATGGAAGGAGTACTAATTTTTGCATGTGCGATACATGTGGATGCATTTTACACAATATGTTTAAGAAAAAAGTATCATAGGTATCTTTATGAATATAAAGGGATGATTTGGATAATGATGTCTTATTATTAGAGGGAAGAGCCAGGGAGATTTGAATTTTGAATAAAAAGACCATAAGGGGAAAATGGGTCAAGGTCTCCATGACCAAAATCGAATACGACTAGATCCGTTGGCTTAAAAGAGTTGTTAAACATCCCTACATTAAAAAAAACACGCGTTTTACTCCTTCCTATACACCAACCCATTTATATTATTTCAGATTCTAATATTACCCTTTAACATTACACATCAGCTATGTGGGGGCATCTTGGAATCCGCGCAATAAAAAATAGTTTTATCTTAAGTTCTATATTTATACAATAAGTGCTACATGTTGGATATGTATGCCTTAGAGGCCATTAGTGTATTGGATGCTGGGGGTATGTATGTACAGAACAGTCTTACTCGACATGATAGTATACTATTTGGTTTGTCTTTATCTTAACATGTGTATATTTTACTTCTTATTATGTATCGCTAATACATATTGATAAAGCGCATAGGATCCTTACTTGACTACCAGTATTATGATAGCGATAGTACTTGTGGGGGCTGGATAGTCTATAAGCACATCCTTAAGTGTCCATAATCTTAGGAGTATCGAGACTGGATATTGATATTCCAGAGTAGACTAGTGTATACGTTTCTTGTCCCCGAAAAGGGCGATGGCCGGTCCCGCAGCCATTGGTGTACGACACCAAAGATTGTATATAGATACTCATTGGAGAATAAACATTGGACGGACTCGTCGAGAACTCTTAGATGATATTATACTTATCGTCACATAGAAGTTCTCTGGTGACACGAATACATGGTAGTTTATAGACCCGACATCGTCATTTGTCTTGAATGTGTTCCCACTGTACTTAGATTACTACTCTACCACGGTTTTAAACAGTCATGCAAACAGGTTTTAGTTGTTGGATATGTATGCCCTAGAGGCCATTATTGTATATGTATACATATGGATGGTTGGACATATATATGTACAGGACATGCTTGCTCGATATGATAGTATGCTATCTGGTTTGTCTTTATCTTAACATGTGCATGTTTTACTTGCTATTACATATCTTTTATATATGTTGATAAAGCCCGTAGGATCATTGCTAGACTACCTGCGTTGTGATGGCGATCATACTTGTAGGAGCTGGGTAGTTGGTACGTGCATCCTTAAATGGTCCCTAGTCGTGGGAGTATCGAGACCGGGCATCGATCTTCCGGAGTAGACTAGTGTATACGTTTCTAGACCCTGACGAGGGGCGATGGTTTGGTCCCGCAACCATTATTATTTAGACCTAAGATCGTATACATGTGCTTACTGGGGGTGAGTACACCGGATGGACTCGCTAAGGACTTCCAGATGGTACTATACCTATTGTCAGATGGAAGTTCTCAGGTGACATGAGTACATGTTAGTCTTTAGACATGAGATCGTAATTTGTCTCGTGTGAGTTCCCACTGTGCTTTGATCACTACCCTACCATGGCTCTACTGAGTCGTGTAAACAGGTTTTGGTTGGGTACATTCCCGAGCCACATGGAGGCAGTGAGCGATTGTCGGGGATTCGTCTCTCCTGGTATTGGGAGTCGATATCGCACTGTGTTTGATTGGTCAGGACCATAAGACCTTGGCCAAGGCAGCTGAGATTTATTGATGGCTGATCAGTAGTTTCCCGGATTGGTCCTGAGTCGCATCAGCATGAATTACCAGGTTAATAGGGTCTGACATTTACCACCCCCTAGACCCGGTATGCGATACTCTCAGACGAAGAGACCGGACTGTACGGAGATTGTCACAGATAGGCTCAGTAGGGATCCAGATGAGTTTGCTCGTCGGCCTTCCTTTTCGACAGGTACCCGGGTAGCCGTTACGTACAGCTAGTGCCGCTGACGTGCTTATGGTTATGGATTTATCCAGTAACTCACTGCCGGCGTACTGTCGAGTCTTTAGAGTTCCACACAGAGGGTTTTCCTGGTTCAGGCGAGATGATGTAGTAGCCGTATTGGATACGTGCAGGGTCTCGATCGATTGATGTACTTTGTACTCGGACTTTCGCTTGGACAGTTGGTAATACTTGCCGTCTCGGGTTTGAGCCGGATTATTAAATCAGGTATTGATTTAATAGTTTACATATATGTATTTCGATATGTATATTCTAGTATTACATTCTTCGTGTTATTCTATCTCTTTGGGCATTCGTGTTTTTATCCGAATGCAGGTATGTATATACAGCAGACTGTAATCCGTATTTTATTACAGATTACCTTCTAGAAGGTGGGCACCTCATCATGGACTTTTCCATTTATTGATAAATGGAAATGAGATGGAAATTAAGGAGAGGGAGGCATGGTGAGTGGCATGGCTTCAATAGTTCACAAATGAATTCTTTATTCATTTATGGTTACTATTGAAGCATGGCTACACTTGTTTATTCATGAAAATTCATACACAAAATCTTTGTGTTGATTTTCTCTCACTTGCATGCTTCATTATTGTAACACCCGAGCCCAATAATACTATTTCTATTACTAGTTGAGTGTTATACATTGCTCAATTCAATTATCCTGATTGTTTGGTGTTTATTGCTAAATTTTAACCGGTTAAGTCATTTTGGCACATAACAAATTTTAACACCTAAAATGAAATTAAAAATATCCATGTTGGCCTACTCGTCGCCACTAGTCGCGTGATAGCGTCCGCGCGTCGAGATTTCGTCCCGTTCGGTGAAACGGGCAAGTTTGGACGACTATGCGCACGTGCAAGTGTCCGACTTGGGGGCATGCATTTTAATCATAAAACACCTCATTTCAAAATTTGGAACTCGCTTAAAATCCTATTATTTGAATTTGAAACATTTGGGCGCAACCCGGGCGCGATTTGGAAATGTTTCATTTAGCGCCGAAAAGCCCATTTAATTAAATAATCTAAACTATATAATATATATATTTTCTGTTTCATATGCTAACGTTTTAAATCTTTTAAATCTTTTATATATCTTTTCCTTCCTCGCCTCAGCCAATCGCGAGCTTCCCTTCGCTGGGCCCCACTAACTTTATCTATCTCCTTCTAACAATCTCTCTCTATCTCTCTCCTATAATCTTCTCTCTCTCTCTCTCTCTTTTATATTTTCCCAAACAGTTCCCTCGTCCCCATCGCTGAAACCCCACGAGAAACCCTCGAACCCCCATCAAACCCTAGCCTCTCGTCGCCGTCGCCGCCGCAGTCCCCGCGCCGACGAGACCACCACCAGCACCCTTGCCTACGCCGCACCTCCGTCCTCCTCTGCTCTCTCCTTCCCTGCAGCGCTGCAGCCAACGCCACCGCCCTGCACCGTTGTGCCGCCGTCGCCGCCGCCTCCCATCGCCGACGACGTCGACTTCATCCCTTCACCCTCGTTCCGACCTCCTCATCTTCTTCCTCCTTCCCTCGCCGGCCACGACAGAACCCGAGTCTAACCCCATCACCTAACCCTCTGGTTCGCCGGAAAAGGACACCGTCGACCCCGCTGTCGTTGCCAGAGCCACCGCCGATCACCTCATTCTTCCCCTGAACACCAGAGCCGGCCAGCACCCTCCTCTACTCATCGCACCACCCTTTCCAGCGAACCTAGAAACCTTTGAGCCTTCGCTGCTCGCCGTCGCTGCGTCGCCGGCGTCCCATCGCCGTCGAGCCCGTCGTGGTTGCCCCCTGTTTCTTCCCTGTAAGCATCCCTTTACCTTTCCATTCGTGATAACCCCCCCTCGCTGGTCTTTAGTATACGTGTATCGTATTTTGCTAACTTAGTCGCCGTTTTGACATTTCGCCGTATTCCGGCCGTGCCGACGACTGGACCCGACTCTCCAGCGAAGTACTCTGGTCCGTGTGGTCCCGCTGTTCGCTGTTTGGACTCGATCCGTGGCCCGGGCATCCGTCTCGTGTTTTCCGCCGACGTTGCATTCGTGTTTTCCGGTTTGCGAAACCGTTGAGGCAAGTATCCGAATACTTGCTCTAACATGCTAGCACACAAGATCAAGTCTTGCTATACATTTAATTATCATATTATTTAGTATAACCACACAGTTGATGTTAATATCGATATTTTAGTATAACTTAGAATTGACGGTTGCAAGTATCTTTAACATTGAATCATTATAGTAGTTTCTTGTAATTAATCTGTCTGCTATCAATCCATACTTTAACTAACTAAACCAATTAGATCGTCCTTGCTTTATTCGTTAAATCATCCATGAGACAATTATTTATGCTTTAGTTTTAAATTCATGTAGCTTCATTACTTTATGTTGTTGATATTATTTCACCTTGTGACTATTGCACCCCAAGGGTTCTTGAACCTGTTAATAAAGATAATACAAAGCACCATTGTGATTAAGTGACTATTATTGCCGTTTACTTTAAACTCTTGCTGCTGTTCATTGTTCGATTGTATACCTATTGTGAGCACGTACTCGATTGCACTACATGTTGACCGGACCTTGCTACATATGACATATTTACATACTGATGCACCGGACATGATACCCTGTACATACCGACTCAACCTGTTGTACCACGACCTGACTTGTTACATGATCTCATTGCCTAATGCCGACAAACCTGACTTGGGGTCCTCATGGACCACTCCTGTTGTCTATCCAGACAAACCTGACCTGTTACCTGATCCTGTGTCGGCATTAGTCCTTGATTATTGAATACCTGACCTGACATACATAACTTGGGGGTATGGGGAAATCAAAGGTGAAACCGACTTGTAACTCAACAGTTCGATACCTGTTCTGATCAGTCTTACGGGCTTGGCCAGCCCCGGAGTGATGATGCTGACATCACTCGCCCATCCTGCTACCTATTATTGCCTAGCGGCACGTCTCGGATTCAGCCCCGAGGATCTTGACCGTGGTCCCGGGCACGCACGGGATACTATTGAGTTACATCGACGAGTCACCAATTGATTTCAAAGACTTTAGAGTAGAAACCTGATAGGACAGTTTAGTTACTGCTGCACTGTTATTCCATAGTACTGCTTTATTCATGTTCCTACCTGCATTGCTTATTACCATGTTTATATTATATTATTGGTTGACATGACGCGCTGACGTCTGGGTTTTGCATAGCCCAGATTCCTTACCACTGTCGACGACCGAGCAGGAGTACTTCAGCCAGCAGGCTGATCTGTGAGTTCCTTAGTGATTAGTTTATTTATTTTATTTCATTTCCAGATGTGAGCCCGCATTATGGGACGTACTGTTTATTTATTGTATTGGATCAATTGCTTCCGCACTTATTGTTTATTGACTCTTGTTATTATGGATTTGGACATGTGTTAGATTAGTTTATTTATATTGTTCTTGATATCTCTACAACCGTAATGTGACTGTGGATGGATACTTCCTACCCACAGGTAGCATGGTTGGCTATGTTACGTGCCCAATCTTGCGTACTCTGGGAAGCGGGGCGTGACATGGTTCTTTTGGTATCAGAGCCATAGGTTAGTTGGGTTGATTCTTTTGTAGTTGGGTATTGTACCCGATACACGAATCAGAATACCCGTGATTAGGAAACATGTCCTGCCACCTTGACCGTTTTACCATCCTTGAATCATTCTTCCGGATCATGTCGACATGCAAACTTACTTTGCATTGTCAACTCGAAAACCTAAATTCTTGCTATCTCTAGGACTTAGGCGACTTGGGTGGAGTTAAGTAATTGCGGCTATGATACCGCGGCATAGCTACAATGCAGTACTCTATTTAAGTATCTTGGAGTTCTAGCCTTGATTTATATATTGAATCTATCATCATGCTAATGTTGTTTGTTTTGATTTCAGGACCATGGCAGATAAGAATTTCAAGACGTATCAGAGGCGTGTGGATGAAGCCGCCATGTTAGGAGTGATACGTGAGATGTTGGAGAATCAGAAGAGGCAAACTGAGCTGATCCAGCAGCAAGCAGATTCATTTCAGGAGGGTTTGCAGGACATTCGGCAGTCTGTAAACACCGCAGTAGCGAAGCCAGTTGACCAAGTAGGGACCGTGGCAGATTTCAGATGGTTGGGTCCTACTACTTTCACTGGTCTGGAGGAGCCGTTGCCAGCCGAGCAGTGGCTAGTGGACACGGAGAATTTACTGATTGCGGCACAGATCCCAGAAGACAAGAGAGTTGATGTGGTGCGCATTCAGCTGGTGGATTACGCCCGAGAGTGGTGGCTTGTGGAGGAGACCCGCTTGCCCAAGCCAATCAGTTGGGCGGATTTCTCTAAAAGCTTCCTGGAAAAGTTCTTCCCGCGGACCGCACAGGAGGAAATGGAAGAGAAATTTATTGGGCTGAGACAAAATGGAGCAGCTGTGGATGTACATGCAGCGGAATGGACGAGACTCAGCCGCTTCGCAGGACCCTTAGTCGCCAAGGAGGCAGACAGGGCACGGAGGTTCTTGCGCAGTTTGGATGTGGACATCCAGAGGCAGATTTTCTCCCTGGGTTTGACCACTTTCTCGCAGGTTCTTACGGCAGCCAGAGAGCAGCAGAGTTTATCAGGATCGAAAGGGAACCTTCAGCAGACAGCAGTTGCGGCCAGGAAGCCTGCATTTGTACCTAACCGAGATCATAGGCGCAGAGGTGTTCCAGTGGACCGTCGGGGTGTAGCGCCAATGAAGAAGCCTGTGATCGTTGATCGAAGGAAGAGCGTGATTTGTGAGTACTGCCGTTTACCTGGGCACGTGCAGAAGGATTGTCGAAGGAGACTGGGACTTTGTCTGGTTTGTGGAGCGGCCGATCACGCAGTTGGTGCTTGTCCGTCGAAGCTTCGCACGAGAGATGATATACAGAAGCCTCCGCAGAGACCGTTCCAAGGGCAGAAACAGCTGACTCAAGGACCAAAGCAGGCTCGAGCTTTCACGTTGACAGCTGAGGAAGCCAAGGCATCAGGAGAAGTGGTTTCAGGTACTTTGCTCGTTCATGGTTTTCCCGCATTGGCATTATTTGATTCCGGAGCATCCCACTGTTTTATGTCATCCAAATTTATAACTACACACTCGATTACCTGCACGACCCTGTCTAGTTTTTGGGACATATACACTGGGAATGGGAAAATCATAGCTAGTAAAGAGTGTAGAGATTGTACAGTTATTGTGTGCGGACGGGAGCTTTTTGCAGATTTCTTGGTGATAGATACGGGCAGCTATGAGGTTGTCTTGGGGATGGATTTTCTTGGCACTTTCCACGCCCATATTGACTGTAGGGCAAGGAAGGTAATTTTCCAGATTCCCGGACATCCTGAGTTTACCTTCACTGGGGGAAGCAGCTCTGTCGGGCCAGTCGAGTTTAGGGCTAGGCCGACGAACAGTGTTCTTGCGACTATGGTAGTGGATAGTAATGAAGAGCCGGCAGTTATTCGCGACTTTATGGATATATTTGAAGATATATCGGGCTTACCGCCGAAGCGAGATGTGGAGTTCGCGATTGACCTTATTCCTGGTGCAGCGCCAGTATCAAAATCTTATTATCCGATGGCGCCAGTGGAATTGGAAGAAGTTAAGAAACAAGTTGGTGAATTACTCGAGAAAGGTTGGATTCGAAGCAGCAACTCGCCTTGGGGAGCTCCAGTTCTTTTAGTAAAGAAGAAGGATGGCGCGAGAAGGATGTGCATTGATTATCGAGAATTGAACCGGGTGACTATTAAGAACAAGTACCCGATCCCTCGCATTGGAGAACTTTTTGAGCAGCTTAGTGGCGCGAGGGTATTCTCGAAGCTGGATTTGCGATCAGGATATCATCAGGTCCGAGTGAAAGCAGAAGACATTTGCAAGACGGCGTTTCGAACTCGATATGGACATTTCGAGTATCTAGTGATGCCCTTCGGAGTGACGAATGCGCCGACAATATTCATGGATTTGATGAACATGGTCTTTTCAACATTCTTGGACCAGTTTATTGTGGTATTCATTGACGATATTCTGGTGTACTCGAAGAGTCCGGAAGAACATGCTGAGCATTTAAAGATCGCACTGCAGACGCTGAGACAGGAGAAATTATTCGCGAAGATGAGTAAGTGCGAATTCTGGCTGGAAGAAGTGAAGTTTCTGGGGCATGTCGTGTCGGGCGATGGAATCGCCGTCGATCCCGAAAAGATTGCAGCAGTTCGAGATTGGCCTATTCCAAAGAATGTTGCGGAGATAAGAAGTTTTCTTGGACTCGCCGGATACTACAGGAGATTTGTGGAGAACTTCGCTCGTTTGGCAGAGCCGTTAACCAAGCTTACGCGCAAGGAGGTACCGTTTGTTTGGACGGATGGATGTGCATTGGCCTTCGAGACGTTGAAGCAGAAGTTGATAACCGCCCCGATCCTGACCGTACCAGATAATTCAGGAGGACTGGTGATTCACAGCGACGCATCTGGAAAATGATTGGGATGTGTTTTGATGCAGAATGGGAAGGTCGTGGCTTACGCATCGAGACAACTGAAGACTCATGAGAAGAATTATCCGACTCATGACTTGGAGCTTGCGGCCGTGATCTTCGCCTTGAAGATTTGGAGACACTACCTTTTGGGCGAGAGAGTCGAAGTCTTTACAGATCACAAGAGTTTGAAGTATGTGTTCACTCAGAAGGAGTTGAACATGAGGCAACACAGATGGTTGGAGCTGATGGCCGACTACGACCTTGATCTTAAGTACCATCCGGGAAAAGTTAACGTCGTGCCAGATGCGCTAAGTCGGTTACCAGCAATTCAGGTATTGACCGCACAAAGGGAGATCATTGCGGATTTTCGGAGATTTGATTTGGAGGTCGTGCTACTACATGCTATGGGACAGTTGATGCAGTTGCAAGTACAGTCGTCCTTAGTTGAGAAGATTAAAGCGGCACAATCGTAAGATCCTAGACTGCAAAAGTTTCGAGAGCAGGTTGAAGCCGGACTACGAACCGATTTACTGATCCACGAAGACGGTTCGTTGAGATATGGTAGCCGTGTGTGTGTGCCAAAAGGGGATGTGCGTGAAGAGCTTATGAATGAGGCACACAGTTCAGCTTACTCTGTACATCCAGGAGGGACAAAGATGTACCGAGATATTCGACAACACTTCTGGTAGGAAGGTATGAAACGGGAGATCGCTCGCTTCGTGGCTAAGTGCTTGGTGTGTCAGCAAGTCAAGGCTGAACACCAAAGGGTTGCTGGTTTGTTGCAACCACTTCCGATCCCTCAGTGGAAGTGGGAACATATAACCATGGATTTCGTGACGGCTTTACCGCGGAGTCCAAAGGGCAACAATGCCGTATGGGTGATTGTCGATCGGTTGACCAAGGCAGCTCACTTTATTCCTTATCGGGTTGGTCAATCGACGGAGACTTTGGCAGAGCGGTACATGCAGGAGATTGTAAGATTGCATGGAGTACCGGTAAGCATCGTGTCCGATCGGGACACTCGGTTCTTGTCGCACTTCTGGAGGAGTTTACAAGAAAGTTTGGGGACTCGATTGAAGTTTAGCACAGCTTATCATCCTCAAACTGATGGACAATCGGAGAGAACGATCCAGACCCTTGAAGATATGTTGAGGGCTTGCATGTTGGACTTCAAAGGTTCTTGGTAGGATCATCTACACCTGGTGGAGTTTTCGTACAACAATAGCTTCCAAGCGACTATTCAGATGGCTCCATTTGAAGCGTTGTATGGTCGTAAGTGCCGTTCACCTGTTTGTTGGGATGATGTTGGTTAACGAAGGTTACTAGGACCAGATTTGGTGGTACAGACAGTCGAGAAGGTGAATACAATCAGGAAGCATATGAAGGCAGCTCAAGACAGACAGAAAAGTTGGGCTGACACGTCAAGAAGACCTCTAGAGTTCGCCGTGCGTGATCTGGTATTCCTGAAGATATCACCGACTAGAGGAGTGATTCGCTTTGGGAGTCGGGGAAAGCTTAGTCCTCGATTCGTTGGACCCTTCTAGATATTGGAGCGTGTTGGAGAGGTAGCGTACCGTTTGGCGTTACCACAGTCATTAGCAGGAGTGCACGATGTGTTTCATGTATCTCAACTACGGAGGTATGTTCGCGATGAAACTCACGTCTTGGATCATTCGGAGTTGACCGTACGGGAAGACCTAACTTTTGAGGAGCGACCGGTTGAAATCAAGGATCGAAGAGAAAAGGTTCTCAAGAACAAGATTATCCCTCTTGTGCTAGTTTCTTGGGGTAATCGATCGCATGGAGAATCCACTTGGGAGCGAGAAGACGAGATCCGGCAGAAATTTCCTCACCTTTTCCTGTAGTTAGCTATCTTGTATTCTTGGAATTTCGAGGACGAAATTCTTTTGTAGTTGGGTATGATGTAACACCCGAGCCCAATAATACTATTTCTATTACTAGTTGAGTGTTATACATTGCTCAATTCAATTATCCTGATTGTTTGGTGCTTATTGTTAAATTTTAACCGGTTAAGTCATTTTGGCACATAACAAATTTTAACACCTAAAATGAAATTAAAAATATCCATGTCGGCCTACTCGTCGCCACTAGTCGCGTGGTAGCGTCCGCGCGTCGAGATTTCGTCCCGTTCGGTGAAACGGGCAAGTTTGGACGACTACGCGCGCGTGCAAGTGTCCGACTTGGGGGCATGCATTTTAATCATAAAACACCTCATTTCAAAATTTGGAACTCGCTTAAAATCCTATTATTTGAATTTGAAACATTTGGGCGCAATCCGGGCGCGATTTGAAAATGTTTCATTTAGCGCCGAAAAGCCCATTTAATTAAATAATCTAAACTATATAATATATATATTTTCTGTTTCATATGCTAACGTTTTAAATCTTTTAAATCTTTTATATATCTTTTCCTTTCTCGCCTCAGCCAATCGCGAGCTTCCCTTCGCTGGGCCCCACTAACTTTATCTATCTCTCTCTAACAATCTCTCTCTATCTCTCTCCTATAATCTTCTCTCTCTCTCTCTCTTTTATATTTTCCCAAACAGTTCCCTCGTCCCCATCGCTGAAACCCCACGAGAAACCCTCGAACCCCCATCAAACCCTAGCCTCTCGTCGCCGTCGCCGCCGCAGTCCCCGCGCCGACGAGACCACCACCAGCACCCTTGCCTACGCCGCACCTCCGTCCTCCTCTGCTCTCTCCTTCCCTGCAGCGCTGCAGCCAACGCCACCGCCCTGCACCGTTGTGCCGCCGTCGCCGCCGCCTCCCATCGCCGACGACGTCGACTTCATCCCTTCACCCTCGTTCCGACCTCCTCATCTTCTTCCTCCTTCCCTCGCCGGCCACGACAGAACCCGAGTCTAACCCCATCACCTAACCCTCTGGTTCGCCGGAAAAGGACACCGTCGACTCCGCTGTCGTTGCCAGAGCCACCGCCGATCACCTCATTCTTCCCCTGAACACCAGAGCCGGCCAGCACCCTCCTCTACTCATCGCACCACCCTTTCCAGCGAACCTAGAAACCTTTCAGCCTTCGCTGCTCGCCGTCGCTGCCTCGCCGGCGTCCCATCGCCGTCGAGCCCGTCGTGGTTTCCCCCTGGTTCTTCCCTGTAAGCATCCCTTTACCTTTCCATTCGTGATAACCCCCCCTCGCTGGTCTTTAGTATACGTGTATCGTATTTTGCTAACTTAGTCGCCGTTTTGACATTTCGCCGGATTCCGGCCGTGCCGACGACTGGACCCGACTCTCCAGCGAAGTACTCTGGTCCGTGTGGTCCCGCTGTTCGCTGTTTGGACTCGATCCGTGGTCCGGGCATCCGTCTCGTGTTTTCCGCCGACGTTGCATTCGTGTTTTCCGGTTTGCGAAACCGTCGAGGCAAGTATCCGAATACTTGCTCTAACATGCTAGCACACAAGATCAAGTCTTGCTATACATTTAATTATCATATTATTTAGTATAACCACACAGTTGATGTTAATATCGATATTTTAGTATAACTTAGAATTGACGGTTGCAAGTATCTTTAACATTGAATCATTATAGTAGTTTCTTGTAATTAATCGGTCTGCTATCAATCCATACTTTAACTAACTAAACCAATTAGATCGTCCTTGCTTTATTCGTTAAATCATCCATGAGACAATTATTTATGCTTTAGTTTTAAATTCATGTAGCTTCATTACTTTATGTTGTTGATATTGTTTCACCTTGTGACTATTGCACCCCAAGGGTGCTTGAACCTGTTAATAAAGATAATACAAAGCACCATTGTGATTAAGTGACTATTATTGCCGTTTACTTTAAACTCTTGCTGCTGTTCATTGTTCGATTGTATACCTATTGTGAGCACGTACTCGATTGCACTACATGTTGACCGGACCTTGCTACATATGACATATTTACATACTGATGCACCGGACATGATACCCTGTACATACCGACTCAACCTGTTGTACCACGACCTGACTTGTTACATGATCTCATTGCCTAATGCCGACAAACCTGACTTGGGGTCCTCATGGACCACTCTTGTTGTCTATCCAGACAAACCTGACCTGTTACCTGATCCTGTGTCGGCATTAGTCCTTGATTATTGAATACCTGACCTGACATACATAACTTGGGGGTATGGGGAAATCCTAGGTGAAACCGACTTGTAACTCAACAGTTCGATACCTGTTCTGATCTGTCTTACGGGCTTGGCCAGCCCCGGAGTGATGATGCTGACATCACTCGCCCATCCTGCTACCTATTACTGCCTAGCGGCACGTCTCGGATTCAGCCCCGAGGATCTTGACCGTGGTCCCGGGCACGCACGGGATACTATTGAGTTACATCGACGAGTCACCAATTGATTTCAAAGACTTTAGAGTAGAAACCTGATAGGACAGTTTAGTTACTGCTGCACTGTTATTCCATAGTACTGCTTTATTCATGTTCCTACCTGCATTGCTTATTACCATGTTTATATTATATTATTGGTTGACATGACGCGCTGACGTCTGGGTTTTGCATGGCCCAGATTCCTTACCACTGTCGACGACCGAGCAGGAGTACTTCAGCCAGCAGGCTGATCTGTGAGTTCCTTAGTGATTAGTTTATTTATTTCATTTCATTTCCAGATGTGAGCCCGCATTATGGGACGTACTGTTTATTTATTGTATTGGATCAATTGCTTCCGCACTTATTGTTTATTGACTCTTGTTATTATGGATTTGGACATGTGTTAGATTAGTTTATTTATATTGTTCTTGATATCTCTACAACCGTAATGTGACTGTGGATGGATACTTCCTACCCACAGGTAGCATGGTTGGCTATGTTACGTGCCCAATCTTGCGTACTCTGGGAAGCGGGGCGTGACAATTATTCTTGAGCTCCCATTTTTCTTCACCTCCTCCCTCCTCTTGAGTTTCCTCCACTTTCATCATCTTTCTCTTCACTACCCTTCTCATGAGTTGAGAAACAAGTGAAGATGCAAGAAAGAGATAGTAAAACACTTAGATCTTCATATAACATCCTAGACTACTTGGTTTAGCAACCTAAGTTCTCTAGTTGCTCCACTTGATATATAGAGTGGAGCTAGAGCTATGGATCACATCTCTCGGGTGGATCATCTACGACCAAGGAAGACCGAAGAGCAAGATCGATCGCGGAGAACCAAAGGAGCCAACAAAGAAGATCAAGCATGTTCAAGGTGGCCACTTGGAGCTAACGACGAGGAAAGAAGACCGAAGGACTTGGATCGTTCGGTGAGACTTCTTTTATAGCAGTTAGTTCATCTCATTTAGTTTTGCTAGATAGGTTTATGGAAAGATCCGGGTTAAAGGTGTTAGTTGTATCTATGCCCTAGAGGCCAGTATTGTACATATGATGTATATTATATTGGATGCTTGGACATATATATAGAGGACTTTCTTGCTCGACATGATAGTATGCTATCTGGTTGCTCTTTATCTTAACATGTATACTTGTCTCTTGATACTGTCTTATAGTTATATGTTGGTAAAGCCCTTAGGATGTGTACTTGACTACCAGGACTATGATGCAGATCAGACTAGCGGGGCCATGGTAGTCCATAAGTTCATCCTTTAATGTCCCTAGTCGCAGGTGTATCGAGATGGGGCATCGATATACCAGAGTAGACTAGCGTATACGCTTCTCGACCCATGAGATGGGCGATGGATGATCCCATATCCATTGGTGTTTGACATCAGAGAGGGTATACGGGTGCTCAGTGGAGACTGGGTACACTGGACGGACTCGCAGAGAACTCCCAGATGGTATTATACCTCACGTCAGATGGCAGTTCTCTGGTGAAATTTATACAGGTTAGTCTGTAGACCGAGATCGTCATAGAGTCTTGTGTGATTCCCACTGTGCTTTGATTTCCACCTTACCATATCCAAGAGGGCGTGCAAAACGGTGGTTTTTGGGTGCAGTCCCGAGTCACATGGAGGCGATGAGCGATAGGAGGGGTTTCGTCTCTCCCGTGTTGGGAGTTGATGTTGCGCTGTGCTCGATTGGCCATAACAGGGAAGTCTCTGGCCAGGGCTGATTTAGAGATTTACTGGTAAGTGTTACCAGTAGTTTCTCGACCAGTTATGAGCCTTGCATCGGCATGACTTATCGGTTATTGGGGTATGACGTTTACCACCCCTAGACTTGATATGCGACATATCAGACGAGGAGACCGGACTGTACGGCAAGTGTTACTGTCAGGCTTTTGCAGGAGTTGGAGCGGGCTTTCTTGCTGATCTTCTGATCGCTCAATACCCGGGTAGCCGTTACGTCCAGCTAGTACCGCTGACGGCTTGTGGGTGCTTGATATGATCATCACCTACTGCCGGCGTATTGACGAGTCTTTAGAGTCCTACATAGAGGTTTTACTGGCTCAGGCAAAACAAAATAGGAGCACATATGTGATATGTGCGGGACCGAGAATAATGCGAGTATGTGATACAGTATTCTATTCTCGCGTTTTTTGTATCGGTCGGTTATATGTGATATAGCCGGGTTATCGAATCAAGGATTGATTCGATAAGTCGATACATTGGATGTTAGTCGGTTATATGTGATATAGCCGGGTTATCGAATCAAGGATTGATTCGATAAGTCGATACATTGGATGTTAGTCGGTTATATGTGATATAGCCGGATTATTAAGTCAAGTATTGATTTAATAATTTAGTGTATAATTGTATATTTGATATACTAATTTACATTAACTAACATTTGCTCACTTAAGCATTTTTTCTCACATGTGCACACTTAATGTATATATGATATATATTAAATTGTGTTCTCTTTTTGTATCATGGTTGTTCATATAAATTACATGGGTGTATGAGACTTACACCATGCTATTTGTGATATTGGGTTTTGATATTTAAAGTAAAAACAAAATTAGTGGATTATTAGTTTAATGCATGAAGCTAGTAGAAGCTTGTGGATGCTTTGACTAAGTCCATTAGTTTTGTTTTAGTTAAGATATTTAGTAACCTAACCATCACAATTAGCCATGGTTATGTTTCTACATGAGTTAGTATATGATACTCACTCACCATGGTTTACTCACTCACTTGTTCATTTCATTCTCTTCTCATTTTGTTCATCTTCTTCCTCAAGCTCAAAAAGCTTTCTAGGGTTTGAAAAAGTGAGAAAGTATTATGAGAAAAATAGTTCTAAAGTGAGCCCACTTCCTATTTCCTCATCCTCTACTAGATTAGCACTTTAGTATAGGGTGTTTGCTTCACTAATCCTTTAGTTAGTGAAGTAGAAGCTTGAGCTAGTATTCCCTCGACGTAGATCATCTTCGGCCTTGAAGACTTCAAGCAAGAACGTTCCATTCGCCTTGTGAAGCCATGCAAGGGTCCGGGAGTTCCATCAACGCAGCGAAGGGACTACTACAAGGAGCTTATAAAGTGAAGGACCGATCTACAAAGGTTGTATTTCTAGTTCACTTAGTTGTAAATGGTTTACTATAGTTTCCGTATGCTTTTCTAGTTAACGATTCTAGTTTAGAGTTCCTTGAAACGGCAAAATTTTGAAAATGGCATGGACGATGCCTCTCGAAAGCTTGCTGTCGTCGATAGGAACCCTACAGTGGTATCAGAGCCTAGCTAGGAAATTATACGGATATTGTTAGATTATGAAAACCAAACGAACTCCAAAACTTGAAATCCCAAATCCATGTTTCTGTCGATTTTAAAACGAGCTCCAATTTTTTTTCAAACAAGTGCAGAATCATCTTTGAGAAAATATAGGAGTATGGAAGAAAGTTGGGACCCTGTGCTCGGATTTGGACTGAGCACATGGGGTGAAAAACCGGGGTGGCCGGCCCTGGGAAGTCTTCTGGGTCCCAAATTTTTTTCATGCTCTGTGCTATGGGATTTGGGGTTTCAGGTGTTGTTTATTTTTGCAACTTTTTCATATGATGATTAACTCAATGCAAAGGCAACTCGGAGTGTTTCGTAGTCGTAATTTTAACTGTTTTCGGGATACTTTAGACGTTGTTAAAAAGTTCAATCGGATATCAAATACCCATTTTAACCCTCGCTGAAAATTTCCAAGTGTTGGAATTTTCTTAAGTTAATTATATTCGATTGTCGTGCAAGTAACTCTATGGACCCTCTAGAAGAACAAAAACCTTAACTTGATTCTATACCTTCGGAACCGTGACTGAACCTTAGGGGTTGCCGTGGTTCCGCGGTGTCATAGGTGAGGCGTTGGTTTGGCCCTTCTACGGTTGGATCATAGGTACCGTGGCACGTTTTTGGGTACTTTAATTTCGCTCAAGTGTTGAGCTTTCTGGGTAATTGTGGGTGTTTGTTGATTCGATCGAAATATTTAACATCGTCTAGTTTTTCTGCGACCGTAAGTGTAATATGTGGTGTATCGCCGGTTTCGTTGCTATATGTCAACGACAATTGGGATACGCATATTTACTTACGTTGATGACATGTGATGTTATGTATTGCTGTATATGTTATATTGGATTGTCGTGTTTTGAATAGCCGGGGTTTTTTTTTATGTGAGATGAGAGTTTTTATTGTCATTCATGTAAAATTAAATGTATGTAATATTCTTTTATTGGGGCACTTTCGGGTTGAGGATGATGTCACCATTGATGTATATTATTTACTTTTCCACATTAGGATAGACCCAAGGAGGGGAGCATAAATAACCGGGTTCTAGAGTCCAGTGGGAGACCAACTCGAGGAGTCGAGTCCGGGTCTTCTAACTCTAGAATTAGTAGGTGATTGTAAAAGAATTCTTGTTTGTGTAATTGGAAATTGTAAAGAAATCACAACCAAAAATTATTTGACCGCAATCAATTACGGTGTCGGATGTAGATTGTAAGTGAGCGCGGATCGTCCACATGGACAGTGTAACAGTTCGTCTTTTGAATTAGATGAATTGAAACTTTAAGGAAAAGACAACAAAACAATTCATGATTTATATTTGAAGTTCAAGAATTAGAAAATCTTGATCTAATAACAAGAAAAAGATAGAATCAAGAACTGATAGTTTGATGATTTTTCCAACCAAATATCAAGAATCGAAATGAGGCTCGTAGGAATCGATCGGATCTATAGACGTGATGCAATCTCAAGATGACGTATTCTCATCCTTCAATGGATTGATACTAGATCGATGATGATCGACGAGAATTAGGGATTTCTAGTGAAACTAGGGTTTCGCTTTTTATCCCTTATTCTTTCGACGATATCATTCACATTCTAGCCTCTAGTAAATTCAAAAAACGATCGTAGATCCCTAATTTCGAGCGATCACAATCAAGAAAGTATCGCAACGAAACTAGGTCATCGGTTCTTGAACTTGCTAGGGTTTACAAAACCTGTAAGACTTAAGAATCGTTTTAAGATTTGTTACATCATCATTCTATTGATCGTCTCGACTCCTCGACGAGCGGAGTTTTACTCAAATATCATCACAAGAACTACAATTACAAATTGAGATCGAATCATGATGCAAGAATTTAAAGAAAACAAGATTAAAGAATTTCACCTTTTATTTATATCAACAATTTCATTACATTCGCTCAAGAACTACAAGAGGCAGAACTCGATCGTCGATTTGGCTTCGCTCGGCTCCGTGAGTCGCAGATCGGCTTGGATCACTTGCTCGATTGGAGATCGGCTCCGCTCCTAAAAGGTTGAAGAGCTTCTTGCTTGATTGGTACTCAAGATCTTGAATTTGGAGTGGAATTAGGGTTAGGGTTTCGCACAAGTCTTGTCACTAGACTTATGGAAGAAGATGATGAAGAAAGAGGTAAGAAATTGAATGGCTCTAGATTGATACTAGATTGGGGATCCCCTTTACCCTAGGTTTAGGCTTCTATTTATAGACTTCCCAAACCCTAGGTCTAGGTTTGAAATTACCATTCCCTCCAAAAGTTTGTTGAGGAGCTTCTAGAATTAGTTTGTTAGGAGCTAGCTTAGGTTTTAAGCTAGGATTAATTAAGCTTAGAAAACCCTAGTTTGCTGATCTGGCAGAAGTCTCTGGAGTCTTCTGGAACTTGAAGTACATGAGCTGAATGTGGGCCCTGAATGAAGAATTTTGATGCAAAGCTTAGGTGCTGACGTGGCAGATCCGCCGCGGAACCGCGGCGCAAGCCGGCTCCGGCCGCGGTTCCGCGGCCATGTTGGCTCCTTGGGGCTTGGGCTCTTTGCAGTGGTCTTGGTTTGACACTTGGGCCTTTCTTTGATATATTGATTTTTGTTTTGCCTTTTGGATTGCTATCAGAACTGAAATCATTGAGTTGGCGTAATGTTTGATCAGCGCCATGTAAATTTTTAGCTTTACTTCTGGGTTTTCCTGCACAGATCTCAAAACAAGTGTTGCGCAATATAGGGATGATGCGATGCCATGAAATGCAGTCAATTTCCTTAGAAATGTCAGTTTTAAGGTCTAACACATGTAATCTGATATTTTTTGACAGATTTGCTAATATGTGACATATGAATGCCGAACACTTCTATATGAATGCAAATGATGAGGAAATTGCCGGCTAAAAGATGCAATATTTTCGACTAATCAAATTCCCCCAAACTTAATTTCGATCGTCTCGAGCGAACTTTTATTAAAAAGAGACGGAGAAAATAAAGAAAGAGAAAAAAACTAACTAGCACACTTTCGTAGGCAACACGATTGCACTGAGCATGTGCAACAAGCCTTTAAACCTCTAGGTGTCCCTAGTAGGAGGAGTGTTGTCTCCTGAGGGTTTTCAGCGGATTGCACCCACAAAATCCAATAATAAAAGAAAGATCATGAATATTACATTTAAAGAAAAGAATTGTAGAAAAAAAACTCTGAAAATTAGGGTTTCCAACTAAGCTAGCTTTTCGGTTGTCATGAGCCCTATCTTAATGGTCATGAAAAGATGTTAGAAATCACGTCCTCCCTCAATAAAACATCGTCTTATTCTTCATTCCTATCTTTCTTCCAAACATTGATCATATACCCCTGCGTGTGTGTAAAGACATCCCTACACCCGGAGAATTCAATTCAAGCTATCATACTCTTGCCCATCAGCCTCAGTACTTTTTAATTAATGAATATTTAGATGAGATTGCTCACACACATTCATGCGACCGTTAATACTTCTTGAGGTACTAACCGACCGATTGCTCCTGTGCTTGCTTACTTGGTGTATTTTCCTCGTCTTGCACCACCTCAGGCATAGCAGTGACTCCCAGACCAGTTGGCCTTAGGGCACTAGGTGAAGAAGCACCCTCGCTATACATTTTTATTGCCCTTGGTGATAACAAAACCAGTGTCCATTTTTCTCACCACTTTATATTTTTATTCATTTTTTTTCTTTTTATTTCCTTCATACATCGGCTTTAAGACAAGAGCATTTCAAGGTATTCTCTACTATCCCAGGCTTCAAGACGTGTGTAAGTGCGAATAGCAGAGTATCAACGTTCAAAATGTTTGGCTTCCAGAATAGAAACTATTTTTCAGACTTATTTTTATCCTCAGATTTGTGACGTCTTTCATCTTACTAACGCTTGGGACAACAGCTTATAACTACTTATTACTAGTTCGTATAAGAAAACTTCTAATTTTCTTGGTTTTCTTAAATTTTTCTAATCTCATGGATGTAATTGTTCACTATCTAAACTTTTATTATCTTATTTATGTACAAAAATATTTTTATATTTTTCTAAAATTTTTAAATTTTTATAGGTTTTGAAAAAATGTTTTGTGCTTATGCAATGTATGATGCAAATGATGCAAAAATAAGCACAAACCTCCCCCAAACTTGTTTTCAACAGTGTCCTCACTGTTGCCTTCTGCTAAATCTCGAAAAACCTGTAAGCTTGGGAGGAATTTATTAGCGGGGGCAAAATATTTAAGTGAAGAACTTCCCCTAAACTTATTTTTGGCTCAAAATTTTGTAAAAATTTTCTTTTCAAGAGCCAGAAAAAATATACCCCCCGCCAAACTTGAGTTATGCAATGGTAATCTTTTGAAAATCACATGAGGGGGTCAAGAATCATTGGTCGATGCCAAGCTTTGCAAAGACCGAATGTCAACACCAACCATTCAAAATTTTTATCAATGCAGTGCTCTGGTTGGTGGAAGAAGAAGTGTGGAAAGGGTAAGTGGTGGAATAGAATGTGTGTGCGTCTCATTTTGGAGAGACGATGCAGTGAGTGTGATGGATTACTCGCATTCTTCTTACAAGTCAGAAGAAGGGGTGGAGGTTCAATTTCAATGATTGGGACATGATTCATCTCAACACCCTTGTTATTCAGAAATGCGAGTTCATCAGCGAAGATCTCCTCAAAAGTTTCATCAATATCCTGAATAATAACGTCATCACAAAGTGCGGGATGATCTTCAGACTCTAAAAGTAATTCATAATCAGTATTAGTTTTTGACCCGGACATCTCAGTGGTAGAGTCCGTATATGTACGATACATAGTTGGGTTAAACAACAACATGTGAAAAGAGTCAAGATCAGTATTATGAGGGTCATCAAATTCGCTGCTGTCGACATCCATTAAGTCGACAGAACAGACCTGAGCAGTAGGTTCGGAGGGTACACTTCCTAACTTGTAAATGTCCATCTCAATTGTCCTCTTCTCGAAGGATAGGGTCATAGAACCATTACGATAGTTGATGATAGCGTTGGAAGTGGCCAAAAAGGGGCGACCTAAAATCACCGGAATTTGATTCCGTGAGTTCGCTACAGGCTGTGTATCAATTACAATAAAGTCCACAGGGAATATAAATTCCCCGATTTTTATTAACACATCCTCCAGTTCACCCTTAGGTATGGTGATTGATCGGTCAGCCATCTGGAGAGTGCAAGGAGATGGTTTCAACTCTCCGATCCCTAACTGCTCATAGACTGAGAAAGGAAGCAGGTTAACACTTGCCCCAAGGTCTAGTAGAGCACGGTTAATGTGTTTCTCCCCAATAGAGATGGAAATAGTAGGATATCCAGGATCCTTACGTTTCCTCGGTAATTGCTGGGGGAAAGCCGTGTCTACTGTTTTTGCCATGAATATCTTCTTGGGCATTTGTTTCTTCCTCTTTCTAGTGCACAAGTCTTTAAGAACTTTCGCATATGCGGGGACTTGTTGGATAGCATCTAGAAGAGGGATGTTTATGTTAACCTGTTTAAACATCTCAGTGATCTTCTCCATATGTGGACTTGGTGTGTTAGCCCTTAACCGATTAGGATAAGGTGCTTTAGCAATAAGTGCTGGGTCCATCATAAGAGAAGGAAGTGTGTGTGGAACCGATCCCAGAATAGAAGTGGGGATCGTCCGTGGAGGAGTAGAAGAAGTGGGCTGAAGTGGCGAGCCTTTTGGGAAACGAAGAATAGGCTCGGAAGAAGGTAGTGGGGTAGAAGAACTGGGGTCAGAACTAGAAGTGTGTGTGTGAGGAAAGGTCTCAGCCGGGGTGTTGATAGGATTTTCAATATCATCAACTTCTTCCCCAACATGATTGTCAAGCACTCTTCCAGATCTCAACGTGGTGATTGCATTCACATGATGTGAATAGCCAGGATTGGGTAAGGGTTGAGCTGGGAGTTTCCCTTTCTCTCTTGCACTCATTTCAGCTTTTAATCGTGCAATTTCTTCTTCCATCGATTTAATACTCTCGTTTTGGGACGCAGAGTTTTTCTCAAATTTATCGACAGAAGACTTCATTTCAGCCGAAACTTGCATGATATTTGATAAGACCAAATTCATGTATTGTGCAAAAGAAGAGGATTCATTAGTTCCGGTCAACTGTAAAGGACTAGACAGTGCAGGTGTGTTGACCGGATTTTGAAAATTATGTGCTTGAAAGGGGTGCTGACTCAATTGAAGTTGTGGTTGCTGTTGTGGTGGAGGGACCCTTTGGAAATTGTTTTGGTTTGGAACCGTGTTTTGTGATTGGTTCCAAGCAAAATCTGGGTGATTCCTCCAACCCTGATTATATGTGGAAGAAAATGGATCGTTTCTAGGTCTTTGAAATGCGGCATTGGTATGCTCTTGACCTTGAAACGGAGAATTTAGTGGACACTCTTCCGTTAAATGAGAAGGATCAGAACAACATCCACATACAGTTTTGGAGAGTGATATTTGACTTAGGGCGGCAGCTAAAAATTTGTTTTCCATAGTCTCGAGTTTCTTTTGCATAGCTGAAATGTCAGCTCTAACTCCTATGGAAATATCATTGCCATCCCTAGACGATTGACTCACACCCTCCCACTGTAAAGATTTTTCAGCGAAATCTTCTAGAAAATTCCAGGCTTCCCCATCATCTTTGGTCATGAAGTTGCCTTGACACATGGATTCAAGGGTCTGTCTTTGTGTTAGGATTAATGCCCTCATAAATGATTCGGCACAGTTCCCATCTCGGGATGCCGTGATGAGGACATTGGACTAACAGATCCTTGAAGCGTTTAAGACATTTTGAAAATGTTTCATTTGGAAGCTGGGTGAATTGATAGATTTCGCTACGGACTCGAGCTGTCTTTTGATATGGGTAGAATTTCTTAAGGAATGCTTTGACGAATTCATCCCAATTTGAAATGGAATGTGCGGTAGTGTTATATAGCCACTTCTCGGCTAAATCGCACAAAGTGAATGGGAGAAGACGAAGACGTAAAGCATCCACAGAAAGCTGTGAGGTACCCATCATTGCGCATACATTTTCAAATTTGGTGATAAATGCATATGCGTCTTCAGACTCGAGACTGTGAAATTTTGGTAGAAGGTTGATGTATTGGGATTTTATTTGAAAATTTTCCCCGTTGGCTGGTGGAATGGAAAGACAAGTGGAAAGTGGACCTCGTATAGGATAGCACCTCTCTTGGAGAGAGATGCGAGGTGGATTCTGCGCACCAACGGACGGCGGCAGAGTAGTGGAAAAGAAGTTCGACGGAGGTGGATCCATCGATGTGGGTGTGGTGGTGGGTAAAAGAAAGGTAAATGTAGAAATACCGACTTTAGGGTCGATCGGTGAAACGCGGACTAACGGGCACTAGAATCCCGTGTCCAGCCTATCTTGTACTAAAAAGGGTTAGTACAAGTGGCAGCGTAAATTTATAATTAGGGGAAATGATATGAATGCGGTGTTTGTTTTGAAAATATACGGATTTTTGTGTAACGTTTTGGAAATCGTTTCGGTGAAATTTCGGAAAATCGGTAAAATAAGGGGGTTTTCTGTAAAAAGTCAAAATGCAAATATCTTATTATAAAAATTAAATATATATATTCTAGCTATGTAATTGCTAGTATTTGGTGTTTATTGAGCCACTGGTGAAATTTCAAATTTTCTGAAAAAAAATCATTTTATTATTATTTTAAGCCGTCACTAATACATTTAATTAGGGAAAATTACAAATTGGAATGAGTTGAAACAAATTTTGTGCATCATAAAACTTTAAATAAAATTTTATCATGTGGTTTTTGAAACGAAATCGTTTGCTAAAACGGTTTAGAAAATATCGAAGAAAAAGGCTTTTTTTCGGTGAAATTAGTGTTAATGGGAATTGGGGTAATACATTTATCTTTTTGCCTAACCCATACACCCATAACTCACCCTCTCTCCCTCTCCCCATGTAGCCGGCCCCACCTTGACAGCCCTCCCTCTCTCTCTCTCTCTCCACTCACCTCTTGTTTGAAAAGAAAAGAAAAGAAAAGAAATGAAAATGAAAGAAAGTCAAAGGGGTGTAAATCTTGTCTTTTCTCCCCACTTTCTCCACCTCACTCTCTCTCCTCTCCCCCTCAATTTCCAGCCGACCCTTCCTCAACAGCAGCCCCCCCAATTTTATTCCCTCATTTCTCATCAAAAACTTCATCAATTTGCCCTAAAAATCAAGTTAAAACCTCAAAAATTCTCCAATCCAACTCTTACCCATTATTTCTTAGCCTATCTAGCATGGATCAAGGGAACAAGGTTTCAATTTGGGAGGCCATGGATGCTTGTGGATCTTCAAATGTTTTTGGGTATAATTCTAAACATTTTGCTTAATTTGTTACTTAATTTCTTAAAGCTAAATTACTTAAGTGTTAATTAGGCTTTAGTTGCAAGTTTTGAAATTCAAGATAAGAATTTGAATTCAAGTTAGGGTTTTGTGAAATTGGTGTATGGTTGTGTGATATATTTAGGCTCTTTTGTCATGTTAATACAAGATTAGTAGCTAGTTACTAATGGTTAGTTTAAAAATTGTGTTAATTATGCTAATTTGCTAACTAGGTTTTTGAAATTGGTTAAATAATTGGGATTAAAAATGTGATTAGGTTTTTCATGACTTCTTTAATATTATTAAGTGTGGTTTAATACTTTAGTTCATGAAAATCCAACCAAAATTTTGGTTTGTGCATTTTGCTATAAAATTGTTAAAATTTAGGTATTTTGTAAACTAGAATTTTAGGTTTTTTTGGAATTTAACGAGATTAAATCATGGGAATTGTTTTTATGACTTAATTAAGATATTTAGTGAATATTGTGGCCGCTAGATTCGTTTATACATCGAGTTTTGTACTAAAACGGCGAATTGTGCTTGCTAGATTTTCGGAAAAATGACTTTTTAAGTGAAATTGGGGTTTTTGTGAGTTTTAACCTATTTTATATTAAAATTAGTGTTCATGAATATGCAAATGAGTGTATTTGGGTTTTCTCGATGGTTTGGCGTTTGTACGCCGATGTCGAGGGTTTTTGGGTTGATTTGTGAAAGCAACCATAGATTTTGACCTATATGGGATTCGTGAGTAGTTTTGGTCATGAGTCGGATTTTAATGCGATACGGTGCATTATGATATATAAGTACCCCATGTGGACATCGAGACGACAAGCAAGCGCGTGGCGACGTCGGCACCGGCGAGCGAGGACCAGGTGAGTAGATTTATATCTACGGGGAGAAGTCGGGTGGATGGCGTATAGCACCCCCGCAGTTCGTGGTGATTTATACGAATACGTATACACACATAGTGATTCGTATTGTTTGATGTCATCGATGTTATAGATGGATTTAGGGTGTGATCGGATTAGTTAGTGTTGCGAGACCCTAGAGTAGAGATTACCCCACATTTACACGCATACCATACTTGCATACATTACTTTCTTGTGCGCCGATTGGGGTGTGTATATATGTATATATGCGTGGGTATGGGACTATGCATATGTACATTCATATACACATGCATGGATAATGAGGATAGTACTTGGGATTTAAGATGAGTCGATGAGATTTGATTTGAGGCCGTGAGATCGGTGATATAGCAGAGTTCGTATTTGAGATACGACATGACGTTGTAACGGGTCTTGACGTAGTATTTCACATACGTGCATGCATACTTAGGCGGTATCAGTATTGTACTAGACGTAGATCAGTACCCCGATCATGATATTTGATAAAGAGGATACCAGGTGAATAGTATGATGAATGTGATATTGACCCGTACCCAGATTTGGGCTGCCGTACGACGGATTTACGTACGAGCTATATTGATGTTTGATCCGCACTCTTGATTTGGGATGCCTGATTATAGATAGGGTATCGAATATGATATTATTGAGGCGGGATCACCGATTATACGTATACAGGTATGTATATGTATCGACTCAGATGATAGACGGTTTCCTTACCTGTAGTTCAGCCGTATAGTTTAGTGTAGTTGTTAGATTAGATTAGACTCCTACCTATTTCAAAACTAGCGGATCGTGGTTATTTTAAAAGATAGGTCAAGGGATCTACGGATATTTCAAAAGACGTATCCTTTCTTAAAAAAAACCACCGTAGCCCCTATTTTCAAAACCCCGCGATTCGTGTTATTTCAAATGGCACCATTGTTTAATATTTAGCTCCCGCTCATTTTGTTTGCCCGCTCCGCATCGCATACTTACATTGTTATTTCATATTGCATTGTTGATATTATGTTGTTAGGACACCAGCACCATTACCGATGATGCGTATGTACCACGTACACTTACTTGCCGGCTCACACACATCTTCTTCGGTAATTGCCATGTCACGCACACCCTAGAAAATATTATTGCTTATCTTCGCTTGATAGCTAGTAGTTTGACATGATATTAGTGTACTTACCTTATATGCCAGCTTAGATATTGTAGTTATTACTGTCGCTTCATGCATACCGTTATTCATTGTTATACCGCATTCATGGATTCTCATGCATATATTCACTTTTTACGTGCTATTGAGGTTTTGGATTCGGATTTCCATGAGATTTTCTGGATTTGGGGAAAACCGCAAAACATATACAAACTTCTTCTTTCTCTTTTTAAATGAAAAGCGCGGTTTTTCCCATGATATATGAGTCGTCCACCATGAGTTTGCTGATGGATTTCGAGACCCGATTCGAAGAGTTGGATGAACCGTTTCGGGTACATGGTGGACCCGGTAAGGTACCCCGGGGCAAGAAGCGCGTGATGATGACGATGTGAGCCTGGCAGGGGAGCGCTACCTACCGGTGATATTATCCGACGCGTCGGATATCCGGAGGATACCGTCGTGGTCTTGAGATGGATGGTAGGGGCCGGTCTGGACTGACGGCGCCCTAGATATTGTGATTGAGACATTGAGATTTCGAGATATGGAGGTACAGAGACTGTGATACAGAGATATCGAGATATTGGGATTACGTTTTGTGCCGATGCTAGGCACTGTGTTATGCTGATTTCATTACGATACCTCATTTTAAAAATACAAAGGAAATCTCACTAAATTATGAAAACAGTTTCTTCATTTATATGTATTCTGTTTTCATGCATTCATACCTCATTCATATTATATATTGCTACCTGAGGCACTGACACGGGCACATGAGATTACACTCGGGTTAGATATTTACCCTAGCCTTTGTTATAGGCTGCATGTTATACATATTTGACGATATATATTGATCGTATGATCTAGGATTGCGTCATACATGCGATTCCTATTCGTAGATGTTTTTCTATTCACGAGTTGTCAACTCACCCCCGTTGTGCCCCAGTTTCTTGCAGGTTTGCCGTACAGGTTTCATTACGGCTTTGCGGGCATAGTTTCCTTCGGGTGATTTGCTAGTAGGTGGGTTTACTTGTATCGTACCCCCATTATATATCTTGTATATCATTATTCTGTTGTATCTAGAAGTTCCATCAACCAAACATGTACTTATTTGAGATAGAGACCAGTGATGTTTATTCTTTCGACCTTAGAGTCGCGCGTTGTATTTCTGTGGAATTCTTGTTGTTTTGCGTTTCCTTTTGAGTTTTGATCCTCGCCCTTGGCGTTGTATATTATATTGCTTGTGTGGTTGTGACCGTCGATTGACGAAGAGCTAGCTTCCGCTTGGGGATGCCTTTTTTTGATTTCGTATACTATTCATGTTGTATCCCGTTTGGGGGCCAGTATTTACAAAGGAGACTCTGCCGAAATTTTCAGGAAATTTTTCATGTTTCTTTAAAACCGCATAATTCGGCTTATACTATTAAAAATACTTGTTTTAAATTGGTTTTCCTTCACTCTACTACTTTTCTTGGTTTGGATTTCTGGGTTTTCGGTTTACTTAGATTACGTACGCCTCGAGACGTTCGTAGTTTAAGTGCCGGTCATGTTCCGTACTTTCGGGACGTGACAAAGTTGGTATCAGAGCGTTAGGTTTTACCTTCGGAGCGTAGGATGACCCTTGGTTGATGGAATAGGTGACTAAAGTAGAGTGACGTAACGTGGGTATGTTCCGCGGCATACTTACGACACGCCACTCCACTTAAGGAGCCTTAGGATGTACATTTCTTTGCTCAGTATTATATTCATTCTGATTTAGCCTCATCAGTACCAGTTATGGTTTTGCTGCCACGATTACGGGCAGGGAGAGCTACAGCTAGAGTTGCGGTCAGCACGAGCTCGTCACGAACGAGGACTGACCAGGGCGAAATTCCGGCGACACACGATTGCAGAGATGTGTCTTTTTACTGTGTTTCCGCGCCACAAGCGTTTGGCGGATCGCCTTTATGAGGTTACTCGGACATGTCGATTTGCACTAGAGGATAGAGCCGCTGATAGAGGCCAGCCAGATTTTGATGACCGTTGGTGTGTTGCTTATTCATGATGGTCAAGGCACCGTTCAGCGTGCAGACGAGCGAGACAGTTATTGCTGCGAACGACGAGATATTGCCCAGATGCTGGAGTTAGTGCAGAATAAGTTATACTAAGAGATGATAGAAGGTCGCTAGTCATCGAGGATGAATGACTAGGACATGTGGATCGTTCGCCTACCCTGATGCGAGGTCATTAGATAGATTGATTCCAGCTAGAGACGACTTCACGCGGAGACGTTGGGAGTCGACAGAGACGATCGAATGTCAGAAACCTATTATTCAAGTTTAAAGTAGTCGGAAAGACATGCAGGCAATTCTATGGTCCCTCTAGAAGAATGAAACCTTAACTCGACTTAATGACCGTGTGAAAGCCTTTGAACCTTCGGGTTTGCGGCAGTTCTACGGCGCCATTAGTGAGGCTTGGGTTTGCCCTTCTACGGCTGGACCACCGATGCTGTGGTATGTACTCGATACTATTAAACTGTGCCCAAGATGTTGAGCTCTTGGGGGATTATGAGGTTTTGACGACTCGATCGGATGGCTCGACTTAATTCGGATGCTAGGTGGTGAGATGCATTTCTTGGGAGACTTCCGATACGAGGATAGCCGTTGGAGCTCAGTCCATGCAGCCGCGACGAGACGAGTCCAAAGCAGACGACATTAGAGAAAAGTGAAGTAAGAGGTTCGTACCAGATCTAGATGTGATGACATTCCCCTCCGCCGACATCAGAGATGCGATGCGCATGCCAAGGCAGAGTACTGGATATACCTTCCAGAAGGAGTCGCGATGAGTATGCAGTCGTTCCAGAGCAAGATGCAGATATAGGAAAGGACGATGACTTCCGGACAGTTGGCAGAGACGAGACATGGAATGGACCGTGAGCAGGGTTCCTTCTAGGACACTGCTGCAATGATACTTGCACCCAGGATCAGATGTGTCACGTACATTCAGAGAGCCAGAGGCCGATGTTCCCCTCCGAAAGGCGGTGCACAAGACTGCGATGTCCTGGCACTGAGATTCGGGGCAGATGCTATTTGGTTTTATCCGTCTACCTCTCCGAAGATGCCAAGTTGATTTATGGCACCGTGTATCGGAGGTTTAGACGGATGCGGCCGATGTAGCAGACTTCGTCAGATTCCCCCTCGCTTGAGGGGTTTTTTGATTGTGGGGACGCTCTTCCCTGCAGGCGCAAGCCCCTGCAGTTAATTACGCTACCGCATCGCGGTAACAACTTTCTCCTTCTTCAGAATTTCACTTCGTGTCGTGTGTGTTTTTTTTGTTTGTGGTTGCCCGTGGATTGTATACGGAGACTGAGTAATACCGTCGCCCGTAGGACGTAGATTAGTCCAAATCCGTATTTACTTAGATTTGGGTTTGGTGTTTATAGTTTAAGGATGCATTAGTCGCGTTGCGGCTAAGATCAACTTAAACGTTCGTTAAGGATACGATAGTCCTGTTTGAGACTAAGATCAACTTAACGTGATCGTTTAGATCCGACAAAAGAGCGTTTGGGCTCTATTGTTCCAGTTTGGGAGATTCATAGTCCAATTTGGGACTAAAGTCTGTTTGGAGGATACGTTAGCCATTTTTGAGGCTAAGATCGACTCAAACGTTTGTTAAGGATACGTTAGTCCAGTTTGAGACTAAGATCAACTTAACGGGATCGTTTAGATCCGACAAAAGAGCATTTGGGCTCTATTGTTCCAGTTTAGGGACATAGTGGTCCATAGCATTTATGGCCGTCGGGACCCATCACCTCTCTGACGTCGTTGAAGAATTACAACGATAGGTGTCAGAGGAGTTCAGAGATGTACCCTTGAACCAGAGTTGATTTGGGGTTTTATCATTCATTTAAATGTCTAAGGATGCGTTAGCCGTGTTTGGGGCTAAGATCAACTTAAACGGGACCGTTTAGATCCGGCAAAAGAGCATTTGGAGGCTCTATTGTTCCAGTTTAGGGACGTAGTGGTCCACTTTCCAGTTTAGGGACGTGGTGGTCCATCGCCAGTTTAGGGACGTGGTGGTCCATATTCCAGTTTAGGGACGTCTCGGTCCAATATTAGTTTAGGGACGTCTCGGTCCAATATTAGTTTAAGGACGTTTCGGTCCACGAGTTTAAGGACCCCGCAGTCCATATGGGTGTGTGGTCGTTGGGACCCGTCACCTCTTTGACGTCGTTGAGGAATTACAACGATGGATATCAAAGGAGTTCGGAGATGTACCCTTGAACCGGATGTGGATTGGTTTAGGAGAGCCGTTTTGCTCAGTTAATTTAGTTTAAGGACTTATGGCCACGATTGGGCTAAGTCCAGTTAAAAATGTCCAATATTTTATTTGCATTTGTTTTTTTATTTTTATTTGGGCTTTGCCCAGAAAAGATGCAGGGCATCAATTTGTTTTGGGCTCTGCCCTTTATAAATGATGCAAAGCATCAATTTCATTTGGGCTCTGCCCTTGTATAAAGAATGCAAATCATCAATTTATTTGGGCTCTGCCCATTTATTGCCTTGCAATTTATTTTGTCCTGTCAGGTCATTTTGATTTGGGCCTGGCCCTTTAAGTGATGCATTGCATTTGTGCAAAGCACTGTTAATTTGAGAATCTTTTAGATTCAAGAACCGATGGTTCATAAAAGAAGTGCAAGGCACTATTTGATTTAGATCTAAGAAAAAACAAGTTTTTTCTTGTTTTTCTTATCTCAGAGAACCAAAAGTTCATAAAAGTGCAAAGCACTATTAATTTAAGAACCTTTTAGGTTCAAGAACCGATGGTTCATAAAACAAGTGCAAGGCACTATTTGATTTAGATCTAAGAAAAAACAAGTTTTTTTTCTTGTTTTTCTTATCTCAGAGAACCAAAGGTTCATGAAAGTGCAAAGCACTATTAATTTAAGAACCTTTTAGGTTCAAGAACCGATGGTTCATAAAACAAGTGCAAGGCACTATTTTATTTATTTATTTATTTATTGTTGAAGATCCATGATCTTGTTCATAAGAGAATTCTCTTCTTTTAAAGGTTTTTACCTTTTTTTTATTCTTCAAGAGTTCTCAAGAGTTCTCTTCTCTCTTTTTTTTAGCAAGATCTTCCTCCTTTTGAAATGAGGTCTAGGGTCCTTTTTATAGTGCCCATAAATTAGTTAAAGTTTGTTAAAGAGATCATTCTCTGAGTGATTTGGGGAATTTTCCCCACCGTTGGATCTTTAATCTGAAGGGCTCTGTTTTACAGAAGAAATCTTCTTGTTTTAACAAAAACAGAAAAGATTTCCTTAAATCTTCATTCTGTTTTTTTTTGCGCAACTCCCCAGCGCGTGACACGTGTCGTGCAGCGCTTGCGCAACTGCGCAGACACGTGTCGCGCAACAAATTTTTTTTTATTTTTTTATTTTTTATTTTTTTTACTGCGCTGTTGCGCATTTTTTTTTTGAATTTTGCTCTGATGGAGTACGCTACCTTAGGCGTTGCGCTCCTTGCGCTACTGTGTCTGATTTTGACATGTGGCGCTCTGCGCTGCAGCGCAGAGGATCCGAAGCGTTATTTCTTTTATTTTCACTTTAATTTTCAAGACAGAGCTTTGCTCTGATTGGAGAAAAACAGAAGCATTGCTTCTTTTCCCACCTTGGAATTTGAACAGAGCTTTGCTCTGATTGGGGTAAACAGCCGACGCCAGTGATATGCTGTCTTACGAGTGGTCACGATGATTGACCGAGAGATGACCAGAGAAGTGCCAGAACGGGATCATCCCCGTTAGTACACCTGACAGGGCCGATGAGCCGATAGACCGAGAGATTGGTAATTCACAGTGAAGACCTTGACCCAGGAGTGGTCATTGTTACGCACACCAACAGGCCAGAGTTCATGATCATCGACGAGACGTCCCACTAGTGACCGCGACAGTTGGCCTGAGATTCTTAGAGGATGCGCTTGAGCGGTACTATTCCGCCATTATTGATTTCGATGTTTTGGGTGATTTATTCGCATGATTTGATTTTGATGATTGAGGATTTACGATCTTTGCACAGTGTTGCACTTGATATCGTTTTCGTGCTTTGGTTTCACATGTTTGTGATATTACGGTTTTAGACATTTGAGTTGATTTTGTGCGTATGCACGCACACGATTTGGTTCCTGCACTCTGTATAGTTTATATATGCTTGTAGTGCAGTGATACGTATTTTGTGCACTTAGATGCACTGGACTTCGATTTCGATTGTGATACTCGATATTTGTTTTGTGCACCTGATTTGATTTTGCGCATGTTCGGCGCTTGATATTGGATTTCATGATTTCGTGCATGATGGGTGCCCCTGGTTTTGGGTTTTCGCGCATGTTGAGCGCATGTATTGAGATGCGATTTTGGTGCACACCAGATGCACTAAATCGAGATTCTTCGTGCGTGTCAGACGCACCTGTCCTTGCTGTCAGGCACACACGTTGCCTATGACATATGTTGTGTGCACAACCG
The DNA here is from genome assembly GCA_030015575.1 of Agapanthus africanus. Classification (NCBI taxonomy): domain Eukaryota; kingdom Viridiplantae; phylum Streptophyta; class Magnoliopsida; order Asparagales; family Amaryllidaceae; genus Agapanthus; species Agapanthus africanus. The sequence continues at coordinate 121,129,967 of JASDDO010000031.1, forward strand.
ATGCACTTAGATGTTGTTTCTGTGCGCTTGTATGGCACGTATATGGATTTTGATTTCCGTGCGCACCAGACGCACGTAGTATTCATACGCGTATTTTGGGATTGATTTAACCTATAGAGCAGTACGTTTTTATGATATTTGCTATGTGTTTTCGTACTGGGAAGGACTAGCCAGAGGACAGTACCTGAATATATTTGGCATTCATTTCCTTCAGATATTTACATATATATATTCGATATTTACATGTATAGTTTCGAGTTATATCATATTGGTTTTGCTTTGGATTTGGCATTGATGTCTTCCCCATGACTCCGATGATTGCGGGATGCTTGACGGAGTTTTGATTTAAGTTATATGCTCATTTTTCATGCGCATGCGCTGCGCTACGATTTGTTTTATGTATTTCCAATTTCGGAGCCCCGACGACTTGATGGTTTTGGTTTAGATGTTTTAGTGTTTGGGGGGAGTTTTAATATAAATTTGGGGACCGAATTTCTTTAAGGGGGGAAGATTGTAACGTTTTGGAAATCGTTTCGGTGAAATTTCGGAAAATCGGTAAAATAAGGGGGTTTTCTGTAAAAAGTCAAAATGCAAATATCTTATTATAAAAATTAAATATACATATTCTAGCTATGTAATTGCTAGTATTTGATGTTTATTGAGCCACTGGTGAAATTTCAAATTTTCTGAAAAAAAAATATTTTATTATTATTTTAAGCCGTCACTAATACATTTAATTAGGGAAAATTATAAATTGGAATGAGTTGAAACAAATTTTGTGCATCATAAAACTTTAAATAAAATTTTATCATGTGGTTTTTGAAACGAAATCGTTTGCTAAAACGGTTTAGAAAATATCGAAGAAAAATGCTTTTTTTCGGTGAAATTAGTGTTAATGGGAATTGGGGTAATACATTTATCTTTTTGCCTAACCCATACACCCATAACTCACTCTCTCTCCCTCTCCCCATGTAGCCGTCCCCACCTTGACAGCCCTCCCTCTCTCTCTCTCTCTCCACTCACCTCTTGTTTGAAAAGAAAAGAAAAGAAAAGAAATGAAAATGAAAGAAAGTCAAAGGGGTGTAAATCTTGTCTTTTCTCCCCACTTTCTCCACCTCACTCTCTCTCCTCTCCCCCTCAATTTCCAGCCGACCCTTCCTCAACAGCAGCCCCCCCAATTTTATTCCCTCATTTCTCATCAAAAACTTCATCAATTTGCCCTAAAAATCAAGTTAAAACCTCAAAAATTCTCCAATCCAACTCTTACCCATTATTTCTTAGCCTATCTAGCATGGATCAAGGGAACAAGGTTTCAATTTGGGAGGCCATGGATGCTTGTGGATCTTCAAATGTTTTTGGGTATAATTCTAAACATTTTGCTTAATTTGTTACTTAATTTCTTAAAGCTAAATTACTTAAGTGTTAATTAGGCTTTAGTTGCAAGTTTTGAAATTCAAGATAAGAATTTGAATGCAAGTTAGGGTTTTGTGAAATTGGTGTATGGTTGTGTGATATATTTAGGCTCTTTTGTCATGTTAATACAAGATTAGTAGCTAGTTACTAATGGTTAGTTTAAAAATTGTGTTAATTATGCTAATTTGCTAACTAGGTTTTTGAAATTGGTTAAATAATTGGGATTAAAAATGTGATTAGGTTTTTCATGACTTCTTTAATATTATTAAGTGTGGTTTAATACTTTAGTTCATGAAAATCCAACCAAAATTTTGGTTTGTGCATTTTGCTATAAAATTGTTAAAATTTAGGTATTTTGTAAACTAGAATTTTAGGTTTTTTTGGAATTTAACGAGATTAAATCATGGGAATTGTTTTTATGACTTAATTAAGATATTTAGTGAATATTGTGGCCGCTAGATTCGTTTATACATCGAGTTTTGTACTAAAACGGCGAATTGTGCTTGCTAGATTTTCGGAAAAATGACTTTTTAAGTGAAATTGGGGTTTTTGTGAGTTTTAACCTATTTTATATTAAAATTAGTGTTCATGAATATGCAAATGAGTGTATTTGGGTTTTCTCGATGGTTTGGCGTTTGTACGCCGATGTCGAGGGTTTTTGGGTTGATTTGTGAAAGCAACCATAGATTTTGACCTATATGGGATTCGTGAGTAGTTTTGGTCATGAGTCGGATTTTAATGCGATACGGTGCATTATGATATATAAGTACCCCATGTGGACATCGAGACGACAAGCAAGCGCGTGGCGACGTCGGCACCGGCGAGCGAGGACCAGGTGAGTAGATTTATATCTACGGGGAGAAGTCGGGTGGATGGCGTATAGCACCCCCGCAGTTCGTGGTGATTTATACGAATACGTATACACACATAGTGATTCGTATTGTTTGATGTCATCGATGTTATAGATGGATTTAGGGTGTGATCGGATTAGTTAGTGTTGCGAGACCCTAGAGTAGAGATTACCCCACATTTACACGCATACCATACTTGCATACATTACTTTCTTGTGCGCCGATTGGGGTGTGTATATATGTATATATGCGTGGGTATGGGACTATGCATATGTACATTCATATACACATGCATGGATAATGAGGATAGTACTTGGGATTTAAGATGAGTCGATGAGATTTGATTTGAGGCCGTGAGATCGGTGATATAGCAGAGTTCGTATTTGAGATACGACATGACGTTGTAACGGGTCTTGACGTAGTATTTCACATACGTGCATGCATACTTAGGCGGTATCAGTATTGTACTAGACGTAGATCAGTACCCCGATCATGATATTTGATAAAGAGGATACCAGGTGAATAGTATGATGAATGTGATATTGACCCGTACCCAGATTTGGGCTGCCGTACGACGGATTTACGTACGAGCTATATTGATGTTTGATCCGCACTCTTGATTTGGGATGCCTGATTATAGATAGGGTATCGAATATGATATTATTGAGGCGGGATCACCGATTATACGTATACAGGTATGTATATGTATCGACTCAGATGATAGACGGTTTCCTTACCTGTAGTTCAGCCGTATAGTTTAGTGTAGTTGTTAGATTAGATTAGACTCCTACCTATTTCAAAACTAGCGGATCGTGGTTATTTTAAAAGATAGGTCAAGGGATCTACGGATATTTCAAAAGACGTATCCTTTCTTAAAAAAAACCACCGTAGCCCCTATTTTCAAAACCCCGCGATTCGTGTTATTTCAAATGGCACCATTGTTTAATATTTAGCTCCCGCTCATTTTGTTTGCCCGCTCCGCATCGCATACTTACATTGTTATTTCATATTGCATTGTTGATATTATGTTGTTAGGACACCAGCACCATTACCGATGATGCGTATGTACCACGTACACTTACTTGCCGGCTCACACACATCTTCTTCGGTAATTGCCATGTCACGCACACCCTAGAAAATATTATTGCTTATCTTCGCTTGATAGCTAGTAGTTTGACATGATATTAGTGTACTTACCTTATATGCCAGCTTAGATATTGTAGTTATTACTGTCGCTTCATGCATACCGTTATTCATTGTTATACCGCATTCATGGATTCTCATGCATATATTCACTTTTTACGTGCTATTGAGGTTTTGGATTCGGATTTCCATGAGATTTTCTGGATTTGGGGAAAACCGCAAAACATATACAAACTTCTTCTTTCTCTTTTTAAATGAAAAGCGCGGTTTTTCCCATGATATATGAGTCGTCCACCATGAGTTTGCTGATGGATTTCGAGACCCGATTCGAAGAGTTGGATGAACCGTTTCGGGTACATGGTGGACCCGGTAAGGTACCCCGGGGCAAGAAGCGCGTGATGATGACGATGTGAGCCTGGCAGGGGAGCGCTACCTACCGGTGATATTATCCGACGCGTCGGATATCCGGAGGATACCGTCGTGGTCTTGAGATGGATGGTAGGGGCCGGTCTGGACTGACGGCGCCCTAGATATTGTGATTGAGACATTGAGATTTCGAGATATGGAGGTACAGAGACTGTGATACAGAGATATCGAGATATTGGGATTACGTTTTGTGCCGATGCTAGGCACTGTGTTATGCTGATTTCATTACGATACCTCATTTTAAAAATACAAAGGAAATCTCACTAAATTATGAAAACAGTTTCTTCATTTATATGTATTCTGTTTTCATGCATTCATACCTCATTCATATTATATATTGCTACCTGAGGCACTGACACGGGCACATGAGATTACACTCGGGTTAGATATTTACCCTAGCCTTTGTTATAGGCTGCATGTTATACATATTTGACGATATATATTGATCGTATGATCTAGGATTGCGTCATACATGCGATTCCTATTCGTAGATGTTTTTCTATTCACGAGTTGTCAACTCACCCCCGTTGTGCCCCAGTTTCTTGCAGGTTTGCCGTACAGGTTTCATTACGGCTTTGCGGGCATAGTTTCCTTCGGGTGATTTGCTAGTAGGTGGGTTTACTTGTATCGTACCCCCATTATATATCTTGTATATCATTATTCTGTTGTATCTAGAAGTTCCATCAACCAAACATGTACTTATTTGAGATAGAGACCAGTGATGTTTATTCTTTCGACCTTAGAGTCGCGCGTTGTATTTCTGTGGAATTCTTGTTGTTTTGCGTTTCCTTTTGAGTTTTGATCCTCGCCCTTGGCGTTGTATATTATATTGCTTGTGTGGTTGTGACCGTCGATTGACGAAGAGCTAGCTTCCGCTTGGGGATGCCTTTTTTTGATTTCGTATACTATTCATGTTGTATCCCGTTTGGGGGCCAGTATTTACAAAGGAGACTCTGCCGAAATTTTCAGGAAATTTTTCATGTTTCTTTAAAACCGCATAATTCGGCTTATACTATTAAAAATACTTGTTTTAAATTGGTTTTCCTTCACTCTACTACTTTTCTTGGTTTGGATTTCTGGGTTTTCGGTTTACTTAGATTACGTACGCCTCGAGACGTTCGTAGTTTAAGTGCCGGTCATGTTCCGTACTTTCGGGACGTGACAAAGTTGGTATCAGAGCGTTAGGTTTTACCTTCGGAGCGTAGGATGACCCTTGGTTGATGGAATAGGTGACTAAAGTAGAGTGACGTAACGTGGGTATGTTCCGCGGCATACTTACGACACGCCACTCCACTTAAGGAGCCTTAGGATGTACATTTCTTTGCTCAGTATTATATTCATTCTGATTTAGCCTCATCAGTACCAGTTATGGTTTTGCTGCCACGATTACGGGCAGGGAGAGCTACAGCTAGAGTTGCGGTCAGCACGAGCTCGTCACGAACGAGGACTGACCAGGGCGAAATTCCGGCGACACACGATTGCAGAGATGTGTCTTTTTACTGTGTTTCCGCGCCACAAGCGTTTGGCGGATCGCCTTTATGAGGTTACTCGGACATGTCGATTTGCACTAGAGGATAGAGCCGCTGATAGAGGCCAGCCAGATTTTGATGACCGTTGGTGTGTTGCTTATTCATGATGGTCAAGGCACCGTTCAGCGTGCAGACGAGCGAGACAGTTATTGCTGCAAACGACGAGATATTGCCCAGATGCTGGAGTTAGTGCAGAATAAGTTATACTAAGAGATGATAGAAGGTCGCTAGTCATCGAGGATGAATGACTAGGACATGTGGATCGTTCGCCTACCCTGATGCGAGGTCATTAGATAGATTGATTCCAGCTAGAGACGACTTCACGCGGAGACGTTGGGAGTCGACAGAGACGATCGAATGTCAGAAACCTATTATTCAAGTTTAAAGTAGTCGGAAAGACATGCAGGCAATTCTATGGTCCCTCTAGAAGAATGAAACCTTAACTCGACTTAATGACCGTGTGAAAGCCTTTGAACCTTCGGGTTTGCGGCAGTTCTACGGCGCCATTAGTGAGGCTTGGGTTTGCCCTTCTACGGCTGGACCACCGATGCTGTGGTATGTACTCGATACTATTAAACTGTGCCCAAGATGTTGAGCTCTTGGGGGATTATGAGGTTTTGACGACTCGATCGGATGGCTCGACTTAATTCGGATGCTAGGTGGTGAGATGCATTTCTTGGGAGACTTCCGATACGAGGATAGCCGTTGGAGCTCAGTCCATGCAGCCGCGACGAGACGAGTCCAAAGCAGACGACATTAGAGAAAAGTGAAGTAAGAGGTTCGTACCAGATCTAGATGTGATGACATTCCCCTCCGCCGACATCAGAGATGCGATGCGCATGCCAAGGCAGAGTACTGGATATACCTTCCAGAAGGAGTCGCGATGAGTATGCAGTCGTTCCAGAGCAAGATGCAGATATAGGAAAGGACGATGACTTCCGGACAGTTGGCAGAGACGAGACATGGAATGGACCGTGAGCAGGGTTCCTTCTAGGACACTGCTGCAATGATACTTGCACCCAGGATCAGATGTGTCACGTACATTCAGAGAGCCAGAGGCCGATGTTCCCCTCCGAAAGGCGGTGCACAAGACTGCGATGTCCTGGCACTGAGATTCGGGGCAGATGCTATTTGGTTTTATCCGTCTACCTCTCCGAAGATGCCAAGTTGATTTATGGCACCGTGTATCGGAGGTTTAGACGGATGCGGCCGATGTAGCAGACTTCGTCAGATTCCCCCTCGCTTGAGGGGGTTTTTGATTGTGGGGACGCTCTTCCCTGCAGGCGCAAGCCCCTGCAGTTAATTACGCTACCGCATCGCGGTAACAACTTTCTCCTTCTTCAGAATTTCACTTCGTGTCGTGTGTGTTTTTTTTGTTTGTGGTTGCCCGTGGATTGTATACGGAGACTGAGTAATACCGTCGCCCGTAGGACGTAGATTAGTCCAAATCCGTATTTACTTAGATTTGGGTTTGGTGTTTATAGTTTAAGGATGCATTAGTCGCGTTGCGGCTAAGATCAACTTAAACGTTCGTTAAGGATACGATAGTCCTGTTTGAGACTAAGATCAACTTAACGTGATCGTTTAGATCCGACAAAAGAGCGTTTGGGCTCTATTGTTCCAGTTTGGGAGATTCATAGTCCAATTTGGGACTAAAGTCTGTTTGGAGGATACGTTAGCCATTTTTGAGGCTAAGATCGACTCAAACGTTTGTTAAGGATACGTTAGTCCAGTTTGAGACTAAGATCAACTTAACGGGATCGTTTAGATCCGACAAAAGAGCATTTGGGCTCTATTGTTCCAGTTTAGGGACATAGTGGTCCATAGCATTTATGGCCGTCGGGACCCATCACCTCTCTGACGTCGTTGAAGAATTACAACGATAGGTGTCAGAGGAGTTCAGAGATGTACCCTTGAACCAGAGTTGATTTGGGGTTTTATCATTCATTTAAATGTCTAAGGATGCGTTAGCCGTGTTTGGGGCTAAGATCAACTTAAACGGGACCGTTTAGATCCGGCAAAAGAGCATTTGGAGGCTCTATTGTTCCAGTTTAGGGACGTAGTGGTCCACTTTCCAGTTTAGGGACGTGGTGGTCCATCGCCAGTTTAGGGACGTGGTGGTCCATATTCCAGTTTAGGGACGTCTCGGTCCAATATTAGTTTAGGGACGTCTCGGTCCAATATTAGTTTAAGGACGTTTCGGTCCACGAGTTTAAGGACCCCGCAGTCCATATGGGTGTGTGGTCGTTGGGACCCGTCACCTCTTTGACGTCGTTGAGGAATTACAACGATGGATATCAAAGGAGTTCGGAGATGTACCCTTGAACCGGATGTGGATTGGTTTAGGAGAGCCGTTTTGCTCAGTTAATTTAGTTTAAGGACTTATGGCCACGATTGGGCTAAGTCCAGTTAAAAATGTCCAATATTTTATTTGCATTTGTTTTTTTATTTTTATTTGGGCTTTGCCCAGAAAAGATGCAGGGCATCAATTTGTTTTGGGCTCTGCCCTTTATAAATGATGCAAAGCATCAATTTCATTTGGGCTCTGCCCTTGTATAAAGAATGCAAATCATCAATTTATTTGGGCTCTGCCCATTTATTGCCTTGCAATTTATTTTGTCCTGTCAGGTCATTTTGATTTGGGCCTGGCCCTTTAAGTGATGCATTGCATTTGTGCAAAGCACTGTTAATTTGAGAATCTTTTAGATTCAAGAACCGATGGTTCATAAAAGAAGTGCAAGGCACTATTTGATTTAGATCTAAGAAAAAACAAGTTTTTTCTTGTTTTTCTTATCTCAGAGAACCAAAAGTTCATAAAAGTGCAAAGCACTATTAATTTAAGAACCTTTTAGGTTCAAGAACCGATGGTTCATAAAACAAGTGCAAGGCACTATTTGATTTAGATCTAAGAAAAAACAAGTTTTTTTTCTTGTTTTTCTTATCTCAGAGAACCAAAGGTTCATGAAAGTGCAAAGCACTATTAATTTAAGAACCTTTTAGGTTCAAGAACCGATGGTTCATAAAACAAGTGCAAGGCACTATTTTATTTATTTATTTATTTATTGTTGAAGATCCATGATCTTGTTCATAAGAGAATTCTCTTCTTTTAAAGGTTTTTACCTTTTTTTTATTCTTCAAGAGTTCTCAAGAGTTCTCTTCTCTCTTTTTTTTAGCAAGATCTTCCTCCTTTTGAAATGAGGTCTAGGGTCCTTTTTATAGTGCCCATAAATTAGTTAAAGTTTGTTAAAGAGATCATTCTCTGAGTGATTTGGGGAATTTTCCCCACCGTTGGATCTTTAATCTGAAGGGCTCTGTTTTACAGAAGAAATCTTCTTGTTTTAACAAAAACAGAAAAGATTTCCTTAAATCTTCATTCTGTTTTTTTTTTGCGCAACTCCCCAGCGCGTGACACGTGTCGTGCAGCGCTTGCGCAACTGCGCAGACACGTGTCGCGCAACAAATTTTTTTTTATTTTTTTATTTTTTATTTTTTTTACTGCGCTGTTGCGCATTTTTTTTTTGAATTTTGCTCTGATGGAGTACGCTACCTTAGGCGTTGCGCTCCTTGCGCTACTGTGTCTGATTTTGACATGTGGCGCTCTGCGCTGCAGCGCAGAGGATCCGAAGCGTTATTTCTTTTATTTTCACTTTAATTTTCAAGACAGAGCTTTGCTCTGATTGGAGAAAAACAGAAGCATTGCTTCTTTTCCCACCTTGGAATTTGAACAGAGCTTTGCTCTGATTGGGGTAAACAGCCGACGCCAGTGATATGCTGTCTTACGAGTGGTCACGATGATTGACCGAGAGATGACCAGAGAAGTGCCAGAACGGGATCATCCCCGTTAGTACACCTGACAGGGCCGATGAGCCGATAGACCGAGAGATTGGTAATTCACAGTGAAGACCTTGACCCAGGAGTGGTCATTGTTACGCACACCAACAGGCCAGAGTTCATGATCATCGACGAGACGTCCCACTAGTGACCGCGACAGTTGGCCTGAGATTCTTAGAGGATGCGCTTGAGCGGTACTATTCCGCCATTATTGATTTCGATGTTTTGGGTGATTTATTCGCATGATTTGATTTTGATGATTGAGGATTTACGATCTTTGCACAGTGTTGCACTTGATATCGTTTTCGTGCTTTGGTTTCACATGTTTGTGATATTACGGTTTTAGACATTTGAGTTGATTTTGTGCGTATGCACGCACACGATTTGGTTCCTGCACTCTGTATAGTTTATATATGCTTGTAGTGCAGTGATACGTATTTTGTGCACTTAGATGCACTGGACTTCGATTTCGATTGTGATACTCGATATTTGTTTTGTGCACCTGATTTGATTTTGCGCATGTTCGGCGCTTGATATTGGATTTCATGATTTCGTGCATGATGGGTGCCCCTGGTTTTGGGTTTTCGCGCATGTTGAGCGCATGTATTGAGATGCGATTTTGGTGCACACCAGATGCACTAAATCGAGATTCTTCGTGCGTGTCAGACGCACCTGTCCTTGCTGTCAGGCACACACGTTGCCTATGACATATGTTGTGTGCACAACCGATGCACTTAGATGTTGTTTCTGTGCGCTTGTATGGCACGTATATGGATTTTGATTTCCGTGCGCACCAGACGCACGTAGTATTCATACGCGTATTTTGGGATTGATTTAACCTATAGAGCAGTACGTTTTTATGATATTTGCTATGTGTTTTCGTACTGGGAAGGACTAGCCAGAGGACAGTACCTGAATATATTTGGCATTCATTTCCTTCAGATATTTACATATATATATTCGATATTTACATGTATAGTTTCGAGTTATATCATATTGGTTTTGCTTTGGATTTGGCATTGATGTCTTCCCCATGACTCCGATGATTGCGGGATGCTTGACGGAGTTTTGATTTAAGTTATATGCTCATTTTTCATGCGCATGCGCTGCGCTACGATTTGTTTTATGTATTTCCAATTTCGGAGCCCCGACGACTTGATGGTTTTGGTTTAGATGTTTTAGTGTTTGGGGGGAGTTTTAATATAAATTTGGGGACCGAATTTCTTTAAGGGGGGAAGATTGTAACGTTTTGGAAATCGTTTCGGTGAAATTTCGGAAAATCGGTAAAATAAGGGGGTTTTCTGTAAAAAGTCAAAATGCAAATATCTTATTATAAAAATTAAATATACATATTCTAGCTATGTAATTGCTAGTATTTGATGTTTATTGAGCCACTGGTGAAATTTCAAATTTTCTGAAAAAAAAATATTTTATTATTATTTTAAGCCGTCACTAATACATTTAATTAGGGAAAATTATAAATTGGAATGAGTTGAAACAAATTTTGTGCATCATAAAACTTTAAATAAAATTTTATCATGTGGTTTTTGAAACGAAATCGTTTGCTAAAACGGTTTAGAAAATATCGAAGAAAAATGATTTTTTTCGGTGAAATTAGTGTTAATGGGAATTGGGGTAATACATTTATCTTTTTGCCTAACCCATACACCCATAACTCACTCTCTCTCCCTCTCCCCATGTAGCCGTCCCCACCTTGACAGCCCTCCCTCTCTCTCTCTCTCTCCACTCACCTCTTGTTTGAAAAGAAAAGAAAAGAAAAGAAATGAAAATGAAAGAAAGTCAAAGGGGTGTAAATCTTGTCTTTTCTCCCCACTTGCTCCACCTCACTCTCTCTCCTCTCCCCCTCAATTTCCAGCCGACCCTTCCTCAACAGCCCCCCCAATTTTATTCCCTCATTTCTCATCAAAAACTTCATCAATTTGCCCTAAAAATCAAGTTAAAACCTCAAAAATTCTCCAATCCAACTCTTACCCATTATTTCTTAGCCTATCTAGCATGGATCAAGGGAACAAGGTTTCAATTTGGGAGGCCATGGGTGCTTGTGGATCTTCAAATGTTTTTGGGTATAATTCTAAACATTTTGCTTAATTTGTTACTTAATTTCTTAAAGCTAAATTACTTAAGTGTTAATTAGGCTTTAGTTGCAAGTTTTGAAATTCAAGATAAGAATTTGAATGCAAGTTAGGGTTTTGTGAAATTGGTGTATGGTTGTGTGATATATTTAGGCTCTTTTGTCATGTTAATACAAGATTAGTAGCTAGTTGCTAATGGTTAGTTTAAAAATTGTGTTAATTATGCTAATTTGCTAACTAGGTTTTTGAAATTGGTTAAATAATTGGGATTAAAAATGTGATTAGGTTTTTCATGACTTCTTTAATATTATTAAGTGTGGTTTAATACTTTAGTTCATGAAATCCAACCAAAATTTTGGTTTGTGCATTTTGCTATAAAATTGTTAAAATTTAGGTATTTTGTAAACTAGAATTTTAGGTTTTTTTGGAATTTAACGAGATTAAATCATGGGAATTGTTTTTATGACTTAATTAAGATATTTAGTGAATATTGTGGCCGCTAGATTCGTTTATACATCGAGTTTTGTACTAAAACGGCGAATTGTGCTTGCTAGATTTTCGGAAAAATGACTTTTTAAGTGAAATTGGGGTTTTTGTGAGTTTTAACCTATTTTATATTAAAATTAGTGTTCATGAATATGCAAATGAGTGTATTTGGGTTTTCTCGATGGTTTGGCGTTTGTACGCCGACGTCGAGGGTTTTTGGGTTGATTTGTGAAAGCAACCATAGGTTTTGACCTATGTGGGATTCGTGAGTAGTTTTGGTCATGAGTCGGATTTTAATGCGATACGGTGCATTATGATATGTAGGTAACCCATGTGGACATCGAGACGACAAGCAAGCGCGTGGCGACGTCGGCACCGGCGAGCGAGGACCAGGTGAGTAGATTTATATCTACGGGGAGAAGTCGGGTGGATGGCATATAGCACCCCCGCAGTTCGTGGTGATGTATACGAATACGTATACACACATAGTGATTCGTATTGTTTGATGTTATCGATGTTATAGATGGATTTAGGGTGTGATCGGATTAGTTAGTGTTGCGAGACCCTAGAGTAGAGATTACCCCACATTTACACGCATACCATACTTGCATACATTACTTTCTTGTGCGCCGATTGGGGTGTGTATATATGTATATATGCGTGGGTATGGGACTATGCATATGTACATTCATATACACATGCATGGATAATGAGGATAGTACTTGTGATTTAAGATGAGTCGATGAGATTTGATTTGAGGCCGTGAGATCGGTGATATAGCAGAGTTCGTATTTGAGATACGACATGACGTTGTAACGGGTCTTGACGTAGTGTTTCACATACGTGCATGCATACTTAGGCGGTATCAGTATTGTACTAGACGTAGATCAGTACCCCGATCATGATATTTGATAAAGAGGATACCAGGTGAATAGTATGATGAATGTGATATTGACCCGTACCCAGATTTGGGCTGCCGTACGACGGATTTACGTACAAGCTATATTGATGTTTGATCCGCACTCTTGATTTGGGATGCCTGATTATAGATAGGGTATCGAATATGATATTATTGAGGCGGGATCACCGACTATACGTATACAGGTATGTATATGTATCGACTCAGATGATAGGCGGTTTCCTTACCTGTAGTTCAGCCGTATAGTTTAGTGTAGTTGTTAGATTAGATTAGACTCCTACCTATTTCAAAACTAGCGGATCGTGGTTATTTTAAAAGATAGGTCAAGGGATCTACGGATATTTCAAAAGACGTATCCTTTCTTAAAAAAAACCACCGTAGCCCCTATTTTCAAAACCCCGCGATTCGTGTTATTTCAAATGGCACCATTGTTTAATATTTAGCTCCCGCTCATTTTGTTTTCCCGCTCCGCATCGCATACTTACATTGTTATTTCATATTTCATTGTTGATATTATGTTGTTAGGACACCAGCACCATTACCGATGATGCGTATGTACCACGTACACTTACTTGCCGGCTCACACACATCTTCATCGGTAATTGCCATGTCACGCACACCCTAGAAAATATTATTGCTTATCTTCGCTTGATAGCTAGTAGTTTGACATGATATTAGTGTACTTACCTTATATGCCAGCTTAGATATTGTAGTTATTACTGTCGCTTCATGTATACCGTTATTCATTGTTATGCCGCATTCATGGATTCTCATGCATATATTCACTTTTTACGTGCTATTGAGGTTTTGGATTCGGATTTCCATGAGATTTTCTGGATTTGGGGAAAACCGCAAAACATATACAAACTTCTTCTTTCTCTTTTTAAATGAAAAGCGCGGTTTTTCCCATGATGTATGAGTCGTCCACCATGAGTTTGCTGATGGATTTCGAGACCCGATTCGAGGAGTTGGATGAACCATTTCGGGTACATGGTGGACCCGGTAAGGTACCCCGGGGAAAGAAGCGCGTGATGATGACGATGTGAGCCTGGCAGGGGAGCGCTACCCACCGGTGATATTACCCGACGCATCGGATATCCGGAGGATACCGTCGTGGTCTTGAGATGGATGGTAGGGGCCGGTCTGGACTGACGACGCCCTAGATATTGTGATTGAGACATTGAGATTTCGAGATATGGAGGTACAGAGACTGTGATACAGAGATATTGGGATTACGTTTTGTGCCGATGCTAGGCACTGTGTTATGCTGATTTCATTACGATACCTCATTTTAAAAATACAAAGGAAATCTCACTAAATTATGAAAACAGTTTTTTCATTTATATGTATTCTGTTTTCATGCATTCATACCTCATTCATATGATATATTGCTACCTGAGGCACTGACACGGGCACATGAGATTACACTCGGGTTAGATATTTACTTTAGCCTTTGTTATAGGCTGCATGTTATACATATTTGAGGATATATATTGATCGTATGACCTAGGATTGCGTCATACATGCGATTCCTATTCGTAGATGTTTTTCTATTCACGAGTTGGCAACTCACCCCCGTTGTGCCCCAGTTTCTTGCAGGTTTGCCGTACAGGTTTCATTACGGCTTTGCGGGCATAGTTTTCTTCGGGTGATTTGCTAGTAGGTGGGTTTACTTGTATCGTACCCCCATTATATATCTTGTATATCATTATTCTGTTATATCTAGAAGTTCCATCAACCAAACATGTACTTATTTGAGATAGAGACCAGTGATGTTTATTCTTTCGACCTTAGAGTCGCGCGTTGTATTTCTGTGGAATTCTTGTTGTTTTGCGTTTCCTTTTGAGTTTTGATCCTCGCCCTTGGCGTTGTATATTATATTGCTTGTGTGGTTGTGACCGTCGATTGACAAAGAGCTAGCTCCCGCTTGGGGATGCCTTTTTTTGATTTCGTATACTATTCATGTTGTATCCCGTTTGGGGGCCAGTATTTACAAAGGAGACTCTGCTGAAATTTTCAGGAAATTTTTCATGTTTCTTTAAAACCGCATAATTCGGCTTATACTATTAAATATACTTGTTTTAAATTGGTTTTCCTTCACTCTACTACTTTTCTTGGTTTGGATTTCTGGGTTTTCGGTTTACTTAGATTACGTACGCCTCGAGACGTTCATAGTTTAAGTGCCGGTCATGTTCCGTACTTTCGGGACGTGACATTTTGAAAAAAAAATGATGCAACACAACAAATGCAACACACAAAACCCTAATATCTAGTGGTCACCTAGGTCAAATCTCTAGACCGCTCCTAACTGCCAAAAGACAAGTCGCAGGATAGAATCCTCCACTGCCTCTTTGTCCCCCTATGGCCAGGTAAGTGCCAGGTAAGTGGGAAGGTACTCCACTACGTAAGTAGTGGGCCTAATTAATAACCACTAGCCTTCGACACACTTGTCTTAGACACCACAAGAAAACGCGGATAAGCAATGAATTACCCACGGCCTTCTTCTGTCCTAAGTGAGCGCGACGGTCCTTAGAGTCATCTCTAGATTTCTTTTAATTAATGAGGGTAAATGCGGATGCAAGTTTGTGATTTTCGGGGCTTAGGAAGGGTAATGAACTCCCCACCTAATCTGGATTTGGCCGTGCCCCTTAATTTCCGTATTAATATGCAAACAACCACAAAAATCAAAAACACGCACAATTTATTTTGCTTTTTGCGGCGCTGCGATTTATTTGCAAAGAAACCTGCACAAAATGTTAATTGGAGTAGATGAGGAAGTAGATAAGAAAGTCAAGAGAGTTACAAAATTTTTTTTGAACAGTGATTCCACTGTAGCACCGCGGTTCCGCTGCAGGAGTCGCCTAATGCCGCGGTTCCGCGGTGGAAATATCAGATCACTGCACGAAATTTTGAGGCTCTGTTTCTGATCACCTTCTAAGCTCTCTGGAATGATCAGAAATTTTTTTCCACAGCTCCAATGATTCCATATTTTCTCGCAACAAATCACAATAACACGTTTAGGGTTTGTGCGAATTTAGATCTAAAAATATAGATGGAATAAACTTTTCAACTCAAATTTCAAAATACGAACAATTAGCGCACTATCCCCGGCAACGGCGCCATTTGATTGTAAAAGAATTCTTGTTTGTGTAATTGGAAATTGTAAAGAAATCACAACCAAAAATTATTTGACCGCAATCAACTACGGTGTCGGATGTAGATTGTAAGTGAGTGCGGATCGTCCACAGGGACAGTGTAATAGTTCGTCTTTTGAATTAGAGGAATTGAAACTTTAAGGAAAAGACAACAAAACAATTCATGATTTATATTTGAAGTTCAAGAATTAGAAAATCTAGATCTAATAACAAGAAAAAGATAGAATCAAGAATCGATAGTTTGATGATTTTTCCAACCAAATATCAAGAATCGAAATGAGGCTCGTAGGAATCGATCGGATCTATAGACGTGATGCAATCTCAAGATGACGTATTCTCATCCTTCGATGGATTGATACTAGATCGATGATGATCGACGAGAATTAGGGATTTCTAGTGAAACTAGGATTTCGCTTTTTATCCCTTATTCTTTCGACGATATCATTCACATTCTAGCCTCTAGTAAATTCAAGAAACGATCGTAGATCCCTAATTTCGAGCGATCACAATCAAGAAAGCATCGCAACGAAACTAGGTCATCGGTTCTTGAACTTGCTAGGGTTTACAAAACCCGTAGGACTTAAGAATCGTTTTAAGATTTGTTACATCATCATTCTATTGATCGTCTCGACTCCTCGACGAGCGGAGTTTTACTCAAACATCATCACAAGAACTACAACTAGAAATTGAGATCGAATCATGATGCAAGAAATTAAAGAAAGCAAGATTAAAGAATTTCACCTTTTATTTATATCAACAATTTCATTACATTCGCTCAAGAACTACAAGAGGAAGAACTCGATCGTCGATTTGGCTTCGCTCGGCTCCGTGAGTCGCGGATCGGCTTGGATCACTTGCTTGATTGGAGATCAGCTCCGCTCCTAAATTGTTGAAGGGCTTCTTGCTTGATTGGTACTCAAGATCTTGAATTTGGAGTGGAATTAGGGTTAGGGTTTCGCACAAGCCTTATCACTAGACTTGTGGAAGAAGATGAAGAGAGTAGAGGTAAAGAATGAACTAATGAAGAACTAGCTAACTAAAGATTATTGATGAACAACACCAACCCTTAGATCTAGGTTCCTATTTATAGCCATCTAAACCCTAGATCTAGGATTTCAAATTTGAATTTCCCTCCAAAAGTTTGTTGAGGAGATTTGAATTTCCCTCCAAAAGTTAGTTAGAGGAGAAGCTTCTAGATGTGATTAGTTAGGAGGGAGCTTCTAGAAGAGATTAGTTAGGAGCTTAATTAGGATTAGCTTAATTTAATGATCTTTGCTGATCTGGAAGAAGCTTCGAGATAATTCTGGAATTTGAAGCATGTGAAATGAATGTGGGCTTCGAGAGATGAATTGTGCACTGAAAAATATGTGCTGATGTGTCCAAACCGCCGCGGAACCGCGGCGCAAGCCGGCTCCCGCCGCGGTTCCGCGGCGCTTTTGAAGCTTTAGGGCTTGAAAACTCTGGTGCTGATTTGGGCTGACTTGTGGGCCTTTCTTTGATATGTTGATTTTTATATTTCCTTTTGAATTGCTACCAGATCTGAAATCATTGAGTTGGCGTATTTTTGATCAGCTCTTTTGGCTTTGCTCCTGCAATTTCCTGCACAAATCTCGACACAAGTGTTGCGCAATACAGGGTTGATGCGATGCCATGAAATGCAGTCAATTTCCTTTATAGTGCCGGTTTTAGAGTCTAACACATGCAATCTGATATTTAACGACTGATTTGCTAATATGTGCTAAATGAATACCGAACACTTCTAGATGAGTGCAAAAGATAGGGAAATTGCCGTGTTAAAAATGCATTATTTTCGACTGATCAGTAGGGTTGCTTGCCGCTCTCGTAGGGGTCTAGGGGTGTGGGTTTGGCTATTCATCGTGACCGTAGAATCCGTGTTTTATAGAGGCTCAAAATAAAACACGGACCTCCTAGTATATCCATTATTTCATATATTTCTTCTTCTGCGATATCTGTGATGTGATGATTTGATATGTTGAGATAGATACTGTATATAGTATATGTGATATATTATATAGACGTTACTTATGTTTTACACCCGCGCTAGCCCTGCCCCGCTCGGCCGTTAGTTACCTAACCTAACGGTGCATGACGGGACATCGAGGCGAATGCGGATGGCATAAGTGTACGTCGTATTTATCTGTGATGTTTAGGCGACTTAAATGACAGGACTTCATTAATGTGATTAATGAAAGAAAAGAAACCTAAAAGATGTTGTAGAATTAAATTTTCAAAAAGGGTAGCTACAGTTTTTGCTTTGCATAGTGATATATATGATATATCCCGCACCTTATTCGATGAGGAAAGAGCCGAGATCCCTTCACCGGGAATGACCTCTTTAGCAAAACTGGTAGATGCTACAACACTCGGTTTGTCTTTTGATTGCTTTTGGAGTTTTGCTTTGCATAGTGATATATATGTAGGGTTGCTAGGCACGCGCACAAGGGTCTACGAGGCATCAACCATGCCCGATTAAAAAATTAGCCGTGCCGAACAACCCGAATACGGATCTTTAAACTAGAGATTAGGCGAAAACAAACATGCTAAACATTTTAACACTAAGTGAGAGAGATTACAACCTTTGTAGATCCGGTCCTTCACTTCATATGCTCCGTGTTGTGGTCCCTTCGCTGCGATCATCGGGTTCCAGACTCTCGAGAGGTTCCACGAAGAGAAAGATGCAACCTTTGCTTCCGATCTTCGATACAAAGATGATCTACCTTGAAGTTTCGTTAACACAAGCTAACACTCATGAAATGATGTGAACACCCTCATCTAAATGGCAAGGGAAGATGAGGATGATGAAGTAGGATTTTTGCTCTCTTTATTTATCTTTTTCTCACATTTATTCATCACTTGGAAAAAATCTAGAAAGGTTTTTCATGAAAGAATGAAGGAAGAAGAAGATGAATAATATTATTAGAATATCCTTTTGTGATGAATAGAAAGAATTAATATGATAAATAATGCAACCATGGTCAAGCAAACTCATGTAGAGAATTAACTAGGGTTAGGGTTTGGGTTAGGTTAAAGATGAGTGACACACAAATATCTTTATCATGACAAAATGAAAAGCTTCTAGAATCAACTAGAATACTTAACCCTAATCCAAACCCAAATCATGTTTAAACTCCACAAAACATGTTGCATTAGTTATCATATCATGTTACAATATTATATATCACATATATAATATTTATTGTAACCAAAATAAAATAATACAATTAACATATATCGCATATATATCAATGTCTTACCCGAGTGAGAAAAAGAATCTTTTAGTGAGCAAATATTAGATAATGTAATTTAATATATCATATATATTATTATACATTAAATTATCGAATCAACACTTGATCCGACAATCCGGCTATATCGCATATAACCGACTAATATTTATCCGTACCGATTCATCGAATCAACACTTGATCCGATGACCCGGCTGATCTCAAATATCGCGAGAATAGAATACTGTAAGTGCACGGCGGCGCCCCGGCCGTCAATCCGACGCCGGAATGCGGAAGCGGTGATAAACTTTAATTTTGCGAACTTAGCAAACCGGCACCACCGCGCACTAAACACCCGGATCGTGCCATTAAACTAGATCTAGCTAACTACAAGACGGGTTAGAGATATACCGAGTGATCCGAGTCCTCCGGTCTTCTCGTCATCGTCCCGATCTCCCGCGGAAAGTCCTGTCTCCATGTCGTTGCCTCCTCGCCGGAAGGGCACCACATCGCCTGCATCTTTTACGGGCTCCCACCTCAATACCGAGGCAACTCGGGCGCGAAGTTGGCTGGCCGACGCGTCCAAGATTTGCTGTAGAATGTAGTGTAGAGGCTATGTCTCATATGGGGGTTTTGTTGCCATGGAGGATGGAGGAAGAGTTTAAGGAAAATTGGTGCTTTCAATTTTCTAGCAAGAATGTGAGATGAAGAATAATGCCACATGAAAAATGAAACTCTCTCCTTCTCTTCTCTCAAGTGTGGCCTCTCTCATCAAGTGAGAATGGTGGAGGAATGAATATATGAAAACATCACAAGAAGGGAGGTGAGTGTAGGAGAAGAGAATGGGTGACCACATCCAAAACATCATAATAACAATCTCACATCAACTCCAAATCAACTCTAATCACCATTAATGCAAATCAAGTGATGTAAAGAGAATCAAATGATGGTTGAAAAGAAAAGATGCCATCATAATCAATACATTTGCAAGAAACCCCTCCACAATGTGTTATTTGCAAACTTGCAAATAACCCCCTCCATCGGAAAAGTCTGGCCGGGAACGAACAAAGGAAAACCGGCCGGAACGGAATGCAAACTGGCAACTCCAGAAAACTGGTCCCGTAATAAATTACAGGAAAACCCCGATACTGTGCATACACACCCGCATCTGTATACCGACCGGATACAAATGCAATGAGACAAAATCTACACTGTACTATACTAGGATCTGGCTTAAACCAAAGCCGGCTAGTAATATCCGTCCGATCCTGATCCGTGCAATACCGCACGTATCCGATCGAACCCTGCCATATATCCATACGGCCTCTAGTACAAACCGTCCGATCCTGATCCGTGCAATACCGCACGTATCTGATCGGACCCTGCTATATCTCCATACGGCCTCTACAGCGTTTCGCCCGAAACTTGAGTAACTGAAAGTGTGGTGGACTCTAAAGACTCGTCAATACTATGGCTGTGGATTTAACCACTAGCACGTCAGAGGTATAAGCCAATACGTGACGGGCCACCAGCTATTGACCAAAAGGGACGTCGATGAGCGAACTCATCCTGACACCCTACTGAGCCTGTCAATGACAATATCCGTACAGTCCGGTCCGTTCGTCTATGAGCATCGCATGGCGGGCCTAGGGGGTTGGTAAAAGTCAGACCCCTAAAAGCTGTACAAGTCGTGTCGGAGTGTAGCCCAGAACACCCTGAGATACTACTGGAATACCTACCAGCAAATCTCCTGCTTTGGCCAAGGACTTTGTGTAATGGCTCTCCTAGACACAGCGCGACCTCACCCCCAATACCGGGAGAGACGAACCCCTGCAGATCCGCTCACTGCCTCCATGTGGCTCGGGACTGTACCCAACTAAAACTTGTTTACACGACTCCTTTCAGCCGTGGTAGGGTAGTAATCAAAGCACAGTGGGAACTCACACGAGACAAATGACGATCCCCAGGTCGATGAACTAACCTGTACACATGTCACCTGGGAACTGCTATCTGACGTCAGGTATAAGACCAACTAGCATGTTCTCGGCGAGTCCTGTCCGGTGTACTCATAACCCAATGAGCACCTGTATACATCTTAGGTGATCCAACTGACACCAGTGGCTTGTGAGACCGGCCACCGCCCCTCGTCGGGGTCTCGACTGTATACACTAGTCTACTCTAGAGTATCGATGCCCTATCTCGAAACTCCCACGACTAGGGACCTTTTAAGGATGTGCTTATAGACTACCAGCTCCCACGTATATGATCGCCCTTATACTGCTGGCAGTCAAGCAAGAATCCTAAGGGCTCTATCAACGTGCAATAGCGACCTGTCAGGTCACCTAAAGCAGTATACGATGATAAAGGTAAACCAGATAGCATACTATCATCTCGAGTAAGACTGTCCTACCGGGATAGGTCCTCCCTCAATCATTGCAATCACGTGCCTGTGATCCAATAATTGACTCTGAGGGCACTATCTCCAACAATCTCCCACTTGCACTCAAGACTAATTATTGCGATGTCGCATACTCACAGCCCGTGTGATACCGAACACCCAACTCCTCTACTTGTCAGTCTCACAAAACTCGTTTGCGAAACTATTGCGTTCGAGGAATAGCCTCAGTGAGTGGATCCGCCTTGATGTTTCTTTCTATGTCTCTCTATATCTCATATTCGCGGAGAAAGCCATCTCCCGAAATGAGCAATACCTGTCTTAGAATGTCTGGATGTCTGATGGGACCTAGCTCATAAATGAACTCCAAATCCAAACTTCTTAGACTGTATCGTCAACTGAACTTAATCAGTATCCTGCGCCATGCCTCCCTCAGTATTTCCTTGGATCACCTGTCCAAAATACTGCCCCTCATCAGAAGGAAAAACTATAACTCTAACAGCCACTCTGCCATCCATGTCACCTTGGAAGCCTGGAATGATAACTGTCTCCCGAAGGAGAATGCTGTTATCATATCTCTAGAACATCCACTTATGTTCTAAAACTGCTTCCGACTGTTTCTCCAGGATTGGATCAATGTCAACTTATTGCATCTAGTGCAAGAACAACATCTGGTGTGGTACTTGACATCTCATGATTGACTCAATTGCCTAAGCAAGTGATCTGCCAATCATGAGCATCCCTCTCCCCTTTAGTCTGTAAGACACCTTTAGAGAGGGTGACTCCATCACCTGCAGGTATACTACCGTGCCAGGAGTCGTCCATTCTAAATACTCTTAGAATGCTGTCTAAGTACCCTGATTGGGAAACCACCCAAATCTAGATCTAAAACCATAGATCTAGTAACCAGTATGTCTGATATAATGTCCAAATCCCATATGGAGAAAACACTGTGTGACGACCAAAGTATAACCGATCGTAGTATAGGAATATCACTTCCTACTCTGTTTATGTCATCCAAATACCATGACATCACACCCTACTACCTTCTCAACAGATCCATCCCCTATTCTGATGAAGTCAAACCTATGACTGTCACATCAGAAATTGATGATCTATCTCCGCTATATTTGCTTTAGTCTATAAATAGACATAAGCCAACTGTCCACCAATGCTTCCGCTGCTCCCACTGACTACGACAACCCTCTGCCAGAGTCATATACACGTACACTTCTAAAACTAGTTTAGAACGACGCTATAATCATCCTCTTGCCGGGTCTCACAGCCTGGAACAACAGCAATGGCAATTGTGGGTAAACAAGAACCTCCCAGTCACCGTCCTTGAGGCTACCGGAGTACCTCTCGGGTGCCTGAGGTTACCCACCTTATCTGCGGAGTGGCCAATGGAATGTCAAACCAGATTGAATCTTTAGGTTCCTTATCAAATCTTCAGTAATCGTTTGTGGTTCTGGAATCACTTCCAGTTCTACCATACTCCCACTACTGTTTTCTGAAAAAATCCATTTTTAATAAAACTGTGGCGAGTCAAGAACAATATCACTATTGATCTTCCAGATGGTAGAAAGTCAACCCTCGTCATAGCCTGGGTCAACCCACAAACAGCCATTACAGAAACGTGCCTTGAGTTGTCCAGTGTCTGGTTTTAATCATAAGCCGGACAACTCCCCGTACCTTAACAACGTTAAGATATGAACTGTTCTATATCCAATATAGAACCAGAGGCACTGATTTAATTGAACCAGATTCAAATCATGCAGCTGTCTCCAGTGCATGTCAACTAAATGGAAAAAGGGCGATCAACGTTACTCAACTCAGGAATGCTTCCAGTTATGAGTAACCCGAAAGAGAAGCAAGTTCTCTTAACCATTACTATCAACTGAATACCATACACAAGTATCTACATCTTCGATCACTTTGAAGAATCCCGATACTTACAATACCTGGTTCTCTACTTTATTCAAATACCTATAACTTCTCAAAATTCAGACCCTGTGTTTCCACGAAACACCTGTCTAAAAACTAGAGAAGTCATAAGTAAACCGAATATAGTACGAGGACCAACCCCTCTGTCCTGATGGATCCTGGACAACATACAATACTCTGTATATGTCCGCTGAGTCTAACAACTCATTCACTGTGTGTCGTAGGTTGAAAACTGTACTTATGGTTAAGAAGAATTACACCGCTGTTCAATGCTCCCTACCTAACCATCCACTGGTATAGGTAAATGTCATAGACATAATTTCAAAAAGGTATATCTCACTCTATGAAAATAGACGTACAGATATATCAATTTGAAATTGGTGCAAAATAGCGGATATTCAAAACCAAATATTTGCCGTCTGGCAAACAACCCAGGTGACTTCCTCAAATATCACCGATTACAACGAATCCCGATATAATGAGGATGATCACCCAATTCCCAATAACTTACTCCCACTCATCATCTGTAAAACCATACAGATGTGAGAATCATACCTGGTAAATACATACCCTGGAGAAAGTGTCTAATTGGGAAATCAGTTTTCCTTTAACAGTACACAGTGAAACTGAAACATTGAAATGTTTCATTGGGGTATCCTGGTATTCCTAGTAATGCCACTTCCATTATCCAGATTCACAACTGTAACCGTATAATTCTTTGCCACCTCTCCAAATCCCTTTATATGTCTTTAGTCATTACCTTCTGTACACCCCTTTAGGCCAAATGGTTTTCTTCCTTCCCTACCGTTCGGCACCAGCCTATGGTTTGGAAGAAGACTATCCAATAAGCATAATGGGTGTACTGTCCTAATCCTAGGAGCACTCGCAACGCGAGAGAAGGTGAAGATAAAAGACACCTGAAT
The DNA here is from genome assembly GCA_030015575.1 of Agapanthus africanus. Taxonomy (NCBI): domain Eukaryota; kingdom Viridiplantae; phylum Streptophyta; class Magnoliopsida; order Asparagales; family Amaryllidaceae; genus Agapanthus; species Agapanthus africanus. Next base: position 121,154,320 of record JASDDO010000031.1, read on the forward strand.
GTACTTTATTCCTATTTCTCCTGAACCAGGATCCATCCCCGAACTGGAACAAGTTCCTTTCGAGTTCGTATATAACCATACGATGGATTATCCAATAAACTGGGATCTTCGTAGTAATACGGAGTGTCCTGGAGAAATACAAAGGTGATTTAGGATTGGCGAAGAAATACTTGGTTTGGTCATGAATAGCAGTCGCAATTTACTTTGCCCTCTTACTAATCCCTTGTTTTGTCTGAACTTAATACCTTCTGTACACCGTTTAGGCTAATTGGTATTCTTCATTCCCCACCGTTCGGCACCAGCCTAAGGTTTGGAAGAAGACTATCCAATTTGCGTAATAGGTGTACTATCTCCTAAGCCAAGGAGTACTCGCAACCTGAGAGAAGGTAAAAAGAAAAGACAACTGAATAGTCCTATTCGTTTTCTCTAGAACCGGAAACCATCCTCGAATTCCTTCGAGTTCGTATATAACCATACGATGGTTTTGTCCAATGGAAGTGGACGTTCGTAGTAATACGGGGTGTCCTGGAGAAGAGGGTAAAAGTAGGAGTGGCAATGAGGTTAGCGACTCTGACAATCCAAAAGCCAGTGTTAAGAAGGTTCGGTCAACTTGGTCACTGAGTCATAGTCTTAGGGTCGGGTCAATGGTCGCTGCCTAAGAGAGAGAGAAAAGAAACACTCAGCGTGCACTCTATCCTAGATCAGAATGGTTACCAATTTATCTAATCTGGAAACCTCCCACTGTACCGTCAAATTCTCCTCCAAACCTTAAAGAAGAATTAGTCGGGATCACCCGAGGAGTAAACCAACTCATCAGTGGGAATCGGGATCCAACTATCATCGCATGATAACGTGACGGAATCCGCTCACGTCATCACACTCCAGAAGGTATGCACATATCTGGTAAGTTTCAGTTCTTTTGAAACTCCCGATGTGATTTTTACCCCATGCTCTTATGACCTTGACAAAGGTCAACAAATCATAAGTCACATGTCAAGTTCTACCCGTCATTATCCATGGTTAATTTGAACCCACCCGTACAAGCCCTTGACGAAGGTCAACAAGGCTATACGACTGTCCCAAACCAACGCATCTATCTATGCAGCAGAAAGGCAACAAGCAGCTACCATACACTATGCCTTGACGAAGGTCAACAAACATAGCATGAATACTACGTGCTACCCGTCTGAAACGACGGAGGGCTACGAACGGTTTTTGGCGAAAACCTTTAACGTAATGAACTTGATATCGTTGAAGGAACGGATAGCTTTTTAGAAAATATAGTGACGAAAACCTTTACTAAAGAGGTCACTCCCGGTGAAGGGATCTCGGCTCTTTCCCCGTAGAATGAGGTGCAGGATATTCCAAATGAATACCACGGCGCAAAGCAAAAGTAATCGGCTATAGTGAAGTTAATGCCCTGACGCAAACTTCTGTCCAAGGGGTCACTCCCGGTGAAGGGATCTCGGCCCTTGCCTCGTCGACTGAGGAGCAGGATATTCCAACTGAATACCACGATGCAAAACAAAAGAGAACGCCCTTGCAATAACAGCTTTTTGAAAAGTGTTCCAACAACATCAGAATAGGTTTGTTTTAACTTGCATTGATCCGAATCAATGCAGTCCCATCAATTGATCACACCACAAAGAACGAAAATATACTGATGTATGTATATGCCATCCGCATTCGCCACTGGGTCCCGTCATTACCCGTTAGGTTAGCTAACTAACGACAGAGCGGGGACTGGACTAGCGCGGATGTAAAACATATACAACATCTACTAATATATATACCAATATATAATATTTCGCTCAAGGCGTGATAAAATGCAACATCACAGAAATGTACAGCATCACAGAACAATACAGATATCTGGGATCCTCGGGTTTCACAGAGCCACTACTGAAACCCGACGTTCCCCTGGTCGTGTGGATAGCCTGTGCAATGAAATCCTAGACCCCTATGGGCGCGGCAAGTCACCCGCCAAGACCTAAAGCGAGGCAGCCCCCTTCAGCGACGTGAATGGACCACCCGGCACTCCACGGAATCCGGCAACTTGGGCACCCCTCCTGGGTTAACCTGTACCCCCTACGAGTGCGGCGAATAGCCCGCCAATCCCAGAGTGAAGCCCCCTCCGTCTCAATGCCATGAGATGCGGGCTAGTTGCCTTCCAGAACCCGGCTATCCGTGCACTCCTCCGCGGGGTAATCCTAGTACAGAAAGTAAAATATACATACAACGGGTACATCGACCGCAACCTGGCCGTGCCCCAAAATAATAATACAATCAGGCAGTGACGGCAGTCCACATGTCGGACGCTCGCCCCGCAATATCAAATGTACATAATACAACAAAACTGTACTAGCATTGCATCCAGGCTATCTCCACGACCAATCCGCAAAATCACAGCATAACACAGAACATCAACGTGAAAGTCACGTTCGCAAATCCGTCTAACCGGGCTATAGCAGTTAGACAGGATTTACCGATCGAGTGACATTCACGGTCGCAGATATAATGTAAATACTGTGAAATAATGTGTTTAAAATATCCGATCGATTAAATTTTACCAAGTGGGCCCCCAAGCAATACTATAGCACTCACAGAAAATTCTGGGCCCAAACAAAGTATACCAAAACCCCTATTTTCAGCCCACAAGCCCACTGCAAAAAAATGATGACATGAACCCACATTCCTGCGGCGGAACCGCGGCCAAAGAGGGGTTATGGCCGCGGTTCCGCGGTCGTACGGAAGGATCATGGCACCAAAATTTTCCAGTGTTCTTACGACTTTCAGTACATCACTTTTCTACAACCTGAAAAATTTTTCGAGCCAGACAAAAATCGACAGAAAACTGATGTGAAGAAAACGCGGGTTTTTGGAATTTTTGTCGATCGGAAATGCAAACACATTAAACAAAGCTAGACTATGTTAATGGCGAGGCTCTGATACCACTGTAAGTGCACGGCGGCGCTCCGGCCGTCAATCCGACGCCGGAATGCGGAAGCGGTGATAAACATTAATTTTGCGAACTTAGCAAACCGGCACCACCGCGCACTAAACACCCGGATCGTGCCATTAAACTAGATCTAGCTAACTACAAGACGGGTTAGAGATATACCGAGTGATCCGAGTCCTCCGGTCTTCTCGTCATCGTCCCGATCTCCCGCGAAAAGTCCTGTCTCCATGTCGTCGCCTACTCGCCGGAAGGGCACCACATCGCCTGCATCTTTTACGGGCTCCCACCTCAATACCGAGGCAACTCGGGCGCGAAGTTGGCTGGCCGACGCGTCCAAGATTTGCTGTAGAATGTAGTGTAGAGGCTATGTCTCATATGGGGTTTTTTTTGCCATGGAGGATGGAGGAAGAGTTTAAGGAAAATTGGTGCTTTCAATTTTCTAGCAAGAATGTGAGATGAAGAATAATGCCACATGAAAAATGAAACTCTCTCCTTCTCTTTTCTCAAGTGTGGCCTCTCTCATCAAGTGAGAATGGTGGAGGAATGAATATATGAAAACATCACAAGAAGGGAGGTGAGTGTAGGAGAAGAGAATGGGTGACCACATCCAAAACATCATGATAACAATCTCACATCAACTCCAAATCAACTCTAATCACCATTAATGCAAATCAAGTGATGTAAAGAGAATCAAATGATGGTTGAAAAGAAAAGATGCCATCATAATCAATACATTTGCAAGAAACCCCTCCACAATGTGTTATTTGCAAACTTGCAAATAACCCCCTCCATCGGAAAAGTCCGGCGGGAACGAACAAAGGAAAACCGGCCGGAACGGAATGCAAACTGGCAACTCCAGAAAACTGGTCCCGTAATAAATTACAGGAAAACCCCGATACTGTGCATACACACCCGCATCTGTATACCGACCGGATACAAATGCAATGAGACAAAATCTACACTGTACTATACTAGGATCTGGCTTAAACCAAAGCCGGCTAGTAATATCCGTCCGATCCTGATCCGTGCAATACCGCACGTATCCGATCAAACCCTGCCATATATCCATACGGCCTCTAGTACAAACCGTCCGATCCTGATCCGTGCAATACCGCACGTATCTGATCGGACCCTGCTATATCTCCATACGGCCTCTACAGCGTTTCGCCCGAAACTTGAGTAACTGAAAGTGTGGTGGACTCTAAAGACTCGTCAATACTATGGCTGTGGATTTAACCACTAGCACGTCAGAGGTATAAGCCAATACGTGACGGGCCACTAGCTATTGACCAAAAGGGACGTCGATGAGCGAACTCATCCTGACACCCTACTGAGCCTGTCAGTGACAATATCCGTACAATCCGGTCCGTTCGTCTATGAGCATCGCATGGCGGGCCTAGGGGGTTGGTAAAAGTCAGACCCCCAAAAGTGGTACAAGTCGTGTCGGAGTGTAGCCCAGAACACCCTGAGATACTACTGGAATACTTACCAGCAAATCTCCTGCCTTGGCCAAGGACTTTGTGTAATGGCTCTCCTAGACACAGCGCGACCTCACCCCCAATATCGGGAGAGACGAACCCCTGCAGATCCGCTCACTCCCTCCATGTGGCTCGGAACTGTACCCAACTAAAACCTGTTTGCACGACTCCTTTGAGCCATGGTAGGGTAGTAATCAAAGCACAGTGGGAACTCACACGAGACAAATGACGATCCTCAGGTCGATGAACTAACCTGTACACATGTCACCTGGGAACTGCTATCTGACGTCAGGTATAAGACCAACTAGCATGTTCCCGGCGAGTCCTGTCCGGTGTACTCGTAACCCAATGAGCACCTATATACATCTTAGGTGATCCAACTGACACCAGTGGCTTGTGAGATCGTCCACCGCCCCTCGTCGGGGTCTCGACTGTATACACTAGTCTACTCTGGAGTATCGATGCCCTATCTCGAAACTCCCACGACTAGGGACCTTTTAAGGATGTGCTTATAGACTACCGGCTCCCACGTATATGATCGCCCTCATACTGCTGGCAGTCAAGCAAGAATCCTAGGGGCTCTATCAACGTGCAATAGCGACCTGTCAGGTCACCTAAAGCAGTACACGATGATAAAGGTAAACCAGATAGCATACTATCATCTCGAGTAAGACTGTCCTACCGGGATAGGTCCTCCCTCAATCATTGCAATCACGTCCCTGTGATCCAATAATTGACTCTGAGGGCACTATCTCCAACAAATACGGTATCTCATATCGCATTATCCTCGGTCCCGCACATATCACATATGTGCTCCTACTCCGTTTTGCCTGAGCCAAGAAACCTCTGTGTAGGACTCTAAAGAATCGTCAATACGCCGGCAGTAGGTGATGATCATATCAAACACCTACAAGCTGCAAGCGGTCAGCTAAACGTAACAGCTACCTAGGTATTGAGCGCTCAGAAGATCAACAAGCAAGCCTGTACATTCTCCTGTGAATCCAAACAGTAACACTCCCGTACAGTCCGGTCTCGTCGTCTGATATGTTGCATATCTCGCCTACGGGTGGTAAACGTCAGACCCCAGTAGCTCGATAAGTCGTGTCGATATGAGGTCTATAACAGTTCGAGAAACTACTGATAATACTTACCAGTAAATCTCAGCAACCCTGGCCAGGGATTTCCGGTTATAGCAAATCGAACACAGCACAACATCAACTCCCTATACCGGGAGAGACGGATCCCCTCCTATTGCTCATTGCCTCCATGTGATTCGGGACTGTACCCAAAAGCCACCTTTTTGCACGCCCTCTTGGACGTGGTATGATGGAAATCAAAGCACAGTGGGAATCACACAAGACTCTATGACGATCTTGGGTCAACAGACTACTCTGTACCAGTGTCACCGAAGAACTGCCATCTGACGTGAGGTATAATACCATCTGGGAGTTCTCGGCGAGTCCGTCCAGTGTACCCAGTCTCTACTGAGCACCCGTACACCATCCTTGATGTCAAACACCGATGGATATGGGATCATCCATCGCCCATCATATGGGTCAAGATGCGTATATGCTAGTCTACTCTGGTGTATCGATGCCCTGTCTCGATACACCCTCGACTAGGAACAGTTATAGGATGTACTCGTCGACTACCGTGGCCCCACTAGTATGATCTCATCATTGTCCCAGTAGTCGAGTACATATCCTAAGGGCTTTATCAACATGTAACATAGAGACAATCAGAGTACATGTTAAGATAAAGTACAACCAGATAGCATACTATCATGTCGAGCAAGAAAGTCCTCCTTATATATGTCCAGGCATCCACTACAATATACATCGTATGTACAGTAATGGCCTCTAGGGCATACATATAACTAACAATCTCCCACTTGCACTAGGGCCATCTTTCGTGGTATCATATACCCAACAATTAGCTGCGGTTGAAGTATCTCATACTCAACCATCCCATAAAAGTCTCTACTGGGAAAAAGGCCTTTGTGAGTGGATCCGCGCTGTTGTCCTCTGTGTCTACTCTCCTAACCTCGATCTCCCTGGAGATCAACCATCTCCATGATCAGGTGATACTGCCTAAGAATTATATCTGGATTTCTGATGGGATGGTAGTTCCTTGGCTAAATCCACAACTCCATTGTTACACAATGGTAGGAACGAAGTTCATCTTATGAACTTATATCTATCCAGACTGCCTCTTTGGTAGCATCCTTGGTAACGATGTATCTTGCCTTTAATCGTCTAGTAAGTCACGGTATCTAGCTTGGAACTCTTCCAACATACCGTCCCTCCACTGAGGGTAAAGACAATGCCTGTGACTGACATTCAGTCGTTCTTATCACCCTGAAACCTTTCCAGTGATTCTTCCCAGGATCGATTGATATCATCTCACTACAACTAGTGAGAATCCAAACATCCAATTAGATCTATCTCATAGATCCAAAACCTAGGATTTAGGAGGTATCACATCCTATATGGAGAATCCTTGTGATAAGCGGAGAATGACCGAGCATAGCATAGGAAACACCTTCCCTATCAAGAGTATGTCATCCATGTACTCTACGAGGATCACCACCATACTCCCTACTACCTTTTTGTATATACAAGGTTCATCTACCATTTTGATGAAGTCAAACTCTTTGACTACCGCATCAAAACAGATGTTCCAACTCCGCGATGCCTGCTTTATCCTATAAAGCATCCTGCACACGTTTCCGCTGCTCCCACTGTCTACGAAGCCCTCTGGCTGTGTACTTATAGATGCTCTTTTCTAAAATATCATTTAGAAAAGCAGTCATGACACCCAACCACCAGATATCATAGTCATGGTATGTAGCCGTGGCAAGTAGGATCTGGATGGACTTTAAGCATAGTTTTGAAAGTCTCAACTTTTCCATGTACACCAAGTAATCTTCTCAAGATATACTCGCTCCTGATGGGGATTTAACCCTTCAGATAAAGCAACCAAAGTCCATACTTTGTTGGTGTATAAGGATTCCATCTCAGATCGATAAGCATCCAGCCATTCTTACAGAGTCCCACTCCTGATGGCCAGCTCGAAACTAGTTGGGTCATCATCTCATGATGCAATCCTCGCTCCCACTGTCATGGAGAAACCTAAGTATCTCTCAGGTGGGTGAGGAACCCTACTAGATCCGCGGAGAGGCTGAGGTTCGTTGGAAACTATTGAATCCTTTGGTTCTACTAAATCATCAGCTGCAGTTTGTATAGCTGGAACCTTTCCAGTTCTACATAACAGACCTTGCCTCGAGCTTGTCCGGATTTTGCTTTTAGACATTTGCCGGACAACCCCAAATCTTAACAAACTTAAGATATGGGCTCTTCCATTTCCATATCACATATGAAGTGGTAGGCAACTGATTTGATTTGAACCCTATTCAATAGGTATGCAGCTTCTCAAGTGCATAACTCCCAAAAGGAAATAGGAAACTCAGTAGTACTCATCATAGAGCACACCATATCACATAGGGTGCTATTGCTCCGCCCCGATACACCGACGTGCTATGGTGTATACGGAGGAGTAATGCTGAGAGAGAATCTCATTCTCCTTTAGAATAGTCCAGGATTTCCGTGCTCAAGTATTCTCCTCCCTGATCTCATCAAAGGACATAATACTTATACCCGTATTTTGGTTCTCTACTTCTAACTTACGTTCTGTGAATATCTCAAAAGGTTCGGACTTGTGTTTCAACAGAAACATATGTCTGAATCTTGAGAGATCATCAGAGAATGTAATGAAGTAGAAAGAACCGGTCTTGGCATGTGTAGACATGGGACTTTCATACATCAGCATGTATCAATCCCAAGAGTTCACTAACTCTTTTTCTGTTTCCAATAAACAGAGTTATGGTCATCTTATCTTTGTGACATGACCGGCAAGTTTCACAAGATGTAAATTCAAACAGATTTAAATATGCATCTAAATGTAACTTAGCTAGTCGGGTCGCATTGATATGACCTAGTCTACAATGCCTCAAGAAGGATTCGTTTATTTCTGAACTCTTCCTCTTGTGTATGTTCCATATACTAAGAACTGTAGTTTGATTTAGAACGTCAATGCTTTTAGATAACGTGCCTGAACCGATCAACTATTGATATAGGAAATGTTCAAAACATTATCCAACAATACAAAATTATATCACTTCTTTACTAATAAAGAAACTGATATGATGTTGTATATCAGGTCCGGTATCTAATAACATTCGTTCAGAATCAATGTATTCAGGTAATACAGGGTGATAGTGACCAACAGACTTGGCTGCAACACTTGCACCGTTTTCTGTCTCATGAAACTTATCACCTGTTCTCAGTTCTCTACCTATCTGTAGCCCATGTAACAAATTACATATGCGGGATCCTGATCCGGTATCACATACCCAGGACGTAAAGAATACTGAGAAACAGTTATGTGTAATGAACACACCCGAAGATAATGCATCAGCATGCACTTTCTTCGTTTGGGCGGCATGGGAAATCTGGTATTCCCCAATTTCCTGCTCTGTCTTATAATAATTATAAGTTGGAGCAGGACCAACGTTCCCCAGTACAGTATAACAAGCGGGTTCGGTCAATATGTCCGTTTTATTATCTTGATTAAGGCGTGATATGTTCGCTACCTGGAGAGAGAGAGAAGAAAACACTCAGCGTATGCTCTTGCAAGATTAGATTGGTTATCTAATATATCTAATCAGGATGTCTCCCACTATTTTAATCAAATCTTCCTTCAAACCCTAAAAGGAAAGACTAGCCGGGATTAATTACACGCTACAAGTTCGCCAGTCTTTCAGCCAGGCCAGTGTCGGTACTTTGAGGGAGGTCCCCCGTGCTTTCGCACGAACCTAATTAAAGTAAACCTCGTTTTCCCAGGGGCGTAACCCCGTTAACACCTTTCTAGACACCTACTTGATCGGCTAATTGTAATGTATAAAACTCTCCCAGGAGTAACTCTTACTCGCAGTGGGTATCGGGATCCAACTATCTCATAGAAGGTATGCAATCTTATTGCAAATTTCAACACTTGAAATTCCCGATAATATTTTCTCCCTAGCGTCCTATGACCTTGACAGAGGTCAACAAACCATAGGCTGCTAGTCAAGTTCAACCCGTCATTTCCTGATTGAAGTAAACCCACCCGCACGACCCTTGACAGAGGTCAACAAGGTCGCACGACTACCCTAAATCAATCACATCATATGCTTATATAGATAAGCACTAATCAGCTACCGCACACTACGCCTTGACAAAGGTCAACAAACGCAGCACGAATACTAACTATTACTTATCTGAAATGACGGAGGGCTACGACAGGTTTTTAAGAAAACCATTTGCGTAATGAACTTGATATCGTTGTAGAATCGAGTGATTTTAAATGGAGTGTTTTTGAGGCTTTTCTAGTTTTGCTAAAGGGGTCACTCCCGGTGAAGGGATCTTCGACCATTTCCTCGTCGAATGAGGTGCGGGATATATCATATATATCACTGTGCAAAGCAGAAACTATAGAAGCAATCAAAATACAAACCGAGTTTGTAGCATCTTCCAGTTATTGCTAAAGGAGTCACTCCCGGTGAAGGGATCTCGGTCCTTTCCTTATCGAATAAGGTGCTGGATGTTCTTCAAGGAACACCGTGATGCAAAGTAAGAACTAGAGCTACCAGTTTTTATAAACAAGTTTCTACAACATCTTAGGTTTCTTTTATTTCATTTATCTCATTAATGAAGTCCCATTTTATTTATGCTTCGCAAGCATCACATTTGAAACGAAATCTGCAATATAACATATATCTCATATATATAAAATAAACATTCGTCACAGGAAGTAATATAATCTCATCACAGAACATTGCAGCAGAAGAACATATATGAAATATTGGATATACTAGGACGTCCGTGTTTTCAATACGAGCCTGTATAAAACACGGATTCCACGGTCGCGATGAATAGCCAAACCCACATCCCTAGACCCCTACGAGAGCGGCAAGTAACACCGCCAATTCTAGGGTTAGGAGACCCGGTCTCGACCCCTCGAGATGGTCTCCCACTGGACTCTAGAACCCGGTTACTTGTGCTCCCCGCCTTGGGTCTACCTAATGCGGAAAAGTAAATAATATACAACGGTGACAACTTCCGCAACCTGGAAGTGCCCCAATAAAAGAATATTACATACAAATGAATTTTACATGAATGAAAAAGAAAACTCTCATCTCACATAAAACCCCCGGCTATTCAAAACGCGACGATCCAATATAACATATCACAGCAACACATAATATCTCATATCATCAACGTAAGCAAGTATGCGTATCCCGATTGTCGTTGATTTATAGCAACGAAGCCGGCGATACACCACATACTACGCTTACGGTCACAGAAAAGAAAGTGTAAAACTACAACAGTTGGAATCCGCAACCTCCTTAGACATCGCATGCCTAACCAAATGAATTCCTTAGACATCACATGCCTAACAATTATAAACCCCGCATTTTAGTCTCATTATCGAAAACTCTTTTCAATATCAACTCGGGCAATTCAACAAGATTCCCGACATTATGATCGAATGCTCGTCGCAAACTTTAGTAGACGGCCGCACCCCCGGATGCCGTCGACAAAGTGCACTAAGGCGGAACACCGCTGCCGCAAGCACCCGAACGGATGCTTTTGGCGACGGGGTTCTCCTACAGTCACTTGGTCGGGGCTATGGGGCGTAGCTGTCTATTAAGTTTACCCGGCGAGTATCCGCGTACGCTACGTGATTGCGACGGACTTTTGATCACATCAAAATTCCGTGGCAACCGATCATCTGAGACTAAACTGCTATGTCTATAATATTCAAATCAGTTATCTCATAACAATTTGTGGATTCCAAATATTGTATCACATTCCAGATAAATAGACAAAGTTAAACTTTCCGATCGAATAATCAAACACCCAAGATTTCCCCAATATATCTCAACACTTGAAAACAGTTTAAAAACATCCATTACATGCCACAGTACCAATGGTCCAGCCGTAGAAGGGTCAAGCCAACGCCTCACATGTGGCACGCCGTACTGCCCCAAACCCTAAGGTTCAAAATGCAGTTCAAGACGGTCACATAATCGAGTTAAGGTTTGTTGTCTTCTAGAGGGTCCACCGCGTTACTTGCACGACTTAGAACGTTCTTAAACACGAGGAAAAATCCAACTTTTGAAAAATTTTCCGACAGGGGAAAAAGTGGGTTATTGATATCCGTTCGAACTTTTTAACAGTTTCTAAAATTATCCGGACAAACTAAACAAAGTTATAATATCCGATCGAAACAACGAGTCCCCAATACAACCCAGAAAACTTAACACTTGAGTAGAAATAAAAATACCCAGAAGAATCAGGAATCACATACGGAGGTTACTGTGCAAAATTGAAAACATGAGGCAACTATTTGGCCGCGGAACCGCCGCCAATACCATGGTACGGCCGCGGTTCCGCGGCGCCTTAAAAGAATTGGAGGCACGTGCTTCACAGTAACTCATGAAATTCCCTGCTGATTTTTTTGAGCATTTTTAATATGAAAAAAATCACAGTTTTGAAAAATTTCCAGAAACTAGGGTATATCGGGTTTTCCGGGTTCGATCGGACTTTAAACTTCGTCTAGACTTCGCCTAAAGCTCTAGCTTGGCTCTGATACCACTGTAGGGTTGCTAAGCACACGCACAAGGGTCTACGAGGCATCAACCATGCCCGATTAAAAAATTAGCCGTGCCGAACAACCCGAATACGGATTTTTAAACTAGAGATTAGGCGAAAACAAACATGCTAAACATTTTAACACTAAGTGAGAGAGATTACAACCTTTGTAGATCCGGTCCTTCACTTCATATGCTCTGTGTTGTGGTCCCTTCGCTGCGATCATCGGGTTCCGGACTCTCGAGAGGTTCCACGAAGAGAAAGAAGCAACCTTTGCTTCCGATCTTCGATACAAAGATGATCTACCTTGAAGTTTCGTTAACACAAGCTAACACTCATGAAATGATGTGAACACCCTCATCTAAATGGCAAGGGAAGATGAGGATGATGAAGTAGGATTTTTGCTCTCTTTATTTATCTTTTTCTCACATTTATTCATCACTTGGAAAAAATCTAGAAAGGTTTTTCATGAAAGAATGAAGGAAGAAGAAGATGAATAATATTATTAGAATATCCTTTTGTGATGAATAGAAAGAATTAATATGATAAATAATGCAACCATGGTCAAGCAAACTCATGTAGAGAATTAACTAGGGTTAGGGTTTGGGTTAGGTTAAAGATGAGTCACACACAAATATCTTTATCATGACAAAATGAAAAGCTTCTAGAATCAACTAGAACACTTAACCCTAATCCTAACCCTAATCATGTTTAAACTCCACAAAACATATTGCATTAGTTATCATATCATGTTACAATATTATATATCACATATATAATATTTATTGTAACCAAAATAAAATAATACAATTAACATATATCGCATATATATCAATGTATTACCCGAGTGAGAAAAAGAATCTTTTAGTGAGCAAATATTAGATAATGTAATTTAATATATCATATATATTATTATACATTAAATTATCGAATCAACACTTGATCCGACAATCCGGCTATATCGCATATAACCGACTAATATTTATCCGTACCGATTCATCGAATCAACACTTGATCCGATGACCCGGCTGATATCAAATATCGCGAGAATAGAATACGGTATCTCATATCGCATTATCCTCGGTCCCGCACATATCACATATGTGCTCCTACTCCGTTTTGCCTGAGCCAAGAAACCTCTGTGTAGGACTCTAAAGAATCGTCAATACGCCGGCAGTAGGTGATGATCATATCAAACACCCACAAGCTGCAAGCGGTCAGCTAAACGTAACAGCTACCCAGGTATTGAGCGCTCAGAAGATCAACAAGCAAGCCTGTACATTCTCCTGTCAATCCAAACAGTAACACTCCCGTACAGTCCGGTCTCGTCGTCTGATATGTTGTATATCTCGCCTACGGGTGGTAAACGTCAGACCCCAGTAGCTCGATAAGTCGTGTCGATATGAGGTCTATAACAGTTCGAGAAACTATTGATAACACTTACCAGTAAATCTCAGCAACCCTGGCCAGGGATTTCCGGTTATAGCCAATCGAACACAGCACAACATCAACTCCCTATACCGGGAGAGACGAATCCCCTCCTATCGCTCATTGCCTCCATGTGATTCGGGACTGTACCCAAAAGCCACCTTTTTGAACGCCCTCTTGGACGTGGTATGATGGAAATCAAAGCACAATGGGAATCACACAAGACTCTATGACGATCTCGGGTCAACAGACTACTCTGTACCAGTGTCACCAGAGAACTGCCATCTGACGTGAGGTATAAAACCATCTGGGAGTTCTCGGCGAGTCCGTCCAGTGTACCCAGTCTCTACTGAGCACCCGTACACCATCCTTGATGTCAAACACCGATGGATATGGGATTATCCATCGCCCATCATATGGGTCAAGATGCGTATACGCTAGTCTACTCTGGTGTATCGATGCCCTGTCTCGATACACCCTCGACTAGGAACAGTTATAGGATGTACTCGTCGACTACCGTGGCCCCACTAGTATGATCTCATCATAGTCCCAGTAGTCGAGTACATATCCTAAGGGCTTTATCAACATGTAACATAGAGACAATCAGAGTACATGTTAAGATAAAGTACAACCAGATAGCATACTATCATGTCGAGCAAGAAAGTCCTCCCTATATATGTCCAAGCATCCACTACAATATACATCGTATGTACAGTAATGGCCTCTAGGGCATACATATAACTAACAATATATGATATATCCCACACCTTATTCGATGAGGAAAGAGCCGAGATCCCTTCACCAGGAATGACCTCTTTAGCAAAACTAGTGAAAACCTCAAAATCACTCCATTTCAAAATTCACTCGTCTCTACAACGATATCAAGTTCAATACGCAATAGGTTTTCTGAAAAACCTGTCGTAGCCCTTCGTCATTTCAGATAAGTCCTACTTAGTATTCGTGCCGCGTTTGTTGACCTTATCAAGGCGTAGTGTGCGGTAACTGACTAGTATTTATCTTCTTATGCATATGATGCAGATTGGATTAGGGTAGTTGTGCGGCCTTGTTGACCTTGTCAAGGGTCGTGCGGGTAGGTTTAATTCAATCAAGAAATGATGGGTTGAACTTGACTTGCGGTCTATGGTTTGTAGACCTTGTCAAGGTCATAGATCGTTTGGGGAAAAATATTATCGGGAATTTCAAGTGTTGAAATTTGCAATGAGATTGCATACCTTCTATGAGATAGTTGGATCCCGATACCTACTGCGAGTAATTACTACTCCTGGGAGAGTTTTACACAGGATAATTAGCCGATCAAGTAGGTGTCTAGAAAGGTGTCAACGGGGTTGTGCCTCTGGGAAGACGAGGTTTATTTTAATTAGGTCCGTGCGAAAGCACGGGGAACCTCCTTCAAAGTACCGACACTGGCCTGGCTGAAAGATCGGCGAAATTGTAGGGTGTAATTAATCCCGGCTAGTCTTTCCTTTTAGGGTTTGAAGGAAGATCTGATAAAAACAGTGGGAGCCATTCTGATTAGATAAAATAATAACCAATCTGATCTTGCAAGAGCATATGCTAAAGTGTTTTCTTCTCTCTCTCTCCAGGTAGCGACCATATCATTCCTTAATCAAGATAATAATATGGATGTATTGACCGAACCCGCATGTTATACTGTGCTGGGGAACGTTGGATCCGTTCTTTCTTATAAAAGTTATAAGACTGAAGTAGGGGAATACCAGGATTCCCATGCCACCCGAATGAAGAAAGTACATGTTGATGCATTTTCTTCGGGTGTGTTCGTTACAGAGAACTGTTTCTCCATTTGCTCTACGTCCTGGGTATTAGATACCGGGTCAGGATCCCATATGTGTAATCAGTTACATGGGCTGAGAAAAGGTTGAGAACTTGGAGAAGGTGATAAAGACATAAGGGTTGGAAATGGTGCAACTGTTGCAGCTAAAACCGTCGGGGAATATCACCTTGTATTACCAACTGGTAATACATTGATTCTGAACGAATGCTATTACATGCCGAACCTGATATGCAACATTATATCGGTTTCTTTATTAAGTAAAGAGGGATATAATTTTGTATTACAGGATAATGTTATGAACATTTTCCTGAACCAAAAGTTGGTTGGATCAGGCACGTTGTGCAATGGCATTTATGTTCTAAATCAATCAACAGTTCTGAGCATAACAAACACACACAATAGGAAGAGTTTAGAAATGAACGAATCCTTCTTATGGCATTGTATACTTGGTCATATCAATGCGACATGGCTAGCTAAGTTGCATAAGGATGGATATTTGAATCCTTTCGAATTTTCATCTTATGACACTTGCCAATCATGTCTCAAAAGCAAGATGACCAAAACTCCGTTTATGGGACACGGAGAAAGAGTTACGGAACTCTTGGGACTGGTACATAGTGATGTATGCGGTCCTATGTCTACACATGCCAGGAATGGTTCTGCGTACTTCATTACATTCACCGACGATCTCTCTAGATTCGGATATGTGTTCCTGATGAAACACAAATCAGAAGCTTTTGAGAAATTTAGAGAATATAAACAAGAAGTCGAGAACCAAACCGGAAAAGGTATTAAAATCCTTCGATCTGATCGAGGAGGAGAATACTTGAGCAATGAATTCCTGGACTTCCTAAAAGAGAATGGGATTCTCTCTCAGCTTACTTCTCCGTATACACCACAGCACAACGGCGTATCGGAGCGGAGGAATCACACCCTATTAGATATGGTCCGCTCTATGATGAGCACTGCTGAGTTGCCTATTTCCTTTTGGGGTTATGCGCTGGAGACAGCAGCATACCTATTGAATCAAGTTCCATCTAAATCTGTACCTACCACACCATATGAGATATGGAGTGGGAAGAGACCATATCTTAAACGAGTTAAGATATGGGGTTGTCCGGCCTATGTCAAAAGACAAAATCCGGACAAACTCGAGGCACGGTCAGTTCTTTGCAAGTTTGTGGGATATCCAAAGAACTCACATGGATATTTTTTCTACCACAATGAGGAACAAAAGGTGTTTGTTGCTCAACATGCCACCTTTTTAGAAAAGGAATTTCTTGTAAAAGAAATTAGTGGCAAAGTGGTAGAACTGGAAGAGGTTCCAGATATACAAACTGCGACTGAAGATTTAGTGGAACCAGAGGATTCGGTAGTTCCCAACGAACCTCAGCCTCTCCGCCGATCTAGTAGGGTTCCTCATCTACCTGAGAGATACTACGGTTTCCTCGTTGATGGTAGAAGCGAGGATTGCATCATGGAGGATGATGACCCAACTAGCTTCGAGCAGGCCATCACGAGTGGGGACTCAGTGAAGTGGCTGGATGCAATGCGGTCCGAGATGGAATCCATGTACACCAACAAAGTATGGACTTTGGAAGTTGCTCCTGAAGGGGTAAAACCCATTGGGAGCAAGTGTATCTTCAAGAAAAAACTTGGTGTAGATGGTAAAGTGGAGACTTTCAAAGCTAGACTTGTTGCAAAGGGTTTTCGTCAATGACCAGGTGTCGATTATGACGAAACTTTTTCTCCAGTGGCTATGTTTAAATCCATCCGGATCATGCTTGCCATCGCTGCATATCATGACTATGAAATCTGGCAAATGGATGTTAAGACCGTCTTTCTAAATGGTGATTTGGAAGAATGCGTGTACATGACTCAGCCAGAGGGTTTCGTAGACAGTGGGAGCAGCGGAAAGGTGTGCAAGCTGCTTAAATCCATCTACGGGTTAAAGCAAGCATCGCGGAGTTGGAACATCTGCTTTGACGTCATTATCAAAGAGTTTGATTTCGTCAAAAACGTAGATGAACCTTGTATATACAAGAAGGTAGCAGAGAGTAAGGTTGTCTTACTCGTATTGTACGTGGATGACATACTCTTGATAGAAAATGACATTCCTATGCTGCAATCGGTCAAGCTCTTCTTATCACAAAGATTCTCAATGAAAGATCTAGGGGATGCCTCCTACATCTTGGGGATTAAGATCTATAGAGATAGATCTAAACGGATACTGGGATTGTCCCAATCCAGGTACATTGACACCATACTAAAGCGGTTTAGTATGGAAGAATCCAAGCGTGGGTTTTTACCCACGATCTCTGGGCTCACTCTCTCCAAAGAGATGTCTCCCAAGACTGATTTGGAGAGAGCTCGCATGCAAGGGATACTCTATGCTTCGGCAGTAGGCTCTATCATGTACGCAATGCTATGTACCAGACCCGATGTAGCACACTCACTAAGTGTAGTGAGTAGGTATCAAGCAGATCCTGGAGAGAGTCACTGGATAGCTGTGAAGAGCATTCTCAAGTACTTGCGAAGGACTAAAGAGATGCTCTTGGTGTATGGTAACGGAGAACTCCAAGTGGAGTCCTTTACCAATTCGAGCTTCTAGAGTGATAAGGAAGACTCTAATTCGCACTCGGGATTTGTCTTTACCCTCTACAGAGGGGCGATATGCTGGAAGAGTTCCAAGCAGGAAACCGTGGCAGACTCGACTATGGAGGCTGAATACATCGCTGCCAACGATGCTGCCAAAGAGGCTGTCTGGATCAAGAAGTTCATAACTGAACATAGAGTGGTTCCATCCATTAAGGATCCAATACCTTTGTATTGTGATAACAATGGAGCGGTGGTTTTGGCCAAGGAACTCAGGTCCCATCAGCGATCCAGGCATATTCTGAGGCGGTATCACCTGATCCGGGAGATAGTTGATCGCCGGGAGATTGAGGTCAGGAGGGTTGACACGAAGAACAACACAGTGGATCCACTCACGAAGGCCATTCCCCAGATACAGTTCGAGAGACTCTTCGGGATGCTCGGTATGAGATACTACAGTAGCTGGCCCTAGTGCAAGTGGGAGATTGTTAGTTGTATGTATGCCCTAGAGGCCAGTATTGTACATATGATGTATATTATATTGGATGCTTGGACATATATAGAGAGGAATTTTGTAGGGCCCCGGCAGCGCCCCGGCCGTCGAAACGCGGAACGAAAATTTTCTAAACCGGCGCTACCGCTACCCGAATCCCGGATCGACCTTAAACCCTATACTAGCGAGCTAACTAAGAGTTAGAATCATTATACCGAGTTGATCCGAGTCCTTCGGTCTTCATTCCAAGCTCCTAGCGGTTCTTTGACGATGTTTGGTTGCCGGTCTTCCTTCGTCTCCGATGATCCACCCGAGGGAAACGGCGCAAGCTCCAACCTCGTCGAACGAGGTAACCGACGCTCCAAAGTCGCTAGCGATGGAGAGTGAGGGTGTATGATAATGTCACTATATTTTTCTCTCAACCTTTGAGCTCAACGAGAAACTCAAGAAGAAGATGAAGGAGGTGAAAGCTTTGGTATGAGGCAACTCCAAATGGTTAAGGCTTTTGTTCTCTTTTCTTTGAGTGAGTGAGAGAGTGGGAGCAATGAAGCAAGTGTAAAAATTAACCAAATGAAAAATCCATCATCCAATGAATTGGCCGCCCCCCTCTCTCCTCCACACAAAATGTCATTTTTTTTCCAAAGTCAAATTACAATAAACAAATGCCAACCATACTCAAAACCCATGCTTTGTCATTGTTCATGCCACCTCATACCTCCTTTCCACCTCATTTCCAAAACAAATGATTTTCCAAAATGGTAAATCATATAAATGAGGTGGCAACTTCTTCTAGAAGCTATTCCGTACAAATACAGAATACTTCCCGGTACATGTACCGAAATACATATACGCGTATTCGTACCAAAGTACGAATAGCCGAGAGAGAAAATGTATAGTGAACAATAATACCAGAATACATATATACAAATACATATATAAATTATTAAATCAAAATCCGATTTAATAATCCGGCTTAATCCTAAGCCGCTAGTATTATCAACCGTCCGATTAAAGTCTGCGCAGCAAGTGCACATATTTAATCGGACACCCGTATGTATCAACATACAACATGTACACCATATCGCCTGAACCGTGAAAACCCTCTGTGTGGGACTCTAAAGACTCGTCAATACGCTGGCAGTGGGTATAACCACAAGCACGTCAGCGGCACTAGCTGTACGTAATGGCTATCCAGGTATTGAGCGAAAAGGAGGCCGACGAGCAAACTCATCCTGAACCCCTACTGAGCCTGACAGTGACAAAATCCGTACAGTCCGGTCTGTTCGTTTAAGAGTATCGCATCGAGTCTAGGGGGTGGATAAAGTCAGACCCCTAACAACGCGATATTTAGTGTCGGCATGTAATCCATCACCTCCTGAGAAACTATCGATCCTGGATCGGTAATCCTCGTCTACCATGGTCATGGATTTGTGGTGATGGCCACCCGTACACAATGCGACATCAACCCCCAATACCGGGAGAGAAGAATCCCCGACTATCCGATCATTGCCTCCATGTGGCTCGGGACTGTACCCAACTAAAATCTGTTTGCATAACTCCTTTGAGTCATGGTAGGGTAGTAATCAAAGCACAGTGGGAACTCACACGAGACAAATGACGATCTCAGGTCGGCAGACTAACCTGCACACATGTCACCTAGGAACTGCTATCTGACAATAGGTATAATACCAACTAGCAGGTTCCCGACGAGTCCGTCCAGTGTACTCATAACCTAATGAGCACCTGTATACTATCGTAGGTGAACAAACTAACACCAATGTCTTGTGAGACCTGGCCACCGCCCCTCGTCGGGGTCTCGATCAGTATGCATTAGTCTACACTGGAGTATCGATGCCTGGTCTCGATACTCCCACGACTAGGGACATTTAAGGATGTGCTTATAGACCCCAGCTCCCATATATATGATCGCCATCATACTGCTGGCAGTCAAGCAAGAATCCTATGGGCTTTATCAACATGATGATAAAGACAAACCAGATAGCATACTATCATCTTGAGTAAGACTGTTTTATCGGTATAGGTCCTCACTCACTCATCATAATCACAAGTCCGCGACTATGATAATTTCATTGAGGGCACTATAGCCAACAATCTCCCACTTGCACTTAAGGCCAATTATTGCGATGTTGCATACTCACAGCCCGTGTGATACCGAACACCCAACTTCTCTACTAATCAGTTTCGCAAAGCCTGTTTGCGAAAATGATTGCGTTCGAGAAATAGCCTCAGTGAGCGGACCACTCCAAAGTTTCTTTCTGTATCTCTCTTAATCTCAACTTCACGGAGAAAACTATCTCCCGAACTGAGCAATACTTGTCTTAGAATTTGTCTGGATATCTGATGGGACCCAGTTCACAAACGATCTCTAAATCCGGCAAACTACTTAGAATGTATCGTCCACTGAATTTAATCAGTATCCTGTGCCATGCCTTTCTTCAGTATTCACTTGGACTACCCGTCCAACATACTGTCCCTCAAAAGAGGGAAAACTATAACTCTGACAGTCACTCTGTAATCTAGGTCACCTTGGAAGCCTGAAATGATAATCGTCTCCTGAAGGAGGCTGCCGTAATCATTTCCCTAGAACATTCACTTATGTTCATAAACTGCTTCCTAATGTTTCTCCATGATTGGATTGATATATCTGCTTATTGCAGCTAGTGCAAAAGCAATATCTGGTGTGGTACTCGACATTTCATGATTAACTCAATTGCCTAAGCAAGTGATATGTTAATCATGCAGATCCCTCTCCCCTTTAGTCTGTAAGACACTGTTCATACCAGAATATTGCATTTTATACTGCCCATTCTTACTCTCGTTTGTTTATAGGCAGGTGCTTTTAATCAGTGTTTGCTACATATTTGCAGAATACTGGTTCTCAGCTCTAAACAGTGAAATTCATGGAAAAGTATGACAAATTCCGGATTACTGCCAACCACAGATAAAACACGGGTCTCCGCTCTGTAGGGTTGCTAGGTACATGCACAAGGGTTTACGAGGCATCAACCAAGCCCGATTAAAAATTTAGCCGTGCCGAACAACCCGAAGCCGGATCTTTAAACTAGGGTTTTGGCGAAAACTAGCATGTTAAACACTTTAACACTAAGTAAGAGGGATTACAACCTTTGTAGATCCGGTCATTCACTTCTTAAGCTCCGTGTTGAGGTCCCTTCGCTGCGATCATCGTGTTCTGGACTCTCGAGAGGCTTCACGAAGAGAATGATGCAACCTTGCTTCCGATCTTCGATAACATAGATGATCTACCTTGAAGTTTCGTTAACACAAGCTATCACTCATGAAACGATATGAACACCCTCATATAATGAAGATGATGAAGTAGGATTTTTGCTCTCATTTATAATCTTTTTTCTCACTCACTTTCATCACAAAAGAAAGCTTTTTCATGAAGAACTCAAGGAAGAAGATGAAGAATGAAGATGATAACTTAATCCTTTTGTGATGAACAATGAATTATTGTAGTGGTTACAAATCTAACCAAGGGTTAAGCATGAAAGAGTTAACCCTTGTAGAGAGTTAACTAAAGTTAATGGTTTGGACTGGGTTAACATAATATCAACACAAAATATCAAGCCAAAGACAAAGTCAAAGCTTCATGAAGCTTCATGGAAGCTTCATGCAAAAGCTAACCCTAATCCAAACCCTAACCAAGTTTAACCCCTAAACCATTCTTAAATTTTTAACCCTAACATGTTACAATATTATATATCACATATACAATATATTTTGTAACAATAGAAAATAATACAATTAACATATATCGCATATATATCAATGTATTATCCCGTGAGAAAATGAATCTTTTAGTGAGCTAATATTAGTTAATGTAATTTAATATATCATATATATTATTATACATTAAATTATCGAATCAACACTTGATCCGACAATCCGGCTGTGGGGATCAAAGACCTATCATCTCGATCAGCCGCTCGAACTGAGTCGGGGTAAGGCCTTTGTGAATGGATCTACAGTGTTATCTTCTGAAGCAACCCTCCGAACCTCGATCTCCTTGCGATCCACGATCTCCCTGATCAGGTGATACCGCCTCAAGATGTGTCTGGATTTCTGATGGGACCTGGGTTCCTTTGCTAAAGCTATAGCCCCGTTGTTGTCGCAATACAGAGGTATTGGGTCAACAATGGACGGAACCACCTGAAGTTCTTTCAAGAACTTCCTTATCCAGACGGCTTCTTTTGCGGCATCAGATGCAGCGATATATTCCGCTTCCATAGTCGAGTCAGCAACGGTTTCCTGTTTGGAACTCTTCCAACACACCGCCCCTCCGTTGAGGGTAAAGACAAAGCCCGACATGGACTTGGAATCATCCTTGTCACTCTGGAAGCCGGAGTCAGCAAATGCCTCAATCTGGAGGTCTTTTCCGCCATACACCAAGAACACCTCCTTAGTCCTTCTCAGGTACTTGAGAATGTTCTTTACTGCTATCCAATGTTTCTCCCCTGGGTTTGACTGATACCGGCTTACCACACTCAGTGCATAAGCTACATCTGGTCTGGTACACAACATCGCATACATTATAGAGCCTACCGCAGAAGCGTAGGGTATAATAGACATGCGATCCCTTTCCAAATCAGTCTTGGGAGACATCTCTTTGGAGAGGGTGATCCCGTGACAAGCCGGTAGATTACCGCGCTTGGAATCTTCCATACTGAATCTTTTCAGTATGGTGTCGATGTACCTGGACTGTGAAAGTCCCAGTATCCATTTGGATCTGTCACGATAGATCCGGATCCCTAGAATGTATGAGGCATCACCCAGGTCTTTCATGGAGAACCTGTATGACAAGAACCCCTTGACAGATTGTAGCATAGGAATGTCATTTCCTATTAAGAGAATGTCATCCACGTATAAAACGAGGAATACTACAGTTCTCGTTACAAATCTACTATAGATGCATGGTTCATCTGGATTTTTGATAAAGCCAAATTCCTTGACCGTCTCATCAAAACAGATGTTCCAACTCCGCGATGCCTGCTTTAGTCTATAGATGGACTTAAGCAACTTGCACACCTGTCCGCTGCTCCCACTCTGAATGAAACCCTCTGGCTGGTCCATATAAACACATTCCTCTAAATTTCCATTTAGAAAAGCGGTCTTTACGTCCATCTGCCAAATCTCATAATCATGGAAGGCAGCAATGGCAAGAAGGATCCGAATGGATTTTAGCATAGTTACTGGAGAAAAGGTCTCGTCATAGTCCAAATCAGGTCTTTGACGAAAACCCTTTGCAACCAGTCTAGCTTTATAGGTCTCAACCTGTCCATCTACACCAATCTTCCTTTTGAAGATCCACTTGCATCCTACGGGTTTTACCCCATCTGGAGCAACGTCCAACGTCCATACTTTGTTGGTGTACATGGACTCCATTTCGGTCCGCATTGCATCCAGCCATTTTACCGAGTCAACGTTCTGAATGGCCTGCTGGAAGCTAGTCGGCTTATCATAATCAATGATGCAATCCTCTCTATCCCCGTCTATGAGAAAACCGTAGTATCTCTCGGGCGGATGAGACTGCCTACCACTCCTGCGGAGCGGCGTAGGAATGTCATTTTCTTTTGAACCCTCTGGTTCCACTAAGCTTTCAGTAATAGTCTGTGGTTCTGGAATTTCTTCCAGTTCTATTGCGCTCCCACTTATCTGATTTTCCAAAAATTCAGTTTCCAAGAAGTGGGCATGACGAGAAACATAGATCTTTTGTTCCTCTTCGCAATAGAAAAAATATCCCTTGGAGTTCTTTGGATATCCCACAAACTTGCACTTTACTGAGCGTGCCTCGAGCTTGTCCGCATGCTGCTTTTTGACAAAAGCTGGACATCCCCATGTCTTAATGTGATTAAGATAGGGTCTCTTCCCACACCACATCTGATATGGTGTAGTAGGCACAGTCTTAGTGGGAACTCGGTTCAAAAGGTATGCAGCTGATTCTAGTGCATATCCCCAGAATGATCGCGGTAACTCAGCGTTACTCATCATGGAATGTACCATATCCAATAGGGTTCGGTTCCGTCTCTCCGATACACCGTTTTGTTGCGGAGTGTATGGAGGAGTAAGCTGAGAGAGAATTCCATTCTCTTTTAAATAGTCCAGGAACTCGCCACTCAAGTATTCACCACCTCGATCCGATCTTAGAATCTTGATACTTTTGCCGGTTTGTTTTTTTACTTCATTCTTATATTCCTGGAATTTTCCAAAGGCTTCGGACTTATGTTTCATTAAGAAGACATAACCGTACCTTGAAAAGTCATCCGTAAAAGTAATGAAGTAAGAATAACCGCTTCGCGTATGTGTAGACATTGGACCGCACACGTCGCTGTGTACGAGTCCCAAGAGCTCGCTCTCTCTTACTCCGTGTCCAGTGAACGGAGTCTTTGTCATCTTTCCTTTGAGACAGGATTGACAAGTGGCATATGATTGATATTCGAACGGATTCAAATATCCTTCTGTATGTAACTTCGTCAACCTTCTCTCATTGATGTGACCTAGTCTACAATGCCATAAGAAAGTCTGATTTATTTCCGGAGACTTTCTTTTGTGTGTATTCTGGACATTGAAAATCTGTGGTTGGTTTAATACGTATATTCCATTGCTTAATGTACCTGACCCAATCAGAACTTGATTAAGGTGAATGTTTACAACATTACTTACAAACGCAAATTCATAACCTTCTTTAGAAGTCAAAGATACAGAAATGATATTACAAGTTGCGTTGGGTACAAAATAGCAATTACGCAAAACCAAAACGTGTCCATCTGACAACCCCAGGTGATAGTCCCCCACGGCCTTAGCATCCATGCTAGCTCCGTTTGCAACTTTGAGGGTCATGTCACCTGCCTTCAAAACCCTACGGTTTCTCAACGCCTGCAAAGAATTACAGATATGAGATCCTGATCCGGTATCCAATACCCAGGAAGTAGAGTTTATAGATAGACAGTTTTCAATAACATACACACCTGAAGCTGAAGCCGCAACATGCTTCAGTTCCTGTGTTCTGGCTTTCCAAGCCCTGCAATCTTTCTTCCAGTGTCCACTCTTGTGACAGTAAAAGCATTCTTCTTTATCCACAAGTTTCCTCGCTACCTTTGTTTCTTTCGCCTTTCCCTTCGTATCCACTTTACTAACACCCCCCTTGGTTTGGCGGGGGCTTTCTTCTTCTTTCCCTTGGCTTTCGTCCTGGACTTAGAAGAGGAAGATCCTCCTACAAACAAAGTGGATGTTTCCCTACCTTTCTGTAGGGTGCCCTCTGCACTTCTCAGCATGTTGAGGAGTTCTGAAAGTTCAACTTCTTTTTCTTGTAAGTTGAAATTCAGGATGAACTGGGCGTAAGTGGAAGGAAGGGACTGAAGAATCAAGTCCGTATAGAGCTCATTCTCCAACGTGGTCCCAAGGTCCGCGAGCTCCTCAATGAAGCCAATCATCTTAAGCACGTGTTCCGCTACCGATGATCCGACGGCCAATCTTGCCGAAAACAACTTTTTCGACACTTCGTATCTTGCGATACGAGATTGCTCTCCATACAATTCTTTTGTATGGAGAAATATGGACTCGAGGTCCATATTCTCATACCTCCTCTGATGCTCGTTGTCCATAGAGGCAAGCACAAGGCATTTGGCCTTCGCGCTATCTATCTCCCAAGTCTTACGGATTTTCTTATCCGCGACGCTAGAGGTGGGACCTGGGACGGGGGGAGCTTTGGTGGTAAGGAGATACCCCAACTTGTCGTAAGTGATTGCCATCTTGACATTCCTGAGCCAATCTTTGTAGTTTGGCCCTGTCAGTATGTTTTTATCTAGTAGTAACTTAAGTCCAGTCATGATGAATGGTCACTGCAATTAGGAGAGAGAGAAGAAACACTTTAGCACGATGCTCTTGCAAGTTTAGAGTGGTTTTTAATTTGTCTAAACAGGATGGCTCCCACTGTCTCTCGAATCCCTCCTCAAACCAAAAAGGAAGAATTAGTCAGGATCAATTTCACCGCACAATACTTGCTTAACCGTTCGGCCAGGCTGGTGTCGGTACTTCGAGGGAGGTTTTCCAACGCTTTCGCGAAGTTCCTTAATTAAATAACCTCTTTTCCCTGGGGGCGTAGCCCCGCTAACACCTTTCTAGACACCTACTAGGTTTATAGCATTGATCGTTTAGTGAGAAATTTCCCGAGGAGTAGCATATACTCACAGTAGGATCGGGATCCAAATATCATCGTGTGACAAAACTGAAGGAATCCTACCAGAATCATTACACTCCAAATGGTATGCAGCGCTAGCAAGTTTCAGTTCTTTTGAAACTCCCGATGTGGATTTTTGCCCCATGCTCTTATGACCTTGACTTTGGCCAACAAATCAAAAGTCACATGTCAAGTTCTACCCGTCATTCTCCAGGTTAATTTGAACCCACCCGCACCTATCCTTGACTTTGGCCAACAAGGCAGTACGACTGTCCCAAACCAACACATTTATCTATGCTGCACATGAATGCCCAATAGCTACCAATCACTATGCCTTGACTTTGGCTAACAAACATAGCTTGAATACTATTGACCATCCATGTGAAACGACGGAGGGCTACGAATGGTTTTGGCAAAACCGTGAACGTAGCGAACTTGATATAATCGATGGAACGAGATAGCTTTTAAAAGGAGTGGTTTAAGCTCCGCGTTTAAAAGTTATTTTGAAAAGAAACCGAGTGGTTTTTGAAAGTGTTCCAACAACTTTTACTTGGTTTATTTTTCTTGCATTAGTTCTTTTAATGCGTCCCATCATTTAATCCTACCATTGCAGAAAACAACCAAAATATGACGTACGCTTATGCCATTCGCATTCGCCACGGGGCCCCGTCATCATCCGTTAGGTTACTTAACTAACGACAGAGCGGGGGCTGGGCTAGCGCGGCTGCAAAACATAAGCAACGTCTAAATAATATCATACTTAGATATATTGCAATGATAGCCATTTCAGATCACAGATGAATACATTGGATATACTAGGAATCCGCAATTTGTACGAGCCTGTAATGAAAAGCGGATTACACGGTCGCGATGAATAGCCAAAACCCTACCCTAGACCCCTACGGGTGCGGTAAACTACCCGCCAAATATCCGAAGTGGAGCAACCTCCCTCAACGACGTGAGTAGGCCACTCGGCACTTCGAGATACCCGGTAGTTTGTGCACCCCACCTTGGGTCTATCCTAGGAGCAAAAACAGTAAAAAGAAATTATACAATGACGGCTACAACCCCGACCCGGTTGTGCGGCCAAAAATAATATTACATCAATTTACATATTACAAGAATTGAAAGATAAACAAAAACTCTCATCTCACAATTCCCCCCGGCTATTCATCCGCGACAATCCAACAAATTCATATACATAAACCATCAACATCACAGATCACAGATATGTATAACCCCCACTAATCGACGTATAGCGATTAGTAGACGTTCAATACATATAAAACATTATAGATATAACCATTAGCCAAAGTCTACAGAAAATCGACAAAAATACGGATTTGTAGCCACCCCAAAAACAAACTTGTTCTCTGGAAAATCTGGGCAGAAACAAACCATCCCAAAAATCCCAAAACACCCCCAGAAACAAACTGCAGGAGAAACGATCAACGGCCGAGTCAAGTCGGCCGCGGATCCGCGGCAGAAGCAAGCTTCTGCCGCGGAACCGCGGCGACTTGGTTGGCTCGTACGATCGTTTTTCTTGCCTGTTTATAGAAAAGCCTGAGCCGATTTTTAAGACATGATTTTTTACTTTTAGAGCAGAAAAAAATCGGCAGCAACAAGGGTTTTCCGGGGTGTTTTGCGGTTTTTTCGTTCGGTCGATATTCTAAATACTTTGCTAACATGCTAGGGTGTGTTTAGTTAAGCTCTGATACCACTGTAAGTCCACGTTACCTCTCCCGGTTCTTTCGGGCTTGCGGAAATGGTGAAAAACGATTTTTAGGGTTTGGGTAGCATGGACTACAAAAACGGATCTTGGCTAAACTACACACTAGCAACCTAACAAGAGATTTGTCTACTTGGTTAGGGGTTATACCTCACTTGAACTCCTTCTTCTTGAACTCTTTGTAGTGGTTGGATGGTGCTTTCCTCGTCGCCTTCTTCCGTCAAAGATGGATCCACCTGAGGGTTCAACCTTGGGCTCCTTTCTCGAACTTTGAGAGAACTAAGGTCTTTGGCTTGCTAGACCTTCAACCCTAGAGTGAGTAGAGAGTGGTTTAGAGTGTTTTATCTCAAGGAGAGGTTTCTCAACACATGAGAATGGATCTCCTTGAACTAGAGGAGGAGGAAGAAGAAGAGAGGAGAGAGAATCAATATGATAGAATGAAATGGTTTTTTACAACCATAACAATATCTAGTGAATTATCAAATTAATAAAATTAATCTAAATGAAAAGTTGATGGAAGGTTTGATAAGACTATTATCATTTCACATTAAATGGTTTTGCTAGAATCAAAGAGCATCTTTGATGTGTAATGATGATAGTCAATGTTTCAACCATGGTCAACAAGTCAACATTGGTCAACAAGTCCAACCATGACACAATTTCATTTAATTAATATTATTAATTGATATATCACAAATTCATTAGGGTTTGGAAAAAGACGACTGTCAACTGTGTATACACACCCGTTCCGAAACCCTAATGAAAATCCTCTTCCTCCGCCTCAATCAACTGTGCATACACACCCGCATTCGTGTTCCGAGGAACATGAATACTAAGAGATAAAACTAACCCCAAAACATATACTAGGATCAGGCTCAAACCAGAGCCCGCTAGTAATATCCGTCCGGACGCCAAACGTGCACAAGTGCGCGGATGAGAACGAACCCTGTCGCAAAACTATGCGACCTCTACTCTGTTTTGCCCAAAGGCGAATATCCCTCTGTGTGGGACTCTAAAGACTCGACACTACGCTGGCAGTGGGTTTAACCACAGACCGCAAGCGGCACTAGCTGTGCGTAACGGTCCCCAGGTAGATGCCGATAAGAAGACGGACGAGGTGAAACCCATCTGAACTCCTACTGAGTCTGAATGTGACAATCTCCATACAGTCCGGTCTGTTCGTCTGATACATCGCATGGAGGGCCTAGGGGGCGGTAAACGCCAGTCCCCTAATAGCGGTACAAGTCGTGTCGGAGTGAAGCCCAGAACACCCTGAGATAACACTGGAAACCTACCAGTATATCTCGCTTGCCCTGGCCAGGGACTACTCATGTAATGGCTCTCCTAGACACAGCGCGATGTCAACCCCCAATACCGGGAGAGACGAATCCTGTCTAACCGTCACTGCCTCCAAGTGCTTCGGGACTGCACCCAACTACTACTTGTTTGCACGACTCCTTTGAGTCGTGGTAGGGTAGTAATCTAAGTACAGTGGGAACACACTCGAGGCGAAGTGACAGTGTCAAGTCAGCGGACTAAGCTATACTCATGTCACCTGGGAACTGATAACTGACGATAGGTATAGTACCAACCAACAGTTCCCGACGAGTCCTGTCCAGTGTACTCGTAACACAACGAGCACCCGCATACTATCTCCAGTACGACGTACTGATGGCTGTGGGACAGACCACCTCCCACACTGGGATGAGAAGCGCATACGCTAGTCTACTCCGGAGTATCGATGCCCTCTCTCGATAGTCCTGTGACTAGGGACCTGCATAAGGATGTGCTTATAGATTACCCAGCCCCCACTAGTGTGACTGCCATCACAACGCTGGTAATCAAGCAAAGATCCTAAGGGCTCCACTAATGTGTATAAGTGATATAGTAAAATAAACACATGTACACATTGAAGTAGAAACAAACCAAGTAGCATACTACTATATTGAGCAAGATTGTCTATACAACTGTGAATATCCCAAGCTTCCATTAAGTAATATACAAACTAGTATGATACAGTAATGGCCTCTAGGGCATATACACTAACACCGGCTATATCGCATATAACCGACTAATACGATGACCCGGCTATATCACATATACCCGGCCGATATCTCATATCGCGAGAATCCAATACGGTATCACATACCGCATTATCCTCGGTCCCGCACATATCACATATGTTCTCCTACTCCATTTTGCCTGAGCCAAGAAACCTCTGTGTAGGACTCTAAAGAATCGTCAATACGCCGGCAGTAGGTAATGATCATATCAAACACCCACAAGCTGCAAGCGGTCAGCTAAACGTAACAGCCACCCAGGTATTGAGCGCTCAGAAGATCAATAAGCAAGCCTGTACATTCTCCTGTGAATCCAATCAGTAACACTCCCGTACAGTCCGGTCTCGTCGTCTGATATGTCGCATATCTCGCCTAGGGGTGGTAAACGTCAGACCCCAGTAGCTTGATAAGTCATGTCGATTTGAGGTCTATAACAGTTCGATAAACTACTGATAACACTTACCAGTAAATCTCAGCAACCCTGGCCAGGGATTTCCGGTTATAGCCAATCGAACACAGCGCAACATCAACTCCCTATACCGGGAGAGACGAATCCCCTCCTATCGCTCATTGCCTCCATGTGATTCGGGACTGTTCCCAAAAGCCACCTTTTTGAACGCCCTCTTGGATGTGGTATGATGGAAATCAAAGCACAGTGGGAATCACATAAGACTCTATGACGATCTCGGGTCAACAGACTACTCTGTACCAGTGTCACCGGAGAACTGCCATCTGACGTATGGTATAATACCATCTGGGAGTTCTCGGCGAGTCCGTCCAGTGTACCCAGTCTCCATTGAGCACCCGTACACCATCCTTGATGTCAAACACCGATGGATATGGGATCATCCATCGCCCATCATATGGGTCAAGATGCGTATACGCTAGTCTACTCTGGTGTATCGATGCCCTGTCTCAATACACCCTCGACTAGGAACAAGTTATAGGATGTACTCGTCGACTACCGTGGCCCCACTAGTACGATCTCATCATAGTCCCAGTAGTCGAGTACATATCCTAAGGGCTTTATCAACATGTAACATAGAGACAATCAGAGTACATGTTAAGATAAAGTACAACCAGATAGCATACTATCATGTCGAGCAAGAAAGTCCTCCCTATATATGTCCTAGCATCCATTATAATATACATCGTATGTACAGTAATGGCCTCTAGGGCATACATATAACTAACAATCTCCCACTTGCACTAGGTCCATCTGTTGTGGTATCACATACCCAACAATTAGCTTTGGTCGAAGTATCTCATACTCAACCATCCCATAAAAGTCTCTACTGGGAAAAATGCCTTTGTGAGTAGATCCGCGTTGTTGTCCTCTGTGTCTACTCTCCTAACCTTGATCTCCCTGTAGATCAACCATCTCCATGATCAGGTGATACTACCTAAGAATTATATCTGGATTTCAGATGGGACGGTAGTTCCTTGGCTAAAGCCACAACTCCATTGTCACACAATGGTAGGAACGAAGTTCATCTCATGAACTTATAAATATCCAGACTGCCTCTTTGGTAGCATCCTTGGTAACGATGTATCTTGCCTTTAATCATCTAGTATGTCATGGTATTTAACTTGGAACTCTTCCAACATACCGTCCCTCCACTGAGGGTAAAGACAATGCCTGCGACTGACATTCAGTCGTCCTTATCACCCTGGAACCTTTCCAGTGATTCTCCCCAGGATCGATTGATACCATCTCACTACAACTAGTGAGTATCCTAACATCCAATTAGATCTATCTCATAGATCCAAAATCCAGGATTCAGGAGGTATCACTTTGATCCTATATGGAGAATCGTTGTGATAAGCGGAGATTAACCGAGCGTAGCATAAGAAACTCCTTCCCTATCAAGAGTATGTCATCCACGTACTCTACGAGGATCACCACCATACTCCCTACTACCTTTTTGTATATACAAGGTTCATCTACCATTTTGATGAAGTCAAACTCTTTGACTACCACATCAAAACAGATGTTCCAACTCCGCGATGCCTGCTTTATCCTATAAAGCATCTTGCACACGTTGCCGCTGCTCCCACTATCTACGAAGCCCTCTGGCTGTGTACTTATAGACGCTTTCTTCTAAAACATCATTTAGAAAAGCAGTCATGACACCCAACCGCCAGATATCGTAGTCATGGTATGTAGCCGTGGCAAGTAGGATCTGGATGGACTTAAGCATAGCTTTGAAAGTCTCAACTTTTCCATGTACACCAAGTAATCTTCTCAAGATATACTTGCTCCTGATGGGGATTTAACCCTTCAGATAAAGCAACCAAAGTCCATACTTTGTTGGTGTATAAGGATTCCATCTCAGATTGCTAAGCATCCAGCCATTCTTACAGAGTCCCACTCCTGATGGCCAGCCCGAAACTAGTTGGGTCATCATCTCATGATGCAATCCTCGCTCCCACTGTCATAGAGAAACCAAAGTATCACTCAGGTGGGTGAGGAACCCTACTAGATTGGCGGAGAGGCTGAGGTTCGTTGGAAACTATTGAATCCTTTGGTTCTACCAAATCATCAGCTGCAGTTTGTATAGCTGGAACCTTTCCAGTTCTACATAACAGACCTTGCCTCGAGCTTGTCCGGATTTTGCTTTTAGACATAGTCCGGACAACCCCAAATCTTAACAAACTTAAGATATGGGCTCTTCCCTTTCCATATCACATATGAAGTGGTAGGCAACCGATTTGATTTGAACCCTATTCAATAGGTTTGCAGCTTCTCAAGTGCATAACTCCCAAAAGGAAATATGCAACTCAGTAGTACTCATCATAGAGCACACCATATCACATAGGGTGCTATTGCTCCGCCCCGATACACCGACGTGCTGTGGTGTATACTGAGGAGTAATGCTGAGAGAGAATCTCATTCTCCTTTAGAATAGTCCAGGAATTCCGTGCTCAAGTATTCTCCTCCTTGATCTCATCAAAGGACATAATACTTTTACCCGTATTTTGGTTCTCTACTTCTAACTTACATTCTGTGAATATCTCAAAAGCTTCGGACTTGTGTTTCAACAGGAACATATGTCTGAATCTTGAGAGATCATCAGAGAATGTAATGAAGTACAAAGAACCGGTCTTGGCATGTGTAGACATGGGACTTTCATACATCAGCATGTATCAATCCCAAGATTTCACTAACTCTTTCTCTGTTTCCAATAAACAGAGCTATGGTCATCTTATCTTTGTGACATGACCGGCAAGTTTCACAAGATGTAAATTCAAACAAATTTAAATATGCATCTTAATGTAACTTCAGCCAGTCGGGTCGCATTGATATGACCTAGTCTACAATGACTCAAGAAGGATTCGTTCATTTCTGAACTCTTCCTCTCGTGTGTGTTCTGTATACTAAGAACTGTAGTTTGATTTAGAACGTCAATGCTTTTAGATAACGTGCCTGAACCGATCAACTCTTGATATAGGAAATGTTCAAAACATTATCCAACATTACAAAATTATATCATTTTTTTACTAATAAAGAGACTGATATGATGTTGTATATCAGGTTCCGTATCTAATAACATTTGTTTAGAATCAATGTATTCTAGTAATACAGGGTGATAGTGACCAACAGACTTGGCTGCAACACTTGCACCGTTTTCTGTCTCATGAAACTTATCACCCGTTCTCAGTTCTCTACCTTTCTGTAGCCCATGTAACAGATTACATATGCGGGATCCTGATCCAGCATCTCATACCCAGGACTTAAAGGATACTGAGAAACAAATCTCTGTAATGAACACACCCGAAGAAGATGCATCGGCATGCACTTTCTTCGTTTGGGAGGCACGGGAAATCTGGTATTCCCTAATTTCCTGCTCTGTCTTATAACAATTATAAGTTAGAGTGGGACCAACGTTCCACAGCTCAGTATAACAAGCGGGTTCGGTCAATATGTCCGTATTATTATCTTGATTAAGGCATGATATGGTCGCTACCTGGAGGGAGAGAGAAGAAAACACTCAGCGTATGCTCTTGCAAGATTAGATTGGTTATCTAATATATCTAATCAGGATGTCTCCCACTGTTTTAATCAAATCTTCCTTCAAACCCTAAAAGGAAAGACTAGCCGGGATTAATTACACGCTACAAGTTCGCCAATCTTTCAGCCAGGCCAGTGTCGGTACTTTGAGGGAGGTTCCCCGTGCTTTCGCACGGACCTAATTAGAGTAAACCTCGTTTTCCCAGGAGCGTAACCCCGTTAACACCTTTCTAGACACCTACTTGATCGGCTAATTGTAATGTGTAAAACTCTCCCAGGGGTAACTCTTACTCGCAGCGGGTATCGGGATCCAACTATCTCATAGAAGGTATGCAATCTCATTGCAAATTTCAACACTTGAAATTCCCAATAATATTTTGCCCCAAGCGATCTATGACCTTGACTGAGTCAACAAACCATAGACCGCAAGTAAAGTTCAACCCGTCATTTCCCGATTGAATTAAACTCACCCGCACGACCCTTGACCGAGTCAACAAGGCCGCACGACTACCCTAATCCAATCGCATCATATGCTTTGCAGATAAGTACTAATCAGCTACCACACACTACGCCTTGACTGAGTCAACAAACGCAGTACGAATACTAACTATTACTTATCTGAAATGACGGAGGGCTACGACAGGTTTTTAAGAAAACCCTTTGCGTAATGAACTTTATATCGTTGTAGAATCGAGTGATTTTTAAATGGAGTATTTTTGAGGCTTTTCTAGTTTTGCTAAAGGGGTCACTCCCGGTGAAGGGATCGTCGGCCCTTTCCTCATCGAATAAGGTGCATGATATATCATATATACCACTATGCAAAGCAAAAACTATAGAAGCAATCAAAAGACAAACCGAGTTTGTAGCATCTGCTAGTTTCACTAAAGAGGTCACTCCCGGTGAAGGGATCTCGGCTCTTTTCTTATCGAATAAGGTGCTGGATGTTCTACAAGGAACACCGCTATGCAAAGCAAGAACTAGAGCTACCAGTTTTTAAACAAGTTTCTACAACATCTTTAGGTTTCTTTTAGTTTCATTAATCTCATTAATGAAGTCCCATTTTATTATGCTTCACAAGCATCTCTTTTGAAACGAAATCTGCAATATAACATATATCTCATATATATAATATAAACATTCGTCTCAGGCAGTACTATGATCTCATCACAGAACATAGCAGCAGAAGAAACATATATGAAATATTGGATATACTAGGACGTTCGTGTTTTCAATACGATCCTGTATAAAACACGGATTCCACGGTCGTGATGAATAGCCAAACCCACATCCCTAGACCCCGACGAGAGCGGCAAGCAACACTGCCAATTCTAAGGTTAGGAGACCCGGTCTCAACTCCTCGAGATGGTCTCCCACTGGACCCTAGAACCCGGTTACTTGTGCTCCCCGCCTTGGGTCTACTTAATGCGGAAAAGTAAATAATATACAATGGTGACATCATCCTCAGCCCGGAAGTGCCCCAATAAAAGAATATTACGTACAAATGAATTTTACATGAATGAAAAAGAAAAACTCTCATCTCATATAAAACCCCCGGCTATTCAGAACACGACGATCCAATATAACATATCACAGCAATACATAATATCTCATATTATCAACGTAAGCAAGTATGCGTATCCCGATTGTCGTTGATGTATAGCAACGAAGCCGGCCATACACCACATACTACGCTTACGGTCACAGAAAAGAAAGTGTAAAACTACAACAGTTGGAATCCGCAACCTCCTTAGACATCGCATGCCTAACCAAATGAATTCCTTAGACATCGCATGCCTAACAATTATAAACCCCGCATTTTAGTCTCATTATCGAAAACTCTTTTCAATATCAAGTCGGGCAATTCAACAAGATTCCCGACATCCTGATCGAATACTCGTCGCAAACTTTAGTAGACGGCCGCACCCCCGGATGCCGTCGACGAAGTGCACTAAGGCGGAACACTGCTGCCGCAAGCACCCGAACGGATTCTTTTGGCGACGGGGTTCTCCTACAGTCACTTGGTCAGGGCTATGGGGCGTGGCTGTCTGTTAAGTTTACCCGGCGAGTATCTGCGTACGCTACGTGATTGCGGCGGACTTTTGATCACATCAAAATTCCGTGGCAACCGATCATCTGAGACTAAAGTGCTATGTTTATAACATTCAAATTAGTTATCTTATAACTACCTGTGGATTCTAAATATTGTATCACATTCCAGATAAATAGACAATGTTAACTTTCCGATCGAATAATCAAACACCCAAGATTTCCCCAATATATCTCAACACTTGAAATCAGTTTAAAAACATCCATCACATGCCACAGTACCAATGGTCCAGCCGTAGAAGGGTCAAGCCAACGCCTCACATGTGGCACGCCGTACTGCCCCTAACCCTAAGGTTTAGAGGCAGTTCAAGACGGTCACATGTTGTCTTCTAGAGGGTCCACTGCGTTACTTGCACGACTTAGAATGTTCTTAAACTCGAGAAAAAATCGAACTTTTGAAAAATTTTCCGACTGGGGAAAAAGTGAATTATTGATACCCGTTCGAACTTTTTAACAGTTTCTAAAAATTATCCGGACAAACTAAACAAAGTTAAATTATCTGATCGAATCAACGATTCCCCAATAC
Organism: Agapanthus africanus; assembly: GCA_030015575.1. Classification (NCBI taxonomy): domain Eukaryota; kingdom Viridiplantae; phylum Streptophyta; class Magnoliopsida; order Asparagales; family Amaryllidaceae; genus Agapanthus; species Agapanthus africanus. The sequence continues at coordinate 121,191,434 of JASDDO010000031.1, forward strand.
AACCCTAGAAAACTCAACACTTGAGTGGAATTAAAAAATTCCCAGAAAAAAATAACAAGAAAGGACCTAAGAATAATTACATGAAATTCCAGGGACCAAGTCACAATTTGGGCCGCGGAACCGCCGCCAAACCCTTGATTTGGCCGCGGTTCCACGGTCATATTTGCGAATTAGAGGGCCGTACTTCACAGTAATTCTTAGTTTTTCCTGCTTATTTTTCTGAGCATTTTTAATTCATAAAAAATCACATTTTCAAAAAATGTACAGAGAAGGGTTTGCATCGGGGTTTACGGGTTCAATCGGACTTTAAACTTCACTAAGACTTCGTCTAAAGCTCTAGCTTGGCTCTGATACCACTGTAGGGTTGCTAGGTACACGCACAAGGGTCTACGAGGCATCAACCATGCCCGATTAAAAATTTAGCCGTGCCGAACAACCCGAAACCGGATCTTTAAACTAGGGTTTTGGCGAAAACTAGCATGTTAAACACTTTAACACTAAGTGAGAGGGATTACAACCTTTGTAGATCCGGTCCTTCACTTCTTAAGCTCCGTGTTGAGGTCCCTTCGTTGCGATCATCGTGTTCTGGACTCTCGAGAGGCTTCACGAAGAGAATGATGCAACCTTACTTCCGATCTTCGATAACATAGATGATCTACCTTGAAGTTTCGTTAACACAAGCTATCACTCATGAAATGATGTGAACACCCTCATCTAAATGGCAAGGATAGATGAGGATGATGAAGTAGGATTTTTGCTCTCATTTATAATCTTTTTCTCACTCACTTTCATCACAAAAGAAAGCTTTTTCATGAAGAACTCAAGGAAGAAGATGAAGAATGAAGATGATAACTTAATTCTTTTGTGATGAACAATGAATTATTGTAGTGGTTACAAATCTAACCAAGGGTTAAGCATGAAAGAGTTAACCCTTGTAGAGAGTTAACTAGAGTTAATGGTTTGGATTGGGTTAACATAATATCAACACAAAATATCAAGCCAAAGACAAAGTCAAAGCTTCATGAAGCTTCATGCAAAAGCTAACCCTAATCAAAACCCTAACCAAGTTTAAACCCTAAACCATTCTTAAATTTGTAACCCTAACATGTTACAATATTATATATCACACATACAATATATTTTGTAATAATAGAAAATAATACAATTAACATATATCGCATATATATCAATGTATTATCCCGTGAGAAAATGAATCTTTTAGTGAGCTAATATTAGTTATTGTATTTTAATATATCATATATATTATTATACATTAAATTATCGAATCAACACTTGATCCGACAATCCGGCTATATCGCATATAACCGATTAATACGATGACCCGGCTATATCACATATACCCGGCCGATATCTCATATCGCGAGAATCCAATACGGTATCACATACCGCATTATCCTCGGTCTCGCACATATCACATATGTGCTCCTACTCCGTTTTGCCTGAGCCAAGAAACCTCTGTGTAGAACTCTAAAGAATCGTCAATACGCCGGCAGTAGGTGATGATCATATCAAACACCCACAAGCTGCAAGCGGTCAGCTAAACGTAACAGCCACCCAGGTATTGAGCGCTCAGAAGATCAACAAGCAAGCCTGTACATTCTCCTGTAAATCCAATCAGTAACACTCCCGTACAGTCCGGTCTCGTCGTCTGATATGTCGCAGATCTCGCCTAGGGGTGGTAAACGTCAGACCCCAGTAGCTTGATAAGTCGTGTCGATTTGAGGTATATAACAGTTCGAGAAACTACTGATAACACTTACCAGTAAATCTCAGCAACCCTGGCCAGGGATTTCCGGTTATGGCCAATCGAACACAGCGCAACATCAACTCCCTATACCGGAAGAGACGAATCCCCTCCTATCGCTCATTGCCTCCATGTGATTCGGGACTGTACCCAAAAGCCACCTTTTTGCACGCCCTCTTGGACGTGGTATGATAGAAATCAAAGCACAGTGGGAATCACACAAGACTCTATGACGATCTCGGGTCAACAGACTACTCTGTACCAGTGTCACCGGAGAACTCCATCTGACGTAAGGTATAATACCATCTGGAAGTTCTCGGCGAGTCCGTCCAGTGTACCCAGTCTCCACTGAGCACCCGTACACCATCCTTGATGTCAAACACCGATGGATATGGGATCATCCATCGCCCATCATATGGGTCAAGATGCGTATACGATAGTCTACTCTGGTGTATCGATGCCCTGTCTCAATACACCCTCGACTAGGAACAAGTTATAGGATGTACTCGTCGACTACCGTGGCCCCACTAGTATGATCTCATCATAGTCCCAGTAGTCGAGTACATATCCTAAGGGCTTTATCAACATGTAACATAGAGACAATCAGAGTACATGTTAAGATAAAGTACAACCAGATAGCATACTATCATGTCGAGCAAGAAAGTCCTCCCTATATATGTCCTAGCATCCACTACAATATACATCGTATGTACAGTAATGGACTCTAGGGCATACATATAACTAACACGCTCTCTATCCGTATGTTGCCACACACCAGTTTAAGGGACAAAATGGAAAATCGATATCTTTTTCATGTACAAAGCTCAATGTCAACACAAGATCCAACATATTTACGCGGAGCTCGAGGAAATCATGGCAAAAGATCCACATCACATCACCTTTTGATCTACTGAAATTCTGGAAGAATTGTGAAGATCTTATGAGAAAAGTACTATACCACACTGAAGAGGACCATAAACCAGGGGATCCGACAAAAGATGAAGGCACAAGCCTTCTAATAGGCCGCGGAACCGCGGAATAAGCGCGCTTAAGCCGCGGAACAGCGACCGTACGGGCTCGTCAGATGATGAGTTTTTGGGGGCAGATTGGTAAATTCATATAGTGCCAGAATGTTGCCCTATGTTCTCTGTTTCCTGCCTATAAATTGCCCAGAACTTGCCAAGCCATGGATGTTGTTTTCATGCCCTCTTTTTGTTAGTTTTTAGTTTACTTCTTCTTCATCTTTCCTCCATTAAATTGTTGTGAGAGCTTTTGAGTGGATGTTAAATGAAGATGAGGGTTATTTTGTATCATTCTTTTGCTTAGCTTCCCCCTTGAGCTCTCTACCTTAACTTGATCTTGCAACCTCTTAAGTGAGCTTGCAAGTTTAAGCTTTGGTCATTGATCTCAAGGGGTTGTATCATTTTGTTCTCTCTTTTGTGCTTCATTCTCCATGATTTCTTTGCCTTTTCTTGATCTTGCAACCTCTTAATTGAGCTTGCAAGTTTAAGATTTGGTTATTGAACCAATGTCTTGTTTTGGGTTCTATGGTTCCCAGTTTCATTTCTTGCTCATTTACTTTCTTGCACTTAAATTCCATGCACTTTTAATTACTTGCTTGTAATCTTTTCTTTTCTTTGTTTATCTTTTCTTTTGCTCTTTTTGGTTCGTTTTGTGAATGGCTGTAAATTGTTGTTGTTAAGAATACATACAATATTGTAAGTTAAGATTTCATTCCTCATTTCCTTTTCCCATTATTTTCCTTTGAACTCCGCCCAAACGTTACGCAAGTGCTCCGTTAGGCACCCTACCCTACCAAGGTAACGGTGATTCCTAACCGCGACCGGTTGCGTTCGGTTTGGCCGGAGGCGGAAGCAAGAGACAAGAACGGAAGGACAAGGGTAAATAAGCCGGATTCCACGAATACTGTGCTTAAGTACCCTAATCCACGTTGTTGCCGATTGCTCTAGCTTCAATTGGTCAAGACTCGGCTCAAAGGTTTCGAGTGCGGATTTCTTTAGCTTACACTTTCGTATCTTTTTCTTAACAACTTTATACTTGCATATAAAACACATAGGTTAGATTTGAACAAACATATACAAATTCTTTATTGACTCGTCTAAGACTCGACCGGACATACAACCATCTCCCTGCGGATCGACCCGTGCTCAACCGGCTAGCTGCAAACCGACACCGTCCTGATCGCGGTTATAATTTTAGAACTTTGAACATCCGACACGCCAAAAGCGTGCGATCAAATGGCGCCGTTGCCGGGGAGACGGTAACGTATTTTCTTTCTTGTTATTCGGGTTAATATTCTTTTTGTATATATATAAAATTTTAAATAAAAAAAAATAAAAAAAACTTTTTGTTATTTTTGATAATTTTTGTGTGCAAGTGTGCGGGCTAATCTGGAGCAAGTACAGTAATCAAATCAAGAAACAGAGGTTTTTATTAGGGTGTACAGAGAAAGGTATGTGTATTGACCTAAGGTTCAGGCGCCGGCTCATCAATTTGACCGCGGAACCGCGGTCAAATAGAGGATTCGGCGGCGGTTCCGCGGTCCTTTTGAGGCTTCTGACCCCAAATTTTTTCTGCCCTTTCTCTTTCCTCTAGTCCCCTCTCTGAATTCCACTATACTGTATTTTCTGCAGGTTTCTTTGCACAGAATTGCGCCGCCGCAAAATAATTTTTTTGTTGTTTTAGATTTTGTTTGTTTATCGCTTTGCATATACTAATACGGATATTAAGGGGCTTGAACACCAATTCAGATTGGGTGGGGATTTCATCACCCTTCCTAAGACCCCACAAATCACTAATTGCATACACATTACCTTGAGCTAATAAAAAAATACTAGACTCGGCCCTAAGGACATCGCGCTCAATAGGACAGAGGACTGGTTGTAGGCATCGGCCGTTTATCCTATCCTGACTTTGCGGTGTCTAGGCAAGTGTGTCCAAGGCAAGTGGTTACTTAATTAGGACCACTACTTACGTAGTGGGGAGCCTCCCACTTACCTGACACTTACCTGGCCGCAATTGGCGGAGAAGAGGCGGTTTGGGGTCCTATTTCTAGCCCTTTGGAACAGTTAGGAGCAGTCTAGTTGGACTTTAAAGACCCTAGCTCTAGGTGTGTTTGTGCATATTGTGATTGTGATTGTGCTTGTAAATTTTAGTCCCATAATTCCGTATTCTTTCAAACAAGCAGTCTAGTTGTTCTCTCTTTTATGCTTCATTCTCCATGAGTTCTTTGCCTTTTCTTGATCTTGCAACCTCTTAATTGAGCTTGCAAGTTTTAGATTTGGTTATTGAACCCATGTCTTGTTTTGGGTTCTATGGTTCCTAGTTTCATTTCTTGCTCATTTACTTTCTTGCACTTAAATTCCATGCACTTTTAATTACTTGCTTGTAATATTTTCTTTTCTTTACTTTTGCTCTTTTTGATTCGTTTTGTGAATGGTTGTAAATTGTTGTTGTTAAGAATAAATACAATATTGTAAGTTAAGATTTCATTCCTCATTTCCTTTTCCCGTTATTTTCCTTTGAACTCCGCCCAAACGTTACGCAAGCGCTCCGTTAGGCACCCTACACTACTAAGGTAACGGTGATTCATAATTGCGACCGGTTGCGTTCGGTTTGGCCGGAGGCGGAAGCAAGAGAAAAGAACGAAAGGACAAGGGTAAATAAGCCGGATTCCATGAATACTGTGCTTAAGTACCCTAATCCACGTTGTTGCCGATTGCTCTAGCTTCAATTGATCAAGACTCGGCTCAAAGGTTTCGAGTGCGGATTTCTTTAGCTTACACTTTCGTATCTTTTTCTTAACAATTTTATACTTGCATATAAAACACATATGTTAGATTTGAACAAACATATACAAATTCTACCCCTGTCCAGCCATTCAATTCCTACCAGTCCTACCCGACTTTTACACCTTCCCTAGACATTGCTTCTGAACCGCCATTTGGGAGTTTTCAGTATCCAAACAACTTTGAATCTTTCACTGAAACCCCTTCCCAACCCATGTCTAGTCTGGAACAGTCTTTGGAAGATTTTAGGGTAGCGTCATACCAACATATGATGGATTTGAATTCATCCATGGCCGCCCTCATACAACCTAGTGACCCGGTAGCTAGTTTTCAACTAGCTCCAAATTTCCCAATGTATGAAGAGGCGGTAGGACAGGTCGAGAATTTGAGTGGAGAGAGTGAGATGTACCCCCTTCCGAATCAAGCCTACCCGTTTCAACTTGAATCCCACAACTCCGGTTTTGAATGTCTATCTAGTGTTCCAAACGATTCATTGATTAAAGATAGAACAGATAATGAGTTGTGTAACTTTGTAGTGTTTGATTTGCCCGATTGTGAAGGGTCCTTTTCGAGTGAAACCACACCCAATCCTTTTGACCTCTACACCTCCACTCTAGAACCTGAATTGATTAATATCCATGCTTTTGTTGAGGTGTCTGAGAATACTGATTTTCACTTGATTGAGAATATTGACGCCGGGAATATTGTGGATGATGAACCTGTAGATTTGGCAGAGTTTTTCTCTCCAATTCATCATCCCGAGTCATTAACTGTTTTTCCCGAACCCCATATGCGTCTTGATTTTGATGAAATTTGCATGGATAAACTGAATTTTGAAGAAACTTTTGAGGATATTTTTGAGGATGAACCAGTTTTAATTGATGAGTCGGATTTTCCAATTCATCCTATTCCTTTCATTGACTGTGTACACCCTCCTGAACCTTTAACCGATAACCTTCCTCAATCACCTACCTCCATCCTTTCCATCGTTCCGACCTTGCAAGAAACCGTCTCACTTTCATTTCATATGTCTGGTTTACCGAGTTCGGCTTACCCATGGTTTCTAACGAATCTTGAGGTATTTGACCCCATTTCTCGACGGGTTGGTAGATTAGCACAATCACTTTTTACACATCATTCATCACATATTGTGCTAATCTATTCACTCCATTTTCACCCTCAAGTTCGTATTCCACTTCTTTCTCCCTTCCGCCATTCTTCTTCTTATATACCGAGACCGTATGCCACTTCTATCTCCATACGGTCTCGCGTATTCTCCCTCTCTTTTCTCTACGTGTTCTTTCACCAACCAGCACATTATAGAGATAAAATCTTTGAATGGTTGGTGCTCTTTTTTGGCCTGTGTAAGGCCTTGTATAGTTTGAAACTGTTCTCTTTCCCCCCTAATCTTGAACTTCAACGCTTAAACAGTGGAAAAACTGTTTTACTTAAGTTTGGGGGGGACCCTTTTTTTTGTATATATTTTTTGAATATAATTTGTTTTTAGGGAGAGCTCCGACAATTTTGACCCTCTTGGTATAGCCTGACAGTGAGGGCACTGTCAAGTTTAAGTTTGGGGGTGTGCTCGGTAAGCTTTCTTCCTTCGCATTCATTTGTATATTTTGCATTTGCATACCTTATTAAAAACCCACAAAAATCGAAATTTTTCCAAAAATATAAAAACTTTGTCGTCAGTTAGCTAATATGGCAACTTAGATTTTTATTCTGAAAGTTTAGTTGATATGTTGGAAATAACTAAATTCTAGGCTTAGGAATTGAAAATCCTAAAAATAACCCTCATTCTATCTAACTTTGGTAAGTATATGTCCTTACAGTTTTTTTGAGAAATAGGTAATCTTGAGTTCAGTTCTTGAGTTAAGTCAAAATGAAGGGAAAGTATTGAAGCTTTACTGAAGGATAAGTCTGAAAAATAGTTTCTTTTCTTGAGTTCAAATTTAGAAAGTATATACCCTACAAACTGCATTTACACGCACCTTGAAACTTGGGATAGTAGAGGATACCTAAAAATACTCTTTCCTGAAAGCCTAGTATGAAAGAAAAAACGGTATTTAAAGCTAAACGCCAAAAGAGCATATTGAAAAATATATCCGGTCTTGAAAAAGAAAAAGAAAAATAAAAAGAAAAATAGAATAAAGTCAAGACCTGGAAACTGCTATTGTAACACTTTGTTTTTCCCGTTTGTTTGGTGTTGGTGATAATTAGAAGTCGTGCATGTTTTTATGTTGTGTGTGCGTAGGATTTATAGTTGTTATTGGTAGTGTGTGCATTTTGGGATAGGTCTTGTGCTTGTGTACACCTTGCATACTTAGACTTTTCTTGCAACTTGTTAACCCTTCATATGCATGGTTGCAAACTCTTCTCCCACCATTTAATCTTTTCTAAAACCCATAATATAATTCAAAGTCCAAATAAAACAAGAAAGCATGGGGGTTAGGTGAAAGGTGGACCTTCTTTGACTTTCTTCTCTCTTCTCTCTCTCTTCCAATCATTTTCTGCAACTCCTACAGAAAATCAGCAGGGAAAAACATCTCTTTCTTCCTCTCTTCTCTCTCTTTTCATTCCTCTTTGAATCCTACACCAAACACCCTACACAATCAATGCTTTTTCCTTCACTAAACCATGAAAACTTGAGGTTTTTGAGGTGTTCTTGGGCAAACCTGCACCACTGAGAGAAAGCTGAAAACTTTGGTGTCTCTAAGGTCATTTAAAGGTATAAAATCTTAATCCTAGCACCCAATTTCCATAACTTGCATGTTTAGTTAGAAATATCACCTTTTGTGCCTTTTTGTGCCTTTGAAGGGTTTTTTTGTGTAATATGTTAAAACTTATGTTGTTGTGGCTTGATTAGCTTATTAACAAGTTATTGGTGAGTGATTAGACCTAGGTTTGTTTCAGATTTCATCAAAATACCATAAAGTTCCATTTTTGTGCAAAATGTGTGTTTTGAACTGATTTTAGACACTGTAAGAATCTGCTGCTATCCGAGACTTTTCAGAACAAATCTAGTGATTGATTTAGCATGTATGTATGGTATGGAGTGCACCGACCAAACCTGGGGACCCAATTCCCAAGTCTGGCCGCCAAAAATGGCATTCTGGCCGCAAATTGCGGCCAGACTGGGGAGATTTGGGTTGGGGTTTGGGTGTGTGGGTCTCTGCTTATATGTAGGTTATTTTGGTATATATATATTTTCAATATCTTTCCTGTATAAAAATCTGGGGTAGAATACCTATTTTCCCGTATTTTCAACCTTTCGCGACACGCGTGTTACGTGTGTGTGGGTTTTAGGTTTCTGCGTATCGCGACGCGTCGAAGTGATTTCAGACGCGTAACCACACGTTTTAGTGTATCGCGCACACGCGCGCTTGGTTCGCGACACGAGTTACTTGTTGGGTTTTAAATGTCGCGTTTGTGTGATTTCGAGCTTACATATGATATATTGTGTAATTCTAGGTTCGCAGGCGAGTACGGCGGACGCAGTGAAGAAAGGGAAGCAGGTTGTTGGCTACACCTAGCGAGAGACTACGGTGAGTAGATTTCACATCTACGGGGATATCGCCCGCATGGCGTTCTACGTCAGGGCAGATAGGACCTTATAGTGTTCCATATATATATTGCATGTTCATGGTTACTAGCTAGTGCATTGCATACCTTCTACACACCTATATCACATCGGATCATAGCATTGTAGTTCATCTATTTGTGACATGACCGTATATTCATACTTGATGCCTATATCACATCGGATCATAGCATTGTAGTTCATCTATTTGTGACATGACCGTATATTCATACTTGATGCCTATATCACATCGGATCATAGCATTGTAGTTCATCTATTTGTGACATGACCGTATATTCATACTTGATGCCTATATCACATCGGATCATAGCATTGTAGTTCATCTATTTGTGAGATGACCATATATTCATACTTGATGCCCATATCACATCAGATCATAGCATTGTAGTTCATCTATTTGTGACATGACCGTATATTCATACTTGATGCCTATATCACATCGGATCATAGCATTGTAGTTCATCTATTTGTGACATGACCGTATATTCATACTTGATGCCTATATCACATCGGATCATAGCATTGTAGTTCATCTATTTGTGACATGACCGTATATTCATACTTGATGCCTATATCACATCGGATCATAGCATTGTAGTTCATCTATTTGTGACATGACCGTATATTCATACTTGATGTCCATATCACATCAGATCATAGCATTGTAGTTCATCTATTTGTGACATGACCGTATATTCATACTTGATGCCTATATCACATCGGATCATAGCATTGTAGTTCATCTATTTGTGACATGACCGTATATTCATACTTGATGCCTATATCACATCGGATCATAGCATTGTAGTTCATCTATTTGTGACATGACCGTATATTCATACTTGATGCCTATATCACATCGGATCATAGCATTGTAGTTCATCTATTTGTGACATGACCATATATTCATACTTGATGCCTATATCACATCGGATCATAGCATTGTAGTTCATCTATTTGTGACATGACCATATATTCATACTTGATGCCTATATCACATCGGATCATAGCATTGTAGTTCATCTATTTGTGACATGACCGTATATTCATACTTGATGCCTATATCACATCGGATCATCATATTGTAGTTTATTATATATGACATGACTTGATATTCATACCTGCTACACATATCACATCGGATCATCATACTGTAGTTTATTATATATGACATGACTTGATATTCATACCTGCTACACATATCACATCGGATCATCATACTGTAGTTTATTATATATGACATGACTTGATGTTCATACCTGCTACACATATCACATCGGATCATTGCATTGTAGCACATTATATGTGACATGATTTGATATTCATACCTGATGCATATGTCACATCGGATTATTGTCTTGTAACTTATCTATATGTAACTTGACCGGATATTTACATTTGACGCACATATCATATCGGATCATTGACTTGTATTTGTTTGGATTATATGTGATTTCTGGATTTGGGAACCGTGGCTATTTCAAATATGTAATCATTTAAAAACCCGGTTCCCTTGATATGATATTTCGGTGCGTCCACCATGTGTTTTCTCGGTGCTAGAGTGATATATGGAAACCCGAATCGAGGAGGCGGTTGAGGCCGATTACGGGTACATGGTGGACCCGGTATGGTACCCCGGGGCGAGAACGGTTTCGCTGTGTAGTAGACGGTGAGCCTGGCAGAGGGACCACTACCTACCGGTGATTGGTTGGACCTGACAGTTATCCGGAGCATACTGATCAGAGTCTATAGATGGATGTGGGTGACCCAGACTGACGGGGCCTGATGGATGAGGATTTGCGTGTCGATGCTGGACACGAGTATTTATGATATTTGGGTGCCGATGTTGGGCACTCGGGACTCTCAGAGGTGTACAGGATTCGAGGGCCGATGGGGTGCCGGCGTCTGAGCTACTTGGGGGATCTGGGTGTACTGATGGACACCGATATACATATATCCCATGTTGACGTTCCGTGTAGATACTATATTTCCCCTGCTCAGCATTTATTATTTGTACCTCATCCTGTAGTTACATTACCTGATAGAGTATTTGTACCTCATCCTGTAGTTACATTACCTGATAGAGTATTTGTACCTCATCCTGTAGTTACATTACCTGATAGAGCATTTGTACCTCACCCAGTAGTACAGTACCTGATAGAGAACTTGCATGATTATTGCACGTATTGCTTATCACATACTTATCACATATTGATACCATCTGTTGGCTTATGATAGAGTAGCGTAGTACGTGCATGCTCGCGATTACCTTTATATGTTATCTCTATTCACGAGTTGGCAACTCACCCCCGTTGTGCCACAGTGTTTGCAGGTTGCCCTTCGGAGTAGTCGCGGCAGGCTGCGGTTGCATCTTTTGACACAGATACCCCTATAGTTGGTGCACTAGCTCTTTTGCTGATAGGTGGGTTTTGTGCGGTATCTGTTTATCTTTCTGTATGTACATTGTTGTATCTAGTATTCTCCATCTACCATGTATGTATTTGACTTAGAGACAGTGTGAGGACGATGTTGTACCTTATTTGTGTTCTGGTGTCGTGCTCGTTGTGAGCCGGCTTTTCTTATACAGTTTTTATGCTATCTGTGATGTTCCCACTTGTGGATCTTGAACTTCGCTACGGCGTCGTATATTGTTATCTTGGGATTGTATACTTAGATTTCTTATCATGTTAGTTGGTGTTTTTCATTTAATTCTTATCACACTCTATACTTTCACTGGTTTGTTTTCTGGGTTTCCGGTTCCCTTAGTCACGTTACGCCTGTAGACGTTACGTGGTTAAGTGCCGGTCACGGGCCAAACTTTGGGTCGTGACAAAGTTGGTATCAGAGCATAGGTTTTACCTTTCGGAGTGTAGGATGACCCTGGTATGATGGAGTAGGTAGCTGCGGCAGGGTAGCGTAGCGTGTGTATGTTCCGCGGCATACTCACGACACGGTACTCCACCTACGCGACCTTAGGACTTGTTTATATAAATTTCCTTCTTGAGTATATACATTCTCGTGATTCGATTTCCGTATCCTTATCGAATCCTATTGTTCCTTTCAGCCAATATGCCGCCAAAGACTACGAGGGCTCAGAGAGCGGCCGCGAGGGCCGAGATTCGAGTTGACTCGTCCGAGACGAGGACTGATCCGGGCAGTGCACCCGTTGTACCTGAGCAGACTGTTCCTCCTTTGACAGATCAGATCGCCACGCTAGGGGCTGGTGTGCAGGAGATGCGCCAGACGGTGGGATCTAGCATGCAGGAGATGCGTGACATGATAGGATCGCTAGTTGAGACGCTTCAAGCACAGCGACCAGAGGTAGCTCCACCTGTTCCAGCGACCGCGATGGTACCTACCACACAGCCAGTTGCCCCTGCAGCCACAGAGGTGATTACGGTATCGCTGTCAGACTTCATGAGGCTAAAGCCTCCGGCTTTCACAGGCACCGACACAGCCGAGGACCCCCAGTCCTTCCTTGATAAGATGGCCCGTATATGTCGTTCACTTAGATGCGCGGATGCGAGATGGGTCGAGTTAGCGAGCTTTCGCCTAGAAGGTCTTGCACAGAAGTGGTGTGATTCAGTTGAGAAGGGCAGAGCAGCGGGTCTTCCTCCTATGACCTGGACCGAGTTTGTAGCGCTATTCCTTGCCCGTTTTCTTCCTCAGAGTGTTAGGGATGCCCGAGCACGCAGATTTGAGTCTTTGCGCCAGACACCAGGGATGTCAGTGGCAGAATACGACGTGCTGTTCACAGAGCTAGCTATCTATGCCCCGTACCTAGTGGCTACTGAGGAGTTGCGAGTTAAGAGATTTGTCCGAGGTTTGCTCACACCATTATTCCTTGCTATCAGCGCGCAGCATTACGAGACTTACTCAGCAGCAGTTGATGCGGCATTATTAGTAGAGGAGCGCCTTGCTGAGACTTCGGCAGTTCCAGGGCCGAAGAGAGTTCGTGCAGATACGTCAGTGCAGAGACGGCCATTCCAGCGTCGTGACAGGCACCTTGCAGGTGGAAGAGATTCGAGACGAGGCCGATTGTTTAGCTCCTATCCCCAGGAGGGCCAGAGACCGTCATCAGGATGTTACCGTTGCGGGAGTTCTTATCATCGTGTGCGAGATTGTCCCGAGGTACCCCGGAGTGGGGCGGCAGCACCGCATGTTACATTACCACCTTCACCACCCCAGACGGCGTTGCCGATAGTACCTGCTGTTACTCCGCATCAGACGCATACACGGAGAGGTCGTGGTCGTGGAAGATTTGTTCATAGAGGACGAGGTGGCCGAGGTAGAGGACAGCCAGCGGCCGGCAGGGGACAGTCAGTTGCAGGAGGAGGACAGGCACGGGTTTTTGCTTTGACGCATCAGGACGCGCAGGCGTCCCATGCGGTGGTCTCAGGTATCCTTTCTGTATGTTCGGTTGATGCACACGTGTTGTTTGATCCCGGATCCACGCACTCGTACGTATCCACACACTTTGTGCCGAGTTTGGGTAGAGAGTCCGGTTTGCTTGGCCAGCCGCTTGTTGTGACTACTCCTGTGGGAGAGTCGTTTGTTGCTAGGCACGTGTTCCGATCCTGTACCGTCCGTATTGGCGAGAGAGAGTTGCCGGTCGACTTGATCCTTCTTGAGATGTTGGACTTCGATGTTCTCTTGGGCATGGATTGGTTAGCCACGTGCTATGCTTCTGTTGACTGCCGCGAGAAGACAGTTCGATTTTGTTTTCCCGGCGAGTCGGTTGTTGTTGTGTTGGGGGACCTTAGTCCCACCCCTCACTGTGTGATTTCTTCTGTTCGCGCTGGACAGCTTTTGCGGAAGGGATGTCAGGGATTTCTCGCATATGTTTGCGATACTAGAGCTACAGAGGTTCCTCTGGATCAGGTTCCGGTGGTTAGCGAGTTCCCTGATGTGTTCCCTGACGAGCTTCCTGGGCTACCGCCCGAGCGTGACATTTCTTTCTGCATTGATTTGGTTCCTGGCACGGGGCCTATTTCAGTACCGCCTTATCGGATGGCCCCGGTGGAACTTAGAGAGTTGAAGGGTCAGTTGCAGGACTTGCTGGATAAGGGACTTATTCGACCCAGTGTTTCTCCTTGGGGTGCTCCAGTCTTGTTCGTCAAGAAGAAGGACGGCAGCATGCGTTTGTGTATTGACTACCGCCAGCTGAACAAGGTGATAGTGCGAAATCGATATCCTTTGCCACGCATCGACGATTTGTTCGACCAGCTTCAGGGGGAAGGATACTTTTCGAGGATCGATTTGCGATCAGGCTACCATCAGCTGCGGGTACGACAGGAGGACATTCCTAGGACGGCTTTCCGCACACGTTACGGCCATTATGAGTTTTTGGTGATGTCGTTCGGACTCACCAACGCGCCAGCAGCATTTATGGACATGATGAACCGTATTTTCCGGCCGTATCTTGACCTGTTCATTATAGTGTTTATTGACGATATCTTGGTGTATTCTCGGAGTAGAGAGGAGCACGAGCAGCACCTGCGGATTTCACTACAGACCTTGAGGGAGCATCAGCTTTTCGCCAAATTCTCCAAGTGTGCCTTCTGGCTAGACAGCGTAGACTTCTTGGGGCACGTGATTACACGAGATGGTATATGTGTCGACCCGAGGAAGATAGAGGCAGTTCGGAGTTGGCCTAGACCCACGTCAGTGACGGAGGTTCGTAGCTTTCTAGGGCTGGCAGGTTATTACAGGCGATTTGTGCAGGACTTCTCTCGCATTGCTACACCGTTGACCGGGTTGACCCGGAAGGGAGTTCACTTCGATTGGACAGAGGAGTGTGAGCACAGTTTCCAGCGGTTACGGGCTCTACTGACCACGACACCAGTGCTATCTTTGCCTTCTGGATCAGGCGGATTTGCGGTCTACTGCGATGCTTCACGAGTGGGGCTGGGATTCGTTTTGATGCAGCATGACAGGGTGATTGCGTATGCTTCACGGCAACTAAAGAAACATGAACAGAATTACCCTACTCATGATCTGGAGATGGCTGCGGTGGTCTTTGCACTCAAGATCTGGCGACATTATCTGTATGGAGAGTCGTGCCAGATATTCACCGACCACAAGAGCTTAAAATATATATTTCAGCAGCGAGACCTGAACCTTAGACAGCGCCGATGGATGGAGTTAGTGAAGGACTACGATTGTGAGATCTTATATCATCCGGGCAAGGCGAATGTAGTGGCAGATGCGTTGAGCAGGAGGCCCGGGGGTAGTCTATCTTGTATGAGCGCAGTGCAGAGGCAGTCGTCGGCAGATTGGCAGATCTTATGCGACAGCCGGGTACAGTTTGAGTTTACGCCGATCGGGGGACAGATGGCGCATGTTCGTGCACGCCCACAGTTGCTTGACCGTATATACGAGGCACAGCACAGTGATGACCGCTGTTCAGAGATCAGGACACAGATGGGACAGGGCAGATTTTCCGAGTTCGTGATCGACGATCAGGGGATACTACGATTTGGGGCTAGATTGTGCGTACCGGATGCTGAGGGATTGCGGCTCGAGATTCTTGAGGATGCACATCGATCGGTATATAGTGTTCATCCCGGTTCCACCAAGATGTACCACGATCTGAGAGATGTTTACTGGTGGGATGGTATGAAGAGGGATATTGCAGATTTTGTGTCGAGATGCCTGACTTGTCAGCAAGTCAAGGCTGAGCACCAGAGGCCCGCGGGAGAGCTACAGCCATTACCCATTCCGGAGTGGAAATGGGAACAGATATCTATGGACTTCATTGTGGGTCTACCCAGGACTAGTCGAGGGTATGACTCCATCTGGGTGATCGTGGATCGTTTGACGAAAGCGGCTCACTTCCTACCGGTGAAGACGACTTTCGGATTTACTCAGTATGCCCAGGTCTACATTGATCAGATTGTGCGACTGCACGGAGTTCCGACATGCATCGTGTCCGATAGAGGCACCCAGTTTACCAGCCGGCTATGGCAGAGGCTTCAGGAGGCTCTGGGCACTCGCTTGAGTTTCAGCACAGCATTCCATCCGCAGACCGACGGACAGTCAGAGCGGACTATTCAGACTCTCGAGGACATGCTCAGAGCTTGTGTACTAGATTTCGGAGGTAGCTGGGATCATCATTTACCCTTAGTAGAGTTCTCCTACAACAACAGCTACCAGGAGACCATTCAGATGGCACCGTTTGAGGCTCTTTATGGGAGGAAATGCAGGTCGCCTACTTGTTGGACAGAGATCAGTGAGAGCAGTCTTTTAGGGCCACAGATCGTTGAGGAGACGACAGCGAAGATCCAGTTGATTCGCGATAGGATGAGAGCAGCCCAGAGTAGGCAGAAATCTTATGCGGACCGTCGTCGACGCAGACTTGAGTTTTCTGTTGGTGATCATGTTTTCTTGAGGGTCTCCCCAATGAAGGGCGTGATGAGATTTGGGAGGAAGGGGAAGCTTAGTCCCAGATACGTAGGCCCCTTCGAGATCCTTGAGCGTATTGGTGCAGTTGCGTATCGATTAGCCCTTCCGCCCAGTTTTCCAGACGTGCACCCCGTATTTCACGTTTCGATGCTCCGCCGATATCTTCATGATCCTTCGCATGCGATTCAGCACCCGACGATCCAGCTTGAGCGCGATCTTTCCTATGCAGAGCAGCCAGTGATGATCTTGGATCGACAAGTGAAGAAATTGAGGTCGAAGGAGATACAGTCCGTCAAGGTACTTTGGCGTGGACAGAGCAGGGAGGAGGTCACTTGGGAGACCGAGAGCGAGATGAGGAAGAGGTATCCCCATCTTTTTGAAGGTGCGTATGGGTTAGATTTTTAAATTCGGGGACCGAATTTCTTTAAGGGGGGTAGATTGTAACACTTTGTTTTTCCCGTTTGTTTGGTGTTGGTGATAATTAGAAGTCGTGCATGTTTTTATGTTGTGTGTGCGTAGGATTTATAGTTGTTATTGGTAGTGTGTGCATTTTGGGATAGGTCTTGTGCTTGTGTACACCTTGCATACTTAGACTTTTCTTGCAACTTGTTAACCCTTCATATGCATGGTTGCAAACTCTTCTCCCACCATTTAATCTTTTCTAAAACCCATAATATAATTCAAAGTCCAAATAAAACAAGAAAGCATGGGGGTTAGGTGAAAGGTGGACCTTCTTTGACTTTCTTCTCTCTTCTCTCTCTCTTCCAATCATTTTCTGCAACTCCTGCAGAAAATCAGCAGGGAAAAACATCTCTTTCTTCCTCTCTTCTCTCTCTTTTCATTCCTCTTTGAATCCTACACCAAACACCCTACACAATCAATGCTTTTTCCTTCACTAAACCATGAAAACTTGAGGTTTTTGAGGTGTTCTTGGGCAAACCTGCACCACTGAGAGAAAGCTGAAAACTTTGGTGTCTCTAAGGTCATTTAAAGGTATAAAATCTTAATCCTAGCACCCAATTTCCATAACTTGCATGTTTAGTTAGAAATATCACCTTTTGTGCCTTTTTGTGCCTTTGAAGGAGTTTTTTTGTGTAATATGTTAAAACTTATGTTGTTGTGGCTTGATTAGCTTATTAACAAGTTATTGGAGAGTGATTAGACCTAGGTTTGTTTCAGATTTCATCAAAATACCATAAAGTTCCATTTTTGTGCAAAATGTGTGTTTTGAACTGATTTTAGACACTGTAAGAATCTGCTGCTATCCGAGACTTTTCAGAACAAATCTAGTGATTGATTTAGCATGTATGTATGGTATGGAGTGCACCGACCAAACCTGGGGACCCAATTCCCAAGTCTGGCCGCCAAAAATGGCATTCTGGCCGCAAATTGCGGCCAGACTGGGGAGATTTGGGTTGGGGTTTGGGTGTGTGGGTCTCTGCTTATATGTAGGTTATTTTGGTATATATATATTTTCAATATCTTTCCTGTATAAAAATCTGGGGTAGAATACCTATTTTCCCGTATTTTCAATCTTTCGCGACACGCGTGTTACGTGTGTGTGGGTTTTAGGTTTCTGCGTATCGCGACGCGTCGGAGTGATTTCAGACGCGTAACCACACGTTTTAGTGTATCGCGCACACGCGCGCTTGGTTCGCGACACGAGTTACTTGTTGGGTTTTAAATGTCGCGTTTGTGTGATTTCGAGCTTACATATGATATATTGTGTAATTCTAGGTTCGCAGGCGAGTACGGCGGACGCAGTGAAGAAAGGGAAGCAGGTTGTTGGCTACACCTAGCGAGAGACTACGGTGAGTAGATTTCACATCTACGGGGATATCGCCCGCATGGCGTTCTACGTCAGGGCAGATAGGACCTTATAGTGTTCCATATATATATTGCATGTTCATGGTTACTAGCTAGTGCATTGCATACCTTCTACACACCTATATCACATCGGATCATAGCATTGTAGTTCATCTATTTGTGACATGACCGTATATTCATACTTGATGCCTATATCACATCGGATCATAGCATTGTAGTTCATCTATTTGTGACATGACCGTATATTCATACTTGATGCCTATATCACATCGGATCATAGCATTGTAGTTCATCTATTTGTGACATGACCGTATATTCATACTTGATGCCTATATCACATCGGATCATAGCATTGTAGTTCATCTATTTGTGAGATGACCATATATTCATACTTGATGCCCATATCACATCAGATCATAGCATTGTAGTTCATCTATTTGTGACATGACCGTATATTCATACTTGATGCCCATATCACATCGGATCATAGCATTGTAGTTCATCTATTTGTGACATGACCGTATATTCATACTTGATGCCTATATCACATCGGATCATAGCATTGTAGTTCATCTATTTGTGACATGACCGTATATTCATACTTGATGCCTATATCACATCGGATCATAGCATTGTAGTTCATCTATTTGTGACATGACCGTATATTCATACTTGATGTCCATATCACATCGGATCATAGCATTGTAGTTCATCTATTTGTGACATGACCGTATATTCATACTTGATGTCCATATCACATCGGATCATAGCATTGTAGTTCATCTATTTGTGACATGACCGTATATTCATACTTGATGCCTATATCACATCGGATCATAGCATTGTAGTTCATCTATTTGTGACATGACCGTATATTCATACTTGATGCCTATATCACATCGGATCATAGCATTGTAGTTCATCTATTTGTGACATGACCATATATTCATACTTGATGCCTATATCACATCGGATCATAGCATTGTAGTTCATCTATTTGTGACATGACCGTATATTCATACTTGATGCCTATATCACATCGGATCATCATATTGTAGTTTATTATATATGACATGACTTGATATTCATACCTGCTACACATATCACATCGGATCATCATACTGTAGTTTATTATATATGACATGACTTGATATTCATACCTGCTACACATATCACATCGGATCATCATACTGTAGTTTATTATATATGACATGACTTGATGTTCATACCTGCTACACATATCACATCGGATCATTGCATTGTAGCACATTATATGTGACATGATTTGATATTCATACCTGATGCATATGTCACATCGGATTATTGTCTTGTAACTTATCTATATGTAACTTGACCGGATATTTACATTTGACGCACATATCATATCGGATCATTGACTTGTATTTGTTTGGATTATATGTGATTTCTGGATTTGGGAACCGTGGCTATTTCAAATATGTAATCATTTAAAAACCCGGTTCCCTTGATATGATATTTCGGTGCGTCCACCATGTGTTTTCTCGGTGCTAGAGTGATATATGGAAACCCGAATCGAGGAGGCGGTTGAGGCCGATTACGGGTACATGGTGGACCCGGTATGGTACCCCGGGGCGAGAACGGTTTCGCTGTGTAGTAGACGGTGAGCCTGGCAGAGGGACCACTACCTACCGGTGATTGGTTGGACCTGACAGTTATCCGGAGCATACTGATCAGAGTCTATAGATGGATGTGGGTGACCCGGACTGACGGGGCCTGATGGATGAGGATTTGCGTGTCGATGCTGGACACGAGTATTTATGATATTTGGGTGCCGATGTTGGGCACTCGGGACTCTCAGAGGTGTACAGGATTCGAGGGCCGATGGGGTGCCGGCGTCTGAGCTACTTGGGGGATCTGGGTGTACTGATGGACACCGATATACATATATCCCATGTTGACGTTCCGTGTAGATACTATATTTCCCCTGCTCAGCATTTATTATTTGTACCTCATCCTGTAGTTACATTACCTGATAGAGTATTTGTACCTCATCCTGTAGTTACATTACCTGATAGAGTATTTGTACCTCATCCTGTAGTTACATTACCTGATAGAGCATTTGTACCTCACCCAGTAGTACAGTACCTGATAGAGAACTTGCATGATTATTGCACGTATTGCTTATCACATACTTATCACATATTGATACCATCTGTTGGCTTATGATAGAGTAGCGTAGTACGTGCATGCTCGTGATTACCTTTATATGTTATCTCTATTCACGAGTTGGCAACTCACCCCCGTTGTGCCACAGTGTTTGCAGGTTTCCCTTCGGAGTAGTCGCGGCAGGCTGCGGTTGCATCTTTTGACACAGATACCCCCATAGTTGGTGCACTAGCTCTTTTGCTGATAGGTGGGTTTTGTGCGGTATCTGTTTATCTTTCTGTATGTACATTGTTGTATCTAGTATTCTCCATCTACCATGTATGTATTTGACTTAGAGACAGTGTGAGGACGATGTTGTACCTTATTTGTGTTCTGGTGTCGTGCTCGTTGTGAGCCGGCTTTTCTTATACAGTTTTTATGCTATCTGTGATGTTCCCACTTGTGGATCTTGAACTTCGCTACGGCGTCGTATATTGTTATCTTGGGATTGTATACTTAGATTTCTTATCATGTTAGTTGGTGTTTTTCATTTAATTCTTATCACACTCTATACTTTCACTGGTTTGTTTTCTGGGTTTCCGGTTCCCTTAGTCACGTTACGCCTGTAGACGTTACGTGGTTAAGTGCCGGTCACGGGCCAAACTTTGGGTCGTGACAGCTATTTACGCTTTAAAGTTCACACATTCAGTAATCGGCCGTTAGTGCCTCAAGAAGCATTAATAGTCGCATGAAAAGTGTGTGAGCAACACCGTCCATCATTAAATGAAAAGAAGTAGTATTAGGTATTAGGGCAACGGTATTATAGCTTGAATTGAATTCTTGAGTGTAGGGGTGCAAATATACACACACACGTAGGGGTATACAATCGATGTTTGGATAAAAGATAGAAATAAAGAATAAGACTTGTGTTTTCTGTAAAGTTGATAAAAATTCCTGATTTGAGGCCGCACTTTAGAAGGAAAACTCAGGAGAACCAACATCTTTCTAAACTTTTTTGGAACGTATAGGATCCAAGGTTAAATAGATAGGAGGTGTGAAACATAAGGGTTGGATATTTCTAACTTAGGATGATAGAGTTTCTAACGTAAATACTAAACTGTAGGAGTAGAATCGATGTTAACTTATGACACTAGCTTGACGGGATTTTGTGGGTGTAATCCGCTGAAAACCATCAGGAGACAACACTCCTCCTACTAGGGACACCTAGAGGTTTAACGGCTTGTTGCACATGCTCAGTGCAATCGCGTTCCCTGCGAAAGTGTGGTTATGACTTTTTTGAGAATAATTGGTTTTGCTCGGGACGAGCAAAAGTTAAGTTTGGGGTTATTTGTTCATACCAGAATATTGCATTTTATACCGCCCATTCTTACGCTCGTTTGTTTATAGGCAGGTGCTTTTAATCAGTGTTTGCTACATATTTGCAGAATACTGGTTCTCAGCTCTAAACAGTGAAATTCATGGAAAAGTACGACAAATTCCGGATTACTGCCAACCACAGATAAAACACGGGTCTCCGCTCTCTATCCGTATGTTGCCACACACCAGTTTAAGGGACAAAATGGAAAATCGATGTCATTTTCATGCACAAAGCTCAATGTCAACACAAGATCCAACATATCTACGCGGAGCTCGAGGAAATCATAGCAAAAGATCCACATCACATCACCTTTTGATCTACTGAAATTCTGGAAGAATTGTGAAGAACTTATGAGAAAAGTACTATACCACACTGAAGAGGACCACAAACCAGGGGATCCGACAAAAGATGAAGGCACAAGCCTTCGAATAGGCCGCGGAACCGCGACATAAGCGCACTTAGGCCACGGAACCGCGGCCGTACGGGTTCGTCAGATGATGAGTTTTTGGGGGCAGATTGGTAAATTCATATAGTGCCAGAATGTTGCCCTAGGTTCTCTGTTTCCTGCCTATAAATTGTCCAGAACTTGCCAAGCCATGGATGTTCTTTTCATGCTCTCTTTTTGTTAGTTTTTAGTTTACTTCTTCTTCTTCTTCTTCATCTTTCCTCCATTAAATTGTTGTGAGAGCTTTTGAGTGGATGTTAAATGAAGATGAGGGTTATTTTGTATCATTCTTTTGCTTAGCTTCCCCCTTGAGCTCTCTACCTTATCTTGATCTTGCAACCTCTTAAGTGAGCTTGCAAGTTTAAGCTTTGGTCATTGGTCTCAAGGGGTTGTATCATTTGTTCTCTCTTTTGTGCTTCATTCTCCATGAGTTCTTTGCCTTTTCTTGATCTTGCAAGCTCTTAATTGAGCTTGCAAGTTTAAGATTTGGTTATTGAACCCATGTCTTGTTTTGGGTTCTATGGTTCCTAGTTTCATTTCTTGCTCATTTACTTTCTTGCACTTAAATTCCATGCACTTTTAATTACTTGCTTGTAATCTTTTCTTTTCTTTGTTTATCTTTTCTTTTGCTCTTTTTGGTTCGTTTTGTGAATGGTTGTAAATTGTTGTTGTTAAGAATAAATACAATATTGTAAGTTAAGATTTCATTCCTCATTTCCTTTTCCCGTTATTTTCCTTTGAACTCTGCCCAAACGTTACGCAAGCGCTCCGTTAAGCACCCTACCCTACCAAGGTAACGGTGATTCCTAACCGCGACCGGTTGCGTTCGGTTTGGCCGGAGGCGGAAGCAAGAGACAAGAACGGAAGGACAAGGGTAAATAAGCCGGATTCCACGAATACTGTGCTTAAGTACCCTAATCCACGTTGTTGCCGATTGCTCTAGCTTCAATTGGTCAAGACTCGGCTCAAAGGTTTCGAGTGCGGATTTATTTTGCTTACACTTTCATATCTTTTTCTTAACAACTTTATACTTGCATATAAAACACATAGGTTAGATTTGAACAAACATATACAAATTCTTTATTGACTCGTCTAAGACTCGACCGGACATACAACCATCTCCCTACGGATCGACCCGTGCTCAACCGGCTAGCTGCAAAGCGACACCGTCCTGATCGCGGTTATAACTTTAGAACTTTGAACATCCGACATGCCAAAAGCGTGCGATCAGACACCTTTAGAGAGGATGACTCCAGCACCTGTAGGTATACCACCATGCCAGGAGTCGTCCATTTAATGTCAAAGTACCCAGATTAGGATACTTCCCAAATCTAGATCTAAAACCATAGATTTAGTAACCAGAAAACTTGATATTATACCCATATCCTATGTGGAGAAACAACTTTATGACAACCAAAGTATACCGATCGTAGTATAGGAATATCTCTTCCTATTAAGTGCATGTCATCCCGAATCCTCGGACATCACACCCTACTACCTTCTTACCAGATCCATCTCCTATTCTGATGAAGTCAAAATCTATGACTGTCACATCAAAATTAGATGATCTGTTTCCGCTATACCTGCTTTAGTCTATAAATAGACACAAGCTACTTGCTTACTATGCTTCCGCTGCTCCTATTGACTACAACAACCCTCTGGCAGAGTCATATATACGCGCACTTTTAAAACTAGTTTAGAACGACGCTATACTCATCCTCCTGCCGGGTCTTATAGTCTAGAACAACAGCAATGGCAAGTCTGGGTAAACAAGAACCTCCCTGTCACCGTCTCTGAGAAGATAGGAGTACCTCTCGGGTGCCTGAGGTTACCCACCAAAATCTGTGGAGTGGCTAATGGAACATCAAATCTAATTAAATCCTTAGGTTCTATTAAATTTCCAGTAATCGTTTGTGGTTCTGGAATAACTTCCAGTTCTACCATACTCCCACTTCTGTTTTCTGAAAAAAAAATCCATTTTATTAAAACTGTGGCGAGTCAAGAACAATATAAATATTGATCTTCCTAATGGTAGAAAGTTAACCCTCGTCAAAGCCCGGGATAACCCACAAACAGCCATTACTGAAACGTGCCTTGAGTTTATCCGGATTCTGGTTTTAAGCATCAGCCGGACAACTCCCTATACCTTAACATCGTTAAGATATAAATTGATTCTATATATATATATATAATATAGAAACAAAAGCACTAATCTAATTTGGAACCAGATTCAAAATCATGCAGCTGTCTCCAGTGCATATCAACCAAATGGAAAAAGGACAATCGACATTACTCATCTAGGAGTGCATCCATATATGAGTAACCTGAAAAAGAAGCAAGTTCTCAAAACCATTACTATTAACTGAATACCAGACATAAGTATCTACATCTTCGACTTCCTCGAAGAATCCTGATACTTACAACAAATGGTTCTCTACTTTATTCTTATACCTATAACTTCTGAATATATGGACCTTACATTTCAACGAAATACATGTCCAGAACTGGAGAAGTCATAAGTAAACAGAATATAGTACGAGTACCAACCCCTTTGTCCTAATGGACACTGGACAACATACAATACTTTGTATAAGTCACCTGAGTTCAATAACTCAAACCCTGTGCGTTGTAGGTTGAAAAACTGTACTATGGTTAAGAAGAATTACACCGCTGTTGAATGCACCTTACCTAATCACCAACTGATATAGGTAAATGTCATAGACACAATATCAAAAAGTTATATCTCACTTTATAAAATAAATGTACAGATATATCGGTTTGAAATTGGTGCATAACAACGGATATTCAAAACCAAATATTTGCTATCTGGCAAAATCCAGATGATTTCCTCAAATATCACCAATTACAATGAATTCCGATATAATGAGGATTTAATCACCCAATTCCCAATATCTTACTCCCACTCACCATCTGTAATAACATACAGATGTGAGAAACGGATCTGGTAAATACATACCCTGGAGTTAGATTCCAATTGGGAAAACAGATTTCAATTAACATTGCACAGTGAAACCGAAACATGAAAATATTTCAAATGGGGTTACCTGGTATTCCTAGTAATGCCTCATCCATTATCCTGATTCATGACAGTAACCATATACTTACCTGCCCTCACTCCAGTCCCTTTATTATGTCTTTACTTATTACCTTATGTACACCTCCTTTACGCTAATTGGTTTTCTTCATTCCCTACCCTTTGGCACCAGCCTAAGGTTTGGAAGAAGACTATCCAATAAGCGCAATAGGTGTACTCTCCTAATCCTAGGAGCCCTCGCAACCTCAGAGAAGGTAAAGAGAAAAGACATCTGAATAATCCTATTCGATTTCTCCTGAACCAGAATCCATCCTCGAAAAAAGTTCCTTCGAGTTCGTATGTAACTATACGATGGATTTATCCAATGGAAGTGGATATCCGTAGTGATACAGCGTGTCCTAGAGAAATGCAAAGTGGATGTAGGATTGGCAGGGGTATACCTGGTTTCGTCGTGAATGATGGTGATCACAATTTTCTTTAGCTTAATTGGTTTTCTTCTTTCCCTACCGTTCGGCACCTGCCTATGGTTTGGAAGAAGACTATCCAATAAGCTCAATAGGTGTACCCTCTCCTAATCCTAGGAGCCCTCATAACCTAAGAGAAGGTAAAGGGAAAAGACAACCGAATAATCCTATTCAATTTCTCCAGAACCAGAATCCATTCTCGAAAAACTTCCTTCGAGTTCGTATGTAACTATACGATGGATTTATCCAATGGAAGTGGATGTTCGTAGTGATACGAGATGTTCTGGAGAAAAGCAAAGGTGATATAGAAGTGGCAATGATGTATGCGACACCGTGACATTCCAAAATCCAAAGTTTTTTAAGAAGGTTCGGTCAACTTGGTTCATGAGTTTTAGTCAAAGGTCGGGTCATCGTCGCAGCCAGAAAGAGAGAGATAAGAAACACTCAGCGTGCACTCTAACCTAGATCAGAATGGTTGATCATTTTATCTAATCTGGATGGCTCCCACTGTTTCCTCGAATTCTCCTCCAAACCTAAAAGGAATATTAGTCGGAATCACCCGAGGAGTAATCCTACTCATCAGTGGGAATCGGGATCCAACTATCATCTCATGATAGCCCGATAGAAGCCACTCAAGTCACCACACTCCAGAAGGTATGCGCAAGCCTGGCAAGTTTCCTGTATGTTTGAAACTCCCGATATGATTTTTACCCCTAGGACCCAAGTGACCTTGACACAGTCAACAAATCAAAGAGTCTTAGTCAAGTTCAACCCGTCATTATCCTGGATTGCATTAAACCCACTCGTACGAGCCCTTGACACAGTCAACAAAGCCGCACGACTGTCCTAACCAATCGCATTAATATGCCACAAACAAGCACAACTTAGCTATCACACACTACGCCTTGACACAGTCAACAAACGCAGCACGAATACTAAGCAATACATGTAAGAAATGACGGAGGGCTACGGTGTAAGTGCACGGCGGCGCCCCGGCCGTCAATCCGACGCCGGAATGTGGAAACGAAACTTTTCTACAACCTAGAAACCGGCAACACTGCGCACAAAAATTCCGGATTGGGCCATTAACCTACTCCTAGCAAACTAGAAAATGGGAAGGAAGCTATACCGAGCGATCCGTGTCCTTCGGTCTTCGGCCTCCACTCCGATCTCCTCGCGGAACCTCCGGTCTTTAGCACCTCGTCGGAACGGGCACCACATTGCCGGGTTCTTTTACGGGCTCCCATCTCTGGACCGAAGTAACTCGGGCACGAAGTTGGCGAGCCGACGTGCCCAAGAAATGCTGTAGGCTAAGTGTAGAGTACCTATGTCTCATGGGGTTTGAAGTTGCCTTGATGGAGGAGAAGAAGATGTGAAAAATGAACTTTGGGATTTTTGAAGCAAGCATATGAGCGTGAATCATTTTTTCTCCCAAATGATAATTTCCCCACCTCAAGAAAATGAACCTCTCCCTCTCTCATGAAGTGGCCGGCCCCTCTAAAATGGTGGTGAAAATATGAATGAATTTTCAAGAGAAGAAAAGAAATGATGATCATAGAATAAAGTCACACCCATTTCACCTCTCAATCCTTTCATAAATCCTTTCTCATAAATGCAAAACAAGTGATGCAAAAGGAATCTCATGATGAAGTAACAAATCCAAATAACCCCCTCCACAAATGGTAATTTGCACAACTGCAAATAACCCCCCTCCATCGATAAAGTCTGGCCGTGAAGGAACAAAGGAAAACTGGCCGGAACGGAATGCAAACTGGCAACTTCAGAAAACTGATCCCGTAATAAATTACAGGAAAAACCCCGCGACTGTATATACATACCCGCATTTGTATTCCCACTGAATACAAATGCAAAGAGACAAAATCTACAATGTACAATACTAGGATCCGGCTTAAACCAACGCCCGCTAGTATTATCCGTCCGATCATGATCCGTGCAATACCGCACGTATCTGATCGAACCCTGCCATATCTCCATACGGCCTCTACAGCGTTTCGCCCGAAACTTGAGAAACTGGTCTGTGGGGGACTCTAAAGACTCGTCAATACTTTGGTTATGGATTTAACGACTAGCACGTCAGAGGTATTAGCCTATACGTAACGGGCTACCAGGTATTGACCAAAAGGAACGTCGATGAGCGAACTCATCCTGACACCCTACTGAGCCTGTCAGTGACAATATCCGTACAGTCCGGTCCGTTCGTCTATGAGCATCGCATGGCGGGCCTAGGGGGTTGGTAAAAGTCAGACCCCCAAAAGCGGTACAAGTCGTGTCGGAGTGTAGTCCAGAACACCCTGAGATACTACTGGAATACCTACCAGTAAATCTCCTGCCTCGGCCGAGGGCTTTGTGTAATGGCTCTCCTAGATACAGCGCGACCTCACCCCCAATACCGGGAGAGACGAACCCCTGCAGATCCGCTCACTGCCTCCATGTGGCTCGGGACTGTACCCAACTAAAACCTGTTTGCACGTCTCCTTTGAGCGTGGTAGGGTAGTAATCAAAGCACAGTGGGAACTCACACGAGACAAATGAAGATCTCAGGTCAATGAACTAACCTGCACACATGTCACCAGGGAACTGCTATCTGACGTCAGGTATAAGACCAACTAGCATGTTCCCGGCGAGTCCTGTCCGGTGTACTCATAACCCAGTGAGCACCTGTATACATCTTAGGTGAACCAACTGACACCAGTGGCTTGTGAGACCGGCCACCGCCCCTCGTCGGGGTCTCGACTGTATACACTAGTCTTCTCTGGAGTATCGATGCCCTGTCTCGAAACTCCCACGACTAGGGACCTTTTAAGGATGTGCTTATAGACCCCAGCTCCAACGTATATGATCGCCCTCATACTGCTGGTAGTCAAGCAAGAATCCTAGGGGCTCTATCAACGTGCAATAGTGACCTGTAAGGTCACCTAAAGCAGTACACGATGATAAAGATAAACCAGATAGCATACTATCATCTTGAGTAAGACTGTCCTACCGGTATAGGTCCTCCCTCAATCATTGCAATCACGTGCCTGTGATCCAATAATTGACTCTGAGGGCACTATCTCCAACAATCTCCCACTTGCACTCAAGGCTAATTATTGCGATGTCGCATACTCACAGCCCGTGTGATACCGAACACCCAACACCTCTACTAGTCAGTCTCACAAAGCACGTTTGCGAAACTATTGCGTTCGAGGAATAGCCTCAGTGAGTGGATCCGCTGTAATGTCTCTTTCTATGTCTCTCTTTATCTCAAGTTCGCGGAGAAAGCCATCTCCCGGAATGAGTAATACCTGTCTTAGAATATGTTTGGATGTTTGATGGGACCTAGTTCATAAGTGAACTCCAAATCCAAACTTCTTAGACTGTATCGTCGACTGAACTTAATCAGTGTCCTGCGCCATGCCTCCCTCAGTATCCGCCTGGACCACCAGTCCAAAATACTGCCCCTCGTCAGAGGGAAAACCATAACTCTGACAGCCACTCTGCCATCCATGTCACCTTGGAAGTCTGGAATGATAACTGTCTCCCAAAGGAGACTGCCGTTATCATTTCCCTAGAACATCCACTTATGTTCTAAAACTGCTTCAGAATGTTTCTCCAGGATTGGATCAATATCAACTTACGGCATCTCGTGCAAAAACAACATCTGGTGTGGTACTTGACATCTCATGATTGACTCAACTGCCTAAGCAAGTGATCTGCCAATCATGCACATCCCTCTCCCCTTTAGTCTGTAAGACACCTTTAGAGAGGGTGACTCCATTACCCGCAGGTACACCACCGTGCCAGGAGTCGTCCATTCTAAAACATTTTCAGAATGCTGTCTAAGTACCCAGATTGGGGCACTTCCCAAATCTAGATCTAAAAGCATAGATCTAGTAACCAGAATGTCTGATATAAAATCGAATTCCTTATGTGGAGAAACCACTGTGTGACAACTAAAGTATAACCGATTGTAGTATAGGAATATCACCTCCTACTCTGTGTATGTCATCCAAATACCAGGACATCACACTCTACTACCTTCTTAACAGATCCATCCCCTATTCTGATGAAGTCAAACCTATGACTGTCACATCAAAAATAGATGATCTATCTCCGCTATATCTGCTTTAGTCTATAAATATACATAAGCCACTTGTCCACCGTGCTTCCGCTGCGCCCACTGACTACGACAACCTTTTGGCAGAGTCATATAGACGTACACCTCTAAAGCTTGTTTAGAACGACGCTATACTCATCCTCCTGCCGGGTCTCACAGTCTGGAACAACAGCATTGGCAAGTCTGGGTAAACAAGAACCTCCCTGCCACCGTCCTTGAGCATACTGAAGTACCTCTCGAGCGCCTGAGGTTACCCACCATATCTGCGGAGTGGCCAATGGAATGTCAAGCCAGATTGAATCTTTAGGTTCCTATCAAACTTTCAGTAATCGTTTGCGGTTCTGGAATCACTTCCAGTTCTACCATACCCCCACTACTGTTTTCTGAAAAAATCCATTTTTATTAAAACTGTGGCGAGTCAAGAACAATATCACTATTGATCTTCCAGATGGTAGAAAATCAACCCTCGTCATAGCCTGGGTCAACCCATAAACAGCCATTACAGAAACGTGCCTTGAGTTATCCAGAGTGGTTTTAAGCATAAGCCGGACAACTCCCCGTACCTTAACATCGTTAAGATATGAACTGTTCTATATCCAATATAGAAACAGAGGCACTGATTTAATTGAACCAGATTCAAATTATGCAGCTGTCTCCAGTGCATGTCAACCAAATGGAAGGAGGCCGATCAGCGTTACTCAACTTAGGAATACTTTCAATTATAAGTAACCTGAAAGAGAAACAAGTTCTCTTAATCATTACTATCATCTGAATACCTTACACAAGTATCTACATCTTCGATCACCTTGAAGAATCCCGATACTTGCAACACCTGGTTCTCTACTTTATTCATATACCTATAACTTCTCAAAACTTAGACCTTGCATTTCTACGAAACACATATCTAAAAACTAGAGAAGTCACAAGTAAACAGAATATAGTACGAGTACCAACCCCTCTGTCCTAATGGACACTGGACAACATACAATACTCTGTATAAGTCCACTAAGTCCAATGACTCATTCACTGTGTGTCGTAGGTTGAAAACTGTACTTATGGTTAAGAAGAATTACACCGCTGTTCAATGCTCCTTACCTAACCATCCACTGATATAGATAAATGTCATAGACATAATTTCAAAAAGGTATATCTCACTCTATAAAAATAGACGTACAGATTTATCAATTTGAAATTGGTGCATTATAACGGATATTCAAAACCAAATATTTGCCGTCCGGCAAACTACCCAGGTGACTTCCTCAAATATCACCAATTACAACGAATCCCGATATTATGAGGATGATCACATAATTCCCAATAACTTACTCCCACTCATCATCTGTAAAACCATACAGATGTGAGAATCAAACCTGGTAAATACATACCCTGGAGCAAGTGTCTAATTAGGAAATCAGTTTTCTTTTAAAAGTACACAGTGAAACTGAAACATTAAAATGTTTCGATGGGGTATCCCGGTATTCCTAGTAATGCCTCTTCCATTATCTAGATTCACAACTGTAACTGTATAATTCTTTGCCATCTCTCCAAATCCCTTTATATGTCTTTAGTCATTACCTTCTGTACACCCCTTTAGGCCAAATGGTTTTCTTCCTTCCCTACCGTTCGGCACCAGCCTATGGTTTGAAAGAAGACTATCCAATAAGCATAATGGGTGTACTGTCCTAATCCTAGGAGCACTCGCAATGCGAGAGAAGGTGAAGATTAATGACAACCGAATAAAACCTAATTCTTATTTTTCCTGAACCAGAATCCATCCCCGAACTGGAACAAGTTCCTTTCGAGTTCGTATATAACCATATGATGGAGTATCCAATAAACTGTGGATCTTCGTAGTGATATGGAGTGTTATGGAGAAATACAACGGTGATATAGGATTGGTGAAGAAATACTTGGTTTGGTCGTGAATAGCAGCCGCAGTTTACTTTGCCCTCTTACTAATCCCTTTATATGTCTTTACTTAATACCTTCTGTACACCGTTTAGGCTAATTGGTTTTCTTCATTCCCTACCGGTCGACACCTGCCTATGGTTTGGAAGAAGACTTTCCAATTTGCGTAATAGGTGTACTGTCCTAATCCAAGGAGCACTCGCAACCTGAGAGAAGAAAAAAGGAAAAGACAACTGAATAGTCCTATTCGTTTTCTCCAGAACCGGAAACCATCATCGAATAAATTCCTACGAGTTCGTATATAACCATACGATGGTTTTGTCCAATGGAAGTGGACGTTCGTAGTAATACGGGGTGTCCTGGAGAAAAGGGTAAAAGCAGGAGTGGCAATGAGGTTTGCAACTCTGACAATCCAAAAGCCAGTGTTTTAAGAAGGTCCGGTCAACTTGGTCACTGAGTCATAGTCAAGGGTCGGTCCATGGTCGCTGCCAAAGAGAGAGAGAAAAGAAACACTCAGCGTGCACTCTAACCTAGATCAGAATGGTTATCACTTTATCTAATCAGGAAACCTCCCACTGTACCGTCAAATTCTCGTCCAAACCTAAAAGAAGAATTAATCGGGATCATCCGAGGAGTAAACCAACTCATCAGTGGGAATCGGGATCCAACTATCATCGCATGAAAATGTGACGGAATCCGCTCACGTTATCACACTCCAGAAGGTATGCGCATATCTGGCAAGTTTCAGTTTCTTTAGAAACTCCCGATGTGGATTTTTACCCCATGCTCTTATGACCTTGACTTTGGCCAACATATCATAAGTCACATGTCAAGTTCTACCCGTCATTCTCCAGGTTAATTTGAACCCACCCGTACTTACCCTTGACTTTAGCCAAAATAGTAGTACGACTGTCCCAAACCAACGCATCTATCTATGCTGCATATGAATACCCAATAGCTACCAATCACTATGCCTTGACTTTGGCCAACATACACAGCTTGAATACTTATTGACTATCCATATGAAACGACGGAGGGCTACAAATGGTTTCTGGCAAAAACCTTTAACGTAATGAACTTGATATCGTTGAAGGAACTGGATAGCTTTTAAAAAATATAGTAGCGAAAACCTTTGCTAAAGAGGTCACTCCCGGTGAAGGGATCTCGACTCTTTCCCCGTAGAATGAGGTGCAGGATACTCCAACTGAATACCACGATGCAAAGCAAAAGTAATCGGCTATAGTGAAGTTATTGCCCTGACGCAAACTTCTGTCCAAGGGGTCACTCCCGGTGAAGGGATCTCGGCCCTTGCCTCGTCGACTGAGGTGGAGGATATTCCAACTGAATACCACTGTGCAAAACAAAAGAGAACGCCTTTGCAATAACAGCTTTTTGAAAAGTGTTCCAACAACATCAGAATAGGTTTGTTTAGCTTGCATTGATCCGAATCAACGCAGTCCCATCAATTGATCACACCACAAAAGAACGAAAATAATGATGTACGTATATGCCATCCGCATTCGCCACTGGGTCCCGTCATCTCCCGTTAGGTTACTTAACTAACGACAGAGCGGGGACTGGACTAGCGCGGATGCAAAACATATACAACATCTACTAGTATATATATCGATATATAATATTCGCTCAAGGTGTGATAAAATGCAACATCACAGAAATGTAATCAGCATCACAGAACAATACAGATATCTGGGATCCCCGAGTTTCATAGAGCCGCTACTGAAACCCGACGTTCCCCTGGTCGTGTGGATAGCCTGTGCAATGAAATCCTAGACCCCTACGGGCGCGGAAAGTCACCCGCCAAAACCTGAAGCGAGGCAGCCCCCTTCAGCAACGTGAATGGACCACCCATCACTTCACGGAATCCGGTAACTTGGCACCCCTCCTTGGGTCAACCTGTATCCCCTACGAGTGCGGCGAATAGCCCGCCAATTCTAGAGTGAAGCCCCATCCGTCTCAAAGCCATGAGATGCGGGCCCGTTTCCCTCTAGAACCCGGCTATCCGTGCACCCCACCGTGGGGTAATCCTAGGACAGAAAGTAAAATATATATAACGGGTACATCGACCTCATCCCGGTCGTGCCCCAAAAAGAATAATATACAAACAGGCAGTGACGGCAGTCCACAGGTCGGACGCTCTCCCCGCAATAACAAATGTACATAATAAACCAAACTGTACTAACATTGCATCCAGGCTATCCCCCACGACCAATCCGCAACATCACAGCACAACACAGAACATCAACGTAAATGTCACGTTCGCAAATCCGTCTAAAAGGGGTATAGCAGATAGACAGGATTTACCGATCAAATAACATTCACGGTCGCAGATATAATGTAAATACTGTGAACTAACATGTTTAAAATTTTCGATCGACTGAATTTTCCGAAGTGGGCCCCAAGCACAACTGTAGCACTCAAAAACATCTAGGCCAAAAAAGAATATACCAGAAACCCTATTTCCATGTCGGTAAACCACTGTAGAAATTTGGTACGGTTTGGCCACAAAACAGCGGCGGTTCCACGGCCAAAACGTGGTTTTGGCCGCTAAACCGCCGCTCTACAGTAACATCAGCGTACCAAATTTTCACAGAATTCATAAAAAACCCTGCACGTAATTTTCCAATGTACCAAATAATTTTTAGAGCACAGAAAAATTCGACAGAAAGTACGACATGGAAATATGGTTTTTGGAAAATCCGTTCGATCGAACTTGTAAACACGTTAGAGCAAGCTAGACTAGGTTAACGGCGTGGCTCTGATACCAGTGTAAGTGCACGGCGGCGCCCCGGCCGTCAATCCGACGCCGGAATGCGGAAATGAAACTTTTCTACACCCTAGAAACCGGCACCACCGCGCAAAAAAATCCCGGATTGGGCCATTAACCTACTCCTAGCAAACTAGAAAAAGGGAAGGAAGCTATACCGAGCGGTCCGTGTCCTTCGGTCTTCAGCCTCCACTCCGATCTCCTCGCGGAACCTCCGGTCTTTAGCTCCTCGTTGGAACGGGCACCACATTGCCGGGTTCTTTTACGGGCTCCCACCTCTGGACCGAAGTAACTCGGGCACGAAGTTGGCGAGCCGACGTGCCCAAGAAATGCTGTAGGCTAAGTGTAGAGTACCTATGTCTCATGGGGTTTGAAGTTGCCTTGATGGAGGAGAAGAAGATGTGAAAAATGAACTTTGGGATTTTTGAAGCAAGCATATGAGCAAGAATCATTTTTTCTCACAAATGATAATCTCCCCACCTCAAGAA
This sequence comes from Agapanthus africanus, assembly GCA_030015575.1. Lineage (NCBI taxonomy): Eukaryota > Viridiplantae > Streptophyta > Magnoliopsida > Asparagales > Amaryllidaceae > Agapanthus > Agapanthus africanus. The sequence continues at coordinate 121,226,607 of JASDDO010000031.1, forward strand.
AATGAACCTCTCCCTCTCTCATGAAGTGGCTGGCCCCTCTAAAATGGTGGTGAAAATATGAATGAATTTTCAAGAGAAGAAAAGAAATGATGATCATAGAATAAAGTCACACCCATTTCACCTCTCAATCCTTTCACAAATCCTTTCTCATAAATGCAAAACAAGTGATGCAAAAGGAATCTCATGATGAAGCCACAAATCCAAATAACCCCCTCCACAAATGGTAATTTGCACAACTGCAAATAACCCCCCTCCATCGATAAAGTCCGGCCGTGAAGGAACAAAGGAAAACTGGCCGGAACGGAATGCAAACTGGCAACTTCAGAAAACTGATCCCGTAATAAAATACAGGAAAAACACCGCGACTTTATATACATACCCGCATTTGTATTCCCACTGAATACAAATGCAAAGAGACAAAATCTACAATGTACAATACTAGGATCCGGCTTAAACCAAAGCCCGCTAGTATTATCCGTCCGATCACGATCCGTGCAATACCGCACGTATCTGATCGAACCCTGCCATATCTCCATACGGCCTCTACAGCGTTTCGCCCGAAACTTGAGAAACTGGTCTGTGGAGGACTCTAAAGACTCGTCAATACTTTGGTTGTGGATTTAATGACTAGCACGTCAGAGGTATTAGCCTATACGAAATGGGCTACCAGGTATTGACCAAAAGGGACGTCGATGAGCGAACTCATCCTGACACCCTACTGAGCCTGTCAGTGACAATATCCGTACAGTCCGGTCCGTTCGTCTATGAGCATCGCATGGCGGGCCAAGGGGGTTGGTAAAAGTCAGACCCCTAAAAGCGGTACAAGTCGTGTCGGAGTGTAGTCCAGAACACCCTGAGATACTACTGGAATACCTACCAGTAAATCTCCTGCCTCGGCCGAGGGCTTTGTGTAATGGCTCTCCTAGACACAGCGCGACCTCACCCCCAATACCGGGAGAGACGAACCCCTGCAGATCCGCTCACTGCCTCCATGTGGCTCGGGACTGTACCCAATAAAAACCTGTTTGCACGTCTCCTTTGAGCGTGGTAGGGTAGTAATCAAAGCACAGTGGGAACTCACACGACATAAATGACGATCTCAGGTCAATGAACTAACCTGCACACATGTCACCAGGGAACTGCTATCTGACGTCAGGTATAAGACCAACTAGCATGTTCCCGGCGAGTCCTGTCCGGTGTACTCATAACCCAATGAGCACCTGTATACATCTTAGGTGAACCAACTGACACCAGTGGCTTTTGAGACCGGCCACCGCCCCTCGTCAGGGTCTCGACTGTATACACTAGTCTACTCTTGAGTATCGATGCCCTGTCTCGAAACTCCCACGACTAGGGACCTTTTAAGGATGTGCTTATAGACCCCAGCTCCCACGTATATGATCGCCCTCATACTGCTGGTAGTCAAGCAAGAATCCTAGGGGCTCTATCAACGTGCAATAGTGACGTGTAAGGTCACCTAAAGCAGTACACGATGATAAAGATAAACCAGATAGCATACTATCATCTTGAGTAAGACTGTCCTACCGGTATAGGTCCTCCCTCAATCATTGCAATCACGTGCCTGTGATCCAATAATTGACTCTGAGGGCACTATCTCCAACAGTCTCCCACTTGCACTCAAGGCTAATTATTGCGATATCGCATACTCATAGCCCCTGTGATACCGAACACCCAACTCCTCTACTAGTCAGTCTCACAAAGCACGTTTGCGAAACTATTGCGTTCGAGGAATAGCCTCAGTGAGTGGATCCGCTGTAATGTCTCTTTCTATATCTCTCTTTATCTCAAGTTCGCGGAGAAAGCCATCTCCCGAAATGAGTAATACCTGTCTTAGAATATGTTTGGATGTTTGATGGGACCTAGTTCATAAGTGAACTCTAAATCCAAACTTCTTAGACTGTATCGTCGACTGAACTTAATCAGTGTCCTGCGCCATGCCTCCCTCAGTATCCGCCTGGAACACCTGTCCAAAATACTTCCCCTCGTCAGAGGGAAAACCATAACTCTGACAGCCACTCTGCCATCCAGGTCACCTTGGAAGCCTGGAATGATAACTGTCTCCCAAAGGAGGCTGCCGTTATCATTTCCCTAGAACATCCACTTATGTTCTAAAACTGCTTCAGAATGTTTCTCCAGGATTGGATCAATATCAACTTACGGCATCTCGTGCAAAAACAACATCTGGTATGGTACTTGACATATCATGATTGACTCAACTGCCTAAGCAAGTGATCTGCCAATCATGCACATCCCTCTCCCCTTTAGTCTGTAAGACACCTTTAGAGAGGGTGACTCCATTACCTGCAGGTACACCACCGTGCCAGGAGTCGTCCATTCTGAAACATTTTCAGAATGCTGTCTAAGTACCTAGATTGGGACACTTCCCAAATCTAGATCTAAAAGCATAGATCTAGTAACCAGTATGTCTGATATAAAATCCAATTCCTTATGTGGAGAAACCACCGTGTGATAACCAAAGTATAACCGATCGTAGTATAGGAATATCACCTCCTACTCTGTATATGTCATCCAAATACCAGGACATCACACTCTACTACCTTCTTAACAGATCCATCCCCTATTCTGATGAAGTAAAACCTATGACTGTCACATCAGAAATAGATGATCTATCTCCGCTATATCTGCTTTAGTCTATAAATAGACATAAGCCACTTGTCCACCATGCTTCCGCTGCTCCCACTGACTACGACAACCCTCTGGCAGAGTCATATAGACGTACACCTCTAAAGCTTGTTTAGAACGACGCTATACTCATCCTCTTGCCGGGTCTCACAGTCTGGAACAACAGCATTGGCAAGTCTGGGTAAACAAGAACCTCCCTGCCACCGTCCTTGAGCATACCGAAGTACCTCTCGAGCGCCTGAGGTTACCCACCATATCTGCGGAGTGGCTAATGGAATGTCAAGCCAGATTGAATCTTTAGGTTCCTATCAAACTTTCAGTAATCGTTTGCGGTTCTGGAATCACTTCCAGTTCTACCATACTCCCACTACTGTTTTCTGAAAAAATCCATTTTTATTAAAACTGTGGCGAGTCAATAACAATATCACTATTGATTTTCCAGATGGTAGAAAATCAACCCTCGCCATAGCCTGGGTCAACCCACAAACAGCCATTACAGAAATGTGCCTTGAGTTATCCAGAGTCTGGTTTTAAGCATAAGCCGGACAACTCCCCGTACCTTAACATCGTTAAGATATGAACTGTTCTATATCTAATATAGAAACAGAGGCACTGATTTAATTGAACCAGATTCAAATCATCCAGCTGTCTCCAGTGCATGTCAACCAAATGGAAGGAGGCCGATCAGCGTTACTCAACTTAGGAATACTTCCAATTATAAGTAACCTGAAAGAGAAACAAGTTCTCTTAATCATTACTATCATCTGAATACCTTACACAAGTATCTACATTTTCGATCACCTTGAAGAATCCCGATACTTGCAACACCTGGTTCTCTACTTTATTCATATACCTATAACTTCTCAAAACTTAGACCTTGCATTTCTACGAAACACATGTCTAAAAACTAGAGAAGTCATAAGTAAACAGAATATAGTACGAGTACCAACCCCTCTGTCCTAATGGACACTGGACAACATACAATACTCTGTATAAGTCCCCTGAGTCCAATGAGTCATTCACTGTGTGTCGTAGGTTGAAAACTGTACTTATGGTTAAGAAGAATTACACCGCTGTTCAATGCTCCTTACCTAACCATCCACTGATATAGGTAAATGTCATAGGCATAATTTCAAAAAGGTATATCTCACTCTATAAAAATAGACGTACATATATATCAATTTGAAATTGGTGCATTATAACGGATATTCAAAACCAAATATTTGCCGTCCGGCAAACTACCAAGGTGACTTCCTCAAATATCACCAATTACAACGAATCCCGATATTATGAGGATGATCACATAATTCCCAATAACTTACTCCCACTCATCATTTGTAAAACCATACAGATGTGAGAATCAAACCTGGTAAATACATACCCTGGAGCAAGTGTCTAATTAGGAAATCAGTTTTCTTTTAACAGTATACAGTGAAACTGAAACATTGAAATGTTTCGATGGGGTATCCCGGTATTCCTAGTAATGCCTCTTCCATTATCCAGATTCACAACTGTAACCGTATAATTCTTTGCCATCTCTCCAAATTCCTTTATATGTCTTTAGTCATTACCTTCTGTACACCCCTTTAGGCCAAATGGTTTTCTTCCTTCCCTACCATTCGGCACCAGCCTATGGTTTGGAAGAAGACTATCCAATAAGCATAATGGGTGTACTGTCCTAATCCTAGGATCACTCGCAATGCGAGAGAAGGTGAAGATTAATGACAACCGAATAAAACCTTATTCTTATTTTTCCTGAACCAGAATCCATCCCCGAACTGGAACAAGTTCCTTTCGAGTTCGTATATAACCATACGATGGAGTATCCAATAAACTGTGGATCTTCGTAGTGATACGGAGTGTTCTGGAGAAATACAACGGTGATATAGGATTGGCGAAGAAATACTTGGTTTGGTCGTGAATAGCAGTCGCAGTTTACTTTGCCCTCTTACTAATCCCTTTATATGTCTTTACTTAATACCTTCTGTACACCGTTTAGGCTAATTGGTTTTCTTCATTCCCTACCGGTCGACACCTGCCTATGGTTTGGAAGAAGACTATCCAATTTGCTGCTTCGAATCCAACCCTTCTCAAGCAGTTCAGCAACCTGTTTCTTGACTTCTTCCAACTCTACTGGTGCCATTGGATAATACGCTTTAGATACTGGCGCTGCACCAGGAACAAGGTCAATTGCAAACTCTACGTCTCGCTTCGGCGGTAATCCCGATATATCTTCAAACACATCCATAAAATCACGAACAACAGCTGGTTCTTCACCTTCCTCAACCTCCATTGATGCTAGAATATTAGTTGTCGGCCTAGCCCTAAACTCAACTGGCCCGACAGAACCGCTTCCTCTAGACAACCTCTGGATGTCCGGGAATCTGGAAATTTGCTTCCTTCACTCTACACTCCATATGAGCGTGGACAGTGCCGAGAAATTCCATTCCCAAGACTACATCAATTCTACCAGCAATAACTTCCAATACCTCAGCAATAGCTCCCGTCCGCAAACCCTGACGAACCAACCTTACACCCTCTACTAGTTATGATTTTCGCAATCCCAGTGTGTATGTCGCAAAATTAAAACAGGGTTGTGAAAGTCATCGAGTGCACAACAATAAACTTGGACGACATAAATCAATGGGATGCACTAGAATTGAATAACGCTAATGCGAGAAAACCATGAACAAATAGGGTACCTGAAACGACTTCCTCTGAAGGTTTAGCCTCTTCAGCCATCAGGGGAAAAGCCTGAGCCTGATTAGCTCCCTGAATTAACTGCTCCTGATTTGGAAGCTGCTCTTGCGGTGGCTCCCGAGTATCCTCCTCCAATCTCAGCCTTGACGGACAATTACCAATGGTGTGATCCACTGATCCACAAATCAGACAAAGTCCAAGTCTCTTACGACAATCTCTTTGCACATGTCCGTGTACATGGCAGTAGTTACAAATCACGCTCCTCTTCCGATCAACCACAATTGTTTTCTTCATTGGTGCTATGCTGCGTCTGTTCACCGGAACACTTCTACGTACGGACGTTTGGTTTAGTGCAAACGCCGGCTTCAGCTCGGTCTGTCTCTTTTGATTCTCCAGCATTCCCCTTATCACTCCAAGCATGGCGGCTTCGTCCACACGCCTTTGGTACGTCTTCAAATTCTTACCGGCCATATTCCTGAAATCAAAACACCCAACATTAGCATGATGATAGATTCAAAATATAGATCAAGGCTAGAACTCCAAGTTACTTAAATAGAGTGCCGCATTGTAACTATGCCGCGGTATCATAGCCACAATTACATAACTCCACCCAAGTCGCCTAAGTCCTAGAGACAACAAGGAATCAGGTTTCGAGTCGATATGCAAAGGAAGTTTGCACATCGTAAAAGATATAATCAGGAAGAATTTGATTCAAGAACGGTAAAATGGCAAGGTGGCAGGACATGTTTCCTAAATACGGGTATTCTGATTCGTTTATTGGGTATAATACCCAACTACAAAAGAATCAACCCGACTAACCTATGGCTCTGATACCAAAAACCATGTCACGCCCCGCTTCCCAGAGTACGCTAAAGTGGGCACGTGACATAGCCAACCATGCTACCTGTGGGTAGGAAGTATCCATCCACAGTCACATTACGGCTGTAGAGATATCAAGAACAAAATAAAACTATCTAAAACATGTCCATAATCCAAGATAACATGAGTCAAGAATAATAAAATGCGGAAGCGAAAGATCCAATACAAAATAATTGGAATGTATGTCCCATAATGCGGGCTCACATCAGGAATAAAATGCAGGAAAGAAAAGCTAACTACTGCTGACACTCACAGCTCAGCCTGTCGGCTGAAGTACTCCTGCTCGGACTGCGACAGCGGTACAGAATCTAGGCCATGCAAAACCCAGACGTCAGCGCGTCAAGTCATCAAGTAATAACATATAAACAGGGTAACAGGAAATGCGAATATACACATGAATAAAGCAAGGGTAACAATAATATAAATCAGAGCAGTGCAGTGGGTAAACTAAACTGTTCTATCAGGTTTTCTGTTCTAAAGTCTTTGAAACCAAATTGATGAATCATCGATGTAACTCAATAGTATCCCGTACATACCCGGGACCACGGCCCCAGATTCTCGGGCTGAAACCGAGACATGCCGCTAGGCACCAAACAGGAAGGTGTACAGATGAATGATGTCAGCAGCATCATTCCAAGGCTGGCCTAGCCTCAAAACTGATCAGAATAGGTAGCGAACTGTTGAGTTACAAGTCAGGTTTCACCTTTGATTTCCCCATACCCCCAAGCTATATGTGTATGTCAGGTCAGGTATCCCGTAATCAAGAAACTAATGCCAACACAGGATCAGGTAAACAGGTTTGTCTGGATAGACAACAGGAACGGTCCATGAGGACTACATGTCAGGTTTGTTGGCATTAGACACAAGATCAGGTAACGGGTCAGGTCATGGTACATCAGGTCAAGTCAAGCAATATACGGTACCATGTCGGGTAAATCAATATCTATGTAGCAAGTCAGGTCAAGATGTAAACAATATCATGGGTGTGCTCGTACTCAGTTACATAATCAAGCATGGTTATCAACAACATGATCTAAGCAATGAATTAAGCAATAGGCAGATTCATTCAATTAGCAGTACAGTTATCAGTTGTGTCACAGAGATGATTTCAACATTATAAGAATGCAGTAAGACAATTATAGCCGTTTAATCATGTTAACAAGTTTAAGACTTCATGGATGCAATGATATAAATATATATATATAGGTTCCATGGATGAAATCATAGTTTATGCAGGTTAAATGTACACGAGTGTCCGAATGAGGTAAAATGATAGATAAAGTGCCATAGGCTACGTCAATAGTAAAAGTGTGATCAAAACATGCAAATGTGGTTATTAGGTTTAATATAGTAATTGCAAATGGTAGGTTCCAAGTTGAAAGATAAAATGATATAACATGATATTGAACATGAAACTGGGGAATTATAGTACTAAAGTTAAACTGTAGGTTTAGGGTATCATCAATGTATATATAAATATTGTTTAGCATGTAGCAAGGGGTACTTGCCTCGACGGGTCACGAATCGGGAAAACGAAACATTAAACGTCGGCGGGGAAAACTCACGACGGGCGCACGGTTCACGGAATGAACCCAAACGACGAACAGTGGAACCACACAGACCAGAGTACCTCGCTGGATCGTCGGGACACGTCGTCGGCATCACCGGATTCCGGCCAAGTACAGAACAGTGAAATAATCAAGATATGCAACAAGAAAAGAGATGAAAAATAAAGATGGAGGGAAGGAGGATGGAGAAGGGAATGCTCACGAAGATCAGTGGGGAGATTGTGGTCGTCGATCACGTCGACGGAGCTCCGACGGTCGGCCTACGATGGCGACGGAAACCTACGGATCAAGAAAATATGAACCGAGAAAGAAGAAGAAAGGAGAAGAGAGGAGGAGAGGAGAAGAAGACACTCACTGAGAGGATGCGCGAGGCCGGGGGGCGGATCGAGATCGCCGGCGGTGATCCCACGAGGCGCAGGCGGTGTGCAGGTGGTGTGCAGGTGCCTCGTGCAGGCGCTCAGGAATGAAGGGAGAGGAGGAAGGAGGTGCAGTGGCTGCGATGAGGGCGAGGAGGCGAGGAGGCCGGTGGTGATGGCGTCGGCGTTGGGGCTGCGGCGGCGAGGGGCACGGCTGCTAGAGTTGCGCGAGGTTGGGTGCTTCGGCTGAAGGAAAGAAATAGAAAGAGGAGGGAGGAAAGAATATATATAGAGGAGAGAGAGATATAGGGAGAGAGAAAGAGAGAGAGAGAGAGATAGAGACGGGGAGAGAGAGAGAGGAGAGAGATCGAGAGAGGAGAGAGAATTAGGGAGGAGGGAGAAGGAGGGAGAGAGATAGAGACGGGGGGAGAGAGAGAGAGGAGAGAGATAGAGAGAGGGAAGGTGGGGCCCATGGGGGGTTAAAATGAATCCGATTGGTTGGGATTGAAAATTTGAAAGATTTAGAAATATATAAAAAATATTATAAGGTTAAAAATAAATATACGACGGTTTAAATATACTAGAAATTGGGATTTTGGCGCAAAGTAAAACATTTCCAAATTGCGCCCGGGTCGGGTCCAAAAATTTGAAATTGAAATAAGAAAATTTTAGGCGGGATCCAAAATTTAAAATGAAGTATCGTACAACCAAAAAGCATACCCCCAAAACGGACACACGTACGTGCGCGTAGCCGTCCAAACTCGCCCGTTTCACTGAACGGGACGAGAACACGATGCACGGACGCTACAACGGGGTTAGGGGTGTCAAGCATGCCAAGACGAATAATTTTAATTTTATTTAAGATGTCTTAAATTGTTATATGCAGAAATGAATTGCCGGGTAAAATTTATACTAGCAACAGTCAATTAGAATCAATGAAATAAATACCATACGCCAACATACGACAACAGAAACTTGTAGCATTGGGCTCGGGTGTTACACCATGCACGCCAATAAAGTGTGGACCTTGGAAGTTGCTCCATCTGTGGTAAAACCCGTTGGATGCAAATGGATCTACAAGAAGAAGATTGGTGTAGATGGACAGGTGGAAACCTATAAGGCTAGACTTGTTGCAAAAGGTTTTCGTCAAAGACCAGTATTGGACTATGACGAAACCTTTTCTCCAGTGGCTATGCTCAAATCCATTCGGATCCTACTTTCCATTGCTGCTTTCCATGACTATGAAATCTGGCAGATGGACGTAAAAACGACTTTCCTAAATGGATGTTTGGAAGAGTGCGTTTATATGGATCAGCCAGAAGGTTTTGTAGACAGTGGGAGTAGCGGGAAGGTGTGCAAGTTGCTTAAATCCATTTATGGATTAAAACAGGCATCGCGGAGCTAGAACATCTGTTTTGATGAAACAGTCAAGGGATTTGACTTCATCAAGAACGAGGATGAGCCTTATATATATAAGAAGATTGTAGGCCGAACTGTCGTATTCCTAGTCTTATATGTAGACGAAATTCTTTTGATAGGAAATGCCATTCCTATGCTACAATCGGTCAAGCTGTTCTTGTCACAAAAGTTCTCCATGAAAGACCTGGGTGATGCCTCGTACATTCTGGGGATTAGGATCTACAGAGATAGATCCAAGAGATTACTCGGACTCTCGCAATCCAGGTACATTGAGACTATACTAAAGAGATTTAGTGTGGAAGATTCTAAGCGCGGTAACATACTCGCATTGTACGGAATCACCTTCTCCAAGGAGATGTCTCCCAAGACTGACAAGGAGAGGGTTCGCATGAGCACTATACCCTACGCTTCGGCGGTAGGATCTATAATGTATGCGATGTTATGTACATGTCCAGATGTAGCTTATGCGCTAAGCGTGGCGAGCCGATATCAGTCGAACCCAGGTGAGGACCACTGGACAGTAGTAAAGAACATTTTCAAATACCTGAGAAGGACTAAGGAGATGTTCTTGGTTTACGGTAATGGAGACCTAAAGGTCGAGTCCTTTACCGATTCAAGCTTTTAGAGTGACAAGGATGACAACAAGTCTGTCTCGGGTTTTGTGTTTACCCTCAACCGAGGGACGGTGTGTTGGAAGAGCTCCAAACAGGATACCGTTGCAGACTCGACGATGGAGGCTGAATACATTGCCGCGAGCGATGCCGCAAAAGAAGCGGTCTGGATGAAGAGGTTCATTAGTGAACTTCAGGTAATTCCGTCCATTGTTGACCCAATACCTTTGTATTGTGATAACAATGAGGTTATAGCTTTAGCGAAGGAACCACGGTCTCATCAGAAATCCAGGCACATCTTAAGGCGGTATCAACTGATCAGGAAGATCGTAGATCGTCAGGAGATCGAGGTCCGGAGAGTGGATACAAAAGACAACACTGCGGATCCATTCACCAAGGCCTTCCTCAAACACAGTTCGAGAGACTTTTTGAGATGTTGGGTATGCGGTACGCCAACAGCTGGCCCTAGAGCAGACGTTGGATACTCGGTACGCCAATATATGGCCTTAGTGCAAGTGGGAGATTGTTGGATATGTATGCCCTAAAGGCCATCATTGTATATGTATACATATGGATGCTTGGACATATATATGTACATGATAGTCTTGCTCGATATGATAGTATGCTATCTGGTTTGTCTTTATCTTAACATGTGCATGTTTTACTTGCTATTACATATCTTTTATACATGTTGATAAAGCCCGTAGGATCATTGCTAGACTACCTGCGTTGTGATGGCGATCATACTTGTGGGAGATGGGTAGTCGGTACACACATCCTTAAATGGTCCCTAGTCGTGGGAGTATCGAGACTGGGCATCGATATTCTGGAGTAGACTAGTGTATACGTTTCTAGACCCCGACGAGGGGCGATGGTTTGGTCCCGCAACCATTGGTCTTTAGACCTAAGATTGTATAAAGGAGCTCACTGGGGGGTGAGTACACCGGACGGACTCGCCGAGGACTTCCATATGGTACTATACCTATCGTCAGATGGAAGTTCTCAGGTGACATGAGTACAGGTTAGTCTTTAGACATGAGATCATCTTTTGTCTCGTGTGATTTCCTACTGTGCTTTGATCACTACCCTACCACGGCTCTACTGAGTCGTGCAAACAGGTTCTGGTTGGGTACAGTCCCGAGCCATATGGAAGCAGTGAGCGATTGTCGGGGATTCGTCTCTCCCGGTATTGGGAGTCGATATCGCACTGTGTTTGATTTTTCAGGACCATAAGACCTTGGCCAAGGCAGTTGGGATTTACTGATAGGCTGATCAGTAGTTTCCCGGATTGGTCCTGAGCCGCATCAGGACGAATTACCAGATTATTAGGGTCTGACGTTTACCACCCCCTAGACCCGGCATGCGATACTCTTAGATGAAGAGACCGGACTGTACGGAGATTGTCACAGATAGGCTCAGTAGGGATCCGGATGAGTTTGCTCGTCAGCCTTCCTTTTCGACAGGTACCTGGGTAGCCGTTACGTACAGCTAGTGCCGCTGACGTGCTTGTGGTTATGGATTTATCCAGTAACTCACTGCCGGCGTACTGTCGAGTCTTTAGAGTCCCACACAGAGGGTTTCCCTGGTTCAGGCGAAATCATGTAGTAGCCGTATCAGATACGTGCAGGGTCTCGATCGATTGATGTACTTTGTACTCGGACATTCGATCGGACAGTTGATAATACTAGCCCTCTCGGGTTTGAGCCGGATTATTAAATCAGGTATTGATTTAATAGTTTACATATTGAAGGGTTACGCTAGCGCCCCGGACAACTTCCATGGCCAAAATGCGGAACAATTTTTTTTCTACGATTAGAAACTTGGCACTAGAATAACACTAAATCTGGATCTTAACCATAAACCTTACTAGCATGTAAGGGTTCTATCTACTATGATAGAAAGTATACCTAAAGAAACCAAGTCCTTCGGGTCTTTGATCCTCTCCTTAAGCTCCTTGATTGAAGTAAGGATCGTGCTTGAACTTCGGCCTCCTCGCTTCAATGATGATCTACCCGAGAGTGCCGACTAAGAGCTCCTACCTCCTACTTGAGGTAACTAGAATATTTAGCTTGCTAATCTAAGTATACTAGAGTGTGTAGAGAGTGATTAGGGATTAATTAGTCTCTTAGACCCTTGGGTTCTCAACTCATGGGACACTTAAGGGTAAGAGGAAGAAGATGAGAGCTTGGAGGAGAGAGAGTGTGTGAGTTCATAATGAAATGAAAAATGGCAACCCTAGATAATTATGAAGCACAGAATAATATAAAATCAAGCATGCTTCAATAGTTATCATATGAGTCACTAAGTGAGTCATGTAGTGGCCATGCTTCATTTAATGTAAATGAACAACTCATCCTCCACCTCATTTCTTCATTTAATCAAAAAGAATAAATAAGAAATGATGTGTCATCTTCTAGAAGAACTCTTGCCAAAATTACAAGAATACCCCTCGTCCGTATATACATAACCGTATCTGTATTCCGAAAAATACGAATACCCAGAGACTAAATAATCCGATAATCTAATACTAGGATCTGGCTTAAACCAAAGCCCGCTAGTATTATCTGCACGAACATCATACGTGCATAAGTGTACGTATGTGATCGAACCCTGCCGTAAAACCATACAGCCTCTACATCATTTCTCCCGAAGCAGAGAAACCCTCTGTATGGGACTCTAAAGACTCAACAGTATGCTGGGAGTGGGTTTAACCACAAGCACGTCAGCGGTACAAGCTGTACGTAACGGCTACCCAGGTACCCGTCGAAAAGGAAGACTGACGAGTAAACTCGTCCGAACTCCTACTGAGCCTATCCGTGACAAATTCCGTATAGTCCGGTCTCTTCGTCAAAGAGTATCGCATACCAGGTCTAGGAGGTGGTAAACGTCAGACCCTAATAACCCGATAAGTCGTGCTGATGTGGCTCAGGACCAAACCGGGAAACTACTGATCAACCTATCAGCAAATCCCAACTGCCTTGGCCAAGGTCTTATGGTCCTGACCAATCGATCACTGTGCGATATCAACTCCTAATACCGGTGTTGGGGTAAAAATTTACACCCCGGTTGACCGAGTCAAAGTCAAGGTCAACCCCCAAGCTAGGTGGGCCCAAGCCCAGGTCAAGCGGGCCCATGTCCAAGTCGAGCCCGCGGCCAGCCTCCTCCATGCCAAAATATAGATCATGTAATAAATAATTTTTATGTAATTTTTTATACATGAATCCATGCAAAATGGGTATAAAGCCAATATTTTGTAAGCCCATGGCTTATGTGCAAAAAGAAATGACACATGAGCCATGGGATGGCTAAAATGCCATTTTGTGAAGCCTAAGGGGCTATATGTAAATATGTAAGCCTATAAAAGGCAACATGATGATGAATAAAGCAACACTTTTTCCATTCTCTAAAAAACCTAGGGTTTGTACATCTTTCCCTTTTCTGAAGGTTTCAAACCTTTTTCTTTCTTTGAATTAAATCAAGAGTTTTACTCTTCCTTTTCAAAAACAAGATAGTTTTTCACCACCAAACCCACAAAGGGGAACTTGGATCTGTCTTTAGATCCCCAAAAGGAGAGATTTTGAGATCTCACATCTCTTGATCTTCAAGATCCAGCTAACAGAGGAAGAAGAAGAAGAACCCCTTCCATTAACCCCAAAAACACACTTAGGAGTCCAACTCCACTCTGATTTCTCTTCCGAGAATCTTTTTAGGCTAAAAGCCTCTTTTCCTCGCCGGCGTTCAAGCGCAGAGCGCCCACGTGCCGACACGTGGTGCGCTTGCGCTCAAGCGCAAAGCGCCTACGTGCCGACACGTGGCGTGCTTGCACAACAGCGCCCTGCGCTCGAGCGCAAAGCGCCCACGTGCCGACACGTGGCGCGCTTGCGCTCAAGCGCAAGAGCTCGAGCACAAGTCGCCCCAGTGCCGACACGTGGCGCGCTTGCGCTCAAGCGCAAGTCGCCCCAGTGCCGACACGTGGTGCGCTTGCGCTCAAGCGCACAGTGCTCTGGCGCAAGTCGCCTCCGTGCCGACACGTGGCACACTTACGCTCAGGCGCCTAGCGCTCAAGCGCAAGTCGCCCCCGTGCCGACACGTGGCGCACTTGCGCTCGAGCGTCAGGCGCTGAAGCGCAAAGCGCCCACGTGCCGACACGTGGCGCGCTTGCGCTACAGCGCCCTACGCTCAAGCGCAAAGCGCCCACGTGCCGACACGTGGCATGCTAGCGCCTGAGCGCACAGCGCCCAAGGCGCTGGCCCCGCGCATCCTTTGGATGCCTTTCCCCCCTCTTTTTTATGTACATACATATACATATACATATGTATACATATTTGCACACATACGTACTCCACGACACTGTCCCTGTTAGAAAAAAAATTTCTAACGGGGCGCTGCCCCGCACCCCGCAAGGGGGTTGCTAGCCCCCTTGACCCCCAGCCCGCTATCCGGGTAGCGAGACCCCTGTAAAAACTCTGCGTGGCTCCCGATATATCCAAAACCCATTTTCAAAACACAGGACACCGCACATTGAGTTCGCATGACCAGTTTAACCCGTTAATCGGAGGTTCCCTTGCCCCAAAGGCGAGGGGTAATTAACGGCAGCTTAGTCCGCGGCTGCCGGAGATTCGGATCCCCACAATCAATAAACCCCGGCCTACCCCAGGCAGGGGGAATCTGTAGTATGCCCGACAAGCGCGCGCGTATTCCCATCTCAATGGGGTGATGAAAAACACCCTACAGATTCTGGCACGCTCGGTGGGACCAATCTCTCCTCCCATATTTTGGGTTAAGCATTCATGCGAACTCAGTCAATATACATACCTATATTTATACTGAAATAATGCTTTCTCATGCAGGTTTTCAAGCAATCACCTTTCAACAATGTCTCCAAAAATGAACTCAGCTCCCATCTCCTACACGATGAAGATAGACTCCAGGACGGTCCTTCCGGCCAGTCTCGGGCGACAACGGGAGGAGCCGCTGCTACCATTTGGCTCTATTATGTTCATGCCAGTTGGCGCCATCCCGGCTCCTCAAGCTCCGGTAACCGACAAACCGGCCTCGAAAGGCAAGAGGCCAAATGTGGTGGTCTCGAAGGCGTCCCAGCCCAAACGCAAATCGGTGTCTGGACGGCTTTCCATGGCCCCAACTGGGGGCAAAGCCATCGAAACAAAAGAAGTTGCCCGACGTCGTGGGCAAACCCAGGCGATACCTTCGACGGACACGCTGGCAGATGTCTTCTCAAGCATCCCCATCGCTCGGCCTATGGCGGCTTCTCGAAGAGCAGAAGCCTGCCAAGCGCTTAAGGCAGAGAAGCTGAGGCAGAAGCGGCTCAGATATAGAGCCAACAAAAGGGCTAGGGCTATGGCCATGTTAAAATTTATGAATTTCCAAAGCCCGGACCGCTCCGCGAAACCAGCTGCCAGTGATGAAAGAATGGCTGGATGTGTTATCCACACTGTCTACATGGCCGGATATGAAGAAACGAACCCTCCTCTTCTTCACAGCCATGGTGATGATATGGTTGACGCTACCCACCATTGGCTCGATCTAAATGATGAAGAGCCCGCTCAGGCCGATAAGCCAGAGGAGCCCGTGGTTCCTGCGGAATTGAGCTCAGGAAATAAAGATTACCCGGTTGTCATAGCCGGAACTACAGAACAAGCATTATTCCAATGGCTTCAAAGGCAATTTCAGGATAGGGATGAGAAGATGGCCGAGGTCTATTCCAAAGTCGACGAGCTGGCAAACGTCGTGGCAGATCTCGTGACCCAAGTCGCCCGATTGCAATTACAGCAGAATCAAATTTTGGCTCATGAGCCAGGGATTGATACCCGGGGGCAGCCAACTGATATCCCTTTCAACCTAAAAGCAGAGCGCCTTCGCGAAAAACGGCCGCAATCAGCCTCTAGTCCCTCCGATACATACGCCGGGGGGGAATCGCCTCTGAAAGAGAAGCTGGAAAAGGTCTATTCCTTCAAGAGGGAAAAAGTCCACAAGATATTCAGGGACGCCCTAAGAAACAGTCTACAACTGCCAGAATCAAAGAGACCGCAAGAAGTGAATATGACCGACGACCCAAAATATTACCCCTATCACAGGGTGATAGGTCATGCCATTGAGGACTGCTTCGTCTTCAAAGATTGGGTCGAAAGGCAATACAGGATGGGAGAGATAGAACTGTCTAAAAGCGCGTTAGCAAACAGTCAAGCTACGACCGCCGATTTCATGCAAATGGAGACCGAAGCCTTTCGGGAACCTAATCCTCCCAGACATGTGCCATTATCTGAAAAGGGCGAACCAAAGACCGATCGGCCTCAAGGACCAGCATCAGTAAAGGCACCCACTCCAATGGAGAGAAGGAAGAAGGTATACTCCTTCATGAGGGATGAAGTCCGCAAAATATTCATGGACGCCTTGAACAACGGTCTACAACTGCCTGTTCCAAAGATGCCACAAGAAATGAACATGACCGGCAATCCCATATACTTCCCATACCATAGAGTGGTGGGTCATACCATCGAAGACTGCTATATTTTCAAAGATTGGGCAGAGGAACAATATAAGCTTGGAAAAATCTCACAATCTTCGGATGTATCGGCAAGCCACAGAGCTAGGTCATCAACACAGCTCCGCCAAGTTCAAAGTTCAAGGAGATGGGATAAGTAAAAAGGACCACCACGTCGTTAAATTGGGAACAACAGATGACCACCACGTCGTTAAACTGGGAACCGTCGACCACCACGTCATTAAACTGGGAACAGTCGACCTCTAAGTCGTTAAACTGGGAATGTAAAAAAATATATATGTATGTAAATAAACAAAAAATGTGTAAATAAAAGAAAAATAAAGAAAAGCCGAAATGATGGGGCAACTCGCAAAAAAAAAATCAGCGAGTAAAGGTAAACATGAAAATAAAGCCGAAATGATGGGGCAACCGCGAATAAATAGCCGAAATGATGGGGCAACCGCGAATAAATAGCCGAAATGATAGGGCAATCGCGACCTTCGCGATAAGAAAAGCTGAAATGATAGAGCAATCGCGGTAAAACAAAAAAAAAACAAAAAAAAAACAACTGGCGAATGATGAGTTGCGCCTGGTACCATATTCCAGTGCAGCGATGCAGACGCCAACAAAAATCCATTTTTCAAAATTCTTCCGGCCCTACGGCCAGTCCCCAAATTGACCGCCGTATACAATCCACGGGCTCAAATAATTCTCATCATACCCATGCCCCACCGTAATCACCAGTTACGCGGCTGGTCTCCGCCTTTGGAGTTATGCTCTATTGAGAAGACCCACTCATGTGTCCTCACGATACATGAGGAGAACAAACCTTTGTGGGATCCTTACGACTCACAAAGAAAAAATACACTTAGGAGTCCTTACGACTCCTAAGGAGAAAATACACCTGCGGGATCCTCATGGCTCGCAGGGAGAAAATGCTTTTATGGGACCCTCACGGCCCATAAAATTGAAAAGCCTATGGCGATAGGGACCTAAACCCGTCTCCTAAGCCATCGCTCCGCCAACAAGAGTAGGCAAATAATGATTGCTCCTGGCACCTCTGCTTCAGTGTTAGCAACGCTGATGCCGGTCCCTACCCCAAAATTCTAAGCTCGCCATCAATAGAACCCTAAGTCTTTAAACTGGAAACATATGACCTCCAAGTCGTTAAACTGGAAACAGATGACCACCAAGTTGTTAAACTGGAAACAGATGACCTCTAAGTCGTTAAACTGGAAACATTAAACCTCTAAGTCTTTAAACTGGAAATAAAAGACCTCTAAGTCTTTAAACTGGAAACAGATGACCGCTAAGTCGTTAAACTGGGCAAAATAGACCCCTAAGTCTTTAAACTGGAAACAGATGACCTCTAAGTCGTTAAACTGGAAACAGTAGACCTCTAAGTCTCTAAACTGGAAACAGATGACCTCTGAGTCGTTAAACTGGAAACAGATGACAACCACGTCGTTAAATCGGAAACAGATGACCGCTAAGTCATTAAACTCGGCACCACAGACCCCTAAGTCATTAAACTGGAAACAGATGACCGCTAAGTCGTTAAACTGGAAACAATCGACCTCTAAGTCATTAAACTGGGAACGAGGGAAATCCACTCATGTGTCCTCACGATACATGAGGACAACAAGCCTTTGTGGGATCTTTACGACTCACAAAGGAAAAACACACTTGGGAGTCCTCACGACTCCTAAGGAGAAAATACACCTGCGGGATCCTTACGACTCGCAGGAAGAAAATGCTTTTATGGGACCCCCACGGCCCATAAAATTGAAAAGCCTTAGGCGATAGGGATCTAAACCTGTCTCCTAAGCCATCGCTCCACAATTCCCAAGTGGCGAATGATGAGTCGCTCCTGGTACCATATCCCAGTGCAGCGATGCAGATGCCAGCCAAATTCTAAATCCCAACGGCGAATGATGAGTCGCTCCTGGTACCATATTCCAGTGTAGCGATGCAGACGCCAACAAAGACCCAAAATGCTTTTGGCCCTACGGCCTGGATCATACATCCTGCAAAACCGTATACAATCCATGGGCGTAAAACAATCCCAGTCCCTCCCAAGTCCTACCGGTGAGACCACATTCAAAGCCCCACCAAAAAAAAGAATAGAAATAAAAAAGGCATGTCCACAAGCAAAATGGGCACGGATGAAAACCCGAAATGGCTCCGTGAGTAAAAACAGCAGGATTGCCGGCGAGTTTGCGAAAACCCGAAAGGGCGCACACTCGTAAAAAGAGAGGAAATGCACTCGCAAAGTCCTCTCGACTTTGTGAGGAGAAAATTCCCGCGTGAGATCCTTACGACTCACAAAGGAGAAACACCCTTAGGAGTCCCCACGACTCCTAAGGAGAAAATACACCTATGAGATCCTTTCGACTCGTAGGGAGAAAATGTTTTATGGGACCCTTACGGCCAATAAAATTGAAAAGTCTTAGGTGATAGGGACCTAAAACCTGTTTCCTAAGCCATCGTTCCCTAATAAGCAAATGCAAATGATGATTCGCTCCTGGTACCATATTCCAGTGTAGCGATGCTGATGCCAAACAAAAAGAAAAACCAATTCCCAAATCCTCTCGGGGCAAATGATGAGTTGCTCCTGGCATTATTCCAGTGCAGCAATGCAGATGCCAAACAAAAAAAAAACCAATTCCCAAATCCTCCCGGGGCAAATGATGAGTTGCTCCTGGCATTATTCCAGTGCAGCAATGCAAATGCCAAACAAAAACCCCAATTCCCAAATCCTCTCAAAGACGGATGATGATTCGCTCCTGGTACCATATTCCAGTGTAGCGATGCTGATGTCGACTCAAATCAAACAAATCAAACCAACCAATTCCAACATCGACCTTTGCGTCAACAAGCGACACTCCGCGCCGGGGAAAAGTCGATCAGCGACACTCCGTGCCGGGGAAAAGTCAACCCGACACTCCGCGCCGGGGAAAAGTCGATCAACGACACTCCGTGCCGGGGAAAAGTCAACCAGCGACACTCCGCGCCGGGGAAAAGTCGATCAACGACACTCCGTGCCGGGGAAAAGTCAACCAGCGACACTCCGCGCCGGGGAAAAGTCGATCAGCGACACTCCGTGCCGGGGAAAAGTCAACCCGACACTCCGCGCCGGGGAAAAGTCGATCAGCGACACTCCGTGCCGGGGAAAAGTCAACCAGCGACACTCCGCACCGGGGAAAAATCGATCAGCGACACTCCGTGCCGAGGAAAAGTCCACCCAACACTCCGCGCCGGGGAAAAGTCCACCCGACACTCCGCGCCGGGGAAAAGTCGATCAGCGACACTCCGTGCCGGGGAAAAGTCAACCAGCGACACTCCGCGCCGGGGAAAAGTCGATCAGCGACACTCCGTGCCGGGGAAAAGTCAACCAGCGACACTCCGCGCCGCGGAAAAGTCGATCAGCGACACTCCGTGCCGGGGAAAAGTCAACCCGACACTCCGCGCCGGGGAAAAGTCGATCAGCGACACTCCGCGCCGGGGAAAAGTCAACCAGCGACACTCCATGCCGCGCCGGGGAAAAGTCGATCAGCGACACTCCGCGCCGGGGAAAAGTCGATCAGCGACACTCCGTGCCGGGGAAAAGTCAACCCGACACTCCGCGCCGGGGAAAAGTCGATCAGCGACACTCCGTGCTGGGGAAAAGTCGACCAGCGACACTCCGCGCCGGGGAAAAGTCGATCAGCGACACTCCGTGCCGGGGAAAAGTCAACTAGTGACACTCCGCGCCGGGGAAAAGTCAACCCGACACTCCGCGCCGGGGAAAAGTCGATCAGCGACACTTTGTGCCGGGGAAAAGTCAACCAGCGACACTCCGTGCCGGGGAAAAGTCAACCAGCGACACTGCGCACTGGGGAAAAGTCGATCAGCGACACTCCGTGCCGGGGAAAAGTCAACCCTACACTCCGCGCCGGGGAAAAGTCGATCAGCGACACTCCGTGAAGGGGAAAAGTCAACCCGACACTCCGCGCTGGGGAAAAGTCGATCAGCGACACTCCATGCCGGGGAAAAGTCAACAACCGACACTCCGCGCCGGGTAAAAGTCGATCAGCGACACTCCGTGCCACGGAAAAGTCAACCCGACACTCCGCGCCGGGGAAAAGTCGATCAGCGACACTCCGTGCCGGGGAAAAGTCCACCAGCGACACTCCGCGTAGGGGAAAAGTCGATCAGCGACACTCCGTGCCGGGAAAACGTCAAGCAGACACTCCGTGCCGGGGACACGTCCAACACAGACACTCCGCATCAGGGAAACGTCCAACACAGACACTCCACATCAGGGAAACGTCCAACAGCGACACTCCGTCTCGGGGATACGTCAACCAGCTGACACTCCGTGCCGGGGAAAAATCAACCAGGGACACTCCGTGCCGGGGAAACGTCAAGCAGACTCTCCGTGCCGGGGACACGTCAACCAGCGATACTCTGCATCGGGGAAACGTCCAACACAGACACTCTGCATCGGTGAAACGTCCAACACAGACACTCCGCATCAGGGAAACGTCCAACAGCGACACTCCGTCTCAGGGATACGTCAACCAGCAGACACTTCGCGCCGGGGACACGTCGACCAGCGACGCCCCGTCTCGGGGAAACGTCAAGTAGACACTCCGTCTCGGGGACACGTCAACCAGCCGATACTCCGTCTCGGGGAAACGTCGACCAGCGACACTCCGCACCGGGGGCACGTCAACGAAACCACTCCGGGCTAGGGAAACGTCTACCACGGATACTCTGTCTCGGAGACGCGTCAAGCGTCGGCCGTCCATGTCGTAAAAAGGGCAGTGCATCCCAAAAAGTGGGAACCAAAGCAAGTCGCCTCCACGCAAAAGAAGATCCATCAATTTCATGCACACGACCCACATGTGCGGTGTGCATTCATTGATGGGGGGCAATTTGTTGGGGTAAAAATTTACACCCCGGTTGACCGAGTCAAAGTCAAGGTCAACCCCCAAGCTAGGTGGGCCCAAGCCCAGGTCAAGCGGGCCCAAGCCCAAGTCGAGCCCGCGGCCAGCCTCCTCCATGCCAAAATATAGATCATGTAATAAATAATTTTTATGTAATTTTTTATACATGAATGCATGCAAAATGGGCATAAAGCCAATATTTTGTAAGCCCATGGCTTATGTGCAAAAAGAAATGACACATGAGCCATGGGATGGCTAAAATGCCATTTTGTGAAGCCCAAGGGGCTATATGTAAAAATGTAAGCCTATAAAAGGCAACATGATGATGAATAAAGCAACACTTTTTCCATTCTCTCAAAAACCTAGGGTTTGTACATCTTTCCCTTTTCTGAAGGTTTCAAACCTTTTTCTTTCTTTGAATTGAATCAAGAGTTTTACTCTTCCTTTTCAAAAACAAGATAGTTTTTCACCACCAAACCCACAAAGGGGAACTTGGATCTGTCTTTAGATCCCAAAAAGGAGAGATTTTGAGATCTCACATCTCTTGATCTTCAAGATCCAGCTAACAGAGGAGGAAGAAGAAGAACCCCTTCCATTAACCCCAAAAACACACTTAGGAGTCCAACTCCACTCTGATTTCTCTTTCGAGAATCATTTTAGGCTAAAAGCCTCTTTTCCTCGCCGGCGTTCAAGCGCAGAGCGCCCACGTGCCGACACGTAGCGCGCTTGCGCTCAGCGCTCGAGCACAAAGCGCCCACGTGCCGACACGTGGCGCGCTTGCGCTCAAGCGCAAGAGCTCGAGCGCAAGTCACCCCAGTGCCGACACGTGGCGCGCTTGCGCTCAAGCGCAAGTCGCCCCAGTGCCGACACGTGGCGCGCTTGCGCTCAAGCGCACAGTGCTCTGGCGCAAGTCGCCCCCGTGCCGACACGTAGCGCACTTACGCTCAGGCGCCTAGCGCTCAAGCGCAAGTCGCCCCCGTGCCGACACGTGGCGCACTTGCGCTCGAGCGTCAGGCGCTGAAGCGCAAAGCGCCCACGTGCCGACACGTGGCGCGCTTGCGCTACAGCACCCTGCGCTCAAGCGCAAAGCGCCCACGTGCCGACACGTGGCACGCTAGCGCCTGAGCATACAGCGCCCAAGGCGCTGGACCCACGCATCCTTTGGATGCCTTTCCCCCATCTTTTTTATGTACATACATATACATATACATATGTATACATATTTGCACACACACGTGCTCCACGACACTGTCCCTGTTAGAAAAAAAATTTCTAACAGGGCGCTGCCCCGCACCTTGCAAGGCGGCTGCTCGCCCCCTTGACCCCCAGCCCGCTATCCGGGTAGCGGGACCCCCGTAAAAACTCTGCGTGGCTCCCGATATATCCAAAACCCCTTTTCAAAACACAGCACACCGCACATTGAGTTCGCATGACCAGTTTAACCCGTTAATGGGAGGTTCCCTTGCCCCAAAGGCGAGGGGTAATTAACGGCAGCTTAGTCCGCTGCTGCCGGAGATTCGGATCCCCACAATCAATAAACCCCGGCCTACCCCTGGCAGGGGGAATCTGTAGTACGCCCGACAAGCGTACGCGTATTCCCATCTCAATGGGGTGACGAAAAACACCCTACAACCGGGAGAGACGAATCCCCAACAATCGCTCACTTCCTCCATGTGGCTCGGGACTGTACCCAACCAAAACCTGTTTGCATGACTCAGTATAGCCGTGGTAGGGTTGTTTCCTGATTAAAAATCAGGAATTACCTCAATGAGGTATCACGTGTTCACACGTGACCAATGGTCACGTGATTACACGTGATGGTTAAAATCTCATCAAACAGAAATGAAAACAAACGGCTGAAAGATGACTCAATTGGAGGTCACGTACTCACACGTGACCAAGGGTCACGTGCCAGCACGTGACAGGCTTTGAAAGCCTTACAGCTTAATAGAATTTAATTCAAAAAAAATCAGGAATTACCTCAATGAGGTATCACGTGCTCACACGTGACCAATGGTCACGTGTTGACACGTGATGGTTAAAACAACAAAATAAACAAGTGGCTGTTAAAAGACTCCAATTCCGAGGGTCACGTGCTTACACGTGACCGAGGGTCACGTGCCCACACGTGACAGGCTTTGAAAGCCTTATAACTGAATAGAATTAAATTCTAAAAACTTCTAAATCTTTCCAAATGGAAAAGGATTATGAGGACCGTTGGATTAAAAATCCAAGGGTGATTAAAAATCACCAATTTATGGAAAGATTTTAGACAAGGAAAGATTTCCCTAAAAATCTCACCAGAATTAACAAACAGAATATCTTTGGATTTAAAATCCAACGGAGAATAAAATTCACTGTGTGATCCAAAGGATCATATTAATTATGAAAACAAACAAAATCTTTCAATGAAAGATTCATTAAACAAATTGATTCTTTTCCTTCTCCTATAAATAGGAGCCAAGAATAAAATAAAGGGAGGAAATTTTTTTTGGAGATAAAGTTTCAGAATCTTGAAATTTTAGAGAGAAAAGAAAGGAGAATTTAATTCTCAACAAAGAAAACCCTAGGGGAGAAAAGAGAGGGAATCAAAACTTCAAACAGAGAATTTAATTCTCAAAATCTAAGAGTTTAACTCTTCTGCAAAAGAACTTAGTTCTTCCTCTAGTTGAAGATCTGCAGAAGCACATCTCCTCATAGGTTGAGAATTTAATTCTCATCGGGTTGAGATCCTGCCAAGCAGATCCAAAATTCAGAGGGGGAATTGAGTTTAGAGAATTTAATTCTCTCAAAACAAAACTAGGGTTTACCCTATATGAGAATTCAATTCTCCTAAAATTACAGGAATTTAATTCCTTCAAGATGGACAGAACTAGGGTTTAACCCTAATTGAGAATTTAATTCTCTCAAATTCACATGAATTTAATTCCTCTTAAAATGAAATTAGGGTTTCACCCTATACAAGAATTTAATTCTTGTACATATATGGGAATTTAATTCCTCTAAAAGAAATTAGGGTTTAACCCTACATAAGAATTTAATTCTTTCATAATAGGAATTTAATTCCTCCAAAATCATGATTAGGGTTTAACCCTACAGAGAATTTAATTATCAAAATAAAATAAGGAGACTTAAAAGATCTCTGTGCATGAAAAGAACTAAGGTCACGTGTCCCCACGTGACCCCTGAAGAGATCCCCAGAAATGAGAAGGAAAAAGCTCTGAGGCAACGCCTCACGTGCTCCTATGTGACTTCCAAAACACAGAAAGAAAAAGCAAAGGAAATCTAAGCTTTGGGCACTCTCACGTGTTACCACGTGACCCCTTAGCAAACACTTTAGTGATCAGCACACAGATGACCATCACGTGCCAACACGTGAGGCTCAAAATAAAAATACAAAGTGTTTAACACTTAATTGCAGAACGAAGTAAAGGGATCTGGTCCCACCTTTGGGCACCCTCACGTGTCCACACGTGACCCCTCTTTCTTTAGTGTTTAACACTAATTTGGGGATTATATTTCCAGTGTTTAACACTGATTGTTTTCTAGTGTTTAATACTAAATTGAAGATTATATTTCCAGTGTTTAACACTGATTGTCTTTTAGTGTTTAACACTAATTTGAGAGTTCTATCTCCAGTGTTTAACACTGTTGTTCTCTAGTGTTTAACACTACTTTTAGCTAAATTGGCTAATTTTCCAGAGGCAAAAGACTCCCCCTTAACTGAATCTCAAAATTGAGTCAATCAAAGATAAAAATATTACCAAAGCCTTCAAACTCTTGTTTAGCATTGCTAAATAATGTGGGCTGAAACCAGACAAATGTCTGATGGTCCAACAAAGGGCCAACATTTTGAATCTAATTGGACTTAGCCCAAGTTGTCCATAAGTCCTCAATTCAGACTTAACTGAGCCATTGTGCTCATAATATAATTAATTGATCCTAGCTCCAAATCGGACTACAGATCACTTAATCTACCTTGGTTCAAGGGTACATCTCTTCACTCCTTTGATATTTGTCGTTGTAATTCCTCAACGTCTTCAAAGAGGTGACGGGTCCCGACGACCACACATTTCACAGACTATGACGTCTTTAAACGGACTATGGGGTCCTTAAACCCACGGACTATGATGTCCTTAACCTCGACCGTGATGTCTTAAAACTTACATCAGGCTGTGGGGCCCTTAAACTCATAAACTATGATGTCCTTAACCTCGACCGTGATGTCTTTAAACTAACATCGGACTGTGGAGTCCTTAAATCCATGGACTATGATTTCCTTAACCTCGACCGTGATGTCTTTAAACTAACATTGGACTGTGGGGTCCTTAAACCCATGGACTATGATGTCCTTAACCTCGACCGTGATGTCTTTAAACTAACATTGGACTGTGGGGTCCTTAAACCCATGGACTATGATGTCTTAACCTCGACCGCGATGTCTTTAAACTAACATTGGACCGAGATGTCCTTAAACTAACAATGGACCGCAATGTCCTTAAACTAACAATGGACCGCAATATCCTTAAACTAATCGACCGCAATGTCCCTAAACTAAACAATAGAGCCCAATTGCTCTCTTGTCGGATCTAAACGATCCCGTTAAGTTGATCTTAGTCTAAAATTAGACTAACGTATCCTTAACAAACGTTTAAGTTGATCTTAGTCTCAAATGAGGCTAACGTATCCTTAAAACCAAACCCCCCAAACTCAAATCTAAGAAAGATACGGATTTGGACTAGTCTACGCCCTACGAGCGACAACATAAATTAGTCTCCGTATACAATCCACGGGCAACCAAACACAAAACAAATACCCACGACACGAAGTGACCATCTGGAGAAGGAGAAAGTTGTTACCGCGACGCGGTAGCGTAATTAACTGCAGGGGCTTACGCCTGCAGGGAAGAGCGTCCCCACAATCAAAAACCCCTCAGACGAGGGGGAATCTGACGAAGTCTGCTACATCGGCCGCATCCATTTAAATCTTCGATACATGGTGCCATAAATCAACTTGGCATCTTCGGAGAGGTGAACAGATAGAACCAATTAGCATCTGCCCCGAATTTCAGGCAAGACGGACCTATGCGGTTCCGTCTCTGTGTTTCGGAGGGGAACAGATTCTGGCATGCCCGGTGGGACCTCTTCCTCTTTCCACTCCACACTTCGTGTGTCGTGTTCGCGAACCAATCGCGGTTTGCTAATAGTTGCTCTTGGGTTTCAAGGTACTAAGATTTGGCGTTTGCTTGGTGCAGAAAGCAAAGATCAATGGCGTTCACCTGCTCGAAGTGTTCCACATGCAACTGCAACCCACGTTATACCTCAACTGAGGGCATAGCTTACGGGCCCCAGGCAGCTTCCCTGTTCACGATGCCGGTGGAACAGGTCACCCAAGCTAGCACAGGATTGTTTTTCGGGACCATGCTCCCGCCAACGAGCTTCAGCGCTCCTATGCCAGCATCGGAAGCTCCCAAGAAGCCGGTCTTCGATCGCTTGCTACTACCACAGCCCCTCTCAACGGGTCGTCCAGCTCCAACTCCTCGGTCTTCGCCAGACTGAGCCTGAACTCCGATGGGCCTGCCAAGAAGCCCATGACACCTGAAGTGGCCATCCCAAAGAAGATAGCCATCTATGCTCCTGAAGTCGTCAAGGCGGCTTCTCCTGCCAAAGAGTTGGTCTTTACAAGACTGACTATTCCGGCTCCCGTTCCTGTTCGAAGGTCTGTCTTTGACAGATTGGATACCGCTACTCAAAAGACGTCAGTCTTCAAGAGGCTGGCACCAGCGGCGCCTCATCTGGATAGGGGGCAAGACAAAGCCATCCCCATCGCCGAACCGGCCCTAATAGCTCGACACGCTCGACGTCGCCACTGGCTCCGAGAAAAGAAGGCCGGGGGCAACCCCCCTCTAGGCTAACTCCACCGGCTCCAACGACGGAAATTAATGCTGCTGTTCTAACCGGGAACAGCTTTGAGCTGCTGAACAAGGTGCGCAGGAATTCGCCTACCTCCGTATTAAAAAGATCTCCTCCACCGGTAGAGACTGTCACAGAAATAAAGCCGGAGCAGTCCCCCCAACGGCTGTCTTTCAAAGTTTACAAAATCTGGCGACAAGTCCGAGAGTCAGTGGTGGATCAAGACTATCCCCGCAGGCAGAAGAAGCTGAAGGTCCGACAAGAAGAAAACCGCCCTGTTAAGCCACAGAAGGCGACGGCTACTTGGGTGCCCACTGCAACGGCCCCCTCAACTTCGACCGCTCATAAGAGGAGAAGGCCGGAGAAAATCCCCATGCCTGCGACAAATGTCAAAGGTACTGAGCCCAAATGCCCTAAGGCTGGGGGCATGGTGGTACATACTGTTTACATGGCTTCCGAAAAAGAGGATAGCCGCGCTTCTACGGGCCATCGACCGCTTACCCGATCAATAATAAGGGCCCAGGAACAACAACAGCAGAAGCTTCAAGAAATGCTGACTGCAATGGCCGCACTCATCAGACCAAAAGAAAGCCCGGAGGTGTCATCGGAGCAACGTCACGAACAAGAAACTGACGCTGACTTCCTTCGCAGAGTCCTCAAAAAGAAGGATAAAGAGGCCGCAGAACAAGCGGCTAACATAAAGTGAATGGTATTTCTCTTCCAAGACATGGTCAAGATGATGTTACAGCCGGATCCTCCAGCCGAAGACCCTCCGATCATCATTGAAGACGACAAAGGGGAGACGTCGAACCCTCCTCCGGCTCTTTCAGCGGCCAAAGAGGAAACTATATCCAAGTCCGCCCTAGATGATTATATTTGTAATACCCAGCTTCTTATTATACCAACATCTGTATTTTGTATTCTTGAATTTTATTTAAGTTATTTCCTCCCATTTATACAAACCCATTTTTCCCAGCCCAAGTTTTCCCCAACAGCCTGGTTTCCACTTCGATTTATTTTTCCAGTTTTTCCCTACGGCCCATTGCCCAGCCCACTCCTTTTTATTTCCATCTAATTTTTCCTTTAATTTCCCCTAGCCCAACTCGCCCCGGCCCATTTCTTATTTTTCCCCACACTTGATTTCTTTGCCTTATTTTCTCTGGCCCAACCCAATTCCGGCCCGTTTCCTTTCCCATTTAAATCATTTCTCCCTTGCGCGGCCCGGCCCACTCCCTACGGCTGCCTCCACTTCAAACCCGACCCGACCCGACTCCTGTTCATCTCCTCCACCCCAACGGTAACATCCCCCATTCCCGTGCGCGAGATCCGCCTCCTCCGCCCTCGCCTGCGCCTACGTCGCAGCGCCGTTACTCCACGACGCGCGACCCCGTCTCCATATCCCTCACTCTCCCGTCTCCCTCTCTTTCCTTTCTCCTCTCCCGACGACTCTCCTCTCTCTAACCCACATCCCGACCTCGCGAGCACATCACCTCCGACCACCTCCTCCCATCATCAATGCCCTCGTCTCCTCACCACCTTCCTTCTCCCTTCTCTGCCACCATCACCCAGCACCCAAACCCACAGCCGAGCTCAATCCCCTGCACCCGAGCTCGACATCCCCTGCGCCGACGACCGGTGGGCTCCTCGTCTCGTCGTCGACGCATCTGCATCTCGTCGACGCCACCATCAACGTCGTCGGCCTCACCTCCTCGTCGTCCTCCGAGCACCCCACTTCCTCTCTCCCACTTCCCTGCGTCCCTCGCCGGCGGGCACCTCTAAGTCTCGTCGACTTTTCCCCTGCGGCATCATCATCATCATCATCATCATCAACATCGTCGTCGTCGTCTTTCCCAGCATCTCTCCCCTCTGCACTCTCTCTCTCTCTATCTCATTTCTCTCTCTCTCTCTCTCACTCTCAGTTCTCTCTCTCTCTCTCTCTATCTCATTTCTCTCTCTCTCTCTCTCTCTAACTCTATCTCTCACTCTCTCTCCCCCATTAACGGCCCAGCACAATCGAGCATCCATCGGCCTCGACAGTATCAGCGATCCCCAGCTCCGACACTGCCTTAGCCCGCAACAACCTCTCCTCAAACTCGAGCCAAGCCCAAGTCTAGCCGAGGCTCGTCGGGTTATTGCTACTCCATGCCTGTGACCTGGCCGTGCTGTACTTCGCTGCCGTGCGTCTCCAGGCAAGTTTTGTACTTGCTTCATGCTAATCTAATTATGTTATAAATCCAATCGTATAGATTGCCATGTTAATATTTCTGGATAGCTTATACTATTTACTTGTTTGTTGTATGGTGTCAATGGCAATACCCTTCTAATTTGACGGAACTTAATAGCATAGTCTGGCCCGTATGGATGTGAATGTAGTGAGTGAATTTCGTTGGAAAATATGACCGTTTATGACTAAAACAACTACCCTCAAGTTTAACCGTAAAACTGGAATTTTCTTGCATCTGAAAATCGTTAAATTCACCATAAATCATATACACACTAGAATGGTGCGTTCGAGGGCTCAAATCGAAGCCGACTCAATGAACTTTAACCCTATATTGGTTTCCTGGTATCCCTATACATAAACTGTGACGTTATTGGGATCGGAGTGCGACTCTGTACTGCAGTCCAGAGCGACTCCAGTCGTTGCTTGCTGTTCCGTAGTGCGTACCACAGGATCTCCTTAACTCGTAAATTGCGGAACTCCACTGGTAATTATAGATAAATCTGTTAGCTAGACAACACAATTAATTTCATTCTCTTTCGTTACCGTTTGATATTTAATCTGTAATTTAATAGATCGGGACACATAACAGTCCCAGCAGAATCAGAACAGACATATTGGCATTGAATAGGGTATAACTCCTGACGTACAGACGCGATCGAAGATCCGTATATTGAGTTGAAAACCTTACTGTAAACACTAGAATTCATCCAACTGTAGGGTCGCTAAAATCCGATCCCAACTGGGATCAAATTGCGTTGCGAAACGGACTTCTGATTCTGAAATTGGATTTCCAGCCGCGAGCGCTTAAAATGAAGTGGTTATAATTAATGATCCTGAAATCCGATCGGCTCGAAACCAAATTTGATGGATGGATAACTGAACATACTAATTACTACCTGTTTATCGTTTCGCTAAATTATATATGTACGTTTCATGATAAATCGTGCAAGTGATAGAATACTGTTTTTGTGACACCTTAATCGTGCTTATATACTGTTCACGCATCTTATCATACCCATATCATTGTAGTGATAACCTAGTGATATCGTGCATTTACCCAGTGTTAGATTCTAGCGATGATTGTGGCAAGTACGTCAGTGTTCGTGTATCCGTGATAAAGTGAAAGTGATACGTACTTGTACACAATCAGTGACCCTATTATTCTATTGCATTGTCGACGTCTGTGGGATGCGTGTACGTGTGACTATAAGTGGTATGGGACACTTATGGAAGCGCTTTCACGGGTTTCACAGATAAGGCATCCGACACTGCCACTTATCTTAGATATTAGTCGGGACGTGCTTGATGGAGGTCCTGCCTCCAGTTCTCGCGCAGACTTGTCACGGATCGATTAGTATTTAGGGTTATGGTTAGCGTTTGATGTAGGCCACGGGGTGTGGGTTAGTTTAAGTGTGAGTTCAACAGAATCTCGGGAGTCCCATGCCGGCTTATATATTTAGGGAGATATATGGAGATTTACAGGGTATGTGATATACACCGTGATATACATGTTACATGTTGGGCCCGTGGTCCCTTGCCCTTGGGTTTTACCTTTGGGTGGAGGACACTCGCGAGTGGTTGACTCTCACACTTGGACTGACGATAGGCTTAGT
The DNA here is from genome assembly GCA_030015575.1 of Agapanthus africanus. NCBI lineage: Eukaryota > Viridiplantae > Streptophyta > Magnoliopsida > Asparagales > Amaryllidaceae > Agapanthus > Agapanthus africanus. The sequence continues at coordinate 121,257,986 of JASDDO010000031.1, forward strand.
GACCTGTGCAGTGAGACTTAGAGACTGATAGGGATACTGGCATTTATATTCCTTATATACTGTGTTGACATATCGTTCTACTGCTTTACTGTTCCGCTGTATTGATTACTGCACATTCATATTCACGATGTCATTGATTTACTGCTTCACATATCTATTATCACTGTTAGAACTGTCACTTGATTTTATACATATTATATTGCTATTGTGTCGCTCTGACGACCTGAGTATGCATGCTCAGTGTGAGGAGAAGATTTAGCCTGGACCAGAACTAGACGTGCAACACAGACTTCTTGACTTGACATTCCGAGTTACTTTCGTTTGTTCTACTTCAGTTCAGTCTTTACATTGTTCCTTTCAGTCACTGCATTTCTCATTACCTGCGCATCATTACTGTTTACCATGAAAAACTAGAAGCCGAAGTGTGACTACGGCAGGACATTTCCTTGACCGTAGGAGCATGGCTGGCCTTGTCTACCCCTTATATTCCGTATTTTGGGAAGCAGGGCGTGACATGGTTTAGTTGGTATCAGAGCCCAGGTTTTGCATCGATTGGGATTGCAGTTTTTCCGTGCATAGTTTGGCAATCTAAGACATTCTTCGGTCTAGGTTGTAAACTTGTCATTCTTGATCCATATTCACATCGTGTGTTCAGCTATCTATTCGCTATGGTTTCGGGTGACTTGACAAGGGTACGTGGTTACGATTGCACTACCGTACTCTATTCAAGTGACTTAAAGTCATACGGTTTATTCTTCACTCGTAATAAATTGATCATCTCTGATATTCTTGAATCTTTGTCCTATCAATATTATACTTTGATTAGTTTGGCTTGTGACTTATATCCTTCTCAAAACTATTGTTTCAGGATCATGTCTTCCAACGACTCTTCGTCTATATCCGCTCCCCAGAATCAGACCATTGAGATTCTGAGCGTACTGCAAGGTCTAAAGGAAGCCCAGGAGCGAACAAACGACTTGTTGGCTGAAGGACTGAGAAGACAGATGAATCAGGCACCAGCGGGAGTCTCAAATCATAAAGGGATCCCCGTTGGACGAAGAAAAGAGAAGAGGATGAAGCGTCAATTTGTTTCCCCGCGACAGAAGCAACAGAAGACCCCATGCTGTGGATATTGTAAGAGGCCAAGACATCTTCAGAGGGATTGTCGCCGTGCCCAGGGGAAATGTCTGATTTGTGGATCCAGCGAACATCTCATCAACGGTTGCCCAGAAAGGAAAGAACTACAAGGAGGAAACTCGTCCACACTCCCCACTTCTGCCAAGTGAGGATTATCGCGTAGTTCGGACTTCGACGATAAGGCGGACCAAACGCAGGATTCAACTCACGCGACGAGAATGCAATGTTATAGTAGTCGAAGAATGATTTTTCATGTTATCTACTTTCAGTAATAATATTGTCATTTTTACGAATGTTTCTTTCCGTTTGAAACCTTGTATCCGCTGAACTTTTAGTTGAATGCAATAAAATTTGAATCGTAATATATGTATCATTCTCTTGTCATTTCCCTTGTTCATACTATTCAGTAGCATAACATTTTAATCTTGATTTTACAATTCCTGCCACCGCATATCTTTCCATACTTCGTACACGTGGCCATTTTCCTTATTCATTCCATTGTCTAATCATGACTCTTTTTCTTTCAGGCCATGGCCCACCCTGGAGCAGCGCCGCATCTAGATGAGGATACACAGTCATGCGTTTCCTTAGATCACACACTGACGAGTTCTGATGATGAGGTCAACGGTCCCCATGTCAACTTCGGAAACAACGATTCAGAGGACGAAGAAGTAGCCGCCCCAAAGTTTAACGTGTTAGCTGATTCCGACGAAGAAGAAGGAGATCCTGAAGAGAACCCTATAGAGGAAGACCCGATAGAGGAAGATCCCGATGAAGACCCGATAGAAGAGAATCCAGTTGAGGAAAATCCCGTGGAAGAAAATCCAGAAGAAGAGAATCACATGGAATCGGACCTCGATGAAGAAGCTTCATCCGAGGAAGAAGGACCAGAAAATCAAGATCCTGCTGTGGAAGAACTTCCAGTGGCAATGCCTGCAAGACGTTATGGCAATGGACGCCCCTACCTGAGTGCCCGAGCCTACAGAAACCTACTGAACCTCCACAACCGCGACTGACGAGATTCCTTTTGATGTTGTCTTTCTGGCCAAATAAAATGTGTATAGTTTAGGGCCACTTTTCGCCTTTGGGGATGCCTTGTTTCAAATTTTCTTTAATGAAATAAATCTTCTGAATTCGTAAACCTTTTGATTATTGGTTCGCTTGATACTTGTTTATTTCCAATATCCATTTATTTTTCTGCTGGGTTCCCTGACTGTCCACCCTTACTCATTGTATAGTTTTCACCCTCGATTCGACTAGAAAGTACCGCACCCTGATCCTTGAAATGAGCCACCATTCATCCTTCGTCTGTACCTTGTTTGAGATCCTTCTGGGAGGAGGACCTTTCTTATGAAATACCGAGTTCGTTAACTTTTCAAATTTTTGATTCACATGATGTACCGACCAGTATCCCCCCCATACATTTTTCTCCTTAAAGTCCTTTGTTGTTCATCCTTACATCCTGTGCTGACCCGATCCCAATCTCCTTGATCTTCAGCCTAAAGCCGCCATACTCCAACCTTTGAATCATCCACAATTTCTTGTAATCCTTACCCTAGCTAGCCCTATACATTTTATGTGTTTTCCTATTACCCTAAATATTTTTATAGGGACTTTATTATTCGAGACTTGGTTTCCAGTAGTTTGCATTTATCGAAGAGTACGTGTTATTGACTAGTTAGTTTTATGTATTGTAAGCACACTACTATTATCTTCAGTTTTCAGCAGCGCAACCTTATACCGCGCATATTTTGTTTCATGTTTCTTATTTTCACGATACGAGTATTCTAAGTTATTTTAAAAAAAAAATAAAAAATATTTGATTGATACATCGTCCTAAAATATTTTTACCTACCGACGAATCTTTCACTACCCTATTGTCGCTACTTTACTTCGGGTATTGTGCCCACATTTGCTATTATAAATGATTGTGCCTTACACTTATTTTTCCCGCCGTATTACTTTTATTATACTTATACGTGTACATATTTGAGTTTCGATCTTAGCGAGTACGCCTCGAATGATATTGTTCGTATTGTTGTTATTTATATTTCCGTATATATGTAGCTACCTTTATAGTTGTTCCTATTTTATATCTATTTAAATCTATATTTTTGTATGTTATTCCTATGTATTTTATATCTTCGAAATTTCTTCGTCCACACATTTCTAGTAAATCCTTATGTGTTAATTTGCAAAATAATAGCTTTCGCCTATGGTTGTATTACTTATATTTTATTTTAAATTTCGAGGACGAAATTTTTACAAGGGTGGTATGATGTAATACCCAGCTTCTTATTATACCAACATCTGTATTTTGTATTCTTGAATTTTATTTAAGTTATTTCCTCCCATTTATACAAACCCATTTTTCCCAGCCCAAGTTTTCCCCAACAGCCTGGTTCCCACTTCGATTTATTTTTCCAGTTTTTCCCTACGGCCCATTGCCCAACCCACTCCTTTTTATTTCCATCTAATTTTTCCTTTAATTTCCCCTAGCCCAACTCGCCCCGGCCCATTTCTTATTTTTCCCCACACTTGATTTCTTTGCCTTATTTTCTCTGGCCCAACCCAATTCCGGCCCGTTTCCTTTCCCATTTAAATCATTTCTCCCTTGCGCGGCCCGGCCCACTCCCTACGGCTGCCTCCACTTCAAACCCGACCCGACCCGACTCCTGTTCATCTCCTCCACCCCAACGGTAACATCCCCCATTCCCGCGCGCGAGATCCGCCTCCTCCGCCCTCGCCCGCGCCTACGTCGCAGCGCCGTTACTCCACGACGTGCGACCTCGTCTCCATATCCCTCACTCTCCCGTCTCCCTCTCTTTCCTTTCTCCTCTCCCGACGACTCTCCTCTCTCTAACCCACATCCCGACCTCGCGAGCACATCACCTCCGACCACCTCCTCCCATCATCAACGCCCTCGTCTCCTCACCACCTTCCCTCTCCCTTCTCTGCCACCATCACCCAGCATCCAAACCCACAGCCGAGCTCGATCCCCTGCACCCGAGCTCGACATCCCCTGCGCCGATGACCGGTGGGCTCCTCGTCTCGTCGTCGACGCATCTGCATCTCGTCGACGCCACCATCAACGTCGTCGCCCTCACCTCCTCGTCGTCATCCGAGCACCCCACTTCCTCTCTCCCACTTCCCTGCGTCCCTCGCCGGCGGGCACCTCTAAGTCTCGTCGACTTTCCCCCCGCGGCATCATCATCATCATCATCATCATCATCAACATCGTCGTCGTCGTATTTCCCAGTATCTCTCCCCTCTGCACTCTCTCTCTCTCTATCTCATTTCTCTCTCTCTCTCTCTCACTCTCAGCTCTCTCTCTCTCTATCTTATTTCTCTCTCTCTCTCTCTCTCTCTCTCTCACTCTCAGTTCTCTCTCTCTCTCTCTATCTCATTTCTCTCTCTCTCTCTCTCTAACTCTGTCTCTCACTCCCTCTCCCCCATTAACGGCCCAGCACAATCGAGCATCCATCGGCCTCGACAGTATCAGCGATCCCCAGCTCCGACACTGCCTTAGCCCGCAACAACCTCTCCTCAAACTCGAGCCAAGCCCAAGTCTAGCCGAGGCTCGTCGGGTGATTGCTACTCCATGCCTGTGACCTGGCCGTGCTGTACTTCGCTGCCGTGCGTCTCCAGGCAAGTTTTGTACTTGCTTCATGCTAATCTAATTATGTTATAAATCCAATCGTATAGATTGCCATGTTAATATTTCTGGATAGCTTATACTATTTACTTGTTTGTTGTATGGTGTCAATGGCAATACCCTTCTAATTTGACGGAACTTAATAGCATAGTCTGGCCCGTATGGATGTGAATGTAGTGAGTGAATTTCGTTGGAAAATATGACCGTTTATGACTAAAACAACTACCCTCAAGTTTAACCGTAAAACTGGAATTTTCTTGCATCTGAAAATAGTTAAATTCACCATAAATCATATAGACACTAGAATGGTGCGTTCGAGGGCTCAAATCGAAGACGACTCAATGAACTTTAACCCTATATTGGTTTCCTGGTATCCCTATACATAAACTGTGACGTTATTTGGATCGGAGTGCGACTCTGGACTGCAGTCCAGAGCGACTCCAGTCGTTGCTTGCTGTTCCGTAGTGCGTACCACAGGATCTCCTTAACTCGTAGATTGTGGAACTCCGCTGGTTATTATAGATAAATCTGTTAGCTAGACAACACAATTAGTTTCATTCTATTTCGTTACCGTTTGTTATTTAATCTGTAATTTAATAGATCGGGACGCATAACAGTCCCAGCAGAATCAGAACAGACATATTGGCATTGAATAGGGTATAACTCCTGACGTACAGACGCGATCGAAGATCCGTCTGTTGCGTTGAAAACCTTACTGTAAACACTAGAATTCATCCAACTGTAGCATTGCTAAAATCCGATCCCAACTGGGATCAAATTGCGTTACGAAACGGACTTCTGATTCTGAAATTGGATTTCCAGCCGCGAGCGCTTAAAATGAAGTGGTTATAATTAATGATCCTGAAATCCGATCGGCTCGAAACCAAATTTGATGGATGGATAACTGAACATACTAATTACTACCTGTTTATCGTTTCGCTAAATTATATATGTACGTTTCATGATAAATCGTGCAAGTGATAGAATACTGTTTTTGTGACACCTTAATCGTGCTTATATACTGTTCACGCATCTTATCATACCCATATCATTGTAGTGATAACCTAGTGATATCGTGCATTTACCCAGTGTTAGATTCTAGCGATGATTGTGGCAAGTACGTCAGTGTTCGTGTATCCGTGATAAAGTGAAAGTGATACGTACTTGTACACAATCAGTGACCCTATTATTCTATTGCATTGTCGACGTCTGTGGGATGCGTGTACGTGTGACTATAAGTGGTATGGGACACTTATGGAAGCGCTTGCACGGGTGTCACAGATAAGGCATCCGACACTGCCACTTATCTTAGATATTAGTCGGGACGTGCTTGATGGAGGTCCTGCCTCCAGTTCTCGCGCAGACTTGTCACGGATCGATTAGTATTTAGGGTTATGGTTAGCGTTTGATGTAGGCCACGGGGTGTGGGGTAGTTTAAGTGTGAGTTAAACAGAATCTCGGGAGTCCCATGCCGGCTTATATATTTAGGGAGATATATGGAGATTTACAGGGTATGTGATATACACCGTGATATACATGTTACATGTTGGGCCCGTGGTCCCTTGCCCTTGGGTTTTACCTTTGGGTGGAGGACACTCGCGAGTGGTTGACTCTCACACTTAGACTGACGATAGGCTTAGTGACCTGTGCAGTGAGACTTAGAGACTGATAGGGATACTGGCATTTATATTCCTTATATACTGTGTTGACATATCGTTCTACTGCTTTACTGTTCCGCTGCATTGATTACTGCACATTCATATTCACGATGTCATTGATTTACTGCTTCACATATCTATTATCACTGTTAGAACTGTCACTTGATTTTATACATATTATATTGCTATTGTGTCGCTCTGACGACCTGAGTATGCATGCTCAGTGTGAGGAGAAGATTTAGCCTGGACCAGAACTAGACGTGCAACACAGACTTCTTGACTTCACATTCCGAGTTACTTTCGTTTGTTCTACTTCAGGTCAGTCTTTACATTGTTCCTTTCAGTCACTGCATTTCTCATTACCTGCGCATCATTACTGTTTACCATGAAAAACTAGAAGCCGAAGTGTGACTACGGCAAGACATTTCCTTGACCGTAGGAGCATGGCTGGCCTTGTCTACCCCTCGTATTCCGTATTTTGGGAAGCGGGGCGTGACAATATTGCTCAACAAATACGAGTTCACCAGGCAAATGAAGCAGCCAGCCAAGTTGTCAAAACTGGACGACCGTATCCAGGCTGGTATGATCAGATAAAGTACCCGCCGGGCTACACGATACCCAAATTCCACGTATACAAGGGGACATACAATCCCCACCAGCACGTCGCCCAGTTCAGAGCTTTGTGCGGCAACACCGGGGGCGATGATGAGCTTTTGCTCCGCCAATTCGTCGGCAGCTTGTCGGAAACGACGTTTGAGTGGTACTCTGATCTTCCAAACGACTCCGTCAAAACTTTCGCAGAGATGGAGTTTTTATTCACCCAGCGATTCGTGAGTGCTAGTGAACGCAGTCCAATAACGGCGTTGATCAATGCAAGGGTGAAGCCGTGCGAAACTTGGGTTCAATACGCGATCCGATGGCGAAATCTGTGGTCGAGGTGCGAACAGCGCATCGAGGAAGCACCAACAGTTGGCATGTTTGTGGGCACTTTAGACCCTCATGCAACCATCTCACAGTTCATGATGTTCTTCAAACCGACCACATTCCAGGCTTTAATCGACAAGCTAGCCCAGATGGACCAGATGGGTCATAGACTGTCTCCTCCGAAGCCGGAGCCGCGAAACGAAAAGGGTAAAAGGAAGGCGACCTTCGTTGCGAATACCCAACAACAGCCCAGTGCTCCAAAACTAACGGATCAACTGGAAGAGAGACGACGCTATTATAAAGAGAAAATGAAGCGTCCTTACTCGTTCCCACGGGAAAAAATGAAGAGACTATTCGAGCTGTGTTCATAACATAATATTGCATTTTGTATGCCCCATTCTTATGCATTTAAGAATAAAAACAGGTGTTTTTGACCCATGTCTGCTACATGTTACAGGTTACAGGTTCTGGGAGCAAGAACAGTGAAAAACACAAAAAGACGACACAAAAGAAGGATTTTTGACCAACAAATAGGAAGATCTTAGTAAACCTCAGCAGAAGAACGGTTCACCATCAACAAGGCGACGCAAGGTCCAGATTGTCATGGCAAACGGTTAAAAGATCAGTACAAGTGTTCACTGAAGTTCTGAAATCACTGCAGAAGCCTAACTGATAAAAAGAATAAAGAAACAAGAAGCCCAGAAGAACCAAACCAAGCCCAAGAAAAATCAAATGATGATCCCATCATTGGGCCGCGGAACCGCGGCCCAAGCGCGCCCATGCCGCGGTTCCGCAGCTGTCAGAAGCCCTAATGCGCAGAAAATTTTCCATAATTCTTTGGCGGCTTGGAAAGATTTTTCTAGGGGTATATTTGTAATTTTAGACATGCGGTGCAATCTGTAACCCTAGGGTTTCTATGTCCTATAAATAGAACCCAAGACCTTGTATTTTCTTATGCCTCTACTCATGAATAAAATTCTGTTTTCTTGAAGTTAGAGCGCATCAACAGTAAGTAGGTTATTTTCTTTGCAGTAGTTGTAGTTTTTTATCTGCTCTTATTTTCTCGCCTTAGTTTAATTTAGTTTAGCTTTTATTAACTTGCAATCGATGTTTTCTCTCTTTAATAAATTCTTGTTTTTTTTCATCCCCTCAATGAGCGAGTAGTTTCCTCGCTTGTTAGGGTTAGGAATAGGGAAGGATTTGAGAGATGAAGATCTCTCATCTCTTTTCGTTGCTAAAACTTTTATGAACATTAGAACTCCATGCATACCTTTTTATTCCGCTCCCTACGGCACTTTTACCCTCAAGGTAACGGTGATTCCGTAGTTTAAAGGCCCGGATCTTGAGGTTTTCCATGGAGGTTAGGGTAAAGATTAAGAAAGGAAGGACAAGGATCTAGAGGAAGAATCAATCTTCCTAATCATCCTAATCCCCTTTGTTAAGATTTACCATAACACTAATATGATACATTTAATTAATGGCAATGGAAAGAGATGTAGATCTTTGTTTACCAAATTTTCCCTAGACCTAATCCTAGCAAGTTTCTAATCCTAGTCTCATACAACTTCAATTTTTAGGTTTAATTATAAATCCAAACACCATTTGGAATTAACTCGTAAGAACGTAAAGGAGATTTACACATCCCTGTGGACCGACCCGTATTCACCGGCTAGCTTCAAGCGACGCCGTTCTTGATTGCGGTAAATTATTTTTGATCAACAAAACCTCTCTTAATCAAATGGCGCCGTTGCCGGGGATGGCGTAAAATTTTCTCTTTGTAATTTCGCGTTAATATAAAATCTAAAAAATCATAAAAATCTGAAAAATTCCAAAAAATAAATTTTTTTTTATCATCTTTTATTGTTTGAAGGGTTTCTTTGTGGATCTTTGCAGGATTGACGGATCTGAAACAACACAGAAGGCAAAACAGAAAAAGATACATCAAAACAGAGAGGGATTGAGATTACAGAACAGCAGAAATTTTTTGGCAACGTGAAGCTGCTACCCAACCGCGTTTCCGTGGCACTTACCTGGTCAAGACCGCGCTTCCGCGGCGCCCTGTGGAGTTCTCTGGAAAAAAATTGCATGGTTTGATTTCTTTCTCCTTCCTCTGCAAATCCCCATATATCTTCTGTCAAATCTTCTGCAGGATTCTTTGCGCTAAAAATCTTCTTCCCCCTTCCAATAATTGGTTTTCTGCAGGATTCTTTGCGCCGCGCTAAAAAGCAAATTGATTGCAAGTGATTTACTGCTTTGCATACTTTAATCTGACTTTAAGGGGCTATTGACCAATTCAGATTGGGTGGGGATTTCATCACCCTTCCCAGGACCCCAGAAATCACTTAAAGCATTTGCATTGACCACTTTTAATTTAAAAAATATTAGACTCAGCCCTAAGGACCTCGAGCTCAATAGGACAGAGGACTAGTATAGGCATCGGCCGTTTATCCTAACCGACATTACGGTGTCTAGGCTAGTGGTTTTTAATTAGGCCCACTGTCGTGGTGGTTCCTTCCCACTTACCTGGCCGTACTTGTCCGTGAAGAGGCGGTTTGAGGTCCTATCTCTAGCCCTTTGGAATAGTTAGGAGCTGTCTAGCTGACCTAGGTGACCCTAGACTTAGGCCTGATTATGCATGTGTGGTTAATTGCATTTGTGTCACTAGTCTCTTTTCAAAATCTTTTTGCAAAAGCTCACTTAATAAGAAAAAGGAAAATCTTTTCAAAACTTGCAACTTGTCACTAAAGAATCTTTGCACTCACTTACACCACTTCTTCTCATTGACGTTTTCTTACCTTCACATTCTGTCTTTCATCTTTCGACTACACTAACCCTTTTAGTGTATGTCCGGTTGGACTAAGGACCCTAGCGCCCGATTAGTCCGTGTTTCGTTGGTGCCGACCGACGAACCTTTCGACTCCGAAGTCGAAATCTTGTCCACTTCTTCACTTTCACCATCACATTCTTCCGAAGGTATGTCGGGATACGATCCTAACAACACCTTACCGACGGGAATGATTCCACCTCCGCCAGGTGCGAATAACCCGAATCTTCCGCCTGTCGAAGCGCCCGCACGAGTCGCGCTCCAGGATCTTTTCTACCCCATCCGCACCGCCCTTCCTACTTGTCTTTCCCTCCCACCGGCTAATGGGGACAATTTTAAGATCAAACCCCACTTCATCAACATGCTGCCTAAGTTTCATGGTTTGGAATCCGAAGATGCATATATCTTTATCAACAAATTCCAAAACGTTTGCGCCATGATGAAAACTACCCAATTAAGTGATGACGCTATAAGGCTAAGGGTCATTCTTTTCACCTTATGTGACCTAGCCGAGAAGTGGCTATACAGCACCGCATCACACTCAATTAGAAATTGGGATGAGTTTGTGAAAGCTTTTCTTAAAAAGTTCTATCCTCATCACAAAACTGCTAAAATCCGTAATGAAATTATACAATTTTCACAGCTTCCTGCCGAACCATTTTGGAAATGTTTTGAAAGATTCAAAGACCTTCTCGTTCAATGCCCTCACCATGGAATCGAAAGATGGCAACTTTGCCAAACCTTATACGAGGGATTGAACCCGGCAACGAAGCAGTTGCTAGAAACCATTAGTCAAGGTCACTTTCTGTCCAAGTCTAGTGAGGAAGCGTGGCAGTTTCTTGAGGATCTTAGTGAGCAAACAATTCAGTGGGAGAGTACCAAGACCACATCATCATCTTCTTCTATTGGTCAACCTAGGGCATGCATACATCAAGTAGAGATGTCAATTGCTATGAAGGCCGAGATGGCCGCTCTTACGAAAAAGCTAGAAGCGCTTGAGACCAAAATCTCAGCACCTTCTCCTGCCCCTGTCATGCCCCCACGAACTGTTTGTGCTTGTTGTTCGGATCCATCACATCTCACCGAAGAGTGTCCTTACACTGCATCCACTCAAGGACAAGATCAAGTCAATGCTGCCTTTCAGCAACGACAAAGAAATGATCCATACTCTTCGACATACAATCCGGGTTGGAAGAGCCACCCTAATTTCACTTGGAACCAAAATCAACAATCCCAAGGAAACAACAATTTTCAAAGGGCTCCTCCTCCACAACAACAAGCACCTCCACAAACTCAATTTCAGCAGCCTCTCCAATAGCAACCTTACCCTAATCAGATGAACAATTTTGTACCCAACAATTTTGTTCCCCCTCAAAATGCTGTTAGCTCGCTCGAAAGAAGTCTAGAAGCATTCCTAAAGCAATCTGCACAGTCCACAGCTAGGATAGAGACTTCTGTTCAATCTTTGGTGCAAAACAGTGCCTCACACGATCAAAGCATCAAAGCTATTGAGGCTTAAATTGCACAACTCAACGCAGCATTGAAAGAGCGAGAGAAAGGAAAGCTTCCGTCTCAACCACTCCTAAATCCCGGTCACGCACATGTTGCACATGAACAGCAGAGTCATAATGTGAATGCTGTGACCACGTTGAGATCCGGAAAAGTGCTGCAAAACAATGTGGGTATTCACCGTGACACCTCTGCCGGTGGTTCTTCATCTTCCTCTTCTTCTTCTTCGTTAGAGCCTATTCTCCATCCTTCACATGGCTCTACTTCTTCTAGCTCGAACGGACCCTCTCCTCACAACACGAACACATCTACACGGGGTTCCGTTCCAACTCAACAATCTGATCCACAAAAATTGGACTCAACAACTTTTCAAAATGTTCCTTTTCCAAATCGGTTGAGATCCAATAAACCAACTCCACAGATGGAGAAGATTGTAGAGTTGTTCAAACAGGTTAGCATAAATATCTCTCTTTTGGATGCAATCCAACAAGTTCCTTCATACGCAAAAATCTTAAAGGACTTATGCACCAAAAAGAGGAAGTCACAAGTACCAAAGAAAGTTTTCGTGGCTAGTGCTGTTAGTGATGCTCTTGTCAATTCTTTACCCCCAAAGCACAAGGACCCCGGCTGTCCTACTATTTCGATCACAATTGGGAACAAGACCATCAATAGAGCACTATTAGATCTTGGTGCTAGTGTCAATTTGCTACCCTATTCGGTGTACGAACAATTAGGCGTTGGAGAGCTCAAGCCTACTCATTGCACTCTCCAAATGGCTGACCGATCAATCACCCACCCTAGGGGAGAGTTGGAGGATGTGTTAATTAGAGTAGGGGATTTCATTTTCCCCGTGGACTTTATTGTTATGGATACACAGCCTGTCGCTAACCCCCGTAATCAAATTCCGGTGATACTTGGTCGACCATTCCTCGCGACTTCTAACGCGGTAATCAACTGTCGTAATGGTTCAATGAATCTATCTTTTGGCAAGATGACAGTTGAACTTAACATTTTCAAGTTAGGAAGTCAGCCTTGCGAGCCTAATTCTAGCGTACTTGATGTGTGCTCGATCGATGAGATCGTGGAGGAGGACTGTGAGTTCGAGAATTTCATGTTTGATCACAGTAATATTGACGCCACTAGTGCGTTCCTCCTAGAATCCGACACAGCTTTCATGACGGACAAAGATTATGAGTGTTTCACCTTTGTTGATGATCTTGAAGACTCTCCACCCGAGTTTGAGTCTTTTGCTTTTTCGGATGAGTTAGTTGAACCATCCGACTCGGTAGCGTACACTCAATTTGAACCTTTGATGGAATCCTTCGAGTTTGAAACAGTTACTCCATTGTTACCATCCATTGTTTCACCACCTAAACTCGAGCTAAAGCTTTTGCCATCGCACCTAAAATATGCTTATCTAGGTGAAAATGAGACCTTACCAGTTATCATATCGGCCTCTCTAGCTCTTGAGCAAGAGAAGGCTCTTTTAACGGTCTTATACAATAATCGGCAAGCTTTCGGCTGGTCTATGGCGGACATCAAGGGGATTAGTCCCCTCATAGTCGAACATCATATACACTTGATGGATGATGCCAAGCCGGCAAGGGATCCACAAAGGCGCCTCAACCCCATCATGAAAGAGGCGGTCAAGAAGGAGATTGTTAAGTGTCTTGATAGCGGTATCATTTACCCTATCTCGGATAGCCAATGGGTTAGCCCCATTCATGTCGTGCCAAAGAAATCGGGCATCACGGTCATCACCAATGAGGCAAATGAGTTAATTCCCACTCGCACCCAAACTGGGTGGCGAGTTTGCATCGACTACCGAAAACTCAATGCCGCGACTAGGAAGGACCACTTTCCTTTACCATTCATTGACCAAATGCTAGAACGATTGGCGGGGCACGAATTCTACTGCTTTTTAGATGGCTATTCCGGTTATAATCAAGTCCCCATAGCCAAAGAGGATCAAGACAAGACTACATTTACTTGTCCCTTTGGCACTTTTGCTTATCGTCGCATGCCCTTTGGGTTATGCAATGCACCCGCTACATTTCAGCGGTGTATGATGTGGATCTTTTCGGACATGGTGGAGAAGTTTTTGGAAATCTTTATGGATGATTTCTACATTTTTGGTGACTCCTTCGATGAGTGTTTACGACATCTTGACGCAGTTCTCACCCGCTGTAGGGACAAGAACTTGACTTTGAATTGGGAGAAGTGCCACTTTATGGTACGAGAAGGCATTGTCTTAGGACATGTAATCTCGCAAAATGGCATAGAGGTTGATAGAGCTAAAATCGAAGTCATTTCTAATCTTCCTCCTCCTAAATGCGTCAAAGATATCCGAGCTTTCCTTGGCCATGCCGGTTTTTATAGACGGTTCATCAAGGACTTTAGCAAGATTGCTAGACCCTTGACTCTCTTGTTGGCCAAGGACACTACTTTTGTTTTCGACTCAACTTGCATGAAAGCGTTCGAGTCTTTGAAACACTCATTCATTTCTGCGCCCATCCTTTCATCTCCAGACTGGACGCACCCTTTTGAAATTATGTGCGACGCATCAGATTTTTCCATTGGTGCTGTTCTTGGACAGCACATTAACAAGATGCCGCATGTAATTTACTACGCTAGCCGAACATTAAATGAGGCCCAATTAAACTACACAACAACAGAAAAAGAGTTTTTAGCGGTTGTGTTTGCACTTGAAAAATTTCGGCCTTATTTGATCGGCTCTCTAGTTATAGTGTACACGGATCACTCAGCTCTTCGCCACCTTTTTGCGAAGAAGGATGCTAAGTCTAGGCTAATACGTTGGATCCTTTTGCTGCAAGAATTTGACCTTGTTATAAGGGACAAAAAGGGATGTGAAAACGTAGTGGCCGATCACCTTTCACGACTTCCTTCTTTGCCTACACTTGAACTGCCTATCACTGATGCTTTCCCCGATGAGCAACTCTTGACTATTTCTTGCGAACCATGGTTCGCCGATATTGTAAACTACTTAGCCACCGGCTTGATACCTAACGATTGGTCGAAACAAGACAAACTACGATTTTTGTCCCAAGTAAAGCATTTTTACTGGGATGAACCTTATCTTTTTAAATATTGTTCCGACCAAATCATTCGCCGGTGTGTACCTGAAAATGAGGTTAAGAGTGTGCTGTCTTTTTGCCACGATCAAGCATGTGGCGGGCACTTTGGCCCAAAGAAGACAGCCGAGAAAGTTTTGCAGTGTGGTTTCTATTGGCCACGACTTTTCAAAGATGCATTCGAATACTGCAAAACTTGCTCCCGGTGCCAACACTTGGGCCGGATATCGCGGAGAAATGAAATGCCGCTCCAACCAATTTTGGTTGTAGATATTTTTGATGTTTGGGGTATAGATTTTATGGGACCATTTCCTAACTCTTTTGGAAATGTGTATATTCTTTTGGCTGTTGACTATGTTTCAAAGTGGGTCGAGGCTGTACCAAGTCGAACGAATGACAACAAGGTTGTTGTTCGATTTCTAAAAGAACACATCTTTTCTCGATTTGGGCACCCTCGCGCAATAATAAGTGATAATGGTTCTCACTTTTGCAATAGGACTTTTGAGTCCCTAATGCGCAAATACTCTATCACCCATAAGCTGTCAACGCCATACCATCCCCAAACATGTGGGCAAGCCGAGGTCTCGAATCGACAAATTAAGCAAATCTTGGAGAAAACGGTTTCTAAAAACCGTAAAGATTGGTCACTAAAATTGATCGATGCACTATGGGCTTTCCGTACTGCATACAAGACCGATCTTGGCATGTCTCCATACCGGCTTGTTTACGGGAAGGCTTGCCACCTTCCAGTAGAAATTGAGCACAAGGCATTTTGGGCCATTAAAGAGCTGAATCTATCTTTAGGAGATGCGGGCAGCAGTCGAAAGCTGCAATTGAATGAATTGGAGGAGCTGCGGGATGAGGCATATGATAATGCCGTGATTGCTAAGAACCGAGTTAAGGTATTTCATGATAAAAACCTTTTGCGAAAGACATTTAAACCAGGTCAACAGGTTTTATTATATGATACTCGGTTACACTTTCATCCCGGCAAGCTCCGTTCTAGATGGAGAGGACCTTTTGTAGTCCGCACCGTTTATCCGCACGGTGCGGTTGATCTTGAGAATCCAGAAGACGGTATTTTATTCAAAGTAAATGGACATCGATTGAAACCGTTCTTCTCAGCGGACCCTTCGGAGGAGCTCCTGTTCTTGCAGGAGCCGATTTACACCGATTGATTCTC
This sequence comes from Agapanthus africanus, assembly GCA_030015575.1. Classification (NCBI taxonomy): domain Eukaryota; kingdom Viridiplantae; phylum Streptophyta; class Magnoliopsida; order Asparagales; family Amaryllidaceae; genus Agapanthus; species Agapanthus africanus. The sequence continues at coordinate 121,273,968 of JASDDO010000031.1, forward strand.
CTCCACCTTCACCCTCGAATTTCCTTTTTTTTCCAAAACTTTATTTCAAATAAGTTTGGGGGTGTATATACTATGTAAATATAATAATAAGCAGGAACTCGCCGATATTATCAACCCACTTGGTGCAGCATGACAGTGAGGACACTGTCCATTATAAGTTTGGGGGTATGTTCGGTAAGTTTTCCTTTTGCATTCATATGTATATTTCTGCATTGCATCTTTATATAAAAATCATAAAAATTTGAAAAATAAAAAAAATTAGAAAACAGGAAAACCCATAAAAATTGAAAATATTCAAAAATTATAAAAATTAATGTATTCAATTCTGGTTAATTGACTTGAGTTTGATAAATAGGTTAACTGGCTAGGAAAAACTAAATCTTAGACTTAGCAAATTAAAAACCCTAAAAATAACCTTCCTTAGAGTTTAACGGTAGAAAGTATATGTCTTTGTAGGTTATTTAGAAATAGGCAAATTTTGGGTCCACTTCTTGGGCTAAGTCGAAACGAAGGAAAAGTATTAAAACTTTTATTAGAGTATAAGTTTGAAAAATAGTTCCTAGCTTAAGTCTAGATTCTGAAAACATGTACCCTACAAAATGCACAAACACGCACCTTGAAACTTGGATTAGTAGAAGAGACCTTGAAATACTCTTGGCTGAAGTCCTTAGCACAATGAAAATAGAAAAAAAAAAGGGTGAATAAAGAAAAAAAATGGACACTGGTTTTTGTGATTACTTAAGGCTGTAAAAATAGAAAAATATTTAGCGAGGGTGCTTCATCACCTAGTGCCTTAGACCAACTGGTTTGGGAGTCACTGCTAAAAGCCTTGGGTGTTGCAAAACTAGGAAGTACGCTTTAACATGCTAACGCATCTTGTAATCGGTTGTTGGTACCTCAAGAAGTATTAACAGTCGCATGAAGGATGTGAAAGCGAAAAATCACCAATTACTAAGTGCTTTGGACAACGGACGGGAGTACGATTGCTTGATTTGAATTTCCAAGTGTAAGGGTGATATTTACACACACGTGGGGATATGTGATTAGAGTTTAGATAAGAGAAAGGAATGAAGAATAGAACTTGTATCTTTAGTAGAGTTGATAAAAATTCCTAAGTGGAGATGTAACCCTAGAAGGAAAACTTAAGAGATGCCGAAAGCTAGGTAATTCTACAGGATATATATAATCTTAAGTTAAATAATAAGGAAGTGTGAAGAATATGGGTGGATAAATTGCGGGTCGACGATAATAGAATTCCTTGTTAGAAAACCTAATTAGAAAACAAAAGTCGAAAAACCAAATTGATAGGATTTTGTGGGTAGTATCCGCTGAAAACCCTCAGGAGACAACACTCCTCCTACTAGGGACACCTAGAGGTTTAACGGCTTGTTGCACGTGCTCAGTGCAATCGCGTTTCCCTGCGAAAGTGCGGTTAGGATTTTAGTGAATAAATAATAAGTTTGCTCGAGGGCGAGCAAAAGATAAGTTTGGGGGTATTTGTTCATAAAATAATATTGCATTTTGTATGCCCCATTCTTATGCATTTAAGAATAAAAACAGGTGCTTTTGACCCATGTCTGCTACATGTTACAGGTTACAGGTTCTGGGAGCAAGAACAGTGAAAAACACAAAAAGACGACACAAAAGAAGGATTTTTGACCAACAAATAGGAAGATCTTAGTAAAGCTCAGCAGAAGAATGGTTCACCATCAACAAGGCGACGCAAGGTCCAGATTGTCATGGCAAACGGTTAAAAGATCGGTACAAGTGTTCACTGAAGTTCTGGAATCACTACAGAAGCCTAACTGATAAAAAGAATAAAGAAACAAGAAGCCCAGAAGAACCAAACCAAGCCCAAGAAAAATCAAATGATGATCCCATCATTGGGCCGCGGAACCACGGCCCAAGCGTGCCCATGCCGCGGTTCCGCGGCTGTCAGAAGCCCTAATGCGCAGAAAATTTTCCATAATTCTTTGGCGGCTTGGAAAGATTTTTCTAGGGGTATATTTGTAATTTTAGACATGCGGTGCAATCTGTAACCCTAGGGTTTCTATGTCCTATAAATAGAACCCAAGACCTTGTATTTTCTTATGCCTCTACTCATGAATAAAATTCTGTTTTCTTGAAGTTAGAGCGCATCAACAGTAAGTAGGTTATTTTCTTTGCAGTAGTTGTAGTTTTTTATCTGCTCTTATTTTCTCGCCTTAGTTTAATTTAGTTTAGCTTTTATTAACTTGCAATCGATGTTTTATCTCTTTAATAAATTCTTGTTTTTTTTTATCCCCTCAATGAGCGAGTAGTTTCCTCGCTTGTTAGGGTTAGGAATAGGGAAGGATTTGAGAGATGAAGATCTCTCATCTCTTTTCGTTGCTAAAACTTTTATGAACATTAGAACTCCATGCATACCTTTTTATTCCGCTCCCTACGGCACTTTTACCCTTAAGGTAACGGTGATTCCGTAGTTTAAAGGCCCGGATCTTGAGGTTTTCCATGGAGGTTAGGGTAAAGATTAAGAAAGGAAGGATAAGGATCTAGAGGAAGAATCAATCTTCCCAATCATCCTAATCCCCTTTGTTAAGATTTACCATAACACTAATATGATACATTTAATTAATGGCAATGGAAAGAGATGTAGATCTTTGTTTACCAAATTTTCCCTAGACCTAATCCTAGCAAGTTTCTAATCCTAGTCTCATACAACTTCAATTTTTAGGTTTAATTATAAATCCAAACACCATTTGGAATTAACTCGTAAGAACTTAAAGGAGATTTACACATCCCTGTGGACCGACCCGTATTCACCGGCTAGCTTCAAGCGACGCCGTTCTTGATTGCGGTAAATTATTTTTGATCGACAAAACCTCTCTTAATCAAGCTGGCGACGCGTAACAGGCTTATCAATCTACCGAATCCAAAGCGACCATTGCAACACGGCGAAGCAAATAATCCCAATTATTGCCCATACCTCCAAACGGTAAGCCATCCAATCGAAGATTGCTTCGTCTTTAAGGGATGGATCGAGGATCAGTACCAACAAGGCAAGTTTGCGCTGTCTGAGAAGTGGAAAGTAAGCCCACCACAACCGCACACTCCTAAGAAGACGGACACACCGGGGGCATCGTGCTCTTTTGTTGAAGAAGCTCCATGGGAGGTCGTTCTTTTAGCCAAAACCAAAAGAATGCTGAATGATCTCTAGACATGCTCGGCGATCAGGTGGAAGAATCCGCTGGAACCCCAGATCATCGAAGGAATGCTGAAGCCACGCCCAACTCCAAAGATTGGGGGTGATAGCCAAAGTGTTCATACCCAGCCGTCAAAATCTTCGAAAAAGAAGAAGAAATCCAAGAAGCCCGTAAAGCCTGGCGACAAGCGCACGGACCTACAAAAACAGATTGACGCGCTGGAAGAGTATAACCAGAAGGCGTGGACTCCGGTCACACTTCAAGAGTTTCTCAGCCACGTACTTGAGGACAGAAATGAGGGAGAAGACTCATTGGATGAATCTGAAGATTACGTGGCAAGTTGCCATGTGATCTCTCATTCGTCGCTAGACAATGAAGAGACTCCTTGCACAAAGAAACTGGGGGCAGGTCCTGAGCCAGAACTCCTGGGGCCATCAGATGGAATAATTGATGCATTCCTAAACACAGATCTTCTTAAAAGCAAAGCTGATCGGGAGCGTGAGATGGCCATATTTGAAATGGCCAAACGTCGGCGACTGGACGAAAGGGCTGCAATATCCCCGCCAGATCAAAATACCTCCATAGCAAATAAAAACAGGTTCAAGACGAGGAAAAGGTTTGCTAAAGCCATATCAATGGGAATGCAGCTACCATCCTCCGAAGGAAACACTCTCGGTGAAGCAGAGATGCATCCTAGGTACTGCCTATACCATCAAAAGATTGCGCACCACACTGAGGAGTGCAACGCTTTTAAAAAAAGGTGGCAGGGATATATTGCTCACCGGCAGCATTTCAAGCGAATGAAATGCAAAACTCGTCGGGAGCGAAGATGTATGACCGAGGAGCTTAGAAGGACTACCGGCAACTGTCGCATGGTTAACGCCGGGGGATCGCAGGTTCTCACCTTCGGGAGCGACTCTGACGAGGAAATTACTCTTGGCCCTCTCTTCAAAGAATCCATCTCGGGAAAAGAGGAAGAACCGAAGACCTGTGAAAATATCCAGCTGCGCAATAGTACGCTGTCTGAAAAGAATCTCAGACCCACGAATAGAAAAGATAAGGGAAAAGAAAAGGTCTCTAAGGATATCGCCCTAGATGATCAAGTCATCAAAGAGCTGACTGCCAAGGACCCGCCAAAGAAGAATGTTCATACCAGAATATTGCATTTTATACCGCCCATTCTTACGCTCGTTTGTTTATAGGCAGGTGCTTTTAATCAGTGTTTGCTACATATTTGCAGAATACTGGTTCTCATCTCTAAACAGTGAAATTCATGGAAAAGTATGACAAATTCCGGATTACTGCCAACCACAGATAAAACACGGGTCTCCGCTCTCTATCCGTATGTTGCCACACACCAGTTTAAGGGAAAAAATGGAAAATCGATATCATTTTCATGCACAAAGCTCAATGTCAACACAAGATCCAACATATCTACGCGGAGCTCGAGGAAATCATGGCAAAAGATCCACATCACATCACCTTTTGATCTACTGAAATTCTGGAAGGATTGTGAAGAGCTTCTGAGAAAAGTACTATACCACACTGAAGAGGACCACAAACCAGGGGATCCGACAAAAGATGAAGGCACAAGCCTTCTAATAGACCGTGGAACCGCGGCATAAGCGCGCTTAGGCCGCGGAACCGCGGCCGTACGGGCTCGTCAGATGATGAGTTTTTGGGGGCAGATTGGTAAATTCATATAGTGCCAGAATGTTGCCCTAGGTTCTCTGTTTCCTGCCTATAAATTGCCCAGAACTTGCCAAGCCATGGATGTTGTTTTCATGCCCTCTTTTTGTTAGTTTTTAGTTTACTTCTTCTTCTTCTTCATCTTTCCTCCATTAAATTGTTGTGAGAGCTTTTGAGTGGATGTTAAATGAAGATGAGGGTTGTTTTGTATCATTCTTTTGCTTAGCTTCCCCCTTGAGCTCTCTACCTTAACTTGATCTTGCAACCTCTTAAGTGATCTTGCAAGTTTAAGCTTTGGTCATTGATCTCAAGGGGTTGTATCATTTTGTTCTCTCTTTTGTGCTTCATTCTCCATGAGTTCTTTGCCTTTTCTTGATCTTGCAACCTCTTAATTGAGCTTGCAAGTTTAAGATTTGGTTATTGAACCCATGTCTTGTTTTGGGTTCTATGGTTCCTAGTTTCATTTCTTGCTCATTTACTTTCTTGCACTTAAATTCTATGCACTTTTAATTACTTGCTTGCAATCTTTTCTTTTCTTTGTTTATCTTTTCTTTTGCTATTTTTGGTTCGTTTTGTGAATGGTTGTAAATTGTTGTTGTTAAGAATAAATACAATATTGTAAGTTAAGATTTCATTCCTCATTTCCTTTTCCCGTTATTTTCCTTTGAACTCCGCCCAAACGTTACGCAAGCGCTCCGTTAGGCACCCTACCCTACCAAGGTAACGGTGATTCCTAACCGTGACCGGTTGCGTTCGGTTTGGCCGGAGGCGGAAGCAAGAGACAAGAACGGAAGGACAAGGGTAAATAAGCCGGATTCCACGAATACTGTGCTTAAGTACCCTAATCCACGTTGTTGCCGATTGCTCTAGGTTCAATTGGTCAAGACTCGGCTCAAAGGTTTCGAGTGCGGATTTCTTTAGCTTACACTTTCGTATCTTTTTCTTAACAACTTTATACTTGCATATAAAACACACAGGTTAGATTTGAACAAACATATACAAATTCTTTATTGACTCGTCTAAGACTCAACCGAACATACAACCATCTCCCTGCGGATCGACCCGTGCTCAACCGGCTAGCTGCAAAGCGACACCGTCCTGATCGCGGTTATAACTTTAGAACTTTGAACATCCGACACGCCAAAAGCGTGCGATCAAATGGCGCCGTTGCCGTGGAGACGGTAACGTATTTTCTTTCTTGTTATTCGGGTTAATATTCTTTTTGTATATATATAAAATTGTAAATAAAATAAAAAATAATCTTTTTGTTATTTTTGATAATTTTTGTGTGCAAGTGTGCAGGCTAATCTGGAGCAAGTACAGTAATCAAATCAAGAAATAGAGGTTTTTATTAGGGTGTACAGAGAAGGGCATGTGTATTGACCTAAGGTTCAGGCGCCAGCACATCAATTTGACCGCGGAACCGCGGTCAAATAGGGGATTCGGCAGCGGTTCCGCGGTCCTTTTGAGGCTTCTGAGCCCCAAATTTTTTCTGCCCTTTCTCTTTCCTCTAGTTCCCTCTCTGAATTCCACTATACTGTATTTTCTGCAGGTTTCTTTGCATGGAATTGTGCCGCCGCAAAATAATTTTTTTGTTGTTTTAGATTTTGTTTGTTAATCGCTTTGCATATACTAATACGGTCATTAAGGGGCTTGAACACCAATTCAGATTGGGTGGGGATTTCATCACCCTTCCTAAGACCCCACAAATCACTAATTGCATACGCATTACTTTGAGCTAATAAAAAATACTAGACTCAGCCCTAAGGACGTCGCGCTCAATAGGACAGAGGACTGGTTGTAGGCATCGGCCGTTTATCCTATCCTGACTTTGCGGTGTCTAGGCAAGTGTGTCCAAGGCAAGTGGTTACTTAATTAGGACCACTACTTACGTAGTGGGGAGCCTCCCACTTTCCTGGCACTTACCTGGCCGCAATTGGCGGAGAAGAGGCGGTTTGAGGTCCTATTTCTAGCCCTTTGGAACAGTTAGGAGCAGTCTAGTTGGACTTTAAAGACCCTAGCTCTAGGTGTGTTTGTGCATATTGTGATTGTGATTGTGCTTGTAAATTTTAGTCCCATAATTCCGTATTCTTTCAAACAAACGGTTTTTAAAACTCCAAAAACAAACATTTTTTTTCTTTTTATAAAAATAATAAAAAATCCACATTCTTTTTCCCCTCCTTTTCTCTGCCTTTCTTTCTTTCTCTCTTCATATCATGGGTACCCCACCTCGCAAAACTCTTGCCGAACTTTGGTACCCACAACCAGACATAACTTCCTATGGTTCTTGCTTTGGTCGAATTTTGAACGACCTCTCCATGCCTAAAATTTCACTGAAAGATCGCATAGAAGCGTCTAGGACAAACACTTGCCCTCCGCAATCCACTTTGTATCAACCTTTTCAACCTCCCCTACCCTCTTATGTTGATACCCCTTTTGCAAGTCGTGCTTTGTCCGTCGCTGAACATATTGAACAATCCTGTAGCCGATCTTTCACTCCTTACACCACTACAGATTCTTGGGATCAACAATTCCATTCACCTTCTTATCCAAATGTTGATCCTACCCCTGTCCAGCCATTCAATTCCTACCAGTCCTACCCGACTTTTACACCTTCCCTAGACATTGCTTCTGAACCGCCATTTGGGAGTTTTCCGTATCCAAACAACTTTGAATCTTTCACTGAAACCCCTTCCCAACCCATGTCTAGTCTGGAACAGTCTTTGGAAGACGTTAGGGTAGCGTCGTACCAACAGATGATGGATTTGAATGCGTCCATAGCCGCCCTCATACAACCTAGTGACCCGGTAGCTAGTTTTCAACCAGCTCCAAATTTCCCAATGTATGAAGAGGCGGTAAGACAGGTTGAGAATTTGAGTGGAGAGAGAGTGAGATGTACCCCCTTCCGAATCAAGCCTACCCGTTTCAACTTGAATCCCATAACTCCGGTTTTGAATGTCTATCTAGTGTTCCAAACGATTCATTGATTAAAGATAGAACAGATAATGAGTTGTGTAACTTTGTAGTGTTTGATTTGCCCGATTGTGAAGGGTCCTTTTCGAGCGAAACCACACCCAATCCTTTTGACCTCTACACCTCCACTCTAGAACCTGAATTGATTAATATCCATGCTTTTGTTGAGGTGTCTGAGAATACTGATTTTCACTTGATTGAGAATATTGACGCCGGGAATATTGTGGATGATGAACCTGTAGATTTGGCAGAGTTTTTCTCTCCAATTCATCATCCCGAGTCATTAACTGTTTTTCCCGAACCCCATATGCGTCTTGATTTTGATGAAATTTGCATGGATAAGTTGAATTTTGAAGAAACTTTTGAGGATATTTTTGAGGATGAACCAGTTTTAATTGATGAGTCGGATTTTCCAATTCATCCTGTTCCTTTCATTGACTGTGTACACCCTCCTGAACCTTTAACCGATAACCTTCCTCAATCACCTACCTCCATCCTTTCCATCGTTCCGACCTTGCAAGAAACCGTCTCACTTTCATTTCATATGTCTGGTTTACCGAGTTCGGCTTACCCATGGTTTCTAATGAATCTTGAGGGATTTGACCCCATTTCTCGACGGGTTGGTAGATTAGCACAATCACTTTTTACACATCATTAATCACATATTGTGCTAATCTATTCACTCCATTTTCACCCTCAGTTCGTATTCCACTTCTTTCTCCCTTCCGCCATTCTTCTTCTAATATACCGAGACTGTATGCCACTTCTATCTCCATACGGTCTCGCGTATTCGCCCTCTCTTTTCTCTACGTGTTCTTTCACCAACCAGCACATTATAGAGATAAAATCTTTGAATGGTTGGTGCTCTCTTTTGGCCTGTGTAAGGCCTTGTATAGTTTGAAACTGTTCTCTTTCCCCCCTAATCTTGAACTTCAACGCTTAAACAGTGGAAACACTGTTTTACTTAAGTTTGGCGGGGACCCCTTTTTTTGTATATATTTTTTGTATATAATTTGTTTTTAGGGAGAGCGCCGACAATTTTGACCCTCTTGGTATAGCCTGACAGTGAGGGCACTGTCAAGTTTAAGTTTGGGGGTGTTCTCGGTAAGCTTTCTTCCTTCGCATTCATTTGTATATTTTGCATTTGCATACCTTATTAAAAACCCACAAAAATCGAAAATTTTCCAAAAATATAAAAACTTTGTTGTCAAGTTAGCTAATAGGGTAACTTAGATTTTTATTCTGAAAGTTTAGTTGATATGTTAGAAATAACTAAATTCTAGGCTTAGGAATTGAAAATCCTAAAAATAACCCTCATTCTGTCTAACTTTGGTAAGTATACGTCCTTACAGTTTTTTTGAGAAATATGTAATCTTGAGTTCAGTTCTTGAGTTAAGTCAAGATGAAGGGAAAGTATTGAATCTTTACTGAAGGATAAGTCTGAAAAATAGTTTCTTTTCTTGAGTTCAAATTTAGAAAGTATATACCCTACAAACTGCACTTACACGCACCTTGAAACTTGGGATAGTAGAGGATACCTAGAAATACTCTTGCCTGAAAGCCTAGTATGAAAGAAAAAATGGTATTTAAAGCTAAACACCAAAAGATCATATTGAAAAATATATCCGGTCTTGAAAAATAAAAAGAAAAATAGAATAAAGTCAAGACCTGGAAACTGCTATTTACGCTTTAAAGTTCACACATTCAGTAATCGGCCGTTAGTGCCTCAAGAAGCATTAATAGTCGCATGAAAAGTGTGTGAGCAACACCGTCCATCATTAAACGAAAAGAAGTAGTATTAGGTATTAGGGCAAGGGTATTATAGCTTGAATTGAATTCTTGAGTGTAGGGGTGCAAATATACACACACGTAGGGGTATACAATCGATGTTTGGATAAAAGATAGAAATAAAGAATAAGACTTGTGTTTTCTGTAAAGTTGATAAAAATCCCTGATTTGAGGCCGCACTTTAGAAGGAAAACTCAGGAGAACCAACATCTTTCTAAACTTTTTTGGAACGTATAGGATCCAAGGTTAAATAGATAGGAGGTGTGAAAAATAAGGGTTGGATATTTCTAACTTAGGATGATAGAGTTTCTAACGTAAATACTAAACTGTAGGAGTAGAATCGATGTTAACTTATGACACTAGCTTGACGGGATTTTTTGGGTGTAATCCGCTGAAAACCCTCAGGAGACAACACTCCTCCTACTAGGGACACCTAGAGGTTTAACGGCTTGTTGCACGTGCTCAGTGCAATCACATTCCCTGCGAAAGTGTGGTTAGGACTTTTTTGTGAATAATTGGTTTTGCTCGGGACGAGCAAAAGTTAAGTTTGGGGGTATTTGTTCATACCAGAATATTGCATTTTATACCGCCCATTCTTACGCTCGTTTGTTTATAGGCAGGTGCTTTTAATCAGTGTTTGCTACATATTTGCAGAATACTGGTTCTCAGCTCTAAACAGTGAAATTCATGGAAAATTTTGACAAATTCCGGATTACTGCCAACCACAGATAAAACACGGGTCTCCGCTCTCTATCCGTATGTTGCCACACACAAGTTTAAGGGAAAAAATGGAAAATCGATGTCATTTTCATGCACAAAGCTCAATGTCAACACAAGATCCAACATATCTACGCGGAGCTCGAGGAAATCATGGCAAAAGATCCACATCACATCACCTTTTGATCTACTGAAATTCTGGAAGAATTGTGAAGAGCTTCTGAGAAAAGTACTATACCACACTGAAGAGGATCACAAACCAGGGGATCCGACAAAAGATGAAGGCACAAGCCTTCTAATAGGCCGCGGAACCGCTGCATAAGAGCGCTTAGGCCGTGAAACTGCGGCCGTACGGGCTCGTCAGATGATGAGTTTTTGGGGGCAGATTGGTAAATTCATATAGTGCCAGAATATTGCCCTAGGTTCTCTGTTTCCTGCCTATAAATTGCCCAGAACTTGCCAAGCCATGGATGTTGTTTTCATGCCCTCTTTTTGTTAGTTTTTAGTTTACTTCTTCTTCTTCAACTTTCCTCCATTAAATTAGTATGAGAGCTTTTGAGTGGATGTTAAATGAAGATGAGGGTTATTTTATATCATTCTTTTGCTTAGCTTTCCCCTTGAGCTCTCTACCTTAACTTGATCTTGAAACCTCTTAAGTGAGCTTGCAAGTTTAAGCTTTGGTCATTGATCTCAAGGGGTTGTATCATTTTGTTCTCTCTTTTGTGCTTCATTCTCCATGAGTTCTTTGCCTTTTCTTGATCTTGCAACCTCTTAATTGAGCTTGCAAGTTTAAGATTTGGTTATTGAACCCATGTCTTCCTCGAACAGCGCATCGAGGAAGCACCAACAGTGGGCATGTTTGTGGGCACTTTAGACCCTCATGCAACCATCTCACAGTTCATGATGTTCTTCAAACCGACCACATTCCAGGCTTTAATCGACAAGCTAGCCCAGATGGACCAGATAGGTCATAGACTGTCTCCTCCGAAGCCGGAGCCGCGAAACGAAAAGGGTAAAGGGAAGGCGACCTTCGTTGCGAATACCCAACAACAGCCCAGTGCTCCAAAACTAACGGATCAACTGGAAGAGAGACGACGCTATTATAATGAGAAAATTAAGCGTCCTTACTCGTTCCCACGGGACAAAATGAAGAGACTATTCGAGCCGGCGACACGTAACAGGCTTATCAATCTGCCGAATCCAAAGCGACCATTGCAACCCGGCGAAGCAAATAATCCCAATTATTGCCCATACCTCCAAACGGTAAGCCATCCAATCGAAGATTGCTTCGTCTTTAAGGGATGGATCGAGGATCAGTACCAACAAGGCAAGTTTGTGCTGTCTGAGAAGTGGAAAGTAAGCCCACCACAACCGCACACTCCTAAGAAGACGGTCACACCGGGGGCATCGTGCTCTTTTGTTGAAGAAGCTCCATGGGAGGTCGTTCTTTTAGCCAAAACCAAAAGAATGCTGAATCATCTCTAGACATGCTCGGCGATCAGGTGGAAGAATCCGCTGGAACCCCAGATCATCGAAGGAATGCTGAAGCCGCGCCCAACTCCAAAGATTGGTGGTGATAGCCAAAGTGTTCATACCCAGCCGTCAAAATCTTCGAAAAAGAAGAAGAAATCCAAGAAGCCCGTAAAGCCTGGCGACAAGCGCACGGACCTACAAAAACAGATTGACGCACTGGAAGAGTAAAACAAGAAGGCGCGGACTCCGGTCACACTTCAAGAGTTTCTCAACCACGTACTTGAGGACAGAAATGAGGGAGAAGACTCATTGGATGAATCTGAAGATTACGTGGCAAGTTGCCATGTGATCTCTCATTCGTCGCTAGACAATGAAGAGACTCCTTGCACAAAGAAACTGGGGGCAGGTCCTGAGCCAGAACTCCTGGGGCCATCAGATGAAATAATTGATGCATTCCTAAACACAGCTCTTCTTAAAAGCAAAGCTGATCGGGAGCGTGAGATGGCCATATTTGAAATGGCCAAACGTCGCCGACTGGACGAAAGGGCTGCAATATCCCCGCCAGATCAAAATACCTCCATAGCATATAAAAATAGGTTCAAGACGAGGAAAAGGTTTGCTAAAGCCATATCAATGGGAATGCAGCTACCATCCTCCGAAGGAAACACTCTCGGTGAAGCAGAGATGCATCCTAGCTACTGCCTATACCATCAAAAGATTGCGCACCACACTGAGGAGTGCAACGCTTTTAAAAAAAGGTGGCAGGGATATATTGCTCACCGACAGCATTTTAAGCGAATGAAACGCAAAACTCGTCGGGAGCGAAGAAGTATGACCGAGGAGCTTAGAAGGACTACCGGCAACTGTCGCATGGTTAACGCCGGGGGATCGCAGGTTCTCACCTTCGGGAGCGACTCTGACGAGGAAATTACTCTTGGCCCTCTCTTCAAAGAATCCACCTCGGGAAAAGAGGAAGAACCGAAGACCTGTGAAAATATCCAGCTGCGCAATAGTACGCTATCTGAAAAGAATCTCAGACCCACGAGTAGAAAAGATAAGGGAAAAGAAAAGGTCTCTAATGATATCGCCCTAGATGATCAAGTCATTAAAGAGCTGACTGCCAAGGACCCGCCAAAGAAGAATGTTCATACCAGAATATTGCATTTTATACCGCCCATTCTTACGCTCGTTTGTTTATAGGCAGGTGCTTTTAATCAGTGTTTGCTACATATTTGCAGAATACTGGTTCTCAGCTCTAAACAGTGAAATTCATGGAAAAGTATGACAAATTCCGGATTACTGCCAACCACAGATAAAACACGGGTCTCCGCTCTCTATCCGTATGTTGCCACACACCCGTTTAAGGGACAAAATGGAAAATCGATGTCATTTTCATGCACAAAGCTCAATGTCATCACAAGATCCAACATATCTACGCGGAGCTCGAGGAAATCATGGCAAAAGATCCACATCACATCACCTTTTGATCTACTGAAATTCTGGAAGGATTGTGAAGAGCTTCTGAGAAAAGTACTATACCACACTGAAGAGGACCACAAACCAGGGGATCCGACAAAAGATGAAGGCACAAGCCTTCTAATAGACCGCGGAACCGCGGCATAAGCGCGCTTAGGCCGCGGAACCGCGGCATAAGCGCGCTTAGGCCGCGGAACCGCGGCTGTATGGGCTCGTCAGATGATGAGTTTTTGGGGGCAGATTGGTAAATTCATATAGTGCCAGAATGTTGCCCTAGGTTCTTTGTTTCCTGCCTATAAATTGCCCAGAACTTGCCAAGCCATGGATGTTGTTTTCATGCCCTCTTTTTGTTAGTTTTTAGTTTACTTCTTCTTATTCTTCATCTTTCCTCCATTAAATTGTTGTGAGAGCTTTTGAGTGGATGTTAAATGAAGATGAGGGTTATTTTGTATCATTCTTTTGCTTAGCTTCCCCCTTGAGCTCTCTACCTTAACTTGATCTTGCAACCTCTTAAGTGAGCTTGCAAGTTTAAGCTTTGGTCATTGATCTCAAGGGGTTGTATCATTTTGTTCTCTCTTTTGTGCTTCATTCTCCATGAGTTCTTTACCTTTTCTTGATCTTGCAACCTCTTAATTGAGCTTGCAAGTTTAAGATTTGGTTATTGAACCCATGTCTTGTTTTGGGTTCTATGGTTCCTAGTTTCATTTCTTGCTCATTTACTTTCTTGCACTTAAATTCCATGCACTTTTAATTACTTGCTTGTAATCTTTTCTTTTCTTTGTTTATCTTTTCTTTTGCTCTTTTTGGTTCGTTTTGTGAATGGTTGTAAATTGTTGTTGTTAAGAATAAATATAATATTGTAAGTTAAGATTTCATTCCTCATTTTCTTTTCCCGTTATTTTCCTTTGAACTCCGCCCAAACGTTACGCAAGCGCTCCGTTAGGCCCCCTACCCTACCAAGGTAACGGTGATCCCTAACCGCGACCGGTTGCGTTCGGTTTGGCCGGAGGCGGAAGCAAGAGACAAGAACGAAAGGACAAGGGTAAATAAGACGGATTCTACGAATACTGTGCTTAAGTACCCTAATCCACGTTGTTGCCGATTGCTCTAGCTTCAATTGGTCAAGACTCGGCTCAAATGTTTCGAGTACGGATTTCTTTAGCTTACACTTTCGTATCTTTTTCTTAACAACTTTATACTTGCATATAAAACACATAGGTTAGATTTGAACAAACATATACAAATTCTTTATTGACTCGTCTAAGACTCGACCGGACATACAACCATCTCTTTGCGGATCGACCCGTGCTCAACCGGCTAGCTGCAAAGCGACACCGTCCTGATCGCGGTTATAACTTTAGAACTTTGAACATCCGACACGCCAAAAGCGTGCGATCAAAGAACAAGGTGGACTACAACGTTCTAGCACACTTGAGAAAGCTACCCTCGCAGCTCAGCATTCTCGACGCCCTTCTGTTGTCTAAAGAGGCGAGAGATTCGTTGATCAAAGCTCTACAAGAGCCGGGACAATTCCAAGCTTTTCTCGCCGAAGAAAAGATGAAGGACGAACTGGAAGAAGTGCACACAGCTGATATTACTTTCGTCGATGAAGATCTCCTCCTTGGGACGTGCGAGCACAACCGTCCCCTATATGTCTCTGGATACTGTCACGATATAAAGATAGGCAAAATCCTGGTTGACAATGGGTCTTCCGTCAATCTCCTCAATGTAAGAGTATTGAAAGAAATCTGCATGAGCGTTCAGCACCTCGCTCGCGATAAAATTACCATCTCCGGTTTTGACTCCCAGTCATCACGGATTCTCGGGTCTGTGATACTGACGCTGCGCTTCAGGCTGCTCGTCACGGATATTAAATTTCACGTAATTGACGCTAAGACTTTCTATAATGCTTTGCTCGGAAGGCCTTGGTTACACGAGTACAACATTATTCCTTCTACACAGCACTAGTGTATGAAATATTTCAAAGATGGTCTCGTGTACACTGTGACGGGAGAATTGAATCCATTCTCCGTGAACGAAGTCCGGAAGTACGAAGATGAAAAATACTTCTTACCAGATTTTGAGGACACGGAAAGATGCCACAAACTGAAGAACAAAGCTATCACCACTATTCCGGTCTTCGGGAGTGATACCGAGGAGGAAGAAGAGATAGTTTATTCAGGGCCGCCTCAACGCAACAACCCGGGACCATCCACCCCAATGTTGATCTTCGGCAGTGACTCGGAAGATGAAGTTAACGCTATATTTTCCACTCGACCATCAATACAGACCTTTGCTGACAACAATCAGAGCATGCAAATTACCATGGTTACACGGGAGCGTTACAAAGATCTCGACGCACTTGAAGCTTATAGCGTGCAAGAGCTACAAACATTTTACGTCCCTCCCAGACAAAAAGGTGAACAGGCAATCCTATTCTACCGATCCACGGAAACTAAAGTGGAGAAAGAAGTTTGGCATGGCGTCGATTCTACGCTCGACAGGCTCCAGCCCATCCGTCTGCCTAGATATTATACAGAAGGCTTGAAAAGGCTATTGAAGCGCCAAGGGATACCCTTCAAACATACCATTGGACAAGCTCGGTTCTACAACAGGATTTGGGATGTCACTGGAACTTAGCGCAAGTTGCCCAACGGGAGAATGGAAACGCTCGGGCTTGGATATGTGAAATCCGGGAAACGGGGACGAGTCCATGGTAGCTACGTCATATATGAATTCGATGAAGAAGGGGACGCCATGTCAGAAAACGCTGACCCTGAACCAAAATGAGATCCTACCATCAAAATGCCGAGTCCGTCGTTCGAAGAACGAATGGACAAGCTTATAAGGGAAGCGGGTCAAAAGGTTCGAGATGACCATAATCGCGAAATGGCCATCTATGAGAAAGCCAGGACGCAACGCCTCCTTCAGCAGGCCGCGGAGAATGACAATGCTCTTCCTCATCAACCCGTCATACAAAAGGCCCGACGCAGAGGCAAAAATAAATCAAAGAGCAGGAAAAGCGTTCGAGAGCGACAAAGCGGGACCAAGAAGCCACGCAATCGGGAGTCGGGCAATCTGGATTCGTCTCTTATAAAGAAGATGGGTTGAGCATACTCTTTCCCTCAGAACAAAACACAGAAGATACTTGATCTTGCCATAAAATATCAAATGATTACACTTCCGGAGTCCAAGCACCCCGAGCAAGCCAACGAGGTCTCTCACCCAGATTATTGCTTCTATCACCGAGCAATAGGACATCCTCTCGAAGACTGCTTCACCTTCAAGAACTGGGTCGAAGACCAATATCAGCTCGGCAGGTTCACCCTATCCAGCAGTTGGAAGGTAACTCCGCCACAGAAGTACGAACCAAAAGCCGCCCGTACAACGAGAGTAGAACCAGATCAACATCGGTCTTGGAAGCGAGCTCGTACCTGTCATATGATAACACTATCAAAAGAAAAGCCTAAGGATAGGGGTGACCTTCCCTGGTGCTTCGAAAACAATGATGACGAGGTGATCTCAGAGTTTCCACCGGCGTCAAAAGAGCTGGAAGATGGAATACATACCACTGTAGATGAGCTCAAGAAAATTGACTTGGGAACGGCAAGTGATCCACGACCGACGTTCGTTAGCGAGCTGTTGTCTGCAGAAAGGGTGGCTACGCTAAAGGACGTGCTCATGCAGCATAAAGATTGCTTTGCATGGAACTATTCCGAGATGACAGGACTAGACCCAGAGATTTCTGTCCACAAATTGGCAATATCTCCGGACGCCAAGCCAATTAAACAAGCACCGAGGAGAATGCGGCTCAAGCTTGAGATGAGCATCAATGCTGATGTCAAGAAACTACTCGACTCCGGTTTTATCTAAGAGGTTCAATATCCCGACTGGATCGCCAACATTGTTCCAGTAATGAAGAAAAATGGGATGGTGTGCATATGTGTGGACTTCCGGGACCTCAATAAAGCCTGCCCGAAAGACGATTTCCCGGTACCGGTCACCGAGCTGATGATAGACAATACATCCACTCACGAAGTCTTCTCCTTCATGGACGGCTCATCAGGATATAATCAGATAAAGATGCACCCCGAGGACCAGAAGCACACCGCTTTCCGGACCCCTTTGGGTATATTTTGCTACAAGGTGATGCCCTTCGTTCTGAAGAACGCCGGTGCCACCTATCAGAGGGCCTCAACGAAGATCTTCGATGACCTCATACATGAAATCGTCGAATGCTATATCGACGACCTCGTGGTGAAAAGCAAATCATACGAGGAACATTTAGAGCATCTGAGAATCGTGTTTCAACACCTTCGGCAATACAACTTGAAGATGAACCCTCTCAAATGCGCGTTCGGAGTTTCCTCAGGCAAGTTCCTAGGATTCATCGTCCGACACCGAGGCATCGAGATAGATCCGTCAAAGATCAGGGCGATTATGGAAATGTCCCCGCCAAGGACTCTCAAGCAATTACGATCTCTCCAAGGGAAGCTCGCCTATATCCGGCGATTTATAGCCAATCTCTCCGGCAAGTGCCGCCTCTACAGCCACCTAATGAAGAAGGGAACCCCGTTCGTCTGGGATCACAAATGCCAAAGCGCGCTGGATGAAATCAAGCAATACCTGCAAAATCCGCCAGTGCTGGCTGCTCCAGTCAAGGGAAAACCCCTCATTTTGTATACAACCGCCCTCGAAGGTTCCTTAGGCGCATTATGGGCGCAAGAGAACGACCAAGGGAAGGAGAGAGCCCTCTACTATTTGAGTCGAGTCCTTCTGGGGGCAGAAAGCAATTACTCCCCTATCGAAAAACATTGCTTGGCTTTGATCTTCGCGATAACGAAGCTCAGACACTATGCGTTGGCACATGAGGTCCATCTCATATCGAAGGTGGATCCTCTCAAATATTTGATGTCGAGGGCCATATTGATGGGACGGCTCGCTAAATGGGCCTTGCTCTTGATGGAGTTCTCAATAACTTATCAGCCTCTTAAGGCAGTGAAAGGCCAGGCCATCGCCGACTTCCTCGCTGATCATCCGATACCTGCCGATTCCCCTCTGAATTGCGAATTGCCAGACGAACATGCGTTTGAAACGATCGACGGAAGTGATACCCGGTGGGAACTTTATTTCGACGGAGCATCCTCCATGAAGAAGCGCAAACAAAACACCCCTATAATCAAATCGGGGGTAGGCCTCATCTTCGGAACTCCAAAAGAGGGGATAATGCGCTTTGCCTTCTCCTTAATAGAGCTGAGGACAAACAATGAAGCCGAGTATGAAGCTTTGATAGAGGGTCTCGAGATCGCTATCGACATGGGAATTGCAAACCTCCTCATATATGGAGACTCCCAACTGGTCGTTAGTCAAGTAAATGGCGACTACCAAACGTGCAAACCAGAGTTGGTGAAGTACGGCGAGAGAGTACAACAACTGCTGATTCAGATTCCTTCCTACGCCTTGGAAAGCATACCGCGTGCGGAAAATAGCAAAGCGGATGCATTAGCCAAGCTTGCTAAAGAATTGGCCGATGAGAACCTCGATGACGTAAGAATTGTGGTACAAAGCCGTCGGGTTCTTGCACCGGTAGAAATATCTTCGGAGTCGTCCGAGGAAAAGGGAGCGACCGAGCAAATGGCTCTACAAGTAAAAGACCAAGAAAAAGTTGAAGATTGGAGAGAGGTCTTTATAGACTACTTCAAATCCCGTCGAACGCCCGAAGATGCGTCCTCAAAACATCAGCTCATGAAGCGAGCTTTATCTTTTGCCTTCGTCAATGATACTCTGTACAAGAGGTCACTTGATTCTCTATGGCTAAGATGCCTGGGATCTGAAGAAGGAAAAAGAGTCGTCCAAGAAACTTACGACGGACTCTGTGGTTCTCACCAAGCCGAGCCGAAGATAAAGCTAAAGATTAAAAGGATGGGCTACTATTGGCCCACGATGATCCAGGACTGCCTCGAATATGCGAAGCAATGCCACTCATGCCAAATCCACGGGGATTTTATCCATCAGCATCCAAATCCACTATATCCAACGGTGGCTAGCTGGCCGTTCGAAATGTGGGGAATTGACATAATTGGTCCCATCGAACCAGTATCATCCAGAGGACATCGATTCATTTTGGCGACAACTGATTACTTCTCCAAATGGGCAGAAGCAGTACCGCTGAGGGAAGTGAAGATGGAGAATATCCTCCATTTCTTCAAGACACACGTCATTTATCGGTTTGGCATTCCGCGACGGATTATCTCCGATAACGGACCAGCCTACAGAAGCCACAAGATCATCCGCTTCGCACAACAACATAACATAGACTGGAGATATTCATCAGTCTATAATCCCCGAGCTAACGGTCTAGCTGAGGCTTTCAACAAGACCTTGACAAAGATCGTGAAAAAGACGGCGTCCCGAAATAAGAAAGACTGGCACGAGAGAATGCATGAAGCTCTCTGGGCATATCGAACTACGTTCAAAACGGCCACGAACACAACGCCGTACGCATTGGTATTCGGTACAGAGGCGGTGCTCCCCCTCGAGATAGAGTTACCCTCTCTACTAGTTGCAGTTCATTATGAGCTAATGGACGAAGAGAATGCTCATCTTCGGCTTGAGGAGCTCGATGCCCTCGATGAAACCCGGTTCATAGCGCAACAAAATCTGGAGGCTTATAAAGCGAAGATGACGCGCTCATACAAAAGATTAACTAGGCCGAGGACATTCCGCCAAGGCGAACTCGTGCCAGTGGTTAAAAGACCTATGATCCCTAATCGCGCCAAACGGGGGAAATTCGAGCCAAACTATGAAGGCTCGTATATCATAGACAAGGTCTACCAGGGTGGGGCCTATCTACTCATGGACATGCATGGTGAAAGACCTTTCAGGCCAATAAACGGTCGCTTCTTGAAGAAATACTACGCTTGACGAGTCACGGCCTGGGTCAATGATAGATGACGACGCCTATGTCCACTCACTATCTTCCTAAGCCCAAACTCTATGAGTAGTAACCGGCTTCCTGAATAATGGAACGAAACGTCCTTAAACTAACAACGGACCGAAACGTCCTTAAACTAACAACTGACCGAAACGTCCTAAAACTAGCCGTTGACCGAGATATCGATAAACTAGGTGGATTCCAGCATCCCAAAGCTGATACAAATAAAAAAGAATAAAAAAAAGGAAACGGTATGTCCATAAGCAAAATGGGCACGAATGAAAACCCGAAAGGGCTCCGTGAGTAAAAACAGCAGGGCTACTGGCGAGTTTTGTGAAAACCCGAAAGGGCGCAACCTCGTTCGAATAAAAAAAAGAGAAAAAAAGGAAAACGGTATGTCCATAAGCAAAATGGGCACGGATGAAAACCCGAAAGGGCTCCGTGAGTAAAAACAGCAGGGCTGCCGGCGAGTGTTTGTGAAAACCCGAAAGGGCGCAACCTCGTTAAAAGACACTTATAGGGCCCTCTAGACCTTGTGAGGAGAAACCACCCGCGTGAGATCCTTACGACTCACAAGGGAGCAACACACTTAAGGATCCCCACGATCCCTAAGGAGAAACCACACTTACGAGATCCTCACGACTCGTAGGGAGAATCTTCTTATGAGACCCTCACGGCTCATAAGATTCAAAAGTCTTAAGTTACAGAGACCTGAACCTGTTCTTAAGAGCCCCCCACAACCTCCAATACTGCCCTACAAGCGGCTCAATGCTGACCCTTGTATGCAATCCACGGGCGCGAATAAACATTTCCCTAACAAAGTCCCACCCGTGACTAAGGATATGTTCGCACGGTGAACAACCCTTGTGAGTCCTCTCGACTTATAAGGAGAAAACACTCTTGTAAGATCCTTACGACTTATAAGCGAACATACACTTAGGAATCTTCACGATTCCTAAGGAGAAAACGCGCCTACGAGATCCTCACGACTCGCAAGGAGAAATACCTTTATGAGACCCTTACGGCTCATGAAGTCAAAAGCCTTAGTCGACAGGATCCTAACCCTGTTCGCTAAGCCACCTTTGTTCGATATTGACAGAGGCAAATGATGATTCGCTCCCGGCAATATCTCAGTTGTAGCGGTGCTGATGCCGAAATCGGTGTCTAATTCCGAGCTTGCAGCGAAAAGCCAGAAAGCCACACATGCATATGAAATAGCCGAAATGATGGGGCAATTTGCAGACAAAATCAACAAGTAAAAATATATGCATGCAAAATAGCCGAAATGATTGGGCAACTTGCAATAAAGAGCAGCGAGTAAAAATAAAAATAAAATAGCCGAAATGATTGGGCACCGCGAAAAATAGCCGAATTGATTGGGCAATCGCGACCTTCGCGATGTAAAAGCTGAAATGATAGAGCATCGCGGAATAAAAAAAAGAAATGAAATTCATGCCCTACAGGTGATATCATGTCAATCCCTGTATACAATCCAGAGGCGCAAACAAAGAAGGGATCACACCTTTCCCCCTCAGATCTCATCAGAAGAGGAAGGGGATCTCAACGGTTCACAAATGACCTGGAGATCATCTCAACATCCGTCTCATTACGACAGACACAACACCAAACAAAGCAGAACCGCGACAACTTCCAGTTCCATGACTCGGCGGTGCACAGATGACCGAGAGTCAAACCCCGACTCCGTGAAATGCGGATAAAGTCAAGATTCCTGGCTATGTGGAACGCGGATTATGTCACTCCTGACCCCGTGGGAAACGTCCAGAGCGGATCCCGGTCCTCGCAGAGCACGGCAGTGAACCCGTGTGAAGCATCCAGAGCGGAGCCTAGTCCTCGCCGAATACGGCAGTGAACCCGTGGGAAGCATCTAGAGCAAAATTCCTGGCTACGTGGAACACGGGTTATGTCACTCCTGACCCCGTGGGAAACGTCCAGAGCGGATCCCGGTCCTCGCAGAACATGGCAGTGAACCCGTGGGAAGCATCCAGAGTGGAGCCTAGTCCTCGCCGAACACGGCAGCGAACCCGTGGGAAGCATCTAGAGCAAAATTCCTGGCTACGTGGAACGCGGATTATGTCACTCCTGATCCCATGGGAAACGTCCAGAGCGGATCCTGGTCCTCGCAGAACACGGCAGTGAACCCATGGGAAGCATCCAGAGCGGAGCCTAGTCCTCTCTGAACACGGCAGTGAACCCGTGGGAAGCATCTAGAGCAAAATTCCTGGCTACGTGGAACGCGGATTATGTCACTCCTGACCCCGTGGGAAACATCCAGAGCGGATTCTGGTCCTCGCAGAACACGGCAGTGAACCCATAGGAAGCATCCAGAGCGGAGCCGCTCCTCGCCGAACACGACAGTGAACCCGTGGGAAGCATCCAGAGCAAAATTCCTGGCTACGTGGAATACGGATTATGTCATTCCTGACCCCGTGGAAAACGTCCAGAGCGGATCCTGGTCTTCGCAGTGCGCGGAAATGACCCTGTGTGAAGCATCCAGAGCGGAGCCTGGTCCTCGCCGAACACGGCAGTGAACCCGTGGAAGCATCCAGAGCAAAAATTGGACTGCGGGGTTTTTAAACTCGCGGACTATGATGTCCTTAACCTCGACCGTGATGTCTTAAAACTAACATTGGACTGTGAGGTCCTTAAACTCATGGAATATGATGTCCTTAACCTCGACCGTAATGTCTTTAAACTAACATCGGACTGTGGGGTCCTTAAACCCATGGACTATGATGTCCTTAACCTCGACCGTGATATCTTAAAACTTACATTGGACCGTGAAGTCCTTAAAACTCATGGAGTATGATGCCCTTAACCTCGACCGTGATGTCTTAAAACTAAAACAACGGACTGTAGAGTCCTTAAATCCACGGACTATGATGTACTTAACCTCGACCGCGAGGTCTTTAATCTACGGTATCCTGGAAAACATCCAGAGCGGAGTCTGGTCCTCGCAGAACATGGCAGTGAACTCGTGGGAAGCTGTTGGAGATAGTGCCCTCATAGTCAATTATTGGATCGCAGGTACGTGATTGCAATGATTGCGGAGGACCTATACCGGTAGGACAGTCTTACTCGAGATGATAGTATGCTATCTGGTTTGCCTTTATCAGTCGTGTGCATGTTCAGGTGACTAATTACATGTTACACTTTGATAGAGCCCTTAGGATCTTGCTTTACCACCAACAGTATGATGGCGATCATATACGTGAGAGTTGGGTGGTTTATACGCATATCCTTAATTGTGGTCCCTAGTCGTGGGAGTTTCGAGACAGGGCATCGATACTCCGGAGTAGACTAGTGTGTACAGTCAAAACCCCGACGAGGGGCGGTGGCCGGTCTCACAAGCCACTGGTGTTAGTTGGATCACCTAAGATGTATACAGGTGCTCATTGGGTTATGAGTACACCGGACAGGACTCGCCGGGAATCTGCTAGTTAGTACTATATCTATCGTCAGATAGCAGTTCCCTGGTGACATGTGTACAGGTTAGTTCATCGACCTGAGGTCGTCATTTGTCTCGTGTGAGTTCCCACTGTGCTTTGATTTCTACCCTACCACGGCTCAAAGGAGTCGTGCAAATAGGTAGCTTTTGGGTATAGTCCCGAGCCATATGGAGGCACGTGAGCGGATCGGCAGGGGATTCGTCTCTCCCGGTATTGGGGGCGAGATCGTGCTGTGTCTAGGAGAGCCATTACACATAGCCCACGGTCGTGGCAGGAGATTTACTGGTAGGTACTCCAGTAGTATCTCAGGGTGTTATTGGGCTTCACTCCGACACGACTTATACTGCTATTGAGGGTCTGACGTTACTAGCCCCCTAGGCAGATATGCGATACTCATAGACGAACGGACCGGACTGTATATACATTGTCACTGTTAGGCTCAGTAGGGTTTCTGGATGAGTTCGCTCATCAGCCTCCCTTGAGGTCAGTCCATGGGCAGCCGTTATGCATTGCTAGTGCCGCTGACGGTTTGTGGTTAAACCCACTGCCAGGGTACTGATGAGTCATTAGAGTCCCCCACAGACAGTTTCCCAAGTTCGAGCGAAACGTTGTAGAGGCCGTATGGTTTTATGGCAGGGTTCGGAAAATGCACGTGCGTTTACGCACGTGTTATTTTTCGAGCAGATAATACTGGTCGGCTTTGGTTTAAGCCGGATCCGAGTATTATATTGAGTAGGTATAATATCTTTGTCTCAGTTGCATTTGTATTCAGTCGTAATACAAATGCGGGTATATTTATACAGTTACGGGGTTATCCTGAATGTCGTTTCAGGATCACTTTTGGAAGTTGCCAGTTTCCAGTTTTCTATCAGCCGTCTTTTAACATTCGGTTAAAGACGGATTTATCTTTTCTTCAGTTGAGGTGAATCAGTGTTCTAGAAGCATCTAGATGAGGTGACTAGGATTAATTGGTGTTGAGTTTTCATTGGATGCATTTAATGGTTCATTAATGCATGATGACTAGGTTTATGACTCATGCTTTAACATTAAAGCATTTTGTTTAGCTAAGGATATTTGTTCATGATCTTTTGCTTATGGTTACCTTCCCCTCCTCCTACACTCACCCCCCCTCTCCATATATATGGCCGGCCCCTCCCCACTCTCTCTCACTTGAGGTTTCATTTGTAGAAAAGATATGATAGTATTTGGGGTGCATGGAATTTTACAGTCCATTTCATTCCATCACCCAATTCCCTCGGCAACTTCATTAACCGATCGTCCACGGATTTGGACGAAGTGAGACAAAGTCATCTACTCATTCTCTACATCATTCTTGGTCGTCTCTTTTAGCAAACTTGACGACCGAGTTGCCTCGAGTCAGAGGCGGGAGCCCGTTTAAAGAATTGTCGACGTGGTGCCACCTCGACGAGGAGATCGGAGATCGACGAGATCGGAGCAGCCGCAACGGGGCGTGGGATGATGGTTAAAGAACGAAGGACTCGGATCGTTCGGTATAACCTTTCTACACTCTTTACAGTTTCTTAGTTTAGCAATAATGGCAGATCCGGGTTAAAGTATACGATAGCGCCAGTTAAAAGTTTTTTGTTCCTCATTTGGCGTCTGTAGACTGCCGGGGCGCTAGCGTAGACTTACAGTGGTATCAAAGCCTAACCATTTTCCTATACTAACTTGTGCTAACGCGTTTAAAATATCGATCGAACCGGAAAACTAAAAACTGCAATTTCTAACTTCACAATTTCTGTTGTTTTTAAATGATCTCCTAAAATTTTTCTACATGTCTCAGAAAACTGTGCAGGCTTTTCTAAGAACCACGACAAAATTTGGGCACTTGACTCCACCAAACAGCCGTGGAAACGCGGCCAAACCCATGGTTTGGCCGCGCATCCGCGGCCACTTGGTGAGCTCATGCTCCCAAATTTGTACAGTGGGTTCTCTGTTGGATTTTGGGGTTTTTGGTATATATCTTTTGGGCCCAGGTTTTGTTACTGTTCACCAGTAAGTCGTGGGGCCCACTTCTTGATATTTGGTCGATCGAAATTTAAACATGTTAGTTTACAGTGCTTACATTATATCTCCGACCGGGAATGTCATTTGATCGGTAAACCGCGTCTGATTGCTATAGTTCTTTTAGACGGGTTTGCGAACGTGACATTCGCGTTGATGTTCTGTGTTGTGCTGTGATGTTGCGGATTTGTCGTGGTGGATAATAGTGTGCAATGGTAGTACAGTTTGTGTTTATTTGTACATTTGATATTGCGGGTCGAGCGTCCAACTTGTGGACTGCCGTCACTGCCTGTTGTATAATATTCTTTTGGGGCACGACCAGGTTGCGGTCGATGTACCTATTGTACTATTTTTCATTACTGTACTAGGTTTTGCCCCGAGACGGAGTGCACGGATAGCCGGGTTCTGAGAAGCAACGGGTCCGCATCTCATGGCTTTGAGAGGCAGAGGAGCCCCACTCTAGAATTGGCAGACTATTCGCCGCACTCGTAAGGGGTACAGGTTGACCCAAGGAGGGGTGCCCAAGATTACCGGATTCCGTGAAGTGCTGGGTGGTCCATTCACTATGCTGTAAGGGGCTGCCTCGCTTCAGGTTTTGGCGGGTAGCTTGCCGCACCCATAGGGGTCTAGGGTTTCATTGCACAGGCTATCCACACGACCAGGGGAACGTCGGGTTTCAGCAGCGGCTCTGTGAAACTCGGGGATCCCAGATTATCTGTATTGTTCTGTGATGCTTATTACTTTTCTGTAATGTTGCATATTATCACGCCTGGAGCGATTATTGTATATTGGTTTATATACTATTAGATGTTGTATATGTTTTACACCCGCGCTAGTCCAGTCCCCGCTCTGTCGTTAGTTAAGTAACCTAACGGGTGATGACGGGACCCAGTGACGAATGCGGATGGCATATACGTACATTTTATTTTCGTTCTTTTCTGGTGTGATTGATTGATGGGACTGCGTTGATTCTAATCAATGCAAAGTATAACAAACCTGTTTGGATGTTGTTGGAACAAATTTAAAAAGTGTTATTGCAAAGACGTTTCCTTTTGTTTTGCATAGCGGTATTCAGTAGAATATCCTGCACCTCATTCGACGGGGCAAGGGCCGACATCCCTTCACCGGGACTGACCCCTTGGGCAGAAGTTTGCGTCAGGGTAATAACTTCACTATAGTCGATTACATGTTGCTTTGCATCGCGGTATTCAGTGGAATATCCTGCACCTCATTCCACGAGGAAAGAGCCGAGATCCCTTCACCGGGAGTGACCTCTTTAGCAAAGGTTTTCGCCACTATATTTTATAAAAAGCTATCAGGTTCCTTCAACGAGATCAAGTTCATTACGTTAAAGGTTTTTCGCCAAAAACCAGCCTTAGCCCTCCGTCTTTTCTTATGGATGGTCAGTAATATTCAAGCTATGTTTGTTGGCTTTCGTCAAGGCATAGTGTTTGGTAGTTGCTGGGGTATTCATTTGTTGCATAGATAGATGTGTTGGTTTGGGACAGTCGTATTACCTTGTTGGATTTCGTCAAGGGTATGTACGGGTGGGTTCGAATTAACAAGATAATGACGGGCAGAACTTGACATGTGACTTATGATTTGTTGGCTTTCGTCAAGGTCATAAGAACATGGGGCAAAAATCATATCAGGAGTTTCTAAAGAAACTGAAACTTGCCAAGTATGCGCATACCTTCTGGAGTATGAGTAACGTGGATGCATTCCATCACGTTATCATGCGATGAGAGTTGGATCCTGATTCCCACTGATGAGTTGGTTTACTCTTCGGGTGATCCCGATTGATTCTTCTTTAGGTTTGGAGGAGAATTTGACAGGACAGTAGGAGGTTTCCGGATTAGATAAAGTGATAACCATTCTGATCTAGGTTAGAGTGCATGCAGAGTGTTTCTTTTCTCTCTCTCTTTGGCAGCGACCTTTGACCGACCCTAGACTATGACTCAGTGACCAGGTTGACCGAACCTTCTTAAAATACTGGCTTTTGGATTGTCTGAGTTGCATAAGTCATTGCCACTCCTTCTTTTACCCTTTGAATTTCTCAGAACACCCGTATTACTACGGATATCCACTTCCATTGGATAGATCCATCGTATGGTTATATACGAACTCGAAAGGACTTCTTCGAGGATGGATCCAGGTTCAGGAGAAATAGAATTGGTTTATTCAGTTGTCTTTTATTATCACCTTCTCTCAGGTTGCGAGAGCTCCTTGGTTTATGAGAGTACACATATTACGCTTATTGGATAGTCTTATTCCAAACCATAGGCTGGTGCCGAAAGGTAGGGAATGAAGAAAACCAATTAGCCTAAGTAGGGTGTGCAGAAGGTAATATGTAAAGACAAAATAAAGGGATTAGAAAGAGGGCAAAGTAAATTGCGACTGTTATCATTCACGACCAAAACCGCGTACTTCATCGCCACTCCTATTTCACCTTTAAAGGAATAAGGTATTATTCAGTTGTCTTTTATCATCACCTTCTCTCAAGATACGAGTACTCCTTGGTTTAGGAGGGTACACCTATTATGCTTACTGGATAGTCTTCTTCCAAACCATAGGCTGGTGCCGAACGGTAGGGAAGGAAGAAAACCATTTAGCCTAATGATGGTGTGCAGAAGGTAACGACTAAAGACAAATAAAGGGATTTGGAGAGATGTCAATAAAATATACGGTTGAAGTCATGAATTGGATTATGGAAGAGGCATTACTATGAATACCAGGATACCCCTACGAAACATTTTCATGTTTCAGTGCATTGTTAAAGGAAAAACTGTTTTCCCGATTAAACACTTACTCCAAGGGTATGTATTTACCAGGTTTCATTCTCATATCTGTATGGTTTTACAGATGATGAGTGGGAGTAAGTTATTGGGAATTAGGTGATTATCCTCATTATATCGGAATTCGTTGTAATTGGTGATATTTGAGGAAATCGCCACGGTACAGTTTTCAACCTACGATGCACAGGTTTTGAGTTGTTTAACTCAGCGGACTTATACAGAGTATTGTATGTTGTCCAAGTGTCCTTCAGGACAAAGGGGTAGGTCCTCGTACTGTGTTCTGTTTACTTATAACTTCTCTAGTTTTTAGACAAGTGTTTCGTAGAAATACATGGTCTAAGTTTTGAGAAGTTGTGGGTATAAGAATAAAGTAGAGAACCAGGTATTACAAGTATCGGGATTCTTCAAAGAGATCGAAGATGTAGATTCTTGTAATTGGTATTCAGATGATAGTGATGGTTTTGAGAAACGTGTTTCTCTTTCAGGTTACTCATAATTGGATGGATTCCTAAGTCGAGTAATGCTGATTAGCCTCTTTCCATTAAGTTGATATGCACTGGAGACAGCTGCATGGATTGAATATGGTTCCAATTAAATAAGTGCCAAAGTTTCTATATTGGATATAGAATAGTTCGTACCTTAAAAGATATTAAGGTACGGGGAGTTGTCCAGCTTATGCTTAAAACCAGACTCTGGATAACTCAGGGCACGTTTCTGTAATGGTTGTTTGTGGGTTGACCCTGGCTATGACGAGGGTTGATATTCTACCATTTGGAAGATCAATAGTGATATTGTTCTTAACTCGCCACAGTTTTTGTAAAATGGATCTTTTTCAGAAAACAGTAGTGGGAGTATGGTAGAACTGGAAGTGATTCCAGAACCGCAAACGATTACGGAAAATTTAATAGGACCTATATATTCAATCAGGTTTGACATTCCAATAGCCACTCCGCAGATTTGGTGGGTAACCTCAGACACCCAAGAGGTACTTCGGTAGCCTCAAGGACGGTGACAGGGAGGTTCTTATCTACCCAGACTTGACACTACTGTTGTTCCAGGTTATGAGACCCGGTAGGAGGGTTGTCGTAGTCAGTGGGAGCAGCAGAAGCATAGTGGGCAAGTAGCTTATGTCTATTTATAGACTAGAGCAGTTATAGCGGAGATAGATCATCTATTTTTTGATGTGACAGTCATAGGTTTGACTTCAATCAGAAAAAGGGATGGATCTGTTAAGAAGGTAGTAGGGTGTGATGTCATGGTATTTGATGACATACACAGAGTAGGAAGTAAAATTCCTATACTACGATCGGTTGTACTGTGGTCGTCACACAGTTGTTTCTCCAGACAGGATATGGATATAATATTTGACATTCTGGTTTCTAGATCTATAGTTTTAGATCTAGATTTGGGTAGTTTCCCAATGTAGGTACTTTGACAGTATTCTAATGGTTTTTAGAATAGATGACTCCTAGCATGGTGGTGTACCTGCAGGTGATGGAGTCACCCTCTCTAAAGGTGTCTTACAGACTAAAGGGGAGAGGGATGTGCATGATTGGCAGATCACTTGCTTAGGCAATTGAGTCAATCATGAGATGTCAAGTACCACACCAGATGTTGTTTTTGCACTAGATGCAATAAGTTTGTATTAATCCAATCCCGTAGAAACATAAGGAAGCAGTTTTAGAACATAAGTACATGTTCTACGGATTTGATGACGGCAGCCTCCTTCGGGAGACGGTTATCATTCCAAGCTTCAAAGGTGACATGGTTGACAGAGTGATTGTCAGAGTTATAGTTTTCCCTCTGACGAAGAGGGACAGTATTATGGACAGGTGTTTCAAGAGGATACTGTGGGTGGCATGGTGCCGGATACTGATTAGGTTCAGTGATCGATACAGTCTAAGAAGTTTGGATTTGGAGTTCATTTATGAACTAGGTCCCATCAGATATCCAGACATATTCTAAGACAGGTATTACTCGTTTCGGGAGATGGCTTTCTCCGCGAATTTGAGATTAAGAGAGATATAGAAAGAAACTTCTAGGCGGATCCACTCACTGAGGCTATTTCTCGAACACAATAGTTTTACAAACGGGCTTTGTGAAACTGATTAGTAGAGGAATTGGATGTTCGGTTTCACACGGGCTGTGAGTAGTCGACATCGCAATAATTAGCTTTGAGTGCAAGTGGGAGATTGTTGGAGATAGTGCCCTCATAGTCAATTATTGGATCACAGGTACGTGATTGCAATGATTGCGGAGGACCTATACCAGTAGGACAGTCTTACTCGAGATGATAGTATGCTATCTGGTTTTCCTTTATCAGTCGTGTGCATGTTCAGGTGACTAATTACATGTTACACTTTGATAGAGCCCTTAGGATCTTGCTTTACCACCAACAGTATGATGGCGATCATATACGTGAGAGTTGGGTGGTTTATACGCATATCCTTAATTGTGGTCCCTAGTCGTGGGAGTTTCGAGACAGGGCATCGATACTCCGGAGTAGACTAGTGTGTACAGTCGAGACCCCGACGAGGGGCGGTGGCCAGTCTCATAAGCCACTGGTGTTAGTTGGATCACCTAAGATGTATACAGGTGCTCATTGGGTTATGAGTACACCGGACAGGACTCGCCGGGAATCTGCTAGTTAGTACTATATCTATCGTCAGATAGCAGTTCCCTGGTGACATGTGTACAGGTTAGTTCATCGACCTGAGGTCGTCATTTTTCTCGTGTGAGTTCCCACTGTGCTTTGATTTCTACCCTACCACGGCTCAAAGGAGTCGTGCAAACAGGTAGCTTTTGGGTACAGTCCCGAGCCATATGGAGGCACGTGAGCGGATCGGCAGGGGATTCGTCTCTCCCGGTATTGGGGGCGAGATCGTGCTGTGTCTAGGAGAGCCATTACACATAGCCCACGGCCGTGGCAGGAGATTTACTGGTAGGTACTCCAGTAGTATCTCAGGGTGTTATTGGGCTTCACTCCGACACGACTTATACTGCTATTGAGGGTCTGACGTTACTAGCCCCCTAGGCAGATATGCGATACTCATAGACGAACGGACCGGACTGTATATACATTGTCACTGTTAGGCTCAGTAGGGTTTCTGGATGAGTTCGCTCATCAGCCTCCCTTGAGGTCAGTCCATGGGCAGCCGTTATGCATTGCTAGTGCCGCTGACGGTTTGTGGTTAAACCCACTGCCAGGGTACTGATGAGTCATTAGAGTCCCCCACAGACAGTTTCCTAAGTTCGGGCGAAACGTTGTAGAGGCCGTATGGTTTTATGGCAGGGTTCGGAAAATGCACGTGCGTTTACGCACGTGTTATTTTTCGAGCAGATAATACTGGTCGGCTTTGGTTTAAGCCGGATCCGAGTATTATATTGAGTAGGTATAATATCTTTGTCTCAGTTGCATTTGTATTCAGTCGTAATACAAATACGGGTATATTTATACAGTTACGAGGTTATCCTGAAAGTCGTTTCAGGATCACTTTTGGAAGTTGCCAGTTTCCAGTTTTCTATCAGCCGTCTTTTAACATTCGGTTAAAGACGGATTTATCTTTTTTCAGTTGAGCTGAGTCAGTGTTCTAGAAGCATCTAGATGAGGTGACTAGGATTAATTGGTGTTGAGTTTTCATTGGATGCATTTAATGGTTCATTAATGCATGATGACTAGGTTTATGACTCATGCTTTAACATTAAAACATTTTGTTTAGCTAAGGATATTTGTTCATGATCTTTTGCTTATGGTTACCTTCCCCTCCTCCTACACTCACCCCCCCTCTCCATATATATGGCCGGCCCCTCCCCACTCTCTCTCACTTGAGGTTTCATTTGTAGAAAAGATATGATAGTATTTGGGGTGCATGGAATTTTACAGTCCATTTCATTCCATCACCCAATTCCCTCGGCAACTTCATTAACCGATCGTCCACGGATTTGGACGAAGTGAGACAAAGTCATCTACTCATTCTCTACATCATTCTTGGTCGTCTCTTTTAGCAAACTTGACGACCGAGTTGCCTCGAGTCAGAGGCGGGAGCCCGTTTAAAGAATCGTCGACGTGGTGCCACCTCGACGAGGAGATCGGAGATCGACGAGATCGGAGCAGCCGCAACGGAGCGTGGGATGATGGTTAAAGAACGAAGGACTCGGATCGTTCGGTATAACCTTTCTACACTCTTTACAGTTTGTTAGTTTAGCAATAATGGCAGATCCGGGTTAAAGTATACGATAGCGCCAGTTAAAAGTTTTTTGTTCCGCATTTGGCGTCTGTAGACTGCCGGGGCGCTAGCGTAGACTTACAGAAGCATCCAGAGCAATTTTTGATTTTGTGAAATGCGGATGATGATAACCTCACCCATCACTTCCGGATCCTCACGACTCGTAAGGGAGTAAACTCGCTTGTGAGATCCTTACGACTCGCAAGAGAAAAACACACTTAGGAATCCTCACGATTCTTAAGGAGAAATTACACCTACGGGATCCTCTCGACCGGTAGGGAGAAAATTCTTTATGAAACCCTCACGGCTCATAAAGTTGAAAAGTCTTAGGTGGCAGATCTTAACCCTGAATCCTAAGCCATCGTTGTCCTGCAAGGAGATCAAGATAGACTATCCACAGAATACATCCAATAAAAAGGGACACACCATTCAGAAGAAAAATACGTCTTTTTTTCATGAACCAAAATGGATACAAAGTACAATTCGTGAAAGAACAAAAATATACTCTTATTCAGGAGTATGTACAAAAGAAGAATAAAGAAAAATATATACAAGTCTTCAAGTCGGAGGGCGATTTAGCAGATTGGTCAGCTCATCCCTCTTTCGCTGGGCCTCGCCTTCGTGATTCAATATTGCCAAAAGACGGGCCTCCGCCTGAGCTTGCTGAGCCTGGTATGAGTCAAGCCGGCCTTCGAGCTCTTTCTCAGTAGCCTTATGAGCCTCGACCCTTTCACGAGTGAACACGGCAGCTTTGTCGATGGCCACCACCTCCTTGATGGCCTCTTGAAGCACTCACCAAAGTTCATACGCTTTGTTGGCCTTGGCTGTAAGGTTGGCCTGAAGCTCTATCAGCGCTTTCGAAGCCAGCTCCCTTTCCGAAAACTTGCGGCTGAGCCTCTTCTCACAAGATATCATATTTGCCGCACACCGTTCAATCAGGCCCCGTAAGTTCGCCTTCGCAGCCACAGCCTCCGAAGAAAGGTGGGTACACTCGAGCACGTGCAAGCAAGCTTCCACTTTCCGGCAAAACTTAACCCAGACTTGCACCACTGCTTCGCTATGATAGGTGGAAAGAAAGGGGAGAGAGCTGTTAGCTTTGGCAGCAAACGCTTCGGCCGTAATTGCGTTGCCAGCGTGAAGTTCCTTGATCAAAGATGACAGAGAGGCGGGACTTAGCTTGGCCATCCATTCCGAAGCACCCAAGGCATAGGGGCCGGGTGGTATAGTGAAGCGCGACTCCAACGCAGTAAGAACTGGCAAGGCTGTTCAGATTTATAAACAGTCTGTAAAGTTTGTAAGCAAAGAACGAATGGAACAATGTGGGAGCTTTACTTACCCACAGTCATGCAAGAAGGAGCTGAAGGCTCCCCTGTCCCTTTAAGAACCTCAACCTCGCCGTCGACCTCCAGAACTGTAAAGAACATCAATGTCATTTTGCGAAACAACAACACTACTATGAAAAGATGGTGAACAACATTAACCTTGCCCAGAAGAAAGGACGATGCGCTGAGGAGATATTTCTTGTGGAGCAGCCATCTCCAACAGGCGCTGAAAAGACTGCCGGGGAGACAGATCAGCAATAGAGGCCGTCAATCCGCGCAATTCTGAAAAGACAGAAGAGTTCAAATAACGGAAAGATGACTAATTTAAGATATAGAAAGCTACCTTCGACGCTCTTCCCATTCTGAGCCGGAGGGATAGCAGCTTCAACGGCCTCCTCCATGACCTCGGGCACATTATCGGAGACACGGGCCGGTGCAGCGGCTTCTGACTGAGGAGCAGCGGCTGCCGCTGCGGGCTCCAATGAAAGGACGGTAGCCTCCACTACCTGCATCCTAGCTTTCGGGTCGCCCTCAGGAAGATTCGTTGGAACGGCGACCACCGAAGGTGCCTCTCCCAAGGGAACAGTGCTTGGGAAGCAGGAACTACCGGAAAAGATTCCGCCGCGAGAGCGACAGTTGCATCAACCCCCTCCACACTGATTGGTGCTTCACTGGGGATATCAACAGGCTCTATGGCCAAAACACGACTTAGAGCCTCTGCCGCCGCCGAAGTCCCTGAAAAGTTCGTACAAAGATAAGGATACATATATATGTATGCAGGCAATACAAGATATTACAAAAGAGACATATGAACATACCAATGCACAAGGGAGCCTCCAATATGGCTTGTTCGAGCCGACGCTCCTTCTCAAGAAGTCGTGCTCTCCGGGGCTCGAGGGTGGACTCGTGGCCGCAAGTCCACAATGAAAGCGCATCCACAGCGTCCTCCGAAGCAGCCTGTTTAAGGGCCCTTTCGCCCCATTCCTCCAAAGGGCCGATGAATCGTCGCCGGATCCACGAAGGGTCTTCATAAAAAATGACGGTTGGATAGGGCTTCTTCGGAATTCTTACGTTCTTCGACTCGTCTTGAGAACGTCTTATGGCCTCAGCCAATTGTGCGGCTTCCTCGGCAGTTGAACTTAGGAAAAGTAGGCCAGCATCCGACTCTTGCATGGTCAACGGTTCGTCCTGAAGAATGGGCTCAGACTCTACTAAGAGTCGAGCAGGTTGGTAGCCACCTTCCTCCGTCGTTTGGATCCAGAACCGACCGCCGAGGATGACCGTTTCCTCCCCCGTGGAACCTTGGCACGACGCCGACCCACCTCACCTTCAACACCTTCGTTACCGGCACCTTCGCTTGGCGGTGCTGCCGAGGACGACACGGCCATTGTCGATGCAGCCGGCGGTGGTACTGCTAGTGGCGCCCTTTTACCCCTCGACTGAGCCCGGGTATCCAATGGCATACCAATTGTGGGGGTGAGGTCCACCCCCGACTCCCCCGGAATAAGTGCGATACTGGTATCCCGCAGGGGAAAGCGGAATGGTGCGCGCGGTCGTGGCGGAACTCCCGTGGCCTGAACCTGAGCAGGAGTACCATATCCAAGGAGCACCCTCTTCTCCTCAGCAATAATTGGGCTGACCCGATGAAGGTACCAGCCCGTAAAGGACTCCACGCATCGGGGAATATTATCAGCTTCAGGGATCATGAAGCGGGAACCAGTGTTCAGCCTCACAAAGTGGTGAGCAGCATCGCGGACAGCTTCAGGTGAAGGAACCGACGCAAATGTAAAAGCCTCAATGGGAATGCCCTGATCATAGCCAAGCTGCCGGGCGAAGCGATGCGGGTTGTACCACATAAAAAGGGCCGCACTGTTCTGACAGAATACCAGATAACCTGGCCTGATCGTGTACAAGTGCGTGGCCTCCCAGGGCTTCAAAGAAGGCACATCATCTTTCGACAGGTCGCAGAGTTGTTGAACTGGACCCGAAGGAGCAGATAGAACCCGATCAACGAATACCAATCCGCCCGTGGTAGCATAAGGAGCAATCAACACGCGAATGGCCCCAAATTGAGTTGGGTCAGGGGCAGAAGCATCCACTAACTGCATGAGTCGCGGGAAAGTATAGGCGTCGTAAAATGCGGGTCGCTGGTGTACAGCAAAGGCCCCCAACACGTGCATTTCGATCCAAGACGTGAAGTAATGAAGAGAAAAGTTTACTACGTCCACGCCGGGAGTCGAAGTATTAGCCGCGGCACCCAAACCATGGTAGAGATGCGTTAGCGCCGGGATGCCTACGGCTAGTCGTGTCCCCTCAGCGATACGATGAGCCGGATAGATCACCGAGACTCTCATGAAGCGGCGATGCATCGGGATGACGAACCAGCTGAGCCAGATGCTGATAAAACCCAAGAAGAATGTCTCCTCGTCCATGTCGGGAGCTGCAATCGATTCAAATGATACCGACGACATAATAGGAATGTAGTACTGCGGTAAATCCGATTCCTTAGTCGGCCGCCTGTTCAAACCAAACCCAAAGGTCATTGATGTTTGCAAACTTCGGAGCCGTCTTCGATAGGACGCCCTCGCGAAGGAAGCAAGAGATGAAGCTCTTAAAGGTGACGCCCTGTTCCTCCGACTCTGTGAACAGTTTGTCAAAGATGCCCAAGGCCTTGATCAAACTCGGGCGCTTGTGGCGGACATCATTCTCAGTGGACAAGCCGTCGAGCATTGCGGGCTCAGTCTCGAAGATGTACTCGTCAGAAGGCAGCAATTCCTCATAAAATGTCCCTTTGATTGGCAGCCCCGAGATCTCATGAAATTCTTCCAAAGAAATCGAAACTTCACGGTCCCCTAGGAGGAAAGTGTTGGTGGGGAGATTCTACTGGTTCAGGAAAGCCTTAACCCACCAGACGTGAGGAGACTGGTAGTGGAAGAGGGACGCATATATCGCCTGATAAAGCCCAACCTTCTGCAGTCGTGCGCGATGGACGGACATGATGTATCGAGCCCAAAGGAGATAGCCCGTGGGGTGTCGAGGGGTGAGCCCTATTTTGTAGATCTGCCCCCATGGCTGGGCCTCGCCCTGGAAAATGAGGCGTCCTAGAATATCTATGGCCGGGATAGGATGATTCGGGATGCCCGTCGTCAAAGGCTCAAGTCGTCCTATCGGAGTCCAATTAGGCATCTCTACAGCAAAGACTGTCCCTGGAGGATCCATCGGCAGGAACGGAAAGGTAGGCTCCGTCGGTACTTCGCAAAGAAAACTCCGGCGACCTCGGATGATGTGACTGTACTAGGTTCCCCACAGAATCAAATTGGTGCGATTCGGGTCGTGAGCCCTGATCATTGCCATCACCTCCTCGTCAGATGGCGATTCGGGAAAAGCGGCTTCCGAGCGGGTGAAAGGGAAATACGGAACATACGTCATTGTACCTGAAATAAAATAAGGGGAAACTGTTAAAGCGAAGCCAATAGTATATATATATGTTTATAAACGCGTAAAAAGACAGTGGAAGAAAGCGACAGAGGACTCATTTTATGGGACCATTGGTTACAAAACACATCGGTCCCACAAAATCAAGATGGCGGCTGGCTAATAATGAGGCAAAGCAATTATAATGAGACAAAATGAAGATTCTCATTAAATAAACAGTGGATTTCAAATGACCCTACACATTCCCCTAAAAAGAAATCCATTTTGGACTCTGTGACAAATCAAACAGAATCAAGGGAATTAAATTCCCAGAAAAGTACCACTGCAAGGCTTTTCTTCTTGGTTACAGAAAGACAACTCAGGGCAAAAGACCCCAAGAAGTCCCCTGGGAAGAACTAAGTTCTTCATAGGAATTAAATTCCTTTTGGAAAAAGGGAATTAAATTCCCAGAAACATCTTTTTCCAAGGCCAAAGCTCTTTGAGGATGGAATTAAATTCCAAGGGAAAGACGAACAACACCATCAACCCTCTGAAAATCAGAGAAAACCCTAAAGGGCCTGTTGATTAAAGAATGAGTGGGTTTCTTGTTAAAGAACTTAAAGAAAAAAGTGGGTTCTTGTTAAAAGGGAAAACCCTTGGTGTGGATTTAAAATCCAGTCAAGGTTTCTGTGAAGACTCTTCGATCGTTCAAAGATCATTACCTGAAGAAAGGGTCCTTTGAACAGAGTTAAACTCTGAAAATATTCAAGGTAGAGAACTAAGCTCTGGAAAGGAGAATTAAATTCTCAAAAAGAAAGAGTTTGCAAGGAAGAAGATGAAAGAGTGGAGGCGCTTCTGAAGAGACCCCTGCATTTATAGGATATGATGGAAACGCTTCATCTCCCCGATTCCCTAGATGGATCCAACGGTCACAAAAGTGACAGTGTTGCACTCACGTGCAGAAACGTGAGAGCAATGCTGTGGGGGCATTTGTTTCCTGATTAAAAATCAGGAATTACCTCAATGAGGTATCACGTGTTCACACGTGACCAATGGTCACGTGATGATACGTGATGGTTAAAATCTCATCAAACAGAAATGAAAACAAACAGCTGAAAGATGACTCAATTGGGGGTCACGTGCTCACACGTGACCAAGGGTCACGTGCCAGCACGTGCCAGGCTTTGAAAGACTTACAACTTAATAGAATTTAATTCTAAAAAAATCAGGAATTACCTCAATGAGGTATCACGTGCTCACACGTGACCAATGGTCACGTGTTGACACGTGATGGTTAAAACAACAAAATAAACAAGCGGCTGTTAAAAGACTCCAATTAAGGGTCACGTACTCACACGTGGCCGAGGGTCACGTGCTCACACATGGCCGAGGGTCACGTGCCAGCACGTGACAGGCTTTGAAAGCCTTATAACTGAATAGAATTAAATTCTAAAAGCTTCTAAATCTTTCCAAATGGAAAAGGATTATGGGGACCGTTGGATTAAAAATCCAAGGGTGATTAAAAATCACCAATTTATGGAAAGATTTTAGACAAGAAAAGATTTCCCTAAAAATCTCACCAGAAATAACAAACAAAATATCTTTGGATTTAAAATCCAATGGTGAATAAAATTCACCGTGTGATCCAAAGGATCATATTAATTATGAAAACAAACAAAATCTATCAATGAAAGATTCATTAAACAAATTGATTCTTTTCCTTCTCCTATAAATAGGAGCCAAGAATAAAAGAAAGGGATGAATTTTTTTTGGAGATAGAGTTTTGGAATCTTGAAATTTCAGAGAGAAAAGAAAGGAGAATTTAATTCTCAACAAAGAAAACCCTAGGTGAGAAAAGAGAGGGAATCAAAACTTCAAACAGAGAATTTAATTCTCAAAATCTAAGAGTTTAATTCTTCTGCAAAAGAACTTAGTTCTTCCTCTAGTTGAAGATCAGCAGAAGCACGTCTCCCCATAGGTTGAGAATTTAATTCTTAACGGGTTGAGATCCTGCTATGCAGATCCAAAACTCAGAGGGGGAATTGAGTTTAGAGAATTTAATTCTCTCAAAAAAAAACTAGAGTTTAACCCTATATGAGAATTCAATTCTCCTAAAATTACAGGAATTTAATTCCTTCAAGATGGACAGAACTAGGGTTTAACCCTAATTGAGAATTTAATTCTCTCAAATTCACAGGAATTTAATTCCTCTTAAAATGAAATTAGGGTTTCACCCTATACAAGAATTTAATTCTTGTACATATATGGGAATTTAATTCCTCTAAAAGAAATTAGGGTTTAACCCTACATAAGAATTTAATTCTTTCATAATAGGAATTTAATTCCTCCAAAATCATGATTAAGGTTTAACCCTACAGAGAATTTAATTATCAAAATAAAATAATGAGACTTAAAAGATCTCTGTGCATGAAAAGAACTAAGGTCACTTATCCCCACGTGACCCCTGAAGAGATCCCCAGAAATGAGAAGGAAAAAGCTCTGAGGCAACGCCTCACGTGCTCCCACGTGACTTCCAAAACACAGAAAGAAAAAGCAAAGGAAATCTAAGCTTTGGGCGCTCTCACGTGTTACTACGTGACCCCTTAGCAAACGCTTTAGTGATCAGCACAGAGATGACCATCACGTGCCAACACGTGAGGCTCAAAATAAAAATACAAAGTGTTTAACACTTAATTGCAGAACGAAGTAAAGGGATCTGGTCCCACCTTTGGGCGCCCTCACGTGTCCACACGTGACCCCTCTTTCTTTAGTGTTTAACACTAATTTGGGGATTATATTTCCAGTGTTTAACACTGATTGTTTTCTAGTGTTTAACACTAAATTGAAGATTATATTTCCAGTGTTTAACACTGATTGTCTTTTAGTGTTTAACACTAATTTGAGAGTTCTATCTCCAGTATTTAACGTTGTTGTTATCTAGTGTTTAACACTACTTTTAGCTAAATTGGCTTATTTTCCAGAGGCAAAAGACTCCCCCTTAACTGAATCTCAAAATTGAGTCAATCAAAGATAAAAATATTACCAAATCCTTCAAACTCTTGTTTAGTATTGCTAAATAATGTGGGCTGAAACCAGATAAATGTCTAATGGTCCAACAAAGGGCCAACATTTTGAATCTAATTGGACTTAGCCCAAGTTGGCCATAAGTCCTCAATTCAAACTTAACTGAGCCATTGTGCTCATAATATAATTAATTGATCCTAGCTCCAAATCGGACTACAGATCACTTAATCCACCTTGGTTCAAGGGTACATCTCTTCACTCCTTTGATATTTGTCGTTGTAATTCCTCAACGTCTTCAAAGAGGTGACGGGTCCCGACGACCACACATTTCACAGACTATGACGTCTTTAAACGGACTGTGGGGTCCTTAAACCCACGGACTATGATGTTCTTAACCTCGACCGTGATGTCTTAAAACTAACATCGGACTGTGGGGCCCATAAACTCATGGACTATGATGTCCTTAACCTCGACCGTGATGTCTTTAAACTAATATCGGACTGTGGAGTCTTTAAATCCACGGACTATGATGTCCTTAACCTCGACCGTGATGTCTTTAAACTAACATTGGACTGTGGGGTCCTTAAACCCATGGACTATGATGTCCTTAACCTCGACCGTGATGTCTTTAAACTAACATTGGACTGTGGGGTCCTTAAACCCATGGACTATGATGTCCTTAACCTCGACCGCGATGTCTTTAAACTAACATTGGACCGAGATGTCCTTAAACTAACAATGGACCGTAATATCCTTAAACTAATCGACCGCAATGTCCCCAAACTAAACAATAGAGCCCAATTGCTCTCTTTTCGGATCTAAACGATCCCGTTAAGTTGATCTTCGTCTAAAATTAGACTAACGTATCCTTAACAAACATTTAAGTTGATCTTAGTCTCAAATGAGGCTAACGTATCCTAAAACCAAACCCCCCAAACCCAAATCTAAGAAAGATACGGATTTGGACTAGTCCACGCCTTACGGGCGACAACATAAATTAGTCTCCGTATACAATCCACAGGCAACCAAACACAAAACAAACACCCACGACACGAAGTGACCATCTAGAGAAGGAGAAAGTTGTTACCGCGACGCGGTAGCGTAATTAACTGCAGGGGCTTGCGCCTGCAGGGAAGAGCGTCCCCACAATGAAAACCCCCTCAGACGAGGGGGAATCTGACGAAGTCTGCTACATCGTCCGCATTCGTTTAAACCTTCGATACATGGTGCCATAAATCAACTTGGCATCTTCGGAGAGGTGGACGGATAGCACCAATTAGCATCTGCCCCGAATTTCAGGCAAGACGGACCTATGCGGTTCCGTCTCTATGTTTCGGAGGAGAACAAGGGTAGTGATCAAGGCTCAGTGGGAACTCACACGAGACAAATGCCGATCTCAGGTCCGAAGACTAACCTGTACACATGTTACCTAAGAACTTCCATCTGATGATAGGTATAGTACCATCTGGAAGTTCTCGGCGAGTCCGTACAGTGTACTCACACCCAGTGAGCATCTGTATACGATCTTAGGTGTATCAGACCAATGGCTGCAGGACCAACCATCCCCCGACGGGGTTAGAAACGTATACACTAGTCTACTCTGGAGTATCAATGCCCAGTCTCGATACTCACACGACTAAAGACCATTTAAGGATGTGCTTATGGACTACCCTGCTCCCACAAGTATGATCTCCATCACAACGCAGGTAGTCAAGCAAGATCCTACGGGCTTTATCAATATGTGACCGCAATATGTAATATCGAGTAAAACATATGCCATGTTAATGTTAGTTATGTATATGCCCTAGAGGCCATTGTTGTACATATGATGTATATTATGATGGATGCTTGGATATATATAGAGAGGACTTTCTTGCTCGACATGATAGTATGCTATTTGGTTTCACTTTATCTTAACATGTTGACTTGTATTGGTTTACTGTCTTTCTCTCACATGTTGATAAAGACCTTAGGATCTATACTTGACTACTGGGACTATGATGAGATCATACTAGTGGGGCCATGGTAGTCGATGAGTACATCCTATAATTGTTCCTAGTCGAGGGTATATCAAGACAGGGCATCGATACACCAGAGTAGACTAGCGTATACGCATCTTGACCCATATGATGGGCGATGAATGATCCCATATCCATCGGTGTTGGACATCAAGGATGGTATGCGGGTGTTCAGTGGAGACTGGGTACACTGGACGGACTCGCCGAGAACTCCCAGATGGTGATATACCATACGTCAGATAGCAGTTCTCCGATGACACTGGTACGGGGTAGTCTGTAGACCCGAGATAGTCATAGAGTCTTGTGTGATTCCCACTGTGCTTTGATTTCCACCTTACCACGTCCAAGAGGGCGTGCAAAATGGTGGCTTTTGGGTACAGTCCCAAATCACATGGAGGCAATGAGCGATAGGAGCGGAATTCGTCTCTCCCGGTGTAGGGAGTTGATGTTGTGCTGTATTCGATTGGCTATAACTGGAAGTCCCTGGCCAGGGCTGATATAGAGATTTACTGGTAAGTGTTACCAGTAGTTTCTCGACCCGTTATGAGCCACACATCGACACGACTTATCGGTTACTGGGGTCTGACGTATACCACCCCTAGACTAGATATGCGACATATCAGACGAACAGACCGGACTGTACGAGAGTGTTACTGATTGGATTTACAGGAGAACGTACAAGCTAGCTTGTTGATCTTCTGATCGCTCAATACCTGGGTGGCTGTTACGTTTAGCTGACCGCTTGCATCTTGTGGG
This sequence comes from Agapanthus africanus, assembly GCA_030015575.1. NCBI lineage: Eukaryota > Viridiplantae > Streptophyta > Magnoliopsida > Asparagales > Amaryllidaceae > Agapanthus > Agapanthus africanus. Next base: position 121,317,247 of record JASDDO010000031.1, read on the forward strand.
TGTTTGATATGATCATCACCTGCTACCGGCGTATTGACGATTCTTTAGAGTCCTACACAGAGGTTTCTTGGCTCAGGCAAAACGGAGTAGAGGCACATATGTGATATGTGTAGGACCGAGGATAATGCGATATAAGATACCGTATTATATTCTCGCGATATTTAGATATGAACCGGGTCATCGGATCAAGTGTTGATTCGATGAATCGGTACATGATATATTAGTCGGTTATATTCGATATAGCCGGATTATCGAATCAAGTGTTGATTCGATGATTTAATGTATAATAATATATATGATATATTGTATTACATTATCTAATATTGGCTCACTTTATTATTTCATTTTCTCACAGGGTAATACATTGATATATATGCGATATATGTTAATTGTATTATTTTTCTTTTGTTGCAAATATATAATATATATGTGATATATATTATTGCAACATGATATGATTAATAATGGAACATGTTTAGTAGATATTAAGAAAGGTTAGGGTTTGATTAGGGTAAGCTCCTTGCACCATCTAGAAGCTTTCCTTTTGTCAAGTGTAAGATATTATGGTTGATATTATCTTATGACTCATTCTTTAACCTAACCAAACCCTAGCCCTAGTTTATTCTCTACAAAGGTTATCCTTGTCATCCTTGACCATGGTTCCATGATCAATCATATATTCAATTCTACTATTCATCACAAAAGGATTAACTCTTTTTCCATCATCTTCTTCTCTCTTGAGCTTTGAGAAAGCTTACTAGTTATTCATTTTGTGATGATTTCTTGTGAGAAATTGATATAAAAAGATAGCATAAATACTACTCCATCATCCTCATCTAATCTAGCCCATTAGATTAGGGTGTTCACCTCATTAGAGTGAGAGAGCTTGAGTTATTGCAATTTCGACGTAGATCATCGGAGAAACAGAACACTACAAGCTAGCATGGATCGTTCGAGTCGTGGAGCCTCTCTTGAGTCCGGGAGATCGTGGATTGCGGCGAAGGGACTTCAACTCGGAGCTTATGAAGCAAAGGAGCGGACTACAAAGGTTGTAATCCCTCACACTTAGTAGTAAAGATGTTTACTTGCATGTTAAACCCTAATAATCTAGCAAAGATCCCGGCTTTGGGTTGTTCGGCACGTCTAAAACTTTATTCGGGCATGGTTGATGCCTTATGAACCCTCACAAGAGTGCCTAGGAACCCTACAGTATTATCAGAGCCTAGATAGAGCATTAGGTGACGTGTATACGAAGTTAAAACTCCGAACGAACCCCGAAACGACATTTTAAACCCCTTTCTGGATATTTTTTAAAAACTATCATTTTTCAGTATTAAAAATACCTAAAAAATTCAGCAGGGACATTTAAGCATTACTGTGAAAAACGAGGTTCTAATCCGTACAATCCGCCGCGGAACCGCGGCTGTACCATGCTTGGGCCGCGGATCCGCGGCAGTATAGAAGGATTAGACACTCATTTTTGAACAGTAATATATATTTCTGTAAGTGCTATTTTATGGGTATTTTTAATATGACTCAAGTGTTGAGCGTTCTGGGGTTTATTTTGTAATTGTAGATTCGATCGGAATATTTAATTTTGTTATGTTTTCCGGATATTTAGAAACTGTTAAAATGTTCGAACGGATATCATTAACTCACTTTTTCCCGGCACGAAAAACTTTCAAGTGTTGAATTTTTATCGGGTTTAAATCTTTCGGAAAAACGTACAAGTAACGTGGTGGACCCTCTAGAAGAACACAAACCTTAACTCGATTATGTGACCGTCTTGAACTGACTCTAAACCTTAGGGTTTGGGGCAGTACGGCGTGCCACATGTGAGGCGTTGGCTTGACCTTTCTACGGCTGGATCATCGGTACTGTGATAGTTTCTGGGATTATTTGAACTCCGCTCAAGTGTTGAGCTATTTAGGAAATTTTCGGTATTTGATTATCTGTTCGGAAAGTTTAATACTGTCTATTTATCTCGAATGTGATACAATATGTGGAATTCATAGAGTTAGGCATGAAAAGCGAAGTATGCGATATTTCGGATTTGCGATGTCTAAAGTGATTTTGGATTCCAAATATTGTAGTTTTTCAATTTCTTTTCTGTGACCGTAAGTGTAGTATGTAGTTGTATTGCCGGTCTTCGTTGCTATACATCAACGACGATCGGTGTATGCATACTTACTTACGTTGATGATATGTGATATTATGTGTTGCTGTGATATGTTATATTGGATCGTCGTGTTCTGAATAGCCGGGGTTTTTATGTGAGATGAGGGTTTTTATTTTCATTCATGTAAAATTCTTTTGTATGTAATATTCTTTTATTGGGGCACTTCCGGGATGAGGTTGATGTCACCAGTGTATATTATTTACTTTTCCGCATTAGGTAGACCCAAGGAGGGGAGCACAAGTAACCAGGTTCTAGGGTCCAGTGGGAGGCCATCTCGAGGAGTCGAGACCGGGTCTCCTAACCCTAGAACTGGCAGTGTTACTTGCCGCTCTCATAGGGGTCTAGGGATGTGGGTTTGGCTATTCATCGAGACCGCGGAATCCGTGTTTTATACCAGATCGTATTGAAAACACGGACATCCTAGTATATCCAATATTTCATATATGTTCTTCTGCTGCAATGTTCTGTGATGAGATCATATTACCGCCTGAGACGAATGCTTATACTATATATATATGCTGATATATAAATATTACTGTTTTCGTTTCTTCTGTGATGCTTAGGAAACATAAGCTGATGGGATTTATTAATGAGATTAATAAAAAGAAAAGAAACCTAAAAGATGTTGTAGAATCAAAACTTTATAAAAAGGGTAGCTACAGTTTTGCTTTGCATAGCGGTATATATGATATACCCTGCACCTTATTCGATGAGGAAAGAGCCGAGATCCCTTCACCGGGAATGACCTCTTTAGCGAAACTGGCAGATGCTACAAACTCGCGGTTTAGTTTTTGACAGCTTCTATAGTCTTTCTTTGCATAGCGGTATATATGATATACCCTGCACCTTACTCGATAGGGAAAGAGCCGAGATCCCTTCACCGGGAGTGACCTCGTTAGCGAAACTAGAAAAAAGCCTCAAAAACACTCCTTTTTCAAAAACCACATGATTCTACAACGATATCAAGTTCATTACGCTCAAGGTTTTCTGAAAAACCTGCGTAGCCCTCCGTCATTTCAGATAGATATTACTTAGTATTCGTGCTACGTTTGTTGGCCTGCGTCAAGGCGTAGTGTGCGGTAGCTAACTAATACTTATTTGCAACATGAGATGAGATTGGATTAGGGTAGTCGTACGACTTTGTTGGCCTGCGTCAAGGGTCGTGCGGGTAGGTTTAATTCAATCAAGAAATGTACGGGTTGAACTTGACTAGCGGACTATGGTTTGTTGGCCTGTGTCAAGGTCATAGAACGCTAGGGGTAAAAGCATAATCGGGAATTTCAAGTGTTGAAATTTGCAATGAGATTGCATACCTCCTATGAGATAGTTGGATCCCGATACCCACTGCGAGTAAGAGTTACTCCTGGGAGAGTTTTACACAAGACAATTAGCCGATCAAGTAGGTGTCTAGAAAAGTGTTAATGAGGTTACGCCTCTGGGAAAACGAGGTTTACTTTAATTAGGTCCGTGCGAAAGCACGGGGAACCTCCCACAAGTACCAACACTGATCTGGCGGAAAGATTGACGAAATTGTAGGGTGTAATTAATCCCGGCTAATCTTACCTTTTAATGTTTGAAGGAAGATTTGATAAAAACAGTGGGAGACATCCTGATTAGATAAGATAATAACCAATCTAATCTTGCAAGAGCATACGCTAAAGTGTTTTCTTCTCTCTCTCTCCGGGTAGCGACCATGTCAGGCCATAATCAAGATAATAATATGGATGTATTGACTGAACCCGCTTATTATACTGAGCAAGGGAACGTTGGACCCGTTCTTTCTTATAAGAGTTATAAGACTGAACAGGAAACAGGAGAATATCTGGATTCTCACGCCGCCCAAACGAAGAACATGCATGTTGATGCACCTTCTTCGGGTGTGTTAGTTATTGAGAACTGTTTCTCAGTTCACCCTACGTCCTGGGTATTAGATACCGGATCAGGATCCCACATATATAAATTGTTACATGGCTGCGGAAAGGTAGAGAACTGGGAAAAGGTGATCATTCCGTTCAAGTAGGGAATGGTGCAAGTATTGCAGCCAAAGCAGTTGGCGAATATCACCTAGTATTACCAAGTCGTAATACACTGATTCTGAATGAGTGCTATTATATACCGAACATGATGTGTAACATTATATCAGTTTCTTTATTAAGTAAAGAAGGATATAATTTTGTAGTAAAGGATAATGTTATGAACATATTCGATGAATCGGTACATGATATATTAGTCGGTTATATTCGATATAGCCGGATTATCGAATCATATGTTGATTCGATGATTTAATGTATATGATATATTGTATTACATTATCTAATAATGGCTCACTTTATTATTTCATTTTCTCACAGGGTAATACATTGATATATATGCGATATATGTTAATTGTATTATTTTTCTTTTGTTGCAAATATATAATATATATGTGATATATATTATTGCAACATGATATGATTAATAATGGAACATGTTTAGTAGAGATTAAGCAAGGTTAGGGTTTGATTAGGGTTAGCTCCTTGCACAATCTAGAAGCTTTTCTTTTGTCAAGTGTAAGATATTATGGTTGATATTATCTTATGACTCATTCTTTAACCTAACCAAATCCTAGCCCTAGTTTATTCTCTACAAAGGTTATCCTTGTCATCCTTGACCATGGTTCCATGATCAATCATATATTCAATTCTACTATTCATCACAAAAGGATTAACTCTTTTTCCATCATCTTCTTCTCTCTTGAGCTTTGAGAAAGCTTACTAGTTATTCATTTTGTGATGATTTCTTGTGAGAAATTGATATAAAAAGATAGCATAAATACTACTCCATCATCCTCATCTAATCTAGCCCATTAGATTAGGGTGTTCACCTCATTAGAGTGATAGAGCTTGAGTTATTGCAACTTCGACGTAGATCATCGGAGAAACGGAACACTACAAGCTAGCATGGATCGTTCGAGTCGTGGAGCCTCTCTTGAGTCTGGGAGATCGTGGATCGCGGCGAAGGGACTTCAACTCGGAGCTTATGAAGCGAAGGAGTGGACTACAAAGGTTGTAATCCCTCACACTTAGTAGTAAAGATGTTTACTTGCATGTTAAACCCTAATAATCTAGCAAAGATCCCGGCTTTGGGTTGTTCGGCACGTCTAAAACTTTATTCGGGCATGGTTGATGCCTTATGAACCCTCACAAGAGTGCCTAGGAACACTACAGTGGTATCAGACCCTAGCTAGAGCATTAGGCGACGTGTATACGAAGATTTGGTCATCTTTCCTTTGAGACAAGATTGACAAGTTTCATAAAATGAAAATTCAAACGTATCCAAAAATCCATCTTTATGCAACTTACTCAGTCTTTTCTCTCCGATACGACCAAGTCTACAATGCCACAAGTAGGATTCATTCATATATGAACTCTTCCTCTTGTGTGTGTTTTGTATACTGAGAACTGTGTTTTGATAAGAACATAGATACCATTACACAGTGTACCTTCTGCAACCAATACCTGATTAAGGTAAATCTTCAAGATATTTCTATCAAGAACAAACTTATATCCATCTTTATCATGTAAAGAAACTGATATGATGTTGCAAACAATGGAAGGTACATAGTATCAGTTGTTCAAAATCATAGTATTGCCATTTGGCAATGCTAGGTGATATTCACCGACGGCAGAAGCATCAACCTGTCACGCCCCGCTTCCCAAAGTGCGCTAAGATAGGCACGTGACAGAGCCAACCATGCTACCTGTGGATAGGAAAAATCCCTCCACAGTCACATTACGGCTGTCTATAAGATATCAAGAACAGTAGAAATAAAATAAACTATCTAGTACATGTCCATAAGCCAGAATAAACGAGTCAAGAAATAATATGTGGAAGCAATAGATCCAATAAACAATAATAATCTGGAATGTACGTCCCAAATACGGGCTCACATCAGGAATGAGAATGCTGAAAGAAAACTAAACTAAAATACTAACAGGTCCTCACTGTTCGGCCTGTTGATCAAAATACTCTTGGACTGCCTGCGACAAGGATAAGGGATCTGGGCCATGCAAAACTTAGACGTCAGTGCGTCATAATATCAATAATTCAAGGCAAGCAGGATGTAATGAAATATGCAGGCATGAAGTATAAACAATAACAAGTCATCAGTAGCAAGTAAACCATAACATGAATATAGATCAGTGAACATGATATAAACAGGTGAAGTGCAGTGAGTAGTCTAAACTGTGTTATAAGGTTATCTACTCTAAAGTTATTCAAAATCAATTAATGTAATCCTCATCGTAACCCATCGGTCTATGCCCCGTTCAACCCCACGGGACCACGGTAACAAGATATGATAGACTGTGAGTCTATGTCCCGTTCAACCCCATGGGACCACGGTAACATGATGTAATAGCCCTTTGAGTTACGTTCGGTTACATTCTAGATTTCCCCATACCCCCAAATTATGTGTGTAAGTCAGGTATTGATAAACTTGGAGTTAATGCCAACACAGGATCAAGCAGGTACAGGTTTGTCTGTAGAGACAACAGGATATGTCCATAGGGACAACAGGTCAAGATTTGTCGGCATTAGTAACAAGATCAGGTATCAAGTCAAGTAGTGATATAATCAGGTCATGTCAAGTAGTGCACATGTATCAAGTTATGTCAAGAAGTGTATTAGGTCATGTCAAGTAGTGCACAGGTGTCAAACGGGTCCTCATAATCAAACTGTAGCAAGTATTGAATCAGGGTGAAAGTATGGATGTACAATAAAAGAATGGATGCACAAATATCGATCAGGGGTTACATCATGACTATGTAAGGTGCACAATATCAAGCATGAGGTGTCAATATAACAACAATATGTAATAATGTGATATGGTATGTTAATAGTTATAGAATTAATGGTATGGATGCACAAATATCGATTAGGGGTTACATTTACAGTTCCAATACTAATTTGGATGCACTTTATTAAGTATGGGGTGTTACTACAATAATAATATGGATTAATGTGATCTATAAATGCAGTTATATATATTTTAAATTATATGGATGCAAACGGGTATCCGAAAACAGTAAACTTTTAGTATGGATGTACAATGTGATAAACGGGTAACATTTTACTCATATGGATGCATAATAATATACCTAGCATGTAGCAAGATGAATTAGCATGCAACTAGATATGTAAATAGTGATATATTAATATTAACATGGATAACATATTCAAACCGATTAATAACTATAAAAGTGGTATTGATTAACCATGTACAAGAAAGTTCTTTTCAGAAATTCAGCGTTACCCTGATTAGTAAAATAGCTCAAAAATAACAAACGTTCTCCAAAAGGGACGTGTCTTATACCAAAATAAAGATAATTCAATAAGTTTTTCATTTTTATAAGTTGAAGTATCACAGGTTGTTCCTACAAAATGCTATGAACATTCGAAGTTGAAAGTTTGCTGCTGGAATTTCCGTGGACAGCAGTTTAGAAATATTTTCATTTGCATTTTACGTTATTTAAACAATTTATTTTGGAAGTAAATATTTCATAGAGTTATATTATTCTGAGTTAGCTTCGTAACGAACTAAAGAACGTATACTAATGATTTTTCTATGATTTATAATGAATTTTATAAGGTAAGGTGTACAGTAAATTTCAGATTTGTCGTATCCGCTTTGCAACGACGTTTCATGTGTAAACTATAATATTTTCAAACTATATTTTGTTTAACATTATAAAATGCAGATTATAAACTAATTAAAGATAATAATAAGAAATATTACGACGATATAAATTTTATAGATATAATTATAGCATGTCGCAAGTTGTAAACTTTCATACATTTTATATTATAAAACCGATTAACGTTAAATAACTACAGTGTATAAATTATATAGACATAGCTGTATGATGATGATGATGATAATAATAATACGAAAACATATAAATAAATTACATAAAGCATAGCATGTAGCAAGTTGTAAACTTGCCTCGATCGAATCATGCGACGGATACGCACGGCACGTCCGATGTCGGTAAATCGTCGCAACGCACATGCGGCACGGGTCCAGGCAAGGCAAGAGGGTGATCAAACAGGCAAGGTACGTTCACTGGATCACCCGGATCGTCAGCGACGAGCACGGCTCCGGCGGTGATCACCAAAATTAAGAAACAAGATCAAGAAAAAGAAAGAAGAAAGAAGAAGAAGAGGCTGTGTATTAAATAAGGAATAAATAAATAAATAAAATATATATAAATATATATATGTAGAGGGGAGAGAGAGAGAGAGTGAGAGAGAAAGGGGTTGTTATTAAGATTTAGATTTTAATTTAAAAAGATTTTGTAAGTTATAAATATTTTAAACTGTTAAATTTTAATAAAGATATTAGATGAAATAAAATTGGATTTTCTGGTAAATACAAATTTAGTCCAAAATACGCCCGGGTCGGGTCTAAAATTCAGTTTCAAAAATATAAAAAATATACATGTCGACCAAAACTCAAATTGGATGTCCGGGTAACGAAAATTCATACCCCCATGAACGGATGCACGTACGTGCGCGTTCCAAACAAGTCCGTTTCACTGAACGAGACGAGAACAAGATGTGCGGATGCTACGACAGGGTCAGGGGTATCAAGCAGGCCATACTAGATATTTTTCAAATATTTTACTTGACTTTAAATGTTATATTAAAAAAATGCAGATGCCAGATAAAATGCCAGTATGCAGTAAAAAATGAAAATGCACGAATCCATGTAACAGGTCAGGATAAATCATAAACATAAATCAAGACAGGTTTCAAGCAAGCGGGTCGGGTAAAATGCAAATACAAATGTCAAAATACTATTCGCACCAAAAACATAGTAAACCAAGAAACAACCATAAATAAGTAAATACTTGAACTGCAATTGGTATAAATGAACTAAGGTGTTACACAACCTGTGCTCCATTCTCTACTCTGAGGGACATATCATCAGGTCCAACCATCCTACTTTTTCTCAGTCCCCGTAATAAATTACAGATATGAGATCCCGATCCGGTATCGAGTACCCAGGAGGTAGGACTGACCGAAAAATAGTTCTCAATAACAAGAACACCTGAAGAAGACACAATAGTATGTTTCTTCTTCGATGGGGTCATCAAAGAATTCAAACAATCCTCTTTTCTTTGCTCACATTTATGACTGTTGTCATAAGTTAGAGCCGAACCGACATTACCCAGCCCCGAATAAGAATTTGGTTCGGTTAAGCGATACATTTTATTATCTTGATTAGGGCGTGAAATGTTTGCTACCTGGAGAGAGAGAAAAGAAACACTCAGCGTGCGCTCTTGAAAGATTTAGATTGGTTATTAATTTATCTAATCAGGATGGCTCCCACAGTTTCCTCGAATTCTTCTTCAAACCTTAAAAGAAGAATTAGTTGGGATTAATCGCACGTCACAATACTTGCTTAACCTTTCGGCCAGGCTGGTGTCGGTACTTCGAGGGAGGTTTTCCAACGCTTTCGCGAAGTTCCTTAATTACATAATCTCTTTTCCCTAGAGGCGTAGCCCCGCTAACACCGTTCTAGACACCTACTTGGTTTATAGCATTGATTGTTAAGTGAAAATAATTTCCTAAGAGTAATCCTACTTATCAGTGGGATCGGGATCCAACTATCATTGTGTGATGCACTAGATGGAATCCACTCCAGTCACCACACTCCAGAAGGTATGCTGAATCTGCAAGTTTCCTGTATGTTTGAAACTCCCGATGTGGTTTTTACCACTAGGACCCTAGTGACCTTGACGGAGTCAACAAATCAAAGAGTCTTAGTCAAGTTCAACCCGTCATTATCTGGATTGCATCAAACCCACCCGCATAACCCTTGACGGAGTCAACAAGGTTATACGACTGTCCTAATCAATCGCATCTAGTGCTACAAACAAGCACCACTCAGCTACCGTACACTATGCCTTGACGGAGTCAACAAACGCAACACGAATACTAAGTGTTACTTGTAGGAAACGACGAAGGGCTACGACTGGGTTTTTGGCGAAAAACCCGTTAACGTAATGAACTTGATATCGTTGAAGGAACCTGAGAAGTTTTGAAAATGAGTGGTTTAAGCTCCGCTTTTGAAAACTTGTGGGTTTGAAGAAAAACCGAGTAATCTACAGTATAGAATTTTGCTCAAGAGGTCACTCCCCGCGAAGGGATCTCGGCTCTTGCCTCCTGGAATGAGGTGCTGGATATTTACGATTGAATACCACTATGCAAAGCGAAAGAATATAACTGTTGTTTTTCGAAATTTGTTCCAACAATATCTTTTAGGTTTCTTTTCTTGCATTAATAAAAATTAATGCGGTCCCATCAGTTTAATCCTATCACACCAGAAAAGAACGAAAATACAATGTACGTATATGCCACCCGCATTCGCCACGGGGCCCGTCATCACTCGTTAGGTTACTTAACTAACGACAGAGCGGGGGCTGGACTAGCGCGGGTGCAAAACATATACAACATCTACCAGTATATATATAAATATATATAACATTCATCCCAAGCATGATAATAAGCAATATCACAGAATCTCAGCCAACAATACAGAAAGGTGGATAATCTTAGAGCCCCGGATTTCATTTGAGCCGCAAATAAAACCCGATGTTCCCTGTCGTGTGGATAGCCTGTGCAAGGAGAACCTGGACCCCTACGAGCATGGCAAGTTACCCGCCAATCCCAAAAGTGAGGCATCCCCCTTCAACAAAGTGAATGGGCCACCCAACACTTCACGGAATCCGGTAACTTGGGCGCCCCTCCGTGGGTCTTCCTATACCCCCTACGAGTGCGGTGAAAAGCCCGCCAATTCTAGAATGAAGCCCCCTCCGTCTCAACGCCATGAGATGCGGGCTTGTTGCCTTCTAGAACCCGGCTATTCGTGCACTCCATCATGGGGTAATCCTAGTACAGAAAAAGAAAATAATATGTACAAATGGTGATATCGACCTCAATCCGGTCTTGCCCCAAAATAATATACAACCCGGCAAAGACGGCAGTCCACATGTCGGACGCTCGTCCCGCAATAACAAATATTCAAATGAATACAAACCGTAGCACTAACATTGCACCACATGCTATCCACCACGACTATTGATTGGTATGAAAATTCGTCGTTGTATATGAAAAGTGTTATCGCAATCAAAGAATTTATAGCCGCAATCAATAACGGTGTTGTTGTAGTTCGTTAATGAGTACGGGTCATCCACTGAGATTCGTGTATTTATTCGTTCTCGCTTTTGTTGAGTCAAAAGAAAATAGTATAGAAAATTCAAGAAGATGAATCAAGATTTATTAAATGAAATATTTTCAAGAAAAATCAAGAAAGAGTTTAAGATTTAGTAATCAAGAAAATGTCCAAAATCAATTTGAGTTATCAAGAAAATGAAGAATAGCTTGTAGGATTCGATAGGAATTAGTAGCAATGATGAATACTAATAATGACTCATCTTATCTATTGATGAATTGTAGCTAGAACGATGGCGATGAATGAAGATTAGGGATCTATTGAAGAAACTAGGGGTTTCTCCTTCACTATCCATTGTCTTTTCATTGATCATCATTCAAATCTAGCCTTTAGTAAAGAGAATCATCAATCATTTAATCCCAAATTGCAACGAAATTATCAAGAACGGTGATCTCGTTCCAATTTTGGTCATTGACAATTCTTTTTTCTAAAGTTCATAATTCTCATAAGACTTAAGAAGCGTATAGGATTTCATCACCATTTGTTCTTCTGAATTCCTTCGAATCCTTAACAAGCGGAGATTTCACTCACGCGTCATGAAAATAAAAGAATCAAGAATAAGAAATTTCATAATGCGAAAGTTTAAAGAAATAAATAATTAACAATTTATCACCTTTATTAATCAACTTCTAATTACACTTTCCTTCAATCCGAGGTAACAAGAATTGCTCTCGATCACTCCCTTGAAGAGGTAACTATTCCGTCGAATTTCGCTTTGCTCGATCTTCGTGAGACTTGGACCTATCGAGGATCTCGCGCTCGTGATGCCGATCGGTTTCGCGTAAAGGATCTTAAATGTCGTCGCTTGATGTTGTTCTCAACGATTCTTGATTTGGATCTTGATTAGGTATTGAATTGGATTTGGTTTTGGTTTGTGTGCTAGAAATCGACTGTAACATTTCAGAAAAATAAAATATTATTTTTGGGAATTTTTATAATTTAATTATATTGAATATTTTAATAAGGCGGTATAATTAAAATACCGATAAATTTGGGAAAAATTTGGAAAATTATAGAAATTACTAAAAAGAGAGTGTTTTATATGAATCAAGCAATTTTAAGTTAATTGTGATTTATTATATTCTATTTTAATACTAATAGCGATTAAATATTACTAATCGTGCATTAAAGCTTGTTTTGTGCACATGACATGTACCATGTTATTTTACACTTGTTACATTTTTTTTAAACATGGCTTTTCTCATTTATCATGCATGGTTCTAATTTAAAGTAAAAGATAAGAAAAAGAAAAGAAAAGGAATAGAATAATGAGGGATGGGCAAGAGAGAGAAGAGAAGAGAGAGGGTGAGGGGTCAAACCTTAGACCAAGGCTCTCATTCCTTTATCATTTTCCTCCCCTCATTCCCTCCATGGCTGCTGCTGCTGCTCTCCACCTCCTCCCTCCTCAAACACCCCACTTTATCCCCCAAAACACCTTAAAACTCCATCCCCACTTCGTTAAAAATGTGCACAAGCCCTCTAGCTACACTTTGGACTAAGAAAGTTTGCATTTTGGCGCTCTAGGGGATTCATGAGTGCCAAATGAGGTATTCTCTTAACCATTAGCATAGTATTTCCATTGATTTTACATCCATATTTGATTAGAACCGATTTAGTGTCGTTTAGTGAGGTTTGGAAATTTCTAGTTAGGGTTTGGGGAATTCTTGAGTTGTGATGTGTAATTGAGGTTAGTAGTGACCTTAAACCCCCTTTAGTGATATCATTTTGGACTAAAACCTGAGACTTAACCCCCAAATACGAACTTTTAAATTCCGCAGATACGGAAATTGTGGGAATTGTGATGGTTTTTGGTTATCTGCTAACACCCGGGGACTCTAAAATTTATTTAGCGAACACAGAGAGATGTGCAGGTGATTTAGAGCATACCCTAAAGACCCGAGCCCCTACCCTAACACCATGGCCACAATTAAATTCCCCTTGCGGCCAGGACTTGACCTAGGTGCCTCATTCTTGGTTCATTGATCCATTAGCAGTAAACTAGACCCTTTACATATGCAAAATTGGCTAATTTCAGTTAGGGTAAAATCTGGGACCATTTTCATGAGTTGCTGTTTTGATTCGGGGCTATATTTTCGTATTATTGGATTCTGGATTTTAGTATTTGTGTTTTGCCTCGAGCACTTGACGTTTGTACGACGATATCGAGGTTGTTTGGTGGTTTGAAAGGCGTAGTCCGTAGGTTCTAACCTAAAGGATTTTCGTGTGCCGTTTTGGTTTTCCGATTTAATTTTAATACGCATTTGCTATTGGGTATTGTTGTAGGTACCTCCGCATGGATTCCGAGATGATGAAGCACTTCGACTTCGGAAAGCAACGAGCAAGGTGAGCAGATATATATCTACGGGGGAAGTCGGGTGGATGGCGTATAGCACCCCCGCAGTTCGTAGTGTAGTTGATGATATGTTATACATTTACATATGTGTTGTGAATTTGGATGATAGTGTCGTGGTTGATTTTCTTAGTCGCGAAACATAGAATAGGTTTGCACACATGCACACACACCCTTGCATGCATTATTATTATTACTTGTGCGTATACGGGGATATGTATATATATACACACACACAGGTATGGGACTATGTATACATATATACGTATACCTACACATGGATGATGAGGATTGTATATGGTATTCTGAGATGAGTCGATGAGATTTGGCATGATGCTATGAGATTGGTGATATATTTTGATTCGTATTATGAGATACGACATGAGATTATAGCGGGCCTTTAGGCGTGTGTTTTCATACACGCATATATATATAGATGGTATCAGTATGTACTAAACTTAGATCAGTACCCCTAATACAGGATGTGATGATAATGGATACTAGATGAATAATGAAATGAATGTGATATTTGACCCGTACCCAGATTTGGGATGCCGTACGATGGACTTACGTATGAGCTATTATATTGATGATAGATCCGCACTCTTGACTCGAGGGTGTCATAATATATATTTTATCGTATGTGATACTATTGAGGCGGGATCACCGACTATTATATTTATATATATCGACTTAGATTTAGGTGGTTTTCCCTTACCCTTTCGGTTAGACGATTCGTTTAGTCCTGTAGTTTACCTGTAGATGTTAGACTAGACTCGAGTCATATCTATTTCCAAAACTAACGAATCATGAGTATTTTAAAGACATGCCAAGGGATTCTACGGATATTTCAAAGGACGTACTTCTTTTCTTAAAAAACACCGTAGCCTCTATTTTTCTAAAACACCACGATTTGTGTGATTTTAAATGACAAACTGTATGACTCGTATAACTAATGTAGATTCCTTATTGTTGCATTTACTTTCCATTTCCATATATTCATGTGGTTATTAGTGCATTGCATGCTTATATACTTGTGATTTATGTTATATTAAAACCCATGCTGTCAGGACACCATCACCATTATCAATGATGCGCATGCTCCACGTACACCTGCTTGCCGGCTCACACACTTCATCATCGATAATTGCCATGTCACTACACAGTAGGATTGCTGACATCAGGATATGACTCCTTGCATGGCGTACTTGCGTACATGCATATTGTACACATACTTGCGTACATGCATATTGTACACCCATACTTGTGTACATGCATATTGTACACCCATACTTGCGTACATGCATATTATACACCCATACTCGCGTACACACATATTGTACACCCATGCTTACATTTCTATTTTATGTCGCATACATCATGCTTTATGATTTTACGCATTGAGATATGTTATTTCCATGATATTTCTGGATTTGAGAACCGTGGGTATTTCAAAGGAAAGTATGTACTGTTTTAAAAACCCGGTTTTTCTTGATATGATATTTCAGCAGCCACGATGAGTTTTATCGGTTCTGATATATATATACCCCATGCGAGGAGGAGTCGAGGGCCGTGTGCGGGTATATGGTGGGGCCCAGAGGTACCCCGGGGCAAGAAAGGTATGTCGATAGACCATGTCGAGCCTGACAAGGGAAGCATACCTACCGGTGATAGTATTTGGGCTCGGCGGATATCCGGAGGATACCGATCGGAGTCGAGAGATGATACGGGCCGATCCGGACTGACGGAGCCAGTGGGCCGATCCGGACTGACGGAGCCCAATATATGAGGATTTACGTGCCGATGCTGGGCGCGGGTTTCATGATGTTTTCTAGTGTTGATGATGGACACTCAGGTTCCATGATTTTGATGTGTTGCGAGGGACACACGTTGATTTATATCCTCATACTTTCATGCATATGCTTTTATGAGTTTTACATGCATGATGTTGTTATGTCGGTTGACACGTGGACGAGATCCATATGCATACAGGCATTGATTACATAATTGGATGAAATCCACATACTTATAAACTTCATGTCACGACCCGAAAGAGCACGTGACTGGCCCTTGAATCCTATGAAGTCTACAGGACTCCATCTGATCCAAGTAAGCCAAAAGCCCAGAAATCTAAAACCATTTAAGGAGTAAATAAGGAAAAATTAGTTTTAAGAGGTAAAGAAATCATGTTTTGAAAATCAAGTTTTTAAATAACTAAGCCGAATATGAATTTTTTTAAAATGTGTAATTTTTCCTAAAAATTTCGGCAGAGTTTCCTTTGTAAAAACTGGCCCCGAACGGGGTACAACAAGAATAACATATATGACATGATAAAAGGCATCCCCAAGCGGAAGCTAGCTCTTCGTCCATCGACGGTCACAACCACGCAAGCAATAATAATATACAACGCCGAATGGCGAGGATCAAACTCAAAAGAAAGCTCCAAAAGCAAGAAAACCGCAATACTACCAAGCGCGACTCTATGGTCGAATAATACAACTCAAATGTCTGAGTCTGAAACAATATACAAGTTTTGGTTGATGGAAATTCTAGATACAATAAATAATACATGAAAAACGGCGGTTCTGATACAAAAGAACCCACCTACCAACGCAAGTCACCCATAAAGAAGCCGTGTGCCAGAAATGCCGCTATGGAATCTGTACGGCAAACCTGCAAGAACTGGGGCACAACGGGGGTGAGTTGCCAACTCGTGAATAGAAAATATCTACAAGCAGGAAATCGAATGCATGACCCATCCTAGGTCAATACGATCAGATATATATAAACCTCAATATGAATAAAGATGAAGCATGCTAAACTGGCAATGTAATCTCTATACATGAGTGTAGTGCCAAGTGCTCGTGCTAGTGCCTCAGGTAATAGCATGTCATGAATATGAGGTATGATCAATGAAATCAATCTGCATGTACGTGGATCCCGTCCACTCGTCATCCAACGACAAAACCATCATGCATGTAAATATCATCAGCATATGCATGGAAAATATGAGGATATAACCAAAAGCATGGAACCTGAGTGCCTAGCATCGACACTCGAAAACATCATGAAAACCTGTGCCTAGCATCGGCACGTAAATCCTCACATACCGGGCATCCGTCAGTCCGGGTCAGCCCATTCTCAATATATCGGGTATCCGTCGGTCCGGGTCAGCCCTCTCTCAATATATCGGGCATCCATCATTCTGGGTCAGCCCTCTCTCAATATATCGGGCATCCGTCAGTCCGGGTCTGCCCTCTCTCAGTATATCGGGCATCCGTCAGTCCGGGTCAGCCCTCTCTCAGTATATCGGGCATCCATCAGTCCGGGTCAGCCCTCTCTCAGTATATCGGGCATCCGTCAGTCCGGGTCAGCCCTCTCTCAGTATCAGAAATATCATAGAAACAAACTATCTCAATGCGCAAATCAGAAAGCAAGATGAATGTGACAATATAAGTGGAATGCAAGTAACAATACATCCTGCAGCGTGGAATAATAGTATGCGCATATAACATATGCAAGCAATGCGAATAGCATGAATGTGCGGAATCGAACAATCAACGCAAAAGTAAAGGATCTACATCAATCTGTACATGTCATGCAGGGGTGCCATTTGAAATAAGACGAGCCAGGGCTTTTGGTAAAACAAGGGCTACGGTGTTTTAAGAAAGATACATCTTTTGAAAATATCCGTATGACCCTTCTGCCTATCTTTAAAATATCCCCGATTCGTTAGTTTGAAATAGGTATGACTCGGTCTAGCCTAATGTATACCAAGTAATCTAGACAGGAGGGGTATGAAACCACCTAATCTGAGTCAATGTATAAAGATATGATAGTCGGTGATCTCGCCTCAATGTCATATCGTAAGATATCCTCGAGTTATGAGTGCGGATCTATCATCAATATCGGCTCGTACGGTAGATCGTCGTACGGCATCCCAATAGCTGGGTAGGGGTCAATATCACACTATCTCATCACATATCAGGTATCACTTATCATCAGATCACACCATCTGGGGTACTACTGTAAGTCTAGTACAAATCGATACCATCTATAAAAATATGAATACGGGCAAAGCACATGTCCAAAGGCCCGCTAAAACTATCATATCGCACATAAAGGGCAACTATGTCACATCGCCGATCTCACGGCCTCACATCAAATATCATCTCAATCCCGTATATGAACACATAGTCCCATACCCATGTGTAGATATACGCACCATCATATGAAAGAATGAATGTGTGTAAGTATAGGTGTGAGTGCAACCACTACTCTAGGGTTCGCACTATACTAAAACCATATATTCTTATCATCAAAAATACCATTATTACTATCAATGATCCTAAACAACACATAATAAATATACGTGTGTATACGTATTCGTATACATCACTACGGACTGCGGGGGTGCTATACGCCATCCACCCGACTTCTCCCCGTAGATATAAATCTACTCACATCGCTTCTCGTGTGTCTGTGCCGATGTCGCCATCTTCATCTCCTTTGCCTCAACCTCTCGTAGGGTACCTACAAGGATATCAAACACGCTAAAGCATATGAAAATCACATCGGAAACTAAAACAGCACACGCTACTCGCATAGGTAGAAACCTATTGCTTCGCATGTCAACACGATCAATATCCACCCGTCGTTGACGTCCAAACGCCACCCGACAGGAATGAATCACCAAAAACCAAAATCCATGCTAAAACAAGTCTCAAATCATGCACCAACATAGGAAAAATCATCCCAGATTTCACCCTAGATGGAACCAGTCAAAACTAGACATACCCAGGGTCAAAATTATAGGAAATGGGGCCATGCACGAATTTCGAGGCAAATCCCCTCTGCTCTGGCCGCAATTTGCGGCAAGAATGGGAAAACTGGCGGCCTCGAGAAGGAAGTGGGGGCTAGGGTTTGGGGTGGTGGTTCATTAGTGCCTGCACATCTCACTGTCAACTCAATTTTATTTTTAGGGTCTCGGGGTGATAGCAGATTCTACAACACAGTGACAGATTTCCTGTTTTCCCCGTTATCGGTTCCGTAATTCCGTATTCTGTTTACAAGTTCAGGTTAGGGTTCAATTTAGCATCACACAAGGGATTCTAAGGTCACCTAAATCCTCAATTTCATCTTAAGTTTCAGTTTTACCCTAAAACCTCACTTGAATTCGCTAAAATCCACAAAACGACATAATATCGATACCAAACTAGTATGGATACACAAGGAATTGAAATACTACTCTATAGGTGCAGAAATTACCTCCTTTGGCAACTCAAGAAAATTCTTGAGTTGCTCAAAGTCCTTCAAATCCAATCTTGCTAGGTTCAATGGGTAGCTAGTGAGCTTGGGATCATTTTTTGTGAAGTGAGAATGGGGTTTTGGCTAGGATTTCATAATGGATCTAGGGTTTCAAGAAGAGGGTGAGTGAGGGAGAGGGGCAGCAGCAGCAACAAGAAGAAGAGGGGAGAGAAAATGAGATGGAGAAATGAAGAAGGAAATGGTCAAATGTCAAAAGCCACCTACTCTCTCTCTCATCATCACATACCTTTTTCTTTTCCTTTTCTTTTCTTCTCATTCAAATAGTGCATCCAAAAGAAAACCATGGCACAAAATATAACACAAGTGTAACAAGTGTGGAAAATGATATGTGCACATTTTTACTCAAAAGTGCTAAAAATCCAATTAGCGATTTATAATCGCGATTAACACTAAATTAGTATATAACTAGTCTTAAAAACTTTAAAATGGCATAATTCCATAAAATACCCTATTTTTGAATTTTCCAAAATTTCCCAAAATTTCCCCCCATTTATTTGTATTTAATTACACCCGAATATTAAAATATTCATTAAAATAATATTAAATTATAAAAATTCCCGAAAATAATATTTTATTATTTTGGAAATGTTACAATCTACCCCCCTTAAAGAAATTCGGTCCCCGAATTTAAATTTAAAAGCCCCCAAGCACTAAAACATTTCGATACAAATCTCAAGTCGTCGGGGCTCCGAAATCATCAATACATAAAACATCACAGTGCAATGTATGCGCGGGAGTAATGAGCAGATAACCCCAAATCAAAACTCTGTCAAGCATCCGCAATCATCGGAGTCATGGTAAAGACACAATGTGAATTTCGATACAAAATCAATATGATAAAAATCAGAACTATGCATGTAGACATCTAATCAATACATGTGAATAGCTGATGTAAATGCATGCCAAATCTATCCAGGTACTGTCCTCGGACTAGTCCTGCTCAGTATGAAAGCAAAATCCAACATCATAAAAGTACTGCTCCCAAGAGAATAAATCTCAAAAATATACATAACACCACCCTGTGCGTCTGGTGCGCACGAAAATCAAAACCCATGTATGTGCCAAACAGGTGCATAAAACAATATCTAGGTGCAACGGGTGTGCACGAAGCATCCGCCATAGGCAACGTGTGCGCCTGGCAGTCCAAACAGGTGCATCTGACATGCACGAAGAATCTCGATTTAGTGCATCTGGTGTGCACTAAAATCGTATCTAAAAACATGCGCCCAACATGCGCGAAAATCCAAATCGGTGCACCCATCGTGCACGAATGAAAATCCAAACCCTGCGCACTCAACATGCACGAAATCACAAAATCCCATAGCAAACGTCGAACATACGCAAGTCCAACCAAAAGCACGGAGTGCAAGAATCAGTCATCAATATCAGGGTCAAAATCGTCGATATATAATGCGGCTCAATCAAAATCAAGTGTACCGCGATGGAAAATCTCACAACCATGTGCATCGACGTGTACAAATCAAATCCAAAACACTAGAAGTGCATGAAAACTATGCTGAAAGCGTAAATCAAATCACTGCATAAAATAAGCATGAAATCGCAATCAACACCTCAGGAGTAATAACTATGTGCAAGGTATAAAAACCCAGTAGGTGCAACCATGGTGCACAAAATCAAATATCATGAAACTCGGTCACCAAAACTAAATCACGCAAATAGATCGCCAAAATACCGAAATCCAAAGTGACGGATACGTGATAGTCAAATCACAAAATCACAAATCATAAATACCGTCGTCGGTAGTTCCTTCTTCAAAGTCGAGAAGGTGCCGGTATATCCAATGCTAGTGGCGCAACAAATCTACTTGCCTCTTGCTCACGGCTGGCGTCCTCTGCCTCTGGTTCCTGATCTCCCCTGTAGATTACCAACCTCGCAATCCCTCGGCTCATCGGCCCGGTCAGGAGTGCTGACAGGAACGATTCCGTTCTGGCACTTCTTTGGTAATCTCTCGGTCAATCTTCACGACCGCTTGTAAAGCAATATGTCTCTGGCGTCGGCCTCTGGCTCTCCGAATGCACATCACACATCTGATCCTGGGTGCAAATGTCATTGCAGCGGTGTCCTGGAAGGAATCCGGCTCAAGGTCTCTGCCGATCTTGCCTATGCTGATCTGTACGGAGGCTGGTACTCTGGCATAATCCTTTCTCGTTCAATGGACATCTATGTCCTCAGCACAGCATTTCCTCGGAAATCGGTCGCATCCCAACGCCTCTGCAAGCACATCAGGCCTCTGGTCTCGACGGGAAGTAATGACAGCTCATCAGCGTCTCGCACGAGCTCTTATCCCGCTAGTCTGTATCATCGTCCATTTCAACATCACGTCTCTATCTGCGCACTGCAATGCCTTCGGCTACGGTCCATCCGAAGTCTCCAACACGGACTCGAAATCATGAACTCGGTATCTTCCTGACTCAGTAGAAGATGTCTAGCGGAACACGTCCTCAGCGTGCGTATCGCATCTCTGATGTCAGCGGAGTGGAACGTCATCTCGTCGAAATCTCGTGCGAATTCTTTACTCTACCATGCTCAAATATCGACTGATTCGGACTCATCTCATCGTGGCTACACGAACTGCGCTCCGACGGCTATGCTCGCATCTGGAGTCTCCCAAGCAGTGTCCCACCACATGATATCCGAATGATGTCGAACCATCCGATCGACTCGTCAGAACCTCATAATCCCCTAAGAGCTCACATCTCGGGTACAGTTTAATAGTATCGAGTACATGCCACAGCGTCGGTGGTCCAGCCGTAGAAGGGCAAACCCAAGCCTCACTAATGGCGCCGCGGAACCGTCGCAAACCCTAAGGTTCGAAGGCTTTCACATGGTCATTAAGTCGAGTTAGGGTTTCATTCTTCTAGAGGGTCCATAGAATCACCTGCATATCTTTCCGTATACTTTAAACTTGGAAAATAGGTTCCTAACATTCGATCGTCTCAATCGACTCTCAACGAATCAGCGTGAAGTCGCCGCTAGCTGGAATCAATTTACCTGAAGACCTCGCATCGGGGTAAGCGAACGAACCACATGTCCTAGTCATTCATCCTCGGTGACTAGCGACTCACTTTCATATCTCTAAGAATATGCTCAGGCTGCAGTAGCTCCAATCATCTGGGCGATATCTCATCATTAGCAGCAACAACTGGCTCCTTCGTCTACACGCTAAACAACGCCTCAACCACCTTGGATAAGCGATAATATCAACGGTCATCACAACCTGGCTGGCCTCTATCAGTGGCTCAATCCTCTGGTAGCGACCGGTACGTCCTAGGAATCTCGCAACAGCGATCTGTCAAACGCCCAAAGTGCGGAAAACACAATAAGACGACGCCTCAATATGCAATCGTATGCCTCGGGAATCACGCCTTGGTCAGTCCTCGTCCACGACGAGCTCATGCTGACAACTCGAGCCGTAGCTCACCCTGCCCGTGCAATCGCGGCAGCAAAACCACAACCAGTATCGATGAGGATAGATCATAGGAAGGAATATAACATAATGCAAGGAAATGTACAACCTAAGGTTTCTTAAGCGGAGTGGCGTGTCGTAAGTATGCTGCGGAACATACCAACGGTACGTCACTCTACTTTAGTCACCTATTCCATCAACCAAGGGTCATCCTACGCGAAGAAAGTTCGGGTCTAATACCCCCTCGACCAAGTCTAAGTTCCGTATATAAATAACGCCCTAGGCTCCACATAGTCAAACTTAGACTCAAACCAAGGTCAACCTAGCGCTCTAATACCAACATTGTCATGACCCGAAAGAGCACGTGACTGGCCCTTGAATCCTATGAAGTCTACAGGACTCCATCTGATCCAAGTAAGCCAAAAGCCCAGAAATCTAAAACCATTTAAGGAGTAAATAAGGAAAAACTAGTTTTAAGAGGTAAAGAAATCATGTTTTGAAAATCAAGTTTTTAAATAACTAAGCCGAATATGAATTTTTTTAAAATGTGTAATTTTTCCTGAAAATTTCGGCAGAGTTTCCTTTGTAAAAACTGGCCCCGAACGGGGTACAACAAGAATAACATATATGACATGATAAAAGGCATCCCCAAGCGGGAGCTAGCTCTTCGTCCATCGACGGTCACAACCACGCAAGCAATAATAATATACAACGCCGAATGGCGAGGATCAAACTCAAAAGAAAGCTCCAAAAGCAAGAAAACCGCAATACTACCAAGCGCGACTCTATGGTCGAATAATACAACTCAAATGTCTGAGTCTGAAACAATATACAAGTTTTGGTTGATGGAAATTCTAGATACAATAAATAATACATGAACAACGGCGGTTCTGATACAAAAGAACCCACCTACCAACGCAAGTCACCCATAAAGAAGCCGTGTGCCAGAAATGCCGCTATGGAATCTGTACGGCAAACCTGCAAGAACTGGGGCACAACGGGGGTGAGTTGCCAACTCGTGAATAGAAAATATCTACAAGCAGGAAATCGAATGCATGACCCATCCTAGGTCAATACGATCAGATATATATAAACCTCAATATGAATAAAGCTGAAGCATGCTAAACTGGCAATGTAATCTCTATACATGAGTGTAGTGCCAAGTGCTCGTGCTAGTGCCTCAGGTAATAGCATGTCATGAATATGAGGTATGATCAATGAAATCAATCTGCATGTACGTGGATCCCGTCCACTCGTCATCCAACGACAAAACCATCATGCATGTAAATATCATCAGCATATGCATGGAAAATATGAGGATATAACCAAAAGCATGGAACCTGAGTGCCTAGCATCGACACTCGAAAACATCATGAAAACCTGTGCCTAGCATCGGCACGTAAATCCTCACATACCGGGCATCCGTCAGTCCGGGTCAGCCCACTCTCAATATATCGGGTATCCGTCAGTCCGGGTCAGCCCTCTCTCAATATATCGGGCATCCATCAGTCTGGGTCAGCCCTCTCTCAATATATCGGGCATCCGTCAGTCCGGGTCAGCCCTCTCTCAGTATATCGGGCATCCGTCAGTCCGGGTCAGCCCTCTCTCAGTATATCGGGCATGCGTCAGTCCGGGTCAGCCCTCTCTCAGTATATCGGGCATCCGTCAGTCCGGGTCAGCCCTCTCTCAGTATCAGAAATATCATAGAAACAAACTATCTCAATGCGCAAATCAGAAAGCAAGATGAATGTGACAATATAAGTGGAATGCAAGTAACAATACATCCTGCAGCGTGGAATAATAGTATGCGCATATAACATATGCAAGCAATGCGAATAGCATGAATGTGCGGAATCGAACAATCAACGCAAAAGTAAAGGATCTACATCAATCTGTACATGTCATGCAAGGGTGCCATTTGAAATAAGACGAACCAGGGCTTTTGGTAAAACAAGGGCTACGGTGTTTTAAGAAAGATACATCTTTTGAAAATATCCGTATGACCCTTCTGCCTATCTTTAAAATATCCCCGATTCGTTAGTTTGAAATAGGTATGACTCGGTCTAGCCTAATGTCTACCAAGTAATCTAGACAGGAGGGGTATGAAACCACCTAATCCGAGTCAATGTATAAAGATATTATAGTCGGTGATCTCGCCTCAATGTCATATCGTAAGATATCCTCGAGTTATGAGTGCGGATCTATCATCAATATCGGCTCGTACGGTAGATCGTCGTACGGCATCCCAATAGCTGGGTAAGGGTCAATATCACACTATCTCATCACATATCAGGTATCACTTATCATCAGATCACACCATCTGGGGTACTACTGTAAGTCTAGTACAAATCGATACCATCTATAAAAATATGAATGCGGGCAAAGCACATGTCCAAAGGCCCGCTAAAACTATCATATCGCACATCAAGGGCAACTATGTCACATCGCCGATCTCACGGCCTCACATCAAATATCATCTCAATCCCGTATATGAACACATAGTCCCATACCCATGTGTAGATATACGCACCATCATATGAAAGAATGAATGTGTGTAAGTATAGGAGTGAGTGCAACCACTACTCTAGGGTTCGCACTATACTAAAACCATATATTCTTAACATCAAAAATACCATTATTACTATCAATGATCCTAAACAACACATAATAAATATACGTGTGTATACGTATTCGTATACATCACTACGGACTGCGGGGGTGCTATACGCCATCCACCCGACTTCTCCCCGTAGATATAAATCTACTCACATCGCTTCTCGTGTGTCTGTGCCGATGTCGCCATCTTCATCTTCTTTGCCTCAACCTCTCGTAGGGTACCTATAAGGATATCAAACACGCTAAAGCACATGAAAATCACATCGGAAACTAAAACAGCACATGCTACTCGCATAGGTAGAAACCTATTGCTTCGCATGTCAACACGATCAATATCCACCCGTCGTTGACGTCCAAACGCCACCCGACAGGAATGAATCACCAAAAACCAAAATCCATGCTAAAACAAGTCTCAAATCATGCACCAACATAGGAAAAATCATCCCAGATTTCACCCTAGATGGAACCAGTCAAAACTAGACATACCCAGGGTCAAAATTATAGGAAATGGGGCCATGCACGAATTTCGAGGCAAATCCCCTCTGCTCTGGCCGCAATTTGCGGCCAGAATGGGAAAACTGGCGGCCTCGAGAAGGAAGTGGGGGCTAGGGTTTGGGGTGGTGGTTCATTAGTGCCTGCACATCTCACTGTCAACTCAATTTTATTTTTAGGGTCTCGGGGTGATAGCAGATTCTACAACACAGTGACAGATTTCCTGTTTTCCCCGATATCGGTTCCGTAATTCCGTATTCTGTTTACAAGTTCAGGTTAGGGTTCAATTTAGCATCACACAAGGGATTCTAAGGTCACCTAAATCCTCAATTTCATCTTAAGTTTCAGTTTTACCCTAAACCCTCACTTGAATTCGCTAAAATCCACAAAACGACATAATATCGATACCAAACTAGTATGGATACACAAGGAATTGAAATACTACTCTATAGGTGCAGAAATTACCTCCTTTGGCAACTCAAGAAAATTCTTGAGTTGCTCAAAGTCCTTCAAATCCAATCTTGCTAGGTTCAATGGGTAGCTAGTAAGCTTGGGATCATTTTTTGTGAAGTGAGAATGGGGTTTTGGCTAGGATTTCATGATGGATCTAGGGTTTCAAGAAGAGGGTGAGTGAGGGAGAGGGGCAGCAGCAGCAACAAGAAGAAGAGGGGAGAGAAAATGTGATGGAGAAATGAAGAAGGAAATGGTCAAATGTCAAAAGCCACCTACTCTCTCTCTCTCATCATCACATACCTTTTTCTTTTCCTTTTCTTTTCTTCTCACTCAAATAGTGCATCCAAAAGAAAACCATGGCACAAAATGTAACACAAGTGTAACAAGTGTGGAAAATGATATGTGCACATTTTTGCTCAAAAGTGCTAAAAATCCAATTAGCGATTTTTAATCGCGATTAACACTAAATTAGCATATAACTAGTCTTAAAAACTTTAAAATGGCATAATTCCATAAAATACCCTATTTTAGAATTTTCCAAAATTTCCAAAATTTTTCCCCCATTTATTTGTATTTAATTACACCCGAATATTAAAATATTCATTAAAATAATATTAAATTATAAAAATTCCCGAAAATAATATTTTATTATTTTGGAAATGTTACACTTCATGATATAGTTGACACTGATTTCATGATGATTACATTGATCACACCTTATGTGTATGATATGTTGCTACCTGAGGCACTGACACGAGCACTTGGTATTACTTTGATGTATAGATCTGTACCTTTGCACCTTATCATGCTTCAGACTTTATCATTTTGAGGATATGTATATTACTGATTGTATTGACCTAGGATTGAGTCATACATACGATTTCTGCTCTGTGATGTTTTCTACTCACGAGTTGGCAACTCACCCCCGTTGTGCCACAGTTTCTTGCAGGTTTTGCCGTACAGGTTTCATTGCGGCTTTACTGGCATACTGCTTCCATTCCGGGTGATTTGCTTTGGTAGGTGGGTTCACTTGCATCGTGACCACCATTGTATTTTATTTACATTCAGTTGTATCTAGTAACTCCATCAACCAGACTGTATTATTTATTAGACTTAGAAGACTAGTTATTTATTCTTTCGACCTTACAGTCGCGCATTGTATTATTATGGTTTTCTTGATGTTTGAGTTTCCTTTTGAGTTTTGATCCTCGCCCTTCGGCGTTGTATATTATATCACTTGCGTGGTTGTGACCGTCGATTGACGAAGATCTAGCTCCCGCTTGGGGATGCCTTTTTTCATTGTGCATATATTGTTCATGTTATACCCCGTTTGGGCCAGTATTTACAAAGGAAACTTTGCCGAAATTTTCAGAAAAGACTTGGGATTTTAAAAACGCATAATTTGGCTTATGCTATTAAACCCACTTCTTTAAAACCGTTTTTCCTTCATTTATTATTTAAAATGGTTTTAGATTTCTGGGCTTTTGGCTTACTTGAATTAGATGGGGTCCTATAGACTTCATATGATTAAAGGGCCAGTCACGTGCCATTTCGGGTCGTAACAAAGTTGGTATCAGAGCGCTAGGTTAACCTTGGTTTGAGTCTAAGTTTGACTATGCGGAGCCTAGAGCGTTTGTATATATTCGGAACTTAGGCTTGACCTTACAGAACTTAGACTTAGTCGAGGGGGTATTAGACCCAAACTTTCGTCATGTAGGTTGACCTTGGTTGATGGAGTAGGTGACTTCAGTAGAGTGACATACCGTGTGTATGTTCCGCGGCATACTTACGATACGCTACTCCGCTTAGGGAGCCTTAGGATGTACATTTCCTTGCACAGTGTTATATTCATTCCTATGATCTATCCGCATCGATGTTGGTTTATGGTTCTGCTGCCACGATTACACGGGCAGAGAGAGAGAGAGCTACGGCTAGAGTTGCGTCAGCACGAGCTCGTTACGGACGAGGACTGACCAGGGCGTGATTCCAGGGACACACGATTGCATAGAGGTGTCATTTTATTGTGTTTTCGCGCCAGGAGTGTTTGATGGATCACTTTTACAAGATTACTCGGACGTGCAGATCAGCACTAGAGGATTGAGCTACTGATAGAGGCCAGCCAGAATGTGATGACCGTCGATGCACCGATTACTTGATGATGGAGATACTGTTCAGCATGCAGACGGATGAGCCAGTTGTTGCTGCGAACGACGAGATATCACCCTAGATGTTGGAGCTATTGCAGTGCGAGTTGTACTTAGAGATATGATAGAAGGTCGCTATTCACCCGAGGATGAATGATTAGGACATGTGTTTCGTTCGCTTACCCCGATGCGAGGTTATCAGATTGATTGATTCCAGCTAGAGACGACTTCGCGCAGGTACGTTGGGAGTCGATAGAGACAATCGAATGTCAGAAGCCCATTTTCCAAGTTTAAATTATTCAGAGACAAATGCAAGTAATGCTATGGACACTCTAGAAGAATGAAACCCTAACTCGACATAATGACTATGAGAACGCTTTGAAACCTTAGGGTTTGCGGCTGTTCAGCAGTGCTATTAGTGAGGCTTGGGTTTGCCCTTCTACGGTTGGTCCACAGGTACTGTGGCATGTACTGGAATACTATTAAACTGTACCCAAGATGTTAAGCTCTTGGGGGATTATGGAACCTTGACAAATCGATCGAAAGGTTCGACGTCATTCGGATATCATGTGATGGGATACATTGCTTGGGAGACTCCAGATACGAGTATAGCCGTTGGAGCGCAGTCCATGCAACCACGAAGAGACGAGTCCGAAGCTGTCGACATTAGGGAAAAGTGGAGTAAGAGGTTCGTACGAGATGACGTTCCCCTCCGCTGATATCAGAGATGTGATACGCATACAGAGGCGTTGTATATG
Source organism: Agapanthus africanus (assembly GCA_030015575.1). NCBI lineage: Eukaryota > Viridiplantae > Streptophyta > Magnoliopsida > Asparagales > Amaryllidaceae > Agapanthus > Agapanthus africanus. Next base: position 121,346,271 of record JASDDO010000031.1, read on the forward strand.
GATATACCTTCCAGAAGGAGTCACGATGAGTATGCAGCTGTTCCAGAACAAGAAGTAGATTTAGTAAAAGACGATGGCTTCCGGGCAGTTCGGTAGAAATGAGATTTGGGAGAGACTTGGACAGAACCTTTCTGGAATAATATACGAGAAGACTTGGACCCAGGAACGGTCATATTGTGCACACCCAGCAGGCCAGAGTTCGTCATCGTCGACGAGACATGTTATGAGTGACCATGATAGTTGGCCAGAGATCTTTAGAGGATGTGCCAGAGCGGACTGCTTCCATTATCGTTTCCATATTGAACCGTTGAGCCGAGGAGCTATGCACTTAGCAATCTGCAGTGAGAGACGAGAGACTAAGGGCACCCGACGACAGGCCACGAACAGTAGGCAAGTAGATATCTTGCTCTGCTAGCATTGGATGCACCGACACCTTCTCGACTTTGAAGGATGACATATTGACGACGGTATTTATGATTTGTGATTTGGTGATTCGATTATCACGTATCCGTCATTTTTGGATTTCGGTATTTTGGACGATTTGGTTGCATGATTGAGATTTTTGTACAATACGGTTGCACTTGACTTCGATTGATGTCATTCGAGATATTGATTTTGATTTCATGCCTATGATATGCATATGATTTGACTTGTACTTTCGGCATAGTTTTCATGCACTTTTAGTATTTGATTTGATTTTTGTGCACGCTGATGCACATGGTTGTGAGATTATGTACCACAGTATACCTGATTTGGATTTGGATTGAATGTGTCGTATACCGTCGATTTCGATTTTGATATTCGATATTTGTTTTCGTACATTTGATTTGGATTCTTTCGCATGCTTGGGCGCTTGATACGATTTTGGTGCACACCAGATGCACTAAATCGAGATTCTTCGTGCATATCAGATGCACCTGATATTGCTGTTAGGCACACCCGTTGCCCTTGACAGATGTTTCGTGCACACCCGATGCACTTAGATGTTGTTTCTGTGCACATGTATGGCACATTCATGGGTCTCGATTTCCGTGCGCACCAGACGCACATGGTATTCTTATATACATTTTGGGATTGATTTCTTATGGAGTAGTACGTTTTTATGATATTTACTATTTTTTCGTACTGAGCAGGACTAGTCAGAGGACAGTACCTGGATATATTTTGCACGCATTGATAGCTATCAAAGGAATTTCCAAAAAGGGAGCTATAGCCTCAGTATTTACCTACGTGTCTGAGATGACACGAAACATTTTATAAAGGAAACCCTTCTAAATTATTTTCAAAAACGGCGGGACGTACATATTAAACAAAGGATAAGTATATATATAGTTATTTTCTTACAATAGACGTCCGCCACTGTGCTGCGATACGCGCATCGCACAACAACATGAAAAGAGTTTGGCATGCATTCCTTTCAGATGTTCTAATGATGTTTACATGTATAGTGTTGATTTATATCATATTGGTTTTCGTATAGGATTTGACATTTGTGCCTTCACCATGACTCCGATGATTGCAAGATGCTTGACGGAGTTTTGATTTGGAGTTATCTGCTCATTTTTCATGCGCATGCATTGTGCTATGATGCGTTTTATGTATTGAAGATTTCGGAGCCCCGACGGTTGGACTTTTTATTGAAATGTTTTAGTATTTGAGGGGTTTAAATTTAAATTTGGGGACCGAATTTCTTTAAGGAGGGAAAATTGTAATATTTCAGAAAAATAAAATATTATTTTTGGGAATTTTTATAATTTAATAATATTATATTGAATATTTTAATAAGGCGGTATAATTAAAATACCGATAAATTTGGGAAAAATTTGGAAAATTATAGAAATTACTAAAAAGAGGGTGTTTTATATGAATTAAGCAATTTTAAGTTAATTGTGATTTATTATATTCTATTTTAATGCTAATCGCGATTAGATATCGCTAATCATGCATTAAGCTTGTTTTGTGCACATGACATACACCATGTTATTTTACACTTGTTATATTTTTTTTAAACATGGCTTTTCTCATTTATCATGCATGGTTCTAATTTAAAGTAAAAGAAAAGAAAAGGAATAGAATAATGAGGGATGGGCAAGAGAGAGAAGAGAAGAGAGAGGGTGAGGGGTCAAACCTTAGACCAAGGCTCTCATTCCTTCTTCATTCGATTATCATTTTCCTCCCCTCATTCCCTCCATGATTGCTGCTGCTGCCCTCCACCTCCTCCCTCCTCAAACACCCCACTTCATCCCCCAAAACACCTTAAAACTCCATCCCAACTTCATTAAAAATGTGCACAAGCCCTCTAGTTACACTATGGACCAAGAAAATTTGCATTTTGGTGCTCTAGGGGATTAATGAGTGCCAAATGAGGTATTCTCTTAACCATTAGCATATCATTTCCATTGCTTTTACATCCATGTTTGATTAGAACCGGTTTAGTGTCGTTTAGTCAGGTTTGGAAATTTCTAGTTAGGGTTTGGGGAATTCTTGAGTTGTGGTGTGTAATTGTGATTAGTAGTGACCTTAAACCTCCTTTAGTGATATCATTTTGGACTAAAACCTGAGACTTAACCCCCAAATACGAACTTTGAAATTCTGCAGATACGGAAATTGTGGGAATTGTGATGGTTTTTGGTTATCTGCTAACTCCCGGGGACTCTAAAATTTATTTAGCGAACACAGAGAGATGTGCAGGTGATTTAGAGCATACCCTAAAGACCCGAGCCCTTACCCTAACACCATGGCCGCAATTAAATTCCCCCTGGTCGCAATTTGCGGCCAGGACTTGACCTGGGTGCCTCATTCTTGGTTCATGGATCCATTAGCAGTAAACTAGACCCTTTACATATGCAAAATTGGCTAATTTCAGTTAGGGTAAAATCTGGGACCATTTCATGAGTTGCTGTTTTGATTCGAGGCTATATTTTCGTATTATTGGATTTTGGATTTTAGTATTTGTGTTTTACCTCGAGCACTTAACGTTTGTACGACGATATCGAGGGTTGTTTGGTGGTTTGAAAGGCGTAGTCCGTAGGTTCTAACCTATAGGCTTTTCGTGTGCCGTTTTGGTTTTCCGATTTGATTTTAATACGCATTTACGATTGGGTATTGTTGTAGGTACCTCCGCGTGGATTCCGAGATGATGAAGCACTTCGACTTCGGCAAGCAAGGAGCAAGGTGAGTAGATATATATCTACGGGAGAAGTCGGGTGGATGGCTTATAGCACCCCCGCAGTTTGTAGTGTAGTTGATGATATGTTATACATTTACATATGTGTTGTGAATTTGGATGATAGTGTCGTGGTTGATTTTCTTAGTCGCGAACCATAGAATAGGTTTGCACACACGCACACACACCCTTGCATGCATTATTATTATTACTTGTGCGTATATGGGGATATGTATATACACACACACACAGGTATGGGACTATGTATACATATATACGTATACCTACACATGGATGATGAGGATTGTATATGGTATTTTGAGATGAGTCGATGAGATTTGGAATGATGCTATGAGATTGGTGATATATTTTGATTCGTATTATGAGATACGACATGAGATTATAGCGGGCCTTTAGGCGTGTATTTCCATACACGCATATATATATAGATGGTATCAGTATGTACTAGACTTAGATCAGTACCCCTAATACAGGATGTGATGATAATGGATACCAGATGAATAATGAGATGAATGTGATATTTGACCCGTACCCAGGTTTGGGATACCGTACGACAGACTTACGCACGAGCTATTATATTGATGATAGATCCACACTCTTGACTCGAGGGTGTCATAATATATATTTTATCGTATGTGATACTATTGAGGCGGGATCACCGACTATTATATTTATTTATATAGACTCAGATTTAGGTGGTTTTCCCTTACCCTTTCGGTTAGACGGTTCGTTTAGTCCTGTTGTTTACATGTAGATGTTAGAGTAGACTCGAGTCATACCTATTTCCAAAACTAACGAATTGTGAGTATTTTAAAGACATGCCAAGGGATTCTACGGATATTTCAAAGGACGTACTTCTTTTCTTAAAAAACACCGTAGCCCCTATTTTTCCAAATCACCACGATTTGTGTTATTTTAAATGACAAACTGTATGACTCGTATAACTAATGTAGATTCCTTATTGTTGCATTTACTTTCCATTTCCATATATTCATGTGGTTATTAGCGCATTGCATGCTTATATACTTATGATTTATGTTATATTAAAACCCATGCTGTCAGGACACCAGCACCATTATCGATGATGCGCATGCTCCACGTACACCTGCTTGCCAGCTCACACACTTCATCATCGATAATTGCCATGTCACTACACAGTAGGATTGCTGACATCAGGATATGACTCCTTACACGACGTACTTGCGTACATGCATATTGTACACCCATACTTGCGTACATGAATATTGTACACCCATACTTGCGTACACACATATTGTACACCCATGCTTACATTTCTATTATATGTCCCATACATCATGCTTTATGATTATACGCATTAAGATATGTTGTTTCCATGATATTTTTGGATTTGAGAACCGTGGGTATTTCAAAGGAAAGTATGTACTGTTTTAAAAACCCGGTTTCTCTTGATATGATTTTTCAGCAGCCACCATGAGTTTTATCGGTTCTGATATATATATATATACCACATGCGAGGAGGAGTCGAGGGCCGTGTGCGGGTACATGGTGGGGCTCGAAAGTACCCCGGGGCTAGAAAGGTATGTCGATAGACCACGCCGATGAGCCTGATAGGGGATGCATACCTACCGGTGATAGTATTTGGGCTCGGCAGATATCCGGAGGATACCGACCGGAGTCGAGAGATGATACGGGCCGATCCGGACTGACGGAGCCTGTGGGCCGATCCGAACTGACAGAGCCCGATATATGAGGATTTACGTGCCGATGCTGGGCGCGGGTTTCATGATGTTTTCGAGTGTCGATGATGGACACTCAGGTTCCATGATTTTGATGTGTCACGAGGGACACACATTGATTTATATCCTCATACTTTCATGCATATGCTTTTATGACTTTTACATGCATGATGTTGTTATGTCATTGGTTGACACGTGGACGAGATCCACATGCATACAGACATTGATTACATAATTGGATGACATCCACATACTTATAGACTTCATGATATAGTTGACACTGATTTCATGATGATTACATTGATCACACCTTATGTGTATGATGTGTTGCTACCTGAGGCACTGACACGAGCACTTGGTATTACTTTGATGTATAGAAGTTTACCTTTGCCACCTTATCATGCTTCAGACTTTATCATTTTGAGGATATGTATATTACTGATTGTATTGATCTAGGATTGAGTCATACATACGATTTCTGCTCTGTGATGTTTTCTACTCACGAGTTGGCAATTCACCCCCGTTGTGCCACAGTTTCTTGCAGGTTTTGCCGTACAGGTTTCATTGCGGCTTTACTGGCACACTGCTTCCATTCCGGGTGATTTGCTTTGGTAGGTGGGTTCACTTGCATCGTGACCACCATTGTATTTTATTTACATTCAGTTGTATCTAGTAACTCCATCAACCAGACTGTATTATTTATTAGACTTAGAAGACTAGTTGTTTATTCTTTCGACCTTACAGTCGCGCGTTGTATTATTATGGTTTTCTTGATGTTTGAGTTTCCTTTTGAGTTTTGATCCTCGCCCTTCGGCGTTGTATATTATATCGCTTGCGTGGTTGTGACCGTCGATTGACGAAGATCTAGCTCCCGCTTGGGGATGCCTTTTTTCATTGTGCATATATTATTCATGTTGTACCCCGTTTGGGCCAGTATTTACAAAGGAAACTTTGCCGAAATTTTCAGAAAAGACTTGGGATTTTAAAAACGCATAATTCGGCTTATGCTATTAAAACCACTTCTTTAAAAACAGTTTTCCTTCATTTATTATTTAAAATAGTTTTAGATTTCTGGGCTTTTGGCTTACTTGAATTAGATGGGGTCCTATAGACTTCATATGATTCAAGGGCCAGTCACGTGCCATTTCGGGTCGTGACATCGACTACCATCAACAACCAATCAACCTCATTAATGTAGGCTTAGGTCCCTTTTTATGGCCCTTCACCAATCTTCCAGTAGAAGCTAGGTCAATCTTCCCCAAGAAGCTAAGTAGTTGTAGGGAAACTTCTAGAATAAGATAGTTATCAAGCTTCCTCAAGAAGCTAAGCTGTTGTAGGGAAGTTTCCAGAACAAGGTAGTTACTATGGAGCGTATTCAACAAGCTAGGAAGTTGAGATGAAGCTTCTCGAAAAGTGTCGTCACCGGAGCCCCCAACTCGGCCGCGGATCCGCGGCGGATCGGCCTGACTCGGCCACGGTTCCGCGGCCGTTTGGTGAAATTATGGCTTCAAAATTCTTCTGTCTTCTGGTGTTGTTCTTTGGGGTTATATGTGATATCTGGAATCCTTTTATCTTATCTGAATCTCTGCCAGATTTTAACTCTTTGATTTGCTGAATTTTGTCGGCGAATTTGCGATTCCGATATCTGTCCTGAAATAATCTCACTGAAGAATGTTGAGATATACAATATCATGTGTGAAGTAATAAACATTCAATTTCCTTTCAGAATGTTGATTATAATGTATAACACGTGGTAATTGATATTTTCCAAACGAACTTGTAATACGTGTTATATTTAGAACAAACATCCTTAGATGATTAGAAAAGTGCGGAAATTGTTATGTTAAAGATTGCAATATTTTCGACTGAACAACTATCCAACCAACATCACAGCACAATCACTGAACATCAACGTCAATGTCATGTTCGCAAACTCGTCTAAAAGGACGTATAGCTGATAGACGGGTTTACCGAACAAATGACATTCACGGTCGCAGATGCTAAACTAAGTACTGATAACAATTAAACAGTTGTTAAAAAACTAACGACTTTGAAACACTCTAAATTACCCGAACTGAAAATCAACAGAAAATCAAACTTGGGCAAAAACTAGCAACACCTGAAATCCAAACTTCAAGAGACAAGAACACTAGCCAAAATACTGTAACATTTAGGAAAAGTTAGAAATAAACAAAATTAATTAAATTAAGAATAAAGTGATAAATCACAAAACGGTTAAAATCAAATATGTCAATCTTCATAAGTTATATGTAATACAAATTAAATTAGAATTTTTGAATGTAGTTTAAATAAGTTATAAGGGTTTTAATGATAAATTTAGCTTCATTTTAATAAAATGTGTGTTTTATAATAAGTTAAGTTGTGAGGGGTTAAATTGTAAAGTTTAAGTTTTTATGCAAATATAAGATTGTTGTGGATATAAGTGAAAGTGAGTGGGAATTATATTAGTTCAGAATTTTAATTAGATTAAAAGGAAAATGGAAGATAATCACTAAACCACCTCATGCTTTCATACAACCTCTCATCTCCACCTCCTCCTTGCATGAAACATGCACACTCTAGGCCTTGACACCTCCACCTTCCCTTATCTATTCATCCACTCAGTTAAATAAGTTCTTTTCAGTTCAAAACACAGAATCAAACTGAAAAGAAAATTAAAAGGAAAGGAAAAGTAAAAGAGAAAAGAAAACAAGAGGAAGAAGAAGAAGAATGGAGCTTGTTCTTGAGTTTTGATCACCAACAAGCTAGGAGGAGCTGATTAATAATGGAGGGTCATTCCTACAACTAAATTGGAGGGTAAATTCTTAATCACAGTAGGTAAATTAGGCTCTGTAGATTAGTTAAAATCGATTGAACATGTCACATAATATCGTATTCTAGCTAAATTTAGTGTCTGTTAGAATCTGCTTTAATCTGGAAGATAATTAAATAAATTAAACAGAGTCAAAATGATTTAGGAAGCAACTAGAGTAAACCACAAGAAGACAACACCAGGGGGCCGGTTTTGGGCCGGCGACAACAGAGGAAAAACCGGCGTCGCCGGCCATGTGAGGAGCTTTGGGGGTTTTCTCTTTTGGGTAGTCTACAGTATACAATTTAGGCTATTTTGGTACTGTTTAATTAAATTAGTTTCACTGTAGTTAAATTCTGGGAAGATATATCGGAAAGGGTATCGTAAAATGCTAAATACGACACGACTAAATCACGTCGCGTTTTAATTTCTGAAACAATACAGATTAAGATTTAAAATCCAGCAAGGTTAAGTGTTAATAACTTGATATAATCAGATAGTATGTAGCTTGTGATTAGGTAAGCGTGTTTTTCTATTTCCGTATATCGGAATAGCCGTTTTTCTTATATACGTTACTTTGCATATTTAGACTCGAATACGAGAAGTACGGAAGCCGCGAGGAAAGGGAAAGGATTAGCGATTCCGGAATAGATTCGACTTTTCCGGTGAGTAGACTAAACATCTACCGGGGAATTTTGTAAAGATGGCGTGTTTCGCCCGTGGTTTTATTAGACTTGATGTTTATATCATTATGCTTAAATGTTAAATTGCATTCACTACAAATAACTATAAATTGCTTAGTTGTTAGAACACTTCACAATTATCGACGAGTCATGCCACGTGCACATCTTATATGCTACACACACCTCGTCGATATTGCCATGTCACATACACTTAAATATCATACTTGTTAACATGGATTATATCGTATTTCACATATCTAATATAATGGTAGATTGCATCATTGACATCCTGTTACTTTATGCGTATTTTGGTGTTATATATGAAGTAAATGTAGAATTGAGGATTTATGGTTTTGAGTTTTGAATACTATTACATAAATCCATTATTTTCATGATTGATGTGTCATGTCCACCATGAGATGATTTCTGTTTTGGTTTTATTCCGGACCGAGTGGGGGAGATATACGGTCGCGGATTTTCGTTATCCATACTGAGTGGGGGAGATATACAGTTGGATATATGGTGGACCCGGTCGAGACCGAGGGGCAGGATAGCCGTATTGAGACGGGGGAGCCTAGCGAGGTTACTCGATACCGGAGTTGGTAATAAAAATACGGCGTGTATCTAGAGGATAACGACCGATATTATGGGTATAGGATCATTCGGGGAATGATGCCTATAAGAAATGAAAGTTTTGTGTCGTTGATGGACACCGAGAAATGATTTACTTGAGTTGTGTTTTCCGAAGTATAATGAGATTTATTGTTGAATTTCACATATACTCATATATCATATTGATTCATATTCAGTAGTATGATTGTCATATTTACTTTATTCGCCGTTATATGTTAGTCGTATTCACTGAGTTGGCAACTCATCCCCGTTGTGCCACAGTTCTTTGCAGGGATAGAGTGGACGGGTAGCTGCGAGGCGGAGATACTTTTGCAGTTGTATTCCATCTTTTGATCGGTAGGTTACATGTGTAGTAACCTTCCTTTTTGGTTTTGTATTTTGTATCTAGAAAGTCTCCATCAAACCTGTATTTTGACTTAGAAATGAGAGATGGTATATATATGTACAGTTGAGATCTGTTGATCAGTATCATAGTTTCTTTCGTTATGAGATTTAGTAATGTTCTTTATGTGTATATTCATGTTCATTTTTTGATATTGTTGATTCCAACTAGGAATACAACTAAACTTAACCTTTATTCTTTGTTTAATAAAGTAACTTCATAAATTGAGATTTTTACTTAAAAAACTAAATTTTCATAAATAATTCCGAAATAAGGTATTTGATCTTGGTTTTCGGCTTACTTGGACTTGTGCATATCTTTAGATATGATACAATCTAAGTGCCGGTCACATCCAAACTTGGGTCGTGACAAAGTTGGTATCAGAGCTTAGGAGTAACCTTACGGAATTCAGTAAGGGATTTCAATAGGTTGATGTAAGTCCGAGAGTTAGGATGACCTTTGGTTTGATGGAGTAGGTGAATTAGGACGAATGCAGTACCGTACGTATGTTCCGCGGCATATTTACGTTATCGTATTCATCCTAACTAACCTTGGGATGTTTATCTTGATCTATTCTTCCGTTGATTCTCCGTTATTGATTGCTTCTGTTCATACACCTTATCAACTCTCGTTTCTTGTTCCAGTTGCTATGGCTACGCGGGCTAGGCGAGCCGCAGCCAGAAATGCAGCTAGGGCGAGTCCACCTGTGATGACGACTGGTACACCGGACGTTCCGGCGGTGCATGAGCATGTTGATCCTCCTCTTCCAGATCGCATGACTAGGATTGAGGAGGGTATGTTGGGATTACAGCGAGTGGTAGGACAGTTAGCTGAGACCACTCGAGTATTGAGATCAGATCCAGCACCGACCGTAGCAGAGTCCGAGGTACAGCCCACACAGACGGTAGCACCAGTAGATACGAGAGTGATAGAGGTATCACTTGCAGAGTTCATGAGATTGAGACCCCCGGTATTTACAGGGACCGATGTGGCGGAAGATCCTCAGTCTTTTCTTGATAGGATGGCGAGGATTGGCAGATCATTGCGATGTTCTGATGCGAGGTCAGTTGAGCTGACTAGCTTTCGTTTGGAGGGACTTGCACAGGAGTGGTGTGAGTCGATGGAAAGAGGGCGAGCTACAAATCTTCATCCGATGACGTGGACCGAGTTTTCTACAGTCTTTCTTGCCAGATTTCTTCCCCAGAGTGTGAGGGACGCTAGAGCTAGCAGTTTTGAAGCGTTGAGGAAATCAGCAAGTATGTCAGTAGCAGATTATGACTTACGATTCACCCAGCTGTCGCGAAATGCCCCATACTTAGTACCTACAAAAGAGCTTCGGGTGAAAAGGTTCCTAAGGAGTTTGGACACACAGTTGTATCTGGCGATAGGCTCCCAGCATTTTGATACATATGCACAGGCCATGGATGCGGCGATACGAGTAGAGGAGCGTTTGAGTGAGTCAGGAGTCGTTCCAGAGCCAAAGAGGAGTAGACCGGTCGTACCGACAAATAGACAGGTTGGCCGAGGCAGAGGGTCATATCCAGGCAGATATACTCCAGGCCGCAGTGTCGGACGAGGTTGGACACAGGGCCAGATGTTCAGTTCTTATCCTGGTGATCAGAGACCACCATCTACTTGTTATAGTTGTGGACTTCCCGGACACTTTGCGCGGGATTGTAGATCTCAGGGCGGGACCATTGCTCCACAGGCTGCTTTACCCCTTCCACCTCCTACACCGATGGCTTTACTTCCTCCCCCAGTTGGCGCTACACGCCAGGCAGTTGCACCACGAGGTCGAGGCTATGCAGGACGTGCTCAGAGAGGTAGAGGAGATAGAGGTAGAGGACGACAGGATGCGGGCAGGGGCCAGGCACGGGTTTTTGCGCTGACTCCACAGGATGCCCAGGCATCAAATGCAGTCGTGACAGGTACTCTTACAGTATGCTCATTAGAGGCACATGTTTTATTTGATCCCGGTTCTACACATTCTTATGTATCTTCACGATTCGCACTTTTATTGGGGAAGGAGTCATCATTATTAGAGTTACCTTTGGTAGTGATTACTCCAGTTGGAGATTCATTTATAGCTCGGCACGGATTCAGATCGTGTTCGGTGCGTATTGGTGGTAGAGATTCACTAGTTGATCTGATTCTCCTGGACATGTTAGACTTTGACATACTTCTTGGGATGGATTGGTTAGCCGCTTGTCATGCCTATGTAGATTGCCGAGGAAAAGCGGTTAGATTTTGTTTTCTAGGTGAACCGGTGTTTGTTGTGCAGGGGGATTGCAAGTTAACCCCTGTCAACATGATTTCTGCTTTTTGTGCGAGGCGGCTCTTGAAGAAGGGTTGTCATGGGTTCTTGGCCTTTATTCAGGACATAGGGGTCGCTGAAGTTCCATTGGACCAAATCCCGATCATACGAGAATTTCCTGAGGTATTTCCTGCAGAGTTACCAGGATTGCCACCCGATCGAGATATTGAATTTTGCATCGACTTGATTCCGGGTGCGGGGCCTATTTCTATACCACCTTATCGAATGGCACCGACGGAATTGAAAGAACTCAAGAGCCAGTTGCAAGATTTGTTAGATAGAGGACTTGTTCGTCCCAGTGTCTCACCGTGGGGAGCTCCTGTCTTATTTGTAAAGAAGAAGGACGGTAGTATGAGAATGTGCATCGACTACCGACAGCTGAATCGCGTCACTGTACGAAACAGGTATCCATTACCACGAATAGATGACTTGTTCGATCAGTTAAAAGGAGCTGGGTTTTTCTCAAAGATTGACTTGAGGTCAGGGTATCATCAGTTGAGGGTTCGGAAGGACGATATTCCAAAGACGGCGTTTCGTACGAGATATGGGCATTATGAATTTCTGGTAATGTCATTCGGACTCACCAATGCTCCAGCAGCTTTTATGGATATGATGAACCGTATCTTTAGACCATTTATCGATCGGTTTATTATAGTATTCATAGATGATATTCTTGTATATTCTCGGAGTCAGACGGAGCACGAGCAGCATTTACGCATCATATTGCAGACCTTGAAGGAGCATCAGCTGTATGCAAAATTTTCTAAGTGTGCTTTTTGGCTCGATAGTGTGGATTTCTTGGGTCACATAGTTACGAGAGAAGGTATATGTGTAGACCCAAAGAAGATTGAAGCGGTACAACACTGGCCCAGGCCTATGTCAGTTACGGAGGTTCGGAGTTTCTTAGGTCTGGCAGGTTATTACAGACGCTTCGTACAGGATTTCTCACGGATAGCGGCACCTTTGACAGGATTGACTAGGAAGGAAGTTCCATTTCAGTGGACAGATGCGTGTGAGCAGAGTTTCCAACAGTTAAAGACGCGTTTGACGACTGCACCTGTATTATCGTTACCTTCCGGGTCAGGGGGTTTCGTGGTGTATTGCGATGCTTCTAGAGTGGGCTTAGGCTGTGTGTTGATGCAACACGGCAAAGTTATAGCATATGCTTCTCGACAGTTGAAGAGGCATGAACAAAATTACCCCACTCATGATCTAGAGATGGCTGCTGTAGTATTCGCATTGAAGATTTGGAGACATTACTTGTATGGAGAAACGTGTCAAATCTTCACAGATCATAAAAGCTTAAAGTATATCTTCCAGCAGAAGGATCTGAACCTCAGGCAGCGTAGATGGATGGAACTGGTGAAAGATTACGACTGTGAGATCTTGTACCACCCAGGCAAAGCAAATGTGGTAGCAGATGCCTTGAGTCGGAGGCCTGGAGGTAATTTATCTCATTTGAGCATTTTGCAGAGACAGTCTTCTACCGACTGGCAGATCTTATGTGATAGTCGTGTACAGTTTGAGTTTACGTCAGCAGGAGGTCAGTTAGCACATGTTCGCACCAGACCTCAGCTATTGGATCGTATTCGAGTTGCGCAGCCTACAGATACCCGCATGATGGAGATTATGGATCAGGTTAGGCAGGGCAAGGAGACGGAGTTCGTGATTGATGATCATGGGGTATTACGTTTTAGGACTCGTCTCTGTGTGCCAGATTCTGAAGGATTGAGGCGTGAGATTTTGGAGGATGCCCACAGATCAGTATACAGTATTCATCCTGGTTCCACCAAAATGTATCGTGATTTAAAGGATAATTATTGGTGGGAAGGAATGAAGAAGGATGTTACGGAATTTGTTTCACGATGCTTGACTTGTCAGCAAGTCAAAGAAGAACACCAGAGGCCAGCCGGAGAGCTGCAACCCTTACCCATTCCAGAGTGGAAATGGGAACAGATTTCCATGGATTTTGTGGTGGGTCTACCCAGGACTAGCAGAGGGTATGATTCCATTTGGGTGATTGTAGATAGATTGACAAAGGCCACTCATTTTCTTCCAGTGAAGACGACATATGGATTTGCTCAGTATGCACAGGTTTATATCGATGAGATTGTACGTCTACATGGAGTGCCGACTGCATAGTATCAGATCGAGGTACCCAGTTCACGAGCAGGCTATGGCAGAAACTTCAGGATGCTCTTGGTACACGACTGAGTTTTAGTACAGCTTTCCACCCACAGACAGACGGTCAGTCGGAGCGGACCATTCAGATACTAGAGGATATGCTTCGAGCTTGTAGCCTAGATTTCGGTGGTAGTTGGGATCGTCATCTACCTTTGGTAGAATTCTCGTATAACAACAGTTTTCAAGAGACGATCCAGATGGCACCCTTTGAAGCCTTGTATGGAAGGAAATGTCGATCACCCGTGTGCTGGACGGAACTTAGTGAGAGTGGTATATTGGGACCGCAGATAGTACAAGAAACTACAGAGAAGATTCAATTGATACGAGATAGAATGAAAGCGGCCCAATGCAGACAGAAGTCATACGCAGATCGACGACGACGTAAACTCGAGTTTGATGTGGGAGATCATGTGTTCCTTCGAGTATCTCCAATGAAAGGCGTGATGCGTTTCGGGAAGAAAGGGAAGCTCAGCCCCAGATATATTGGACCTTACGAGATTTTAGAGAGAGTGGGCGCTGTAGCTTATCGGTTAGCACTTCCACCTAATTTTCCCGACGTGCATCCGGTGTTCCACGTTTCGATGCTTCGCAGATATCTTCACGATCCATCTCATGCGATCCAGCATCAGACTCTACAGCTTGAGCCAGATCTATCCTACACAGTGCAGCCAGTCTCTATTCTGGATAGGCAGGCAAAACAACTACGATCGAGGATACTGTCATCTGTAAAGGTTCTCTGGCAAGGAAAGGATCGCGAGGAGATTACTTGGGAGACGGAGGACGCAATGCGGAAGAAATTTCCACATCTTTTCATAGGTATGTCTAGTAATTATTTTAAATTCGGGGATCGAATTTTCTTAAGGGGGGAATATTGTAACATTTAGGAAAAGTTAGAAATAAACAAAATTAATTAAATTAAGAATAAAGTGATAAATCACAAAACGGTTAAAATCAAATATGTCAATCTTCATAAGTTATATGTAATACAAATTAAATTAGAATTTTTGAATGTAGTTTAAATAAGTTATAAGGGTTTTAATGATAAATTTAGCTTCATTTTAATAAAATGTGTGTTTTATAATAAGTTAAGTTGTGAGGGGTTAAATTGTAAAGTTTAAGTTTTTATGCAAATATAAGATTGTTGTGGATATAAGTGAAAGTGAGTGGGAATTATATTAGTTCAGAATTTTAATTAGATTAAAAGGAAAATGGAAGATAATCACTAAACCACCTCATGCTTTCATACAACCTCTCATCTCCACCTCCTCCTTGCATGAAACATGCACACACTAGGCCTTGACACCTCCACCTTCCCTTATCTCTTCATCCACTCAGTTAAATAAGTTCTTTTCAGTTCAAAACACAGAATCAAACTGAAAAGAAAATTAAAAGGAAAGGAAAAGTAAAAGAGAAAAGAAAACAAGAGGAAGAAGAAGAAGAATGGAGCTTGTTCTTGAGTTTTGATCACCAACAAGCTAGGAGGAGCTGATTAATCATGGAGGGTCATTCCTACAACTAAATTGGAGGGTAAATTCTTAATCACAGTAGGTAAATTAGGCTCTGTAGATTAGTTAAAATCGATTGAACATGTCACATAATATCGTATTCTAGCTAAATTTAGTGTCTGTTAGAATCTGCTTTAATCTGGAAGATAATTAAATAAATTAAACAGAGTCAAAATGATGTAGGAAGCAACTAGAGTAAACCACAAGAAGACGACACCAGGGGGCCGGTTTTGGGCCGGCGACAACAGAGGAAAAACCGGCGTCGTCGGCCATGTGAGGAGCTTTGGGGGTTTTCTCTTTTGGGTAGTCTACAGTATACAATTTAGGCTATTTTGGTACTGTTTAATTAAATTAGTTTCACTGTAGTTAAATTCTGGGAAGATATATCGGAAAGGGTATCGTAAAACGCTAAATACGACACGACTAAATCACGTCGCGTTTTAATTTCTGAAACAATACAGATTAAGATTTAAAATCCAGCAAGGTTAAGTGTTAATAACTTGATATAATCAGATAGTATGTAGCTTGTGATTAGGTAAGCGTGTTTTTCTATTTCCGTATATCGGAATAGCCGTTTTTCTTATATACGTTACTTTGCATATTTAGACTCGAATACGAGAAGTACGGAAGCCGCGAGGAAAGGGAAAGGATTAGCGATTCCGGAATAGATTCGACTTTTCCGGTGAGTAGACTAAACATCTACCGGGGAATTTTGTAAAGATGGCGTGTTTCGCCCGTGGTCTTATTAGACTTGATGTTTATATCATTATGCTTAAATGTTAAATTGCATTCACTACAAATAACTATAAATTGCTTAGTTGTTAGAACACTTCACAATTATCGACGAGTCATGCCACGTGCACATCTTATATGCTACACACACCTCGTCGATATTGCCATGTCACATACACTTAAATATCATACTTGTTAACATGGATTATATCGTATTTCACATATCTAATATAATGGTAGATTGCATCATTGACATCCTGTTACTTTATGCGTATTTTGGTGTTATATATGAAGTAAATGTAGAATTGAGGATTTATGGTTTTGAGTTTTGAATATTATTACATAAATCCATTATTTTCATGATTGATGTGTCATGTCCACCATGAGATGATTTCTGTTTTGGTTTTATTCCGGACCGAGTGGGGGAGATATACGGTCGCGGATTTACGTTATCCATACTGAGTGGGGGAGATATACAGTTGGATACATGGTGGATCCGGTCGAGACCGAGGGGCAGGATAGCCGTATTGAGACGGGGGAGCCGAGCGAGGTTACTCGATACCGGAGTTGGTAATAAAAATACGGCGTGTATCTAGAGGATAACGACCGATATTATGGGTATAGGATCATTCGGGGAATGATGCCTATAAGAAATGAAAGTTTTGTGTCGTTGATGGACACCGAGAAATGATTTACTTGAGTTGTGATTTCCGAAGTATAATGAGATTTATTGTTGAATTTCACATATACTCATATATCATATTGATTCATATTCAGTAGTATGATTGTCATATTTACTTTATTCGCCGTTATATGTTAGTCGTATTCACTGAGTTGGCAACTCATCCCCGTTGTGCCACAGTTCCTTGCAGGGATAGAGTGGACGGGTAGCTGCGAGGCGGAGATACTTTTGCAGTTGTATTCCATCTTTTGATCGGTAGGTTACATGTGTAGTAACCTTTCTTTTTGGTTTTGTATTTTGTATCTAGAAAGTCTCCATCAAACCTGTATTTTGACTTAGAAATGAGAGATGGTATATATATGTACAGTTGAGATCTGTTGATCAGTATCATAGTTTCTTTCGTTATGAGATTTAGTAATGTTCTTTATGTGTATATTCATGTTCATTTTTTGATATTGTTGATTCCAACTAGGAATACAACTAAACTTAACCTTTATTCTTTGTTTAATAAAGTAACTTCATAAATTGAGATTTTTACTTAAAAAACTAAATTTTCATAAATAATTCCGAAATAAGGTATTTGATCTTGGTTTTCGGCTTACTTGGACTTGTGCATATCTTTAGATATGATACAATCTAAGTGCCGGTCACATCCAAACTTGGGTCGTGACAAAGTTGGTATCAGAGCTTAGGAGTAACCTTACGGAATTCAGTAAGGGATTTCAATAGGTTGATGTAAGTCCGAGAGTTAGGATGACCTTTGGTTTGATGGAGTAGGTGAATTAGGACGAATGCAGTACCGTACGTATGTTCCGCGGCATATTTACGTTATCGTATTCATCCTAACTAACCTTGGGATGTTTATCTTGATCTATTCTTCCGTTGATTCTCCGTTATTGATTGCTTCTGTTCATACACCTTATCAACTCTCGTTTCTTGTTCCAGTTGCTATGGCTACGCGGGCTAGGCGAGCCGCAGCCAGAAATGCAGCTAGGGCGAGTCCACCTGTGATGACGACTGGTACACCGGACGTTCCGGCGGTGCATGAGCATGTTGATCCTCCTCTTCCAGATCGCATGACTAGGATTGAGGAGGGTATGTTGGGATTACAGCGAGTGGTAGGACAGTTAGCTGAGACCACTCGAGTATTGAGATCAGATCCAGCACCGACCGTAGCAGAGTCCGAGGTACAGCCCACACAGACGGTAGCACCAGTAGATACGAGAGTGATAGAGGTATCACTTGCAGAGTTCATGAGATTGAGACCCCCGGTATTTACAGGGACCGATGTGGCGGAAGATCCTCAGTCTTTTCTTGATAGGATGGCGAGGATTGGCAGATCATTGCGATGTTCTGATGCGAGGTCAGTTGAGCTGACTAGCTTTCGTTTGGAGGGACTTGCACAGGAGTGGTGTGAGTCGATGGAAAGAGGGCGAGCTACAAATCTTCATCCGATGACGTGGACCGAGTTTTCTACAGTCTTTCTTGCCAGATTTCTTCCCCAGAGTGTGAGGGACGCTAGAGCTAGCAGTTTTGAAGCGTTGAGGAAATCAGCAAGTATGTCAGTAGCAGATTATGACTTACGATTCACCCAGCTGTCGCGAAATGCCCCATACTTAGTACCTACAAAAGAGCTTCGGGTGAAAAGGTTCCTAAGGAGTTTGGACACACAGTTGTATCTGGCGATAGGCTCCCAGCATTTTGATACATATGCACAGGCCATGGATGCGGCGATACGAGTAGAGGAGCGTTTGAGTGAGTCAGGAGTCGTTCCAGAGCCAAAGAGGAGTAGACCGGTCGTACCGACAAATAGACAGGTTGGCCGAGGCAGAGGGTCATATCCAGGCAGATATACTCCAGGCCGCAGTGTCGGACGAGGTTGGACACAGGGCCAGATGTTCAGTTCTTATCCTGGTGATCAGAGACCACCATCTACTTGTTATAGTTGTGGACTTCCCGGACACTTTGCGCGGGATTGTAGATCTCAGGGCGGGACCATTGCTCCACAGGCTGCTTTACCCCTTCCACCTCCTACACCGATGGCTTTACTTCCTCCCCCAGTTGGCGCTACACGCCAGGCAGTTGCACCACGAGGTCGAGGCTATGCAGGACGTGCTCAGAGAGGTAGAGGAGATAGAGGTAGAGGACGACAGGATGCGGGCAGGGGCCAGGCACGGGTTTTTGCGCTGACTCCACAGGATGCCCAGGCATCAAATGCAGTCGTGACAGGTACTCTTACAGTATGCTCATTAGAGGCACATGTTTTATTTGATCCCGGTTCTACACATTCTTATGTATCTTCACGATTCGCACTTTTATTGGGGAAGGAGTCATCATTATTAGAGTTACCTTTGGTAGTGATTACTCCAGTTGGAGATTCATTTATAGCTCGGCACGGATTCAGATCGTGTTCGGTGCGTATTGGTGGTAGAGATTCACTAGTTGATCTGATTCTCCTGGACATGTTAGACTTTGACATACTTCTTGGGATGGATTGGTTAGCCGCTTGTCATGCCTATGTAGATTGCCGAGGAAAAGCGGTTAGATTTTGTTTTCTAGGTGAACCGGTGTTTGTTGTGCAGGGGGATTGCAAGTTAACCCCTGTCAACATGATTTCTGCTTTTTGTGCGAGGCGGCTCTTGAAGAAGGGTTGTCATGGGTTCTTGGCCTTTATTCAGGACATAGGGGTCGCTGAAGTTCCATTGGACCAAATCCCGATCATACGAGAATTTCCTGAGGTATTTCCTGCAGAGTTACCAGGATTGCCACCCGATCGAGATATTGAATTTTGCATCGACTTGATTCCGGGTGCGGGGCCTATTTCTATACCACCTTATCGAATGGCACCGACGGAATTGAAAGAACTCAAGAGCCAGTTGCAAGATTTGTTAGATAGAGGACTTGTTCGTCCCAGTGTCTCACCGTGGGGAGCTCCTGTCTTATTTGTAAAGAAGAAGGACGGTAGTATGAGAATGTGCATCGACTACCGACAGCTGAATCGCGTCACTGTACGAAACAGGTATCCATTACCACGAATAGATGACTTGTTCGATCAGTTACAAGGAGCTGGGTTTTTCTCAAAGATTGACTTGAGGTCAGGGTATCATCAGTTGAGGGTTCGGAAGGACGATATTCCAAAGACGGCGTTTCGTACGAGATATGGGCATTATGAATTTCTGGTAATGTCATTCGGACTCACCAATGCTCCAGCAGCTTTTATGGATATGATGAACCGTATCTTTAGACCATTTATCGATCGGTTTATTATAGTATTCATAGATGATATTCTTGTATATTCTCGGAGTCAGACGGAGCACGAGCAGCATTTACGCATCATATTGCAGACCTTGAAGGAGCATCAGCTGTATGCAAAATTTTCTAAGTGTGCTTTTTGGCTCGATAGTGTGGATTTCTTGGGTCACATAGTTACGAGAGAAGGTATATGTGTAGACCCAAAGAAGATTGAAGCGGTACAACACTGGCCCAGGCCTATGTCAGTTACGGAGGTTCGGAGTTTCTTAGGTCTGGCAGGTTATTACAGACGCTTCGTACAGGATTTCTCACGGATAGCGGCACCTTTGACAGGATTGACTAGGAAGGAAGTTCCATTTCAGTGGACAGATGCGTGTGAGCAGAGTTTCCAACAGTTAAAGACGCGTTTGACGACTGCACCTGTATTATCGTTACCTTCCGGGTCAGGGGGTTTCGTGGTGTATTGCGATGCTTCTAGAGTGGGCTTAGGCTGTGTGTTGATGCAACACGGCAAAGTTATAGCATATGCTTCTCGACAGTTGAAGAGGCATGAACAAAATTACCCCACTCATGATCTAGAGATGGCTGCTGTAGTATTCGCATTGAAGATTTGGAGACATTACTTGTATGGAGAAACGTGTCAAATCTTCACAGATCATAAAAGCTTAAAGTATATCTTCCAGCAGAAGGATCTGAACCTCAGGCAGCGTAGATGGATGGAACTGGTGAAAGATTACGACTGTGAGATCTTGTACCACCCAGGCAAAGCAAATGTGGTAGCAGATGCCTTGAGTCGGAGGCCTGGAGGTAATTTATCTCATTTGAGCATTTTGCAGAGACAGTCTTCTACCGACTGGCAGATCTTATGTGATAGTCGTGTACAGTTTGAGTTTACGTCAGCAGGAGGTCAGTTAGCACATGTTCGCACCAGACCTCAGCTATTGGATCGTATTCGAGTTGCGCAGCCTACAGATACCCGCATGATGGAGATTATGGATCAGGTTAGGCAGGGCAAGGAGACGGAGTTCGTGATTGATGATCATGGGGTATTACGTTTTAGGACTCGTCTCTGTGTGCCAGATTCTGAAGGATTGAGGCGTGAGATTTTGGAGGATGCCCACAGATCAGTATACAGTATTCATCCTGGTTCCACCAAAATGTATCGTGATTTAAAGGATAATTATTGGTGGGAAGGAATGAAGAAGGATGTTACGGAATTTGTTTCACGATGCTTGACTTGTCAGCAAGTCAAAGAAGAACACCAGAGGCCAGCCGGAGAGCTGCAACCCTTACCCATTCCAGAGTGGAAATGGGAACAGATTTCCATGGATTTTGTGGTGGGTCTACCCAGGACTAGCAGAGGGTATGATTCCATTTGGGTGATTGTAGATAGATTGACAAAGGCCACTCATTTTCTTCCAGTGAAGACGACATATGGATTTGCTCAGTATGCACAGGTTTATATCGATGAGATTGTACGTCTACATGGAGTGCCGACTGCATAGTATCAGATCGAGGTACCCAGTTCACGAGCAGGCTATGGCAGAAACTTCAGGATGCTCTTGGTACACGACTGAGTTTTAGTACAGCTTTCCACCCACAGACAGACGGTCAGTCGGAGCGGACCATTCAGATACTAGAGGATATGCTTCGAGCTTGTAGCCTAGATTTCGGTGGTAGTTGGGATCGTCATCTACCTTTGGTAGAATTCTCGTATAACAACAGTTTTCAAGAGACGATCCAGATGGCACCCTTTGAAGCCTTGTATGGAAGGAAATGTCGATCACCCGTGTGCTGGACGGAACTTAGTGAGAGTGGTATATTGGGACCGCAGATAGTACAAGAAACTACAGAGAAGATTCAATTGATACGAGATAGAATGAAAGCGGCCCAATGCAGACAGAAGTCATACGCAGATCGACGACGACGTAAACTCGAGTTTGATGTGGGAGATCATGTGTTCCTTCGAGTATCTCCAATGAAAGGCGTGATGCGTTTCGGGAAGAAAGGGAAGCTCAGCCCCAGATATATTGGACCTTACGAGATTTTAGAGAGAGTGGGCGCTGTAGCTTATCGGTTAGCACTTCCACCTAATTTTCCCGACGTGCATCCGGTGTTCCACGTTTCGATGCTTCGCAGATATCTTCACGATCCATCTCATGCGATCCAGCATCAGACTCTACAGCTTGAGCCAGATCTATCCTACACAGTGCAGCCAGTCTCTATTCTGGATAGGCAGGCAAAACAACTACGATCGAGGATACTGTCATCTGTAAAGGTTCTCTGGCAAGGAAAGGATCGCGAGGAGATTACTTGGGAGACGGAGGACGCAATGCGGAAGAAATTTCCACATCTTTTCATAGGTATGTCTAGTAATTATTTTAAATTCGGGGATCGAATTTTCTTAAGGGGGGAATATTGTAACATTTAGGAAAAGTTAGAAATAAACAAAATTAATTAAATTAAGAATAAAGTGATAAATCACAAAACGGTTAAAATCAAATATGTCAATCTTCATAAGTTATATGTAATACAAATTAAATTAGAATTTTTGAATGTAGTTTAAATAAGTTATAAGGGTTTTAATGATAAATTTAGCTTCATTTTAATAAAATGTGTGTTTTATAATAAGTTAAGTTGTGAGGGGTTAAATTGTAAAGTTTAAGTTTTTATGCAAATATAAGATTGTTGTGGATATAAGTGAAAGTGAGTGGGAATTATATTAGTTCAGAATTTTAATTAGATTAAAAGGAAAATGGAAGATAATCACTAAACCACCTCATGCTTTCATACAACCTCTCATCTCCACCTCCTCCTTGCATGAAACATGCACACACTAGGCCTTGACACCTCCACCTTCCCTTATCTCTTCATCCACTCAGTTAAATAAGTTCTTTTCAGTTCAAAACACAGAATCAAACTGAAAAGAAAATTAAAAGGAAAGGAAAAGTAAAAGAGAAAAGAAAACAAGAGGAAGAAGAAGAAGAATGGAGCTTGTTCTTGAGTTTTGATCACCAACAAGCTAGGAGGAGCTGATTAATCATGGAGGGTCATTCCTACAACTAAATTGGAGGGTAAATTCTTAATCACAGTAGGTAAATTAGGCTCTGTAGATTAGTTAAAATCGATTGAACATGTCACATAATATCGTATTCTAGCTAAATTTAGTGTCTGTTAGAATCTGCTTTAATCTGGAAGATAATTAAATAAATTAAACAGAGTCAAAATGATGTAGGAAGCAACTAGAGTAAACCACAAGAAGACGACACCAGGGGGCCGGTTTTGGGCCGGCGACAACAGAGGAAAAACCGGCGTCGTCGGCCATGTGAGGAGCTTTGGGGGTTTTCTCTTTTGGGTAGTCTACAGTATACAATTTAGGCTATTTTGGTACTGTTTAATTAAATTAGTTTCACTGTAGTTAAATTCTGGGAAGATATATCGGAAAGGGTATCGTAAAACGCTAAATACGACACGACTAAATCACGTCGCGTTTTAATTTCTGAAACAATACAGATTAAGATTTAAAATCCAGCAAGGTTAAGTGTTAATAACTTGATATAATCAGATAGTATGTAGCTTGTGATTAGGTAAGCGTGTTTTTCTATTTCCGTATATCGGAATAGCCGTTTTTCTTATATACGTTACTTTGCATATTTAGACTCGAATACGAGAAGTACGGAAGCCGCGAGGAAAGGGAAAGGATTAGCGATTCCGGAATAGATTCGACTTTTCCGGTGAGTAGACTAAACATCTACCGGGGAATTTTGTAAAGATGGCGTGTTTCGCCCGTGGTCTTATTAGACTTGATGTTTATATCATTATGCTTAAATGTTAAATTGCATTCACTACAAATAACTATAAATTGCTTAGTTGTTAGAACACTTCACAATTATCGACGAGTCATGCCACGTGCACATCTTATATGCTACACACACCTCGTCGATATTGCCATGTCACATACACTTAAATATCATACTTGTTAACATGGATTATATCGTATTTCACATATCTAATATAATGGTAGATTGCATCATTGACATCCTGTTACTTTATGCGTATTTTGGTGTTATATATGAAGTAAATGTAGAATTGAGGATTTATGGTTTTGAGTTTTGAATATTATTACATAAATCCATTATTTTCATGATTGATGTGTCATGTCCACCATGAGATGATTTCTGTTTTGGTTTTATTCCGGACCGAGTGGGGGAGATATACGGTCGCGGATTTACGTTATCCATACTGAGTGGGGGAGATATACAGTTGGATACATGGTGGATCCGGTCGAGACCGAGGGGCAGGATAGCCGTATTGAGACGGGGGAGCCGAGCGAGGTTACTCGATACCGGTGTTGGTAATAAAAATACGGCGTGTATCTAGAGGATAACGACCGATATTATGGGTATAGGATCATTCGGGGAATGATGCCTATAAGAAATGAAAGTTTTGTGTCGTTGATGGACACCGAGAAATGATTTACTTGAGTTGTGATTTCCGAAGTATAATGAGATTTATTGTTGAATTTCACATATACTCATATATCATATTGATTCATATTCAGTAGTATGATTGTCATATTTACTTTATTCGCCGTTATATGTTAGTCGTATTCACTGAGTTGGCAACTCATCCCCGTTGTGCCACAGTTCCTTGCAGGGATAGAGTGGACGGGTAGCTGCGAGGCGGAGATACTTTTGCAGTTGTATTCCATCTTTTGATCGGTAGGTTACATGTGTAGTAACCTTCCTTTTTGGTTTTGTATTTTGTATCTAGAAAGTCTCCATCAAACCTGTATTTTGACTTAGAAATGAGAGATGGTATATATATGTACAGTTGAGATCTGTTGATCAGTATCATAGTTTCTTTCGTTATGAGATTTAGTAATGTTCTTTATGTGTATATTCATGTTCATTTTTTGATATTGTTGATTCCAACTAGGAATACAACTAAACTTAACCTTTATTCTTTGTTTAATAAAGTAACTTCATAAATTGAGATTTTTACTTAAAAAACTAAATTTTCATAAATAATTCCGAAATAAGGTATTTGATCTTGGTTTTCGGCTTACTTGGACTTGTGCATATCTTTAGATATGATACAATCTAAGTGCCGGTCACATCCAAACTTGGGTCGTGACAAATACGATGCAATCCTCCATAAAAAAACCGAGCACACCGGTTTTGTGAAGGTTGTGGCCGGCCAAAAAGTGTTGGAATTGTGTCGTTTTTTGTCAGTGTTCATCTCACAGTGTAAATAGCATTCTGCACTTGTTTAAATTTTTTTTGAAGCCTTTAAAAATTCGACAGAAACCGCAGTTTGGTTTTGATGTTACGGAGTCGTTTTGGTTTCGTTATTTTAACATTGTTTAAACTTGTTAGTGTAGGGTTTATGGGCTGGCTCTGATACCATGAAGGGTTACGCTAGCGCCCCGGCCAACTTCCGTGGCCAAAACGCGGATTTTTTTTTCTACGATTAGAAACTTGGCGCTAGAATAACACTAAATCCGGAACTTAACCATAAACCTAACTAGCATGTAAGGGTTCTATCTACTATGATAGAAAGTATACCTAAAGAAACCAAGTCCTTCGGGTCTTTGATCCTCTCCTTAAGCTCCTTGATGGAAGTATGGATCGTGCTTGAACTTCGGCCTCCTTGCGTCAATGATGATCCACCCGAGAGTGCCGACTAAGAGATCCTACCTCCTAATTAAGGTAACTAGAATACTTAGCTTGCTAATCTAAGTATACTAGAGTGTGTAGAGAGTGATTAGGGATTAATTAGTCTCTTAGACCCTTGGATTCTCAACTCATGAGACACTTAAGGGTAAGAGGAAGAAGATGAGAGCTTGGAGGATAGAGAATGTGTGAGTTCATAATGAAATGAAAAATGGCAACCCTAGATAATTATGAAGCATAGAATAATATAAAATCAAGCATGCTTCGATAATTATCATATGAGTCACTAAGTGAGTCATGTAGTGGCCATGCTTCATTTAATGTAAATGAACAACTCATCCTCCACCTCATTTCTTCATATAATCAAAAAGAATAAATAAGAAATGAGGTGTCATCTTCTAGAAGAACTCTTGCCAAAATTACAAGAATACCCCTCGTCCGTATATACATACCCGTATCCGTATTCCGAAAAAATAGGAATACCCAGAGACTAAATAATCCGATAATCTAATACTAGGATCTGGCTTAAACCAAAGCCCGCTAGTATTATCTGCCCGAACATCATACGTGCAAAAGTGTTCGTATGTGATCGAACCCTACCGTAAAACCATACGACCACTACATCGTTTCGCCCGAAGCAGGGAAACCCTCTGTGTGGGACTCTAAAGACTCAATAGTACGCTGGCAGTGGGTTGAACTGCAAGCACGTCAGCAGTACTAGTTGTACGTAACGGCTACCCACGTACCTGTCGAAAAGGAAGGCCGACGAGCAAACTCGTCCGAACTCCTACTGAGCCTATCCGTGACAATATCCGTACAGTCCGGTCTCTTCGTCAAAGAGTATCGCATACCAGGTCTAGGGATGGTAAACGTCAGACCCTAATAACCCTATAAGTCATGCTGATGTGGCTCAGGACCAAACCGGGAAACTACTGATCAACCGATCAACAAATCCCAACTGCCTTGGCCAAGGTCTTATGGTCCTGACCAATCGATCATTGTGCGATATCAACTCCTAATACCGGGAGAGACGAATCCCCAACAATCGCTCACTGCCTCCATGTGGCTGGGACTGTACCCAACTAAAACCTGTTTGCACGACTCAGTAGAGCCGTGGTAGGGTAGTGATCAAGGCTCAGTAGGAACTCACATGAGACAAATGCCGATCTCAGGTCTGAAGACTAACCTGTACACATGTCACCTGAGAACTTCCATCTGACGATAGGTATAGTACCATCTGGAAGTTCTCGGCGAGTCCGTCCAGTGTACTCACACCCAGTGAGCACTTGTATACGATCTTAGGTGCATCAGACCAATGGCTGCGGGACCAACCATCCCCTGACGGGGTTAGAAATGTATACACTAGTCTACTCTGGAGCATCAATGCCCAGTCTCGATACTCACGCGACTAGGGACCATTTAAGGATGTGCTTATGGACTACCCTGCTCCCACAAGTATGATCGCCATCACAACGCAGGTAGTCAAGCAAGATCTTACGGGCTTTATCAACATATAACCGCATTATGTAATATCGAGTATGACATATACCATGTTAAGATAAAGATAAACCATAATAGTATACTACCGTATCGAGTCTTTATCAATATATGCAAGCTAGATATAAGAACAATAGAAATAAATACACATATCCCGACAAAGACAATCAAATAATGTACTATAAAACTGAGCAAGATTGTCCTGTACATACATATCCCTAGCATCCATATGTATACATATACAATACTGACCTCTAGGGCATATATATCCAACACATATATGTATTTCGATATGTATATTCTAGTATTACGTTCTTCGTGTTATTCTATCTCTTTGGGCATTCGTGTTTTTATCCGAAGGCAGGTATGTATATACAGCACACTGTAATCCGTATTTTATTACAGATTACCTTCTAGAAGGTGGACACCTTATCATGGACTTTTCCATTTATCGATAAATGGAAATGAGGTGGAAATTAAGGAGGGGGAGGCATGGTGAGTGGCATGGCTTCAATAGGTCACAGATGAATTCTTTATTCATTTGTGGTTACTATTGAAGCATGGCTACACTTGTTTATACATGAAAATTCATACACAAAACCTTTGTGTTGATTTTCTCTCACATGCATGCTTCATTATTCTTGAGCTCCCATTTTTCTTTACCTCCTCCCTCCTCTTGAGTTTCCTCCACTTTCATCATCTTCCTCTTCACTACTCTTCTCATGAGTTGAGAATCAAGTGAAAAGGCAAGAAAGAGATAGTAAAACACTTAGATCTTCATACTACATCCTAGACTACTTGGTTTAGCAACCCAAGTTCTCTAGTTGCTCCACTTGACAAATAGAGTGGAGCTAGAGCCATGGATCACATCCCTCCGGTGGATCATCTACGACCAAGGAACACCGAAGATCAAGATCGATCGCGGAGAACCAAATGAGTCAACAAAGAAGATCAAGCATGTTCAAGGTGGCCACTTGGAGCTAACGACGAGGAAAGAAGACCGAAGGACTTGGATTGTTTGGTGAGACTTCTTTCATAGTAGTTAGTTCATCTCATTTAGTTTTGCTAGATAGGTTTATGGAAAGATCCGAGTTAAAGGTTATTCTAGCTCCATGTTCTAATAGTTAGAAAAAATTTTGTTTCGCATTTGGCCACGGTAGTTGGCCGGAGCATTAGCGTAACCTTTCATTAGTTGGGTATAGTTCCGAAGCAGTTGGAGGCAGTGAGTGATAGAAGGGATTAGTCTCTTCCGGTATATGAAGTCGATGTCGCGATATGCACGGTTGACCAACACCATAAGACCTTGGGCAAGGCAGACGAGATTTACTGATAGTGAGTTTAGTAGTTTCTCGGGATGGTCTTGAGCCACATCGACACGACTTATCGAGTTATTAGGGGTCTAACGTTATCCACCCCCTAGACCTGGTATGTGACACTCTCAGACGAAGAGACTGGACTATTTGGATATTGTCAATTGTAGTCTCATTAAGGGTACGGATGAGCTTACTTGTTGATCTTCCTTTCGACAGATATCTGGGTAGCCGTTACGCACAGCTAGTGCCGCTGACGTGCTTGTGGTTATGCTTTTCATCAAGTAACTCACTGCTAGCGTATTGTTAAGTTTTTAGAGTTCTACACAGATGGTTTTTCCTGTTCAGGCGAAACGATGTAGAGGCCGTATGTTGATACGTGCAGGAGTCCGATTAAATACGCGTACTGGATACACGGACTTTAATCAGACATTTGATAATATTAGCCAGCTTATGTTTAAGCCGGGTTATTAAATCAAGTATATATATATATATTCTAGTATTATATTCATTTTCTATTTCTCTATTTTTGGTATTCATATTTTGATACTAATACGCGTATGCATACGATGGATATACGGGGGAGTGTATTTTGTATTTATATGAAATACACTTCTATAAGGAGGACACCTCATTTCCTATTTTCCTTTATTGGAAAGTAAAGAAATGAGGTGGAGAGGTGGTGTAAAGAGAGAATGGTGAGAGGAATGAGCATGGATTTTTTTATTAGAAATGCATTTGTGATAACTATTGTGGCATGGTTCATTTCTCTCTCTAGTTTTTTTTTTCATTCTCTCATTCTTACTCTCTCTCATCACTTCACTCTCATCTCCTCCTTCATTCTTCCACTTCTCATGAGTTGAGAGAAAAAAGACTCTCTTGATTTTTCAAAGAACAAAGGAAAAAAGAGAAAGAAAAGAAAGTATACACATCTACATCACTCACACTCTATTCCTAACAAGTCTAGTGAGTTAGTTTCTTCACAAGGTTCTTTGGAGTGATGCTAGAGCTTGGATTTTTTTCCCTCGGATGGATCATCTTCGACAAGAAGGATCGACGATCAAGCACGTTCTGGAGAACTTGGGGGCCTAGCTAGAGTGCATTGCAACTTCGTTTGTTCGCTACAACATCGTATGGACGCTACAAGGACTACCGGCTTACAAGCTTGTTCCCGGCGGCCTAGGCTCATAGGAGGGGGTCTTCTGTGATTAGGTGGATACGCTACATAGGTAGCTAGCCCATCTAACTTGTAGTTTAGATCTTTTAGTTTTCTAGTTTAGTGTTTGGAACGATCGCTAGGCCGTAGTTGCTTGTGCTTGAATGAAATTTTTTTGTTTTGTATTCCGTCTAGGCCATGGGAGTTGCGGCGCAGGCCCAACAACTACTAACATGGTATCAAATCCACCCAAACAATAGAACTAGTTTTAGACGAAACAATAGTTTCGAAACCAAAATTTTAGCCATATTTAGTTTCAGAAATTATGCCCATGTTGATTTTCAAGAACAATCTCTGAAATTTTTTAGGAGCATGCCATTAAACTTGTTTGATTACAAAAGTGAACCAAGACAAACACAAGACTGAACAACCTTGATCTGGCCACCTGGGTTAGCTATTTAGCCGCCTGGGTCGGCTAGATTATGGCTATTTGCACCGTGCTTGCTGCAGAGGCTTAATCTAGTTGAAACTTGATTTTTGGCACATGCCAATTTTGCTCAGATTTCAGTTTGTGTACTTTGGGTTTTCGGGCAAAACGGTAAAGTTTTGGTCGAAATTATAGCATCGTTTATTATCTGTATATATGTTGATAAACGTCGTCTAATTGCTATATGGTCAATTAGAAGGGGTTGTACATATGATACTTGTGATGCTAGTTTGTATATCATTTTTATGGTTTGGCCGGATTGTCGTGATGGATAACCCCACATTTGATTTATTTGTATATTTGTTTATTCGGGACGAGCGGCCGGTTTTTGGCCATCGTAGTCGCTTTATGTATATTCTTTTATTGGGATACAACCAGGTTGCGGTCGATGTTGCCATTGTATGTATATATTTCATTTATGTACTAGGATAAACCTACGGAGAAGTGCTCGAGTTGTTAGGTTCTTGTTGGGTTACTCTAGTTCCCTGGCCACCTTCCGTGGCCGTTGCGGAACAATTTTTTTTAGCGTTTACAAAATGGCGCTAGAAAAACCGACCAAGATACTACCATAAATCAAACTAGCTATGCAAAGAGGATATCTATCTACTATGATAGATGTGTCTCGCCCAAAAGTTCGTGTCCTTCGGTCTTTTATCCTCTTCGTTTGCTCCTAGAGATCTCCTTGATCAAGCTTGTTCTTCTTTGTTTGCTCCTTCCGTTCTCCTGGATTGAGCTTGTTCGTCGGTCCTCTTCCGTCGTAGATGATCCACCGGAGGGATGTAGTACATGGCTCTAGCTCCACACTAAGAGTCTAGTGGAGCAACTAGAGACTTTAGATTGCCAGTTTAAAGAGTTTTGGATGTAGTGTGAGGTTCTTTGTGAGTTTCTATCTCACCTCCTCTCTTGATTCTCAACAGATGAGAGTGTAGAGAGGAGGTAGAAGATGAAGGTGGAGGAGCTCAAGAAAACAAGAGAGGAGAGTGAAACAAATGGCGATCTTGGAAAAATGAATCACTAAAGAGAGAGAAAATCACAACCATGGTTTTGTAAAACAATTTTTCCCAATATAATAAATCAACCATGCTTCAATAGTTAGCACAAATGAATTTAAAATTCATTTGTGAGGCATGGTTCTCACCATACTCCCCTCACCTTATTTAGACCTCATTATTCCATTTAAAGATAAATGGAAAAGACTAAAACGAGGTGCCACCTTCTGGAATGTTTTCTGTATAAATACAGATTACACTCTACTGTATATACATACCTGTATTCGTATCGAAATACGAATACCTAAAAAGATAGAATAACACAAAGAATATAATACTAGAATATACATATCGAAATACATATATGTAAATTATTAAATCATTACCTGATTTAATAATCCGACTCAATCCCGAGCCGGCTAGTATTATCAACTGTCCGATCGAATGTCCGGGTACATAGTACAATCAATCGATCGGAACCCAGCACATATCCAATACGGCTACTACATCATTTTTCCTGAACTAGGGAAACCCTCTGCGTGGAACTCTAAAGACTCGACAGTACGCCGGCAGTGAGTTACTGGATAAATCCATAACCACAAGCATATCAGCAGCACTGGCTGTACGTAACGGCTACCTGGGTACCTGTCGAAAAGGAAGGCCGACGAGCAAACTCATCCGGATCCCTACTGAGCCTATCTGTGACAATCTCCGTACAGTCCGGTTTCTTCGTCTGTGAGTATCGCATACCGGGTCTAGGGGGTGGTAAACGTCAGACCCTAATAACCCGATATTTCATGCTGATGCGGCTCACGACCAATCTGGGAAACTACTGATCGACTTATCAGTAAATCCCAACTGCCTTGGCCAAGGTCTTATGGTCCTGGCCAATCGAACACAGTGCGATATCGACTTCCTATATCAGGAGAGATGAATCCACAACAATCGCTCACTGCCTCCATGTGGCTCGGGACTGTACCCAACCAAAACCTGTTTGCACGACTCCGTAGAGCCGTGGTAGGGTAGTAATCAAAGTACAGTGGGAATTCACATGAGACAAATGACAATATCAGGTCTGAGACTAACCTGTACTCATGCCACCTGAGAACTTCCATCTGACGATAGGTATAGTGCCATCTAGAAGTTTTCGGCGAGTCCGTCTAGTGTACTCACCCCCAATGAGCACCTGTATACGATCTTAGGTGCAAAAGACCAATGGCTGCGGGACCAACCATC
The DNA here is from genome assembly GCA_030015575.1 of Agapanthus africanus. Taxonomy (NCBI): domain Eukaryota; kingdom Viridiplantae; phylum Streptophyta; class Magnoliopsida; order Asparagales; family Amaryllidaceae; genus Agapanthus; species Agapanthus africanus. Next base: position 121,378,705 of record JASDDO010000031.1, read on the forward strand.
ACCCCTTGTCGGGGTCTAGAAACGTATACATTAGTCTACTCCGGAATATCGATACCCTGTCTCGATACTCCTATGACTAGGGACCTTTTAAGGATGTGCTTATCGACTACCCAGCTCCCACAAGTATGATCGCCATCATAATATAGGTAGTCAAGCAATGATCCTACAGGCTTTATCAACATGTATAAATGATATGGAATAACAAGTAAAACATACACACATGTTAAGATAAAGACAAACCAAATAGCATACTATCATATCGAGCAAGATTGTCCTGTACATATATATGTCCAAGCATCCACATGTATACATATACAATAATGGCCTCTAGGGCATACATATCCAATAGTTCTAAAGTGCGGTAGATAGCATCTCATGTAGTTGAGACCGGTCCGCCTAGTTCTAGAATTGGCGGGTTGCTCGACATACTTGTAGGGGTTTTAGGATAGACCCGCGGAGGGGTGTTCAAGTTACCGGATTCTAAAAAACGCCGGATGGCCTGCTCATGACATTGAGGTCGGGTTATCTCATTTCTAGGATTGGCAGGTGGCTTGCCGCACTCGTAGAGGTCTTGGATCGAGTTTGTCGGTCTATCCACACGACCAGGAAACATCGCATTTTATTTGTGCCTTAAATGAAACGTGGGGCTCCTAATTTATCCGCTATTCTATTTTGTTGATTTTTTATTCGCATGGATGCGATGATATATGTTGGATATATATGCCCTAGAGGCCTTCATTGTATAGGATGCTAGATGCTATTCTATTTTGTTGATTGTTTATTCACAAGACAATCTTACTCGATATGATAGTATGCTATTTGGTTTTCCTTTATCTTAATATGTGTATATGTTTTAGTTGTTATTTCATATCGCTTATACATGTTGATAATATTGGGATTCCTTAGCACCTAGCCTAGGGTCTGCAAGCATCACTCATACCACAACAAAATTTTTAGGGGGTGCTAAGCAATCAACCTAAAGATCATACTAGAAAACTATGGTAACAAAACTTGTAATCTAACATTACAAAGAGAAGTGAATGAAAATACAACCTTTGTAGATCTGGTCCTTCACTTCTAAAGCTCCGTGTTGACGTCCCTTCGCTGCGATCATCATAGTCCCGAACTCTAGAATGGATTTCCCCGGAGAAATGATCAAGCTAGCTCGTTGACTTCGAGGCCGAAAATGATCTACGTAGAGGTGACTCAAACTCAAGCTCCCTCTTCACTTAGGTCAAGAACTTTGTGAAGAGAACACCCTAAACTAAATAGCAAGTAGTAGAGGATGATGTAATAGGAAATGAGTTCACTTTAGATTTTGATTTCTCACTTTATTTCTTCACTTTAGAAAAATCTAGCAAGCTTTTCTTTTTAGATGAAGTAGAAGAAGAAGATGATGATGAATAAGAATGAATAAACAAGTGAAGATCATTATTATAATGCAACCATGGGTGAGTTAGTTTTATCCACTAACCTTTGTAGAGACTAAACCATGGTTCAAGTTAATGGTTTGGTTAATAAATATCTTAAGTAAAACAAAGTGAGTGGACTTTGTCAAAGATGCTTAAGCTTCATGAAGCTTCAAGCCAAGACAAAGAAAGCCACCATTTTGAATTACAAAATAAATAAAAACCCTAACCATTATCTTAAATATGGTGTAATTCATACTCACACCCAAGTTTGTATGTATGATCCATCATGATACAAACATGTACACAATTATATATCATATATATATTATGCACATCTAGTGAGAAAAAGTTATCTTAAGTGAACCAATACTAGTTAATGTAAATTAATATATCAAATATATAATTATACATTAAATCATTAAATCGACACTTGATTTAATGATCCGGTCATATCGCATATAACCGACTAATATCTAGTGTATCAATATATCGAATCAACACTTGATTTGGTAACCCGGCTATATCGCATATAACCGACCGATGATACAAATCGCGAGAATAGAATACAGTATCACATACTGGTATTATTCTCGGTCCCGCACATATCACATACGTGCTCCTATTTCGTTTCGCTTGAGCCAGGAAACCTCTGTGTAGGACTCTAAAGACTCGTCAATACGCCGGCAGTAGGTGGTGATCATATCAGTCACCCACAAGCCGCAAGCGGTCTGCTAAACGTAACGGCCACCCGGGTATTGAGCGATAAGAAGATCAACGAGCAAGCCAGCTCATACTCCTGCGAATCCAATCAGTAACACTTACCGCACAGTCCGGTCTGTTCGTCTTATATGTCGCATATCTTGCCTAGGGGTGGTAAACGTCAGACCCCAGTAGCTTGATAAGTCATGCCTATGTAAGGTCCATAACGAGCGTGAAACTACTGATAACACTTACCAATAAATCACATCAACCCTGGCCAGGGATTTCCAGTTATGGCCAGTCGAGCATAGCGCAACATCAACCCCCAATACCGGGAGAGACGAATCCCCTCCTATCGCTCATTGCCTCCATGTGAATTGGGACTGTACCCAAAAACCACCTGTTTGCACAACTCAGTAGAGCCGTGGTAGGGTGGAAATCAAAGCACAGTAGGAGACACACAAGACTCTATGACGATCTCGGGTCAACAGACTAAGCTGTACCAGTGTCACCAGAGAACTGCCATCTGACGTGAGGTATAATACCATCTGGGAGTTCTCGGCGAGTCCGTTCAGTGTACCCAGTCTCCACTGAGTACCCGTATACCATCTCTGATGTCAAACACCAATGGATATGGGATCATCTATCGCTCATTACATGGGTCGAGAAGATATACGCTAGTCTACTCTGGAATATCGATGCTCCGTCTCGATATTCCCACGACTAGGAACATTGAAGGATGTACTCATGGACTACCCAGGCCCTACTAGTATGATCTGCATCATAATCCTGGAAGTCAAGTACACATCCTAAGGGCTTTATCAACATGTAACAGAGAGACAGTAAGTATACATGTTAAGATAAATAGTAACCAGATAGCGTACTATCATGTCGAGCAAGAAAGTGCTCCCTATATATGTCCCAGCATCCACTATTATATGCATCTCATGTACAATAATGGCCTCTAGGGCATACATACAACTAACAGATAAAGCCCGTAGGATCATTGCTTGACTACCAGCGTTGTGATGACAATCATACTTGTGAGAGCTGGGTAGTCGATAAGCACATCCTTAAATGTCCCTAGTCATGGGAGTATCAAGACTGGGCATCGATACTTCAGAGTAGACTAGTGTATACATTTCTAGACCCTGATGAGGAGCGATAGTTGGTCCCACAGTCATTGACGTGTTTCATCTAAGATTGTATACAGGTGCTCACTGGGGGTGACTACACTTGACGGACTCGCCGAGAACTGTCTAGATGGTATTATACTTATCGTCAGATATCAGTTCTCTGGTGACATGAGTACAGATAGTCTGTCGACCTGAGGTCGTCATTTGTCTCGTGTGAGTTCCCATTGTGCTTTGATTACTACCCTACCACGGCTATATTGAGTCGTGCAAACAGGTTTTAGTTGGGTACAGTCCTAAGACACATGGAGGCAGTGAGTGATTGTTGGGGATTCTTCTCTCCCGGTATAGGGAGTCGATGTCGTGCTGTGTTCGGTTGGTTAACACCATAAGTCCCTGGCCAGGGAAGATTGAGAATTACTGATAGTTAGATCAGTAGATTCTCGGATGGTTTTGAGCCACATCGACATGACCTGTCAGGTTATTAGGAATCTGACGTTGTCTACCCCCTAGACCCGGCATTCGATACTCTCAGACGAACAGATCGGACTGTACGTAGATTGTCACAGATAGGCTCAGTAGGAGTTCGGTAAAGTTTGCTCATCGGCCTTCTTTTCGACACGTACCTGTATAGCCGTTACGTACAGCTAGTGCCACTGACATGCTTATAGTTAAACCCACTGCCAGCGTACTGTCGAGTCTTTAGAGTCCCACACAAAGTGTTTTCCTTGTTGAGGCGAAACGATGTAGATGCCATATGGTTATACATGCAAAGTTCTGATTATATACGTATACTAGTTACATGGATTTTTGTTCGGACGGATAATACTAGCGGGATTAGGATTAAGCCGCATTATTAAATCAAGTATTGATTTAATAATGATCTAGCATTATATGATTGGATTATTTTATCTCTTAGTATTCGTATTTTTTATAGTACGAATGTGGGTATGTATATACGGTGTGGGTATTCTTGTATTTTCACTAGAATGCTTCTAGAAGAAGACACCTCATTTAGTGTTAATCTATTTGTTATAAATAGATAGTGAGGTGGAGGGATGATGTGTATTAAAGCATGGTTTGAAGCATAGCTACTTGCGTTATTCATTCATTTGTAATAACTATTCAAGCATGGTTGATTTTTTTATATTGAAAATAGATGTGCTTGATATTTTTTAACACTTAGCCATTCTTCACTTCATTCTACACTTGCCTTTCTCTTTCCTCCTTTGAGCTCTTCTTCCTCAAACCCTAACCCTCTCATGAGTTAAGAAATCATGGGTTTATGAGATAAAAAAATCCAATAAATATTCTCTACATCCACTAAACCACTTAGATTAGAAAACTAGGTGCTTTAGTTACCTTACTTTTGAGGTTTGAGCTTGAACCATAGACTCTCGGGTGGATCGTCTTCGACACGAGAAGGACGACGACCAAGCTCGATCCTGACGGACGAGGAGCTTAAGAAGGGGATTAAAAAGACCTGAAGGACTTGATAGTAGATTAGAACCTATGACAGTTTTTGTTAGCTAGGGCTTATGGTAGTTCTTGGAAGATTAGTCGATGTTGCCCGCTTAAAATTGTTTTTTGTAAATTCCACATCTACAAACCCTGTGGAGTGTGCGACATCGACTTACATGGTATCAGAGCCACTCCATAAGCCTTAGATAGCTCGTAGCGATGTTAGAAATCCGTTGTTTTTGTCGTGCACGAACTGCTGACAAAAACAGTCCCTAAAATTGAAGTTTTGACATATTTGCACACCCCATGGGTTCACGGTTTGAACTAAGAAGCCGTGGGGTGAAGCTTAGGCACCTTGGGGATACCCCAGGGGGACCGATGGTCGGGCCCACCCCTAAGACCACCATAAGGTGGCCTTGGGGGTGGGGACCGAGAGCACCCCAAAGTGGTGCTCTCGGGTTTGCCACCCCCTTGGGGCCACCTCATGGTGGCCCCCGGGGGTGGGTACCCCCTTAGGCCCCAAACTGATAGTTAATTTTTTACTCTTCGCCTCCGGAAATATTAGGACGGGTTTCGAGTTCGTTTCGACTTCCGGATTGGCATAAAACGAATTTTTGGGACTTTAGTGGACAAAATTTTCAAGTCTTGGAAAATTGGTATTGTTCGCTAATTGTGCGCGGAATTCTAACGTCGTGGTTTTCTTTACTTGATTTTGTGATGTGTATATGTGTTCTTAAACGTCTTCTAATCGCTATACGCCGATTAGAAAGGGTTGCATATATCTTATGATCTGTTGGTAATGGATTGATGGATCGTCGTGTGAATGACCCGGTGTGAATTTAGATGTGAGATGTGAGTGGATTTTATAATTCATGTAATAATTGATGTATATTCTTTTATTGGGGCACATCCAGGTTGAGGATGTAGTCACTGGCTGTAAATTATATTTTCCATTTCTGCATCTAGGATTGACCCACGGAGGAGTGCACAAGATACCGGGTTCTAGGATTCAGTAGGTGGCCATCTTATTGAGTCGAGACCCGGGTCACCCAATTCTAGAATTTTAGGGTAGCTTGCCACACTCGTAGGGGTCTAGGATTATTCACACTCAGCTATTCACACAACCGTGGAGTATTGTGTTTCATAGGTGGCTCAATGAAATGCAAATGTTCTAGTTGATATATTTTTCCATTCTCTGTGATGTTTATATCTGCCTGTGATTCTTATCATGTCTGTGATGGATATATATATATATATATATATATATATATATATGTTGTATATGTTTTGCATCCATGCTAGTCCAGCCCCCGCTTTGCCGTTTGTTAAGTAACCTAACAAGGACCCATGGCGAATGCGGGTGGCATATACGTACATTTTATTTCCGTTCTTTTTTTTGTGTGATAAGGTTAATTGATGGGACCTCATTAATCTCACGTAATGCAAAGCAATAAACCCAATATTTGACGTCATTGGAACAATTGCAAAAGCACTCGGTTTTCTTCAAAAACAACTTTTAAAAGCGGAGCTTAAACCACACCTTTTCAAAAGCTATTTGGTTCTTTCGACTATATCAAGTTCATTACGTTCACGGTTTTTGCCAAAACTAGCTATAGCCCTATGTCATTTCAGATAGGTATCAAGTAGTATTCATGCTATGTGTTTTGACCTTCGCCAAGGTATAGTGTTTGGTAGCTAGCGGGTACTTATCTAGCATAGGAAGATTCATTAATATAGGACAGGCGTACAACTGTTTTGACCTTCGTCAAAGACTTGTACGAATGGGTCTAGATTAATCTGGACAATGACAGGTTGAACTTGACTTACGACTTATGATGTTTTGACCTTCGTCAAGGTTATAAGCACTTGGGGAAAAAACCACATCGGGAGTTTCAAACATACAGGAAACTTGCTAGTGTTGCATACCTTCTGGAGTGTTGTAGTTTTGGTAGGCTTTCTTCAAAATTATCACACAATGATAGTTGGGTCCCGATCCTACTGTGAGTATCAGCTACTTTTCGGGAGAGTTTTTCATTTTTCAATTACCTAATCAAGTAGGTGTCTAAAAAGGTGTTAACATGGCTATGCCTCTAGGAAAATGAGGTTATTTAATTACATCTGTATGAAAGCACGGGGTACCTCCCTTCGAAGTGTTGGGATACCTGGGATGGCAGCAAGAATTCAAGTAGCATCATCCATGCCAAGTTTAAATTTTTTGCCGTTCTAGATAACCCTAACCATGAATCTTTAACTAGAGAATCAAACTTAACTACATGTTAACAACTTAACATCTAAGAGATTAGGGATTACAACCTTTTTAGTCCATTCCTTCGCTTCATAAGCTCCGAGTTGAGGTCCCTTCATCGCGATCATCAAGCTCCTGGACTCTAGAGAGGCTCCATGAGATGAATGAGGCATCCTTACTTGAAGACTTCACTATCAAAGATGATCTACCTTGAGGAATCACAAACCCAAGCTATTACTTTCACTAATGAGAGATTAATGAAGCTAACACACTAATCTATATGGCTAGTATAGAAGAGGATGATGAAGTAGGAATTTTTCTCTATTTTGTTTTCTATTTCTCACAATGTTTCATCACAAAGAAAAATCAAGCAAGCTCTTTTTTGAGCAAGAAGAAGATCAAGAAAAAAAATGAGTGATGAAAATGAATTATATTTGAGGTTAGAAATGCAACCAAGGGTTAAGCATGTCATGCTTAACCCTTGTAGAGACTTGACCATGGACTAGGGTTAGGGTTTGGTAAACAAATATCTTAGCAAAATATCAAGAGAGTGGACTTAGTCAGCAAAACAAATATCATGACAAAAGTCTACAATTTTGAATAAACTAAAATAAATATATTTCAAACCCTAATCTTAGCCATGGTAAGAATCCATAAACCCTAGTTTCATTTGTAACGTAACATGTTACAATTATACATATCACACATATATAATCATGTAACAAAGGAAAAGAATACATTTAACATATATCACATATATATCAATGCATCCAAAGTGAGAAAAAGAATTACTTAAGTGAGCTTATATTAGTTAATGTAATGTAATATATCATATATATAATTATACATTAAATTATCGTATCAATACTTGATCCGATAATCCGGCTATAGTACATATAACCGACTAATATAAAATGTATCATTTTATCAAATCAACACTTGATCCGATAACCCGGCTATATCACATATACCCGGCCGATATCATATATCGTGAGAATAGAATACGGTATCACATATCATATTAATCTCGATCCCGCACATATCACATATGTGCTCCTACTCCATTTCGCCTGAGTCAGGAAACCTCTGTGTAGGACTCTAAAGACTCGTCAATACGCCGGCAGTGGGTGATGATCATATCAAACACCCACAAGCTGCAAGCGGTCAGCTAAATGTAATAGCCACCCGGGTATTGAGCGATCAGAAGATCAACAAGCATTCCTGTACACACTCCTGTGAATCCAATCAGTAACACTACCGTAGAGTCCGGTCTCTTCGTCTGATATGTCGCATATCCAGTCTAGGGGCGGTAAACGTCAAACCCCAGTAACCGATAAGTCATGTCGATGTGAGGCTCATAACGGGTCGTGAAACTACTGATAACACTTACCAGTAGATCTCCATATCAGCCCTGGCCAGGGACTTCCAGTTATAGCCAATCGAACACAGCGCAACATCAACCCCCAATACCGGGAGAGACGAAATCCCTCCTATCGCTCATTTCCTCCATGTGATTCGGGACTGTACCCAAAATCCACCATTTTGCACGTTCTCATGAACGTGGTAAGGTGGAAATCAAAGCACAGTCGGAATCACACAAGACTCTATGACGATCTCGGGTCTACAGACTAACCTGAACCAGTGTCACCAGAGAACTGCTATCTGAAGATAGGTATAATACCATCTAGGAGTTCTCGGCGAGTCTGTTCAGTGTACCCAGTCTCCACTGAGCACCCGTACACCATCTTTGATGTTAAACACCAATGGATGTGGGATCATCCATCGCCCATCATATGGGTCAAGATGCGTATACGCTAGTCTACTTAGGAGTATCGATGCCCTGTCTCGATACACCCTCGACTAGGAACAATTATAAGATGTACTCTTGGACTACCCTGGCCCTACTAGTATGATCTACATCATAGTCCTAGTAGTCAAGTACATATCCTAAGGGCTTTATCAACATATGAGAGCAAGACAATAAACCAATACAAGTCAACATGTTTAGACAAAGTGAAACCAGATTGCATACTATCATATTGAGAAAGAAAGTCCTCTCTATATATATCTGTAACGTTTTAGAAATCGTTTTGCGAATTTTCCCGTTTTAGGGCAAAATTGTCGGTTTTTCCCGTTTTAACCCGATTTTGATCAAACGACCGTATAAGCTTACCGACACCTAGTTTGGAAAAAATAAAGCTTGTGCACGAACTTTGGGAGTATTTGGGAGGTTTTGGTTCAGATAGAATTTTTCCCAAATAAAATATTATTTTAAGCGGTATTTTGTGCACGTAAATCGGGAAAATTTTCCTCTTGTGAATAAATTAAATTTTTTTCACTATAATTATTTTAGAAGGTTCTTTTTAAATATCTAGATTATTTTGGTGACTAAGGGTTTCTTTTTTTAAAAGAAAAGAAAAGAGAGAAAAGGTGGCATGTTTGCATTTATGTGCATTTATTGACTTCTTTTGCTAGAAAACTCCACACACTTCACAAAAATACCCCCATCTTTCCTCTTTGGCCAAGCTCTCCTCTTGTTCTGCCCTCTTGCTTTTCTTTACTCAATTTCTTCATTCCAAGATCAATAATTCTTCAAAATTCCTTAAAAAATTCCACATAACTCATAAACAAACAATAACCAATCATTATCCTTCACAAATCTTGCTTATACCTTCAAGAAAAACATCATTTTTGGAGAAAAAAATGATGGATCTAGTTGCTTGTTTGTGTTCTTGAGTGGTATAATTTCAAACCCTAATCTTTAATTGTGGTATTTAAATCTTTTAGCTAGCTAATTAATTGCTTGATATAGCTTTGAACTCTTGATTAATTCATTATCATAATTTTTTTTAGAAATTCTAGTTAGGGTTAAAAGCTTGTTGAAGTGTTTAATGTTAATTGAAGATTTGGGAAAAACTTGTTCTTGTGAAAGAATGTAATTGTAGCTAATTCCTAATTTGACTAGTAAAGGTTTAGCTTACTAGGTTTTTGCTAAAACTTGATTAAGCAAGTTTAAAAATATGAAAGTGGTTTGGATAGCCTAGTTAAGCTATTGTAAGATGTTTGAAATCGCTAGATTTGTGTTAGCTTGAAACTAGTGCTAAATATTGCGATAACTTGCTTACTAGATTTCGGGGTTTTTCCGACGTAGGGTTCGTTTGGTCGTTGCGAGGTTATATCTAGAGTATTCCTCGTAATTTTTGTGTTGTGTTGCGCGATCGGGACGATCGGGTTCCAGACTTGGTGTTTTGTAGTTTAGCAACCCCAATTAGGGTTTTGGCCGGTATCGTGCGCGATAGATGCGCTAAGCGCGCAGTGAAATTTTCCGGGCGTTTTCATCGCGTTTCGTTGTCTTTTCGTCATTATAGGATATTTAGCTTATGTGTTGTATTTATGAAATTTTAGGTTCGCAAGCAGGGATTTCAGGTGCTGCGGACAAGGGGAAGCAGGTGGTCGGATTTTCTTAGCTCGAGACCATCGGTGAGTAGATTTAACATCTACGGGGAAATCGCCCGTATGGCGTTATGCGTCGGGGCGAATTTGATATGTTAGCTGTATTGTATTTGCATATTCTTTACTTTCATATGAATGTCATTGCATATCATTATCTGTTGTACTTGACTTGTACCTTTAGATATAACACATTACTGACGGTTTATGTTGCACGAGCACTAAATATTATGCTACACCCACATCGTCAGTAATTGCCATGACACGCACAAGCCGATGTATATTGTTGACACCTACATACGTGATACGGTAGTGGATAGGGATAGTTGTAGTAGTAGCCCTTATCCCATTGTGCATATGAGATATTGTTGATACTTACATACGTGACATTGGTTTGGGCAGGAATAGTTGAGGTAGTAACACTTATTCCATTTTATGTATACCTTACTATAGCTATATTATATATCATGCACTCATATTGACATGTACACCCACATAGTCTATTATAGTTACATGTATATCATGCACTCATATTGACATGTACACCACATATTTTCGCTATAGTTGTATGTACCCCAAGTGGTATTGTTTGATATATGATATTGAGTTGTTGATCCTTGCACTTATGACTTGCATCATACATACTAGCTTACATGTAGATACTTAAACCTTTCTACAATTACATGTACACCTTATATGATGCTGCATTGTTTCTCGGAGGTTTGGGAAACCGCAAGATATATTCTAAAAAGCTGGATTCATTTAAAGAGCGGTTTTCCCTTTATATGCTCATATTGATGTTTTATGTTGCATGTATCAGTTTTACGTGAATTTTACGCATTGAGATATGGATTTCATGTGATTATGGATTTGAGGACCGTGGGGGATATTTTCAAGAAAACTATGTATTGTTTGAAAACCCGGTTTCTCTTGATATGATATTTCAGTGCGTCCACCATGTGATTTCTCGGTTCTGAGATTTGGCTTGTGATACCCGATTCGAGGAGCGGGAGGCACCGTCTGCGGGTACATGGTGGACCCGGTATGGTACCCCGGGGCGAGTGGTGATTTCGTGGTGTAGACGATAAGCCTGGAGGTGGGACCACTACCTACCGGTGATTGTATTTGGACTCGGCGGTTATCATGGGGATACCGACCGGAGTGAGGTATGACATATCGTCAGGGCCAGTCATGGTGACAGCGCCTGAGTTATGAGGATTTACGTGTCGATGCTAGACACGGGTTTCATGATGTTTCGAGTGTCGGTGTTTGACACTCTGGTTTTCGTGAGACTTACAGGATGTGAGGGCCGATCTGAGGATGCGGTGCTTGAGAATTTGGGATTTGATGTGTCAGTGAGGGACACTGGTGTTTTTTTCATGCTGATGATTATTGCATGAGATTTTATATTATATCATCCCACACTCAGGATTATGTTGATATGCATTGTTTCATGTAGTTGGAGTACCCTGATGATGTACCTTTACATGATTGTTGCATATTCACTTATCATATTTATGCTATCGGATTACATGTGATAGATAGATCGCTGTTCGTGCATACTTGCGATTACTGTATGATGTTATTTACTATTCACGAGTTGGCAACTCACCCCCGTTGTGCCACAGTGTTTTGCAGGACTTACCCTCTGAGTAGTCGCGGCAGGGAGTCTTATCATCTCTACTTTTGCGGATACCGCTACGGTTGGCTGTGAGGCCTTGCTTTTAGGTGGGTTGCGGTTATCTGTTTGTACATTGTATATTTTTTTTGTTGGATCTAGTATTCTCCATCTACCACTGTTGTATATGACTTAGAGACGACTTGTGAGGATTCAGTGTTATTTTTTTGTGGTGACTTTGGGTGCCGTGCTCGTGCGAGCGGGTTTTATTGAAAAGTTTTATTTCTTTATGCAGTTTTCTTTTATATTTCTTCGCTTCGGCGTCGTATATATGCTTGTGGTGGTTGTCTCCGCCGTTGGGCGTGATTTGCTCCCGTTTGGGATGCTTTATATATTATCTATGTTGTACCCGTTTTCGGGGCTAGTTTTTACAAAGGAGGTGCTGCCGAAATTTTCAAGAAAGAAAACTAAAGTTAATGATTTTTACTTAAGATTTTCCGAATGTTTTAAACTATGTTTTTCTCCATTTATCCCTTTTGGGGTGGTTTAGATTTCTGGGTTTCGGCTTACTTAAATTACGTACGCCTGTAGACGTTACGTGGTTTAAAGGCCAGTCATGTGCCTAATTTTGGGTCGTGACAAAGTTGGTATCAGAGCGCTAGGTTTTTACCTTTCGGAGTGTAAGACGACCTTGGTATGATGGAGTAGGTAGCTTAAGCAGAGTGACGTAGCGTGGGTATGTTCCGCGGCATACTTACGACACGGTACTCCGCCTAAGTCACCTTAGGACTTATTGATTGAAATTCCTCCCGTGATTGATATACATCTTTGTGATTCGATTTCCGTTTCCTTATCGAATCTTGTTTCAATTTCCAGCCTATATGCCGCCGAAGACTACAAGGGCACAGAGAGCGGCCGCGAGGGCCGAGGCCAGAGTCGACTCGTCTGAGGCGGGGGTTGACCAGGGCGATACGCCTGTGGTACCGGAGCACATTGCTATGTTTGGAGCTGGTATGCAGGATCTGCGCCAGATAGTGGGGACTTTGGTAGAGGCCATCCGAGCGCAGGGGAAGGCAGTTGCTCCACCCGTTGTAGGGACCATGATGGTACCTACAGTTCCGGCAGTCGTTGTTACAGCTCCGAAGGTTATTACCGTGTCACTGACGGAGTTCATGAGGCTGAGGCCTCCGGTGTTTACTGGCACAGATGTTACTGAGGACCCGCAGTCGTTCATCGACCGGATGGCCAGGATTTGTCGCTCACTCCGATGTTCCGACGAGATATGGGTTGAGTTTGCGAGTTTCCGGCTGGAGGGTATGGCCCAAAAGTGGTGTGAGTCGTTGGAGAGGGGCAGAGCCGCTGGTCTTGCTCCTATGACCTGGGCTGAGTTTGTGACGTCGTTTCTTTCCCGTTTTCTTCCACCGAGCGTCAGGGATGCGCGAGCGCGTAGATTTGAGTCGTTATGTCAGACGTCGGGGATGACGGTGTCGGAGTATGATGTATTGTTTACTGAGCTGTCGGTGTATGCTCCGTACCTGGTGGCGACTGAGGAGATAAGGGTGAAGAGGTTTGTTTGAGGCCTGCTTACCCAGTTGTTCCTAGCCATCAGCATTCAGCATTGCGACACGTATGCGGCAGCTGTCGATGCAGCCCTATTGGTGGAGGAGCGTCTAGCTGAGTCATCGGTTGTTCCAGAACCGAAGAGGACTCATACGGATGTACCAGCATGGAGACCGAGGTTTGTCCGCAGAGGCAGAGTTCCTTCAGACTCGGGAAGTAGCAGAGACGTGGGACGTGGCCAGTTATTCAGTTCTTATTCCCAGGAGGGCCAGCGACCGTCTTATGGATGCTTCGGTTGTGGCAGTTTACATCATCTTGTTCGGGATTGTACTGTGGTGCGTCAGAGAGGGCCAGCAGTACCGCAGGTTACCTTACCACCTTCTCCGCCTCAGAGAGCATTGCCTCTTATTCCTGTTGTTGCGCCGCGTCAGACTCCTGCTCAGAGAGGTCGTGGTCACGGTGGTTTTGTGCCGAGAGGACGAGGTGGCAGAGGCAGAGGGCAGCCAGTAGCCGGTAGAGGGCAGGCACGGGTTTTTGCCTTGACTCACCAGGACGCTCAGGCGTCCAATGCTGTGGTTTCTGGTACCCTTTCTTTATGTTCTTTTGATGCTCATGTTCTTTTCGATCCGGGATCTACGCATTCGTATGTTTCTACGCACTTCACGCCGAGGTTAGGCCGAGAGTCGCGTTTGCTGGATCAGCCGCTGGTCGTGACTACTCCTATGGGAGAGTCGTTTGTTGCGCGTCATGTGTTCCGATCTTGTGTTGTCCATGTTGGTGACAGAGATCCGTCCGTCGACTTGATCCTTCTTGAGATGTTGGACTTCGACGTTCTGCTGGGCATGGATTGACTAGCTACTTGCTACGCATCCGCGGACTGCCGCGAGAAGACAGTTAGGTTTTGTTTTCCCGGCAAGCCAGTGTTTGTTGTGCAGGGAGACCGAGGTGCCGCCCCTCACAGTTTGATTTCTGTTCTGTGCGCTAGTCGACTTTTGAGGAGGGGATGTCAGGGATTCTTGGGTTTCATTCATGATACTGGAGCCACTGTAGAGTCGTTGGACCAGGTTCCTACCGTGCGAGAGTTTCCCGATGTCTTTCCCGATGAGTTACCTGGGTTGCCGCCAGAGCGCGATATTGAATTTTTCATTGATCTGATTCCTGGCACGGAGCCTATTTCTATACCGCCTTATCGGATGGCTCCGGCAGAGCTTAGAGAGCTTAAAGATCAATTGCAAGAGTTGCTTGATTTGGGACTTGTGCGTCCGAGTGTTTCGCTGTGGGGAGCTCCTGTTCTGTTCGTCAAGAAGAAGGACGGCAGTTTGAGGCTATGTGTTGATTATCGTCAGTTGAACCGAGTTACGGTGCGGAACAGGTATCCTTTACCCCGCATTGACGATTTATTTGATCAGCTCCAGGGTGCGAACCATTTTTCGAAGATTGATTTGCGTTCGGGTTATCATCAGTTGCGGGTTCGGAATGATGACATTCCGAACACTGCTTTTCGTACGCGCTATGGGCATTATGAGTTTTTGGTGATGTCGTTCAGACTCACCAATGCGCCAGCAGCGTTCATAGATCTGATGAACCAGATATTCAGGCCATTCCTCGACTAGTTCATTATAGTGTTTATTGATGACATACTGGTCTACTCTAGGAGTCAAGAGGAGCATGAGCAGCACTTGAGGATTACTTTGCAGATATTGAGAGAGCACCAGCTGTATGCTAAATTCTCAAAGTGCGCATTTTGGCTTGATAGAGTTGACTTCCTGGGTCATGTGGTGACTAGTGATGGTATTCTTGTGGACCCGAGAAAGATCGAGGCTGTACAGCTTTGGCCCAGACCTGTATCGGTGATGAAGGTCCGCAGCTTTTTGGGCTTAGCTGGTTATTATCGCCGTTTTGTGCAGGATTTCTCGAGTATCGTTGCACTGCTGACTGGACTGACCCGGAAGTGAATTCCTTTTCTTTGGACTGATGCGTGCGAGAAGAGTTTTCAGCAGTTGAAGACTCAGTTGACGACAGCACCAGTTATTTCCTTACCTTCTGGATCGGGCGGCTATATTTTTTATTGTGATGCTTCTCGAGTGGGGCTCGGCTTTGTTTTGATGCAGCATGATAGGGTGATTGCATATGCTTCTAGGCAGCTGAAGAAGCACGAGCCGAATTACCCCACTCATGATCTTGAGATGGCAGCGGTAGTCTTTGCGTTGAAGATTTGGAGACACTACTTGTACGGAGAGTCATGTCAGATCTTCACGGATCACAAGAGTTTGAAGTATATCTTCCAGCAGCGAGATCTGAACCTGAGACAACGCCGATGGATGGAGCTAGTGAAGGATTATGATTGTGAGATCCTTTATCACCCGGGCAAGGCGAATATGGTAGCTGATGCTTTGAGTCATAGGCCCGTGGGTAGCTTGTCCCAGTTGAGCGCAGTTCAGTGTCAGTCTTCTGCAGATTAGCAGCTCTTGTGTGATAGTAGAGTGCAGTTCGAGTTCATTTCCGCTGGGGGACAGTTTGCTCATGTCCGCGCCCGTCCACTACTATTTGATCGTATCCGTGAGGCGCAACCCACTGATGCCCGTTTGTCTGAGATTCTTGATCTTGTTCGGCAGGGAAGAGTTTCGGAGTTCATGGTTGATGACCAGGGTGTGCTACGATGCGGGACTCGCTTGTGTGTACCAGATGTTGATGGGTTGAGACGCGAGATCCTAGAGCAGGCACATCAGTCGGCCTTTAGCGTTCATCCAGGTTCCACCAAGATGTACCGTGACTTGAGAGACTTCTACTGGTGGGAAGGGATGAAGCGCGATATTTCGGACTTCGTTTCGAGGTGCCTGACTTGTCAGCAAGTCAAGGCTGAGCATCAGAGACCGGCTGGAGAGTTGCAGCCCTTACCCGTTCCGGAGTGGAAATGGGAGAAGATTTCCATGGACTTCATTGTGGGTCTACCCAGGACCAGTCGGGGGTATGACTCCATTTGGGTTATTGTAGACCGGTTGACGAAAGCGGCTCACTTTCTTTCAGTGAAGACCACTTTCGGTTATGCTCAGTATGCTCAGTTGTACATAGATGAGATTGTGCATTTGCACGGTGTTCCCACATGCATAGTATCCGACAGAGGCACCTAGTTTACTAGCCGTCTTTGGCAGAAGCTTCAGGAAGCTATGGGTACCCCGCTGAGTTTTAGTACCGCTTTTCATCCACAGACCGATGGCCAGTCAGAGCGGACTATTCAGACTCTGGAGGATATGCTCCGTGCATGTGTGCTTGATTTTGGTGGCAGTTGGGATCGTCACTTGCCGTTGATTGAGTTCTCCTACAATAACAGCTTTCAGGAGACTATTCAGATGGCACCTTTTGATGCTTTATATGGTAGGAAGTGTCGATCGCCAGTCTGTTGGACCGAGCTTAGTGAGAGTCTGGTTTTGGGACCCCAGCTAGTTCAGGAGACCACGGAGAAGATCCAGCTGATTCAGGATAGGATGAGAGCAGCCCAGTGCAGGCAGAAGTCTTATGCCGACCGTCGTCGTCGCAGACTTGAGTTCGCAGTGGGGGATCATGTATTCCTGAGGATTTCTTCGATGAAGGGCGTTATGCGATTTGGGAAGAGAGGGAAGCTCAGTCCCAGATTTGTATGTCCTTTCGAGATCCTTGAGCGAGTGGATTCTGTTGCTTATCGTTTGGCGCTCCCGCCCAGTTTTCCGGATGTTCACCCTGTTTTTCATGTGTCGATGCTTCGTAGATACCTTCATGATCCTTCTCACACGATTCAGCACGAGACCGTTCAGCTTGAGTGCGATCTTTCGTTCACCGAGCAGCCGGTAGTTATTTTAGATCGGCAGGTGAAGAAACTTCGGTCAAAGGTCTTGCCATCTGTGAAGGTTCTTTGGCGTAGCCCGACTAGTGAGGAGATCACTTGGGAGGCTGAGAGCGAGATGCGGAAGAAATTCCCTCATCTTTTTGAAGGTACGCTTAGTATGAAATTTTAATTCGGGGACCGAATTTCTATAAGGAGGGGAGATTGTAACGTTTTAGAAATCGTTTTGCGAATTTTCCTGTTTTAGGGCAAAATTGTCGGTTTTTCCCGTTTTAACCCGATTTCGATCAAACGACCGTATAAGCTTACCGACACCAAGTTTGGAAAAAATAAAGCTTGTGCGCGAACTTTGGGAGTATTTGGGAGGTTTTGGTTCAGATAGAATTTTTCCCAAATAAAATATTATTTTAAGCGGTATTTTGTGCACGTAAATCGGGAAAATTTTCCTCTTGTGAATAAATTAAATTTTTTTCACTAGAATTATTTTAGAAGGTTCTTTTTAAATATCTAGATTTTTTTGGTGACTAAGGGTGTAACATTCCAAAATAATAAAATATTATTTTTAGGAATTTTTATAATTTAATATTATTTTATTGATTATTTTAATATTAAATTAATATTTAAATGCAAATAAATGGAGAAAAATTATGAAAAATTATGAAAAATTATGGAAAATTCTAAAATGGGTTATTTATTGGAATTATGCCTTTTTTTAGTGTTTGTGATCATTTATATGCTAATTTAGTGCTAATCGCGATTAAAAATCGCTAATCGGATTTTTCGGCTTTTTGTGCAAAATGTGCACATATCATTTTTGGACTTGTGTTACATTTTTCCTACCATGTTACTTTGGGGATACTATTGGTGTGAGAAGGATTTGGATAAAGAAAAGAAAAGAAAAGGAAAAAGGTATGTAATGATGAGAGAGAGAGGGTAGGTATAGTCAACCCTTTTACTTTTGAAACCATGCTTCCATCATTTCCTTCACCCTCATTTTTCTCTCCCCCATTCCTTGTGCTGCTGCTGCTGCTCCCTTCTTCCCTCTTCCTCCTCCTTCAAATCCTCCAAATTACACCATTAAAACTAACTCAAAACCTCACACTCATTTCACAAAAATTGCCCACAAGCCCAAGATCTATGCTTTGGACCAAGAAAGGAGATGTTTTGGTGTTGTTGAGGATTCATGAGGTTCATGTGAGGTAATTTCTTCTCAATTAGAGTGTTAATTGTTGTATTTAAGGTTTAATTCAAGTTTCATATCGATATCGTGTGATTTTGTGCACTTTGGACAAAACTAGAGAGGATAAGGGGAAAATTGAGTTGTGACTTTGCTATTGAGCTTAGAAGGTGACCCTAGACCCTATATGGACTAGAAAACCAGACCAATCCCACTGGAAAACTAAAAATACGGAATTATGGAACTTTTCATGTCGGTTTGTGAAATCTGTGAAGGTGTTCTGGAATCTGGAGCAACCCGGGGGCACCAAAAATAAAATTTAGTGGACAGTGAGTCGTGCAGGCACCTAGGAAGCTACCACCAAGACCCGAGCCCCTAACTCTAAACCGTGGCCGCCAAAATCATCATTCTGGCCGCAATTTGCGGCCAGAGTAGAGGGAAATGGTTCCATTTTTGTTCCAGGGCTCATTTAGCACTAGATTATACCCCTCCTATATATAGTTTTGGCAAATGGTCATCTGGGGAAAATTTGGAGGCATTTTGGTGTGTTTTAGGCGATGTTTTCCGTATTTTTAAATGCACTTTCTTGGTGTTTGGATTTGTATTTGGTTGTCGGGTGTTCATACATCGACAACAGGGGTTAAGTGTTGGATTTGCATGTTTGGGCCATAGGTTTCAACTTATGAGCACACCGTGCCCTGTATCGGTTTTCTGCCTTGATATTAATACGTATTGCGACTGTTTATTATTCTAGGTACCCTCGTAAGGATTCCGAGGTGAAAGAGCATGGCGACATCGATTTCGGAAAGCGAAGACCAGGTGAGTAGATTTATATCTACGGGGAGAAGTCGGGTGGATGGCGTATAGCACCCCCGCAGTCCGTGGTGTTGTATACGAATACGTATACACACGTATATTTATTATGTGTTGTTAGGACCATTGATATTGATATTGGTAGCTTTGATGCTCAGATTATATTGGTGTAGTATAGTGCGAACCCTAGGGTAGCGATTGCACTTATACCTACACTTACACATATACCTACACACATACTTACACTCATTCTTCATATGATGGTGTGTATATCTACACATGGGTATGGGACTATGTGTTTATATACGGGATTGAGGATGATACGTGGATTTGTGATGACACTTGATGTGAGGCCGTGAGATCGGCGATGTGACATAGTTGCCTTGAGGTGCGATATGATAGTTTAGCGGGCCTTTGGACATGTGCTTTACCCGCATTCATACTTGAGGATATCTTACGATATGGTATTGAGGCGAGATTATCGACTATCGTAGCTATACTTATATATATATTGACTCAGATTAGGTGGTTACATACCCCTCCCGTCTAGATTACTTAGTAGACACGAGACTAGACCGAGTCATACCTTTTTCAAACTAACGAATCAGGGATATTTTAAAGATAGGCAGAAGGGTCATACGGATATTTTCAAATGATGTATCTCTCTTAAAACACCGTAGCCCTTGTTTTACCAAAAGCCCTGATTCGTCTTATTTCAAATGGCACCCCTGCATGACATGTTCAGATTGGTGTAGATTCTTTACTTTTGCGTTGATTGTCATTCCCGCACATTCTTGCTATTCGCATTGCTTGCATATGTTCTATGCGCATACTATTATTCCATGCTGCAGGATGTATTGTTACTTGCACTCCACTTATATCGTCACATTCATCTTGCTTTCTGATTTGCGCATTGAGATAGTTTGTTCTATGATATTTCTGGATTTGGGAACCGAGGGTGTTTCAAAAAGAGAATATATCATTACTTTAAAAACCCGGTTACCCTTGATATGATATTTTGGGGCGCCGCCCCGTGTTTTCTCGGTGCTAGAGGCATATATACTTTGAGAGAAGGCTGACCCGGAATGACGGATGCCCGATGGATTGATATAGGGCTGACCCGGAATGACGGATGCCCGATGTATTGAGAGAGGGATGACCCGGACTGACGGATTCCCGATATATATACTTGAGAGAGGGCTGACCCGGAATGACGGATGCCCGATGGATGGATATAGGGCTGACCCGGAATGACGGATGCCCGATGTATTGAGAGAGGGATGACCCGGACTGACGGATTCCCGATATATATACTTTGAGAGAGGGCTGACCCGGAATGACGGATGCCCGATACAGGAGGATTTACGTGCCGATGCTAGGCACAGGTTTCATGATGTTTTCGAGTGTCGATGCTAGGCACTCAGGTTCTATGCCTTTGGTTATATCCTCCTATTTTGCATGCATATGCTTTATGACATTCACATGCATGATGGTTATCGTCAGTGGGTGACGAGTGGACTGGATCCACGTATGTGTAGATGTGATTACTGTGGTTATACCTCATATTCATGACATGCTATTACTTGAGGCACTGTCACGAGCACTTGGCATTACATTCATGTATAGAGATTACATTGCCAGTTTAGCATGTTTCAGCTTTATCCATATTGAGGTTTATTTATATCTGATCGTATTGACCTAGGATGGGTCATGCATTTCGATTCCTGCTTGTAGATATCTTTCTATTCACGAGTTGGCAACTCACCCCCGTTGTGCCCCAGTTCTTGCAGGTTTTGCCGTACAGATTCCATAGCGGCATTTCGGGCACATTGCTTCATTTGGGTGACTTGCTTGGTTAGGTGGGTTCTTTGTATCAGAACCGCCATTGTTCTTGTATTATTCATTGTATCTAGATTGTCCATCAACCAAAACTTGTATATTGTTTCAGACTTAGACAGTGTTGTATTATTCGACCTAGAGTCGCGCTTAGTGGTATTGCGGTTTTCTTATTGCTTTTAAGCTTTCTTTTGGTTTTGATCCTCGCCACTTGGCGTTGTATATTATCATATCATTGTGTGGTTGTGACCGTCGATTGACGAAGAGCTAGCTCCCGCTTGGGGATGCCTTTATCATTGCATATATATATTGTTATCCTGGTTGTACCCCATTCGGGGCCAGTTTTACAAAAGAAACTCTGCCGAAATTTTTAGAAAAGACTGTACTGTTTTTAAATGCACATTCGGCTTAGTTATTTAAAAACCTTGATTTCAAACATGCTTTTCTTCACTTCTTAAACCAGTTTCTTTACTTATTCTTAAAAATGGTTTTAGATTTCTGGGCTTTTGGCTTACTTGGATCAGATGGGGTCCTATAGACTTCATATGGTTCAAGTGCCAGTCACGTGCTCTTTCGGGTCGTGACAAAGTTGGTATCAGAGCGCTAGGTTGACCTTGGTTCGAGTCTAAAGTTTGACTATGTGGAGCCTAGGGAGTTGTTTATATACGGAACTTTGGTTTGACCTTACGGAACTTAGACTTGGTCGAGGGGGTATTCGACCCGAACTTTCGTTGTATTAGGATGACCCTTGGTTGATGGATTAGGTGACTAAAGTAGAGTGACGTACCGTTGGTATGTTCCGCGGCATACTTACGACGCGCCACTCCGCTTAAGGAGCCTTAGGAGGTACATACTTTCGAGATTAGTGATTCTCTTCATATCTAGGATTATTTATCCATTTGAGATCCCCGATTCTATTAGTTTCATGATCATACCTTCATTGATGCTGTTCCTTCCTATGAACATGTATCCACTTTGGATCTGTTGTTTCCCTTCTTGCCACTGATGTGCTCTCTATGATACTCGATTGAGATTCCTGTCACCGTGTTTGAGCGCAGTTTGGACTGCTGCTAGGGTCACGGCCGGTGTGAGCTCGTTTGGTACGAGGGCCGACCATTGTGTTTTCTGGTGACATGGGTACGTCTCGAGTTAGTGATGGTGATTGTGACCCCTAGTGGGGGCGAGTGCTTGGTTTTGCACCGGGTGATCGGGCCGTGTTAGAGCTGCCAGTTGAGAGAGGGATGTTGATGTACAGCTTACCTCAGAGATTGTGATGTCTCCTACCGTGCAGACAGATGGACCAGCTGCTGCTGAGATTTACAGGATGTCGCTTCCGAAGCTTACGAGCTGAGATTGCCGTAGCTTTCAGGCAGATATGCGACAGATGATAGCTAGTCTACCCGATTTGAGAGACGAAGGTGATTCGTCCGATTTTACGCCAGAGCGGGCCTAGTGAGTTGAAGATTTCCAGTGTGGAGAGTCTTACTCAGATCTAGAGCAGACCGATTCAGAGATGACCGCCAATGTGTTGCCTTTCTGGAGGATTGAGGCATTGTTCGGCGTATAGGCGTATGAGCCAGTTGTTGCTGCAAATGATGAGATATCGCCCAGATGATTGGAGCTACTGCAGCATGAGCATATTCTTGAGAGATGATAGCGAGTCGCTAGTCACCGAGGATGAATGACTAGGAGGTGTGGTGAGTTCGCTTACCCCGATGCGAGGTCATCAGATAGATTGTTTCCAGCTAGAGACGACTTCACGCAGGTTCGTTGAGAGTCGATTGAGACGATCGAATGTCAGGAGCCTATTTTCCAAGTTTAAAGTATACGGAAAGACATGCAGGTGATTCTATGGACCCTCTAGAAGAATGAAACCCTAACTCGACTTAATGACCGTGTGAAAGCCTTTGAACCTTCGGGTTTGCGGCGGTTCCTCGGCGCCATTAGTGAGGCTTGGGTTTGCCCTTCTACGGCTGGACCACCGACGCTGTGGCATGTACTCGCTAATATTAACTGTACCCGAGGTGTGAGTTCTTGGGGGATTATGAGGTTCTGACGAGTCGATCGGATGGTTCGACATCTTTCGGATATTGTGATGGAACACTGCTTGGGAGACTCCAGATGCGAGCATAGCCGCCGGAGCGCAGTTCGTGTAGCCACGATGAGTTGAGTCCGAATCAGTCGATTTGTGAACAAGGTGGAGTAAGGAGTTCGCACGAGATTTCGATGAGATGACGTTCTACTCCGCTGACATCAGAGATGTGACGTGAACGCTGAGGACGTGTTCGGCTAGATACCTTCTACTGAGTGAGGAAGATACCGAGTTGTGATTTCGTGTCCGCGTGAGGGACTTCGGATGGACACAGCGAGGACATTGCAGTGCGCAGATAGAGACGCGATGTTGAAATGGACGATGATACAGACAAGCGGAACAAGAGGTTCGTGCGAGACGCTGTTGAGCTGTCATTACTTTCCGTCGAGACCAGGGGTCAGATATGCTTACAGAGGCGCTGGGAGGCGACCAATTCCCGAGGAAATGCGGTGCTGAGGACACAGCTGACCATTGGACGAGAAGAAACTATGCGAGAGTACCAACCTCCGTACAGATCGACATAGGCAAGATCGGCAGAGACCTTGAGCAGGATTCCTTCCAGGACACCGTGCTATGACGTTTGCACCCAGGATCAGATGTGTGATGTGCATTCAGAGAGCCGGAGGCCGAGGCCAGTGACATATTGCTTTACGAGCTGTCGTGAGGATTGACCGAGAGGTGACAAGGAAGTGCCTGAACGGAATCGTTCCTGTCAGCACTCCTGACCGGGCCGGTGAGCCGATGGATTGCGAGATTGGCAATCTGCAGGAATGATCAGGAACCAGATACAGAGGACGCCAGTCGCGAGCAAGAGGCAAGTGGAGATCTTGCACCGCGAGAGTTTGATGTACCGACGACAGTATTTATGCTTTGTGATTTTGTGATTCGATTATCACGTATCTGTCAGTTTGGGTTTTCGGTATTTTGGCGATCTATTTGCATGATTGATTTTGATGGCTGGGTTCTATGATTTCTGTTTTCGTGCACCATGGTTGCACTTATTGGGCATTTATACCCGGCGCATCATTATTATTTTTGAGGTATTGATTGTGATTTCATGCCTATTATATGCCGGTGATTTGATTTATGCTTCCAGCATAGTTTTCACGCATTTTAGTGTTATGATTGGATTTGTGCACGCTGATGCACACGGTTGTGGGATTTTCCCTTGCGGTACCCTTGATTTGGGTTTGAGCCGCATTATATCGTTGATTTTGACCCTGATATTGATGGTTGGCTTTTGCACTCCGTGCTTTTGATGTGACTTACGCATGTTCGGCGTTTGCTGTTGGATTTCGTGATTCCGTGCATGTTAAGTGCGCAGGGTTTAGATTTCATTCGTGCACGATGGGTGCACCGATTTGGATTTTTGTGCATGTTGGGCACATGTTCTGAGATACGATTTTGGTGCACACCCGATGCACTAAATCGAGATTTCTTCGTGCATGTCAGATGCACCGGATTTGTGGCTGTCCGGCACATACGTTGCCTACGACAGATGCTTCGTGCACACCCGTTGCACCTAGATGCTGTTTTGTGCACCTGTTTAGCACATATGTGGATTTTTGATTTCCGTGCGCACCAGACGCACAGGATTGTGCTATGTGCATTTTTGGGATTTATTTCTTTTGGAGCAGTACACTTTTTATGATGTTGGATTTTGCTTTCATACTGAGCAGGACTAGTCAGTGGACAGTACCTGGATGTACTTTTGCATGCATTGATAGTTTGAAGGGATCTCCAAGGAGCGAGCTATAGTCTCGATATTTATATACTTACGTGTCCGACATGACACGAAATGTTTTAAAACAAGGAAACCCTTCTAAATTGTTTTCAAAACGGCGGAACGTGTTTGGTAAAAAAGGATATATATATATATACATATATAGTTTTTCTTATGAAAAACGTCCGCCACTGTGCAGTGTTATGTGCATCATACAGCGATTTTTTTTAAAGACTTGACATGGTGTTTTTACCTTGACTCCGATGATTGCGGGATGCTTGACGGAGTTTTGATTTTGAGTTATCTATTCAGTTCCCATGCGCATGCATTGCGCTGTGACGTTTTATGTATTGATGATTTCGGAGCCCCGACGACTTGGGATTTGTATCGAAATGTTTTAGTACTTGGGGGTTTTAAATTTAAATTCGGGGACCGAATTTCTTTAAGGGGGGTAGATTGTAACATTCCAAAATAATAAAATATTATTTTTAGGAATTTTTATAATTTAATATTATTTTATTGATTATTTTAATATTAAATTAATATTTAAATGCAAATAAATGGAGAAAAATTATGAAAAATTATGAAAAATTATGGAAAATTCTAAAATGGGTTATTTATTGGAATTATGCCTTTTTTTAGTGTTTGTGATCATTTATATGCTAATTTAGTGCTAATCGCGATTAAAAATCGCTAATCGGATTTTTCGGCTTTTTGTGCAAAATGTGCACATATCATTTTTGGACTTGTGTTACATTTTTCCTACCATGTTACTTTGGGGATACTATTGGTGTGAGAAGGATTTGGATAAAGAAAAGAAAAGAAAAGGAAAAAGGTATGTAATGATGAGAGAGAGAGGGTAGGTATAGTCAACCCTTTTACTTTTGAAACCATGCTTCCATCATTTCCTTCACCCTCATTTTTCTCTCCCCCATTCCTTGTGCTGCTGCTGCTGCTCCCTTCTTCCCTCTTCCTCCTCCTTCAAATCCTCCAAATTACACCATTAAAACTAACTCAAAACCTCACACTCATTTCACAAAAATTGCCCACAAGCCCAAGATCTATGCTTTGGACCAAGAAAGGAGATGTTTTGGTGTTGTTGAGGATTCATGAGGTTCATGTGAGGTAATTTCTTCTCAATTAGAGTGTTAATTGTTGTATTTAAGGTTTAATTCAAGTTTCATATCGATATCGTGTGATTTTGTGCACTTTGGACAAAACTAGAGAGGATAAGGGGAAAATTGAGTTGTGACTTTGCTATTGAGCTTAGAAGGTGACCCTAGACCCTATATGGACTAGAAAACCAGACCAATCCCACTGGAAAACTAAAAATACGGAATTATGGAACTTTTCATGTCGGTTTGTGAAATCTGTGAAGGTGTTCTGGAATCTGGAGCAACCCGGGGGCACCAAAAATAAAATTTAGTGGACAGTGAGTCGTGCAGGCACCTAGGAAGCTACCACCAAGACCCGAGCCCCTAACTCTAAACCGTGGCCGCCAAAATCATCATTCTGGCCGCAATTTGCGGCCAGAGTAGAGGGAAATGGTTCCATTTTTGTTCCAGGGCTCATTTAGCACTAGATTATACCCCTCCTATATATAGTTTTGGCAAATGGTCATCTGGGGAAAATTTGGAGGCATTTTGGTGTGTTTTAGGCGATGTTTTCCGTATTTTTAAATGCACTTTCTTGGTGTTTGGATTTGTATTTGGTTGTCGGGTGTTCATACATCGACAACAGGGGTTAAGTGTTGGATTTGCATGTTTGGGCCATAGGTTTCAACTTATGAGCACACCGTGCCCTGTATCGGTTTTCTGCCTTGATATTAATACGTATTGCGACTGTTTATTATTCTAGGTACCCTCGTAAGGATTCCGAGGTGAAAGAGCATGGCGACATCGATTTCGGAAAGCGAAGACCAGGTGAGTAGATTTATATCTACGGGGAGAAGTCGGGTGGATGGCGTATAGCACCCCCGCAGTCCGTGGTGTTGTATACGAATACGTATACACACGTATATTTATTATGTGTTGTTAGGACCATTGATATTGATATTGGTAGCTTTGATGCTCAGATTATATTGGTGTAGTATAGTGCGAACCCTAGGGTAGCGATTGCACTTATACCTACACTTACACATATACCTACACACATACTTACACTCATTCTTCATATGATGGTGTGTATATCTACACATGGGTATGGGACTATGTGTTTATATACGGGATTGAGGATGATACGTGGATTTGTGATGACACTTGATGTGAGGCCGTGAGATCGGCGATGTGACATAGTTGCCTTGAGGTGCGATATGATAGTTTAGCGGGCCTTTGGACATGTGCTTTACCCGCATTCATACTTGAGGATATCTTACGATATGGTATTGAGGCGAGATTATCGACTATCGTAGCTATACTTATATATATATTGACTCAGATTAGGTGGTTACATACCCCTCCCGTCTAGATTACTTAGTAGACACGAGACTAGACCGAGTCATACCTTTTTCAAACTAACGAATCAGGGATATTTTAAAGATAGGCAGAAGGGTCATACGGATATTTTCAAATGATGTATCTCTCTTAAAACACCGTAGCCCTTGTTTTACCAAAAGCCCTGATTCGTCTTATTTCAAATGGCACCCCTGCATGACATGTTCAGATTGGTGTAGATTCTTTACTTTTGCGTTGATTGTCATTCCCGCACATTCTTGCTATTCGCATTGCTTGCATATGTTCTATGCGCATACTATTATTCCATGCTGCAGGATGTATTGTTACTTGCACTCCACTTATATCGTCACATTCATCTTGCTTTCTGATTTGCGCATTGAGATAGTTTGTTCTATGATATTTCTGGATTTGGGAACCGAGGGTGTTTCAAAAAGAGAATATATCATTACTTTAAAAACCCGGTTACCCTTGATATGATATTTTGGGGCGCCGCCCCGTGTTTTCTCGGTGCTAGAGGCATATATACTTTGAGAGAAGGCTGACCCGGAATGACGGATGCCCGATGGATTGATATAGGGCTGACCCGGAATGACGGATGCCCGATGTATTGAGAGAGGGATGACCCGGACTGACGGATTCCCGATATATATACTTGAGAGAGGGCTGACCCGGAATGACGGATGCCCGATGGATGGATATAGGGCTGACCCGGAATGACGGATGCCCGATGTATTGAGAGAGGGATGACCCGGACTGACGGATTCCCGATATATATACTTTGAGAGAGGGCTGACCCGGAATGACGGATGCCCGATACAGGAGGATTTACGTGCCGATGCTAGGCACAGGTTTCATGATGTTTTCGAGTGTCGATGCTAGGCACTCAGGTTCTATGCCTTTGGTTATATCCTCCTATTTTGCATGCATATGCTTTATGACATTCACATGCATGATGGTTATCGTCAGTGGGTGACGAGTGGACTGGATCCACGTATGTGTAGATGTGATTACTGTGGTTATACCTCATATTCATGACATGCTATTACTTGAGGCACTGTCACGAGCACTTGGCATTACATTCATGTATAGAGATTACATTGCCAGTTTAGCATGTTTCAGCTTTATCCATATTGAGGTTTATTTATATCTGATCGTATTGACCTAGGATGGGTCATGCATTTCGATTCCTGCTTGTAGATATCTTTCTATTCACGAGTTGGCAACTCACCCCCGTTGTGCCCCAGTTCTTGCAGGTTTTGCCGTACAGATTCCATAGCGGCATTTCGGGCACATTGCTTCATTTGGGTGACTTGCTTGGTTAGGTGGGTTCTTTGTATCAGAACCGCCATTGTTCTTGTATTATTCATTGTATCTAGATTGTCCATCAACCAAAACTTGTATATTGTTTCAGACTTAGACAGTGTTGTATTATTCGACCTAGAGTCGCGCTTAGTGGTATTGCGGTTTTCTTATTGCTTTTAAGCTTTCTTTTGGTTTTGATCCTCGCCACTTGGCGTTGTATATTATCATATCATTGTGTGGTTGTGACCGTCGATTGACGAAGAGCTAGCTCCCGCTTGGGGATGCCTTTATCATTGCATATATATATTGTTATCCTGGTTGTACCCCATTCGGGGCCAGTTTTACAAAAGAAACTCTGCCGAAATTTTTAGAAAAGACTGTACTGTTTTTAAATGCACATTCGGCTTAGTTATTTAAAAACCTTGATTTCAAACATGCTTTTCTTCACTTCTTAAACCAGTTTCTTTACTTATTCTTAAAAATGGTTTTAGATTTCTGGGCTTTTGGCTTACTTGGATCAGATGGGGTCCTATAGACTTCATATGGTTCAAGTGCCAGTCACGTGCTCTTTCGGGTCGTGACAAAGGGTTTCTTTTTTTAAAAGAAAAGAAAAGAGAGAAAAGGTGGCATGTTTGCATTTATGTGCATTTATTGACTTCTTTTGCTAGAAAACTCCACATACTTCACAAAAATACCCCCATCTTTCCTCTTTGGCCGAGCTCTCCTCTTGTTCTGCCCTCTTGCTTTTCTTTGCTCAATTTCTTCATTCCAAGATCAATAATTCTTCAAAATTCCTTAAAAAATTCCACAAAACTCATAAAAAACAATAACCAATCATTATCCTTCACAAATCTTGCTTATACCTTAAAGAAAAACATCATTTTTGGAGAAAAAAATTATGGATCTAGTTGCTTGTTTGTGTTCTTGAGAGGTATAATTTCAAACCCTAATCTTTAATTGTGGTATTTAAATCTTTTAGCTAGCTAATTAATTGCTTGATATAGCTTTGAACTCTTGATTAATTCATTATCATAATTTTTTTTAGAAATTCTAGTTAGGGTTAAAAGCTTGTTGAAGTGTTTAATGTTAATTGAAGATTTAGGAAAAACTTGTTCTTGTGAAAGAATGATAATTGTAGCTAATTCCTAATTTGACTAGTAAAGGTTTAGCTTACTAGGTTTTTGCTAAAACTTGATTAAGCAAGTTTAAAAATATGGAAGTGATTTGGATAGCCTAGTTAAGCTATTGTAAGATGTTTGAAATCGCTAGATCTGTATTAGCTTGAAACTAGTGCTAAATATTGCGATAAGTTGCATACTAGATTTCGGGGTTTTTCCGACGTAGGGTTCGTTTGGTCGTTGCGAGATTCTATCTAGAGTATTGCTCGTAATTTTTGTGTTGTGTTGCGCGATCGGGACGATCGGGGTCCAGACTTGGTGTTTTGTAGTTTAGCGACCTCAATTAGGGTTTTGGCCGGTATCGTGCGCGATAGATGCGCTAAGCGCGCAGTGAAATTTTCCGGGCGTTTTCATCGCGTTTCGTTGTCTTTTCGTCATTATAGGATATTTAGCTTATGTGTTGTATTTATGAAATTTTAGGTTCGCAAGCAGGGATTTCAGGTGCTGCGGACAAGGGGAAGCAGGTGGTCGGATTTTCTTAGCTCGAGACCATCGGTGAGTAGATTTAACATCTACGGGGAAATCGCCCGTATGGCGTTATGCGTCGGGGCGAATTTGATATGTTAGCTGTATTGTATTTGCATATTCTTTACTTTCATATGAATGTCATTGCATATCATTATCTATTGTACTTGACTCGTACCTTTAGATATAACTCATTACTGACGGTTCATGTTGCACGAGCACTAAATATTATGCTACACCCACATCGTCAGTAATTGCCATGACACGCACAAGCCGATATATATTGTTGACACCTACATACGTGATACGGTAGTGGATAGGGATAGTTGTGGTAGTAGCCCTTATCCCATTGTGCATATGAGATATTGTTGATACTTACATACGTGACGTTGGTTTGGGCAGGAATAGTTGAGGTAGTAACACTTATTCCATTTCATGTATACCTTACTATAGCTATATTATATATCATGCACTCATATTGACATGTACACCCACATAGTCTATTATAGTTACATGTATATCATGCACTCATATTGACATGTACACCGCATATTTTCGCTATAGTTGTATGTACCCTAAGTGGTATTGTTTGATATATGATATTGAGTTTGAAAGGTTCCTAGGCACCCTATAGTGGTCTCACAAGGCATCGAACATGCCAATTTAAAAATTTTGGTGCCGAGAAACCCTAGACTACGGATCTTAGACTAGATGTTTAGGCGAAAAGAAAATTTAGTTAACACTTAACTACTAGGATACGGAAATTACAACCTTTGTAGATCCGGATATCCACCTCCACGGCTCCGCAACGAAGTCTTCTCGCCGTACATCATGAATCCTCGACTCATTCGTCGGCTTCATCGGGAAAATGGGCGAGCTAGGTCGTCGGCTTCGTGTCAAAGACGATCTACGTCGAGGTTGCACTAGTTCAAGCTTCGACTTCACCAAGTAGTGAAACTTGTGAAGAAAACACCCAAAACCACTTGGCAAGAGGTAGAGGATGAAGAAATAGGAGGTGGGTTCACTTTAGATTTGGATTTCTCTCACTAGATCTCAAGTTGCCATTAATGGCATCTAGGTTTCTCACTTGAAGAAGAAGAAGAAGATGAAGAAGATGATAGAATATGATAAAAACCACTTTCAAAATAGAAAAGAAAATGATATTTATCATATCCTAACCATGGTCAAGTGTAGAGAATTGACCATGGTTAGTGGGAGTGGTTAGGTTTAAGTATGAAGACAAAATGGCATCATTAGTAAAAGCTTCATGAAGCTTCACCATTCTTCATGATAAATGAAACCATTTTATTTTCATAAAACCAATTAATAAATAATGAATGGATTAAATAATAAGTGAATAAAACATAAACCCTAACCACTCTCATAACCATGGTTCAATTCTTTTACACAAAGTCAAGTCAACATGCATCATCAACATGATACATACAAGTGTACACAAAACATATCACATATACAATATGCACATCAAGTGAGAAAAATCCGTTTAAAGTGAACCAATACTAGTTAATGCAAAGTAATATATCAAATATATAATTATACATTAAATCATTAAATCAACATTTGATTCAATGATCCGGTCATGTCGCATATAACCGACTAGTATTCAATGCATCGATTTATCGAATCAATGATTCGATAACTAGGTCATATCTCATACAACCAATCGAAACATTAATCGCGAGAATCAAATACGGTATCACATACATGCATTATTCTCGGTCCCGCACATATCTCATATGCACTCCTATTTCGTTTCGCTTGAGCTAGGAAACCTCTGTGTAGGACTCTAAAGACTCGTCAATACGCCGGTAGCAGATGATGATCATATCAAGCACCCACAAGTCGCAAGCGGTCTGCTAAACGTAACGGCCACCCGGGTATTGAGCGATCAGAAGATCGACGAGCTAGCCCGCTCACACTCCTGCGAATCCGACCAGTAACACTTACCGTACAGTCCGGTCTCTTCGTCTGATATGTCGCATATCAAGTCTAGGGGTGGTAAACGTCAGACCCCAATAACCCGATAAGTCGTGCCGATGTGAGGCTCATAACGGGTCGAGAAACTACTGGTAACACTTACCAGCAAATCTCTGATCAGCCCTGGCCAGGGACTTCCCTGTTACGGCCAATCGAGCACAGCGCAACTCTCAATACCGGGAGAGACGAAATCCTTCCTATCGCTCATTGCCTCCATGTGACTCGGGACTGTACCCAAAGACCACCATTTTGCACGCCCTCATGGACGTGGTAAGGTGGAGATCAAAGCACAGTGGGAATCACACAAGACTCTATGACGATTTCGGGTCTACAGACTAACCTGCACAAGTGTCACCTGAGAACTGCCATCTGACGTGAGGTATAATACCATCTGGGAGTTCTCGACGAGTCCGTCCAGTGTACTCAGTCTCCACTGAGCACCTGTATACCATCTCTGATGTCAAACACCAATGGATATGGGATCATCCATTGCCCATCTCATGGGTCGAGAAGCGTATATGCTAGTCTACTCTGGTATATCGATGCCCCGTCTCGATACACCCACGACTAGGGACCTTGAAGGATGTACTTATGGACTACCATGTCCCCACTAGTATGATCTGCATCATAGTCCAGGCAGTCAAGTACACATCCTAAGGGCTTTACCAACATGTAACTATAAGACAGTATAAAGAGACTAGTATACATGTTAAGATAAAGAGTAACCAGATAGCATACTATCATATCGAGCAAGAAAGTCATCTCTATATATGTCCAAGCATCTAATATAATATACAATATCTGTACAATACTGGCCTCTAGGGCATACATACTACTAACAATCTCCCACTTGCACTAGGGCCAGTTGCTGTAGTATCGCATACCAAGCATCCCGAAGAGTCTCTCAAACTGTGTCTGGGAAATGGCCTTCGTGAGTGGATCCGCCGTGTTGTTCTTCGTGTCAACCCTCCTGACCTCGATCTCCCGGCAATCAACTATCTCCCGGATCAGGTGATACCGCCTCAGAATATGCCTGGATCGCTGATGGGACCTGGGTTCCTTGGCCAAAGCCACCGCTCCATTGTTATCGCAATACAAAGGTATTGGATGCTCAATGGATGGAACCACTCTAAGTTCAGTAATGAACTTCTTGATCCAGACAGCCTTTTTGGCAGCATCGTTGGCAGCGATGTATTCAGCCTCCATCGTCGAGTCTGCCACGGTTTCCTGCTTGGAACTCTTCCAGCTAACCGCCCCTCCGTAAAGGATAAAGACAAAACCCGACTGCGACTTAGAGTCGTCCTTATCACTCTAGAAGCTCGAATCGGTAGAGGACTCCACTTGGAGTTCTCCGTTACCATACACCAAGAACATATCTCTAGTCCTTCGCAAGTACTTGAGAATGCTCTTCACAGCTCTCCAGTGACTCTCTCCAGGATCAGCTTGATACCTGCTCACTATACTTAGTGAGTATGCTACATCGGGTCTGGTACATAGCATCGCATACATGATAGAGCCTACTGCCGAAGCATAGGGTATCCCTTGCATGCGAGCTCTCTCCAAATCAGTCTTGGGAGACATCTCTTTGGAGAGAGTGACTCCAGAGATCGTGGGCATGTTTCCATGCTTGGACTCTTCCATACTAAACCTCTTTAGTATGGTGTCAATGTACCTGGATTGGGACAATCCCAAAATCCGTTTGGATCTATCTCTATAGATCCTGATTCCCAATATGCAGGAGGCATCACCAAGATCTTTCATTGAGAATCTTTGTGATAAGAAGAGCTTGACCGATTGCAGCATAGGAATATCATTTCCTATCAAGAGTATGTCGTCCACGTACAATACGAGGAAGACAATCTTACTCTCTGCCACCTTCCTGTAGATACAAGGTTCATCTGGATTTTTGACGAAATCAAACTCTTTGATAACGACGTCAAAGCAGATGTTCCAACTCCGCGATGCTTGCTTTAATCCATAAATGGATTTAAGCAGCTTGCACACCTTCCCGCTGCTCCCACTGTCTACGAAGCCCTCTGGCTGAGTCATGTACACGCGCTCTTCTAAATCACCGTTTAGAAAGGCGGTCTTAACATCCATTTTCCAGATTTCGTAATCATGATATGCAGTGATGGCAAGCATGATCCGGATGGATTTAAGCATAGCCACTGGAGAAAAGGTCTCGTCATAGTCCATACCTGGTCTTTGACGAAAACCCTTTGCTACAAGTCTAGCTTTGAAAGTCTCTACTTTCCCATCTACTCCAAGTTTCTTCTTGAAGATCCACTTGCTCCCAATGGGTTTTACCCCTTCAGGAGCAACTTCCAAAGTCCATACTTTGTTGGTGTACATGGAATCCATCTCAGACCGCATAGCATCCAGCCATTTCACTGAGTCCCCACTCGTGATGGCCTGCTCGAAGCTAGTTGGGTCATCATCCTCCATGATGCAATCCTCGCTCCCACCATCCATGAGAAAACCGTAATATCTCTCAGGTTGGCGAGGAACCCTACTAGATCGACGGAGAGGCTGAGGTTCGTCGGGAGCTACTGAATCCTCTGGTTCCACTAAATCTTCAGTTTGAGTTTGTGTAGCCGGAATTTCTTCCAGTTCTACCTCACCGCCACTAATTTCTTTTGCAAGAAATTCCTTTTCCAAAAAGGTGGCATGTCGAGAAACAAACACTTTTTGTTCCTCTGTATGGTAGAAAAGTTATCCATGTGAATGTTTGGGATATCCCACAAACTTACATAGAACTGACCGTGCCTCGAGTTTGTCCGGATTTTGTCTTTTGACATAGGCCGGGCAACCCCATATCTTAACTCGTTTAAGACATGGTCTCTTCCCACTCCATATCTCATATGGTGTGGTAGGTACAGATTTAGATGGAACTTGATTCAATAGGTATGCTGCTGTCTCCAGCGCATAACCCCAGAAGGAAATAGGCAACTCAGCTGTGCTCATCATAGAGCGCACCATATCTAATAGGGTGCGGTTCCTCCGTTCTGATACACCGTTGTGCTGTGGTGTATATGGAGGAGTCAGCTGAGAGAGAATCTCATTCTCTTTTAGGAAGTCCAGGAATTCATTGCTCAAGTATTCACCTCCTCGATCAGATCGAAGGATTTTAATACTTTTTCCGGTTTGGTTCTCGACTTCTTGTTTATATTCTCTAAATTTCTCAAAAGCTTCTGATTTGTGTTTCATCAGGAACACATATCCGAATCTAGAGAGATCGTCAGTGAATGTAATGAAGTACGAAGAACCATCCCTGGCATGTGTAGACATGGGACCACATACATCACTATGTATAAGTCCCAAGAGTTCGATAACTCTTTCCCCGTGTCCCGTAAATGGAATTTTGGTCATCTTGCCTTTGAGACATGACTGGCAAGTGTCATAAGATGAAAATTCAAACGGATTTAAATATCCATCTTTATGCAACTTAGCTAGTCGTGTCACATTGATGTGACCCAGTCTACAATGCCACAAGAAGGATTCATTCAGTTCTGAACTCTTCCTCTTGTGTGTGTTTGTTATGCTCAGAACTGTTGATTGATTTAGAACATAAATGCCATTGCATAACGTGCCTGATCCAACCAACTTTTGGCTATGGAAAATGTTCATAACATTGTCCTGTAATACAAAATTATATCCCTCTTTACTCAACAAAGAAACCGATATAATGTTGCATATCAGGTTCGGCATGTAATAGCATTCGTTCAGAACCAATGTATTACCAGTTGGTAATACAAGGTGATATTCCCCGACAGTCTTAGCTCCAACAATTGCACCATTTCCAACTCTAATGTCTTTATCACCTTCTCCAAGTTCTCTACCTTTCCTAAGCCCATGTAACTGATTACATATGTGGGATCCTGACCCGGTATCTAATACCCAGGACGTAGAGCAAATGGAGAAACAGTTCTCAGTAACGAACACACCCGAAGAAAATGCATCAACATGTACTTTCTTCATTCGGGTGGCATGGGGATCCTGGTATTCCCCTATATCCTGTTCATTCATATAACTCTTATAGGAAAGAACGGAACCAACGTTCCCCAGCACAGTATAACATGCGGGTTCGGTCAATACATCCATATTATTATCTTCATTAGGGCATGAAATGGTCGCTACCTGGAGAGAGAGAGAAGAAAACACTTTAGCGTATGCTCGTGCAAGATCAGATTGGTTATTATCTTATCTAATCAGGATGGCTCCCACTGCTTTTTATCAAATCTTCCTCCAAACCCTAAAAGGAAAGACTAGCCGGGATTAATTACACACTACAAGTTCGCCAATCTTTCAGCCAGGCCAGTGTCGGTACTTTGAGGGAGGTCCCCCGTGCTTTCGCACGAACCTAATTAATGTAAACCTCGTTTTCTCAGAGGCGTAACCCCGTTGACACCTTTCTAGACACCTACTTGATCAGCTAATTGCAATGTGTAAAACTCTCCCAGGAGTAACTCTTACTCGCAGTGGGTATCGGGATCCAACTATCTCATAGAAGGTATGCAATCTCATTGCAAATTTCAACACTTGAAATTCCCGATAATATTTTGCCCCTAGTGTCCTATGACCTTGACAAAGGCCAACAAATCACAGGATGCTAGTCAAGTTCAACCCGTCATTTCTTGATTGAATCAAACCCACCCGCACGACCCTTGACAAAGGCCAACAAGGTCGTACGACTACCCTGAAACAATCTGCATCACATGCATAAACAGATAAGCACTATTCAGCTACCGCACACTACGCCTTGACAAAGGCCAACAAACGCAGCACGAACACTAAACAGTCTATATCTGAAATAACGGAGGGCTACGTCAGGTTTTTCTGAAAACCTATTGCGTAATGAACTCGATATCGTTGTAGAATCAAATGAAGTTTTGAAATGGAGTGATTTTGAGGCTTTTCTAGTTTTGCTAAAGGAGTCACTCCCGGTGAAGGGATCTCGGTCCTTTCCTCGTCGAATGAGGTGCGGGATATATCATATATATCACTGTGCAAAGCAAAAAACCAAAAGCAGTCAAAAGCAAACCGAGTGTGTAGCATCTGCCAGTTATTGCTAAAGGAGTCACTCCCGGTGAAGGGATCTAGGTCCTTTCCTCATCGAATAATGTGCAGGGTATATCATATATACCGCTGTGCAAAGCAAGAACTGTAGCTACCTGTTTTATTTTAAAATTCGATTCCACAACATCTTAGGTTTCTTATCTTTCATTAATCACATTAATGAAGTCCCATCATTAAAATACCTAAACATCACAGATAGATATGACGTACACTTATGCCATCCGCATTCGCCTCGATGTCCCCTCGTGCACCGTTAGGTTAGGTAACTAACGACAGCGCAGGGCAGGGCTAGCGCGGGTGTAAAACATAAGTAACGTCTATATAATATATCATATATACTATATACTATATCCATCACAGAGTCACAACACAGATATTGCAGCAGAATAAACATATGAAATATTGGATATACTAGGACGTCCGTGTTTTCAATACGAGCCAGTATAAAACACGGATTCCACGGTCGTGATGAATAGCCAATCCCACACCCCTAGACCCCTACGAGAGCGGCAAGCAACCCTGCCAATTCTAGGGTTAGGAGACCCGGACTCGACTCCTCGAGTTGGTCTCCCACTGGACCCCAGAAGCCGGTTACTTGTGCTCCCCTCCTTGGGTCTATCCTAATGCGGAAAAGTAAATAATATACAAAGGGTGACAACTTCCGCTACCTGGAAGTGCCCCAAATAAAAGAATATTACATACAGGTTTTTACATGAATTAAAATGAAAAACACTCAGCTCACATAAAAACCCTCGGCTATTCAAACACGACGATCTAATATAACATATCCAGTAACACATAACATCACATGTCATCAACGTAAGTAAGTATGCATACCCCAATTGTCGTTGACGTATAGCAACGAAACCGGCGATATGATCATACTACACTTACGGTCACAGAAAAGAAAGTGTAAAACTACAACAATTGGAATCCGCAACTTCTTTAGACATCGCATGCCTAATCAAATGAAATACTTAGACATCACATGCCTAACAGATATAAATCCCGCATTTTAGTCTCATTATCGAAAACTCTTTTCAATATCATATGTGACTAAACTGCTAAATTTATAACATTCATTCAGTTATCTTATAACTGTTTGTGAATTCCAATTATTGTATCCCATTTCGGATAAATATAAAATGTCAAACTTTCCGATCGAACAATCGAACACCCAAGTTTTCCCGATACAGATCAACACATGAAATAAGTCTAACAACATTCAGTTCGTGCCTCAGTACCAACGGTCCAGCCGTAGAAGGGTCAAGCCAACACCTCACATGTGGCATGCCGTACTCCCCCAAACCCGAAGGTTCAAAGGGCAGTTCAAGACGGTCACATAATCGAGTTAAGGTTTGTTGTCTTCTAGAGGGTCCATCGCGTTACTTGCACTACTTAGAACGTCGTTAAACTTCGGAAAAATCCATCACTTGGAAATTTCCCGACAGGGGAAAAATTGGGTATTTATATCCGGTCGAACTTTTTAACATATTCTAAAATTTATCCGGAACGCCACACAGACAAAATTTGATAATCCGATCGAATCATCGAACCCCCAATATAACCCCAAAATACTCAACTGTAGAATAAAATATTAAAATTATCCAGAAAACACAGGAGTCAAATATAACAATTACTGTGGAAAGAGAAGTCATAGAGTCAACATTACTGTCGCGGAACCGCCGCGCCACGTGGGCTTAGGCCGCGGTTCCGCGGCGTTATGACGGCGTTAGCACTCCGTTTTTCACAGTAATTCATAATAAAGCCTGCTTGATTTTCTGGATATTTTTAATCTTGAAAAATCCACATTTTTAAAATCTGGACAGAGAGCATTTTTTAATATGGGTTTCGGGTTCGTTCGGATTTCAAACTCCGTCTAGACTTCGCCTAAGACTCTAGCTAGGCTCTGATACCAGTGAAAGGTTCCTAGGCACCCTATAGTGGTCTCACAAGGCATCGAACATGCCAATTTAAAAATTTTGGTGCCGAGAAACCCTAGACTACGGATCTTAGACTAGATGTTTAGGCGAAAAGAAAATTTAGTTAACACTTAACTACTAGGATACGGAAATTACAACCTTTGTAGATCCGGATATCCACCTCCACGGCTCCGCAACGAAGTCTTCTCGCCGTACATCATGAATCCTCGACTCATTCGTCGGCTTCATCGGGAAAATGGGCGAGCTAGGTCGTCGGCTTCGTGTCAAAGACGATCTACGTCGAGGTTGCACTAGTTCAAGCTTCGACTTCACCAAGTAGTGAAACTTGTGAAGAGAACACCCAAAACCACTTGGCAAGAGGTAGAGGATGAAGAAATAGGAGGTGGGTTCACTTTAGATTTGGATTTCTCTCACTAGATCTCAAGTTGCCATTAATGGCATCTAGGTTTCTCACTTGAAGAAGAAGAAGAAGATGAAGAAGATGATAGAATATGATAAAAACCACTTTCAAAATAGAAAAGAAAATGATATTTATCATATCCTAACCATGGTCAAGTGTAGAGAATTGACCATGGTTAGTGGGAGTGGTTAGGTTTAAGTATGAAGACAAAATGGCATCATTAGTAAAAGCTTCATGAAGCTTCACCATTCTTCATGATAAATGAAACCATTTTATTTTCATAAAACCAATTAATAAATAATGAATGGATTAAATAATAAGTGAATAAAACATAAACCCTAACCACTCTCATAACCATGGTTCAATTCTTTTACACAAAGTCAAGTCAACATGCATCATCAAAATGATACATACAAGTGTACACAAAACATATCACATATACAATGTGCACATCAAGTGAGAAAAATCCGTTTAAAGTGAACCAATACTAGTTAATGCAAAGTAACATATCAAATATATAATTATACATTAAATCATTAAATCAACACTTGATTCAATGATCCGGTCATGTCGCACATAACCGACTAGTATTCAATGCATCGATTTATCGAATCAATGATTCGATAACTAGGTCATATCTCATACAACCAATCAAAACATTAATCGCGAGAATCAAATACGGTATCACATACACGCATTATTCTCGGTCCCGCACATATCTCATATGCACTCCTATTTCGTTTCGCTTGAGCAAGGAAACCTCTGTGTAGGACTCTAAAGACTCGTCAATACGCCGGTAGCAGATGATGATCATATCAAGCACCCACAAGCCGCAAGCGGTCTGCTAAACGTAACGGCCACCCGGGTATTGAGCGATCAGAAGATCGACGAGCTAGCCCGCTCACACTCCTGCGAATCCGACCAGTAACACTTACCGTACAGTCCGGTCTCTTCGTCTGATATGTCGCATATCAAGTCTAGGGGTGGTAAACGTCAGACCCCAATAACCCGATAAGTCGTGCCGATGTGAGGCTCATAACGGGTCGAGAAACTACTGGTAACACTTACCAGCAAATCTCTGATCAGCCCTGGCCAGGGACTTCCCTGTTACGGCCAATCGAGCACAGCACAACATCAACTCCCAATACCGGGAGAGACGAAACCCCTCCTATCGCTCATTGCCTCCATGTGACTCGGGACAGTACCTAAAGACTACCGTTTTGCAAGCCCTCATGGACGTGGTAAGGTGGAGATCAAAGCACAGTGGGAATCACACAAGACTCTATGACGATCTTGGGTCTACAGACTAACCTGCACAAGTGTCACCTGAGAACTGCCATCTGACGTGAGGTATAATACCATCTGGGAGTTCTCGGCGAGTCCGTCCAGTGTACTCAGTCTCCACTGAGCACCCGTATACCATCTCTGATGTCAAACACCAATGGATATGGGATCATCCATCGCCCATCTCATGGGTCGAGAAGCGTATACGCTAGTCTACTCTGGTATATCGATGCCCCGTCTCGATACACCCACGACTAGGGACCTTGAAGGATGTACTTATGGACTACCATGTCCCCACTAGTATGATCTGCATCATAGTCCAGGCAGTCAAGTACACATCCTAAGGGCTTTACCAACATGTAACTATAAGACAGTATAAAGAGACTAGTATACATGTTAAGATAAAGAGTAACCAGATAGCATACTATCATATCGAGCAAGAAAGTCATCTCTATATATGTCCAAGCATCCAATATAATATACAATATCTGTACAATACTGGCCTCTAGGGCATACATACTACTAACAGAGTTGTTGATCCTTGCACTTATGACTTGCATCATACATACTAGCTTACATGTAGATACTTAAACCTTTCTACAATTACATGTACACCTTATATGATGCTGCATTGTTTTTCGGAGGTTTGGGAAACCGCAAGATATATTCTAAAAAGCTGGATTCATTTAAAGAGCGGTTTTCCCTTTATATGCTCATATTGATGTTTTATGTTGCATGTATCAGTTTTACGTGAATTTTACGCATTGAGATATGGATTTCATGTGATTATGGATTTGAGGACCGTGGGGGATATTTTCAAGAAAACTATGTATTGTTTGAAAACCCGGTTTCTCTTGATATGATATTTCAATGCGTCCACTATGTGATTTCTCGGTTCTGAGATTTGGCTTGTGATACCCGATTCGAGGAGCGGGAGGTACCGTCTGCGGGTACATGGTGGACCTGGTATGGTACCCCGTGGGCGAGTGGTGATTTCGTGGTGTAGACGATAAGCCTGGCGGTGGGACCACTACCTACCGG
The DNA here is from genome assembly GCA_030015575.1 of Agapanthus africanus. Lineage (NCBI taxonomy): Eukaryota > Viridiplantae > Streptophyta > Magnoliopsida > Asparagales > Amaryllidaceae > Agapanthus > Agapanthus africanus. The sequence continues at coordinate 121,420,884 of JASDDO010000031.1, forward strand.
TGATTGTATTTGGACTTGGCGGTTATCATGGGGATACCGACCGGAGTGAGGTATGTCATATCGTCAGGGCCAGTCATGGTGACAGCGCCTGAGTTATGAGGATTTACGTGTCGATGCTAGACACGGGTTTCATGATGTTTCCAGTGTCGGTGTTTGACACTCTAGTTTTCGTGAGACTTACAGGATGTGAGGGCCGATCTGAGGATGCGGTGCCTGAGAATTGGGGATTTGATGTGTCGGTGAGGGACGCTGGTGTTTTTTTCATGCTGATGATTTTTGCATGAAATTTTAAATTATATCATCCCACACTCAGGATTATGTTGATATGCATTGTTTCATGTAGTTGTAGTACCCTGATGATGTACCTTTACATGATTGTTGCATATTCACTTATCATACTTATTCTATCGGATTACATGTGATAGATAGATCGCTGTTCGTGCATACTTGCGATTACTGTATGATGTTATTTACTATTCACGAGTTGGCAACTCACCCCCGTTGTGCCACAGTGTTTTGCAGGACTTACCCTCTGAGTAGTCGCGGCAGGGAGTCTTATCATCTCTACTTTTGCGGATACCGCTACGGTTGGCTGTGAGGCCTTGCTTTTAGGTAGGTTGCGGTTATCTGTTTGTACATTGTATATGTTTTTTGTTGGATCTAGTATTCTCCATCTACCACTGTTGTATATGACTTAGAGACGATTTGTGAGGATTCAATATTATTTTTTTGTGGTGACTTTGGGTGCCGTGCTCGTGGGAGCCGGTTTTGTTGAAAAGTTTTACTTCTTTATGCATTTTTCTTTTATATTTCTTCGCTTCGGCGTCGTATATATGCTTGTGGTGGTTGTCTCCGCCGTTGGGCGTGATTTGCTCCCGTTTGGGATGCTTTATATATTATCTATGTTGTACCCGTTTTCGGGGCTAGTTTTTACAAAGGAAGTGCTGCCGAAATTTTCAAGAAAGAAAACTAAAGTTAATGATTTTTACTTAAGATTTTCCGAATGTTTTAAACCATGTTTTTCTCCATTTATCCCTTTTGGGGTGGTTTAGATTTCTGGGTTTCGGCTTACTTAAATTACGTACGCCTGTAGACGTTACGTGGTTTAAGGTGCGGTCATGTGCCTAATTTTGGGTCGTGACAATATCCAAGCATCCACTATAATATACATCATATGTAAAATATTGGCCTCTACGGTATATACATAACTAATACGAAGTACCAACATTGGTCTGGTCGAAAGATAAGCAAACTTGTAGGGTGCAATTAATATAGACTAATTCTTCTTTAGGGTTTGAAGGAGAATTCAGGGAAACAGTGGGAGCCATCCTGTTTAGATAAACTAATTGTTATTGTATATGCCCTAGAGAACATTATTGTATCATACTGGTTTGTATATTACTTAATGGAAGCTCGGGATATTCACAGTTGTATTGACAGTCTTGATCAAAATAGTAGTATGCTACTTGGTTTGTTTCTACTTCAATATGTGCATGTGTTTCTTTCAGCATATCGCTTATACATATTAGTGGAGCCCTTAGGATCTTTGCTTGATTACCAGCGTTGTGATGGCAGTCACACTAGTGGGGGCTGGGTAATCTACAAGCACATCCTTATACAGGTCCCTAGTTGTAGGATTATCAAGACGGGGCATCGATACTCCGGAGTAGACTAGTGTATACGTTTCTCATCCCAGCAGGGGAGATGGTCTGTCCTATAACCATTAGTACGTCGTACTGGAGATAGTATGCAGGTGCTCGTTGGGTTACGAGTACACTGGACTTGACTTGTCGGGAACTGTTTGTTGGTATTATACCTATCGTCGGGTAGCAGTTCCCAGGTGACATGTGTACAGCTTAGTCCGTCGACTTGACACTGCTACTTCACCTCAAGTGTGTTCCCACTATACTTTGATTACTACCCTACCACGGCTCAAAGGAGTCGTACAAACAGGTAGTAGTTGGGTGCTGTCCCGAAGCACTTGGAGGCAGTGGCGGTTAGATAGGATTTGTCTCTCCCGGTATTGGGGGTTGATATCGTGCTGTGTTCGGAGAGCCATTACACAAAATCCCTGGCCAGGGCAAGCGAGATTTACTGGTAGGTATTCCAGTAGTTTCTCAGGGTGTTTTGGGCTACACTCTGGCATGACTTATTGCTCTATTAGGGGTTTGACGATTACCGCCCCCGTAGGCCCGATATGCGATACTCTTAGACGAACAGACCGGACTGTACAGAGATTGTCACATTCAGGCTCAATAGGAGTTCGGATGGGTTTTCCTCATCGGCCTTCTTATCGACATCTACCTGGGAACCGTTACATGCTGCTAGTACCGCTTGCGGCCTGTGGTTAAACCCACTGCCAGCGTAGTGTCGAGTCTTTAGAGTCCCACACAGAGAGTTTTCCTACACTGGTCAAAAGGTGTAGAGGCCATATGGTTTTACGACAGGGCTTCGATCACTTACGTACACTTGTGCGCATATGATGTTCGGGCGGATAATACTAGTGGGCTTTGGTTTAAGTCAGATCCTAGTATTATATTGATGGATCAGTTTCGTCTCATTGTATTCATGTTTTTCAGAACACGGATGCGGGTATGTATATACGGATGAGAGGGGTATAGAAGGAGACACCTCATTAGGGTTTTGACCATTGACTTGATTAAAAAAATTATGAGGTGGAGAAAAGTATTTTTGTTATTTTTGCTAATGATAATTATGGCATGGCTACTTGTTCTTGACCACTTGACTTGGATTGACTTTTTGACTTTAGATATTTTGGTGAGATATTTTTGTGAGCTAGATATTTTTGAGGAGATATTTTTTCATCACATGGTTATGGTCATGTCAAGCTAGACATCACAATTTCTATTATCATTATCAAAAATACTTTCTCTTTCTTCAAGTGAGCTCTCATGCTAGCTCTCTTCTTCTTCCTCACTACAAAACCCTAAAAGCTCTCATGTGTTGAGAATCCTAGGGTTTCAAGAGATAAATAAATCCATCTTCATACTCTACATCACCTAGGCCATCAAGTTTAGCAATCTTGTTGCCCTAGTTACCTCGGTTTTTAGATGGAGCTCGGACTATAGACTCTCGGGTGGATCGTCTTTGACTCGAGGAGGCCGTTGAAGAAGCTACGATCCGGATCGATCCTTGGAGCCTACGTAGATGAGGAGGACAACGATGAAGACCCGAAGGACAAGTATCGAGAGGTATAACTTCGTATCCGAGTAGTTAAACCTCAAGTAGATTGCTAGCTAGGGTTTATGGACGATCCTTGGTTCTAGTCGGTGTTTCGAAGCTCGTAAAAATCATTTTTTGCAAATTCCGCCTCCCCGCGAACACGTAGGGTGCGCGACATCGACTTACACTAATAACCAATCTAAATTTTCAAGAGCATATGCTGGGTGTTTCTTTTCTCATTCTCCTAATTGCAGTGACCATGACAGGACTTAAGCTTATACTAGATAAAAATAAACTGGCTGGGCCGAACTATAAAGACTGCCTGAGGAATGTCCACATGGCCCTTACATATGATAAAGTTGCATATGTCCTCATGGATAAAGCCCCCTGTTCCAGGTCCAAATGTAAGACTATGGTAGCGCCCCGGCCGTCTGTCCGAGGCCAAAATGCGGAAATGAAAACTTTTTCTAAACTAGAAACCGGCGCTATCGTATGCTTAAAACCCGGATCGAACCATTAACCTACAACTAGCTATCTAAAGAGAGGGTTGGAAAGCTATACCGATCGATCCGTGTCCTTCGGTCTTTGGCCACCATCCCAAGCTCCTCGCGGCATCTCCGGTCTCGATCTCCTCGTCGGAAAGGGCACCACATCATCGATTCCTTTTATGGGCTCCCGCTTCATCCGAAGCAACTCGGGCACGAAGTGTGCTAGCCGACGTGTCCAAGGTGTTGTAGAGAATGTTTGTGATCACTTTGTCTCTTGCATCCATTGCTTGGATGGAGGTTGAAGGTGTTGCCATTAATGGAGGCTATGAGCTAGAGGAAGAAGAAGGAGGAGAAGCTTTTTCTTCTTTTCTTTTCTTGTGTTGATGTGATGATATGAGAGAGAGCTCTAATGAAAATAATACAAGACCAACCTTGCCCTTGGCTTCCCCTCTCTCTCCTCTCATCAAATCAACTCACAAATCCATCACATTATGTGACATTTGCATAAGAAATGATAACATGACTCACCTATGAAGTACATGTATCATTTAATGCACAAAATGGTGGTTTCTAGCTCATAATTTCCATTTGTAAACATTAACCCAAATGTTTACAACAATAAAAAGATACGGCAACATCTAAAGTAAACTCATGACGGATCACAAGGATACCCCTCACCTGTATATACATACATGCATCCGCATTCCGACTGAATGCGAATGGGATGAGACTAAAGTAATCCAAAAAAATCTAATACTAGGATCCGGCTTAAACCAAAGCCCACTAGTATGATCCGTCCGATCAAGATCCGTGCACTACCGCACGTATAAGATCGAACCCTGCCATATATCATACGTTCTCTACAACGTTTCGCCCGAAACTTGAGAAACAGTCTGTGGGGGACTCTAAAGACTCGTCAATACTTTGGCTGTGGATTTAACAACTAGCACGTCAGAGGTACTAGCTGTACGTAACGGGCTACTAGGTATTGACCAAAAGGGAGGTTGATGAGCGAACTCATCCTGACACCCTACTGAGCCTTTCAGTGACAATATCCGTACAGTTCGGTCCGTTCGTCTATGAACATCGCATGGCAGGCCTAGGGGGTTGGTAAAAGTCAGACCCCCAAAAGCGGTACAAGTCATGTCGGAGTGTAGCCCAGAACACCCTGAGATACTACTGGAATACCTACCAGTAAATCTCCTGCCTTGGCCAAGGACTTCGTGTAATGGCTCTCCTAGACACAGCGCGATCTCACCCCCAATACCGGGAGAGACGAAACCCCTGCTGGTCCGCTCACTACCTCCATGTGGCTTGGGACTGTACCCAACTAAAACCTGTTTGCACGACTCCTTTGAGCCGTGGTAGGGTAGTAATCAAAGTACAGTAGGAACTCACACGAGAAAAATGACGATCTCAGGTCGATGAACTAACCTGTACACATGTCACCAGGGAACTGCTATCTGACGTCAGGTATAATACCAACTAGCATGTTCCCGGCGAGTCCTGTACTCATAACCCAATGAGCACCTGTAAACATCTTAGGTGAACCAACTGACACCAATGGCTTGTGAGACCAGCCACCGCCCCTCGTCGGGGTCTCGACTGTATACACTAGTATACTCCGGAGTATCGATGCCCTGTCTCGAAAACTCCCACGACTAGGGACCTTTTAAGGATGTGCTTATAGACCCGAGCTCCCACGTATATGATCGCCATCATACTGCTGGTAGTCAAGCAATAATCCTATGGGCTCCATCAACGTGTAATAGCGACCTGTAAGGTCACCTAAAGCAGTACACGATGATAAAGATAAACCAGATAGCATACTATCATCTTGAGTAAGACTGTCCTACCGGTATAGGTCCTCCTTCAATCATTGCAATCACGTGCCTGTGATCCAATAATTGACTCTAAAGGCACTATATCCAACACCGAAATCCTTGGTCGCAGATATTGAGGTCCGTAAAACTTGGGATCTTGACTGCGCGAAAGCCAAGTGTCTCGTGCTGGCCTCCATGGATAATGAACATCAGAGGCGACGCGAGAAGATGGACCTTGCTTGCATCTTCCTCCATACCAAATATTTATATGGAGAGCAATCTCGTATCGCAAGATACGAGATCTCGAAGAATTTATTTCAAGCGAGATTGGCTGTCGGATCATTTGTTGGGGACCACGTCCTAAAGATGATTACTCTCATTGAAGAGCTCACGGACGTAGGAACTATGTTGGAGAATGAGTTATATACCGACTTAGTTCTACAATCCTTTCCATCCACCATGCCCAATTCGTTTTGAATTTCAATATGCAAAAGACGGAAGTTACACTTCCTGAGCTCCTCAACATGTTGAGGGTGGAAGAAGGCATCTTGAAGAAATCCAAGGAAACAACCGCTCTGTTTGTCGGGGAATCTTCTTTCTCTAAATCCAAGGTAAAGCCAAGAGGAAGAAGAAGAAGGCCCCTACCAAACCGAGAGGAGGTGTGCAGAAGGAGCAGGGAAAGGGAAATGATAAGATTGGAGGGTCAGCCACAAAAGAATAATGTTTCTACTGTCATAAGAAGGGGCATTGGAAGAAACATTTTCGGGCTTTGAATGCCAAGAATCAGGACACGAAGCAAGTTGTGGCTTTAGCTTCAGGTGTGTTCATGATTGAAAACCGTTTCTCTATTAGCTCTACTTCCTGGGTATTAGATACCGGATCAGGATCTCACATCTGTAATTCTTTGCAGGCGTTGAGAAGCCATAGAGTTTTGAGGAAATGTGATATAACCCTCAGTGTTGGCAACGGAACCAGTGTGGATGCCATTTTTGTAGGAGAATATCACCTTGGATTAGTGAGTGGATATATTTTGTTGTTGCATAACTGCTTTTGTGTACCTAGTATGATGCGTAATATTATATCTATATCTTTGTTATCTAATGAAGGATATAATTTTGCACTTGAAAGAAATGTCATAAACATTCACCTGAATCATGAAATGATTGGATCGGGTACACTAAATAACGGAATATATGTTCTTAATCAACATCAAGTTTTCAACGTTCAAAACACGCTAAAAAGAAAGACTTCAGAATCAAATCAAGCTTTCTTATGGCATTGTAGACTTGGTCATATCAATGAAATATAATTGACTAAGTTACATAAAGATGGATATTTAGATCTGTTTGAATATCAATCATATGCAACTTGTCAGTCACGTATCAGAGGAAAAATGACAAAAACTCCATTCATTAGACACAGAGAAAGAGCTACTGAGCTCCTGTGACTCATACACAGCGACGTGTGTGGGCCAATGTCTACGCATGGAAGAAGTGGTTATTCCTACTTTATTACTTTCATCAATAATTTCTCAAGGTATGGACATGTATTCTTGATGAAACATAAATCCGAGGCCTTTGAGAAATTCCAGGAGTATAAGAATGAAGCAGAAAAGCAAACCGGCAAAAGTATTAAGATGCTCCGATCTGATCGTGGTGGTGAATACTTAAGTGCCGAGTTCCTGGAATATCTAAAAAAGAATTGAATTATTTCTCATTTTACTCCTCCATACACACCACACCACAACAGTGTATCAGAAAGACGAAATCTTATCCTGCTTGATATGGTGCATTCTATGATGAGCAATGCTGAGTTGTCACCATCCTTCTGGGTTATGCACTAGAATCTGCTGCATACCTATTGATTAAGGTTCCAACTAAGTCTGTGCCTACCACTCCATATGAAATGTGGAGTGGCAAGAAACCCTGTCTTAAGTATCTTACGATATGAGGTTGTACTGCTTTTGTTAAAAAGGTTCATCCGGACAAGCTCAAAACACGTTCAATATTGTGTAAGTTTGTGGGATATCCCAAGGACTCTAGTGGGTATTATTTCTATTATGCTGAGGAATAAAATGTCTTTGTTTCTCATCATGCCCGCTTTATGAAAACTCAATTTCTTGAAAAGGAGATTAGTGGGAGTGCAATAGAACTGGAAGAAATTCTAGAACCAAAAGCTATTACTGAAGACTTAGTGGAACCTGAAGTTTCAATGGAACCAGACGTACCTACGCCACTCCGCAGATCCAGTAGGCAGTCTCATCCGTCCGAGAGATACAATGATTTTCTCGTAGACGGGGATCGAGAGGATTGCATCATCGATGATGATGAGCCTACTAGTTTTCAGCAAGCCATCACGAGTAGAGACTCAGTGAAGTGGCTGGATGCTATGCGATCCGAGATGGAATCCATGTACACCAATAAAGTATGGACTTTTCATATTGCTCCTCCTAGGGTTAAACTCATTGGATGCAAATAGATCTTCAAAAATAAGATTGGTATAGATGAACAAGTAGAAACCTACAAAGCTAGACTTGTTGTTAAAGGTTTTCGTCAAAGACCAGGATTGGACTATGATGAAACTTTTTACCAGTGGCTATGCTTAAATCCATTCGGATCCTACTTGTCATTACTGCTTTTCATGACTATGACATTTGGAAGATGGATGTTAAAACCTCTTTTCTAAATGGAAGTTTAGAAGAGTGTGTTTACATGGATCAACCAGAGGGTTTCATAGATAGCGGGAGCAGCGGAAAGGTGTGCAGGTTGCTTAAATCCATTTATGGAATAAGTAGGTATCGCGGAGTTGGAACATCTGCTTTGCTTTGATGAAATGGTCAAGGAATTTGACTTTATCAAAAATATTAATGAAACTTATATTTATAAGAAGATTGTAGGGAGAACTGTGGTATTCCTCGTTTTATACGTAGATGACATTCTCCTGATAGGAAATGATATTCCTATGCTACAATCGGCCAAGCTCTTCTTGTCACAAAAGTTCTCTATGAAAGATCTGGGTGATGCCTCATACATTTTGGGGATTAAGATCTATCATGATAGATATAAAAGAATGTTGGGACTTTCATAGTCAATGTACATAGAAACCGTAATAAAGAGGTTTAGTATGGAAGATTCCAAACGCGGTAATTTACTCGCTTGTCACGGAATCACCCTCTCCAAAGAGATGTCTCCCAAGATTGATGAGGAGAGGACTCACATGAGCATTGCACCCTATGTTTCGGCGGTGGGGTCTGTAAGTCCACGTTACCTCTCCCGGTTCTTTCGGGCTTGCGGAAATGATGAAAAAACGATTTTTCTTTTGGTGGTAACATGGACTCAAAATACGGATCTTTGTTAAACAACTATCTAACAACCTAACTAGGAGTTTTACCTACTCGGTTAGGGGTTATACCTTAACTTGAACTCCTTCTCTTGGACTCGTGGTCGGATGGTTCTCTCCTTGTCGTCTCTTTGTGCCGAAGATGGATCCACCTGAAAGCTTCTACCTTTGGCTTCAACCTCAATCTTGAGGAAACTAGAACACTTGGTTTGCTAAACCTTGTATAATAGGATGAGTAGGAAGTGTTTTGGGTTTTATCTCTATGGTTCTTACTTCTCAACACATGAGACAATAGAACCATGAACTAGAGAGAGAGCAAGAGGAAGATGGAGAGCTTGAGGATGAAAGAGAATGAGAATGATAGAATGAGCAAGACTTTTCTCAACCTTGCTCTCATAATCCAAAATAATCATAACTCATAATAATAATTGAGTATTATGTGATGGTTGTTATCATATCAAATGGCCATATCATTTCATGCATTAAATGTAATTTGTGAACAAACAAGCAAGCCAAGGTCAATACCAAGAAATGATAGCCATTGTCATGATGATGGTCAACAAGTCCAACCTAGTCAACTGGTCAACTAAGTCAACAAGTCAACAAAGTCAACCTTTCAACCCAACCATGGCACAATAATACTTAATTAATATTATCATTAATCATATTTCTTATTCTCATTAGGGTTTAGCAAAAGTCAACAGTCAACAACTGTAACATTTTCAAAAGTATAAAATATTAATTTTGGGAATTTTTATAATTTAATATTATTTTATTGAATATTTTAATATTTTGGTATTATTAAATGCAAATAAATAGGAAAAATGTTAGAAAAATTATGAAAAATTATGGAAAATTCTGAAATAGGGTAAATTAGTGAATTATGACATTTTTAAGTTTTTGTGATTAATTTGACACTAATTTAGTGCTAATCGCGATTAAAATCGCTAATCGGGTTTTTTTGGCAATTTTGTGCAAAACTTGCACATATCACTTTTTCTCACACTTGTGCATTTTCCTACCATGTTATTTTGGGATCACTATTCTTGTGAGAAGGATTATGGTTTAAAAGAAAAGGAAAAGAAAAGAAAAGGATAAAGAATGGGGGTTGGTGAGAATGAGAGGCATGGGGCACCATTGACCTTGGGACTTAGCCATTTTTCTCCCTCATTTCTCTCCCTCTCCCTTTGCTTGCTGCTGCTGCCTCTTCCTCCCCCTTTCTCCACCTTCAATCCCTCAAATCATCTCAAAAACAACCCCTAAATCACACACTCATTTCGTTAAAAAGATGCACAAGCTCGAGACCTACAAGATGGACCAAGAAAGCATGGATTTTGGCCATTAGGGGCAACTCAAGAATTTTCTTGAGTTGCCAAGTGAGGTAAATTCTGAACCCTTAGCTTAATTATAGCCTTTCCTTTAACCCCAAGTTAAGATTATATCGATATTGTGTGATATTATGGACTTGATGAAAACCTAGTTAGGGTTTGAGAGAAACTTGAGTTGTAATGTGAAATTGAGCTCAGTAGAGGACTTGTAAACACCCTAGTGCATGAATTGGAACCCAAAACCTGAAGCTAGAACCAGAAATACGGATTTTAGAAACCGATATCGGGGAAATTGTGTAATCTGTGCAGGTTAACTTGAATCTGCTATCACCCCGAGGACCCTAAAATAATATTGAATGGACAGTGAGATGTGCAGGCACCATTGAACCAACACCCCAAACCCTAGCCCCCAATTCCCTTTTCCGGCCGCCAATTTTCCTCTTTTGGCCGCCAATTGCGGCCTGGGTCCCACCTTCTTGTCTCGTATTGGTTCTATAGCTCCTACATTGTTAGTTTAGGCCCCTGGTATATTTAGATTTGTATAAAGTGACCTGGGGTAAATCTGGAACACATTTCATGAGTTGCTGTTTTGGACTTTAGTTTCCGTATTCCGTATTTTCATTTCTGCATTGGTGTGTTTCGTTTTACCTCGACTATTTGGCGTTTATACGACGATATAGAGGATTTGTTGATGGTTTTGAAGGCGTGCCATAGGTTCTCACCTATAGGCCCCCTTATCGTATCGTTTTGGATTTCGTGCGCCGTTTTAGCTTGGATTTGGTTTTAATGCGTATATGCGACACTTTGATGTGTAGGTACCCATGAAGATTTCGGGACGACAAGCAAATGCGTGGCGACGTCCGCAGATGATGATGCAAGGTGAGTAGATTATATCTACAGGGGGAAGTCGGGTGGATGGCGTATAGCACCCCCGCAGTCCGTAGATAGATTACTTGTAGTTTATTTTGATAATTAGGTGTATTTTGGATCGTGTAGGGTTAGAAGTGACTAGTATAGCTCATAGTCGCGAACCCTAGGATAGAATTACACCTACACACACACACCCTTGCTTATTACTTGTACTTGCACGGTGTTTGATGATATGTGATGACTTTGGAGATGAGTTGATGATGTGGGCTTGGTGCCATGAGATCGGTGATCTGATACGATTCATATGTGGGATATGACTTGTGATTTCTTGCGGGCTTGGGATATGTGTTTACCCCGCATGCATACTTCATTGATGGTATCGTTTGGTGCTAGACATAGAGTAGTACCCCAGACTATGTGATCTGATGATAGTGATACCTGTTATGTGATGAGATGGTGAGATGTTGACCCGTACGCAGCTATTGGGATGCCGTACGATGATTACCGTACGAGCCGATATTGATGATAGATCCGCACTCATAACTCGAGGATATCTTATGATATGACATTGAGGTGAGATCACCGACTATATACCTTTATATATGTATCGACTCAGATTTAGGCGGTTTCCATACCCCTCCAGACTTGCATGATACTTAGATCAGTAGTTGCATAGTAGATGTTAGATTAGACCAGAGTCATACCTATTTCAAACTAACGAATCGGGAATATTGCAAGATAGGAAAAAGGGGATTCTACGGATATTTTCAAATGTGTAGCGTCTATTTTCTAAACACCGTAGCCCATGTTTTACCAAAGACCCCGGTTCGTCTTATTTCAAAAGGCAAGGTTGCATGTTGTAGCTTTTGATGTAGTTTCTTCACTGTTGCGTTGATTATTTCGATTGCACCTGTTTATACTATTTGCATGGCATTACTTGTGCTTATTGTTATATTACCATCATGCTGTTAGGACACCAGCACCATTATCGATGATGCGTATGTTCCACATACACTGATTGCCGGCTCACACACTTCATCATCGATAATTGCTATGCCACTACACTGTAGTACCGCTGCATTCATGGTATGATTTCCGCATGGCATATTGTACACATAGACCTGTACACAAACATATATGATTTTGACTCGATATTCATACCTGATGCTTATGTCACATCTGATCATTATATTGTAGCTCATTTATATGTGACATGACTTGATACTCACATTTGATGCTTATGTCACATCTGATCATTATATTGTAGCTCATTTATATGTGACATGACTTGATACTCACATTTGATGCTTATGTCACATCTGATCATTATATTGTAGCTCATTTATATGTGACATGACTTGATACTCACATTTGATGCTTATGTCACATCTGATCATTATATTGTAGCTCATCTATATGTGACTTGACATGATATTTATGTTTGACGCACATATCATATCAGATTAGTGACTTACATTTTGGTTTGGATTATATGTGAATTCTGGATTTGGGAACCGTGGCTATTTCAAACATGTAATCATTTAAAACCCCGGTTCCCTTGATATGATATTTCGGTGCGTCCACCATGTGTTTTCTCGGTGCTAGAGTGATATATGAAAACTCGAATCGAGGAGGCGGTTGAGTCCGATTACGGGTACATGGTGGACCCGGTATGGTACCCCGGGGCGAGAACGGTTTCGCTGTGTGATAGACGGTGAGCCCGGCAGAGGGACTACTACCTACCGGTGATTGTATTTGAGCTCGGCGGATATCTGGAGGATTCCGACCGGAGTTGAGAGATGGATATGGGCTGACCCGTACTGCCGGGGCCGAGGGCCGATACCGCAGACGGAGCCCAGAAATGGACATGGGTTGACTCGTACTACCGGGGCCGAGGGCCGATACCGCAGACGGAGCCCCATATGGATGAGGATTTACGTGTCGATGCTTGGCACGGGTTTCATGATGTTTTACCATGATTTTGTTTATATCCTCATATTGCATACATGATGCTTATTGTCATTGGGTGACGGGTGGACGGGTTCCACGCATATACGGACATAGATCATATACAGACATGGATCATATACAGACATGGATCATATACAGACTGGATTTACACTGATCATACTTCATTTGTATATATAACAGGGTATGAGAGCGCTGTTATATATACCCTTACACCAATATTAGTGGTATGGGACACTAATATATGTGTATTGATATCATTGATACTGCATCATATTTACTTCTTGCAGACATACCTTATACTGATGACATGTTATTACCTGAGTACTTGGCACCTCATACATATTTAGATGTTACTTTGCCACCTTATCACACTTAGATGTACTCTTGTGGATTATATTACTGATTGTTGACTTAGGTTTATGTCTTGCATTCGGTTTCTGCTTGTAAATGTTTCTATTCACGAGTTGGCAACTCACCCCCGTTGTGCCACAGTTCTTGCAGGTTCTGCCGTACAGGTTTCATTGCGGCATTTCTGGCACACTACCTTCTTGCGGGTGGTTGCTTTTGGTAGGTGGATTCTTTTGCATCAAGAACCACCATTGTATTCATTTTATTCATTGTATCTAGAATTTCCATCAACCAAAACTTGTATATTCTTTCAGACCTAGACTTTAGTGATGTATTATTCGACCTTAGAGTCGCGCTTAGTAGTATTGCGGTTTCTTGTTGCTTGAGCTTTCTTTTGGGTTTGATCCTCGCCACTTGGCGTTGTATATTATTGTTGCATGTGTGGTTGTGACCGTCGATTGACGAAGAGCTAGCTCCCGCTTGGGGATGCCTTTATCATTGCATATATATATTGTTATCCTTGTTGTACCCCATTCGGGGCCAGTTTTACAAAAGAAACTCTGCCGAAATTTTTAGAAAAGACTGCACTGTTTTAAATTGCATATTCGGCTTAGTTATTTAAAAACCTTGATTTCAAACATTTTTTTCTTCACTTCTTTAAACCAGTTTCTTTACTTATTCAAAACAAAAGGGTTTTAGATTTCTGGGTTTTCGGCTTACTTAGTCGCGTTACGCCTGTAGACGTTACGTGGTTAAGTGCCGGTCACGGGCCAAACTTTGGGTCGTGACAAAGTTGGTATCAGAGCGCTAGGTTGACCTTGGTTCGAGTCTAAGTTTGACTATGTGGAGCCTAGGGCGTTTATATATATACGGAACTTAGGCTTGACCTTACGGAACTTAGACTTGGTCGAGGGGGTATTAGACCCGAACTTTCTTCGCGTAGGATGACCCTTGGTTGATGGAATAGGTGACTAAAGTAGAGTGACGTACCGTTGGTATGTTCCGCGGCATACTTACGACATGCCACTCCGCTTAAGGAACCTTAGGATGTGCATATTCTTCGAGATCAGTGATTCTCTTTATATCCAGGATTATACATCCATTTGAGATCCCCGATTCTATTAGTTTCATGATCATACCTTCATTGATGCTGTTCCTTCTTATGATCATGTATCCACTTTGGATCTGTTGTTTCCCTTCTTGCCACTGGTGTACTCTTTTGATACTCGATTGAGGTTCCTGTCACCGTGTTTGAGCGCAGTTTGGGCTGCTGCTAGGGTTACGGCCGATGTGAGCTCGTTTGGTACGAGGGCCGACCATTGTGTTTTCTGGTGACATGGGAACGTCTCGAGTTAGTATTGGTGTTTGTGACCTCTGGTGGAGGCGAGTGCTTGGATTTGCACCGGATGATCGGGCCATCGTTAGAGCTGCCAGTTGAGAGAGGACTGTTGATGTGCAGCATACCTCAGAGATTGTAATGTCGCCTACCGTGCAGACAGATGGACCAGCTGTTGCTGAGATCGACAGGATGTTGCTTTCGGAGCTTACGAGCTGAGATTGCCGGAGCTTTCAGGCAGATATGCGACAGATGATAGCTAGTCTACCCGATTGAGAGACGAAGGTGATTCGTCCGATTTTGCGCCAGAGCGGGCCCAGTTGAGTTGAAGATTTCCAGTGTGGAGAGTCTTACTCAGATCTAGAGCAGACCGATTCAGAGATGACCGCCACTGTGTTGCCTTTCCTGGAGGATTGAGGCATTGTTCGGCATACAGGAGAATAAGCCAATTGCTGCTGCAAATGACGAGATGTCGCCCAGATGGTTGGGGCTATTGCAGCGTGAGCATATACTCAGAAAGATGATAGCGAGTCGCTAGTCACCTGAAGATGAATGACTAGGACATGTGGTTCGTTCGTTTACCGATGCGAGGTCACCAGATAGATTGTTTCCAGCTAGAGACGACTTCACGCAGGTTCGTTGAGAGTCGATTGAGACGATCGAATGTCAGGAGCCCATTTTCCAAGTTTAAAGTATACGGAAAGACATGCAGGTGATTCTATGGACCCTCTAGAAGAATGGAACCCTAACTCGACTTAATGACCGTGTGAAAGCCTTTGAACCTTAGGGTTTGCGGCAGTTCCGCGGCACCATTAGTGAGGCTTGGGTTTGCCCTTCTACGGCTGGACCACCGACGCTGTGTCATGTACTCGATACTATTAAACTGTACCCGAGATGTGAGCTCTTGGGGGATTATGAGGATCTGACGAGTCGATCGGATGGTTCGACATCTTTCGGATATCGTGATGGGACACTGCTTGGGAGACTCCAGATGCAAGCGTAGCCGTCGGAGCGCAGTTCGTGTAGCCACGATGAGTTAGGTCCAAATCAGTCGACATTGAGCAATGTGGAGTAGAGAGTTCGTACGAGGTTTCGACGAGATGACGTCCCATTCCGCTGACATCAGAGATGTTATACGCACCCAGAGGCGTGGCATATGGACATATCTTCCAGAAAGAAGCGCGATGAGTATGCAGCCATTCCGGAATAAGCTTTAGCTTCAGCATTGGATGATGACTTCCGGGCATTCGGCAGGACTGAGATTTGAGAAAGGAACCTCGACAGGACCCTTCTGGGGAACGATACGAGAAGACCTAGACCCGGGAGTGGTCGTATTGCGCACACCCAGCAGGACAGAGTTTGGCTTTGTCGACGAGGTAGTTGACCAGGTTCGGATAAAGGAACTTACCCAGATGCGTTGCTAATTGATCAAGGACGGACGAGTGACGAGTATTCCTCCGATGGTTGGGACGTGTTCCCGAGGATCTGTTCGGCCTGACATCTTCTACAGAATGGTGAAGCTACAGAGTACGCGATTCGAGTCCGTGCGAGAGACTTCAGATTGGCCGTGGCCGAGAACAGTGCAGTGCATAGTAGCTTGGCGTGACGTCATAGTGGACGACGATGGAGACAAGTGGAACCAGAGGTTCGTGTGAGACACTGACGAGCTGTCATTGCTTCCCGTCGAGACTAGAGACCTGATATGCTTACAGAGACGTTGGGATGTGACCAGTTTCTGAGAAAACATTGTGCTGAGGACACAGATGTCTCTCAAGCGAGAAGAGGTAGTACGAGAGAGCCATCCTCTGTGCAGATCGGCATAGGCATGACTGGAAGAGACCTTGAGCAGGATTCCTTCCAGGACATTGCTGCAATGATGTTTGCACCCAGGATCAGATGTGTGACGTGCATTCAGAGAGCCAGAGGCCGACGCCAGTGATATGCTGCCTTACGAGTGGTCATGAGGATTGACCGAGAGGTGACCAGAGAAGTGCCAGAACGGAATCGTCCCCGTTAGCACACCTGACAGGGCCGATGAGCCGATTGACTGCGAGATAGGAAATCCGCAGAGAAGATAAGGACCCAGAGTCAGAGGACGCCAGACCGTGTGCAAGAGGCACGTAGATATCCTGCGCTGCTAGCAGTGGATGCACTGACTCCTTCTCGACTTCGAAGGAGGAACTACCGACGACGGTATTTATGATTTGTGATTTTGTGATTTGATTATCACGTATCCGTCATTTTGGATTTCGGCATTTTGGGCGTTCTGTTTGCATGATTTAGTTTTGATGACTGAGTTTTATGATATTGGTTTCATGCACCCACTGGATATTTATATGTTTTGCGCTGAGTTATTACATTGAGATATTGATTGAGATTTCATGCCTATCGTATTCAGTGATTTGATTTGCACTTCCAGCGTAGTTTTCATGCATCTTTAGTGTTTTGATATACGATTTTGGTGCACGCCAGATGCACTAAATCGGAATTCTTCGTGCATTTCATATGCACTTGATTTTTCTGTCAGGCACACACGTTGCCTACGACAGATGTTTCGTGCACACCCGTTGCACCTAGATGTTGTTTTGTACACCTGTTTGACACATATATATGGATTTTGATTCCTTGCGCACCAGACGCATAGGATATTTTTATATATACATTTTGGAGATTGATTTCTAGTAGAGTAGTACATTTTTTTTTATGATATTCTCTAGGTGTTGATGTTTTCGGAGCCCCGACAAATGGATTATTACTGAAATTGTTTTAGTAGTGGGGGTTTAAATTTAAATTCGGGGACCGAATTTCTTTAAGGGGGGTAGATTGTAACATTTTCAAAAGTATAAAATATTAATTTTGGGAATTTTTATAATTTAATATTATTTTATTGAATATTTTAATATTTTGGTATTATTAAATGCAAATAAATAGGAAAAATGTTAGAAAAATTATGAAAAATTATGAAAAATTATGGAAAATTCTAAAATAGGGTAAATTAGTGAATTATGACATTTTTAAGTTTTTGTGATTAATTTGACACTAATTTAGTGCTAATCGCGATTAAAATCGCTAATCGGGTTTTTTTGGCAATTTTGTGCAAAACTTACACATATCACTTTTTCTCACACTTGTGCATTTTCCTACCATGTTATTTTGGGATCACTATTCTTGTGAGAAGGATTATGGTTTAAAAGAAAAGGAAAAGAAAAGAAAAGGATAAAGAATGGGGGTTGGTGAGAATGAGAGGCATGGGGCACCATTGACCTTGGGACTTAGCCATTTTTCTCCCTCATTTCTCTCCCTCCCCCTTTGCATGCTGCTGCTGCCTCTTCCTCCCCCTTCCTCCACCTTCAATCCCTCAAATCATCTCAAAAAAAACCCCTAAATCACACACTCATTTCGTTAAAAAGATGCACAAGCTCGAGACCTACAAGATGGACCAAGAAAGCATGGATTTTGGCCACTAGGGGCAACTCAAGAATTTTCTTGAGTTGCCAAGTGAGGTAAATTCTGAACCCTTAGCTTAATTATAGCCTTTCCTTTAACCCCAAGTTAAGATTATATCGATATTGTGTGATATTATGGACTTGATGAAAACCTAGTTAGGGTTTGAGAGAAACTTGAGTTGTAATGTGAAATTGAGCTCAGTAGAGGACTTGTAAACACCCTAGTGCATGAATTGGAACCCAAAACCTGAAGCTAGAACCAGAAATACGGATTTTAGAAACCGATATCGGGGAAATTGTGTAATCTGTGCAGGTTAACTTGAATCTGCTATCATCCCGAGAACCCTAAAATAATATTGAATAGACAGTGAGATGTGCAGGCACCATTGAACCAACACCCCAAACCCTAGCCCCCAATTCCCTTTTCCGGCCGCCAATTTTCCTCTTTTGGCCGCCAATTGCGGCCTGGGTCCCACCTTCTTGTCTCGTATTGGTTCTATAGCTCCTACATTGTTAGTTTAGGCCCCTGGTATATTTAGATTTGTATAAAGTGACCTGGGGTAAAATCTGGAACACATTTCATGAGTTGCTGTTTTGGACTTTAGTTTCCGTATTCCGTATTTTCATTTCTGCATTGGTGTGTTTCGTTTTACCTCGACTATTTAGCGTTTATACGACGATATAGAGGATTTGTTGATGGTTTTGAAGGCGTGCCATAGGTTCTCACCTATAGGCCCCCTTATCGTATCGTTTTGGATTTCGTGCGCCGTTTTAGCTTGGATTTGGTTTTAATGCGTATATGCGACACTTTGATGTGTAGGTACCCATGAAGATTTCGGGATGACAAGCAAATGCGTGGCGACGTCCGCAGATGATGATGCAAGGTGAGTAGATTATATCTACAGGGGGAAGTCGGGTGGATGGCGTACCATAGGTTCTCACCTATAGGCCCCCTTATCGTATCGTTTTGGATTTCGTGCGCCGTTTTAGCTTGGATTTGGTTTTAATGCGTATATGCGACACTTTGATGTGTAGGTACCCATGAAGATTTCGGGATGACAAGCAAATGCGTGGCGACGTCCGCAGATGATGATGCAAGGTGAGTAGATTATATCTACAGGGGGAAGTCGGGTGGATGGAGTATAGCACCCCCGCAGTCCGTAGATAGATTACTTGTAGTTTATTTTGATAATTAGGTGTATTTTGGATCGTGTAGGGTTAGAAGTGACTAGTATAGCTCATAGTCGCGAACCCTAGGATAGAATTACACCTACACACACACACCCTTGCTTATTACTTGTACTTGCACGGTGTTT
The DNA here is from genome assembly GCA_030015575.1 of Agapanthus africanus. NCBI lineage: Eukaryota > Viridiplantae > Streptophyta > Magnoliopsida > Asparagales > Amaryllidaceae > Agapanthus > Agapanthus africanus. Next base: position 121,440,332 of record JASDDO010000031.1, read on the forward strand.
GATGATATGTGATGACTTTGGAGATGAGTTGATGATGTGGGCTTGGTGCCGTGAGATCGGTGATCTGATACGATTCATATGTGGGATATGACTTGTGATTTCTTGCGGGCTTGGGATATGTGTTTACCCCGCATGCATACTTCATTGATGGTATCGTTTGGTGCTAGACATAGAGTAGTACCCCAGACTATGTGATCTGATGATAGTGATACCTGTTATGTGATGAGATAGTGAGATGTTGACCCGTACCCAGCTATTGGGATGACGTACGATGATTACCGTACGAGCCGATATTGATGATAGATCCGCACTCATAACTCGAGGATATCTTATGATATGACATTGAGGCGAGATCACCGACTATATACCTTTATATATGTATCGACTCAGATTTAGGCGGTTTCCATACCCCTCCAGACTTGCATGATACTTAGATCAGTAGTTGCATAGTAGATGTTAGATTAGACCAGAGTCATACCTATTTCAAACTAACGAATCGGGAATATTGCAAGATAGGAAAAAGGGGATTCTACGGATATTTTCAAATGTGTAGCGTCTATTTTCTAAACACCGTAGCCCTTGTTTTACCAAAGACCCCGGTTCGTCTTATTTCAAAAGGCAAGGTTGCATGTTGTAGCTTTTGATGTAGTTTCTTCACTGTTGCGTTGATTATTTCGATTGCACCTGTTTATACTATTTGCATGTCATTACTTGTGCTTGTTGTTATATTACCATCATGCTGTTAGGACACCAACACCATTATCGATGATGCGTATGTTCCACATACACTGATTACCGGCTCACACACTTCATCATCGATAATTGCTATGCCACTACACTGTAGTACCGCTGCATTCATGGTATGATTTCCGCATGGCATATTGTACACATAGACCTGTACACAAACATATATGATTTTGACTCGATATTCATACCTGATGCTTATGTCACATCTGATCATTATATTGTAGCTCATTTATATGTGACATGACTTGATACTCACATTTGATGCTTATGTCACATCTGATCATTATATTGTAGCTCATTTATATGTGACATGACTTGATACTCACATTTGATGCTTATGTCACATCTGATCATTATATTGTAGCTCATTTATATGTGACATGACTTGATACTCACATTTGATGCTTATGTCACATCTGATCATTATATTGTAGCTCATCTATATGTGACTTGACATGATATTTATGTTTGACGCACATATCATATCAGATTAGTGACTTACATTTTGGTTTGGATTATATGTGAATTCTGGATTTGGGAACCGTGGCTATTTCAAACATGTAATCATTTAAAACCCCGGTTCCCTTGATATGATATTTCGGTGCGTCCACCATGTGTTTTCTCGGTGCTAGAGTGATATATGAAAACCCGAATCGAGGAGGCGGTTGAGGCCGATTACGGGTACATGGTGGACCCGGTATGGTACCCCGGGGCGAGAACGGTTTCGCTGTGTGATAGACGGTGAGCCCGGCAGAGGGACTACTACCTACCGGTGATTGTATTTGAGCTCGACGGATATCTGGAGGATTCCGACCGGAGTTGAGAGATGGATATGGGCTGACCCGTACTGCCGGGGCCGAGGGCCGATACCGCAGACGGAGCCCAAAGATGGACATGGGTTGACTCGTACTGCCGGGGCCGAGGGCCGATACCGCAGACGGAGCCCCATATGGATGAGGATTTACGTGTCGATGCTTGGCACGGGTTTCATGATGTTTTACCATGATTTTGTTTATATCCTCATATTGCATACATGATGCTTATTGTCATTGGGTGACGGGTGGACGGGTTCCACGCATATACGGACATAGATCATATACAGACATGGATCATATACAGACATGGATCATATACAGACTGGATTTACACTGATCATACTTCATTTGTATATATAACAGGGTATGAGAGCGCTGTTATATATACCCTTACACCAATATTAGTGGTATGGGACACTAATATATGTGTATTGATATCATTGATACTGCATCATATTTACTTCTTGCAGACATACCTTATACTGATGACATGTTATTACCTGAGTACTTGGCACCTCATACATATTAATTTAGATGTTACTTTGCCACCTTATCACACTTAGATGTACTCTTGTGGATTATATTACTGATTGTTGACTTAGGTTTATGTCTTGCATTCGGTTTCTGCTTGTAGATGTTTCTATTCACGAGTTGGCAACTCACCCCCGTTGTGCCACAGTTCTTGCAGGTTCTGCCGTACAGGTTTCATTGCGGCATTTCTGGCACACTACCTTCTTGCGGGTGGTTGCTTTTGGTAGGTGGATTCTTTTGCATCAAGAACCACCATTGTATTCATTTTATTCATTGTATCTAGAATTTCCATCAACCAAAACTTGTATATTCTTTCAGACCTAGACTTTAGTGATGTATTATTCGACCTTAGAGTCGCGCTTAGTAGTATTGCGGTTTCTTGTTGCTTGAGCTTTCTTTTGGGTTTGATCCTCGCCACTTGGCGTTGTATATTATTGTTGCATGTGTGGTTGTGACCGTCGATTGACGAAGAGCTAGCTCCCGCTTGGGGATGCCTTTATCATTGCATATATATATTGTTATCCTTGTTGTACCCCATTCGGGGGCCAGTTTTTACAAAAGAAACTCTGCCGAAATTTTTAGAAAAGACTGCACTGTTTTAAATTGCATATTCGGCTTAGTTATTTAAAAACCTTGATTTCAAACATGTTTTTCTTCACTTCTTTAAACCACTTTCTTTACATATTCAAAACAAAAGGGTTTTAGATTTCTGGGTTTTCGGCTTACTTAGTCGCGTTACGCCTGTAGACGTTACGTGGTTAAGTGCCGGTCACGGGCCAAACTTTGGGTCGTGACAACAACCCTAATGAGAATCCTCTGCCTCTGTCAACCGTGCATACACACCCGCATCCTCGTTCCGAGAAAACACGAATACAAACGAGATAAAACCAATCCCAAAACATACACTAGGATCTGGCTTAAACTAAAGCCCGCTAGTGATAACTGCCCGGACACAAAACGTGCACACAAGTGCACGGATGTGACCGAACCCTGTCGCAAAACCATGCGACCTCTACTCTTTTGCCTAAAGTCGATTAGCTCTCTGTATGGGACTCTAAAGACTCGACACTACGCTGGCAGTGGGTTTAACCACAGACTGCAAGCGGCACTAGCTGTGCGTAACGGACCCCAGGTAGATGCCGATAAGAAGACGGACGAGGTGAAACCCATCTGAACTCCTACTGAGCCTGAATGTGACAATCTGCGTACAGTCCGGTCTGTTCGTCTGAGAATATCGCATGGCGGGCCTAGGGGGGCGGTAAACATCAGTCCCCTAATAGCGGTACAAGTCTTGTCGGAGTGTAGCCCAGAACACCCTGAGATAACACTGGAAACCTACCAGTATATCTCGCTTGCCCTGGCCAGGGACTTTGTGTAATGGCTCTCCTAGACACAGCGCGATATCAACCCCCAATACCGGGAGAGACGAATCCTGTCTAACCGTCACTGCCTCCAAGTGCTTCGGGACTGCACCCAACTACTACCTGTTTGCACGACTCCTTTGAGCCGTGGTAGGGTAGTAATCTAAGTACAGTGGGAACACACTCGAGGCGAAGTGACAGTGTCAAGTCAGCGGACTAAGCTGTACTCATGTCACCTGAGAACTGATAACTGACGATAGGTACAGTACCAACCAACAGTTCCCGATGAGTCATGTCCAGTGTACTCGTAACCTAACGAGCACCCGCATACTATCTCAAGTACGACGTACTGAAGGCTGTGGGACATACCGTCTCCCCTGCTGGGATGAGAAGCGCATATGCTAGTCTACTCCGGAGTATCGATGCCCTGTCTTGATAGTCCTACGACTAGGGACCTGCATAAGGATGTGCTTGTGGATTACCCAGCCCCCACGAGTGTGACTGCCATCACAATGCTGGTAATCAAGTAAAGATCCTAAGGGCTCTACTAATGTGTATAGGTAATGTACTAAAAGAAACACATGTACACATTAAAATAGAAACAAACCAAGTAGCATACTACCATTTTGAGCAAGATTGTCTATACAAGGTGAATATCCCAAGATTCCATTAAGTAATATACAAACTAGTATGATACAGTAATGGCCTCCAGGGCATATACACTAACAATATCCCACTTAGGACTAAGGCCATGTACTGGCGTATCGAAGATTTATCATCTCGATCAGCCGCTCGAACTGATTCTGGGGTAAGGCCTTCATGAGTGGATCAGCAGTGTTATCTTCCATAGTAACTCTCTGAACCTCGATCTCCTGGCGACCCACGATCTCCCTGATCAGGTGATACCGCCTCAAGATGTGTCTGGACTTCTGATGGGACCTGGGTTCCTTCGCTAAAGCTATAGCCCCGTTGTTGTCGCAATACAGCGGTATTGGATCAACAATGGACGGAACCACCTGAAGTTCCGTTAAGATCTTCCTTATCCAGACGGCTTCTTTTGCGGCATCTGCAGCAGCGATATATTCCGCTTCCATCGTCGAGTCAGCAACGGTTTCCTGTTTGGAACTCTTCCAACACACCGCCCCTCCATAGAGGGTAAAGACATAACCCGACATGGACTTGGAATCATCCTTATCACTCTGGAAGCTGGAGTCAGCAAAGGCCTCGATCTGGAGGTCTTTTCCGCCATACACCAAGAACATATCCTTAGTCCTTCTCAGATACTTGAGAATGTTCTTTACCGCTATCCAGTGCTTCTCCCCAGGGTTTGACTGATACCGGCTTACCACACTCAGTGCATAAGCTACATCTGGTCTGGTATACAACATCGCATACATTATAGAGCCTACCGCAGAAGCGTAGGGTATAATAGACATGCGATCCCTTTCCAAATCAGTCTTGGGAGACATCTCCTTGGAGAGGGTGATCCCGTGACAAGCCGGTAGATTACCATGCTTGGAATCTTCCATACTGAATCTTCTCAGTATGGTGTCGATGTACCTGGACTGTGAAAGTCCTAATATCCTCTTGGATCTGTCACGATAGATCCGGATCCCCAGAATGTAAGAGGCATCACCCAGGTCTTTCATGGAGAACTTGTGTGATAAGAACCCTTTGACAGATTGTAACATAGGAATGTCATTTCCTATCAAAAGAATATCATCCACGTACAATACGAGGAATACGACAGTTCTTACTACAAATCTACTATAGATGCATGGTTCATCTGGATTTTTGATAAGGACAAATTCTTTGACCGTCTCATCAAAACAGATGTTCTAACTCCGCGATGCCTGCTTTAGTCCATAGATGGACTTAAGCAACTTGCACACCTTTCCGCTGCTCCCACTCTGAATGAAACCCTCTGGCTAGTCCATATAGACGCACTCCTCTAAATTTCCATTTAGAAAAGCGGTCTTTATGTCCATCTGCCAAATCTCATAATCGTGGAAGGCAGCAATGGCAAGAAGGATCCAAATGGATTTCAGCATAGCCACTGGAGAAAAGGTTTCGTCATAGTCCAAACCAGGTCTTTGACGAAAACCCTTTGCAACAAGTCTAGCCTTATAGGTCTCAACTTGTCCATCTACACCAATCTTCCTTTTGAAGATCCACTTGCATCCTACGGGTTTTACCCCATCTGGAGCAATGTCCAACGTCCATACTTTGTTGGTGTACATGGACTCCATTTCGGTCCGCATTGCATCCAGCCATTTTACCGAGTCAACACTCTGAATGGCCTGCTGGAAGCTAGTCGGCTCATCATTATCAATGATGCAATCCTATCTATCCCCGTCTATGAGAAAACCGTAGTATCTCTCAGGCGGATGAGACTGCCTACTACTCCTGCGGAGCGGCACAGGAATGTCCTGATCTTTCGAACCCTCTGGTCCTACTAAGCTTTCAGTAATAGCTTGTGGTTCTGGAATTTCTTCCAGTTCTATTGCGCTCCCACTTATCTGATTTTCTAAAAACTCAGTTTCCAAGAAGTGGGCATGACGAGAAACAAAAACCTTTTGTTCCTCTTCGCAATAGAAGAAATATCCCTTGGAGTTCTTTGGATATCCCACAAACTTGCACTGTACTGAGCGTGCCTCGAGTTTGTCCGCATGCTGCTTTTTGACAAAAGATGGACATCCCCATGTCTTAATGTGCTTAAGATAGGGTTTCTTCCCACACCACATCTGATATGGTGTGGTAGGCATAGTCTTAGTTGGAACTCGGTTCAAAAGGTATGCAGCTGATTCTAGTGCATATCTCCAGAATGATCGCGGTAACTCAGCATTACTCATCATGGAACGTACCATATCCAATAGGGTCCTCTCCGATACACCGTTATGTTGCGGAGTGTACGAAGGAGTAAGCTGAGAGAGAATTACATTCTCTTTTAAGTAATCCAGGAACTCGGCACTTAAGTATTCACCACCTCGATCAGATCTCAGTGTCTTGATACTTTTGCCTGTTTGTTTTTCTACTTCATTCTTATATTCCTGGAATTTTCCAAAGGCTTCGGATTTATGTTTCATTAAGAATACATATCCGTACCTTGAGAAGTCATCCGTAAAAGTAATAAAGTAAGAATAACCGCTTCGTGCATGCATAGACATTGGACCGCACACGTCGCTGTGTACGAGTCCCAAGAGCTCGCTCGCTCTTACTCTGTGTCCAGTGAACGGAATCTTTTTCATCTTTCCTTTGAGACAGGATTGACAAGTTGCAGATGATTGATATTCGTACGGATCCAAATATCCTTCTGTATGTAACTTCGTCAACCTTCTCTCATTGATGTGACCCAGTCTACAATGCCATAAGAAAGCCTGATTTGTTTCCGGAGACTTTCTTTTGTGTGTATTCTGGATATTGAAAATCTGTGGTTGGTTTAATACGTATATACCATTGCTTAATGTACCTGACCCAATCAAAACTTGATTAAGGTGAATGTTCACAACATTACTTACAAATGCAAATTCATAACCTTCTTTAGATAATAAAGATACAGATATGACATTACAGGTTGCATTGGGTACAAAATAACAATCATGCAAAACCAAAACGTGTCTATCTGACAACCCCAGGTGATAGTCCCCCACGGACTCAGCATCCATGCCAGCTCCGTTTGCAACTCTGAGGGTCATATCACCTGCCTTCAAAACCCTACGCCTTCTCAGTGCCTGTAAAGAATTACAGATATGAGATCCTGATCCGGTATCCAATACCCAGGATGTAGAGTTTATTGATAGACAGTTTTCAACAACATACACACCTGAAGCTGAAGCCGCAACTTGCTTCAGATCCTGGTTTCTGGCCTTCCAAGCCCTGCAATCCTTTTTCCAGTGTCCACTCTTGTGACAGTAAAAGCATTCTTCCTTTCCCACAAGCTTTCTCGCTACCTTTGTTGCCTTTGTCTTTCCCTTCGTATCCACTTTACTAACACCGCCCCTTGGTTTGGCGGGGGCTTTCTTCTTCTTTCCCTTGGTTTCGCCTTGGACCTAGAAGAGGAAGATCCTCCTACAAACAAAGTGGATGTTTCCCTACCTTTCTGTAGGGTGCCCTCTGCACTCCTCAGCATGTTGAGGAGTTCTGAAAGTTCAACTTCTTTTTCTTTTAAGTTGAAGTTCAGGATAAACTGGGCGTAAGTGGAAGGAAGGGACTGGAGAATCAAGTCCGTGTAGAGCTCATTCTCTAACGTAGTCCCAAGGTCCGCGAGCTCCTCAATGAAGCCAATCATCTTAAGCACGTGTTCCGCTACCGATGATCCGACGGCCAATCTCGCCGAAAACAGCTTTTTCGAGACTTCGTATCTGGCGCTACGGGATTGCTCTCTATACAATTCTTTTGTATGGAGAAATATGGATTCAAGGTCCATATTCTCGTGCCTCCTCTGATGTTCATTGTCCATAGAGGCAAGCACGAGGCACTTGGCCTTCGCGTAGTCAATTTCCCAAGTCTTACAGATTTCCTTATCCGCGAAGTTGGTTTTGGGACCTGGGACAGGGGGAGCTTTGGTGGTAAGGAGATACCCCAACTTTTCATAAGTGATTGCCATTTTGACATTCCTGAGCCAATCTTTGTAGTTTGGCCCTGTCAGTATGTTTTTATCTAGTAGTAACTTAAGTCCAGTCATGATGTTTGGTTGCTGCAATTAGGAGAGAGAGATGAAACACTTTAGCATGATGCTTTTGCATGTTTAGAATGGTTTTTAATTTGTTTAAACGGGATGGCTCCCACTGTCTCTCGAATCCCTCCTCAAACCAAAACGAAAGAATTAGTCGGGATCAATCTCACCGTACAATACTTGCTTAATCGTTCAGCCAGGCCAGTGTTGGTACTTCGAGGGAGATTTTCCAACGCTTTCGCGACGTTCCTTAATTAAATAACCTCTTTTCCTTGTGGGCGTAGTCCCGCTAACACCTTTCTAGACACCTACTTGGTTTATAGCATTGATCGTTAAGTGAGAAAGTTCCGGAGGAGTAGCATATACTCACAATAGGATCGGGATCCAAATATCATCGCGTGACAAAACTGAAGGAATCCTACCAGAATCATCACACTCCAAATGGTATGCAGCGCTAGCAAGTTTCAGTTTCTTTTGAAACTCCCGATGTGGATTTTTGCCCCATGCTCTTATGACCTTGACTTTGGCCAACAAATCATAAGTCACATGTCAAGTTCTACCCGTCATTCTCCAGGTTAATTTGAACCCACCCGTACCTACCCTTGACTTTGGCCAACAAAGCAGTACGACTGTCCCAAACCAACACATCTATCTATGCTGCACATGAATACCCAATAGCTACCAATCACTATGCCTTGACTTTGGCCAACAAATATAGCTTGAACACTATTGACTATCCATGTGAAACGACAGAGGGCTACGAATGGTTTTGGCGAAACCGTAAACGTAGTGAACTTGATATAATCGATGGAATGAGATAGCATTTAAAAGGAGTGGCTTAAGCTCCACGTTTAAAAGTTGTTTTTGAAAAGAAACCGAGTGGTTTTGAAAGTGTTCCAACGACTCAACTTTGGTTTATTTTCTTGCATTAATTTAATGTGTCCCATCATTTAATCCTACCATTGCAGAAAACAACGAAAATATAACGTACGCTTATGCCATCCGCATTCGCCACGGGGCCCCGTCATTACCCGTTAGGTTACTTAACTAACGACAGAGCGGGGGCTGGACTAGCGCGGATGCAAAACATAAGGAACGCCTAAATAGATATCATATATAGATATACACATTCATCACATGCAATGATAGCCATTCCAGATCACAGATGAACACATTAGATATACTAGGAATCCGCATTTCGTACGAGCCTGTAACGAAGAGCAGATTACACGGTCGCGATGAATAGCCAAGACCCCACCCTAGACCCCTACGGGTGCGGCAAACTACCAGCCAAGTACCCGAAGCGAAGCAACCTCCCTCAACACCGTGAGTAGGCCACTCGGCACTTCGAGATACCCGGTAGTTTGTGCACCCCATCTTGGGTCTATCCTAGGAGCAAAAACAGTAAAAGAAATTATACAATGACGGCTACAACCCCATCCCGGTTGTGCGGCCATATAAATAATATTACATCAATTACAAATTACATGAATTGAAAGAAAAAGAAAACTCTCATCTCACAACCCCCTGGCTATTCATCCGTGACAATCCAATGAATTCATATACACATACCATCAACATTACAGATCACAGATATGTATAACCCCCACTAATCGATGTATAGCGATTAGCAGACGTTCAATACATATATCACATCACAGATATAACCCGTTAGCTTAAGTCTTTAGAAGTTCGATCAAAATACGAATTTTTAAACCCCAAAAACAAATTTTGCTTTCTGTAAAATCTGGGCAGAAAAAACATACTGTAAAAATCCCAAAACACCCCCAGAAAAACACTACAGGAAAATTGTGCCACGACCGAGTCAACTCGGCCGCGGATCCGCGGCGGGAGCATGCTCTTGCCGCGGTTCCGCGGCGCCTTGACCGAGTTAGTGGACCATTTTTCTTGCACGTTCTTTAAAAACCCTGAGCCGATTTTTAGTACATGATTTATTATTTTTTGAACGGGAAAAAAAATCGGCAGAAAGTATACATTTCGGGCGTGTTTCGTGACTTTTTCTCCGATCGAACTTCTAGTTACTTTTCTAACATGTTAGATAGTGTTTAACTAGGCTCTGATACCACTGTAAGTCCACGTTACCTCTCCCGGTTCTTTCGGGCTTGAGGAAATGATGAAAAAAACGATTTTTCTTTTGGTGGTAACATGGACTCAAAATACGGATCTTTGTTAAACAACTATCTAACAACCTAACTAGGAGTTTTACCTACTCGGTTAGCGGTTATATCTTAACTTGAACTCCTTCTCTTGGACTCCTTGTGGTGGTCGGATGGTTCTCTCCTCGTCCTCTCTTTGTGCCGAAGATGGATCCACCTGAAAGCTTCTACCTTTGGCTTCAACCTCAATCTTGAGGAAACTAGAACACTTGTTTGCTAAACCTTGTATACTAGGATGGCTAGAGAAGTGTTTTGGGTTTTATCTCTATGGTTCTTGCTTCTCAACATATGAGACAATAGAACCATGAACTAGAGAGAGAGCAAGAGGAAGAGGGAGAGCTTGAGGATGAGAGAGAATGAGAATGATAGAATGTGCAAGACTTTTATCACCCTTGCTCTCATAATCCAAAATAATCATAACTCATAATAATAATTGAGTATTATGTGATGGTTGTTATCATATCAAATGGCCATATCATTTCATGCATTAAATGCAATTTATGAACAAACAAGCAAGCCAAGGTCAATGCCAAGAAATGATAGCCATTGTCATGATGATGGTCAACAACTCCAACCTAGTCAATCGGTCAACTAAGTCAACAAGTCAACATAGTCAACCTTTCAACCCAACCATGGCACAATAATATTTAATTAATATTATCATTAATCATATTTCTTATTCTCATTAGGGTTTAGCAAAAGTCAACAGTCAACAACCCTAATGAGAATCCTCTGCCTCTGTCCCTGTCAACCATGCATACACACCCGCATCCGCGTTCCGAGGAACACGAATACAAACGAGATAAAACCAATCCCAAAACGTACACTAGGATTTGGCTTAAACCAAAGCCCGCTAGTGATAACTGCCCGGACACTAAACGTGTACACAAGTGCACGGATGTGACCGAACCCTGTCGCAAAACCATGCGACCTCTACTCTTTTGCCTAAAGGCGATTAGCTCTCTGTGTGGGACTCTAAATACTCGACACTACGCTGGCAGTGGGTTTAACCACAGACCGCAAGCGGCACTAGTTGTGCGTAACGGACCCCAGGTAGATGCCGATAAGAAGATGGACGAGGTGAAACCCATCTGAACTCCTACTGAGCCTGAATGTGACAATCTGCGTACAGTCCGGTCTGTTCGTCTGAGAATATCACATGGCGGGCCTAGGGGGCGGTAAACGTCAGTCCCCTAATAGCGGTACAAGTCGTGTCGGAGTGTAGCCCAGAACACCCTGAGATAACACTGGAAACCTACCAGTATATCTCGCTTGCCCTGGCTAGGGACTTTGTGTAATGGCTCTCCTAAATACAGCGCGATATCAACCCCCAATACCGGGAGAGACGAATCCTGTCTAACCGTCACTGCCTCCAAGTGCTTCGGGACTGCACTCAACTACTACCTGTTTGCATGACTCCTTTGAGCCATGGTAGGGTAGTAATCTAAGTACAGTGGGAACACACTCGAGGCGAAGTGACAGTGTCAAGTTAGCGGACTAAGCTGTACTCATGTCACCTGGGAACTGATAACTGACGATAGGTATAGTACCAACCAACAGTTCCCGACGAGTCATGTCCAGTGTACTCGTAACCTAACGAGCACCCGCATACTATCTCAAGCACGACGTACTGACGGCTGTGGGACAGACCGTCTCCCCTGCTGGGATGAGAAGCGCATACGCTAGTCTACTCCGGAGTATCGATGCCCTGTCTCGATAGTCCTACGACTAGGGACCTGCATAAGGATGTGCTTGTGGATTACCCATCCCCTACGAGTGTGACTGCCATCACAACGCTGGTAATCAAGCAAAGATCCTAAGGGCTCTACTAATGTGTATAGGTGATGTACTAAAAGAAACACATGTACACATTAAAGTAGAAACAAACCAAGTAGCATACTACCATTTTGAGCAAGATTGTCTATACAAGGTGAATATCCCAAGCTTCCATTAAGTAATATACAAACTAGTATGATACAGTAATGGCCTCTAGGGCATATACACTAACAGGGTCGATAATGTATGCGATGTTATGTACCGGACCATATGTAGCTTACGTACTTAACGTTGTAAGCAGGTATCAGTCCAACCCAGGTGAGAAGTATTGGACAGCAATAAAGTACATTCTCAAGTACCCGAGAAGGACTAAGGAGATGTTCTTAATGTACGGTAATGGGGACCTCTAGATCGAGGTTTTTACCGACTCTTGCTTCCAAAGTTACAAGGATAACTCTAAATCCATCTCAGATTATGTGTTTACCCTCAACAGAGGGGCGGTCTGTTGGAAAAGCTCCAAACAGGAAACCATCACGATACCGCAAAAGAGGCAGTCCTGATGAGGTAGTTTGTCTCCATCCATTGCTGATCCAATACCTTTGTATTGCGATAACAATAGAGCCATAGCTTTGGTAAAAGAACCACGGTCCCATCAGAAATCCAAACATATCTTGAGGCAGTATCACCTGATCAGGGAGATCGTTGATCTCTGGGAGATTGAGGTGCGGAGAGTAGATACAAAGGACAACACTGCAGATCTATTTGTAGGGATTCTCTAGCACCATCCTAGGGTTTGGGTTGCATCACACATGCTATAATAAAAATTTAGGGAGTGCTAAACAATACCAACCATGAATCGAACTAGAAAGTTAGGGTAACAACAACTAGTATCACATATAAACAAGTGTCTAATACTAAGAGGTAAGTAATACAACTTTTGTAGACCTCCTCTTATGACTCCTTGGATCAACTAGGGTTTGAACCGGTTCGCTTGAATCCTTCCAAGTCCACGACGATCCACTACGGAGTCCCTTTGAACAAGCTCCTAGCTTCACTTGATCTTTGAAGAAGTGGAGCAAACAACCTACACTAGTGGGCTAGACTAATATAGATTGGTGATGTGGGTTTGGATCTCATTTAAAAACCTTTTCTTTTTATGTTCTTCATACCCTTTCAAAAACCTAGAGAGCTTGAGGGTGGAAGAAGAAGGAGATAATGTCTAAACTTGACTCAAGTGAGAAATTATCAACATAATCCCAAGAGAGTGAGAGAATTATGTCATGCTAAACCATGGTTACAAAATATCTAGATATTTTGAGACTTGAGTTTAAGCAAAACCATGGGCTACCAAAACCATGGGCAATGAAACCATGGTATTGACTTTGGTCAACACAAGAGAAGAGTGTAGAATAGTCAACCATGATTTTATTCCCATTTTGCTTTTCTTAAATAATCAAAATATATAAATATGTTACCATGTGAGTCTTGCATTGCCACCACCAATGTATCATCAACCATGACACATGTATGCTTGCATGTGTGCATCCATATCAACATATACATACACTCATGCCTGCATCTTAAAGAAATAAGTTTAAATAAATGAGCTAATAGACTTAATATTAAATCAACACTTAATTTAATAACCCGATCATATCACATACGACCCGTACAATAGTAAACGCCCGATTAAAATACGATATCAAATACACGCATTTAATCGAGCTCTCGCGCATATCCTATATGCACCCCACATCTTTTCGCCTGAGCTAGGAGTTTTAGTGTTATATGCCGTAGAGACCATTATTGTATCGTACTGGCTTGTATATTACATTCTGGAAGCTTGGGATATATACACGGGTTTATAACAGTCTTGCTCAACATAGTAGTATGCTACTTAGTTTGTATCTATCTTAATATGTGTATATGTTTCTTTTAGCATATCGCGAAAGCATATTGATAGAGCCCTTAGGATCTTGCTTGACTACCGTCGTTGTGATGGCAGTCACACTAGTGGGGGCTGGGTAGTCTACAAGCACATCCTTTTTCAGGTCCCTAGTCGTAGGATTATCGAGACAGGGCATCGATACTCCGGAGTAGACTAGTGTATACGCTTCTCGTCCCAGCAGGGGAGATGGTCTGTCCCACAGCCATTAGTACGTTGTACTGGAGATAGTATGCAGGTGATCATTGGGTTACGGGTACACCGGACAGGACTCGCCGGGAACTGTTGGTTGGTATTATACCCAACGTCGGTTAGAAGTTCCAAGGTGACATGAGTACAACATAGTCCGTAGACTTGAAACTGCTGCTTCGCCTCGCGTGTATTCCCACTGTTCTTAGATTGCTACCCTACCACGGCTCAACTGAGTCGTGCAAACAGGTAGCAGTTGGGTGCAGTCCCGAAGCACTTGGAGGCAGTGGCGGTTAGATAGGATTCGTCTCTCCCAGTATTGGGGGTTGATATCGCGCTGTGTTTGGAGAGACATTACACAAGGTCCCTGGCCAGGGCAAGCGAGATTTACTGGTAGGTGTTCCAGTAGTTTCTCAAGGTGTAATGGGCTTCACTCCGACACGACTTATACCCCTATTAGGGGACTGACGCTTGCCGTCCCTTAGGCCCGATATGCTATAGTCCTAGACGAACAGACCGGACTGTACGAAGATTGTCACATCAGGCTTAGTAGGAGTTCGGATGAGTTTCCTCATCGGCCTTTTTATCGACATCTACCTGGGGACCGTTACGTACAGCTGGTACCGCTTGCAGCCTGTGGTTAACCCACTGCCAGCATAGTGTCGAGTCTTTAAAGTCCCACACAGAGAGTTTCCATGCTTTGGGCGAAACGATATAGAGGTCGTATGGTTTTACGACAGGGTTCGGACATATACGTGTATTTGTGCACGTATGATGTTCGAACAGATTATACTAGCGGGCTTTGGTTTAAGCCAGATTCTAGTATTGGATTATTGGATTTATGCAGCCTTTATATATCCGTGTTTTTAGTAAATACGGATGGGAGGGGCATTCTCGTAATTACTCGAGAAGCTTCTAGAAGAAAGGTGACTCATTTAGTTTTAATTCATTTATGAATTAAGCTTAATGAGGTGGAGGAGATGATGTGTTATTTGCATTAAATGAAACCATGACTCATGAGATGATTCATCCATTTATATTAAATGAAGCATGGTTGTAATTATGATATATTATTTATTAGATAATTATCATGCATCATGATATACACAAATGAGATATATTTCATTTCATAATAACAAACACATTCTCTCTCCTCAAGCTCTCTCATCTTCTTCAACCTAGCCCTAAGTGTCTCATGAGTTGAGAATCATTGGGTTAGCAAAACTAATAGATCCTTAATCCATCTCTATATCCTCTAGGTCACTTAGATTAACACTCTAAGTCACTTAGCTACCTCAAGTTAGAAGTTAAAGCTTGTAGTAGGAACTTTCAGGTGGATCTTCTATCACATCGAGGAGCCGACGAGGAGGTGCTATCCTTTCCACTCCAAAGGAGCTCAAGTGGTCAAGGAGGACAACAAGTAAAGAAGAAGGACTTGGAACTTCAGGTATAATCTTCTTACCGAGTAGATAATACCTCTAGTTAGTTGTGTTAGATATGGTTTAGCAAAGATCCATATGCTTAGTCGATGTTACCTTGTTTAAAATGATTGTTTTTACTTATTCCGCCTCCCCGCTTCATGTGGAGTGTGTAACGTCGACTTACAGTGGTATCAGAGCCTATTAAACCATAGCTAACAGTTTAAACAACAAGTTAAACTACGAAACCGAAACGACACGAAAACAACAAACCCCAAGATGTAAGTTTCTGTTGATTTTCAAACTTGCTCTGAAAATTATTTAAACAAGTACAGAGTGATATTTAAACAGTAAAAAGAACACCAAACAAAAACGAGACAATTCCTTAAAAATTGAGCCGGCGACAAATCTAGGGTTTCCGGTGAGCTCGTCCTCATGTGGGGGAATTGCCTTGATTTTTTTTTTGTGTCTTTGTCACTTAGATCTTGGGTTTCAGGAGTTGTTTATTTTTGCCAATTTTGATTTTACCGAAAATTCTTTACTGTGGCAAATCTCGAGTGTTTCGAAGTCGCAGTTTGAAGTTGTTTAATGTTTTAAGTTCAGTTTTGATGTGTTCGTAAACCTCCGCTAATTTCTAGTATGTCGGTTAGTTTGGTATTGCACATTTCTGTAATGGTTACTTTTGATTTGTGGATATGAACTTGTTGGATTGTCGTGATGATTAGCCGGGGATGTGAGATGAGAGTTTCTTTCATTCATTTGTAAATTGTAAATTGTTGTAATATTCTTTTGTGGGGCACATCCGGGTTGAGGTTGTAGCCACTGTTGTATTATTTAATTTACTGTTTTTTGCTCCTAGGATAGACCCAAGGTGTGGTGCACAAACTACAGGTTACTTTGAAGTGCTTAGTGGCCTACTCACGTCGTTGAGGGAGACCGCTTCACTTCGGGTACTTGGCGGATAGTTTGCCGTACCCGTAGGGGTCTAGGACGGGGTTGGCTATTCATCAAAACTATGTAATCCGTCTTTCATTGCAGGCTCAAAGAAAATGCGGATTCCTAAAATATCCAATATGTTCATCTATGATCTGGAATGCCTATTATTGCGTCTGACGAATGTACAATATCTATATATGATATCTAGTAGGAGTTTCTTATATTTTGCATCCGCGCTAGCCCAGCCCCCGCTCTGTCGTTAGTTAAGTAACCTAACGGGTGAATGACGGGGCCCAGTGGAGAATGCGGATGGCATAAGCGGACGTTGTATTTTCGTTGTTTTCTGCAATGATAGGTTAATTAATGGGACGCATTATATTAACGCAAAGAAAATAAACCAAAGTTGAATCGTTGGAACAATTTAAAAGAAAATACTCGGTTATTTTAAAACAACAGATTTTTAATTGCGGAGCTTAAACCACTCCTTTTAAAAGCTATCAGGTTCCTTCGATTATATCAAGTTCACCACGTTCACGGTTTCGCCAAAACCATTCGTAGCCCCCCGTCATTTCATTTGGGTATTCAGTAGTATTCAAGCTATGTATTTTGACCAACACCAAGGCATAGTGTTTGGTAGCTGCTGGGTATTCATCTGTTGCATAGATAGATGAGTTGGTTTGGGACAGTCGTACTGCCATTTGGCCAACGTCAGGGGTATGTATGGATGGGTTCAAATTAACAAGATAATGATGGGTAGAACTTGATATGTGACTTATGATATTTTGGCCAACGTCAAGGTCATAAGAGCATGGGGCAAAAATCAATATCGGGAGTTTCTAAAGAAACTGAAACTTGCTAGAGATGCATACCATTTGGAGTGTGATAATTTTGGTAGGATTCCTTCAGCTTTATCACACACTGATATTTGGATCCCGATCCAATTGTGAGTATATGCTACTCATCGGGAGATTCTTTCACTTAAAGATCAATGCTATAAACCAAGTAGGTGTCGAGAAAGGTGTCAGCGGGGCTACGCCCTGTTAGTTATATGTATGCCCTAGAGGCCATTACTGTACATTGGATGTATATTGTAGTGGATGCTGGGACATATATAGGGAGGACTTTCTTGCTCGACATGATAGTATGCTATCTGGTTACTCTTTATCTTAACGTGTATACTGATTGTCTCTCTGTTACATGTTGGTAAAGCCCTTAGGATGTGTACTTGACTACCTGGACTATGATGTGGATCATACTAGTGGGGACATGGTAGTCCATAAGTACATCCTTCAAAGTCCCTAGTCGTGGGTGTATCGAGATGGGGCATCGATATACCAGAGTAGACTAGCGTATACCTTCTCGACCCATACAGATGGGCGATGGATGATCCCATATCCATTGGTGTTTGACATCAGAGATGATATACGGGTGCTCAGTAGAGACTGGGTACACTGGACGGACTCGCCGAGAACTCCCAGATGGTATTATACCTCACGTCAGATGGCAGTTCTCTGGTGACACTGGTACAGAGTAGTCTGTTGACCCGAGATCGTCATAGAGTCTTGTGTGGTTCCCACTGTGCTTTGATTTCCATCTTACCACGTCCAAGAGGGCGTGCAAAACGGTGGTTTTTGGGTACAGTCCCGAATCATATGGAGGCAATGAGCGATAGGAGGGGATTCGTCTCTCCCGGTATAGGGAGTTGATGTTGCGCTGTGTTCGATTGGCTATAACCGGAAATCCCTGGCCAGGGTTGCTGAGATTTACTGGTAAGTGTTACCAGTAGTTTCTCGAACTGTTATAGACCTCATATCGACACGACTTATCGAGGTATTGGGGTCTGACGTTTACCACCCCTAGGCGAGATATGCGACATATCAGACGATCAGACCGGACTGTACGGTAGTGTTACTGGTTGGATTCACTGGAGTGTGAGCGGGCTTGCTCGTCGATCTTCTGATCGCTCAATACCCGGGTGGCCGTTACATTTAGCAGACCGCTTGCGGCTTGTGGGTGTTTGATATGATCATCACCTGCTGCCGGCGTATTGACGAGTCTTTAGAGTCCTACACAGAGGTTTCCTGGCTCAAGCGAAACAAAATAGGAGCGCATATGAGATATGTGCGGGACCGAGAATGATACCAGTATGTGATACTGTATTCGATTCTCGCGATATGTGACATTGATCGGTTATATGCGATATAGCCGGCATATCGGATCAAGTGTTGATTCGATAAGTTGTTACTGTTAATATTAGTCGGTTGTATGCGATATGACCGGATCGTTAAATCAAGTATTGATTTAATGATTTAATGCATAATTGTATACTTGATATATTACTTTGCATTAACTAGTATTGGTTCACTTTAAATGGATTTTCTCACTTGGATTGTGCAAGTGGTATATGTGATATACTTTTGTGCACAAGATTGTATCATGTTTGATGATACATGCAAGCTTGGGTTTGTGTAAAGAATTGACCATGGTTATATGAATGGTTAGGGTTTCTTTTTATTTGCTTATTTATTTATTCATTTATTCTTTATTGAAAGAAATAAAATGGTGGCTAAGTTTGGTTTATCTTTGAAGCTTCATGAAGCTTTGAATGGTTGACTATTTTGTTTCTTTCATTAACCACAACCATTCACTTTAACCCTAGTTCATTCTCTACATCTAACCATAGTTGACATTATGATAAGTATGATTTATTTTCTTTTTTCTAAAGAACTTATCATATCATCTTCTTCTTCTTCATCTTCTTCTTCCATGAAGAAAGCTTGCTACATCAATGGTGATTGATGAAAAAGTGTGAGAAATCCAAATCTAAAGTCTACCCACCTCCTATTTCTTCATCCTCTACCTCTTGCCAAGTAGTATAGGGTGTTTCCTTCACATGTTTTCTTGACTTGGTGAAGTTGGAGCTTGATCTAGCGATGCCTCGACGTAGATCATCTTCGGCATCGTCGTCGATGACCTAGCCCGTCCATTCTCCGATGAAGCCGACGCTAGAGCCCGGGGTTCGACTTGGACAGTGAGGAGACTTCATTGCGGAGCTATGGAGGTGGAGGACCAGATCTACAAAGGTTGTATTTCCGTACTCTTAGTTAAAGTAGTTAACTAGTTGCTTTGTCGCCTATATATCTAGCCAACGATCTAGTCTAGGGTTTCTCAGCACGCTAAAATTTATAATTGGCATGGTTGATTCCTTGTGAGACCTCTTGTGAGTGCCTAGGAAGCCTACAGTGGAATCAGAGCCTAGCTAGAGCCTTAGGCGATGCGTAGACGAAGTTTGAAACCCGAACGAACCCGTAACCCTAAAAATTCACCCTCTCTGGACTTTTTTCAAAAACTGGGTTTTTTCCAGATTAAAAATTGCTAAAAAATTCAGCAGGAATATCTAAGAGTTATGGTGCAAGACGAGATCCTAATTCATCTAAACCGCCGCGGTTCCGCGGCATGAGCATGGCTCATGCGGCGGTTCCGCGGCCGTACGGTCGACTCTCACAGTCAGTGTTGCACAATAATTCCTCTTTTCTGATGCTGGATTTTATGGGAATTTTTAAATATCATTCAAGACTTGAATTTTCTGGGGTTGTTTTGGGGCTTCTATGATTCGATCAGATTATCAGACTTTGTCTATGTGGCTTTCCGGATAATTTTGAATATGTTAAAAAGTTCGACCGGATATAAATACCCAATTTTTTCCCTGTCGGAAAATTTCCAAGTGTTGGATTTTTCCGTGGTTTAACGACGTTCTAAGTAGTGCAAGTAACGCGATGGTCCCTCTAGAAGATAACAAACCTTAACTCGATTATGTGACCGTCTTGAACTGCCCTTTGAACCTTCGGGTTTGGGGCAGTACGGCGTGCCACATGTGAGGCGTTGGCTTGACCCTTTTACGGCTGGACCGTTGGTACTGAGGCATGAACTGAATGTTATTAGACTTGTTTCATGTGTTGATCACTATCGGGAAAACTTGGGTGTTCGATTGTTCGATCGGAAAGTTTAACATTTTCTGTTTATCTGGAATGTGATACAATAATTGGAATTCACATGAAGTTATGAGATAACTGAATGAATGTTATAAACACAGCACTTTAGTCTCACTTGATCGGTTGCCACGGAATTTTGATGTGATCAAAAGTCCGTCGCAATCACGTAGTGTACGCGGATACTCGCCGGGTAAACTTAATAGACAGCCTCACTCCATAGCCCCGACCAAGTGACTGTAGGAGAACCCCGTCGCCGAAAGCATCCATTCGGGTGCTCGCGGTAGCGGTGTTCTGCCTTGGTGCACTTCGTCGACGGTATCAGGGGTGCGGCCGTCTACTGAAGTTTGCGATGAGCATTCGATCAGGGTGTCGGGAATCTTGCTGAATTGCCCGACTTGATATTGAAAAGTGTTTTCGATAATGAGACTAAAATGCGGGGTTTATAATTATTAGGCATGCGATGTCTAAGGAATTCATTTGGTCAGGCATGCGATGTCTGAGGAGGTTGCGGATTCCAACTGTTGTAGTTTTACACTTTCTTTTCTGTGACCGTAAGTGTAATATGTGATATCGCCAGTTTCGTTGCTATATGTCAACGACAATTGGGATGGGCATATTTACTTACGTTAATGACATGTGTTGTTATGTGTTGCTGGATATGTTATATTGGATCGTCGTGTTCGAATAGCCGGGTTTTTTTTATGTGAGATGAGTGTTTTTTCATTTTCATTCATGTAAAAACTTGTATGTAATATTCTTTTTATTGGGGCGCTTCCAGGTTGCGGAAGTTGTCACCTTTTGTATATTATTTACTTTTCTGCACTAGGATAGACCCAAGGAGGAGGGCACAAGTAACCGGGTTCTGGAGTCCAGTGGGAGACCAACTCGAGGAGTCGAGTCCGGGTCTCCTAACTCCAGAATTGGTAGGGTTGCTTGCCGCTCTCGTAGGGGTCTAGGGGTGTGGGTTTGGCTATTCATCGCGACCGTGGAATCCGTGTTTTATACTGTCTCGTATTGAAAACACGGACGTCCTAGTATATCCAATATTTCATATGTTTCTTCTGCTGCGATATCTGTGATGTGATCATGTGATGTTCTGTGATAGATACAGTATATAGTATATATGATATATTATATAGACGTTACTTATGTTTTACACCCGCGCTAGCCCTGCCCCGCTCTGTCGTTAGTTACCTAACCTAACGGTGCACGAGGGGACATCGAGGCGAATGCGGATGGCATAAGTATACGTCGTATTTATCTGTGATGTTTAGGTACATTAAATGATGGGACTTCATTAATGCGATTAATGAAAGAAAAGAAACCTAAAGATGTTGTAGAATCGAATTTCAAAATAAAATAGGTAGCTACAGTTCTTGCTTTGCACAGCGGTATATATGATATATCCTGCACCTTATTCGATAAGGAAAGGACCGAGATCCCTTCACCGGGAGTGACTCCTTTAGCAATAACTGGAAGATGCTACACACTCGGTTTGTCTTTTGATAGCTTTTAAATGTTTTTGCTTTGCACAGCGATATATATGATATATCCCGCACCTCATTCGACGAGGAAAGGACCGACGATCCCTTCACCGGGAGTGACTCCTTTAGCAAAACTAGAAAAGCCTAAAAAACACTCCATTTCAAAATTCATTCGATCCTACAACGATATCATGTTCATTACGCAATAGGTTTTCAGAAAAACCTGTCGTAGCCCTCTGTCATTTCAGATAAGTAGTAGTTAGTATTCGTGCTGCGTTTGTTGGCCTTTGTCAAGGCGCAGTGTGCGGTAGCTAATTGGTTCTTATCTGCTTATGCATATGATGCAGATTGGGTTAGGGTAGTCGTGCGACCTTGTTGGCCTTTGTCAAGGGCCGTGCGGGTGGGTTTAATTCAATCAGGAAATGACGGGTTGAACTTGACTAGCATCCTATGGTTTGTTGGCCTTTGTCAAGGTCATAGGAGGTTAGGGGCAAAATATTATCGGGAATTTCAAGTGTTGAAATTTGCAATGAGATTACATACCTTCTATGAGATAGTTGGATCCCGATACCCGCTGCGAGTAATTGTTACTCCTGGGAGAGTTTTACACATTACAATTAGCCGATCAAGTAGGTGTCTAGAAAGGTGTCAACGGGGTTACGCCTCTGGGAAAACGAGGTTTACATTAATTAGGTCCGTGCGAAAGCACGGGGCACCTCCCTCAAAGTACCGACACTGGCCTGGCTGAAAGATTGGCGAACTTGTAGTGTGTAATTAATCCCGGCTAGTCTTTCCTTTTAGGGTTTGAAGGAAGATTTGATAAAAAGCAGTGGGAGCCATCCTGATTAGATAAAATAATAACCAATCTATTCCTGCAAGAGCGCACGCTGAGTGTTTTCTTCTCTCTTTCTCTAGGTAGCGACCATATCACGCCTTAATCAAGATAATAATACGGATTGTTGACCGAACCCGCTTGTTATACTGAGCTGGGGAACGTTGGTCCCGCTCCAACTTATAATTGTTATAAGACAGAGCAGGAAATAGGGGAATACCAAGATTCCCGTGCCGCCCAAACGAAGAGAGTGCATGCTGATGCATCATCTTCGGGTGTGTTCATTATACAGAACTGTTTCTCAATGTCCTTTACGTCCTGGGTATATGATACCGGATCAGGGTCCCAGATATGTAATCTGTTACATGGGCTACAAATAGGTAAAGAACTGAGAACGGGTGATAAGTTTCATGAGGAAGAAAACGGGGCAAGTGTTGCAGCCAAGTCTGTTGGTCACTGTCACCCTGTATTGTAATACATTGATTCTGAACGAATGTTATTAGATACCGAACCTGATATACAAAATCATATCTGTCTCTTTATTAGTAAAGAAACGATAAAATTTTGTATTGTTAGATAATGTTTTGAACATTTCCTATATCAAAAGTTGATCGGTTCAGGCACGTTATCTAAAAGCATTAATGTTCTAAATCAAACTACAGTTCTTCGTATACAGAACACACACAAGAGGAAGAGTTCAGAAATGGACGGATCCTTCTTGAGGTATTGTAGACTAGGTCATATTGATGCGACCCGACTAGCTGGAGTTACATATAGATGCATATTTAAATTAGTTTGAATTTACATCTTGTGAAACTCGCCAGTCATGTCACAAAGATAAGATGACCATAGCTCTGTTTATTGGAAACAGAGAAAGAGTTAGTGAACTCTTGGGATGATACATGTTGATGTATGTAAGTCCCCTGTCTACACATACCAAGACCGGTTCTTTTTACTTCATTACATTCTCTGATAATCTTTCGAGACTCAGACCTATGTTCCTGTTGAAACACAAGTCCGAACCTTTTAAGATATTCACAGAATATAAGTTAGAAGTAGAGAACCAAAATACGGGTATAAGTATTATGTCCTATGATGAGATCAGGGAGGAGAATACTTGAGCACAGAATTCTTGGACTTTTCTAAAGGAGAATGAGATTCTCTCTCAGCATTACTTCTCCGGATACACCATAGCACGTTGGTATATCGGGGCGGAGCAGTAACACCCTATATGATAAGGTGTGCTCTATGATGAGTAATTCTGAGTTACCTATTTCCTTTTGGGGGTTATGCACTTATGAAGCTGCATACCTATTGAATAGGGTTCAAATCAAATCAGTTGTCTACCACTCCATATGAGATATGGAAAGGGAAGAGCCGATATCTTAAGTTAGTTAAGATTTGGGGTTGTCCGGCCTATGTCTAAAAGCAAAATCCGGACAAACTCGAGGCAACGTCTGTTATGTAGAACTGGAAACGTTCCAGCTATACAAACTGCAGCTGATGATTTGGTAGAACCGAAGGATTCAGTAGATTCCAACGAACCTCAGCCTCTCCGCCGATCTAGTAGGGTTCCTCACCCACCTGAGAGATACTTCGGTTTCTCTATGGCAGTGGGAGCGAGGATTGCATCATGAGATGATGACCCAACTAGTTTCGAACTGGCCATCAGGAGTGGGACTCTGTAAGAATGGCTGGATGCTTAGCGATTTGAGATGGAATCCTTATACACCAACAAAGTATGGACTTTAGTTGCTATATCTGAAGGGTTAAATCCCCATCAGGAGCAAGTATATCTTGAGAAGATTACTTGGTGTACATGGAAAAGTTGAGACTTTCAATGCTAGACTTGTTAAAGGTTTGCATCATTGACCAGGTATGGATTATGTTGAAACCTTTTCTAAGGATCTATGCTTAAGTCCATCCGGATCCTACTTGCCACGGCTTCATACCATGACTACGATATCTGGTGGTTGGGTGTCATGACTGCTTTTCTAAATGATGTTTTAGAAGAGTGCGTCTATAAGTACACAGCTAGAGGGCTTCGTAGACAGTGGGAGCAGCGGAAACGTGTGCAAGATGCTTTATAGGATTAAAGCAGGCATCGCGGAGTTGGAACATCTGTTTTGATGGATTAGTCAAAGAAGTTGACATCATCAAAATGGTAGATGAACCTTGTATAAACAAAAAGGTAGTAGGGAGTATAGTGACGATCCTCGTAGAGTACGTGGATGACATACTCTTGATAGGGAAGGAGTTTCCTATGCTACGCTCGGTCAATCTCCGCTTATCACAATGATTCTCCATATAGGATCAAAATGATACCTACTAAATCCTGGATTTTGGATCTATGAGATAGATCTAATGGATGTTAGGTATCTCACTAGTAGTAGTGAGATGGTATCAATCGATCCAGGGGAGAATCACTGGAAGGGTTCCAGGATGATAAAGACGACTGAATGTCAGTCGCAGACATTGTCTTTACCCTCAGTAAAGGGACGGTATGTTGGAAGAGTTCCAAGCTAGATACCGTGGCATACTAGACGATAAAGGCAGGATACATCGCTACTTAAGATGCTACCAAAGAGGCTGTTTGGATGTATAATGGTTCATGAGATGAACTATGTTCCTCCCATTGTGTGACAATGGAGTTGTGGCTTTTGCCAAGGAACGTCCGTCCCATCAGTGATCCAGACATATTCTAGCGCAGTATCACCTGATCATGGAGATGGTTGATTTCCAGGCTGATCGAGGTTAGGAGAGCAGACTCAGAGGATAACACGGCGGATCCACTGACAAAGGCCTATTCCCAGAGAGAGACTTTTATGGGATGGTTGAGTATGAGATACTTCAACCACTGCTACAGATGGCCCTAGTGCAAGTGGGAGATTGTTAGTTATATGTATGCCCTAGAGGCCATTACTGTACATTGGATGTATATTGTAGTGGATGCTGGGACATATATAGGGAGGACTTTCTTGCTCGACATGATAGTATGCTATCTGGTTACTCTTTACCTTAACGTGTATACTGATTGTCTCTCTGTTACATGTTGGTAAAGCCCTTAGGATGTGTACTTGACTACCTGGACTATGATGCGGATCATACTAGTGGGGACATGGTAGTCCATAAGTACATCCTTCAAAGTCCCTAGTCGTGGGTGTATCGAGACGGGGCATCGATAAACCAGAGTAGACTAGCGTATACCTTCTCGACCCATACAGATGGGCGATGGATGATCCCATATCCATTGGTGTTTGACATCAGAGATGATATACGGGTGCTCAGTAGAGACGGGGTACACTGGACGGACTCGCCGAGAACTCCCAGATGGTATTATACCTCACGTCAGATGGCAGTTCTCTGGTGACACTGGTACAGAGTAGTCTGTTGACCCGAGATCGTCATAGAGTCTTGTGTGGTTCCCACTATGCTTTGATTTCCATCTTACCACGTCCAAGAGGGCGTGCAAAATGGTGGTTTTTAGGTACAGTCCCGAATCACATGGAGGCAATGAGCGATAGGAGGGGATTCGTCACTCCCGGTATAGGGAGTTGATGTTGCGCTGTGTTCGATTGGCTATAACCGGAAATCCCTGGCCAGGGTTGCTGAGATTTACTGGTAAGTGTTACCAGTAGTTTCTCGAACTGTTATAGACCTCATATCGACACGACTTATCGAGCTATTGGGGTCTGACGTTTACCACCCCTAAGCGAGATATGCGACATATCAGACGATCGGACCGGACTGTATGGTAGTGTTACTGGTTGGATTCACTGGAGTGTGAGGGGGCTTGCTCGTCGATCTTCTGATCGCTCAATACCCGGGTGGCCGTTACATTTAGCAGACAGCTTGCGGCTTGTGGGTGTTTGATATGATCATCACCTGCTGCCGGCGTATTGACGAGTCTTTAGAGTCCTACACAGAGGTTTCCTGGCTCAAGCGAAACGAAATAGGAGCGCATATGAGATATGTGCGGGACCGAGAATGATACCAGTATGTGATACTGTATTCGATTCTCGCGATATGTGACATTGATCGGTTATATGCGATATAGCCGGCATATCGGATCAAGTGTTGATTCGATAAGTTGTTACTGTTAATATTAGTCGGTTGTATGAGATATGACCGGATCGTTAAATCAAGTATTGATTTAATGATTTAATGCATAATTGTATACTTGATATATTACTTTGCATTAACTAGTATTGGTTCACTTTAAATGGATTTTCTCACTTGGATTGTGCAAGTGGTATGTGTGATATACTTTTGTGCACAAGATTGTATCATGTTTGATGATACATGCAAGCTTGGATTTGTGTAAAAAATTGACCATGGTTATATGAATGGTTAGGGTTTCTTTTTATTTGCTTATTTATTTATTCATTTATTCTTTATTGAAAGAAATAAAATGGTGGCTAAGTTTGGTTTATCTTTGAAGCTTCATGAAGCTTTGAATGGTTGACTATTTTGTTTCTTTCCTTAACCACAACCATTCACTTTAACCCTAGTTCATTCTCTACATCTAACCATAGTTGACATTATGATAAGTATGATTTATTTTCTTTTTTCTAAAGAACTTATCATATCATCTTCTTCTTCTTCATCTTCTTCTTACATGAAGAAAGCTTGCTATATCAATGGTGATTGATGAAAAAGTGTGAGAAATCCAAATCTAAAGTCTACCCACCTCCTATTTCTTCATCCTCTACCTCTTGCCAAGTAGTATAGGGTGTTTCCTTCACAAGTTTTCTTGACTTGGTGAAGTTGGAGCTTGATCTAGCGATGCCTCGACGTAGATCATCTTCGGCATCGTCGTCGATGACCTAGCCCGTCCATTCTCCGATGAAGCCGACGCTAGAGCCCGGGGTTCGACTTGGACAGCGAGGATACTTCATTGCGGAGCTATGGAGGTGGAGGACCGGATCTACAAAGGTTGTATTTCCGTACTCTTAGTTAAAGTAGTTAACTAGTTGCTTTGTCGCCTATATATCTAGCCAACGATCTAGTCTAGGGTTTCTCGGCATGCTAAAATTTGAAATTGGCATGGTTGATGCCTTGTGAGACCTCTTGTGAGTGCCTAGGAAGCCTACACGCCCCAGGGAAAAGAGGTTATTTAATTAAGGAACTTTGCGAAAGCGTCGTAAAACCTCCCTCGAAGTACCGATACTGGCCTGGTTGAACGGTTAAGCATGTATTGTACGGCGAGAATAGTCCTGACTAGTTCTTCTTTTATGGTTTGAGGAAGGATTCGAGAAACAGTTGGAGCCATCCTGTTTAGATAAACTAAAAACCACTCTAAACTTGCAAGAGCATCATGCTAAAGTGTTTTCTTCTCTCTCTCCTAATTGCAGCGACCAAGAACATGACGGGCCTTAAGTTATTATTAGATAAAAATATTTTGACAGGGCCAAACTATAAAGATTGGTTCAGGAATGTCAAGATGGCAATCACCTATGACAAATTTTGGTATGTCCTTACTACTAAAGCCCCTGCCGTCCCACGTCCATAATCCAGTGTCGCGGATAAGGAAATCCGCAAGACCTGGGAGATAGACTGCACGAAGGCCAAATGCATCGTGCTTGCCTTTATGGATAATGAACTTCAGAGGAGGCACGAGAATATGGATCTTGAATCCATATTTCTCCACACCAAGGAACTGTATGGAGAGCAATCTCGTATAGCTAGATACGAGACCTCGAAGAACTTGTTTCGGTCGAGGCTGGCCGTCGGATCATCTGTAGGGGAACATGTCCTTAAGATGATTGGCTACATTGAGGAGCTCGCGGACCTCGGGACAACATTAGAGAACGAGCTAAATACATAATTGGTTGTCCAGTCCCTTCCTTCCACCTATGCTCAGTTTATCTTGAATTTCAATATTCAAGGTAAAGAAGTTGAACTTCCACAACTCCTTAACATGTTGAGGAGTGCAGAGGGCACCTTGCAGAAAGCAAGGGAAACACCCGCTATGTTTGTTCGTGGTGCTTCCTCTCCCAGGTCCAAGGCAAGGGCCAAAGGAAGGAAGAAGAAGGCCACTACCAAACCGAGAGGTGGTGTTGGTAAGGTGGGAGTCAAGGGGAAGGAAAAGGTTGCGGTACCGGTAGTAGCAAAGGACGAGTGCTTCCACTGTCGTAGGAAAGGCCATTGGAAGAAGGATTGCAAAGCTTAGAATGCCAAGAACCAGGACCCGAGGCAAGTTATGGCTTCGGCTTCAGGTGTGTTTGTAATTGAAAATTGTCTGTCAATCAACTCTTCTTCCTGGGTATTGGATACCGGATCAGGATCTCATATATGCAATTCATTGCAGGCACTGAGAAGCCGTAGAGTACTGAAGGTTGGTGATATGACCCTCCAGGTTGCTAACAGAGCGAGCGTGGATGCTGTGTCCGTAGGGGATTATCACCTTGGATTGACGAGTGGACATATTTTGGTTTTGTGCAACTGTTTTTGTGTACCTAGTTTAACGTGTAATATCATATCAGTATCGTTGTTATCAAAAGAAGGTTATGATTTCACGTTTGTAAGCGATATTGTTAACATCCACCTTAATCATGGTTTGATTGGGTCCGGTACACTAGATAACGGTATATACGTGTTAAACCAATTGCTGATTTTCAATGTACATAACACACTTAAAAGAAAGTCTCCAGATATAAATCAGGCTTTCTTATGGCATTGTAGACTAGGTCACATCAATTAGACAAGGTTAACTAAGTTACATAAAGAAGGATACTTGGATCCGTTCGAATATCAATCTTATGCCACTTGTAAATCATGCCTCAAAGGAAAGATGACAAAGACTCCATTCACTGGACATGGAGTAAGAGCGAGCGAGCCCTTATGACTCATACACAGCGATGTATGTGGTCCAATGTCTACACATGCAAGAAGCGATTTTTCATATTTCATTACTTTTACGGATGATTTCTCTAGTTATGGATTTATTTTCTTGATGAAACATAAATCCGAGGCCTTTGAGAAATTCCGAGAATATAAGAATGAAGTAGAAAAACAAATCGGCAAAAGTATTAAGATACTAAGATCTGATCGAGGTGGTGAATACTTAAGTGCCGAGTTCCTGGGTTACCTAAAGGAGAATGGAATTCTCTCTCAGCTTACTCCTCCATACACTCCACAACACAACGGTGTATCGGAGAGACGGAACCGAACCCTATTGGATATGATGCGTTCCATGATGAGTAATGCTGAGTTACCGCGATCTTTCTGGGGTTATGCACTAGAATCAGCTGCATATCTTTTGAACAGGGTTCCTACCAAGACTGTGCCTACCACACCATATCAGATGTGGAGTGGGAAGAAACCCTACCTTCAGTATCTGAAAATATGGGGATGTCCAGCTTTTGTTAAAAAGCAGCATGCAGACAAACTCGAGGCATGCTCAGTACAGTGTAAGTTTGTGGGATATCCAAAGAACTCCAAGAGGTATTTTTTCTATTACGCAGAGGAACAAAAGGTTTTTGTTTCTCGTAATGCCCATTTTCTAGAACAACAGTTTTTAGAAAAGGAAACAAGTAGGAGCGCAATAGAACTGGAAGAAATTCCAGAACCACAAGCTACTACTGAAATCTTGGTAGAACTAGAAGTTCCAGAAGAACAGGACATTGTTAGATATATGTATGCCCTAAAGGCCATTATATGTATAGTGGATGCTTAGACACGTATATATGAATATAGATGACTTTCTTGCTCAACATGATAGTATGCTATCTGGTTTACTTTATCTTGACATGTAGATTTGATCATGCTTTTATTCATTTGCACATGTTGATAAAGCCCTCAGGATATTTGCTTAACTACTGTGACTATGATGCGGATCATACTAATGGGGCACATGTAGTTTATGAGCATATCCTTGAACTGTTCCTAGTCGTAGGTGTATCGAGACAGGGCATCGATATTCCAGAGTAGACTAGCGTATACCATTCTTGTCCCATATGATGGGCGATGGATGATCCCATATCCATCTGGTGAGGTGACACCAAAGATTGTATATGAGTGCTCAGTGGAGACTGGGTACACTGAACGTACTCGCCGAGAACTCTTATGTGGTATTATATCTATCGTCGGATAGCAGTTCTCAGGTAACACTGGTACAGGTTAGTCTGTAGACCCAAGATCGTCATAGAGTCTTGTGTGTCCTCCTGCTGTACTTTGATCTCCACCCTACCATGGCTCTACTGAGTCGTGCAAACAGGTGGTCTTTGGGTACAGTTTCGAGGCACATGGAGGCGATGAGCGATAAAAGGGGTTTCATCTCTCCCGGTATTGGGAGTTGATGTTGTGCTATGCTCCATTGGCTATAACAGGAAGTCCCTGGCCAGGGTTGCTGAGATTTACTGATAAACGTTATCAGTAGTTTCTCGATCTTTTATGAGCCATACACCGGCATGACTTATTGAGTTATTGGGGTCGACGATTCCATCCTTAGACTCGATATGCAGCATATCTGACGAAGAGACAGGACTATACGGTAAATGTTGCCAGTTGGCTCGACGAGAGTTTTGACAGCTTCGCTGGTTTTCTTCTGATCGTTCAATACCCGGGTTGCCGTTACGTTTAGCTAACCGCTTGCGGCTTGTGGTTGTTTGATATGATCATCACCTACTGCCGGCGTATTGACGAGTCTTAAAGTCCCACACAGGAGTTTCCTGGCTCAGGCGAAAAGATGTGGCGTGCATATGAGATATGCGCGGGGACCCGATTAAATACGGTTATGTGATACCGTATATTAATCGGGCATTTTCTATTGGTCGGGTCGTATGTGATATGACCGGTTTTCTAAATCAAGTGTTGATTTAACAAATGACTTTTTGATTAATTCTTTAATTAAACCCTTTTCTATTTTGTATGCATGCATGTATGCATATGATGATGTGCATGGACACATACATACATACTTTGTATCATGGTTGTTGATACAAATTTGGTGGCAATGCAAGACTCATATTATAGTAATTATATATATATTTATCATTTTGAGTTAATGTAAAGATAATTCACTCATGGTCAATTATCCACACTTGACTAAACTTTACCTAACTTTTAACTATGAGTTAATTCTCTTTTGGCAATTAACTCAATAAGTAAATATCTAGATAATTACTAACCATGGTTGAAGTGAGAAGAATATAATATTGATTATTCATTCTCATCTCAATATTTTTTCATCACAAATACTTTGAGCTTAAGCTAAGCCATCATCTTCTTCATCCTCTCTTGATTTTTCTCTTGAGTGAGGTTGATAAAAAGATAGGGTTTTGATTATAGAATACAAACTACATCATCATACTATACACATCTAGCCCATTGTGTAGGGTGTTTGCTCTACTTCATTCACAAATCAAGTAAAGCAAGGATCTTTAGGCAAAGGGACTTCGGGTGGATCTCCGTGGACTAGGAAGGCTTCCATCGATCCGTTCCAAACTCTTATAGTGCCAAGGAGTCACCAAGGGAGGTCTACAAAGGTTGTAATCTCTACCCTGACTTATAGTTTTTCATTTGCATGTGATGCTTAGTTGCATGAAACCCTAAATTTCTAGTTATGATTCTTGTCAAGTTCACTTAGCACCTTTAAAATTTTGATTGTGGCATATGTGATGCTTCCAAACCCTAGATGAGGTGCTAGGTAAACCCAACAATGGTATTAGAGCCAAGATAGAGCTTTAGGCGATGCGTAGGCAAAGTTAAAAGTCCGATCGAACCACGAAACACCTATTTGGACCGCTCTCTGGAAATTTTCTAAAAAGTTGTTTTTTTCCACATTAAAAATACTCAAAAAATCAAGAAGGTAATTGTCTGGATTACTGTGAAATACGAGTCACTGTAGCCTTTAAGTCACCGCGGAACCGCGGCTATACCATGCTTTTGGCGGTGGTTCCACGGCCGTACTTGGCTGTCAGGAATAGTTCTTTTTAAGGTTCATCCATATGTATTACTACATGCTTCTGGGAATTTTTAATATTACTCAGGTGTTTAGTTTTCTGGAGATCTTTTGTATTCGTTGATTCGATCAGAAAGTTTAACATCATTTAGTTTTTCAGGTAATTTAGAACGTGTTAAAATGTCCGAACGAATATCAATAACTCACTTTTTCCCGTATTGGAAAACTTTCAAGTGTTGGATTTTTCACGAGTTTGAAACTTTCGGAAAATCATGTAAGCGTATCTGTGGACCCTCTAGAAGAACGTAACCTTAACTCGATTATGTGACCGTCAAAACTGCCACTGAACCCTAGGGTTTGTGGTAGTTTAGCGTTGCCATATGTGAGGCGTTGGTTTGACCCTTCTACGGCTGGTTCATAGGGGCTGTGACATGTTCTGAATTTTTTTGAACTCGGCTCAAGTGTTGTGCTATTTGGGAAATCTTGGGTGTTTGCTTATTCGATCTAAAAGTTTAACATTGTCTATTTATCTCGAATATGATACAATATGTGGAATTCATAAAGTTAGGCATGAAATGCGAAGCATGTGATATTTCGAATTTACGATGTCTAAAGTGATTGTGGATTCCAAATGTTGTAGTTTTTCATTTTCTTTTCTGCGACCTTAAGTGTAGTATGTGGTGTATCACCGTTTTCGTTGCTATACATCAACGACAATCGGGATACGCATACTTGCTTACGTTGATGATATGAGATATTATGTGTTGCTGAGATATGATGTGCAGGATTGTCGCGAATGAATAGCCGGGGTTTTTATTTGAGATGAGAGTTTTATTTTTATTCATGAATAAATCAGTTGTATGTAATATTTTTTTTTATTTGGGGCACTTCCGGGTTGAGGAAGATGTTTCCATCATTGTATATTATTTACTTTTCCGCATTAGGATAGACCCAAGGAGGGGAGCATAAGTGACCGGGTTCTAGGGTTCAGTGGGAGGCCATCTCGAGGAGTCGACACCGGGTCTCCTAAACTCTAGAATTGGCAGGATCACTTGCCGCTCTTGTAGGGGTCTAGGGGTGTGGGCTTGGCTATTCATCGCGACCGTGGAATCCGTATTTTCTATTGTTGGCTAAATACAAAATACGGACATCCTAGATATCCTTTTATTTTCATATGTGCTTCTGCTGTTGATATTCTGTAATGTGATTACTTAGTATCTGAGACGAATGGATTGTTATTATATATATGATGTATAATAAACGTTGCTTATATTTTACACCCGCGCTAGTCCCGCCCCTCTATGCTGTTAGTTAAGTAACCTAACGGTGCATAACGGGACACTGTGGCGAATGCGGATGGTATAAGTATACGTTCTATTTTCGTTTCTTTTCTGTGATGGCTTAGGAACTTAAATGATGGGATTACATTAATGAGATTAATGTAAAGTAAAAGAAACCTAAAAGATGTTGTAGAATCAGATTTGAAACCCACTCGACCTTTTTATGAAAAATGCAAGTTTCAAAAGATGCGGAGCTTAAGCCACTCCTTTTCTAAACTGTTTTGATTCTACAACGAGATCAAGTTCAAAGCGTTGAAGGTTTTCATAAAAACCATCCGCAACCCTCCGTCATTTTAGGAAGTAGAGTACTTAGTATTCGTGCTGCGTATTTTGATCATAGTCAAGGCGTAGTGTACGGTAGCTAAGTGATGTCTTCCTACAAAGCATATGATGCGATCAGTTAGGACATTCATGTGATTATGTTGATCATAGTCAAGGGTCATATGGGTGGGTCTAGTTAATCTCGAAATGACAGGTAGAACTTGACTAATACTTATGATATGTTGACTATAGCCAAGGTCATAAGTTACTAGGGGTAAAAACCATATCGGGAGTTTCATGAGTTGAAATTTGCAATGAGATTGCATACCATCTATATGATAGTTGGATCCTGATCCCACTGTGAGTAAGTGTTACTTGCAGGAGAGTTTTGCACTTTAC
Source organism: Agapanthus africanus (assembly GCA_030015575.1). Lineage (NCBI taxonomy): Eukaryota > Viridiplantae > Streptophyta > Magnoliopsida > Asparagales > Amaryllidaceae > Agapanthus > Agapanthus africanus. Next base: position 121,475,114 of record JASDDO010000031.1, read on the forward strand.
AATTAGCTAATCCAGTAGGTGTATAGAAAGGTGTTAACGGGGTCTGACCTCTGGGAAAACGTGGTTTATTTTAATTAGGTCCGTGCGAAAGCACGGGGAACCTCCCTCAAAGCACTGACACTGGCCTGGCTGACCGGTTAGCGAAACTGTAGAATGTAATTAATCCTGGCTAGTTTTCTTTTTAGGTTTTGAAAGAAAATTTGATAAAAGCAGTGGGAGACATCGATTAGATAAGATAATAACCAATCTAATTCTTTGCAAGAGCATTTCGCTGAGTGTATTCTTTTCTCTTTCCTAATGGCAGATACCGATGACGGGACTTAAGCTTCTACTAGAGAAAAATAAACTGACAGGACCGAATTATAAAGAATGGTTGAGGAACTTGAACATTGCACTCACATATGATAAAATATCATATGTCCTCACTACTAAAGACCCACCCGTCCCAGGACCTGAATCATCTGTTTCGGATAGGAAGATCCAAAAAACATGGGATATTGATTGTAACACGGCCAAGTGTCCCGCTCTTGCTTCTATGGACAATATTCATCAGAAGCAACACGAGAATATGGATGTGCAATCCATATTTCTTCACACAAAGGAATTGTATGAAGATCAATCTCATACTTTGAGATACGAGGCATCTCGAAAACTGTTTCAGATGCGATTGGCCCCTAGTGCATCAGTAGGAGACCATGTTTTGAAGATGATTGGTCTTATAGAAGAGCTTGAGGAACTGGGATGGTCCTTGGATAATGAGCAATATACGGATATTGTTCTACAGTCTCTCCCCCCTGCCTTTGCTCCATTCATAGTGAATTTCAATATGAACGATTTGGAGAAATCATTTCCAGAACTTCTCAATATGTTGAGAAGTGCAGAGAGCACGTTGAAAACAATGAGGACTCCCGCTCTGCTTGCTGGGCCATCTTCCTCTTCAGTCCCAAAAGCCAAGGTTAAGGGAATGAAGTGTAGGGTTACTAGGCACTGTCACAAGGGTCTATAAGGCATCAACCATGCCCGATTTAAATTTTAGAAGTGCCGAACAACCCAAAGCAAGGATCTTTGCTAGATAATTAGGGTTAAACATGCAAGTAAACATCTTTACATCTAAGAGAGAGAGATTACAACCTTTGTAGTCCGTTCCTTCGCTTCATAAGCTCCGAGTAGTAGTCCCTTCGCCACGATCCATGATCTCCCGGACTCAAGAGAAGCTCCACAACCCTAATGATCCATGCTTGCTTGAAGTCTTCCTTTTCGAAGACGATCTACCTTGAAGTTTCTTTAACTCAAGCTCTCACTTCTCTAATCAAGTATTAATGAAGTGAACACCCTAATCTAATTAGATAGATTATATGAGGATGATGAAGTAGGAATTAAGCTCTCTTTTATTATCAAATTCTCACACTCATACATCACAAAATCAAAAGCTAAGCTTTCAAAGAGGAAGAAGAATGTGAAGTCATTTGTGATGAACAATGAAAAGTAACTATGCTTCCAAATGAACCTTGAGTTAATAATATGAAGCATTAACTCATGTAGAGAGTTTACTAGGGTTAATGGTTTGGGTTGGGTTAAATAATATCTCCAAAAATATCAACACATAATATCTTAGCTCAAAACAAAAGAAAATCTTCTAGAAGCTTCAAGAAAAGTCTAACCCAAATCAAACCCTAACCATATTTAATCTCCACTAATCATGTTGCATTTGTAAACATAACTTGTTACAATATTATATATCACATATATAATATATTTTTTGTTACAAAAGAAAATAATACAATTAACATATATCGCATATATATCAATGTATTACCCGGTGAGAAAATGGATAAATAAAGTGGGACGATATTAGATAATGTAATGTAATATATCACATATATAATTATACATTAAATTATCGTATCAACACTTGATCTGACAATCCGGCTATATCGCATATAACCGACTAATATATCATGTACCGATTCATCGAATCAACACTTGATCCGATGACCCGGCTGACAACAAATATCGCGAGAATAGAATACGGTATCTCATATCGTATTATTCTCGGTCCCGCACATATCACATATGTGCTCCTACCCTGTTTTGCCTGAGTCAAGAAACCTCTATGTAGGACTCTAAAGAATCGTCAATACGCCGGCAGTAGGTGATGATCATATCAAACACCCACAAGCTGCAAGCGGTCAGCTAAATGTAACAGCCACCCAGGTATTTAGCGATCAGAAGATCAACAAGTAAGCCTATACATTCTCCTGTGAATCCAATCAGTAACACTCCCGTACAGTCCGGTCTCTTCGTCTGATATGTTGCATATCTAGTCTAGGGGTGGTAAACGTCAGACCCAGTAACCGATAAGTCGTGTCGATGTGAGGCTCATAACAGGTCGATAACCTACTGCTAACACTTACCAGTAGTACTCCATATCATCCCTAGCCAGGGACTTCCAGTTATAGCCAATCGAACACAGCACAACATCAACTCCCTATACCGGGAGAGACGAATCCCCTCCTATCGCTCATTGCCTCCATGTGATTCGGGACTGTACCCAAAAGCCACCGTTTTGCATGCCCTCTTGGACGTGGTAAGGTGGAAATCAAAGCACAGTAGGAATCACACAAGGCTCTATGACGATCTCGGGTCTACAGACTAACCTGTACCAGTGTCACCAGAGAACTGCCATCTGACGTGAGGTATAATACCATCTGGGAGTTCTCGGCGAGTCCGTCCAGTGTACCTAGTCTCTACTGAGCACCCGTACACCATCCTTGATGTCAAACACCGATGGATATGGGATCATCCACCGCCCATCATATGGGTAAAGATGCGTATACGCTAGTCTACTCTGGTGTATCGATGCCCTGTCTCGATACACCCTCGACTAGGAACAGTTATAGGATGTACTCTTCGACTACTCTGGCCCCACTAGTATGATCTCATCATAGTCCCAGCAGTCGAGTACATATCCTAAGGGCTTTATCAATAAGTGAGAGCAAGACAGTAAACTAATATAAGTCAACATGTGAGAGCAAGATAGTAAACTAATATAAGTCAACATGTTAAGATAAAGTGAAACCAAATAGCATATTATCATGTCGAGCAAGAAAGTCCTCTCTATATATATCCAAGCATCCATTATATTATACATCACATGTACAACAATGGCCTCTAGGGCATATATATAACTAACAATCTCCCACTTGCATTAAGGCCAGCTGTTGTTGTATCTCATAACTAACATCCCGAATAATCTCTCAAACTGTATCTGGGGAAGTTTCCTTCGTGAGTGGATCCGCAGTGTTGTCCTTCGTATCAACTCACCTGACCTCGATCTCCCGGCGATCAACTATCTCCCTGATCAGGTGATACCGCCTCAGAATATGTCTGGACTTCTTATGGGACCTGGGTTCCTTGGCAAAGCCACAGCTCCATTGTTATCACAATACAGAGGTATTGGATGCTCAATGGACGGAACCACACCAAGTTCAGTGATGAACTTCTTCATCCTGACAGCCTCTTTGGAAACATCGTTGGCAGCGATGTATTCAGCCTCCATCGTCGAGTCTGCACCGGTATCCTGTTTGGAACTCTTCCAACACACCGCCCCTCCATTGAGGGTAAAGACAAATCCCGAGTGCGACTTAGAGTCGTCCTTATCACTCTGGAAGCTGGAATCGGTAAAGGACTCCACCTGGAGTTCTCCGTTACCATACACCAAGAACATCTCTTTAGTCCTTCGTAAGTACTTGGGAATTTTCTTCACAGCTTTCCAGTGACTCTCTCCAAGATCTGCTTGATACCGACTCACTACACTTAGTGAGTATGCTACATCGGGTCTGGTACATAGCATCGCATATATGATAGAGCTTACTGCCGAAGCATAGGGTATCCCTTGCATGCGAGCCCTTTCCAAATCAGTCTTGGGAGACATCTCTTTGGAGAGAGTGAATCCAGAGATCGTGGGTTGGTTCCCACGCTTGGATTCCTCCATACTAAACCTTTTTAGTATGGTGTCAATGTACCTGGATTGGGACAATCCCAATATCCGTTTAGATCTATCTCTATAGATCATAATTCCCAGTATGCAGGAGGCATCACCTAGATCTTTCATTGAGAATCTTTGTGATAAGAAGAGCTTGACCGATTGCAGCATATGAACATCATTTCCTATCAAGAGCATGTCATCGACGTATAATACGAGGAAGACAACCTTACTCTCTGCAACCTTCTTATAAATACAAGGTTTAACTACGTTTTTGATGAAGTCAAACTCTTTGACTACAACATCAAAGCAGATGTTCCAACTCCGCGATGCCTGCTTCAACCCATAGATGGATTTAAGCAGCTTGCACACCTTTCCGCTGCTCCCACTGTCTACGAAGCCCTCTGGCTGAGTCATGTACACGCACTCTTCTAAATCACCATTTAGAAAGGCGGTCTTAACATCCATCTGCCAGATTTCGTAGTCATGGTATGCAGCAATGGCAAGTAAGATCCGGATGGACTTAAGCATAGCCACTGGAGAAAATGTTTCGTCATTGTTAGTGTATATGCCCTAGAGGCCATTACTGTATCATATTAGTTTGTATATTACTTAATGGAAGCTTGGGATATTCACAGTTGTATAGACAATCTTGCTCAAAATAGTAGTATGCTACTTGGTTTGTTTCTACTTTATTGTGTACATGTGTTTATTTTAGTATATCACCTATACACATTAGTGGAGCCCTTAGGATCTTTGCTTGATTACCAGCGTTGTGATGGCAGTCACACTCGTGGGGGCTGGGTAATCTACAAGCACATCCTTATGCAGGTCCCTAGTCGTAGGACTATCGAGACAGGGCATCGATACTCCGGAGTAGACTAGCGTATGCGCTTCTCATCCCAGCTTGGGAGACGGTCTGTCCCACAGCCGTCAGTACGTCGTACTTGAGATAGTATGTGGGTGCTCATTAGGTTACGAGTACACTGGACAGGACTCGTTGGGAACTGTTGGTTGATACTATACCTTTCGTCAGTTATCAGTTCCCAGGTGACATGAGTACAGCTTAGTCCGCTGACTTGACACTGTCACTTCGCCTCAAGTGTGTTCCCACTGTACTTTGATTACTACCCTACCATTAGCCAGTGTGCTCCCGCCACGGATCCGCGGCCGAGTTGACTCGGCCGTGGATCGTTTCTCCTGCAGTTTTCTCCTGTTGGTGTTTTATGATTTTTGAGATGGTTTGTTTCTGCCCAGAATTTCCAGAGAACAAGTTAGTTTTGGGGGTGGTTACAAATCCGTATTTTGGTCGATTTTCTGTAGACTTTGGCTAATGGGTTGTATCTTTAATGTTATATATGTATTGAACGTCTGCTAATCGCTTTACGTCGATTAGTGGGGGTTATACATATCAGTGATCTGTAATGTTGATGGTTTGTGTATATGAATTCGTTGGATTGTCGCGGATGAATAGCCGGGGGGTTGTGAGATGAGAGTTTTCTTTATCTTTCAATTCTTGTAATATCTAAATTGATGTAATATTATTTATATGGCCGCACAACCGGGATGGGGTTGTAGCCGTCATTGTATAATTTCTTTTTACTGTTTTTGCTCCTAGGATAGACCCAAGGTGTGGTGCACAAACTACCGGGTATCTCGAAGTGCCGAGTGGCCTACTCACGTCGTTGAGGGAGGTTGCTTCGCTTCGGGTACTTGGCGGGTAGTTTGCCGCACCCGTAGGGGTCTAGGGTGGGGTATTGGCTGTTCATCGCGACCGTGTAATCCGCTTTTCGTTACAGGCTCGAACAGAATGCGGATTCCTAGTATATCCAATGCATTCATCAGTGATCTGGTGTCACGACCCGAAAGAGCACGTGACTGGCCCTTGAACCATATGAAGTCTATAGGACTCCATCTGATCCAAGTAAGCCAAAAGCCCAGAAATCTAAAACCATTTTTAAGAATAAGTAAAGAAACTGGTTTAAAGAAGTGAAGAAATACATGTTTCAAATCAAGGTTTTTAAATAACTAAGCCGAATATGCAATTTAAAACAGTAAAGTCTTTTCTAAAAATTTCGGCAGAGTTTCTTTTGTAAAACTGGCCCCGAATGGGGTACAACAAGGATAACAATATATGCAATGATAAAGGCATCCCCAAGTGGGGGCTAGCTCTTCGTCAAATGACGGCCACAACCACACAAGCAATAAGAATATACAACGCCGAAAGGCGAGGGTCAAACCAAAAGAACTCAAAAGCAACAAGAAAACCGCAATACTACTAAGCGCGACTCTAAGGTCGAATAATACATCACTAAGTCTGAGTCTGAAGCAATACAAGTTTTGGTTGATGGAAATTCTAGATACAATGAATAAAATAAATACAATGGTGGTTCTTGAAGCAAAAGAATCCACCTACCAAAAGCAATTCACCCGCAAGAAAGTAGTGTGCCAGAAATGCCGCAATGGAACCTGTACGGCAGAACCTGCAAGAACTGTGGCACAACGGGGGTGAGTTTCCAACTCGTGAATAGAAATATCTACAAGCAGAAACCGAATGCAAGACATAAACCTAGGTCAACAATCAGTAATATAACCACAAAAGTACATCTGAAGTATGATAAGGTGGCAAGGTAACATCTAAATATGTATGTAATGCCAGGTACTCAGGTAATAACATGTTATCAGTATAAGGTATGTCTGCATGAAGTAAATATGATGAAGTATCAAAGGATATCAATACACATATATTAGCGTCCCAAACCACTAATATTGGTGTAAGGGTATATATAACAGCGCCCTCATACCCTGTTATATATACAAGTGAAGTGTGATCAAAGTAAATCCAGTCTGTATGATCTATATCTGTATATATGTGGAATCCGTCCACCCGTCACCCAATGACAATAACATCATGTATGCGAATATGAGGATATAATAAAATCATGGAAAACATCATGAAACCCGTGCCTAGCATCGACACGTAAATCCTCATCCATCGGGCTCCGTCAGTCCGGATCGGCCCGCGGGCTATGTCTGCGGAATCGGCCCTCGGCCCCGGCAGTACGCCCATCTCTCAACTCCGGTCGGTATCCTCCAGATATCCGCCGAGCTCAAATACAATCACCGGTAGGTACTCGCCCTCCTCCAGGCTCAATCGGCAAAACCCATCGATCATCTTGCCGAGGGGAACCATACCGGGCCCACCACGAACCCGCAAACGGATCATCCACTCCTCAAATCGGGTTTCAAGCACACGTCTCAGCACCGAGAAAACGCGTGGTGGACGCACCAAAATATCATATCACGAGGTACCGGGTTTTTCAAAATAGAGCATCCTTTCTTAAAAAATCCCACGGTCCTCAAACCAGAAATCACATGAAAATCCAACATCAAGAAGTAAATCCAATGCGATGTGCTATGCAATCAATCCATGATGTATGCGACATGTAAAGAAAGGTAATCATATCAGATGTCATGCAACATGGAATAGTAATGTGCATATGTCGAGGGAAACCGCTCCTTTAGAATGAATCAGTTTTAAAGAATATCTTGCGGTCCTCAATCTCTAATCAAGTCAGAATCATCTATGTTTGTGTACAGGTATAAGTGTACAATATGCCAAGCAAGAATCATATCATGAATGCAACAGTACTATAGTGTAGTGGCATAGCAATTATCGATGATGAAGTGTGTGAGCCGGCAAACAGTATACGTGGAACATGCGCATCATCGATAATGGTGCTGGTGTCCTAACAGCATGATAGCAGTAGCAATAAACGTATGCAAGCGATGCGAATAGCATGAAAATGCGGAAATCAAATAATCAACATCACAGTGAAGAATCTACTATGCAACTACAGATCTAAGTATCAAGTCAAATGGGAGAGGTATGGACACCACCTAAATCTGAGTCGATAAATATATAGATATATAGTCGGTGATCCCGCCTCAACAACATATCGTAGGACATCCTCGAGTTATGAGTGCGGATCTATCATCAATATCGGCTCGTACGGTAAATCATCGTACGGCATCCCAATAGCTGGGTACGGGTCAACATTTCACTATCTCATCACATAACAGGTATCACTATCATCAGATCATATAATCTACGGTACTACTCTATGTCTAGTACAAATCGATACCATCAATAAAGTATGCATGCAGGGGTAAACACACATCCCAAGCCCGCAAGAATCACAAGTCATATCCCAAATATGAATCATATCAAATCACCGATCTCGCGGCACAAAGCCCACATCATCGACTCATCTCCAAAGTCATCCCATATCATCAAACACAGTGTAAGTATAATGAATATGCAAGGTTGTGCGTGCTGGTGTACCACTATCCTAGAGCTCGCAACTAGGAACTACGCTAGTTATTTCTATCTCTAACTAACCATAACACACTACAACTATCACGTAAATAAACTACATAGTATACTATCTACGGACTGCGGGGGTGCTATACGCCATCCACCCGACTTCCCCATGTAGATATAATCTACTCACCTTGCATCATCATTTGCGGACATCACCACGCATTTTCTTGTCGTCCCGAAGTCTTCATGAGTACCTACACATCAAAGTGTCGTATATGCGCATTAAAACCAAATCCAAGCTAAAACGGCACATGAAATCCAAAACGATACGATAAGGGGCCTATAGGTGAGAACCTATGGCACGCCTTCAAAACCATCAATAAATCCTCTATATCGTCGTATAAACGCCAAATAGTCGAGGCAAAACACAATCCACAATTGCAGAATTAAAAATACGGAATACGGAAACATGAATCCAAAACAGCAACTTAGGAAATATGTCCCAGATTTCACCCTAAGTCACTTTATACAAATCTATATATACCAGGGGCCTAACATGAACATGTAGGAGCTACAGAACCAACACGAGCCAAAATGGTGGGACCCAGGCCGCAATTGGCGGCCAAAGGGAATAAATTGGTGGCCGGGAAGAAGAAGTGGGAGCTGGGGTCTTGGGGTTATCTTTCTGGGTGCCTGCACATACCACTGTCCAATCAATTTTATTTTAGCATACCTCGTATGATAGCAGATTCCATGAACACTACACAGATTTCACAATTTTTCCGATATCGGTTTCTAAAATCCGTATTCTGGTTTAAGCTTCAGGTTTTGGGTTCCAATTCATACACTAGGGTGATGGTATAACCTCTACTAACCTCAATTTCACACTACAATACCAATTTCCCTCAAACCCTAACTTGGTTATCCTCAAGTCCACAATATCACACAATATCGATTCTATAACAACATTGGGGTATAAGGAATGCTAGAATTAAGCTAATGGTCCAGAAATTATCTCAATTGGCAACTCAAGAAAATTCTTGAGTTGCCCCTAGTGTCCCAAATCCTTGCTTCTTTAGCTCCAAGTGTAGATCTAGGGATGGTGCACACTTTTAATGAAAAGAGTGTGTGGTTTTGGTGAAGTTTGTGAGATGATTTGGGGCATTGAAGTGAGGAGGTGAGGTGAAGAAGAAGCAGCAGCAGCAAGCAAAGGGAGAGGGAGAGAAATGAGGGGGGGGAAATGGCTAAGGGTTTGGTCAAATGAAGCCCATACCTCACTCTCTCACCTACCCTCAATTCTTTATTACTTTCTCTTTTCTTTTCCTTATTTTCTTTTCTTTTAAAACTCTTCTCACTCAAATGGTAACCCCAAAACAACCATGGCCATAAAAATGTAACACAAGTGTGAAAAGCGATATGTGCATGTTTTGCAAAAAATTACCAAAAAACCCATTAGCGATTTTTAATCGCGATTAGCACTAAATTAGTGTCAAACTAATCACAAAAACTTTAAAATGTCATAATTCTCTAATTTACCCTATTTTAGAATTTCCATAATTTTTCCAAAATTTTTCCCATTTATTTGTATTTAATAATACCAAAATATTAAAATATTCAATAAAATAATATTAAATTATAAAAATTCCCAAAATTAATATTTTATCTTTTTGAAATGTTACAATCTACCCCCCCTTAAAGAAATTCGGTCCCCGAATTTAAATTTAAACCCCCAATACTAAAACAATTTCAGTAATAATCCAATTTGTCGGGGCTCTGAAGACATCAATACATAGAGAATATCATAAAAATGTACTGCTCTACTAGAAATCAATCCCCAAAATGCATATATAAGAATATCCTATGCGTCTGGTGCGCAAGGAATCAAAATCCATATATGTGTCAAACAGGTGTACAAAACAACATGTAGGTGCAACTGGTGTGCACGAAACATCTGTCGTAGGCAACGTGTGTGCCTGACAGAAAAAAATCAGGTGCATGTGACATGCACGAAGAATCCCGATTTAGTGCATCTGGCGTGCACCAAAATCGTATATCAAAACACTGAAGGTGCATGAAAACTATGCCGGAAGTGTAAATCAAATCACTGCATAAGATAGGCGTGAAATCTCAATCAATATCTCAAACGTAATAACTATGCGCAAAACATAAATATCCAGTGGGTGCATGAAACAAATATCATGAAACTCAGTCATCAAAACTAAATCATGCAAACAGAATGCCCAAAATACCGAAATTCAAAACGACGGATACGTGATAATCGAATCACAAAATCACAATCATAAATACCGTCTTCGGTAGTTCCTCCTTCAAGGTCGAGAAGGAGTCGGTGCATCCACTGCTAGCAGCGCAGGATATCTACTTGCCTCTTGCTCACGGTCTAGCGTCCTCTGACTCTGTGTCCTTATCTTCTCTGTGGGTTACCAATCTCACAGTCAATCGGCTCATCGGCCCTGTCAGATGTGCTAACGGGGACGATTCCGTTCTGGCACTTCTCTGGTCATCTCCCGATCAATCCTCACGACCATTCGTAAAGCAGCATGTCACTAGCGTCGGCCTCTGGCTCTCTGAATGCACATCACACATCTGATCCTGGGTGCAAACATCATTGCAGCAATGTCCTGGAAGGAATCCTGCTCAAGGTCTCTTCCGATCTTACCTAAGCCGAACTGTACGAAGGCTGATACTCTTGCATAATCTCTTTTCGCTCAATGGACATCTGTGTCCTCAGCACAACATTTTCTCGGAAATTGGTCGCATCCCAACGCCTCTGTAAGCATATCAGGTCTCTAGTCTCGACGGGAAGTAATGACAGCTCGTCAGTGTCTCGCACGAACCTCTTGTTCCACCTGTCTCTATCGTCGTCTACTATGACGTCACGCCATACTATCTACGCACTACACTGTTTCTCGGCCACGGTCAATCCGAAGTCTCTCACACGGACTCGAAATCGCGTACTCTGTAGCTTCATCATTCTGTAGAAGATGTCAGGCCGAACAGGTCCTCGGGAACACGTCCCAATCGTCGGAGGAATACTCAATACTCGTTCGCACCTGATCAATTTGCAATGCATCTGGGTAAGTTCTTGTATCCGAACCTGGTCAACTATTTCGTCGACGATGCCGAACTCTGGCCTGCTGGGTGTGCGCAAAATGACCACTCCTAGGTCTAGGTCTTCTCGTATCGTTTTCCAGAAGGGTCCTGTCGAGGTTCCTCTCTCAAATCTCATTCCTGCCGAATTGCCCGGAAGTCATCATCCATTGCTGAAGCTAATTCTTATTCCAGAACGGCTGCATACTTATCGCGCTTCTTTCTGGAAAATATATCCATATACCACGTCTCTGGATACGTATCACATCTCTGATGTCAGCGGAGTGGGACGTCATCTCGTTGAAATATCTTGCGAACTCTTTTCTTCACTCTGCTTCCATGTCGACTGATTCGGACTCGTCTTATCATGGCTGCATGGACTGTGCTCCAACGGCTATCCTCGTATCTGGAGTATCCCAATCAAGGCATCCCATCACATGATATCCGAATGATGTCGAATCATCCGATCGACTCGTCAGAACCTCAAAATCCCCCAAGAGATCAACATCATGGGTATAGTTTAATAGTATCGAGTACATGCCACAGCGTCGGTGGTCCAGCGGTAGAAGGGCAAACCCAAGCCTCACTAATGGCGCCGCGGAACTGCCGCAAACCCTAAGGTTCAAAGGCTTTCACACGGTCATTAAGTCGAGTTAGGGTTTCATTCTTCTAGAGGGTCCATAGAATCACCTGCATGTCTTTCCGTATACTTTAAACTTGGAAAAGGGGCTTCTGACATTCGATCGTCTCTATCGACTCTCAACGAACCTGCGTGAAGTCGTCTCTAGCTGGAAACAACATATCTGATGACCTCGCATCGGTAAACGAACGAACCACATATCCTAGTCATTTATCCTCAGGTCACTAGCGACTCGCTATCATCTCTCTAAGTATGTACTCATGCTGCAGTAGCTCCAACCATCTGGGCGATATTTCGTCATTTGCAGCAACAACTGGCTCATTCGCCTGTACGCCGAACAGCGCCTCAATCCTCCAAGAAAGGCGACACGTTGGCGGCCACCTCTGAATCGGTCTACTCTAGATCTGAGTAAGACTCTCCACACTGGAAATCTTCAACTCAACTGGGCCCGCTCCGGTGCATAAATCGGACGAATCACCTTCGTCTCTCAATTCGGGTAGACTAGCTATAATCTGTCTCATATCTTCCTGGAAGCTCCGACAATCTCAGCTCGTAAGCTCCGGAAGCGACATCCTGTCAATCTCAGCAACAGCTGGTCCATCTGTCTGCACGGTAGGCGACATCATCATCTCTGAGGTATGCTGTACATCAACAGTCCTCTCTCAACTGGCAGCTCTAACAATGGTCCGATCATCCGGTGCAAAACCAAGCACTCGCCTCTACAAGAGGTCACAATCACCAATACCAACTCGAGACGTTCCCATGTCACCAGAAAACACAATGGTCAGCCCTCGTACCAGACGAGCTCGCACTGACCGTAACCCTAGCAGCAGCCCATCTGCGCTCAACATGGCGACAGGAACCTCTATCGAGTATCGAACAGAGCAGATCAATGGCAAGAAAGAGAACAACAGATCCAGAGTGGATACATGATCATAGGAAAGAACAACATCAATGGAGGTATGATCATGAAACTAATAGAATCGGGGATCTCAAATGGATGTATAATCATGGATATAAAGAGAATCACTGATCTCGAAAATATGTACATCCTAAGGTTCCTTAAGCGGAGTGGCGTGTCGTAAGTATGCCGCGGAACATACCAACGGTACGTCACTCTACTTTAGTCACCTATTCCATCAACCAAGGGTCATCCTACGCGACGAAAGTTCGGGTCTAATACCCTCTCGACCAAGTCTAAGTTCCGTAAGGTCAAGCCTAAGTTCCGTATATATAAACGCCCTAGGCTCCACATAGTCAAACTTAGACTCGAACCAAGGTCAACCTAGCGCTCTGATACCAACTTTGTCACGACCCGAAAGAGCACGTGACTGGCCCTTGAACCATATGAAGTCTATAGGACTCCATCTGATCCAAGTAAGCCAAAAGCCCAGAAATCTAAAACCATTTTTAAGAATAAGTAAAGAAACTGGTTTAAAGAAGTGAAGAAATACATGTTTGAAATCAAGGTTTTTAAATAACTAAGCCGAATATGCATTTTAAAACAGTAAAGTCTTTTCTAAAAATTTCGGCAGAGTTTCTTTTGTAAAACTGGCCCCGAATGGGGTACAACAAGGATAATAATATATGCAATGATAAAGGCATCCCCAAGCGGGAGCTAGCTCTTCGTCAAATGACGGCCACAACCACACAAGCAATAAGAATATACAACGCCGAAAGGCGAGGGTCAAACAAAAAGAACTCAAAAGCAACAAGAAAACCGCAATACTACTAAGCGCGACTCTAAGGTCGAATAATACATCACTAAGTCTGAGTCTGAAGCAATACAAGTTTTGGTTGATGGAAATTCTAGATACAATGAATAAAATAAATACAATGGTGGTTCTTGAAGCAAAAGAATCCACCTACCAAAAGCAATTCACCCGCAAGAAAGTAGTGTGCCAGAAATGCCGCAATGGAACCTGTACGGCAGAACCTGCAAGAACTGTGGCACAACGGGGGTGAGTTGCCAACTCGTGAATAGAAATATCTACAAGCAGAAACCGAATGCAAGACATAAACCTAGGTCAACAATCAGTAATATAACCACAAAAGTACATCTGAAGTATGATAAGGTGGCAAGGTAACATCTAAATATGTATGTAGTGCCAGGTACTCAGGTAATAACATGTCATCAGTATAAGGTATGTCTGCATGAAGTAAATATGATGAAGTATCAAAGGATATCAATACACATATATTAGCGTCCCATACCACTAATATTGGTGTAAGGGTATATATAACAGCGCCCTCATACCCTGTTATATATACAAGTGAAGTGTGATCAAAGTAAATCCAGTCTGTATGATCTATATCTGTATATATGTGGAATCCGTCCACCCATCACCCAATGACAATAACATCATGTATGCGAATATGAGGATATAATAAAATCATGGAAAACATCATGAAACCCGTGCCTAGCATCGACATGTAAATCCTCATCCATCGGGCTCCGTCAGTCCGGATCGGCCCGCGGGCTATGTCTGCGGAATCGGCCCTCGGCCCCGGCAGTACGCCCATCTCTCAACTCCGGTCGGTATCCTCCAGATATCCGCCGAGCTCAAATACAATCACCGGTAGGTACTCGCCCGCCTCCAGGCTCAATCGGCAAAACCCATCGATCATCTTGCCGAGGGGAACCATACCGGGCCCACCACGAACCCGCAAACGGATCATCCACTCCTCGAATCGGGTTTCAAGCACACGTCTCAGCACCGAGAAAACGCGTGGTGGACGCACCAAAATATCATATCACGAGGTACCGGGTTTTTCAAAATAGAGCATCCTTTCTTAAAAAATCCCACGGTCCTCAAACCAAAAATCACATGAAAATCCAACATCAAGAAGTAAATCCAATGCGATGTGCTATGCAATCAATCCATGATGTATGCGACATGTAAAGAAAGGTAATCATATCAGAAGTCATGCAACATGGAATAGTAATGTGCATATGTCGAGGGAAACCGCTCCTTTAGAATGAATCAGTTTTAAAGAATATCTTGCGGTCCTCAATCTCTAATCAAGTCAGAATCATCTATGTTTGTGTACAGGTATAAGTGTACAATATGCCAAGCAAGAATCATATCATGAATGCAACAGTACTACAGTGTAGTGGCATGGCAATTATCGATGATGAAGTGTGTGAGCCGGCAAACAGTGTATGTGGAACATACGCATCATCGATAATGGTGCTGGTGTCCTAACAGCATGATAACAGTAGCAATAAACGTATGCAAGCGATGCGAATAGCATGAAAATGCGGAAATCAAATAATCAACATCACAGTGAAGAATGTTGGAGATAATGCCCTCAGAGTCAATTATTGGATCACAGGCACGTGATTGCGATGATTGAGGGAGGACCTATCCCGGTAGGACAGTCTTACTCGAGATGATAGTATGCTATCTGGTTTACCTTCATCATCGTGTATTGCTTTAGGTGACCTGACAGGTCACTATTGCACGTTGATAGAGCCCTAGGATTCATGCTTGACTGCCAGCAGTATGAGGGCGATCATATAAGTGAGAGCTGGAGTCTATAAGCACATCCTTAAAAGGTCCCTAGTCGTGGGAGTTTCGAGATAGGGCATCGATACTCCAGAGTAGACTAGTGTATTCAGTCGAGACCCCAACGAGGGGCGGTGGCCGGTCTTACAAGCCACTGGTGTCTGTTGGTTCACCTAAGATGTATACAAGTGCTCATTGGGTTATGAGTACACCGGACAGGACTCGCCGGGAACATGCTAGTTGGTCTTATACCTGACGTCAGATAGCAGTTCCGAGGTGACATGTGTACAGGTTAGTTCATCGACCTGGGGATCGTCATTTGTCTCGTGTGAGTTCCCACTGTGCTTTGATTACTACCCTACCACGGCTCAAAGGAGTCGTGCAAACAGGTTTTAGTTGGGTACAGTCCCGAACCACATGGAGGCAGTGAGCGGATCTTCGGGGGTTTCGTCTCTCCCGGTATTGGGGGTGAGGTCGCGCTGTGTCTAGGAGAGCCATTACACGAAGTCCTTGGCCAAGGCAGGAGATTTACTGGTAGGTATTCCAGTAGTATCTCAGGGTGTTCTGGGCTACACTCTGACACGACTTGTACCGCTTTTGGGGGTCTGACTTTTACCAACCCCCTAGGCCCGACATGCGATGCTCATAGACGAACGGACCGGACTGTACGGATGTTGTCACTGACAAGCACAGTAGGACGTCAGGATGAGTTCGCTCATCGACTTTCCTTTTTAGTCAATAGCTGGTGGCCCGTCACGTATTGGCTTATACCTCTGACGTGCTAGTGGTTAAATCCACAGCCATAGTATTGACGAGTCATTAGAGTCCACCACACTTTCAGTTACTCAAGCTTTCGGGCGAAACGCTGTAGAGGCCGTATGGAGATATGGCAGGGTTCGATCAGATACGTGCGGTATTACACAGATCGTGATCGGACAGTTTTTACTAGCCGGCTTTGGCTTAAGCCGGATCTTGGTATTTGATAGTGTAGTTTTGTCTCTTTGCATTTGTATCCTGTCAGAATACAAATGCGGGTGTGTATGCACAATATCGGGGTTTTCCTGTAATTTATTATGGGACCAGTTTTCTGGAGTTGCCAGTTTGCATTCCGTTCCGGCCGATTTTCTCTTTTTCCTTCCCGGTCGGACTTTTCGTTGGAGGGTCAATTAACATTTTGTGGAGGGGGTTTATTGCAAAAGGATTGATTATGATATCTTCTTTGCTATTCATGCATTTATGAGATTTGAGAGGGTATGGTTTGGATGTGCATTGATTTTGTGTTGGAATTGGGCCGGCCACTGTTGGAGTTTGATGGATTAATTTCCTTTGTAAGGAATGTATGATTAATGAGTATGCTGGGATGGTTTTTGATGGATTGATTGATTAATATATTTATTCATTTGGTGATGGTTTTTGGGTGGGGCCGGCCACTGTGGGAATGGAGTGTGTTTTGATTTGCTTGTGAGGTTAATTTCCTTCATGTTTATTTTGGTGGACCCCCCTCCATTTGGTGTGTGCAGTGAAGGTTTTTATGTTCCTTTGTTATTAATCAATACACACATTCTTTCAAGTAGTGAAGGGGCTTGTTTCATTTTTTCCAGAGAGCCTTTTCTCTTGGTTGGCCGAGCTCATTTGCTAGTGATGCTCCATTCTTCATCAAGATTTGATCCATGATTATTCTTGCAAAATTCCTCCAACCATGGCAACCTCATTAACCCCAAAGAGACAACTACACTATACATTCTACAGCAAATCTTGGGCGCGTCGGCTAGCCTACTTCGCGCCCGAGTTGCCTCGGTATTGAGGCGGGAGCCCGTAAAAGATGCAGACGATGTGGTGCCCTTCCGGCGAGGAGGCGACGACCGGAGATCCCGCGAGGAGATCGGAGTGGAGATGAAGACCGGAGGACTCTGATCACTCGGTATATCTCTGACCCATCTTCTAGTTAGCTTAGACTTGTTAATGGTTACGATCCGGGGGTTTAGTGCGCGGTGGTGCCGGTTTGCTAAGTCCGCAAAATTAAAGTTTATCACCGTTTCCGCATTCGGCCGTCGGATTGACGGCCGGGTCGCCGCCGTGCACTTACAGTGGTATCAGAGCCTTGCCATTAACTTAGTCTAGCTTCGTTTGATGTGTTTGCATTTCCGATCGACCAAAATTTCCAAAAACCGTATTTTTCCTTCACATCAGTTTCTGTTGAAATTTTTTGAAGTCTAAAAATTTTTCAGGTGGTCTCAGAATGATGTGCAGGGAGTTCTAAGAACTCTGGGAAAATTCGAGACAATGATCCCTCAGTGCAAGCGCGGAACCGCGGCAAAACCCCCCTTGTTGCCGCGGTTCCGCCGCAAGTTGGTGGGGTCAATGCTTCGTATTTTTCCAGTGGGCTTCTGGGCTTATTTTAGGGGTTTTGGAATATTAATTTTGGGCCCAGAATTTCTGTGAGTGCTACAGTATTGATTGGGGGCCCACTTGTTAATTTTTGATCGATCGGATATTTTAAACACATTATCTCACAATATTTACATTATATCTGCGACCGTGAATGTCACTCGATCGGTAAATCCGGTCTAACTGCTATAGCCCGGTTAGACGGATTTGCGAACGTGACCTTCACGTTGATGTTCTGTGTTTATGTTGTGATGTTGCGGATCGGTCGTGGGGATAGCATGGATGCAATACTAGTACAGTTTTGTTGTATTATGTGCATTTGATATTGTGGGGCGAGCGTCCGACATGTGGACTGCCGTCACTGCCTGTTTGTATTATTCTTTTGGGGCACGACCTGGTTGCGGTCGATGTACCCGTTGTATATATATTTTACTTTCTGTACTAGGATTACCCCGCGGAGGGGTGCACGGATAGCCGGGTTCTGGAAGGCAACAAGCCCGCATCTCATGGCATTGAGACGGAGGGGGCTTCACTCTAGGATTGGCGGGCTATTCGCCGCACTCGTAGGGGGTACAGGTTGACCCAGGAGGGGTGCCCAAGTTGCCGGATTCCGTGGAGTGTTGGGTGGTCCATTCACGGAGATGAAGGGGGCTGCCTCGCTTCAGGTTTTGGCGGGTAACTTGCCGCGCCCGTAGGGGTCTAGGATTTCATTGCACAGGCTATCCACACGACCAGGGGAACGTCGGGTTTCAGTAGTGGCTCTGTGAAACCCGGGGATCCCAGATATCTGTATTGTTCTGTGATGCTGTACATTTCTGTGATGTTGCATTTCTTTTCACGCCTTGAGCGAAATATAATATATTGGTATATATATTAGTAGATGTTGTATATGTTTTACATCCGCGCTAGTCCAGTCCCCGCTCTGCCGTTAGTTAGCTAACCTAACGGGTGATGACGGGACCCAGTGGCGAATGCGGATGGCATATACGTACATCAGTATATTTTCGTTCTTTGTGGTGTGATCAATTGATGGGACTGCGTTGATTCGGATCAATGCAAGTTAAACAAACCTATTCTGATGTTGTTGGAACACTTTTCAAAAAGCTTTTATTGCAAGGACGTTCACTTTTGTTTTGCATCGCGGTATTCATTTGGAATATCCTGCTCCTCAGTCGACGAGGCAAGGGCCGAGATCCCTTCACCGGGGTGACCCCTTGGACAGAAGTTTGCGCCAGGGCATTAACTTCACTATAGCCGATTACTTTTGCTTTGCACCGTGGTATTCAGTTGGAATATCCTGCACCCTATTCTACGGGGAAAGAGCCGAGATCCCTTCACCGGGAGTGACCTCTTTTGTAAAGGTTTTCGTCACTATATTTTCTATAAAGCTATCCGTTCCTTCAACGATATCAAGTTCACTACGTTAAAGGTTTTCGCCAGAAACCATTCGTAGCCCTCCGTCGTTTCATATGGGTAGTCAATAGTATTCAAGCTGTGTTTGTTGGCCTTAGTCAAGGCACAGTGTTTGGTAGCTATTGGGTATTCATATGCTGCATAGATAGATGTGTTGGTTTGGGACAGTCGTATAGCCTTGTTGGCCTTAGTCAAGGGCTTGTACGGGTGGGTTCAAATCAACCTGGACAATGACGGGTAGAACTTGACATGTGACTTATGATTTGTTGGCCTTAGTCAAGGTCATAAGAGCATGGGGCAGAAATCACATCGGGAGTTTCAAAAGAACTGAAACTTGCCAGATATGCGCATACCTTCTGGAGTGTGATACCGTGAGCGGATTCCGTCACGTTATCATGCGATGAGAGTTGGATCCCGATTCCCACTGATGAGTTCGTTTACTCCTCGGGTGACCCCGACTAATTCTTCTTTCAGGTTTGGAGGAGAATTTGAGGTACAGTGGGAGGTTTCCTGATTAGAAAAAGTGATAACCATTCTGATCTAGGATAGAGTGCACGCTGAGTGTTTCTTTTTCTCTCTCTCTGGCAGCGACCATTGACCCGACCCTAAGACTATGACTCAGTGACCAAGTTGACCGAACCTTCTTAACACTGGCTTTTGGATTGTCAGAGTTGCAGACCTCATTGCCACTCCTACTTTTACCCTTTTCTCCAGGACACCCCGTATTACTGCGAACGTCCACTTCCATTGGACAAAACCATCGTATGGTTAGATACGAACTCGAAGGAATTCGAGGATGGTTTCTGGTTCTGGAGAAAAACGGATAGGATTATTCAGTTGTCTTTTCCTTTTTGCCTTCTCTCAAGTTACGAGTACTCCTTAGTTTAGGAGATAGTACACCTATTACGCAAATTGAATAGTCTTCTTCCAAACCTTAGGCTGGTGCCGACCGGTAGGGAATGAAGAAAACCAATTAGCCTAAACGGTGTGCAGAAGGTATTAAGATTAAGACAAAGCAAGGGATTAGTAAGAGGGCAAAGTAGATTGCGACTGATATTCACGACCAAACCAAGTATTTCTTCGCCAATCCTAAATCACCTTTGTATTTCTCCAGGACACTCCGTATCACTACGAAGATCCACAGATATTTGGATACTCCATCGTATGGTTATATACGAACTCGAAAGGAACTTGTTCCAGTTCGGGGATGGATTCTGGTTCAGGAAAAATAAGAATAAGGTTTATTCGGTTGTCTTTTATCCTCACCTTCTCTCGCATTGCGAGTGTTCCTAGGATTAGGACAGTACACCCATTATGCTTATTGGATAGTCTTCTTCCAAACCATAGGCTAGTGCCGAACGGTAGGGAAGGAAGAAAACCATTTGGGCTAAAGGGGTATGCAGAAGGTAATGACTAAAGACATATAAAGGGATTTAGAGAGGTGGTAAAGAATTATACGGTTATAGTTGTGAATCTGGATAATGGAAGAGGCATTACTAGGAATACCGGGATACCCCATCGAAACATTTCAATGTTTCAGTTTCACTGTGTACTGTTAAAGGAAAACTGATTTCCCGATTAGACGCTTGCTCCAGGGTATGTATTTACCAGGTATGATTCTCACATCTGTATGGTTTACAGATGATGAGTGGGAGTAAGCTATTGGGAATTGGGTGATCATCCTCATTATATCAGGATTCGTTGGAATTGGTGATATTTGAGGAAGCCACCTGGGTTGTTTGCCGGTCGACAAATATTTGGTTTTGAATATCCGTTGTTGTGCACCAATTTCAAATTGATATATCTGTACGTCTTTTTTTATAGAGTGAGATATACCTTTTGATATTATGTCGATGACATTTACCTATATCAGTGGATGGTTAGGTAAGGAGCATTGAACAACGGTGTAATTCTTCTTAACCAAAAGTACAGTTTTCAACCTACGACACACAGTGATTGAGTCGCAAGACTCAAGGGACTTATACAGAGTATTGTATGTTGTCCAGGGTCCATGAGAACAGAGGGGTTAATCCTCGTACTATATTCAGTTTACTTATGACTTCTCTAGTTTTTAGACAGGTGTTTCGTGGAAACACAGTGTCTGAATTTTGAGAAGTTATAGGTATTTGAATAAAGTAGAGAACCAGGTATTACAAGTATCGGGATTCTTCAAAGTGATCGAAGATGTAGATACTTATGTATGGTATTCAGTTGATAGTAATGATTAAGAGAACTTGCTTCTCTTTCGGGTTACTCATAATTGGAAGCATTCCTAAGTTGAGTAACGTTGATCGGCCTCCTTCCATTTAGTTGACATGCACTGGTGACAGCTGCATGATTTGAATCTGGTTAAATTAAATCAGTGCCTCTAGTTCTATATTGGATATAGTACAGTTCATATCTTAACGATGTTAAGGTACGGGGAGTAGTCCGGCTTATGATTAAAACCAGACTCTGGATAACTCAAGGCACGTTTCTGTAATGGCTGTTTGTGGGTTGACCCAGGCTATGACGAGGGTTGACTTTCTACCATCTGGGAGATCAATAGAAATATTGTTCAAGACTCGCCACAGTTTTATTAAAAATGGATTTTTTCAAAAACAGCAGTGGGAGTATGGTAGAACTGGAAGTGATTCCAGAACCGCAAACGATTACTGAAGATTTGATAAGGAACCTAAAGATTCAATCTGATTTGACATTCCATTGGCCACTCCGCAGATAAGGTGGGTAACTTCAGGCACCCGAGAGGTACTTCGGTAGCCTCAAGGACGGTGACAGGGAAGTTCTTGTATACCCACACTTGCCATTGTTGTTGTTCCAGGCAGCGAGACCCGGCAGGAGGATGAGTATAGCGTCGTTTTAAACTTGCTCTAGAAGTGCACGTCTGTATGACTCTGCCAGAGGGTTGTCGTAGTCAGTGGGAGCAGCGGAAGCATTGGTGGACATCAGGCTTATGTCTATTTAAAGACTAAAGCAGATGTAGCGGAGATAGATCATCCATTTCTGATGTGACAGTCATAGGTTTGACGTCATCAGAATAGGGGATGGATCTGTTGAGAAGGTAGTAGGAAGTGATATTCCTATACTACGATCGGTTATACTTTGGTCGTCACACAGTGTTTTCTCCACATAGGACTTGGACATTACATTAGACATACTGGTTACTGGATCTATGGTTTTAGATCTAGATTTGGGTGGTTTCCTAATCAGGGTACTTGGACAGCATTCTATGAGATGTCAAGTACCACACCAGATGTTGTTCTTGCAGTAGGTGCAATAAGTTGATATTAATCCAATCATGGGGAAACAGTCGGAAGCAGTTTTAGAACATAAGTGAATGTTCTAGGGATATGATAACGGCTGCCTCCTTTGGGAGACAGTTATCATTCCAGGCTTCCAGGGTGACATGGACGACAAGGAGGTTGTCAGAGTTATAGTTTTCCTTCTGACGAGGGGCAGTATTTTGGACAGGTGGTCCAAGGCAATACTGAGGGAGGCATGGCGCAGGATACTGATTAAGTTCAGTTGACGATACAGTCTAAGAAGTTTGGATTTGGAGTTCATTTATGAGCTAGGTCCCATCAGACATCCAGACATTCTAAGACAGGTATTGCTCATTTCGGGAGATGGTTTTCTCCGCGAACTTGAGACATAGAGAGACATAGAAAGAAACATCAGAGCGGATCCACTTACTGAAGCTATTCCTCGAACGCAATAGTTTCGCAAACGAGTTTTGTGAGACTGACAAGTAGAGGAGTTGGGTGTTCGGTATCACACAGGCTGTGAGTATGCGACATCGCAATAATTAGCCTTGAGTGCTAGTGGGAGATTGTTGGAGATAATGCCCTCAGAGTCAATTATTGGATCACAGGCACGTGATTGCGATGATTGAGGGAGGACCTATCCCGGTAGGACAGTCTTACTCGAGATGATAGTATGCTATCTGGTTTACCTTTATCATCGTGTATTGCTTTAGGTGACCTGACAGGTCACTATTGCACGTTGATAGAGCCCTAGGATTCATGCTTGACTGCCAGCAGTATGAGGGCGATCATATAAGTGAGAGCTGGAGTCTATAAGCACATCCTTAAAAGGTCCCTAGTCGTGGGAGTTTCGAGATAGGGCATCGATACTTCAGAGTAGACTAGTGTATACAGTCGAGACCCCGACGAGGGGCGGTGGCCGGTCTCACAAGCCACTGGTGTCAGTTGGTTCACCTAAGATGTATACAGGTGCTCATTGGGTTATGAGTACACCGGACAGGACTCGCCGGGAACATGCTAGTTGGTCTTATACCTGACGTCAGATAGCAGTTCCCAGGTGACATGTGTACAGGTTAGTTCATCGACCTGGGGATCGTCATTTGTCTCGTGTGAGTTCCCACTGTGCTTTGATTACTACCCTACCACGGCTCAAAGGAGTCGTGCAAACAGGTTTTAGTTGGGTACAGTCCCGAGCCACATGGAGGCAGTGAGCGGATCTTCGGGGGTTTCGTCTCTCCCGGTATTGGGGGTGAGGTCGCACTGTGTCTAGGAGAGCCATTACACGAAGTCCTTGGCCAAGGCAGGAGATTTACTGGTAGGTATTCCAGTAGTATCTCAGGGTGTTCTGGGCTACACTCCGACACGACTTGTACCGCTTTTGGCGGTCTAACTTTTACCAACCCCCTAGGCCCGACATGCGATGCTCATAGACGAACGGACCGGACTGTACGGATATTGTCACTGACAGGCTCAGTAGGGCGTCAGGATGAGTTCGCTCATCGACTTCCCTTTTTAGTCAATAGCTGGTGGCCCGTCACGTATTGGCTTATACCTCTGACGTGCTAGTGGTTAAATCCACAGCCATAGTATTGACGAGTCATTACAGTCCACCACACTTTCAGTTACTCAAGCTTTCGGGCAAAACGCTGTAGAGGCCGTATGGAGATATGGCAGGGTTCGATCAGATACGTGCGATATTACACAGATCGTGATCGGACAGTTTTTACTAGCCGGCTTTGGCTTAAGCCGGATCTTGGTATTTGATAGTGTAGTTTTGTCTCTTTGCATTTGTATCCGGTCAGAATACAAATGCGGGTGTGTATGCACAGTATCGGGGTTTTCCTGTAATTTATTATGGGACCAGTTTTCTGAAGTTGCCAGTTTGCATTCCGTTCCGGCCGGTTTTCTCTTTTTCCTTCCCGGTCGGACTTTTCGTTGGAGGGTGTTAATTGCAAGTTTGCAATTAACATTTTGTGGAGGGGGTTTATTGCAAAAGGATTGATTATGATATCTTCTTTGCTATTCATGCATTTATGAGATTTGAGAGGTATGGTTTGGATGTGCATTGATTTTGTGTTGGAATTGGGCCGGCCACTGTTGGAGTTTGATGGATTAATTTCCTTTGTAAGGAATGTATGATTAATGAGTATGCTGGGATGGTTTTTGATGGATTGATTGATTAATATATTTATTCATTTGGTGATGGTTTTTGGGTGGGGCCGGCCACTGTGGGAATGGAGTGTGTTTTGATTTGCTTGTGAGGTTAATTTCCTTCATGTTTATTTTGGTGGACCCCCCTCCATTTGGTGTGTGCAGTGAAGGTTTTTTTGTTCCTTTGTTATTAATCAATACACACATTCTTTCAAGTAGTGAAGGGGCTTGTTTCATTTTTTCCAGAGAGCATTTTCTCTTGGTTGGCCGAGCTCATTTTCTAGTGATGCTCCATTCTTCATCAAGATTTGATCCATGATTATTCTTGCAAAATTCCTCCAACCATGGCAACCTCATTAACCCCAAAGAGACAACTACACTATACATTCTACAACAAATCTTGGACGCGTCGGCTAGCCTACTTCGCGCCCGAGATGCCTCGGTATTGAGGCGGGAGCCCGTAAAAGATGCAGACGATGTGGTGCCCTTCCGGCGAGGAGGCGACGACCGGAGATCCCGCGAGGAGATCGGAGTGGAGATGAAGACCGGAGGACTCGGATCACTCGGTATATCTCTGACCCATCTTCTAGTTAGCTTAGACTTGTTAATGGTTACGATCCGGGGGTTTAGTGCGCGGTGGTGCCGGTTTGCTAAGTCCGCAAAATTAAAGTTTATCACCGTTTCCGCATTCGGCCGTCGGATTGACGGCCGGGTCGCCGCCGTGCACTTACAAAGAATCTACTATGCAACTACAGATCTAAGTATCAAGTTAAATGGGAGATGTATGGAAACCACCTAAATCTGAGTCGATAAATATATAGATATATAGTCGGTGATCCCGCCTCAACAACATATCGTAGGACATCCTCGAGTTATGAGTGCGGATCTATCTTCAATATCGGCTCGTACGGTAAATCATCGTACGGCATCCCAATAGCTGGGTACGGGTCAACATCTCACTATCTCATCACATAACAGGTATCGTTATCATCAGATCATATAATCTGCGGTACTACTCTATGTCTAGTACAAATCGATACCATCAATAAAGTATGCATGCGGGGGTAAACACACATCCCAAGCCCGCAAGAATCACAAGTCATATCCCAAATATGAATCATATCAAATCACCGATCTCGCGGCACAAAGCCCACATCATCGACTCATCTCCAAAGTCATCCCATATCATCAAACACAGTGTAAGTATAACGAATATGCAAGGTTGTGCGTGCTGGTGTACCTCTATCCTAGAGCTCGCAACTAGGAACTACGCTAGTTATTTCTATCTCTAACTAACCATAACACACTACAACTATCACGTAAATAAACTACATAGTATACTATCTACGGACTGCGGGGGTGCTATACGCCATCCACCCGACTTCCCCCTGTAGATATAATCTACTCACCTTGCATCATCATTTACGGACATCACCACGCATTTGCTTGTCGTCCCGAAGTCTTCATGAGTACCTACACATCAAAGTGTCGTATATGCGCATTAAAACCAAATCCAAGCTAAAACGGCACATGAAATCCAAAACGATACGATAAGGGGCCTATAGGTGAGAACCTATGGCACGCCTTCAAAACCATCAATAAATCCTCTATATCGTCGTATAAACGCCAAATAGTCGAGGCAAAACACAATCCACAATTGCAGAATTAAAAATACGGAATACGGAAACATGAATCCAAAACATGAACTTAGGAAATATGTCCCTGATTTCACCCTAAGTCACTTTATACAAATCTATATATACCAGGGGCCTAACATGAACATGTAGGAGTTACAGAACCAACACGAGCCAAAATGGTGGGACCCAGGCCGCAATTGGCGGCCAAAGGGAATAAATTGGCGGCCGGGAAGAAGAAGTGGGAGCTGGGGTCTTGGGGTTATCTTTCTGGGTGCCTGCACATACCACTGTCCAATCAATTTTATTTTAGCATACCTCGTATGATAGCAGATTCCATGAACACTACACAGATTTCACAATTTTTCCGATATCGGTTTCTAAAATCCGTATTCTGGTTTAAGCTTCAGGTTTTGGGTTCCAATTCATACACTAGGGTGATGGTATAACCTCTACTAACCTCAATTTCATAATACAACACCAATTTCCCTCAAACCCTAACTTGGTTATCCTCAAGTCCACAATATCACACAATATCGATTCTATAACAACATTGGGGTATAAGGAATGCTAGAATTAAACTAATGGTCCAGAAATTACAACTCAAGAAAATTCTTGAGTTGCCCCTAGTGTCCCAAATCCTTGCTTCTTTAGCTCCAAGTGTAGATCTAGGGATGGTGCACACTTTTAATGAAAAGAATGTGTGGTTTTGGTGAAGTTTGTGAGATGATTTGGGGCATTGAAGTGAGGAGGTGAGGTGAAGAAGAAGCAGCAGCAGCAAGCAAAGGGAGAGGGAGAGAAATGAGGGGGAAAAATGGCTAAGGGTTTGGTCAAATGAAGCTCATACCTCACTCTCTCACCTACCCTCAATTCTTTATTACTTTCTCTTTTCTTTTCCTTATTTTCTTTTCTTTTAAAACTCTTCTCACTCAAATGGTAACCCCAAAACAACCATGGCCATAAAAATGTAACACAAGTGTGAAAAGCGATATGTGCATGTTTTGCACAAAATTACCAAAAAATCGATTAGCGATTTTTAATCGCGATTAGCACTAAATTAGTGTCAAACTAATCACAAAAACTTTAAAATGTCATAATTCTCTAATTTACCCTATTTTAGAATTTCCAAAATTTTTCCAAAATTTTTCCCATTTATTTGTATTTAATAATACCAAAATATTAAAATATTCAATAAAATAATATTAAATTATAAAAATTCTCAAAATTAATATTTTATCTTTTTGAAATGTTACATCTGGAATGGCTATCATTGCATCTGACGAATGTATATATCTATATGTAGATATCTATTTAGGCGTTGCTTATGTTTTGCATCCGCACTAGTCCAGCCCCCGCTCTGTCGTTAGATAAGTAACCTAACGGGTGATGACGGGACCCCGTGGCGAATGCGGATGGCATAAGCGTACGTCATATTTTCATTGTTTTCTGCAATGGTAGGATTAAATGATGGGACGCATTAAAATTAATGCAAGAAAAATAAACCAAAGTAAAAGTCGTTGGAACACTTTCAAAACCACTCGGTTTCTTTTCAAAATAACTTTTAAACGCGGAGCTTAAACCACTCCTTTTAAAAGCTATCTCATTCCATCGATTATATCAAGTTCACTACGTTCACGGTTTCGCCAAAACCATTCGTAGCCCTCCGTCGTTTCATATGGATGGTCAATAGTATTCAAGCTATGTTTGTTGGCCAAAGTCAAGGCATAGTGATTGGTAGCTATTGGGTATTCATGTGCAGCATAGATAGATGTGTTGGTTTGGGACATTCGTACTGCCTTGTTGGCCGAAGTCAATGGTAGGTACGGGTGGGTTCAAATTAACCTGGAGAATGACGGGTAGAACTTGACATATGACTTATGATTTGTTGGCTAAAGTCAAGGTCAAAAGAGCATGGGGCAAAAATCCACATCGGTAGTTTCAAAAGAACTGAAACTTACTAGCGCTGCATACCATTTGGAGTGTGATGATTCTGGTAGGATTCCTTCAGTTTTGTCACGCAATGATATTTGGATCCTGATCCTACTGTGAGTATATGCTACTCCTCGGGAAATTTCTCACTTAACGATCAATGCTATAAACCTAGTAGGTGTCTAGAAAGGTGTTAGCAGGGCTACGCCCCCATGGAAAAGAGGTTATTTTGTAAGTGCACGGCGGCGCCCCGGTCGTCAATCCGACGCCGGAATGCGGAAACGAAAACTTTTCTAGAACTTAGAAACCGGCACCACCGTGCACTATAAAACCTGGATCGGGCCATTAACCTAACTCTAGCAAACTATAGAAAGAGTAGAGAATCTATACCAAGTGATCCGTGTCCTTCGGTCTTCTCCTCTACTCCGATCTCCTCGCGGAACCTCCGTCTTCTCGTCGGAGCGGGCACCACAACGCCGGGTTCTATTACGGGCTCCCACCTCTGGACCGAGGCAACTCGGACACGAAGTTGGCGATTCGACGTGCCCAAGGGTGCTGTAGGTGAAGTGTAGAATGTATTGTCTCTTGGAGTTTATGAAGTTGCCTTTGATGATGGAGGAGAGAAGAAATGAGCTTTGAAAAAGAATGGAGCTCTCATTTTTCAAGCATGGAATGAGATGATAAATTTTCCCTCATACAAATGAACCTCTCTCTCATCCAAAGTGGTCGGCCCCTCTATCTCAAAATGGTGGAGGAAAAAGAATAATACATGAAGGGAGGTGAGTGTAGGAATCAAAAGAGGTGACCACATCCAAAAGTGATGATAACAAAGTCATATCAATTTCTAATCCATTCTTATCTCATTAATGCAAGAAATGATCACAAGAAAAAGCAAAGATGCTTAAACCATCATAATCCCTCAAATGCAAGAAACCCCTCCACAAATGCTAATTTGCAAACTTGAAAATTAGCCCCTCCATCAGAAAAATCCGGCCGTGAAGGAACAAAGGAAAACTGACCGGAACAGAATGCAAACTGGCAACTTCAGAAAACTAATCCCGTAATAAATTACAGGAAAACCCCGCGACTGTATATACATACCCGCATTTGTATTCCCACTGAATACAAATGCAAAGAGACAAAATCTACACTGTCTAATACTAGGATCCGGCTTAAACCAAAGCCCGCTAGTAAAATCCGTCCGATCACGATCCGTGCAATACCGCACGTATCTGATCGAACCCTGCCATATCTCCATACGGCCTCTACAGCGTTTCGCCTGAAACTTGAGAAACTGGTCTGTGGGGGACTCTAAAGACTCTTCAATGTTAGTGTATATGCCCTAGAGGCCATTACTGTATCATACTAGTTTGTATATTACTTAATGGAAGCTTGGGATATTCACCTTGTATAAACAATCTTGCTCAATATAGTAGTATGCTACTTGGTTTGTTTCTACTTCAATGTGTACATGTGTTTATTTTAGTATATCACCTATACACATTAGTGGAGCCCTTAGGATCTTTGCTTGATTACCAGCGTTGTGATGGCAGTCACACTAGTTGGGGCTGGGTAATCTATAAGCACATCCTTATGCAGGTCCCTAGTCGCAGGACTATCGAGACAGGGCATCGATACTCCGGAGTAGACTAGCGTATGCACTTCTCATCCCAGAGTGGGAGATGGTCTTTCCCACAGCCATCAGTACGTCGTACTGGAGATAGTATGCGGGTGCTCGTTAGGTTACGAGTACACTGGACATGACTCATCGGGAACTGACCGGTTGGTATTATACCTATCGTCAGTTATCAGTTCCCAGGTGACATGAGTACAGCTTAGTCCGCTTACTTGACACTGTCACTTCGCCTCGAGTGTGTTCCTACTGTACTTTGATTACTACCCTACCATGGCTCAAAGGAGTCGTGCAAACAGGTAGTAGTTGGGTGTAGTCCCGAAGCACTTGGAGGCAGTGACGGTTAGACATGATTCGTCTCTCCCGGTATTGGGGGTTGACATCGCGCTGTGTCTAGGAGAGCCATTACACGAGTAGTCCCTGGCCATGGCAAGCGAGATATACCGGTAGGCTTCCAGTGTTATCTCAGGGTGTTTTGGGCTTCATTCCGACACGACTTGTACCGCTATTAGGGGACTGACGTTTACCGCCCCCCTAGGCCCGCCATGCGATGTATCTGACGAACAGACCGGACTGTACGGAGACTGTCACATTCAGGCTCAGTAGGAGTTCAGATGGGTTTCACCTCGTCAGTCTTCTTGTCGACATCTACCTAGGGACCGTTACGCACAGCTAGTGCCGCTTGCGGTCTGTGGTTAAACCCACTGCCAGCGTAGTGTCGAGTCTTTAGAGTCCCACACAGAGAGCTATTCGCCTTTAGGCAAAAGAGTAGAGGTCGCATGGTTTTGCGACAGGTCGCATGGTTTTGCGACAGGGTTCGGTCACATCCGTGCACTTGTGCACGTATAGTGTCCGGACAGTTAACACTAGCGGGCTTTGGTTTAAGCCAGATCCTAGTGTACTTTTTGGGATTGGTTTCATCTCGTATGTATTCGTGTTCCTCGGAACGCGGATGCGGGTGTGTATGCACAGTTGACGGAAAGACAGAGGCTGAGGATTCTAATTAGGGTTGTTGACTGTTGACCGTTGACTTTTGACTTTTTGGTAAACCCTAATGAGAATATGATATATGATTAACAATGATATTAATTAAGTATTATGGTGACATGGTTGTTGAGGGGTTGACTTTGTTGACTTGTTGACTTTGTTGACCGGTTGACTAGGTTGGACTAGTTGACCATCATGATGACAATGGCTATCATTTCATGGCAAAGACTTTTGCTTGCTTGTTTCTCTTGTGCAAAATGAGTGCATAAAATGATATGGCTATTGTAGCTTAAACCATCACATAATACTTGATTGCTATGATTTGTTATGATGGTTTTGGATTATGAGAGCCAAGAGAGAAAAGTCTTGCTCATTCTCTCATTTCCTTTCTCTTTCTTGGCTTGAGCTCTCACCCTCTTCCTCTTGCTCTCCCTCTCTCTCTAGTCTATGGTTCACTTGTCTCATGAGTTGAGAAGCAAGAACCATAGAGAAAAATCCCAACACACTCTCCTCTACTCACTCAAGTTCATAAGGTTTAGCAAACCGAGTGAACTAGTTTCTTCAAAGCTCGAAGAAGAAGCCAAAGTTAGAAGCTTTCGGGTGGATCAATCTTCGGCGCAAGGAGACGACGGAGTGAAGCCAATCCGTACACCATCGAGAGTCAAAGACGAAGGAGTTCAAGAAAGAAAGGTATAACCCCCTAACCGAGTAGTTAACAACTCATAGTTAGGTTGTTAGTTAGATGTTTAACAAAGATCCGGTTTTGAGTCCATGTCTCCGCCTATAGAAAATTGTTTTTCACCAAATTCCGCATGCCCGAAAGTACCGGGAGAGGTAGCATGGACTTACAGTGGTATCAGAGCCTAGTTAAACTCTATCTAACATGTTAGCTAAGTAACAAGAAGATCGATCAAAGAAAAAGTCGCGAAACGAACCCGATATGTCAAGTTTCTGCCGATTTTTTTTCTGTTCAAAAATTGATAAATTTCATCTTAAAAATCGGCTCAGACTTTTTATTAAACACCCACAAAATTTGGTCCCACGAACCGGTCAAAGCGCCGCGGAAACGCGGCGGGAGCACGCTCCCGCCGCGGTTCCACGGCCGAGTTGACTCGGCCGAGGTCCAAATATTATGCAGTGTGTTTCTGGGGTTGTTTTAGGATTTTTGGAATATGTCTTTTCTGCCCAGATTTTCCAGAAAGAAAATTTTGTGTTTGGGGCCTAAAAATCCGTATTTTTGATCGAACTTCTAAAGACTTAAGCTGACGGGTTTTTATCTGTGATGTGATATTTGTATTGAACGTCTGCTAATCGCTATATGTCGATTAGTGAGGGTTATACAAATCTGTGATCTGTAATGTTATTGGTTTGTGTATATGAATTCATTGGATTGTCGCGGGTGAATAGCCGGGGGTTGTGAGACGAGAGTTTTCTTTTCTTTCAATTCATGTAAATTTGTAAATTGATGTAATAATTATTTGTATGGCCACAGAACCGGGTCGGAGTTGTAGCCGTCATTGTATAATTTCTTTTTACTGTTTTTGCTCCTAGGATAGACCCATGGAGGGGGTGCACAAACTACCGGGTATCCCGAAGTGCCGAGTGGCCTACTCACGGAGTTGAGGGAGGTTGCTTCGCTTCGGGTACTTGGCGGGTAGTTTGCCGCACCCGTAGGGGTCTTGGGTGAGGTATTGGCTATTCACCGCGACCGTGTAATCTGCTTTTCGTTATAGGCTCGTACGAATTGCGGGTTCCTAGTATATCCAATGTGTTCATCTGTGATCTGAAATGGCTATCATTGCAATATATCTATATATGATATTATTTTGGCGTTGCTTATGTTTTACAGCCGCGCTAGCCCAGCCCCCGCTCTGTCGTTAGTTAAGTAACCTAACGGGTAATGACGGGGCCCCGTGGCGAATGCGAATGGCATAAGCGTACGTCATATTTTGGTTGTTTTCTGCAATGGTAGGATTAAATGATGGGACGCATTAAAAGAACTAATGCAAGAATATCACGCATTAAAAGAACTAATGCAAGAAAATAAACCAAGTAAAAGTCGTTGGAACACTTTCGAAAAACCACTCGGTTCTTTTCAAAACCAACTTTTAAAAGCGGAGTTTTGAGCCACTCCTTTTAAAAGCTATCTCGTTCCATCGATTATATCAAGTTCACTACGTTCACGGTTTCGCCAAAACCATTCGTAGCCCTCCGTCGTTTCACATGGATAGTCAATAGTATTCAAGCTATGTATGTTGGCCAAAGTCAAGGCATAGTGATTGGTAGCTATTGGGTATTCATGTGTAGCATAGATAGATGCGTTGGTTTAGGACAGTCGTACTGCCATTTTGGCCAAAGTCAAGGGTAGGTACGGGTGGATCCAAATTAACCTGGAGAATGACGGGTAGAACTTGACATGTGACTTATGATATTTTGGCCAAAGTCAAGGTCATAAGAGCATGGGGCAAAAATCCATATCGGGAGTTTCAAAAGAACTGAAACTTGCTAGTGTTGCATACCATTTGGAGTGTGATGATTCTGGTAGGATTCCTTCAGTTTCGTCACGCGATGATATTTGGATCCCGATCCTACTGTAAGTATATGCAACTCCTCGGGAAATTTCTCACTTAACGATCAATACTATAAACCAAGTAGGTGTCTAGAAAGGTGTTAGAGGGGCTACGCCCCCAGGGAAAAGAGGTTCTTAAATTAAGGAACTTCGCGAAAGCGTTGGAAAACCTCCCTCGAAGTACCGACGCCAGCCTGGCCGAACGGTTAAGCAAGTATTGTACGGTGAGATTGATCCTGACTAATTCTTCCTTTTTGGTTTGAGGAGGGATTCGAGAAACAGTGGGAGCCATCCTGTTTAAACAAACTAAAAACCACTCTAAACTTGCAAGAGCATCATGCTGAGTGTTTCTTCACTCTCTCCTAATTGCAGCGACCAATCGACATGACTGGACTTAAGTTACTTCTAGATAAAAACATACTGACAGGGCCAAACTACAAAGATTGGCTCAGGAATGTCAAAATGGCAATCACTTACGACAAGCTGGGGTATCTTCTTACCATCAAAGCTCCCCCTGTCCCAGGTCCCACCTCCAGCGTCGCGGATAAGGAAATCCGTAAGACTTGGGAGATTGATTGCGCGAAGGCCAGGTGCCTCGTGCTTGCCTCTATGGACAACGAACATCAGAGGAGGCACGAGAATATAGACCTCGAGTCCATATTTCTCCACACAAAAGAACTGCATGGAGAGCAGTCTCGTATCGCAAGATACGAAGTGTCGAAGAAGTTATTTTCGGCAAGGTTGGCCGTCGGATCATCGGTAACGGAACACGTGCTTAAGATGATTGGCTACATAGAAGAGCTCGCGGACCTTGGGACCACGTTAGAGAATGAGCTCTATACGGACTTGATTCTCCAGTCCCTTCTTTCCACTTATGCCCAGTTTACCCTGAACTTCAACTTACAAGAAAAGGAAGTTGAACTTTCAGAACTCCTCAACATGCTGAGGAGCGCAGAGGGCACCCTACAGAAAGGTAGGGAAACATCCACTTTGTTTGTAGGAGGATCTTCCTCTTCTAGGTCCAAGACGAAAGCCAAGGGAAAGAAGAAGAAAGCCCCCGCCAAACCAAGGGGCGGTGTTAGTAAAGTGGATACGAAGGGAAAGGCGAAGTCAACAAAGAAAGCGGGGCAGCTTGTGGATAAAGAAGAATGCTTCTATTATCATAAGAAGGGACACTAGAAGAATGATTGCAGGGCTTGGAAGGCCAGAACACAGGATCTGAAGCAGGTTGCGGCTTCAGCTTCAGGTGTGTATGTTATTGATAACTGTCTTTCAATAAACTCTACTTCCTACGTATTGGATACCGGATCAGGATCTCATATCTGTAATTCTTTGCAGGCGTTGAGAAACCGTAGGTTTTTGAAGGCAGGTGACATGACCCTCAAAGTTGCAAACGGAGCTAGCATGGATGCTAAGGCCGTGGGGGACTATCACCTGGGAATGTCAGATGGACATGTTTTGGTTTTGCGTAATTGTTTTTTTTACCCAACGCAACTTGTAATATCATTTCTGTATCTTTAGTTTCTAAAGAAGGTTATGAATTTGCGTTTGTAAGTAATGTTGTAAACATTCACCTTAATCAAGTTCTGATTGGGTCAGGTACATTGAGCAATGGTATATACGTATTAAACCAACCACAGATTTTCAATGTCCAGAATACTCACAAAAGAAAGTCTCCAGAAATCAATCAGACTTTCTTATGGCATTGTAGACTGGGTCACATCAATGAGAGATGGTTGACAAAGTTACATACAGAAGGATATTTGAATCCGTTCGAATATCAATCGTATGCCACTTGTCAATCCTATCTCAAAGGAAAGATGACAAAGACTCCGTTCACTAGACACGGAGTAAGAGCGAGCGAGCTCTTGGGACTCGTACACAGCGACGTGTGCGGTCCAATGTCTACACATGCGCGAAGCGGTTATTCTTACTTCATTACTTTTACGGATGACTTTTCAAAGTACGGTTATGTCTTCTTAATAAAACATAAGTCCGAAGCCTTTGGAAAATTCCAGGAATATAAGAATGAAGTAGAAAAACAAACCGGCAAAAGTATCAAGATTCTAAGATCGGATCGAGGTGGTGAATACTTGAGTGCCGAGTTCCTGGACTATTTAAAAGAGAACGGAATTCTCTCTCAGCTTACTCCTCCATACACTCCGCAACATAACGGTGTATCGGAGAGACGGAACCGAACCCTATTGGATATGGTACGGTCCATGATGAGTAACGCTGAGTTTCCGCGATCATTCTAGGGGTATGCGCTAGAATCAGCTGCATACCTTTTGAACTGAGTTCCTACTAAAACTGTGCCTATTATACCATATGAGATGTGGTGTGGGAAGAGACCCTATCTTAATCACATTAAGACATGGGGAAGTCCAGCTTTTGTCAAAAAGCAGCATGCGGACAAGCTCGAGGCACGCTCAGTACAATGCAAGTTCGTGGGTTATCCAAAGAACTCCAAGGGATATTTCTTCTATTGCGAAGAGGAACAAAAGGTTTTTGTTTCTCGTCATGCCCATTTTCTAGAACACCAGTTCTTAGAAAAGGAAATAAGTAGGGGCGCAGTAGAACTGGAAGAAATTCCAGAACCACGAGCTATTACTGAAAGCTTAGTAGAACCAGAGGGTTCGAAAGATCAGGACATTCCTACGCCGCTCCGCAGGAGTAGTAGGCAGTCTCATCCGCCCGAGAGATACTACGGTTTTCTTATAGACGGGGATAGAGAGGATTGCATCATAGATTATGATGAGCCGACTAGCTTCCAGCAGGCCATTCAGAGCGTTGACTCGGTAAAATGGCTGGATGCAATGCGGACCGAAATGGAGTCCATGTACACCAACAAAGTATGGACGTTGGACGTTGCTCCAGATGGGGTAAAACCCGTAGGATGCAAGTGGATCTTCAAAAGGAAGATTGGTGTAGATGGACAGGTTGAGACCTATAAAGCTAGAGTGGTTGCAAAGGGTTTTCGTCAAAGACCTGGTTCGGACTATGACGAGACCTTTTCTCCAGTAGCTATGCTGAAATCCATTCGGATCCTTCTTGCCATTGCTGCCTTCCACGATTATGAGATTTGGCAGATGGACGTAAAGACCGCTTTTCTAAATGGAAATTTAGAGGAGTGTGTCTATATGGACCAGCCAGAGGGTTTCATTCAGAGTGGGAGCAGCGGAAAGGTGTGCAAGTTGCTTAAGTCCATTTACGGACTAAAGCAAGCATCGCGGAGTTGGAACATCTGTTTTGATGAGTCGGTCAAGGAATTTGGCTTTATCAAAAATCCAGATGAACCATGCATCTATAGTAGATTTGTAGCGAGAACTGTAGTATTCCTCGTTTTATACGTGGATGGCATTCTCTTAATTGGAAATGACATTCCTATGCTACAATCTGTCTAGGGGTTCTTGTCACATAGGTTCTCCATGAAAGACCTGGGTGATGCCTCATACATCCTGGGGATCCGGATCCATCATGATAGATCCAAGAGGATATTAGGACTTTCACAGTCCAGGTACATCGACACCATACTGAAAAGATTCAGTATGGAAGATTCCAAGCGCGGTAATCTACCGGCTTGTCACGGGATCACCCTCTCTAAAGAGATGTCTCCCAAGACTGATTTGGAGAGGGATCACATGTCTATTATACCCAACGCTTCTGCGGTAGGCTCTATAATATATGCGATGTTGTGTACCAGACCGGATGTAGCTTATGCACTGAGTGTGGTAAGCCGGTATCAGTCAAACCCTGGGGAGAAACACTGGATAGTGGTAAAGAACATCCTCAAGAACCTGAGAAGGACTAAGGAGATGTTCTTGGTGTATGGCGGAAAAGACCTCCAGATCGTGGCCTTTGCTGACTCTAGCTTCCAGAGTGACAAGGATGATTCCAAGTCCATGTCGGGTTTTGTCTTTACCCTCAATGGAAGGGCGGTGTGTTGGAAGAGTTCCAAACAGGAAACCGTTGCAGACTCAACAATGGAAGCGGAATACATCGCTGCATCTGATGCCGTAAAAGAAGCTGTCTGGATGAGGAAGTTCTTGAAAGAACTTCAGGTGGTTCCGTCCATTGTTGATCCAATACCTCTGTATTGCGACAACAACGGGGCTATAGCTTTATCGAAGGAACCCAGGTCCCATCAGAGATCCAGACACATCTTGAGGCGGTATCACCTGATCAGGGAGATCGTGGATCGCCAGGAGAACGAGGTTCGGAGAGTTTCTACAGAAGACAACACTGCTGATCCACTCACAAAGGCCTTGCCCCAGACTCAGTTCGAGCGGCTGATCGAGATGATAGGTCTTCGATACGCCAGTACATGGCCTTAGTGCAAGTGGGAGATTGTTAGTGTATATGCCCTAGAGGCCATTACTGTATCATACTAGTTTGTATATTACTTAATGGAAGCTTGGGATATTCACCTTGTATAAACAATCTTGCTCAATATAGTAGTATGCTACTTGGTTTGTTTCTACTTCAATGTGTACATGTGTTTATTTTAGTATATCACCTATACACATTAGTGGAGCCCTTAGGATCTTTGCTTGATTACCAGCGTTGTGATGGCAGTCACACTAGTTGGGGCTGGGTAATCTATAAGCACATCCTTATGCAGGTCCCTAGTCGCAGGACTATCGAGACAGGGCATCGATACTCCGGAGTAGACTAGCGTATGCGCTTCTCATCCCAGAGTGGGAGGTGGTCTGTCCAACAGCCATCAGTACGTCGTACTGGAGATAGTATGCGGGTGCTCGTTAGGTTACGAGTACACTGGACAGGACTCGTCGGGAACTGACCGGTTGGTATTATACCTATCGTCAGTTATCAGTTCCCAGGTGACATGAGTACAGCTTAGTCCGCTTACTTGACACTGTCACTTCGCCTCGAGTGTGTTCCCACTGTACTTTGATTACTACCCTACCACGGCTCAAAGGAATCGTGCAAACAGGTAGTAGTTGGGTGCAGTCCCGAAGCACTTGGAGGCAGTGACGGTTAGACAGGATTCTTCTCTCCCGGTATTAGGGGTTGACATCGTGCTGTGTCTAGGAGAGCCATTACACGAGTAGTCCCTGGCCAGGGCAAGCGAGATATACTGGTAGGCTTCCAGTGTTATCTCAGGGTGTTTTGGGCTTCACTCCGACACGACTTGTACCGCTATTAGAGGACTGACATTTATCGCCCCCTAGGCCCGCCATGCGATGTATCAGACGAACAGACCGAACTGTACGGAGACTGTCATATTCAGGCTCAGTAGGAGTTCAGATGGGTTTCACCTCGTCAGTCTTCTTGTCGGCATCTACCTGGGGACCGTTACGCACAGCTAGTGCCGCTTGCGGTTTGTGGTTCAACCCACTGCCAGCGTAGTGTCGAGTCTTTAGAGTCCCACACAGAGAGCTATTTGCCTTTAGGCAAAAGAGTAGAGGTCGGATGGTTTTGCGACAGGTCGCATGGTTTTGCGACAGGGTTCGGTCACATCCGTGCACTTGTGCACGTACAGTGTCCGGACAGTTAACACTAGCGGGCTTTGGTTTAAGCCAGATCCTAGTGTACGTTTTGGGATTGGTTTCATCTCGTATGTATTCGTGTTCCTCGGAACGCGGATGCGGGTGTGTATGCACAGTTGACGGAAAGACAGAGGCTGAGGATTCTCATTAGGGTTGTTGACTGTTGACCGTTGACCATTGACTTTTTGGTAAACCCTAATGAGAATATGATATATGATTAAAAATGATATTAATTAAGTATTATGGTGACATGGTTGTTGAGGGGTTGACTTTGTTGGCTTGTTGACTTTGTTGACCGGTTGACCATCATGAGACAATGGCTATCATTTCATGGCAAAGACTTTTGCTTGCTTGTTTCTCTTGTGCAAAATGAGTGCATGAAATGATATGGCTATTGTAGCTTAAACCATCACATAATACTTGATTGCTATGATTTGTTATGATGGTTTTGGATTATGAGAGCCAAGAGAGAAAAGTCTTGCTCATTCTCTCATTTCCTTTCTCTCTCTTGGCTGGAGCTCTCACCCTCTTCCTCTTGCTCTCCCTCTCTCTGTAGTCTATGGTTCACTTGTCTCATGAGTTGAGAAGCAAGAACCATAAAAAAAAATCCCAACACACTCTCCTCTACTCACTCTAGTTCATAAGGTTTAGCAAACCGAGTGAACTAGTTTCTTCAAAGCTAGAAGAAGAAGCCAAAGGTAGAAGTTTTCGGGTGGATCGATCTTCGGCGCAAGGAGACGACGAAGTGAAGCCAATCCGTACACCATCGAGAGTCAAAGACGAAGGAGTTCAAGAAAGAAAGGTATAACCTCCTAACCGAGTAGTTAACAACTCATAGTTAGGTTGTTAGTTAGATGTTTAACAAAGATCCGGTTTTGAGTCCATGTCACCGCCTCTAGAAAATTGTTTTTCACCAAATTCCGCATGCCCGAAAGTACCGGGAGAGGTAGCATGGACTTACAATCAATACTTTGGCTGTGGATTTAACCACTAGCACGTCAGAGGTATTAGCCTATACATGACGGGCTACCAGGTATTGACCAAAAGGGACGTCGATGACTGAACTCATCTTGACACCCTACTGATCCTGTCAGTGACAATATCCGTACAGTCCGGTCCGTTCGTCTATGAGCATCGCATGGCGGGCCTAGGGGGTTTGTAAAAGTTAGACCCCCAAAAGCGGTACAAGTCGTGTCGGAGTGTAGCCCATAACACCCTGAGATACTACTGGAATACCTACCAGTAAATCTCCTGCTTTGGCCAAGGACTTCGTGTAATGGCTCTCCTAGACACAGCGCGACCTCACCCCTAATACCGGGAGAGACGAACCCCTGCAGATCCGCTCACCGCCTCCATGTGGTTCGGGACTGTACCCAACTAAAACCTGTTTGCACGTCTCCTTTGAGCGTGGTAGGGTAGTAATCAAAGCACAGTGGGAACTCACACGAGACAAATGACGATCTTAGGTCGATGAACTAACTTGTACACATGTCACCAGGGAACTGCTATCTGACGTCAGATATAAGACCAACTAGCGTGTTCCCGGCGAGTCATGTCCGGTGTACTCATAACCCAATGAGCACCTGTATACATCTTAGGTGAACCAACTGACACCAGTGGCTTATGAGACTGGCCACCTCCCCTCGTCGGGGTCTCGACTGTATACACTAGTCTACTCCGGAGTATCGATGCCCTGTCTCGAAACTCCCATGACTAGGGACCTTTTAAGGATGTGCTTATAGACTACCAGCTCCCACGTATATGATCGCCCTCATACTGCTGGCAGTCAAGCAAGAATCCTAGGGGTTCTATCAACGCGCAATAGTGACCTGTAAGGTCACCTAAAGCAGTTCACGATGATAAAGATAAACCAGATAGCATACTATCATCTTGAGTAAGACTGTCCTATCGGGATAGGTCCTCCATCAGTCATTGCAATCACATGCTTGTGATCCAATAATTGACTCTGAGGGCACTATCTTCAACAATCTCCCACTTGCACTCAAGGCTAATTATTGCGATGTCGCATACTCACAGCCCGTGTGATACCGAACACCCAACTCCTCTACTAGTCAGTCTCACAAAGCTCGTTTGCGAAACTATTGCGTTCAAGGAATAGCCTCAGTGAGTGGATCCGCTCTGATGTTTCTTTCTATGTCTCTCTATATCTCAAGTTCGCGGAGAAAGCCATCTTCCGAAATGAGCAATACCTGTCTTAGAATGTGTCTGGATGTCTGATGGGACCTAGTTCATAAATGAACTCCAAATCCAAACTTCTTAAACTGTATCGTCAACCGAACTAATCAGTATCCTGCGCCATGCCTCCCTCAGTATCCGCCTGGACCTCCTGTCCAAAATACTGCCCCTCGTCAGAAGGAAAACTATAACTCTGACAGCCACTCTGTCATTCAGGTCACCTTGGAAGCCTGGAATGATTACCGTCTCCTAAAGGAGGCTACCGTTATCAAATCCCTAGAACATCCACTTATGTTCTAAAACTGCTTCCGAATGTTTCTCCAGGATTGGATCAATATTAACTTATTGCATCTACTGTAAAAACAACATCTGGTGTTGTACTTGACATCTCATGATTGACTCAATTGCCTAAGCAAGTGATCTGCCAATCATGCATATCCCTCTCCACTTTAGTCTATAAGACACCTTAAGAGAGGGTGACTCCATCACCTGCAGGTACACCACCATGCCAGGAGTCGTCCATTCTAAAACATCTTTAGAATGCTGTCTAAGTACCCTGATTGGGACACTTCCCAAATCTAGATCTAAAACCATAGATCTAGTAACCAGAATGTCTGATATAATATCCAAGTCCTATGTGTAGAAACCTCTGTGTGACAACCAAAGTATAACCGACCGTAGTATAGGAATTTCACTTCCTACTCTGTGTATGTCATCTAAATACCAGGACACTACACCCTACTACCTTCTTAACAAATCCATCCCCTATTCTGATGACGTCAAACCTATGACTGTCATATCAGAAATAGATAATCTATCCCCGCTATATCCGCTTTAGTCTATAAATAGACATAAGCCACCTGTCCACCAATGCTTCCGCTGCTCCCACTGACTACGACAACCCTCTGGCAGAGTCATATAGACGTACACTTCTAAAGCTTGTTTAGAACGACGCTATACTCATCCTCCTGTCGGGTCTGACAGTCTGGAACAACAGCATTGGCAAGTCTGGGTAAACAAGAACCTCCCTGCCACCGTCCTTGAGCATACCGAAGCACCTCTCGAGCGCCTGAGGTTACCCACCATATCTGCGGAGTGGCCAGTGGAATGTCAAACCAAATTGAATCTTTAGGTTCTTATCAAATTTTCAGTAATCGTCTGCGGTTCTGGAATCACTTCCAGTTCTACCATACTCCCACTACTGTTTTCTGAAAAAATCCATTTTTGTTAAAACTGTGGCGAGTCAAGAACAATATCACTATTGATCTTCCAGATGGTAGAAAGTCAACCCTCGTCATAGCCTGGGTCAACCCACAAACAGCCATTACAGAAACGTGCCTTGAGTTATCCAGAGTCTGGTTTTAAGCATAAGCCGGACAACTCTCCGTACCTTAACAATGTCAAGATATGAACTGTTCTATATCCAATACAGAAACAGAGGCACTAATTTAATTGAACCAGATTCAAATCATGCGACTGTCTTCAGTGCATGTTAACTAAATGGAAAGAGGCCGATCAGCGTTTCTCAACTTAGGAATGCATCCAGATATGAGTAACCCGAAAGAGAAGGAAGTTCTCTTAATCATTACTATCAACTGAATACCACACACAAGTATCTACATCTTCGATCACCTTGAATAATCCTGATACTTGCAATACCTGGTTCTCTACTTTATTCTTATACCTATAACTTCTCAAAATTCGGACCTTGCGTTTCTACGAAACACTTGTCTAAAAACTAGAGAAGTCAAAAGTAAACCGAATATAGTATAAGGACCAACCCCTCTGTCCTAATGGACACTGGACGACATACAATACTCTGTATAAGTCCCTTGAGTCTGATAACTCAATCCTTGTGTGTCGTAGGTTGAAAACTGTACTATGGTTATGAAGGATTACACCGCTGTTTAATGCTCCTTACCTAACCATCCACTGATATAGGTAAATGTCATAGACATAATTTCAAAAAGTTATATCTCACTCTATAAAAATAGACGTACAGATGTATCAATTTGAAATTAGTGCATAACAACGGATATTCAAAACCAAATATTTGCCGTCCGGCAAACAACCCAGGTGACTTCCTCAAATATCACCGATTACAACGAATCCCGATATAATGAGGATGATCACCTAATTCCCAATAACTTACTCCCACTCATCATCTGTAAAACAATACAGATGTGAGAATCATACCTGGTAAATACATACCGTGGAGCAAGTGTCAAATTGGGAAATCAGTTTTCTTTTAACAGTACACAGTGAAACTGAAACATTGAAATGTTTTGATGGGGTATCCGGGTATTCCTAGTAAGGCCTCTTCCAT
The DNA here is from genome assembly GCA_030015575.1 of Agapanthus africanus. Taxonomy (NCBI): domain Eukaryota; kingdom Viridiplantae; phylum Streptophyta; class Magnoliopsida; order Asparagales; family Amaryllidaceae; genus Agapanthus; species Agapanthus africanus. Next base: position 121,518,679 of record JASDDO010000031.1, read on the forward strand.
TATCCAGATTCACAACTGTAACCTTATAATTCTTTGCCATCTTTCCAAATCTCTTTATATGTCTTTAGTCATTACCTTCTGTACACCCTCTTAGGCTAAATGGTTTTCTTCCTTCCCTACCGTTCGGCACCGGCCTATGGTTTGGAAGAAGACTATCCAATAAGCATAATGGGTGTACTGTCCTAATCCTAGGAGTACTCGCAATGCGAGAGAAGGTGAAGATAAAAGACAACCGAATAAACCTTATTCCTATTTCTCCTGAACCAGAATCCATCCCCGAACTGGAACAAGTTCCTTTCGAGTTCGTATATAACCATACGATGGAGTATCCAAATAAACTGTGGATCTTCGTAGTGATACGGAGTGTCCTGGAGAAATACAAAGGTGAAATGGGAGTGGTAATGAAATACTTGGTTTGGTCGTGAATAGCAGTCGCAATTTACTTTGCCCTCCTTCTAATCCCTTTATTTGTCTTTACTTAATACCTTCTGTACACCTTAGTTAGGCTAATTGGTTTTCTTCATTCCCTACCGTTCGGCACCAGCCTATGGTTTGGAAGAAGACTATCCAATTTGCGTAATAGGTGTACCGTCCTAATCCAAGAAGTACTCGCAACCTGAGAGAAGGTAAAAGGAAAAGACAACTGAATAGTCTTATTCGATTTCTCCATAACCGGAAACAATCCTCGAATAAATTCCTTCAAGTTCGTATATAACCATACGATGGTTTTGTCCAATGGAAGTGGACGTTCGTAGTAATACGGGGTGTCCTGGAGAAAAGGGTAAAAGTAGGAGTGGCAATGAGGTTTGCAACTCTGACAATCCAAAATCCAGTCTTATAAGAAGGTTCGGTTAATTTTGGTCACTGAGTCATAGTCAAAGGTAGAGTCATGGTCGCTGCCAAAGAGAGAGAGAAATGAAACACTAAGCGTGCATTCTAACCTAGATCAGAATGGTTATCACTTTATCTAATCAGGAAACTTCCCACTGTACCGTCAAATTCTCCTCCAAACCTGAAAGAAGAATTAGTCGGGATCACCCGAGGAGTAAACCAACTCATCAGTGGGAATCGGGATCCAATTATCATCGCATGATAACGTGACGGAATCCGCTCACATTATCACACTCCAGAAGGTATGCGCATATCTAGCAAGTTTCAGTTTCTTTAGAAACTCCCGATGTGATTTTTACCCCATGCTCTTATGACCTTGACTTTGGCCAACAAATTATAAGTCACGTGTCAAGTTCTACCCGTTATTGTCCAGGTTAATTTGAACCCACCCGTACCTACCCTTGACTTTGGCCAACAAGGAAGTATGACTGTCCCAAACCAACGCATCTATCTATGCTGCATATGAATACCCAACAGCTACCAATCACTATGCCTTGACTTTGGCGAACAAACACAGCTTGAATACTATTGACTATCCATATGAAACGACGGAGGGCTACGAATGGTTTCTGGCGAAAACCTTTAACGTAATGAACTTGATATCGTTGAAGGAACCAGATAGCTTTTTAAAAATATAGTGACGAAAACCTTTGCTAAAGAGGTCACTCCCGGTGAAGGGATCTCGGCTCTTTCCCCGTAGAATGAGGTGCAGGGTATTCCAACTGAATACCACGATGCAAAGAAAAAGTAAACGACTATAGTGAAGTTATTACCCTGACGCAAACTTCTGTCCAAGGGGTCACTCCCGGTGAAGGGATCTTGGCCCTTGCCTCGTCGACTGAGGTGCAGATATTCCAACTGAATACCACTGTGCAAAACAAAAGAGAACGCCCTTGCAATAACAGCTTTTTGAAAAATGTTCCAACAACATCAGAATAGGTTTGTTTAGCTTGCATTGATCCGAATCAACGCAGTCCTATCAATTGATCACACCAATAAAGAACGAAAATAATGATGTACGTATATGGCATCCGCATTCGCCACTGGGTCCCGTCATCACCCGTTAGGTTACTTAACTAACGACAGAGCGGGGACTGGACTAGCGCGGATGCAAAACATATACAACATCTACTAGTATATATATATCAATATACAATATTCGCTCAAGGCGTGATAAAATACAACATCACAGAAATGTAATAAACATCACTGAACAATACAGATATCTGGGATACCCGGGTTTCATAGAGCCGCTACTGAAACCCGATGTTCCCCTGGTCATGTGGATAGCCTGTGCAATGAAATCCTCGACCCCTACGGGCGCGGCAAGTTACCCGCCAAAACCTGAAGAGAGGCAGCCCCCTTCAGCAACGTGAATGGACCACCCAGCACTTTACGGAATCCGGTAACTTGGGCACCCCTCCTGGGTCAACCTGTACCCCCTACGAGTGCGGCGAATAGCCCGCCAATTCTAGAGTGAAGCCCCCTCCGTCTCAAAGCTATGAGATGCGGGCTCGTTGCCCTCTAGAACCTGGCTATCTGTGCACCCCTCCGCGGGGTAATCCTAGTACAGAAAGTAAAATATACATACAACGGGTACATCGACCTCAGCCCGGTCGTGCCCCAAAAGAATAATATACAAACAGGTAGTGACGGCAGTCTACATGTCGGACGCTCGCCCCGCAAAATCAAATGTACATAAATAACCAAACTGTACTACCATTGCATCCAGGCTATCCCCCACGACCAATCCGCAACATCACAGCACAACACAGAACATCAACGTGAATGTCACATTCGCAAATCCGTCTAAAAGGGCTATAACAGATAGACTAGATTTACCGATCGAGTGACATTCACGGTCGCAGATATAATGTAAATACTGTGAACTAACATGTTTAAAATTTTCGATCGATTAAAATTACCGAAGCGGGCCCCAAGCACAACTGTAGCACTCAAAAACATCTGGGCCCAAAACGAATATACCAGAAACCCTATTTCCATGTCAGTAAACCACTGTAGAAATTTGGTACGGTTTGGCCACAAAACGGCGGCGGTTCCACGGCTAAAACGTGGTTTTGGCCGCTAAACCGCCGCGCTACAGTAACATCAGCGTACCAAATTTTCACAGAATTCATAAAAAACCCTGCACGTAATTTTCCAATGTACCAAATAATTTTTAGAGCAAGGAAAAATTCGACAGAAAGTGCGACATGAAAATGTGGTTTTTGGAAAATCCGATCGATCGAACTTGTAAATACGTTAGAGCAAGCTAGACTAGGTTAATGGCGTGGCTCTGATACCAATGTAAGTGCACGGCGGCGCCCCGGCCGTCAATCCGACGCCGGAATACGGAAACGAAAACTTTTCTAGAACTTAGAAACCGGCACCACCGCGCACTATAAAACCCGGATCGGGCCATTAACCTAACTCTAGGAAACTATAGAATGAGTAGAGAAGCTATACCAAGCGATCCGTGTCCTTCGGTCTTCGCCTCTACTCCGATCTCCTCGCGGAACCTCCGATCTTCATCTTCTCGTCGGAGCGGGCACCACAACGCCGGGTTCTATTACGGGCTCCCACCTCTGGACCGAGGCGACTCGGGCACGAAGTTGGCGAGTCGACGTGCCCAAGGGTGCTGTAGGTGAAGTGTAGAATGTATTGTCTCTAGGGGTTTATGAAGTTGCCTTTGATGATGGAGGAGAGAAGAAATGAGCTTTGAAAAAGAATGGAGCTCTCATTTTTCAAGCATGGAATGAGATGATAAATTTTCCCTCATACAAATGAACCTCTCTCATATCCAAAGTGGCCGGCCCCTCTATCTCAAAATGGTGGAGGAAAAAGAATAATACATGAAGGGAGGTGAGTGTAGGAATCAAAAGAGGTGACCACATCCAAAAGTGATGATAACAAAGTCATATCAATTTCTAATCCATTCTTATCTTATTAATGCAAGAAATGATCACAAGAAAAAGCAAAGATGCTTAAACCATCATAATCCCCCAAATCCAAGAAACCCCTCCACAAATGCTAATTTGCAAACTTGCAAATTAGCCCCTCCATCAGAAAAATCCGGCCGTGAAGGAACAAAGGAAAACTGGCCGGAACAGAATGCAAACTGGCAACTTCAGAAAACTAATCCCGTAATAAATTACAGGAAAACCCCGCGACTGTATATACATACCCGCATTTGTATTCCCACTGAATACAAATGCAAAGAGACAAAATCTACACTGTCTAATACTAGGATCCGGCTTAAACCAAAGCCCGCTAGTAAAATCCGTCCGATCACGATTCGTGCAATACCGCACGTATCTGATCGAACCCTGCCATATCTCCATACGGCCTCTACAGCGTTTCACCCGAAACTTGAGAAACTGGTCTGTGGGGGACTCTAAAGACTCGTCAATACTTTGGCTGTGGATTTAACCACTAGCACGTCAGAGGTATTAGCCTATACATGACGGGCTACCAGGTATTGACCAAAAGGGACGTCGATGAGTGAACTCATCCTGACACCCTACTGAGCCTGTCAGTGACAATATCCGTACAGTCCGGTCCGTTCGTCTATGAGCATCGCATAGCGGGCCTAGAGGGTTGGTAAAAGTCAGACCCCCAAAAGCGGTACAAGTCATGTCGGAGTGTAGCCCATAACATCCTGAGATACTACTGGAATACCTACCAGTAAATCTCCTGCCTTGGCCAAGGACTTCGTGTAATGGCTCTCCTAGACACAGCGCGACCTCACCCCCAATACCGGGAGAGACGAACCCCTGCAGATCCGCTCACCGCCTCCATGTGGCTCGGGACTATACCCAACTAAAACCTGTTTGAACGTCTCCTTTGAGCGTGGTAGGGTAGTAATCAAAGCACAGTGGGAACTCACACGAGACAAATGACGATCTCAGGTCGATGAACTAACCTGTACACATGTCACCAGGGAACTGCTATCTGACGTCAGGTATAAGTCCAACTAGCATGTTCCCGGCGAGTCCTGTCCGGTGTACTCATAACCCAATGAGCACCTGTATACATCTTAAGTGAACCAACTGACACCAGTGGCTTGTGAGACTGGCCACCGCCCCTCGTCGGGGTCTCGACTGTATACACTAGTCTACTCCGGAGTATCAATGCCCTGTCTCGTAACTCGCACGACTAGGGACCTTTTAAGGATGTGCTTATAGACTACCAGCTCCCACATATATGATCGCCCTTATACTGCTGGCAGTCAACCAAGAATCCTAGGGGCTCTATCAACGCGCAATAGTGACCTATAAGGTCACCTAAAGCAGTACACGATGATAAAGATAAACCAGATAGCATACTATCACCTTGAGCAAGACTGTCCTATCGGGATAGGTCCTCCATCAACCATTGCAATCACGTGCCTGTGATCCAATAATTGACTCTGAGGGCACTATCTCCAACATATTTAATTAAGGAACTTCGCGAAAGCGTTGGAAAAACTCCCTCGAAGTACCGACACTAGCCTGGCTGAACGGTTAAGCAAGTATTGTACGGTGAGATTGATCCTGACTAATTCTTCCTTTTTGGTTTGAGGAGGGATTCGAGAGACAGTGGGAGCCATCCTGTTTAGACAAATTAAAAACCACTCTAAACTTGCAAGAGCATCATGCTAAAGTGTTTCTTCTCTTTCTCCTAATTGCAGCGACCAATCATCATGACTGGACTTAAGTTACTACTAGATAAAAACATACTGACAGGACCAAACTACAAAGATTGGCTCAGGAATGTCAAAATGACAATCACTTATGACAAGTTGGAGTATCTCCTTTCCACCAAAGCTCCCCCTGTCCCAGGTCCCAAAACCGGCGTCGCGGATAAGGAAATCCGTAAGACCTGGGAAATCGACTGCGCGAAGGCCAAGTGCCTCGTGCTTGCCTCTATGGACAATGAACACTAGATGAGGCACGAGAATATGGACCTTGAATCCATATTTCTCCATACAAAAGAACTGTATGGAGAGCAATCCTGTATCGCCGGATACGAAGTCTCGAAAAAGTTGTTTTCGGCGAGATTGGTCGTCGGATCATCGGTAGCGGAACACGTGCTTAAGATGATTGGGTTCATTGAGGAGCTCGCGGACCTTGGGACCACGTTAGAGAACGAGCTCTATACGGACTTGATTCTCCAGTCCCTTCCTTCCACTTACGCCCAGTTTATCCTGAACTTCAACTTGCAAGAAAAAGAAGTTGAACTTTCAGAACTCCTCAACATGCTGAGGAGTGCAGAGGGCACCCTACAGAAAGGTAGGGAAACATCCACTTTGTTTGTAGGAGGATCTTCCTCTTCTAGGTCCAAGGCGAAAGCCAAGGGAAAGAAGAAGAAAACCCCCACCAAACCAAGGGGCGGTTTTAGTAAAGTGGATACGAAGGGAAAGGCAAAAGCAACAAAGATAGCTGGAAAGCTTGTGGGAAAGGAAGAATGCTTTTACTGTCACAAGGGTGGACACTGGAAAAAGGATTGCAGGGCTTGGAAGGCCAGAACACAGGACCTGAAGCAAGTTGCGGCTTCAGCTTCAGGTGTGTATGTTATTGAAAACTGTCTATCAATAAACTCTACATCCTGGGTATTGGATACCGGATCAGGATCTCATATCTGTAATTCTTTACAGGCACTGAGAAGGCATACGATTTTGAAGGCAGGTGATATGACCCTCAGAGTTGCAAACGGAGCTGGCATGGATGCTGAGTCCGTGGGGGACTATCACCTGGGTTGTCAGATGGACACGTTTTGGTTTTGCGTGATTGTTATTTTGTACCCAATGCAACCTGTAATATTATATCTGTATCTTTATTATCTAAAGAAGGTTATGAATTTGCATTTGTAAGTAATGTTGTGAACATTCGCCTTAATCAAGTTTTGATTGGGTCAGGTACATTAAGCAATGGTATATACGTATTAACCCAACCACAGATTTTCAATGTCCAGAATACACACAAAAGAAAGTCTCCGGAAACAAATCAGGCTTTCTTATGGCATTGTAGACTGGGTCACATCAATGAGAGAAGGTTGATGAAGTTACATACAGAAGGATATTTGGATCCGTTCGAATATCAATCATATACAACTTGTCAACCCTGTCTCAAAGGAAAGATGACAAAGACTCCGTTCACTGGACACGGAGTAAGAGCGAGCTCGCTCTTGGGACTCGTACACAGCGACGTATGCGGTCCAATGTCTACACATGCGCGAAGCGGTTATTCTTACTTCATTACTTTTACGGATGACTTTTCAAGGTACGAATATGTCTTCTTTATGAAACATAAATCCGAAGCCTTTGGAAAATTCCAGGAATATAAGAATGAAGTAGAAAAACAAACAGGCAAAAGTATCAAGACACTGAGATCTGATCGAGGTGGTGAATACTTAAGTGCTGAGTTCCTGGATTACTTAAAAGAGAATGGAATTCTCTCTCTGCTTACTCCTCCATACACTTCGCAACATAACGGTGTATCGGAGAGACGGAACCGGACCCTATTGGATATGGTACGTTCCATGATGAGTAACGCTGAGTTACCGTGATCTTTATGGGGATATGCACTAGAATTAGCTGCATACCTTTTGAACCGAGTTCCAACTAAGACTGTTCCTACCACACCATATCAGATGTGGTGTGGGAGAAAACCCTATCTTAAGCACATTAAGACATGGGGATGTCCAGCTTTTGTCAAAAAGCAGCATGCGGACAAACTCGAGGCACGCTCAGTACAGTGCAAGTTTGTGGGATATCCAAAGAACTCCAAGGGATATTTCTTCTATTGCGAAGAGGAACAAAAGGTTTTTGTTTCTCGTCATGCCCACTTCTTGGAAACTGAGTTTTTGGAAAATCAAATAAGTGGGAGCGCAATAGAACTGGAAGAAATTCCAGAACCACGAGCTATTACTGAAAGCTTAGTAGAACCAGAGGGTTTGAAAGATCAGGACATTCCTGCGCCGCTCCGCAGGAGTAGTAGGCAGTCTCATCCGCCCGAGTGATACTACGGTTTTCTCATAGACGGGGATAGAGAGGATTGCATCATTGATAGTGATGAGCCGACTAGCTTCCAGCAGGCCATTCAGAGCGTTGACTCGGTAAAATGGCTGGATGCAATGCGGACCGAAATGGATTCCATGTACACCAACAAAGTATGGACATTGGACGTTGCTCCAGATAGGGTAAAACCCGTAGGATGCAAGTGGATCTTCAAAGGGAAGATTGGTGTAGATGGACAAGTTGAGACCTATAAAGCTAGACTTGTTGCAAAGGGTTTTCGTCAAAGACCTGGTTTGGACTATGACGAAACCTTTTCTCCAGTGGCTATGCTGAAATCCATTCGGATCCTTCTTGCCATTGTTGCCTTCCACGATTATGAGATTTAGCAGATGGACGTAAAGACCGCTTTTCTGAATGGAAATTTGGAGAAGTGTGTCTATATGGACCAGCCAGAGGATTTCATTCAGAGTGGGAGTAGCGGAAAGGTGTGCAAGTTGCTTAAGTCCATATATGGACTAAAGCAGGCATCGCGGAGTTGGAACATCTGTTTTGATGAGACGGTCAAAGATTTTGGCTTTATCAAAAATCCAGATGAACCATGCATCTATAGTAGATTTGTAGCACGAACTGTCGTATTCCTCGTTTTATACGTGGATGACATTCTCTTGATAGGAAATGATATTCCTATGCTACAATCTGTCAAAGGGTTCTTGTCACACAGGTTCTCCAAGAAAGACCTGGGTGCTGCCTTTTACATTCTGGGGATCTGGATCTATCGTGACAAATCCAAGAGGATATTAGGACTTTCACTGTCCAGGTACATCGACACCATACTAAGAAGATTCAGTATGGAGGATTCCAAGCGCGGTAATCTACCGGCTTGTCACGGGATCACCCTCTCCAAAGAGATGTCTCCTAAGACTGATTTGGAAAGGGATCGCATGTCTATTATACCCTATGCTTCTGCGGTAGGCTCTATAATGTATGTGATGTTGTGTACCAGACCAGATGTAGCTTATGCACTGAGTGTAGTAAGCCGGTATCAGTCAAACCCTAGGAAGAAGCACTGGATAGCGGTAAAGAACATTCTCAAGTACCTGAGAAGGACTAAGGAGATGTTCTTGGTGTATGGCGGAAAAGACCTCCAGATCGAGGCCTTTCCTGACTCCAGCTTCCAGAGTGACAAGGATGATTCCAAGTCCATGTCGGGTTATGTCTTTACCCTCTATAGAGGGGCGGTGTGTTGGAAGAGTTCCAAATAGGAAACCGCTGCTGACTCGACGATGGAAGCGGAATATATCGCTGCTGCAGATGCCGCAAAAGAAGCCGTCTGGATAAGGAAGTTCTTGACAGAACTTCAGGTGGTTCCGTCCATTGTTGATCCAATACCTCTGTATTGCGACAACAACGGGGCTATAGCTTTAGCGAAGGAACCCAGGTCCCATCAGAAGTCCAGGCACATCTTGAGGCGGTATCACCTGATCAGGGAGATCGTGGGTCGCCAGGAGATCGAGGTTCGGAGAGTTGCTATGGAAGATAACACTGCTGATCCATTCACGAAGGCCTTACCCCAGACTCAGTTCGAGCGGCTGATCGAGATGATAGGTCTACGATACGCCAGTACATGGCCTTAGTGCAAGTGGGAGATTGTTAGTGTATATGCCCTAGAGGCCATTACTGTATCATACTAGTTTGTATATTACTTAATGGAAGCTTGGGATATTCACAGTTGTATAGACAATCTTGCTCAAAATAGTAGTATGCTACTTGGTTTGTTTCTACTTTAATGTGTACATGTGTTTATTATAGTATATGACCTATACACATTAGTGGAGCCCTTAGGATCTTTGCTTGATTACCAGCGTTGTGATGGAAGTCACACTCGTGGGGGCTGGGTAATCCACAAGCACATCCTTATGCAGGTCCCTAGTCGTAGGACTATCGAGACAGGGCATCGATACTCCGGAGTAGACTAGCGTATGCGTTTCTTATCCCAGCTTGGGAGACGGTCTGCCCACAGCCATCAGTACGTCGTACTTGAGATAGTATGCGGGTGCTCGTTAGGTTACGAGTACACTGGACAGGACTCGTTGGGAACTGTTGGTTGATACTATACCTTTCGTCAGTTATCAGTTCCCAGGTGACATGAGTACAGCTTAGTCCGCTGACTTGACACTGTCACTTCGCCTCGAGTGTGTTCACACTGTACTTTGATTACTACCCTACCACGGCTCAAAGGAGTCGTGCAAACAGGTAGTAGTTGGGTGCAGTCCCGAAGCACTTGGAGGCAGTGACGGTTAGACAGGATTCGTCTCTCCCGGTATTGGGGGTTGATATCGCGCTGTGTCTAGGAGAGCCATTACACAAAGTCCCTGGCCAGGGCAAGCGAGATATACTGGTAGGTTTCCAGTGTTATCTCAGGGTGTTCTGGGCTACACTCCGACACGACTTATACCGCTATTAGGGGACTGACATTTACCTCCTCCTAGGCCCGCCATGCGATATTCTCAGACGAACAGACCGGACTGTACGGAGATTGTCACATTCAGGCTCAGTAGGAGTTCGGATGGGTTCACCTCATCAGTCTTCTTATCGGCATCTACCTGGGGACCGTTACGTACAGCTAGTACCGCTAGCGGCCTGTGGTTAAACCCACTGCCAGCGTAGTGTCGAGTCTTTAGAGTTCCACATAGATGGTTATTCGCCTTTGGGCAAAACAGAGTAGAGGTCTCATGGTTTTGCGACAGGATTCGTTCACATCCGCGCACTTGTGCACGTTTGGTGTCCGGACAGTTGTTACTAGCGGGCTCTGGTTTGAGCCAGATCCTAGTATATGCTTTCAGGTTAGTTTTATCTCATAGTATTCGTGCTCCTCGGAACACGAATCCGGGTGTGTATGCACAGTTGACTGAGGCAGAGGAAGAGGATTCTCATTAGGGTTTTGGTACGGGTGTGTATGCACAGTTGACGGTTGTCATTTACCAAACCCTAATGAATATGTGAAATATCAATTGATAATGTTATTTAAATGAAATTGGGTTATGGTTAGGGTTTGTTGACTTGTTGACCAAGGTTGACTTGTTGACCAAGGTTGAAACATTGACCATCATCATTTCATTCCAAAGATGCTCTTTGATCTTTGCAAAAACATTTAATGTGAAATGATAATGGTCTTATCAAACCAACCATCAACTTTTTCATTTTAATTAATATTATTAATTAGATTAATTCACATATATTTGATATGGTTGTAAAACTATTCTCATTCTATCATATTGATTCTCTCTCATCCTTTCTTCTTCCTCTTCCTCTAGCTCAAGGAAAATTCATCTCATGTGTTGAGAAACATTTCCTTGGAGATAAAACACCAAAGCCACTCTCTACTCATCCTAAGGTTGAAGGTCTAGCAAGCCGGACACTTTAGTTTTCTCAAGTTCGAGAAAGAAGCTCAAGATAGAGACCCTCAGGTGGATCCATCTTCGGCAAGAGAAGGCGATGAGGAAAGAACCATCCGACCACCACAAAGAGTCCAAGAGAAGGAGTTCAAGTTGAGGTATAACCCCTAACCGAGTAGGTAAAGCTCTAGTTAGTTGCTAGAGTGTAGTTTAGCAAAGATCCGTGTTTTATAGTCCATGTTACCATTACCCGAAAATATCGTTTTTCACCATTTCCGCAAGCCCGAAAGAACCGGGAGAGGTAATGTGGACTTACAGTCATAATCCACACCTGGTCGTTGACGAAAACCATTTGCAACAATTCTAGCTTTGAAAGTCTCAACTTTTCTATCTACACCAAATTTCTTTTTAAAGATCCATTTGCTCCCAATGGGTTTTACCCCTTCAGGAGAAACTTACAAAGTCCATACTTTGTTGGTGTACAAGGATTCCATCTCAGGTCGCATTGCATCTAGCCACTTCACAGAGTCACTACTTGTGATGGCCCGCTCGAAGCTAGTCGGGACATCATCTTCCATGATGCAATCCTCACTCCCACCATCAACGAGAAAACCTTAGTATCTCTCATGTGGATGAGAAACCCTACTAGATCGGCGGAGAGGATGGGGTTCGTTGGGAATTACTGAACCATCTGGTTCCACTAAATCTTCAGTTGTAGTTTGTGGTGCTGGAACTTCTTCCAGCTCTACCTCTTTGCCACTAATTTCTTTTGCAAGAAATTCCTTTTCTAAAAAGGTGGCATGTTGAGCAACAAACACCTTTTGTTCCTCAGCGTGGTAGAAAAAATATCCTTAAGAATTCTTTGGATATCCCACAAACTTGCAAAGAACTGATCGTGCATCGAGTTTGTCCGGATTTTGCCTTTTGACATAGGCCGGACAACCCTATATCTTAATTCGTTTAAAATATGGTATCTTCGCACTCCATATCTCATATGGTGTGGTGGGTACAGATTTAGATGGAACTAGATTCAATAGGTATATGGCTGTCTCAAGCTCATATCCCCAGAAGGAAACAGGTAACTCCGCATTGCTCATCATAAAGCGCACCATATCTAATAGGGTGCGATTCCTCCACTCCGATACACCATTGTGCTGTGGTGTATAAGGAGGAGTAAGCTGAGAGAGAATCCCATTCCCTTTTAGATAATCTAGGAACTCATTGCTCAAGTATTCTCCTTCTCGATCAGATCGAAGGATCTTAATACTTTTGCCCGTTTGGTACTCTACTTCGTGCTTATATTCTCTGAATTTCTCAAAAGCATCAGACTTGTGTCTCATCAGGAATACATGTCCGTATCTTGAGAGATCGTCAGTGAATGTAATGAAGTAGGAAGAACCGTTCCTGGCATGTGTAGACATGGGACCGCATACATCACTATGTATCAGTCCCAAGAGTTCCATAACTCTTTCTCCGTGTCCACTAAACGGAGTTTTGGTCATTTTGCCTTTGAGACATGAATGGAAAGTTTCATAAGATGATAATTTGAACGGATTCAAATATCCATCCTTATGTAACTTAGCTAGCCATGTCGCATTGATATGACCAAGTCTACAATGCCACAAGAAGGATTCGTTCATTTCTGAACTTTTCCTCTTGTGTGTGTTTTGTATATTAAGGACTGTATTTTGATTGAGAACGTATATGCCATTATGTAACGAGCCTGATCCAATCAACTCTTGATTTAGGAAGATATTCATAACATTATCCTGTATTACAAAATTATATCCTTCTTTATTTAATAAAGAAACTGATATAATGTTGCACATCATGTTCGGTATATAATAGCACTCGTTCAAAATCAATGTATTACTACTTGGTAATACAAGGTGATATTCGCCAACTTCTTTGGCTGCAATATTTGCACCATTCCCTACTTGTACGGAATGATCACCTTTTCTCAGTTCTCTACCTTTACGTAACCCACGTAACAATTTACATATGTGGGATCCCGATCCGGTATCTAATACCCAGGACGTAGGGTGAACTGAGAAAGAGTTCTCAATAACTAACACACCCGAAGAAGATGCATCAACATACTTGTTCTTCGTTTGGGCGGCGTGAGAATCCAGATATTGTCCTATTCCCTGCTCAGTCTCATAACACTTATAAGAAAGAACGGGACCAACGTTCCCCTGCTCAGTATAATAAGCGGGTTCAGTCAATACATCCATATTATTATCTTGATTAAGGCCTGACATGGTCGCTACCTGGAGAGAGAGAGAAGAAAACACTTTAGCGTATGCTCTTGCAAGACTAGATTGGTTATTATCTTGTCTAATCAGGATGTCTCCCACTATTTTTATCAAATCTTCCTTCAAACCCAAAAGGTAAGATTAGCCGGGATTTAATTACACCCTACAATTTCGTCAATCATTCAGCCAGATCAGTGTTGGTACTTGAGGGAGGTTCCCCGTGCTTTCGCACGGACCTAATTAAAATAAACCTCGTTTTTCCAGAGGCATAACCCCGTTAACACCTATCTAGACACCTACTTGATCGGCTAATTGTCCTGTGTAAAATTCTCCCAGGAGTAACTCTTACTTGCAGTGGGTATCGGGATCCGACTATCTCATAGGAGGTATGCAATCTCATTGCAAATTTCAACACTTGAAATTCCCGATAATATTTTTACCCCCAACGATTTATGACCTTGACTAAGTCAACAAACCATAAATCGCAAGTCAAGTTCAACCCGTACATTTCCCGATTGAATTAAACCCACCCATACGACCCTTGACTAAGTCAATAAGGCCGTACGACTACCCTAATCCAATCGCATCTCATGCTTTAGCAGATAAACAGTATTTAGCTACCGTACACTATGCCTTAACTAAGTCAACAAACACAGCACGAATACTAAATATTATTTATCTAAAATGACGGAGGGTTACGACAGGTTTTTATAAAAACCTTTTACGTAATGAACATGATATCGTTGTAGAAACAAGTGATTTTGAAAAGGAGTGTTTTTTAGGCTTTTCTAGTTTCACTAAAGAGGTCACTCCCGGTGAAGGGATCTCGGCTCTTTCCTTATCGAATAAGGTGCAGGGTATATCATATATACCGCTGTGCAAAGCAAGAACTATATAGAAGCAATCGAAAACTAAACCGCGAGTTTGTAGCATCTGCCAGTTTTGCTAAAGAGGTCACTCCCGGTGAAGAGATCTCGGCTCTTTCCTTATCGAATAAGGTGCAGGGTATATCATATATACCGCTATGCAAAACAAAACTGTAGCTACCCTTTTTATAAAATTTTGATTCTACAACATCTTTTAGGTTTCTTATCTTTTATTAATCTCATTAATAAATCCCATCATTTATGCTTCCTAAGCATCACAGAAGAAACGAAAGCAGTAATATTTATATATCAACATATATATATATATATATATATATATATATATATATATATATATTATAAGCATTCGTCTCAGGCAGTAATATGATCTAATCACAGAACATTGCAGCAAAAGATAACATATGAAATATTGGATATATACTAGGACGTCCGTGTTTTATTTCGAGCCTGTATAAAACACAGATTCCACGGTCACGATGAATAGCCAAACCCACATCCCTAGACCCCTACGAGAGCGGCAAGTAACACTGCCAATTCTAGGGTTAAGAGACCCGGTCTCGACTCCTCGAGATGGCCTCCCACTGGACCCTAGAACCTGGTTACTTATGGTCCCCTCCTTGGGTCTACCTAATGCGGAAAAGTAAATAATATACAATGGTGACATCATCCTCAACCTGGAAGTGCCCCAATAAAAGAATATTACATACAAATGAATTTTACATGAATGAAAATAAAAACCCTCATCTCACATAAAAACCCCGGCTATTCAGAACACGACGATCCAATACAACATATCACAGCAACACATAATATCTCATATCATCAACATAAGCAAGTATGTGTATCACGATTGTCGTTGATGTATAGCAACGAAGCCGGCGATACACCACATACTACGCTTACGGTCTCAAAAAAGAAAGTGTAAAACTACAACATTTGGAATCCACAATCAATTTAGACATCATAAATCCGAAATATCACATACTTCGCATTTCATGCCTAACTATATGAATTCCACATATTGTATCACATTCCAGATAAATAGACAAAGTTAAACTTTCCGATCGAATAATCAAATACGCAAGATTTCCCAAATAGCTCAACACTTGAGCGGAGTTCAAAAAATCCCAGAACATGTCACAGCCCTAGTGAACCAGCCGTAGAAGGGTTAAACCAACGCCTCACATGTGGCAACGCCAAAGTACCACAAACCCAATGGTTCGGTGGAAGTTTTGACGGTCACATAATCGAGTTAAGGTTACGTTCTTCTAGAGGGTCCACAGATATGCTTGCATGTTTTTTCGAAAGTTTTAAACTCAAGAAAAAATCAACACTTAAAAGTTTTTCGTGTCGGGAAAAAGTGAGTTATTGATATCCGTTCGAACATTTTAACACGTTCTAAATTATCCGGAAAAATAAAACGAAGTTAAACATTCCGATCAAATCAACGAATACAAAGAATCTCCAGAACACTCAACACTTGAGTAATATTAAAAATTCCCAGAAGTATATACTAATACCTACGGATAAACCCTAAAAATACGAGTCCATAATTCCCAAGTTCGGCCTCGGAACCACCGCGTAAAGCATGTTTTTGCCGCGGTTCCGCGGCGGTTTCAGAGAATTAGGGTTTCGTATTTTACAGTAATCCTTAGAATTCCCTACTGAATTTTCTGAGTATTTTTAAAACGGAAAAAAAATATCATAGTTTAAAAAAATTTCCAGAGAGGGGTCAAAATACGACGTTTCGGGGTTCGATCGGACTTTTAACTTCGTATACACGTCGCCTAATGCTCTAGCTTGTCTCTTGTTAGTGTTTATGCCCTAGAAGGCCATTACTGTATCATACTAGTTTGTATATTACTTAATGGAAGCTTGGGATATTCACATGTATATAACAGTCTTGCTAAACATGGTAGTATGCTACTTGGTTTTCTCTATCTTAATGTATGAGTATACGTATTGATAGAGGTCTTAGGATCTTGCTTGACTACCAGCGTTGTGATGGCAGTCACACTAGTGAGGGCTGGGTAGTCTACAAGCACATCCTTATTCAGGTCCCTAGTCGTTGGATTATCGAGACAGAGCATCGATACTCCGGAGTAGACTAGTGTGTACGCTTCTCATCCCAGTTGGGGAGATGGTCTGTCCCACAGCCGTCAGTACGTCGTACTGGAGATAGTATACAGGTGCTCGTTAGGTTACGGGTACACCGGACATGACTCACAGGGAACTGTTGGTTGGTTTTATACCAGTCGTCAGTGAACAGTTCCCAGGTGACATGAGTACAGCATAGTCCGCAGACTTGACACTGCTACTTCGCCTTGAGTGTGTCCCACTGTTCTTAGATTGCTACCCTACCACGGCTCAAAGGAGTCGTGCAAACAGGTAACAGTTGGGTGCAGTCTCGAGCACTTGGAGGCAGTGGCGGTTAGACAGGATTCATCCCTCCCGATATTGGGAGTTGATATCGCGCTGTGTCAGAGAGCCATTACGCAAAGTCCCTGTCCAGGGCAAGCGAGATTTGCTGGTAGGTTCCAGTAGTTTCTCAGGGTGTAATGGGCTTCCCTCCGACACGACTTATACCGCTATTAGGGGACTGACGCTTGCCGCCCCCTAGGCCCGATATGCGATAGTCTTGGACGAACGTACCGGACTGTATGGAGATTGTCACATCAGACTCAGTAGGAGTTCGGATGGGTTTCCTCATCGGCCTTCTTATCGACAACTACCTGGGGACCGTTACGTACAGCTAGTGCAGCTTGCGGTCTGTGGTTAAACCCACTGCCAGCGTGGTAGTCGAGTCTCTAGAGTCCCACACAGAGAGTTTCCTACTCCAGGCGAAACGATATAGAGGTCGTATGGTTTTACGACAAAGGGTTCGGACGCATACGTGTGTTTACGCACGTACGACTTTCGGACAGTTTTTACCAGTCGGCTTTGGTTTAAGCCAGTTACTGGTATCTGGTTATTGGATTTTTACAGTCTAATGTTTTTCCGTATTTTTGCGGATTGGAGGGGCGTTCTCGTAATTGTGCGAGAAGCTTCTAGAAGATGGTGACTAAGGAGGTTTAGGTGTCATATGCATTAAATGGGTTTAGTGAGTCATGAGAGTGATTCATCCATATCATTAATGCACAATAAATGCTTAATGAGTCATGGTTATGAATCACCATTAGATATTTATGAAACTTGATTATTCATCATTTGTTTTTCTTTTATTGATGAATTTTAAAGTTTCATATATATTATGATAACTTACTATTCTCACTTGATAATTATATTCACATTCTCTCTCCTCAAGCTCTCTCTCTCTTCAAACCCTAATCCTCACCTCTCATGTGTTGAGAACAAGGATTAGTTAGACTAAACAATCCATAACCCTCACTCTATCTCATCTATCTTCTTTGATTAGCAATCCAAGAAGGTTAGTTGCCTCGAGTTTAGAGGCTAAGCTTGGAGTTTTGCTCTCGGGTGGATCATCTACTACATCGAGAAGGCCGAGGAGGACGAGGAGATCGTAAAGCCGAAGGACTTGGTTCGTTAGGTATAATCCCTAAGCATAGTAGTTTATAACATCTATGTGTTTGGTTAGTTATCGTTTAGCTTCGATTCAAGCGGTTAGTCGATGTTTGTTCACTAAACAAGTTCGTTTTTGAAAATTCCGCCTCCCCAAAAGTATTGGGGTGTTGTACATCGACTTACATCTCTGATACCACTATAGGGTTACTAGGCACTGTCACAAGGGTCTATAAGGCATCAACCTTGCCCGATTTAAATTTTAGAAGTGCCGAACAACCCAAAGCAAGGATCTTTGCTAGATAATTAAGGTTAAACATGCAAGTAAACATCTTTACATCTAAGAGAGAGGGATTACAACCTTTGTAGTCCACTCCTTCGCTTCATAAGCTCCGAGTAGTAGTCCCTTCTCCGTGATCCATGATCTCCCGGACTCAAGAGAGGCTCCACAACCCGAATGATCCATGCTTGCTTGAAGTCTTCCTTTTCGAAGATGATCTACCTTGAAGTTTCTTTAACTCAAGCTTTCACTTCTCTAATCAAGTATTAATGAAGTGAACACCCTAATCTAATTAGCTAGATTAGATGAGGATGATGAAGTAGGAATTAAGCTCTCTTTTATTATCAAATTCTCACACTCATACATCACAAAATCAAAAGCTAGAAAGCTTTCAAAGAGGAAGAAGAAGGTGAAGTCTTTTGTGATTAACAATGAAAAGTTACTATGCTTCCAAATGAACCTTGAGTTAATAATAAAAAGCATTAACTCATGTAGAGAGTTTATTAGGGTTAAGGGTTTGGGTTGGGTTAAATAATATCTCCAAAAATATCAACACATAATATCTTAGCTCAAAACAAAAGAAAAGCTTCTAGAAGCTTCAAGAAAAGTCTAACCCAAATCAAACCCTAACCATGTTTAATCTCCACTAATCATGTTGCATTTGTAAACATAACTTGTTACAATATTATATATCACATATATAATATATTTTTTGTAACAAAAGAAAATAATACACTTAACATATATAAATGTATTACCCGGTGAGAAAATGAATAAATAAAGTGAGCTAATATTAGATAATGTAATGTAGTATATAACATATATAATTATACATTAAATTATCGTATCAGCACTTGATCCGACAATCCGGCTATATCGTATATAACCGACTAATATATCATGTACCGATTCATCGAATCAACACTTGATCCGATGACCCGGCTGACAACAAATATCGCAAGAATAGAATACGGTATCTCATATCGTATTATTCTCGGTCCTGCACATATCACATATGTGCTCCTACTCCGTTTTTCCTGAGTCAAGAAAGCTCTGTGTAGGACTCTAAAGAATCGTCAATACGCCGGCAGTAGGTGATGATCATATCAAACACCCACAAGCTGCAAGCGGTCAGCTAAACGTAACAGCCACCCAGGTATTGAGCGATCAGAAGATCAACAAGCAAGCCTGTACATTCTCCTGTGAATCCAATCAGTAACACTCCCATACAGTCCGGTCTCTTCGTCTGATATGTTGCATATCTAGTTTAGGGGCGGTAAACGTCAGACCCCAGTAACTGATAAGTCGTGTCGATGTGAGGCTCATAACAGGTCGATAACCTATTGATAACACTTACCAGTAGTACTCCATATCAGCCCTTGCTAGGGACTTCCAGTTATAGCCAATCGAACACAGCACAACATCAACTCCCTATACCGGGAGAGACGAATCCCCTCCTATTGCTCATTGCCTCCATGTGATTCGGGACTGTACCCAAAAGCCACCGTTTTGCACGCCCTCTTGGACGTGGTAAGGTGGAAATCAAAGCATAGTGGGAATTGTTCCCCTCCGAACGGCGGCCCGGACTTCCCGTCCGTTGCCTGAGGTTCGGGGCAGATGCTATTTGGTTTTATCCATCTATCTCTCCGAAGATACCAAGTCGATTTATGGCACCGTGTATCGGAGGTTTAGACGGATGCGGCCGATGTAGCAGACTTCATCAGATTCCCCCTCAGGGTGAGGGGTTTTTGATTGTGGGAACACTCTTCCCTGCAGGCGCAAGCCCCTGCAGTTAATTACGCTACCGCATCGCGGTAACAACTTTCTCCTTCTCCAGAATTTCACTTCGTGTCGTGTGTGTTTGTTTTGTTCGTGGTTGCCCGTGGATTGTATACGGAGACTGAGTGATGTCGTCACCCGTAGGACGTGGATTAGTCCAAATCCGTATTTAGTTAGATTTGGGTTTGGTGTTTTTAGTTTAAGGATGCATTAGCCGCGTTGCGGCTAAGACCAACTTAAACGTTCGTCAAGGATACGTTAGTCCTGTTTTAGACTAAGATCGACCTGACGTAGTGATTGATTTAATTATCTGGTTGTCGGGACTCGTCACCTCTCTGACGTCGTTGAGGGATTACAAAGACAGGCATCAGAGGAGTTCAGAGGTGTACCCTTGAACCAAAGTTGATTTGGGGTTTTATCGTTTATTTGAATATCTAAGGACACGTTAACCGTATTTGGGGTTAAGATCAACTTAGACGGGACCGTTTAGATCCAACAAAAGAGCGTTTGGGCCCTATTGTGCCAGTTTAGGGACGTGGCGGTCCATTGCCAGTTTAAGGACGTAGTGGTCCATCGCCAGTTTAGGGACGTGGTGGTCCAACATTAGTTTAGGGATGTTTCGGTCCGATATTAGTTTAGGGACGTTTCGGTCCGATATTAGTTTAGGGACGTTTCGGTCCGATATTAGTTTAGGGACGTCTCGGTCCGATATTAGTTTAGGGACGTCTCGGTCCGATATTAGTTTAGGGAATATTAGTTTAGGGACGTCTCGGTCCGATATTAGTTTAGGGACGTATCTCGGTCCGATATTAGTTTAGGGACGTCTCGGTCCGATATTAGTTTAGGGACGTTTCGGTCCGATATTAGTGTATGGTCGTTGGGACCCGTCACCTCTTTGACGTCGTTGAGGAATTACAACGAGGGATGTCAAAGGAGTTCGGAGATGTACCCTCGAACCGGTCGTGAATTGGTTTAGGAGAGCCATTTTGCTCAATCAATTTAATTTAAGGACTTACAGCCAGGATTGGGTTAAGTCCAATTTTTTTTTTTTATTTTAGGCTCTGCCTGACTGAAAGAATCAGTCCAAACAGGGCTCTGCCCCTTTATTATTTTGCAATTTGACTTGGGCCAGGCCCTTAAGAATTTTCCAAACAGGGCTCTGCCCTTTTATTATTTTTTGATTTGGGCCAGGCCTTTTAAATAATGAGTTGCACTTGTGCAGAAACTCAAGAATTTTCTTGATTTGAGAACAAAAGTGCATAGCACTTTTGATCTAAATTTGGATCAAAGGAAAACAAGTTCTTCTTGTTTTCCCTGATTTTACAGAACCAAGGGTTCATATCAAGTGCAAGGCACTATTTATTATTCTCTGATTTTACAGAACCAAGGGTTCATATCAAGTGCAAGGCACTATTTATTATTCATTTTTTTTATCTTCTGTTCTTCAGAGATTTTTCTCTTGTTCAAAAGAAGTTTTTACCTCTCTCTCTTTTTTTATGCCAGAAGTTGATTCCTCTTCTTGATTGATTCCTCATTTGAATGAGGCCTGGGGTCTTATTTATAGTGCTCACAAATTTGTTGGATTTGTTAAAAAAATCTTTCCTGAATAATTTTGGGAATTTTCCCACCATTGGATCTTTGATCCAAAGGCAGAAGAAAATCTTCTGTTTCAGAAAAGATTTCATCAAATTCTCATTCTGTTTCTGCGCAACTCCCCACTGAATGACACGTGTCGCGCATTGGAAGGCTTGCGCAACAGTGCTTGCGCAACTGCGCAGACACGTGTCGCGCAGTGGAATGCTTGCGCAACGGTGCTTGCGCAACTGCGCAGACACGTGTCGCGCAGCAGAAGGCTTGCGCAACGGTGTTTGCGCAACTGCGCAGACACGTGTCGCGCAGCAGTGAGCTTGCGCAACAGTGTTTGCGCAACTGCGCAGACACGTGTCACGCAGCGGTGCGCTTGCGCAACTGCGCAGACACGTGTCGCACTGTGGACCGCTTGCGCACTGCGCAACGCACGGAATTTGAAGCATTGCTTCATTTATTAAGTTTAAATTTTCAAAGCAGAGCTTTGCTCTGATTGGGGGAAGATGAAGCGTTGCTTCTTCTCCCGCCTTAGAACTTGAACAGAGCTTTGCTCTGATTGGGGTAAACAAATGGCCCCCCACCGCTGCGCTTACGTGGCCCGACGTAAGCGCAACGGTGGCCAGGGTCAGTTGAAGGGGCGCAGGCGCCTATAAATAAGACCCTTGGTCTTTGTTAATTTCCTTCTTACCATTTTCAAGAAATTGAACTCTCAGAGCCTTGCTCCTCCCTTCAAGAACTTCAGAGCCTTGCTCTTGCTTCCAAAGTTAGAAATTTTTTAGAAAAACTTTAGGTAAAAATTAATCTTGAATTAAATTAATTTTAATTAATAGAGCCTTGCTCTCATAGATCTTTTGATCTAAGGAAAACCCCTTTGGGGTTTCACCAACAGAGCCTTGCTCTCAAGAATCTGTTTCAGGGTTTCTTAACCCATGAACAGAGCTTTACTCTTTGGCAAAACATAGATCTTTTGATCTAAAAGAACTCTTTTAAGAGTGTTTCATTGATCTTAGAGTTTGAAGATGACATTTTATTCCTCAGCGCGTTATATCGTTTTACTTAATCGGTCTTCCTGATAATTCTGTTGATTCTCTTTCACAGGAACAATGAATGCCCGCATGTATGCTCTCAACGAGATCATCTCTTATGGAGACATCCGTCGACTTGGCCGCACTCAAAATCGGGAGTTCACAAACGAGGAGTGTGCCAAAATAATGAGTCGCTTCGACGCGTACAATGGCCCACTGATTCCCCGGCGTTCCTCTCTCCTCAAGCTTATAGTGGGAGCCATCTAGGAGGCGCTTCCCCTTTTCTGTTCCGGCGTACCGCTTAGGGCGTTGGATGTTGCCGAGGACAAGGTGCACTCGGTGTACCTGTTGAATTTTATCTCAAAGAGACGACGAGACAGCCTTATCGATCTCCTGCATGAGGTCTTTCAACAGTCCGCCATACTCGCCGCTTATCGAAGGGTGGAAGACATCAGGGGGGACCCTGACGCTTGTGCTCATGAAAGGAAGCATACCAGGATGGTCCGCGAGGCCTGGAAAGTCATAGATAGGGTAGCTTTTGAGTTCCTCAATCCATGCCCTGGGTTCGAGGTTATTCCGTTGTAATAACATTTTTAATTTATCGCTTTTATGATTGTAAGAACTTTGGGCGATATTAATGAAAATTTTTGTCTTTCTTATCCTGTCTTATCTTTTGCTCTGAATCTTTCACATGACTGAATGTGTCTCATATGCTCGATCAAGTGTAAATCATACGCTTTTTTTTTGTTGCTTTTCCTCTGTTTCAGCATGTCGTCACAATTAGCAGGTAGTGGAGTAAGCTTCTTGATTTCTTCGAGATATGGCGAGGTCTTAGGCCGCAGGTTCAGATCTGCTGTCTGAGACTTTTCAACTCTATAAGCCGTGAGGGTCTCATAGAGACTTTTCTCCCTACGGATCGAGAGGATCTCGCAAGTGGATTTTCTCCTTAGGAATCGTGAGGATTCCCAAGTGTGGTTTTCTCTCATAAGTCGGAAGGATCCTATAAGAGAATTTCTCCCTCTTACGAGTCGAGAGGGCTCGTAAGCGGTTGTTTCCCTCTTTGTCAAGAATCGACTTCAGAGAGTGAGACCCGTGAATAGTATGCAAGAGACCATTTAGGATTGACTTGCAGGGTCCCATTGCCCTCTTACGAGTCGAGAGGGCTCGTAAGCGGTTGTTTCCCTCTTTGTCGAGAATCGACTTCAGAGAGTGAGACCCGTGAATAGTATGCAAGAGACCATTTAGGATTGACTTGCAGGGTCCTATTGTTCAGGAAGTAAGTTTTTGAATCCTTACTGCCCGAGATGTGAGTCAAAGAAGCTCTCGTCACGAAGTGTTTGTATCCGTAAGTTGAGTATTTTGCTAGGGATTATTTATTTCCCAAGCGCCAAGGATTATTTGTGTCCTTGGGGTTTGAAACGAGTCGAGGGTTCCCACGGAGGCGCTGGTGGCTCTGCGAGTCGACGTGGATCAGAAGGCTCTCGTCAAGGAGTGTTTGTATCCGTGAGTCGAGGATTTTGCTAGGGATTATTTGTTTCCCGAGCTCCAAGGATTATTTGTGTCCTTGGGGTTTGAAACGAGTCGAGGGTTCCCACGGAGGCGCTGGTGGCTCTGCGAGTCGACGCGGATCAGAAGGCTCTCGTCAAGGAGTGTTTGTATCCGTGAGTCGAGGATTTTGCTAGGGATTATTTGTTTCCCGAGCTCCAAGGATTATTTGTGTCCTTGGGGTTTGAAACGAGTCGAGGGTTCCTACGGAGGCGCTGGTGGCTCTGCGGGTCGACGCGGATCAAGAGGCTCTCGTCAAGGAGTGTTTGTATCCGTGAGTTGAGAAGTTTGCTGGGATTATTTGTTTCCCAAGCGCCAAGGATTATTTGTTTCCTTGGGGTTTGAAACGAGTCGATGGTTCCCACGGAGGCGCTGGCGGCTCTGCGAGTCGACGCGGATCAGAAGGCTCTCGTCAAGGTGTGTTTGTATCCGTGAGTTGAGAAGTTTACTGAAGTCACTGGCTTCTTCGGTTGAAATGAACCAGTGAGGTTTGGCTTCGTCATTTGACGGAACCCGCTGGGGAAGTATGGTTCCTTTCTTTGTTTACGCCCTTGGATTGTATACAGGGATCGATGTGACCTTAACTGTAGGGCCGAAGTTTTATCATTTCTTCTTTTTATTTTATTTTATTTCCGCGATGCTCTATCATTTCAGCTTTTATCTCGCGAAGGTCGCGATTGCCCAATCATTTCGGCTATTTTTCGCGGTGCCCAATCATTTCGGCTATTTACTTTATTTTTACTCGTTGCTTTTTATTACGAGTTGCCCAATCATTTCGGCTATTTTGCATGCATACATTTTACTTGCTGCTTTTTATTGCAAGTTGCCCTATCATTTCGGCTATTTCGTATGCATGTGCGGCCTACCGGTTTTTTGCTGTAGACCTGAAATTGGACACCGATTTCGGCATCAGCACCGCTACAACTGGGATATTCCCAGGAGCGAATCATCATTTGCCTTTGT
The DNA here is from genome assembly GCA_030015575.1 of Agapanthus africanus. Classification (NCBI taxonomy): domain Eukaryota; kingdom Viridiplantae; phylum Streptophyta; class Magnoliopsida; order Asparagales; family Amaryllidaceae; genus Agapanthus; species Agapanthus africanus. The sequence continues at coordinate 121,543,802 of JASDDO010000031.1, forward strand.
CGCTGTCGAACAAAGGAGGCTTAGCGACCAGGGTTAGGGTGCTGTCGACTAAGACTTTTGGCTTCATGAGCCGTAAGGGTCTCGTGAAGGTATTTCTCCCTACAAGTCGTGAGGATCTTGTAGATGTATCTTCTCCTTAGGAACCGTGAGGGTTCCTAAGCATCTTTTTCTTCTGTAAGTCGTAAGGATCCTACAGGAAGGTTTTCTCCTCATAAATCGAGGGGATTTATAAGGGTTGCTTACCATGCGAACGCATTCCCAGTCATGGATGAAATTTGGCTAGTGAAATGTTTATTCGCGCCCGTGGATTGTATACAAGGGTCAATATTGGACCACTTGTAGGGCAACATTGGAAGTTTGTGGGGGTTTGCTTAAGCACAGGTTTAGGTCTCTGTGACTTAAGACTTTCAAATCCTATGAGCCGTGAGGGTTCCATAAGAGAGTTCTTCTTACGAGTCGTGAGGATCTCGCAAGCGTATTTTCTCCTTAGGAATCATGGGGATTCCTTAGTGTGTTGTTCCCTTGTAAGTCGTAAGGATCTTACGCGGGCGGTTTCTCCTTACAGGGTCGAGGGGACTCCATAAGGGTTCTTTAACGAAGTTGCGCCCTCTCGGGTTTTCACAAACATTCGCCGGTAGTCCTGCTGTTTTTACTCACGGAGCCCTTTCGGGTTTTCATCCGTGCCCTTTTTGTTTATGGGCATACCGTTTATTTTATTTTATTTTTATATGTTTTTTTTTATATATCTCGTCAGCATAACGATGTTGCGGCAGTAGTTTAAAGACGTTTCGGTCTGCTATTAGTTTAAGGACATTTCGGTCCATCGTTAGTTTAAGGACGTTTCGGTCCGTCATTGAGAAGGCCAGCTACTTTATAAAGCTTAAGCTTAGGAAGATAGCGAGCGGACATAGTCGTCGTCATCTATCATTGACCTAAACTATGGCTCATTAAGCGTAGTATTTCTTTAGGAAGCGACCGTTTATTGGCCTGAAAGGCCTTTCACCGTGCATGTCCATGAGTAGATAGGCCCCACCCTGGTAGACCTTATCAATGATGTACGGTCCTTCATAGTTTGGCTCAAACTTTCCCCGCTTAGCGCGATTGGGGATCATGGGCTTTTTGACCACTAGCACGAGTTCGCCTTGGTGAAATGTCCTCGGTCGGGTCAGTCTTTCATATGAGCGCGTCATCTTTGCTTTATAGGCTTCCAGATTTTGCTGTGCTAGAAGCCGGATTTCATCAAGGGCGTCAAGCTCTTCAAACCGAAGGTGAGCATTTTCTTCGTCTGTCAGCTCGTAGTGGACTGCCACTCGTAGAGAAGGTAACTCTATCTCGAGAGGGAGTACTGCTTCCGTACCGAACACCAACGCATACGGCGTTGTGTTCGTGGCCGTCTTGAACGTAGTCCGATACGCCCAAAGAGCCTCTTGCAATCTTTCGTGCCAATCTCTCTTATTTCGTGACACTGTTTTCTTCATGATCTTCGTCAAGGTCTTGTTGAAGGCCTCAGCTAGACCGTTAGCTCGCGGATTATAAACCGAGGAATATCTCTAGTCTATATTGTGCTGCTGTGCGAAGCGACTAATTTTATGACTTCGGTAGGCTGGCCCATTATCAGAGATGATCCTCCTCGGGGTTCCAAACCGGTATATGACATGCGTTTTGAAGAAATGGAGGATGTTCTCCGTCTTCACTTCCCTCAACGGTACCGCCTCCGCCCATTTGGAGAAGTAATCAGTCGTCGCCAGGATGAAATGATGTCCCTTTGACGATGCTGGTTCGATGGGGCCGACTATGTCAGTTCCCCACATTTCGAATGGCCAACTAGCCACTGTTGGATGCAGTGGATTGGGATGCTGATGGATAAAGTCCCCATGAATTTGGCATGAATGGCACTGCCTCGCGTATTCCAGGCAATCCTGCATCATCGTGGGCCAGTAGTAGCCCATCCGTTTTATTTTCAACTTCATCTTAGGGCCTGCTTGGTGGGAACCGCAGAGTCCGTCGTGAACTTCTTGGACGACCTTTCTCGCTTCGTCAGGTCCTAAGCATCTTAGCCACAGAGAATCGAATGACCTCTTGTATAGAGTATCGTTGACGAAGGCGAAAGACAGAGCTCGTTTCACAAGTTGATGCCTTATGGATGCTTCTTCAGGCATTCGGTGGAACTTGAAATAATCTATGAAGACTTCTCTCCAGTCTTCGGCCTTCTCATGATCTTTTATTTGTAGGGTCGCCTGCTCAGTTGCTCCATTTTCTTTATATGATCCTGGAGATATTTCTGTTGGGGCAAGCACTCGGCGGCTTTGTACCACGATTCTAACGTCGTCGAGGTTCTCGTCCGCCAGTTCTTTAGCAAGTTTGGCTAGTGCGTCCGCTTTGCTGTTTTCCGCGCGCGGTATGCTCTCCAAAGTATAGGAGGGAATTTGGGTTAGCAGTTGTTGCACTTTTTCACCGTATTTTACCAATTCCGGTTTGCATGTTTGGTAATCGCCGTTCACTTGACTGACGACCAGTTGGGAGTCCCCATATATGAGGAGGCTTTCAATTCCCATATCAATGGCGATCTCGAGGCCTGCTATTAAAGCTTCATATTCAGCTTCATTATTCGTCCTCGGCTCTGTTAAGGAGAAGGCGAAGCGCATTATCCCTCCTTGTAGAGTCACAAAAATAAGTCCCACCCCTGATTTGATCATTGGCGTACTTTGTTTGTACTTTTTCATAGAAGATGCTCCATCGAAATAGAGCTCCCAGCGGCTATCACCACTGTCGATTGCGTCAAACGCATATCTGTCTGGCAAATCGCAATTTAAAGGAGAATCGGCAGGTATGGGATGCTCAGCCAGGAAGTCGGCGATGGCCTGGCCTTTTACTGCCTTGAGAGGTTGATATGTTATCGAAAATTCCATCAAGAGCAGGGTCCATTTAGTGAGTCGCCCTGTCAATATGGCTTTTGACATTAAATATTTAAGAGGGTCCACTTTTGAAATAAGACGGACCTCGTGCGCCAACGCATAGTGCCTAAGCTTTGTTATTGCGAAGATCAACGCCGGGCAGTGTTTTTCAATGGGAGAGTAGTTGCTTTCTGCCCCCAGCAGGACTCGACTTATGTAGTAGAGTGCTCTTTCTTTCCCTTGATCGTTCTCTTGTGCCCATAATGCGCCTAAGGAACCTTCGAGGGCGGTTGTATAAAGAATAAGAGGCTTCCCCTTAACCGGAGCAGCCAACACCGGCGGGTTTTGCAGGTATTGCTTGATCTCATCCAGTGCGCCTTGGCATTTTTGATCCCAAACGAATGGGGTTCCCTTCTTCATCAGGTGGCTGTAAGGACGGCACTTTCCTGAAAGGTTGGCTATAAATCGCCGTATATACGCGAGTTTCCCTTGGAGAGACCGCGGCTGTTTGAGAGTCTTCGGCGGAGGCATTTCCATGATCGCTTTGATTTTTGACGGATCTATTTCAATACCTCGGTGTCGAACGACGAATCCCAGGAATTTGCCCGAGGAAACCCCGAACGCACATTTAAGAGGATTCATCTTCAAGTTGTATTGCCGAAGGCGTTGAAATACAGTCTTCAGATGCTCGAGATGTTCCTCGTATGATTTGCTCTTAACCACGAGATCGTCTATATAGCATTCGACGATTTCGTGTATAAGGTCGTCGAAGATCTTCGTCATGGCCCTCTGATAAGTAGCACCGGCGTTCTTCAAACCGAAGGGCATCACTTTATAACAAAATATACCAAGAGGAGTCCTGAATGCTGTGTGCTTCTGATCTTCAGGGTGCATTTTTATTTGATTATACCCCGATGAGCCGTCCATGAAGGAGAAAACCTCATGAGTGGATGTGTTGTCTATCATCAGTTCGGTGACTGGCACTGGGAAATCATCTTTTGGGCAGGCTTTATTAAGATCCCGAAAGTCTACGCATATGCGTACTGTCCCATTTTTCTTCATCACTGGGACGATGTTGGCGATCCATTCAGGGTATTGAACTTCCTGGATGAAGCCAGAGTCTATCAGCTTCTTGACCTCAGCATTGATGCTCATCTCAAGCTCGAGTCGCATTCTTCTCGGCGCTTGTTTGACTGGCTTGATGTCCGGGGATAACGCCAATTTGTGTACATCAATTTCTGGATCTAATCCCGGCATTTCGGAATAGTTCCACGCGAAGCAACCTTTGTGCTGTAGAAGCACATCCTTTAATGCAGCCACTCTTTCTTCAGATAGCAGCTCGCTGATGAATGTCGGACGTGGGTCATTTGCCGTCCCCAACTCAATTTTCTTGAGATTATCTGCAGTGGTATGTATTCCGTCCTCCAGTTCTTTCGGAGCTGGGGGAAATTCTGAGATTACCTCATCGCTGCCGCTTTCAAAACACCAAGGGAGGTTGTTCATGTCCTCGGACCCTTCTTTTAATATTGTTATCACATGGCAGGTGCGAATTTTCTGCCAATCCCAATGCGGAGTTGGTTTTATCCTTGTGTTTTCGGGTTCGTGCTTTTGCGGTGGTGCTACCCTCCAACCGTCAGACAACGCGAATTTGCCAAGCTGATATTGGTCCTCAACCCAATTCTTAAAGGTGAAGCAATCTTCAAGCGGATGCCCTACTACTCGATGGTAAAAGCAATACTTTGGGTTGGAGACTTCGCCTGCTTGCTCAGGGTGTTTAGACTCTGGCAGAGTAAGCATTCGATGTTTTAGAGCAAGATCAAGTATTTTCCTTGTTTTGTTCCGAGGAAATGAGTATGCTCGACCCATTTTCTTCATGAGGGCTAGGTCAACAACGCTCGACTCTCGGATGCGTGGCTTCTTAGCTCTGCTTTGTGGTTGTCGAGTACCTTTTCGGCCCTTCGACTTGTTTTCGCTTTGGCGTCGAACCTTCTTTGTAGCGGGTTGACAAGGAGCAGTATTTTCATCTTTCACTGCCTGTTGAAGGAGGCGCTGTGTCCTGGCTTTCTCATAGATTGCCATTTCACGATCGTGATCATCTCGGGCTTTTTTACTGGCATCCTTTGTAAGTGTGTTCATTTGGTTTTCAGATGATGGGTTGGGAGGTCTTGCATCAGGAACTTTTGCTGATTCAGGATTAGCGTCTTCCCATTGAGCGTCCGCCTCTTCATCGAAGTCATACATGGCATAACAGCTGTTTATTAGCTCCCGTTTCTTTGAGCGAACATACCCGAGCCCTTTTGTTTCCGTTCTCCCGTTAGGCAGTTTGCATTGAGTCCCGGGAACGTTCCAGACCTTGTCATAGAATTTGGCTTTTCTAGCGGTCTGTGTAAAGGACATCCCTTGGCGTTTCAGAAGTTTCTTCAAACCTTCCGTGTAATATCTGGGAAGACGGATAGGCTGAAGCCTGTCGAGCGTGGGATCCGCGCCATGCCAGATTTCCTTTTCCACCTTGGTTTCTTCAGAGCGGTAGAACAGAATTGCTTTCTCGCCTTTTCGTCCGGGAGGGATATAGAACGTCTGCAATTCTTCTATGCTGTTGGTGTCGAGTGCATCCAGTTCTTTGTAGTGTTCAAGCGGCACCATGGTTATCTGCAGACTTCGCTCTTCATCAGCGGAGACCCGTATTAGAGGCCGAGCGGGGAATACAGCATGAACTTCATCCTCTGAATCACTACCGAAGATCAATGAAGGAACGGATGGTCTTGGCCTGGTGGATTGGGATGGACCTGAATAAATTATATCCTCCTCCTCCTCGGTGTCACTGCCGAAGACGGGGATGGTTGCGTTGGTTTTGTTCTCCGGCTTGTGACACCTTTCCATGTCTTCGAAATCCGGTAAGAAGTATTTGGCGTCTTCATACTTGCGAACTTCGTTTACGGAAAACGAATTTAACTCTCCTGCCACAGTGTACTCGAGACCATCCCTACAATATTTCATGCACTGATGCTGTGTAGAAGGAATGATATTGTACTCGTGTAGCCATGGTCGGCCGAGCAGAGCATTATAGCACGTCTTGGCATCTATAACATGGAATTTGATGTCTGTGATGAGCAACCCGAAGCGTAGCGTCAATATCACAGATCCAAGAGTCTTTGAGGATTGAGAGTCGAAACCGGAGATAGTGATCTTGTCTCGGGCGAGGTGTTGGACACTCATGCAAATCTCCTTTAACACTCGCACATTGAGTAAATTAACAGACATTCCGTTATCGACCAAGATTTTACCTATCTTTATGTCGTGGCAATATCCCGAGACATAAAGGGGGCGATTGTGTTCACACGTCCCGAGGAGAAGGTCTTCATCACCAAAAGCAACGTCGGCTGTGTGCACTTCTTCTAATTCGTCTTTCATCTTTTCTTCGGTTAAGAAGGCTTGGAACTGGTCCGGGTCTTGTAGCGCCTTAATCAAAGAGTCTCTCGCCTCCTTTGATAGTAACAGGGCATCGAGAATGCTGAGTTGTGAGGGCAGCTTCCTCAGATGCGCCAAGACATTGTAATCCACCTTATTTCTTTTCGGCGGATTCTTGGCGGTTAGCTCTTCCGCAACTTGGTCATCTAGAGTAATATCCTCGGAGACTTTTTCTTTCCCTTTATTTTTCTTGTTTAAGGGTCCGAGATTCTTTTCAGGTAACATCCGATTGCGTAGCTGGATATTTTCGCAAACCATCGGTTCTTCTTCTTTTCCCGAAGTGGATTCTTTGAAGAGGAGGCCAAGCTCTAGCTCCTCATCGGAATCGCTCCCAAATGTAGGCACTTGTGACCCGATAGTGTTAACCATGTGACAATTGCTGGCAGTGCTTTCAAGCTCTCTGGTCGTGTTTCTTTGTCCCCGACGAATCTTACGCTTTTCCCGTTTAAAGCGTTGTTGATTAGCGACGTATCCTTGCCACCATCCATCGAAAGCCTTGCATTCTTGAGTGGGATGCGAGACCTTCTGATGATATAAGCAGTAAGAGGGGTGCCTTTCTACCATGCCAGTAACTTTTTCTTCGGAGGGCGGTAGCTTCATGCCCATCGATATGGCCTTAGCAAACTTCTTTTTTATCTTGAATTGGCTTTTGTCAGCGGTGGAGGCATTTTGCTTCAGAGGGATCATCTCAGCTCTTTCCTCAAGTCGCTGGCGCTTGGCCCTTTCGAATATAGCCATCTCGCGTTCTCGATCAGCTTTGCTTTTCAATCGAGCTTCATTAAGAAACACGCCAATCATTTCAACTGTTAACTCCGGAACCCTTGACTCAGTATTTTCCCCCGGCGTTTCAGTGCCAGAAGTCCCTTCATCGTTCGTGGTCACATGGGAGATCATATGACAGCTTGCCACATATTCGTCGGATTCATCCGATAAAGTTTCTCCCTCATCTTCTTTTTGAAAGACGTGATCAAGGAAATCTTGGAGCATAATGGGAGTCCGCGCCTTTTGGTTGTACTCATCCAGCGCGTCGATTTGCTTTTGTAAGTCCGTGCGCTTGTCGCCAGGCTTCACGGGTTTCTTAGATTCCTTCTTCTTCTTTTTCGAAGATTTTGACGGCTGGTTATGAACGCTTGAACTATCACCATCGGCCTTCGGAGTCGGACGTGGCTTCAACATCCCCTCAATAACCTGCGGCTCCAAGGGGTTCTTCCACTCGACCGCTGGACAGGTCTGAAGATCATTTAGCATTCTCCTCGTTTTGGCTGATAATACAACCTCCCAGGGAGCTTCTTCAATGACGGAGCATGTTGCCCCCGGTGTATTTGTCCCTTTATAGGTGTGGGGCTGCGGAGGATTCACCTTCCATTTTTCAGATAGCGCAAATTTGCCCTGACGGTACTGGTTCTCAAGCCAACTTTTGAAGACGTAACAGTCTTCGATTGGGTGTCCTAGCACTCGATGATAAGGGCAGTAATTAGGCTCGTTGACGTCACTCGGTTGCGACGGATGTTTTGGGTCTGGCAGATTTATGAGCCTGTTGCGTAATGCCAGCTCGAATAGCCTCCTCGTTTTATCACGGGGGAAGGAGTAAGCACGTCCTATCCTGTCCTCAAGGGGTACGTATGGGCGCGTATTGTTTGGACGAGCAACCGGCTTTGAATCGTTCGGTTGTTGTTGGGCATTAGCGACGATGATCGCTTTTCCCTTTCCTTTATCGTTTCGGGAGTCCGGCTTCTGGAGAGGGGGTTTATGGCCCATCTGGTCCATCTGCGCCAATTTGTCGATCAAAGCCTGGAAGGAAGTCGGCTTGAAGAACATCATAAACTGTGAAATGGTTGCTTGTGGATCAAGGGTTCCGACAAACATTCCCACCGCAGGGGCTTCTTCTATGCGCTGTTCACACTTAGACCATAGATTACACCACCGTATAGCGTACTGAACCCACGTCTCGCCGGGCTTTACCCTGGCGTTAATCAGCGCCGTCATCGGAGTACGCTCACTGGCACTTGCAAAACGTTGGGTGAAGAGCAGCTCCATCTCCGCAAAGGTTTTAATAGAGTCTTTGGGGAGCTCAGAATGCCATTCAAACGCCGTATCTGATAAGCTTCCAACAAACTGGCGCAGCAAAAGCTTGTCGTCGCCGCCGGTGTTACCACAAAGCGCCCTGAACTGGGCGACATGTTGATGGGGATTGCCGTTCCCTTTGTAGACATGAAACTTGGGAATTGTGTAACCCGGCGGGTATTTGATTTGGTCATACCAGCCTGGATACGGTCGCCCCGTTTTTACAACGTGGCCGGCTGCTTCGGCCGCGTGATGCACCTTTATTTGCTGGGCTATATATTCGTCCAGATCAGTTTTAGAGATTGTATCCTCTCTAGCCGTTGATAGAACGGGCTGAGGGTTTGATGTTTCTCCCTTATCATCCCCAAGGACAATCGGGGGTTCTTCAGTTGGGGGATCTGGTTGTATCATCATCCCTATCATGTCCTGGAAGAGGAGGCCCATACGCTGTATATTGGCTGCTTGTTCAGCAGCCTCTTTGTCTCTCTTTTCCAGTACTCGGCGGAGGAACTCAGCGTCGGTCTCTTCCTCTTGGCGTTCATCTAAGGACGTCTCAGGATTCTCTTTTGGCCCCGTGAGTGCAGCCATTGTAGTCATCATCTCCTGGAGCTTTTGTTGCTGCTCCTGAGACTTGGTCACTGACCGGGTAAGCGGTCGGTGACCTGTAGAAGTACGACTTTCTTCCTTCCCCGAAGCCATATAGACCGTATGAACTGTTATGCCCCCTGACTTGGGGCGTTTAGGTTCACCGCTTTTAAACTTTGTCAGTGTCATGGGAGCTTTTTCTGGCCTCTTCCTTTTATGGACCTTTGAGGTTGAAGGAGCCGTTGAAGCGGGCATTCTAGCATTTGTTGCCCCCTGCTGTTTAATGGGGCGGTTCTTGTCTTTTTCCACCTTTGCCCTTTTCTGGCGACGGAAGTGGTTTGAGTCAATCACGGAGTCTTGAACCCTCCGCCAAACTTTATAAATCTTTGACGACAGCCGCTGAGGGGGCTGTTCTTGCTTTGTCTCCGGAGCTTTTTCCATGGGTGGAGGAGACCTTTTCAATGTAGCAATCGGGGAGTTCTTTCTCACCTTCCTCAGCAATTCAAAGCTGTTCCCAGTTGGAACAGCAGCATTGACCTCCACCACTGGAGCAGGTGGGGTCAGCCATGAGGGGGAGTTGCCCCCTGCTTTCCTTACTCGCTGCCAATGGCGACGTCGCGCACGACGAGCCGTTGGGATTGGCTCGGAAATCGAGATAGTTTCTTGTTGCCCCCTGTTTGGGTGTGGGGTAACTGTCGACGTCAGCCTATCGAAGACTGATGCTTTTTGACCAGCTGGGGGAGGAGTGGGAACCGTCAATCTTGTGAAGACCGACTCTCTGATAGGAGAAGCCGCTTCAACGACTTCCGAGGCAGCAGCCGTTGCCCTCTTTGGGACAGCCACTTTATAGTTCTGACCTAGCCTGGTGAAAACGGAGTCTGTCGGCTTAGTAGCGGGCGACCCGTTGACAGGGGTCGTGGTAGCAGTGAGCCGGTCGAACACCGACTTCTTGTTCGCTTCTGGTACGGATATCGGCATAGAGAAGCTTGTAGGTGGGACCATGGTCCTGAAAAACAGGCCGGTGGTGGCCTGGGTCACCTGTTCAACCGGCAGAGTCAGGAAGGAAGCCGCTTGGGGCCCATATGCTACACCTCTCGGTGAGGTGGAACGTCCGTTGCAGTGGCATTTCGAGCAGCTGGTACAATTGGAGGCCATTGAATCTCGAATTCTGCGCCAGACAAAAGACCAAATCTTAGCAACTTGAAATCCGAAGACAACCATTTAACAAACCGCGATTGGTTCGCGAAGACGACACACGAAGTGTGGAGTGGAAAGAGGAAGAGGTCCCACCGGGCGTGCCAGAATCTGTTCCCCTCCGAACGGCGGCCCGGACTTCGCGTCCGTTGCCTGAGGTTCGGGGCAGATGCTATTTGGTTTTATCCGTCTATCTCTCCGAAAATACCAAGTTGATTTATGGCACCGTGTATCGGAGGTTTAGACGGATGCGGACGATGTAGCAGACTTCATCAGATTCCCCCTCAGGGTGAGGGGTTTTTGATTGTGGGGACACTCTTCCCTGCAGGCGCAAGCCCCTGCAGTTAATTACGCTACCGCATCGCGGTAACAACTTTCTCCTTCTCCAGAATTTCACTTCGTGTCGTGTGTGTTTGTTTTGTTCGTGGTTGCCCGTGGATTGTATACGGAGACTGAGTGATGTCGTCACCCGTAGGACGTGGATTAGTCCAAATCCGTATTTAGTTAGATTTGGGTTTGGTGTTTTTAGTTTAAGGATGCATTAGCCGCGTTGCGGCTAAGACCAACTTAAACGTTCGTCAAGGATACGTTAGTCCTGTTTTAGACTAAGATCGACCTGACGTAGTGATTGATTTAATTATCTGGTTGTTGGGACTCGTCATCTCTCTGACGTCGTTGAGGGATTACAACGACAGGCGTCAGAGGAGTTCAAAGGTGTACCCTTGAACCAAAGTTGATTTGGGGTTTTATCGTTTATTTGAATATCTAAGGACACGTTAACCGTATTTGGGGTTAAGATCAACTTAGAAAGGACCGTTTAGATCCAACAAAAGAGCGTTTGGGCCCTATTGTGCCAGTTTAGGGACGTGGCGGTCCATTGCCAGTTTAAGGACGTAGTGGTCCATCGCCAGTTTAGGGACGTGGTGGTCAACATTAGTTTAGGGACGTTTCGGTCCGATATTAGTTTAGGGACGTTTCGGTCCGATATTAGTTTTAGGGACGTCTCGGTCCGATATTAGTTTAGGGACGTCTCGGTCCGATATTAGTTTAGGGACGTCTCGGTCCGATATTAGTTTAGGGACGTTTCGGTCCGATATTAGTGTATGGTCGTTGGGACCCGTCACCTCTTTGACGTCGTTGAGGAATTACAACGAGGGATGTCAAAGGAGTTCGGAGATGTACCCTCGAACCGGTCGTGAATTGGTTTAGGAGAGCCATTTTGCTCAATCAATTTAATTTAAGGACTTACAGCCAGGATTGGGTTAAGTCCAATTTTTTTTTTTTTATTTTAGGCTCTGCCTGACTGAAAGAATCAGTCCAAACAGGGCTCTGCCCCTTTATTATTTTGCAATTTGACTTGGGCCAGGCCCTTAAGAATTTTCCAAACAGGGCTCTGCCCTTTTATTATTTTTTGATTTGGGCCAGGCCCTTTTAAATAATGAGTTGCACTTGTGCAGAAACTCAAGAATTTTCTTGATTTGAGAACAAAAGTGCATAGCACTTTTGATCTAAATTTGGATCAAAGGAAAACAAGTTCTTCTTGTTTTCCCTGATTTTACAGAACCAAGGGTTCATATCAAGTGCAAGGCACTATTTATTATTCTCTGATTTTACAGAACCAAGGGTTCATATCAAGTGCAAGGCACTATTTATTATTCATTTTTTTTTATCTTCTGTTCTTCAGAGATTTTTCTCTTGTTCAAAAGAAGTTTTTACCTCTCTCTCTTTTTTTATGCCAGAAGTTGATTCCTCTTCTTGATTGATTCCTCATTTGAATGAGGCCTGGGGTCTTATTTATAGTGCTCACAAATTTGTTGGATTTTTTAACAAAATCTTTCCTGAATAATTTTGGGAATTTTCCCACCATTGGATCTTTGATCCAAAGGCAGAAGAAAATCTTCTGTTTCAGAAAAGATTTCATCAAATTCTCATTCTGTTTCTGCGCAACTCCCCACTGAATGACACGTGTCGCGCATTGGAAGGCTTGCGCAACAGTGCTTGCGGAACTGCGCAGACACGTGTCGCGCAGCAGAAGGCTTGCGCAACTGTGCAGACACGTGTCGCGCAGGTGTGCACTTGCGCAACCGTGTTTGCGCAACTGCGCAGACACGTGTCGCGCAGCAGTGAGCTTGCGCAACGGTGTTTGCGCAACTGCGCAGACACGTGTCGCGCAGGTGTGCACTTGCGCAACCGTGTTTGCGCAACTGCGCAGACACGTGTCGCGCAGCAGTGAGCTTGCGCAACGGTGTTTGCGCAACTGCGCAGACACGTGTCGCGCAGCGGTGCGCTTGCGCAACTGCGCAGACACGTGTCGCACTGTGGACCGCTTGCGCATTGCGCAACGCACGGAATTTGAAGCGTTGCTTCATTTATTAAGTTTAAATTTTCAAAGCAGAGCTTTGCTCTGATTGGGGGAAGATGAAGCGTTGCTTCTTCTCCCGCCTTGGAACTTGAACAGTGCTTTGCTCTGATTGGGGTAAACAGGAATCACACAAGACTCTATGACGATCTCGGGTCTACAGACTAACCTGTACCAGTGTCACCAGAGAACTGCCATCTGACGTAAGGTATAATACCATCTGGGAGTTCTCGGTGAGTCCGTCCAGTATACCCAGTCTCGACTGAGTACCCGTACACCATCCTTGATGTCAAACACCGATGGATATGGGATCATCCACCGCCCATCATATGGGTCAAGATGCGTATACGTTAGTCTACTCTGGTGTATCGATGCCCTGTCTCGATACACCCTCGAGTAGGAACAGTTATAGGATGTACTCGTCGACTACTCTGGCCCCACTAGTATGATCTCATCATAGTCCCAGCAGTCGAGTACATATCTTAAGGGTTTTATCAACATGTGAGAGCAAGACAGTAAACTAATATAAGTCAACATGTTAAGATAAAGTGAAACCAAATAGCATACTATCAAGTCGAGCAAGAAAGTCTTCTCTATATATATCCAAGCATACATTATAATATACATCACATGTACAATAATGGCCTCGAGGGCATATATATAACTAACAAGAAGAAGAAGAAGTCCATCAAACAGAAAGGTGGAGTTAGAAAGGCAAAGGGGAAATACAAATCTGGGGCTGCGGGAAGCGGGAAAGGAGAATGTTTTTACTGCCACAAGTCGGGACATTGGAAACGCAACTGTGCTGTGTATCTTGCTGATCTCAAGAAGAAGAAGCATGTTGATGCTTCCACTTCAGGTGTGTTTGTAACTGAAAACTGTTTTTCTTTAAATTCTGCATCTTGGGTATTAGATACCGGTTCTGGTTCTCACATCTGCAATTGCATGCAGGGATTGAGAAACAGTAGAGTTTTGAAGACAGGTGACCATACTCTGCGGGTTGGAAATGGTTCCTATGTACATGCTGTATCCGTAGGAGAGTATCATCTTGGGTTGCCTTCGGGTTGTATTTTGGTTTTGAACCCGTGTTATTTTGTACCTAGTATGCTATGTAATATAATATCCGTTTCTTTGTTAGACAATGAAGGATATCATTTTGTGTTGCAAAATAATGTTATGAACATTAACTTGAATCAAGAGTTGATTGGGTATGGTACACTAAATAACGGTATTTACGTCCTGAACCAACACACAGTTTTCAATATACAACATACTAATAAAAGAAAGTTTTCAGATATAAATGAAACTTTTCTTTGGCATTGTAGACCTGGTCATATTAATGAAACAAGACTAAACAAGCTACATAAAGATGGATATTTAAATTCTTTTGAATATAAATCTTATGCGACTTGCCAGTCTTGTATCAAGGGTAAAATGACCAAAACTCCATTTACTGGACACGGAGAAAGAGCTGTGGAACTCTTAAGCCTCATACATAGTGATGTATGCGGACCAATGTCTACACATGCTAGAGGTGGTTTTTCATACTTCATCACTTTTACTGATGATTTCTCAAGATTCGGGTACGTGTTTTTGATAAAGCACAAATCCGAAACTTTCGAGAAATTCAAGGAGTATAAACTTGAAGTAGAAAAGCAAACGGGCTTGAGCATCAAGAAACTTCGATCAGATCGAGGTGGAGAATATTTAAGTACAGAGTTTTTAGACTTCTTAAAAGAGAATGGGATTCTCTCTCAGCTCACTCCTCCTTACACACCACAGCACAATGGTGTGTCAGATTGGAGGAATCGTACCCTATTAGATATGGTATGATCCATGATGTGTGATGCTGAGTTACCGCTTTCCTTTTGGGGGCATGCATTAGAGATAGCAATGTATCTGTTAAACAGGGTTCCAACCAAGACCATGTCTACCACTCCATATGAAATATGGAGTGGAAAGAGACCATCTCTTAAAAGAGTTAGGATTTGGGGTTGTCTGGCTTTTTTCAAAAAGCAGAATCCAGACAAACTCGAGACACGATCGGTCATGTGTAAATTTGTGGGTTATCCAAAACATTCGTATGGATATCTATTCTACCACAAGGAGGAACAAAAGGTGTTTGTTGCTCAGCATGCCATATTTTTGGAAAATGAAATCTTTACAGACAGTACTGATGGCAATGCGGTAGAACTAGAAGAGTTTCTAGAGACACAAATAACTCAGGACAAATTGGTTGAAACTGATGTTGCAGTAAGACTTCAAGAACCTCAGCCGCTCCGGAGATCTAGTAGAACTTCTCGCCCACCAGAGAGATACTATGGGTTTCTCATTGATGGTGATAGAGAAGATTGCATCATAGATGATGATGACCCTACTATTTTTTAGCAAGCTATCATGAGTGGTGACTCAGTGAAGTGGCTGGAAACCATGAGATCCGAAATGGAGTCCATGTACCAACAAAGTATGGACTTTGGACGTTGTGCCTTCTGGGATAAAACCCGTTGGGTGCAAATGGATCTTTAAAAGAAAGATTGGTGTAGATGGACAGGTAGAAACTGTTAGTTATATGTATGCCCTAGAGGCCATTACTGTACATACGATGTATATTGTAGTGGATGCTTGGACATATATAGGTAGGAATTTCTTGCTCGACATGATAGTATGCTATATGGTTACTCTTTATCTTAACATGTACTCTGATTGTCTCTATGTTACATGTTGATAAAGCCCTTAAGATGAGTACTTGACTACCAGGACTATGATGCAGATCATACTAGTGGGGACAGTGTAGTCGCTAAGTACATCCTTCAAATGTTCCTAGTCGTAGGTGTATCGAGACAGGGCATCGATATACCAGAGTAGACTAGTGTATGCCCTTCTTGACCTATATGATGGGCGATGGATGATCCCATATCCATTGGTGTTTGATATCAGAGAAGGTATACGGGTTCACAGTGGAGACTGGGTACACTGGACGGACTCGCCGAGATCTCCCAGATGGTTTTATACCTCACGTCAGATGGCAGTTCTCTGGTGACACTGTTACAGGTTAGTCTGTAGACCCGAGATCGTCAAAGAGTCTTGTGTGATTCCCACTATACTTTGATTTCCATCATACCACGTCCGAGAGGGCGTGCAAAACCGTGGCTTTTGTGTACAGTCCCGAATCACATGGAGGCAATGAGCGATAGGAGGGGTTTCGTCTCTCCCGGTATAGGGAGTTGATATTGCGCTGTGTTCGATTGGCCATAACTGGAAATCCCTGGCCAGGGTTGCTGAGATTTACTGGTAAGTGTTATCAGTAGTTTCTCGAACTATTATGGACCTCGTATCGACACGACTTATCAAGCTACTGGGGTCTGACGTTTACCACCCCTAGGCGAGATATGTGACATATCAGACGAAGAGACCGGACTGTACGGGAGTGTTACTGATTGGATTCGCAGGAGAATGTACATGCTTTCTTGTTGATCTTCTGATCGCTCAATACCTGGGTGGCTGTTACGTTTAGCTGACCGCTTGCAGCTTGTGGGTGTTTGATATGATCATCACCTACTGCCGGCGTATTGACGATTCTTTAGAGTCCTACACAGAGGTTTCCTAGCTCAGGAAAAACGGAGTAGGAGCACATATGTGATATGTGCGGGACCGAGAACAATACGAGTATGTGATACCGTATTAGATTCTCGCGATATGTGATATCGGCTGGGTATTTGTGATATAGCCGGGTCATCGGATCAAGTGTTGATTCGATGAACTGATACAGATCATATTAGTCGGTTATTTGTGAAAGAGCCGGATTATCGGATCAAGTATTGATTCGATAATTTAATATATAATTATATATTTGATATATTATATTACATTAACTAATATAAGCTCACTTAAAGATTCTTTTTCTCACTTGGATAATACATTGATATATGTTAATTGTATTATTTTATTTTGTTACAATAAATATTGTATATGTGATATATAATATTGTAACAAGTTAGGGTTACAAATGCAACATGTTTTGTGGAGTTTAAATATGGTTAGGGTTTGGATTAGGGTTAAGCTTGCATGAAGCTTTCAAGAAGCTTCTTGAAGTTTTGACTTTGACTTGTGATATTTTGTGTAGATATGTGGCGTCTTGAAAATTCGTTTTGGTGTTTTCCTGAAATTCGGTGAAAATTCGGTATTTTTCCGAAAACCGTCTTTTTGTTATTTTGCAGTTTAGGGCTAATTATACCTAAAATGGATAGTTAATTGCTTGTTTTTAGTAGCTAATGAGTTACTTATTAAATTCTGGTCATTTAAAAACATTTCCCTATTTTTCAATTTTTTAATATTATTTTAAGCCGGTAAGAAAATACATTAAATTAGCGATAAATACAAATTTTTCCGGGCTAATTTTAATCTTTAAAATTATGATAATTAAAATCTAGTTGTAACATAAATTTTTAGTATTTTATTTTGATTTTTAACTAATTTTTATTATAAGAAACGAAATTTATTGAATTTAAGCCTAAACTTGCAATTTTTGAATTGTAGGGGGTCTTTTTGCATAAAAAATTTTTTGTGCACTTCCTCTCACTTCTCCCTCACCCTAGGCCGGCCATTTCCAGCAGCACATGGGAAAAAAAAAATTCCATGCTCTTTGACTTGTGTTATTGTGTGGAAATGAGGGTTTTTTTTAAGGTTTTTGAATTGTTAATTGGGTATGGTGCTTTGACCTTGGGGAGTTTGACTAGAGACTTTTTCCCACACCCACACCACTCCCCTCTCCCTCATTTCTGTCCAGAAAATCAGCAGCTCCCCCTCTTCATTTTCCTCTCTATTTTGTTCATAAATTCATCTCAAAAACCATCAAAAATCAACAAATCCTTCACTATTTCAACAACAAAACCTTAATCCATCTCTTCTCACACCCATCTTAGTTTAAATCTTGTGGAAAGGAGGCATCTTTGGAGGCAAATTATTCTGGCTAGATCTCTAGTTGAGGTATAATTTCTTACTAATTAAATTCTTTTGATTTAGTTTCTTAAGTTAAATTGTTGTAGTGTTAATTTAGTGTTAGTTCTAATCTAGTTTTTTTAGGGTTATGGTTGAAAATTTAACTAGGGTTTTTTGAAGCCATGTTTTAGTTGATTGAATTATTTTAATTAATCTAGTTGTTACTTAACCAATCTATATGGTTACCTTACTTAAGTGGCTTCATATTAAGCTAATCTATGTTAAACTTGTGTAAAATTTTCATTAAGTTTGCTAATTACCAAAATCAAGAAGAGGTTTGTGTATGGAATGTGGGTTTTGTAGCATGGTACATAAGTTAAAATTGTGTTTTTGGTGGCTAACTAGTTGTGTGGATTGGATGGTTGTGTTGGACCGTGATAACTTTGCTGCTATTGTCGATGTTTACACCAAATTGCTATTCTAGCTTACTAGTTTTTACTAAAATATTGTGATGAACTATTTGCGATGTCTTGATGACATTTTAGCGTGTCCTATGACATTTAGGATGCGTGTGTGCGGTTTTTTAAGTAGTCGGGTTTTAGTTTTGCCGGGCGACCAAATCGGCGATTTTTAGCAGTTTTTGCGATTTTTGCGTATGTTCCGCGCACCTTGTGCACGTTGTACCTAGCTAGTGAACATTAGTATTTTCGTTTGGGTTTTGCGTCAGTCTTGATATGTAACCTTATGTTTGGTATTGATGTAAATTCCAGGTTCGGTCGCGGAGACGTTAGACGCGGCACGAAAGGGGAAAGCGGTGATTGGACACAGCTAGCTAGGGATTCCGGTGAGTAGATGTAACATCTACCGGGGACTATCGTTGGATGGCGCGAGCCGCCCGATTGTTTTAGTAACTTAAAAGATTCTTAGTAATGTTAGTAATTAGGGGTGTAACACTTGTATGATTATTTGCTACATTCATGCCCTATATTGACTTACAGATACGAAACCATGTTATAGGACACCTGCACCATTGCCAGGGTTTTTATATGCAGCACGAGCACTATTCATGCTTACACACACACCCTGGTAATTGCCATGCCACCACACTAGATAACCTTTAAATTGAACCCTTTTACTATAATTGATACTTAAACTTACGCTATTGCTTTAATTCCTTAAAATGAAATCGTAGAATTGCTATTCATGTGCATGTACTTCATCATATTAATTGTTCACGCCTAATCTATCAATCATACATCGCAACTTGATTATTGACACCATATGCATTCATTATCATTGGCATATGCAGTTATGAAGATTTCTTGAGATTTTGTGATATTCTGGATTTCGGGGGAAAGCCGCAAAATTTCTAAACTTATTATATTTTTAAAATATGTAAATTGCGGTTTTCTAGTGATGTAAGTGTCGTCCACCATGAGTTTGCTGTGGTTTTTGAGACCCGTTTCGAGGAATTGGATGAACCGTCTCGGGTACATGGTGGGCCCGGTAGGGTACCCCGGGGCAAGAAGCTCGTGGTGCTGACGATGAGCCTGGCAGGGGACGGATTACCTACCGGTGACTTCAT
Organism: Agapanthus africanus; assembly: GCA_030015575.1. Classification (NCBI taxonomy): domain Eukaryota; kingdom Viridiplantae; phylum Streptophyta; class Magnoliopsida; order Asparagales; family Amaryllidaceae; genus Agapanthus; species Agapanthus africanus. The sequence goes on from JASDDO010000031.1 coordinate 121,562,889, forward strand.
TGGGCACGGCGGATATCCAGAGGATACCGACCGGGGCCGCGAGAGGATGAGATATTGATATTGAGATGGGTCAGCCGGATGGCTGAGGCCAGAGACACTATGACATGGATTTATGAGATTTGAGACAGCTTTTAGGTGTCGTTGCTGGACACCGGTTCTCGTCGATTCTTTGAGTATTATGCTGGCATTCTAAAAGAGTTTCAAAAACAAAACGAGATAAAATGTTTCTTATATATACCTATTGAGACCTCAGATATTCATGTTGCATACATATTAGTACACTGATGTTGTATACACACCTGCTAGTGCATCCAGTCATACCTGTATTTTAGATGCTAGGATGCTTGTGTGCATGCATACGATAGCCTTTGTAGATGTTATTTATTACTCACGAGTTGGCAACTCACCCCCGTTGTGCCACAGCCTTTTGCAGGTCCGCTCCGTCAGTACAGTAGCGGCGGGCGCACTTGTTCTTTTGCCTCCTTTGCCTGGACTCGAGGTTTTGCTCTTAGGTGGGTTATATCATTATTTTTGTACCACCTAGTATATTCTTTGTATCTAGTGCACTCCATCTACTGTATTTACCAGCATTATTGTATATTGACCTAGAGATGAGACTGTGAGATTTGTGGACTTTTATGCTGTATTTTGGGGTCGAGCTCACTTGAGTCGACATGCTGTTTTTCTTATGCTTCATTATGATTATTTCGCATGTTGTTGCTTTATTTTGCGTGGGATTTGTGACCGCCTTTTGGCGAAGAGCTAGCTCCCGCTTGGGGATGCCTTATTTGTTGGATTCATATATATTTTTGTTGTACCCATTTTGGGGGCCAGTATTTACAAAGGAGACTCTGCCGAAATTTTCGGAAAAATTGATATTGTTTTCAAAAAGGGTTTTATATGACTTATTGATAAACTTGTTTTCAATTGATTGGGTTCTCTTCACTCTTTTGCTTATTTGGTTTGGTTTTCTGGGCTTTAGCTTGCTTATTTTACGGACGTCTTTAGACGTTCGTAAACTTAAGTGTCAGTCACGTTCCGTACCCTGCGGGTCGTGACAAAGTTGGTATCAGAGCGATAGGTTTTACCTTTTTGAGTGTAGGATGACCCTTGGTAGATGGAGTAAGTGACTTATGTAGGGTAACGTAGCGTGTGTATGTCCGCGGCATACTTACGATACGGTACTCCGCCTAAGTGACTTTAGGATATACTTGCTTGAAAATTCCTTCTTCAATTCCGTGTATCCTATGATCCTATTGCACTGTTCTTACTATCCATTTTCCTGTAACAGCCACTATGCCGCCGAAGGCTACGAGGGCACAGAGGGCTGCCGCCAGAGACGAGATTCGAGCCGGCTCGTCCGAGACTAGGACTGAGTAGGGTGGTATGCCTACGCCGCAGGGACAGACCGATCCACCTTCCTCAGGCCGTATGGATAGGCTCGAGACTGGTATGGAGGAGTTGCGACAGATGATGGGAGGCATGTAGGAACTACGTCAGATGGTAGGATCCTTAGTTGCAGCCAGTCGTACACCGAGGCCGGATGACGTACCTACTACATCACAGACGACTATGATACCTGCTCCTACTACTACCACCGTGGCCATTCCAGTTTCACTACAGGATTTCATGAGGCTGAGACCTCCAGTATTCACCGGCACCGAGGCAGCGGAGGACCCACAGACGTTCCTTGACAGTTTAGCCAGGATCTGCCGTTCGCTGAGATGTTCGGATGATCGATGGGTAGAGCTTGCGAGTTTCCGACTAGAGGGTCTCGCGCAGACATGGTGGGAGTCAGTCTTGAGAGGTCGAGCTGCAGGTCTACCGCCTATGATGTGGGTCGAGTTTACAGCGGTCTTTCTAGCCCGTTTCCTTCCAGAGAGCGTTCGTGACGCCAGAGCTCGTAGCTTCGAGGCCTTAGTCAAGACACCTGGGATGACGGTGTCTGAGTATGACATCCAGTTTACACAGTTATCCCGATATGCTCAGTATTTGGTGGATACCGAGGAGAAGATGGTGAAGAGGTTCGTACAGGGACTTGATGCCCAGCTATATCTTGCCATTGGCGCCCAGCACTACGACACTTATTCAGCTGCTATGGATACGGCATTGCGGATGGAGGCACGTATATCACAGACTTCGGCCGTTTCTGGGTCGAAGAGGATTTGCACCGATGTACCGTCTCAGAGGCAGCGCGCCATATTCTTTCCGAGAGATAGGCCTGGCAGAAGATTTGGGCGGGGACAGTTATATGGTTCTTATCCCCAGGGGCAGCAGCCGTCGCCAGGGTGTTTTGGGTGCGGGAGTTTGCACCATCTTGTCAGAGACTGTCCGTCGAGACGACAGGGAGCAGTGACAGTTCCGCACGTGACCCTACCACCATCGCCACCCCCCTCCACAGAGAGCCCTACTTCCTACCACAGGCGATGCTTCACGCCAGTTAGGTGCACCCAGAGGCCGTGGACGCGGCGGTCCTGTTCAGAGAGGACGAGGAGGCAGAGGCCGAGGTCGAGGTCAGCCCGCTATCGGTGGAGGACAGGCCCGAGTTTTTGCTTTGACACCGCAGGATGCGCAGGCATCCAATGCCGTTGTGACAGGTACCTTGCCAGTTTGTTCTTTCGACGCCCGGGTATTATTTGACCCAGGTTCCACACATTCGTACGTCTCTACACACTTTGCACCGATGTTGGGCTGTGAGTCATCGTCGTTAGATCATCCGCTTGTTGTTGTTACTCCGGTAGGCGAGTCGTTTGTCGCTCGTTTTGTATTTCGATTGTGTTCCGTTCGTATCGGGGAGAGGGATTCATCGGTTGATTTGATTCTCCTCGATATGTTGGACTTTGATGTGCTTCTGGGCATGGATTGGTTAGCCACTTGTTATGCTTCGGTGGACTGCCGTGAGAAAGCAGTCATATTTAGCTTTCCGGGAGAGCCAGTCCTTGTTATTTGGGGAGACCGCAGTGTCACCCTTCCCAGCTTAATTTCGTCTCTTCGCGCTGGTCAGCTCTTGCGGAAGGGATGTCAGGGATTCTTAGCGTATATTTGTGATACTCGAGCTGCAGAGGTTCCGTTAGACCGGGTCCCGGTAGTTTGTGAGTTTCCTGATGTTTTCCCTGATGAGCTACCTGGGCTACCGCCTGAGCGCGATGTTGATTTCTGCATTGATTTGATTCCCGGCTCGGGGCCTATTTCTATACCGCCTTATCGGATGGCCCCGGCAGAGCTTCGAGAGCTAAAGGATCAGTTGCAGGATTTGTTAGATAAGGGGCTTATTCGACCTAGTGTTTCTCCGTGGGGTGCTCCGGTCCTGTTTGTAAAGAAGAAGGACGGAAGTTTGCGCTTATGTATCGACTACCGCCAGCTGAACAAAGTTACCGTTCGGAACAGATATCCGTTGCCACGCATTGATGACTTGTTCGACCAGCTTCAGGGTGCGGGATATTTTTCGAGGATCGACTTGCGATCAGGATACCATCAGCTGCGGGTTCGACAGGAGGATATACCGAGGACAGCTTTCCGCACGCGCTATGGCCACTACGAGTTTTTGGTGATGTCGTTCGGTCTCACCAACGCCCCAGCAGCATTCATGGATTTGATGAACCGTACATTCAGGCCGTATCTTGACTTGTTCATCATCGTGTTTATCGACGATATCTTGGTGTACTCCCGGAGCAGAGAGGAGCACGAGCAGTACTTGCGGATTACGTTACAGACTCTGAGGGAGCACCAGCTGTTCGCAAAGTTCTCCAAGTGTGCATTCTGGCTGGACAGCGTCGGATTCTTGGGTCACGTGGTTACGAGAGACGGCATTTGTGTGGACCCGAAGAAGATTGAGGCTGTTCAGCAGTGGCCCCGACCTACATCGGTTACTGAGATCCGTAGTTTTCTAGGCCTGGCAGGCTACTACAGGCGTTTTGTTCAGGACTTCTCCCGTATAGCTGCACCTTTGACCGGTTTGACCCGGAAGGGAGTTCCTTTCGTTTGGACAGAGGAGTGCGAGCGCAGTTTTCAGCAGCTACGGACTTGTTTGACTACGGCGCCGGTATTATCTTTGCCTTCGGGATCATGTGGATTTGTGGTCTACTGTGATGCTTCGCGAGTGGGATTAGGATGCGTATTGATGCAGCATGGCCGGGTGATCGCTTATGCTTCTCGGCAGTTGAAGAAGCATGAACAGAACTACCCCACTCATGATTTGGAGATGGCTGCAGTGGTCTTTGCACTGAAGATTTGGCGACATTACCTATACGGCGAGTCGTGTCAGATATTCACCGATCACAAGAGCTTAAAGTACATATTTCAGCAGCGAGACCTGAACCTCAGACAGCGTCGTTGGATAGAGTTGGTGAAAGACTACGACTGCGAGATCTTATATCACCCAGGCAAGGCGAATGTGGTGGCAGATGCGTTGAGTAGGAGGCCCGGGGGTAGTCTATCCTTTTTGCGCGCAGTGCAGAGGCAGTCGTCAGCAGATTGGCAGATGTTATGCGACAGCCGAGTTGAGTTCGAGTTCACTCAGACAGGGGGACAGCTCGCGCATGTTCGTGCATGCCCATAGTTGCTTGACCGTATATATGAGGCACAGCGCAGTGACGACCGTTGCTCAGAGATCATGGCACAGATGGGACAGGGCAGATTTTCCGAGTTCGTGATTGACGATCAGGGGATTTTACGATATGGATCTAGACTGTGCGTACCAGATGCTGATGGATTGCGGCGCGACATTCTTGAGGAGGCACACCGATCAGTGTATAGTGTCCACCCCGGTTCCACCAAGATGTACCATGATATGAGAGAGACCTACTGGTGGGACGGGATGAAGAGGGACATTGCAGAGTTTGTTTCGAGATGCCTGACTTGTCAGCAAGTCAAGGCCGAGCACCAGAGGCCCGCAGGAGAGCTACAGCCGTTACCCATTCCAGAGTGGAAATGGGAGCAAATTTCGATGGACTTCGTTGTGGGTCTACCCAGGACCAGCCGAGGGTACGACTCCATCTGGGTGATCGTGGATAGATTGACGAAAGCGGCTCATTTCCTACCAGTGAAGACCACTTTCAGCTTCGCTCAGTATGCTCAGCTCTATATTGACGAGATCGTGCGACTACATGGCGTACCGACTTGTATCGTGTCAGATCGAGGCACTCAGTTTACCAGCCGACTATGGCAGAGACTCCAGGAGGCTTTGGGCACTCGTTTGAGCTTCAGCACAGCATTTCATCCGCAGACCGACGGACAGTCAGAGCGGACCATTCAGACTCTCGAGGACATGCTCAGAGCGTGCGTTTTAGACTTTGGTGGTAGCTGGGATCGTCATTTACCTCTAGTGGAGTTCTCCTACAACAACAGCTTCCAGGATACTATTCAGATGGCACCTTTCGAGGCATTGTATGGGAGGAGATGCAGATCGCCCGTTTGTTGGACAGAGCTCAGCGAGAGCAGTATTTTGGGGCCGCAGGTTGTTGAGGAGACGACAGCAAAGATACAGTTGATTCGAGACCGGATGAGGGCAGCTCAGAGCAGACAGAAATCCTATGCAGACAGGCGCCGTCGCAGATTAGAGTTCGCAGTTGGCGACCATGTTTTTCTGAAAGTCTCTCCGATGAAGGGCGTGATGCGTTTTGGGCAAAAGGGGAAGCTTAGCCCGAGATTCGTAGGTCCCTTCGAGATCCTCGAGCATGTCGGCGCTGTTGCATATCGTTTGGCTCTTCCACCCAGCTTTCCCGATGTTCACCCCGTCTTCCATGTTTCGATGCTCCGCGAGTACCTTCACGACCCTTCGCATGCGATTCAGCACCCGACAGTCCAGCTAGAGCGCGACCTTTCTTTTGCAGAGCAGCCGGTGGCCATCCTGGATCGGCAGGTGAAGAAGTTGAGGTCGAAGATTATACCAACCGTCAAGGTCCTTTGGCGTAGCCCGAGCAGCGAGGAGGTTACCTGGGAGACCGAGGGCGAGACGAGGAAGAAATATCCCCATCTCTTCGAAGGTACGCATAGTTATTTTTTTTTAAATTCGGGGACCTAATTTCTTTAAGGGGGGAAGATTGTGGCGTATTGAAAAGTCGTTTTGGTGTTTTCCTGAAATTCGGAGAAAATTCGGTATTTTTCCGAAAACCGTCTTTTTTGTTATTTTGCAGTTTAGGGCTAATTATACCTAAAATGGATAGGTAATTGCTTGTTTTTAGTAGCTAATGAGTTACTTATTAAATTCTGGTCATTTAAAAAATTTTCCCTATTTTTCAATTTTTTAATATTATTTTAAGCTGGTAAGAAAATACATTAAATTAGCGATAAATACAAATTTTTCCGGGCTAATTTTAATCTTTAAAATTATGATAATTAAAATCTAGTTGTAACATAAATTTTTAGTATTTTATTTTGATTTTTAACTAATTTTTATTATAGGAAACGAAATTTATTGAATTTAAGCTTAAACTTGCAATTTTTGACTTGTAGGGGGTCTTTTTGCATAAAAAATTTTTTGTGCACTCCCTCCCACTTCTCCCTCACCCTAGGCCGGCCATTTCCAGCAGCACATGGGAAAAAAAAATTCCATGCTCTTTGACTTGTGTTATTGTGTGGAAATGAGGGTTTTTTTTAATTGTTTTTGAATTTTTAATTGGGTATGGTGCTTTGACCTTGGGGGAGTTTGACTAGAGACTTTTTCCCACACCCACACCACTCCCCTCTCCCTCATTTCTGACCATAAAATCAGCAGCTCTCCCTCTTCATTTTCCTCTCTATTTTGTTCACAAATTCATCTCAAAAACCATAAAAAATCAACAAATCCTTCACTATTTCAACAACAAAACCTTAATCCATCTCTTCTCACACCCATCTTAGTTTAAATCTTGTGGAAAGGAGGCATCTTTGGAGGCAAATTATTCTTGCTAGATCTCTAGTTGAGGTATAATTTCTTGCTAATTAAATTCTTTTGATTTAGTTTCTTAAGTTAAATTGTTGTAGTGTTAATTTAGTGTTAGTTCTAATCTAGTTTTTTTAGGGTTATGGTTGAAAATTTAACTAGGGTTTTTTGAAGCCATGTTTTAGTTAATTGAATTATTTTAATTAATCTAGTTGTTACTTAACCAATCTATATGGTTACCTTGCTTAAGTGGCTTCATATTAAGCTAATCTATGTTAAACTTGTGTAAAATTTTCATTAAGTTTGCTAATTACCAAAATCAAGAAGAGGTTTGTGTATGGAATGTGGGTTTTGTAGCATGGTACATAAGTTAAAATTGTGTTTTTGGTGGCTAACTAGTTGTGTGGATTGGATGGTTGTGTTAGACCGTGATAACTTTGCTGCTATTGTCGATGTTTACACCAAATTGCTATTCTAGCTTACTAGTTTTTACTAAAATATTGTGATGAACTATTTGCGATGTCTTGATGACATTTTAGCGTGTCCTATGACATTTAGGATCCGTGTGTGCGGTTTTTTGAGTAGTCGGGTTTTAGTTTTGCCGGGCGACCAAATCGGCGATTTTTGGCAGTTTTTGCGATTTTCGCGTATGTTCCGCACACCTTGTGCACGTTGTACCTAGCTAGTGAACATTAGTATTTTCGTTTGGGTTTTGTGTCAGTCTTGATATGTAACCTTATGTTTGGTATTGATGTAAATTCCAGGTTCGGTCGGGGAGACGTCAGACGCGGCACGAAAGGGGAAAGCGGTGATTGGACACAGCTAGCTAGGGATTCCGGTGAGTAGATGTAATATCTACGGGGGACTATCGTTGGATGGCGCGAGCCGCCCAATAGTTTTAGTAACTTAAAAGATTCTTAGTAATGTTAGTAATTAGGGGTGTAACACTTGTATGATTATTTGCTACATTCATGCCCTGTATTGACTTACATATACGAAACCATGTTATAGGACACCTGCACCATTGCCAGGGTTTTTATATGCAGCACGAGCACTATTCATGCTTACACACACACCCTGGTAATTGCCATGCCACCACACTAGATAACCTTTAAATTGAACCCTTTTACTATAATTGATACTTAAACTTACGCTATTGCTTTAATTCCTTAAAATGAAATCGTAGAATTGCTATTCATGTGCATGTACTTCATCATATTAATTGTTCACGCCTAATCTATCAATCATACATCGCAACTTGATTATTGACACCATATGCATTCATTATCATTGGCATATGCAGTTATGAAGATTTCTTGAGATTTTGTGATATTCTGGATTTCGGGGGAAAGCCGCAAAATTTCTAAACATATTATATTTTTAAAATATGTAAATTACGGTTTTCTAGTGTTGTAAGTGTCGTCCACCATGAGTTTGCTGTGGTTTTTGAGACCCGTTTCGAGGTGATGGATGAACCGTCTCGGGTACATGGTGGGCCCGGTAGGGTACCCCGGGACAAGAAGCTCGTGGTGCTGACGATGAGCCTGGCAGGGGACGGATTACCTACCGATGACTTCATTGGGCACGGCGGATATCCAGAGGATACCCACCGGGGCCGCGAGAGGATGAGATATTGATATTGAGATGGGTCAGCCGGATGGCTGAGGCCAGAGACACTATGACATGGATTTATGAGATTTGAGACAGCTTTTAGGTGTCGTTGCTGGACACCGGTTCTCGTCGATTCTTTGAGTATTATGCTGGCATTCTAAAAGAGTTTCAAAAACAAAAAGAGATAAAATGTTTCTTATATATACCTATTGAGACCTCAGATATTCATGTTGCATACATATTAGTACACTGATGTTGTATACACACCTGCTAGTGCATCCAGTCATACCTGTATTTTAGATGCTAGGATGCTTGTGTGCATGCATACGATAGCCTTTGTAGATGTTATTTATTACTCACGAGTTGGCAACTCACCCCCGTTGTGCCACAGCCTTTTGCAGGTCCGCTCCGTCAGTACAGTAGCGGCGGGCGCACTTGTTCTTTTGCCTCCTTTGCCTGGACTCGAGGTTTTGCTCTTAGGTGGGTTATATCATTATTTTTGTACCACCTTGTATATTCTTTGTATCTAGTGCACTCCATCTACTGTATTTACCAGCATTATTGTATATTGACCTAGAGATGAGACTGTGAGATTTGTGGACTTTTATGCTGTATTTTGGGGTCGAGCTCACTTGAGTCGACATGCTGTTTTTCTTATGCTTCATTATGATTATTTCGCATGTTGTTGCTTTATTTTGAGTGGGATTTGTGACCGCCTTGTGGCGAAGAGCTAGCTCCCGCTTGGGGATGCCTTATTTGTTGGATTCATATATATTTTTGTTGTACCCATTTTGGGGGCCAGTATTTATAAAGGAGACTCTGCCGAAATTTTCGGAAAAATTGATATTGTTTTCAAAAAGGGTTTTATATGACTTATTGATAAACTTGTTTTCAATTGATTGGGTTCTCTTCACTCTTTTGCTTATTTGGTTTGGTTTTCTGGGCTTTGGCTTGCTTATTTTACGGACGTCTTTAGACGTTCGTAAACTTAAGTGCCAGTCACGTTCCGTACCCTGCGGGTCGTGACAAGATATTTCTTTAACCCAACCCTTTACCATAGTTAATTCTCTACATGGGTTAAGTCTTCATTCTTAACCCATGGTTGCATTTCTAACCACACACAATATTCATTATTCGTCACAAATTGATTTACTTCTTCTTTCTTTTTCATGAAAAGCTTTCTAGCTTTTTCATATGTGATGAAAATGAGTGAGAAATTGAAAACAAATGAGAGCTAAATTCCTACTTCATCATCCTCATCTATTCTTGCCACTTAGATTAGGGTGTTTTCTTTGCTAATACTTGATTAGTGAAGCAAGATCTTGGGTTTGAGTTTCTTCACGGTAGATCATCTTCGAAATGGAAGACTTCAAGCAAGCATGCATCAATCGACTTGTGGAGCCTCTCTCGAGTTCGGGAGTTCATGGATCGCGGCGAAGGGACTACTACTCGGAGCTTATGAAGCGAAGGAACGGACTACAAAGGTTGTAATCCCTTTCTCTTAGAAGTAAAGTTGTTTACTTGTTCATTGTTTCGCCTAATCTCTAGTTTACGATCTTGCTTGGGTTGTTCGGCACATGAAAAATTTGATTTTGGCATGGTTGATGCCTTGTAGAACCTTGTTCTAGTGCCTAGTAACCCTACAGTGGTATCATAGCCAAGCAAGAGCTTTAGGCGTCGTCTAGACGAAGTTTAAAGTCCGATCGAACTCCGAAACATCGATATACACCCCCTCTCTGGAAATTTTTTAAAATGTTGATTATTTCGGTATTAAAAATACTCAGAAAATTAAGCAGGGAATTCTAAGAATTACCATGAAGTACGAACCCATAACTCCCTCAAGGGAGCGCGGAACCGCAGCCAAACCATGCGTTTGGCGGCGGTTCCGCGGCCACCCTTGGGAGTTAGGGTCCAATGCTTCTGGTGTTTATTCTTAGGTATTTCTACATGCTTATGGGAATTTTTAATATTACTCAAGTGTTGAGTTTTCTGGAGATCTTTTGTATTCGTTGATTCGATCGGAAAGTTTAACATCGTTTAGTTTTCGGGTAATTTAGAACGTGTTAAAAAGTTCGAACGGATATCAATAACTCACTTTTTCCCCTGACGGAAAATTTTCAAGTGTTGGATTTTTCACGAGTTTGAAACTTCCGGAAAATCATGCAAGCGTATTTGTGGACCCTCTAGAACAACGTAACCTTAACTCGATTATGTGGCCGTCAAAACTGCCACTTGAACCCTAGGGTTTGTGGTAGTTTAGCGTTGCCACGTGTGAGGCGTTGGTTTGACCCTTCTAAGGCTGGTTCATTGGGGTTGTGACATGTTCTGGAATTTTTGAATTCCGCTCAAGTGTTGAGCTATTTGGGAAATCTTGGGTGTTTGTTTATTCGATCGGAAAAATTAACATTGTCTATTTATTTGGAATGTGATACAATATTTGGAATCCACAAGTAGTTATGAGATAACTAATTTGAATGTTATAATTCTAGCAGTTTAGTCTTAGATGACTGGTTGCCACGGGATTTTGATGCGATCAAAAGTCCATCGCAATCACGTAGCGTATGCGGATACTCGCCGGGTAAACTTAATAGATAACCACGCCCCATAGCCCCGACCAAGTGACTGTAGAAGAACCCCGTCGCCAAAAGCATCCGTTCGGGTGCTCGCGGCAGCGGTGTTCTGCCTTAGTGCACTTCGTCGACGGCATTGCGGGTGAGGCCGTCTACTAAAGTTTTTGACGAGCATTCGATCAGGATGTCGGGAATCTTGTTGAATTGCCCGACTAGATATTGAAAAGTTTTTTCGAGATCGAGACTAAAATGTGGAGTTTATAATTGTTAGGCATGCGATGTCTAAGGAATTCATTTGGTTAGGCATGCGATGTCTAAAAGGGTGCGGATTCTAACTGTTGTAGTTTTACACTTTCTTTTCTACGACCGTAAGTGTAATATGTAGTGTATCGCCGGTTTCGTTGCTATACATCAATGACAATTGGGATACGCATATTTACTTACGTTGACGATATGTGATATTATGTGTAACATTTCAAAAAAGATAAAATGTTAATTTTGGGAATTTTTATAATTTAATATTATTTTATTGAATATTTTAATATTTTGGAATTATTAAATACAAATAAATGGGGAAAATTTTTGGAAAATTTTGGAAAATTCTAAAATAGGGTAAATTAGAGAATTATGACATTTTAAAGCTTTTGTGATTAATTTGACACTAATTTAGTGCTAATCGCGATTAAAAATCGCTAATCGGTTTTTAGCTTTTTGTGCAACACATGCACATATCACTTTTTCACACTTGTGCATTTTCTTGCCATGCTTTTCATTTGGGTTTACTATTTGAGTGAGAAGGGTTTTAAAAGGAAAAAGAAAAGGAAAAGAATAAAGAAATGGGTAGTTGGTGAGAGAGAGAGAGGTATGGGCTTCATTGACTAAGGACTTAACCATTTCTCCCCTCATTTCCCTCCCTCTTCTCCCTTCTCCTGCTGCTGCTCCTGCACCTCCTTTTCCTCCCCTCTTCAAGCTCCAAAACACCTCTAAAACAACCCCAAAACCCAATCTCCATTTCATTAAATGTGTGCACAATCCCTAGATCTACACTTGGTGCCAAAGAAGCAAGGATTTTGGCCACTAGGGGCAACTCAAGAAAATTCTTGAGTTGCCAAATGAGGTATTTTCTGGACCATAAACTTAGTTTATGCATTTCCTTTACCCTCATATTAAGATCGAATCGATATTGTGTGATATTGTGGACTTGGGATAACCTAGTTAGGGTTGTGATGATTTATGGGTTGTAATATGGGATTGAGGTCAGTAGAGGTTATACCATCACCCTAGTGTATGAATTGGAAACCCAAAACCTGAAGCTTAAACCATAATACGGATTTTAGAAACCGATATCGGGGAATTTATGAAATCTGTGAAGGGTATATTGAATCTGCTATCACCCGAGACACCCTAAGTTAAAATTGATTGGACAGTCCCACGTACAGGCACCCAGGAAGCTAACCCCAAGACCCCAGCTCCCACTTCTTCTTCCCGGCCGCCAATTTATCCCCATTGGCCGTAAATTGCGGCCTGGATCCCACCATTTTGGCTCGTATTGGTTCTGTAGCTCCTACATGTTCATGTTAGACCCCTGGTATATATAGATTTGTATAAAGTGACCTAGGGTAAAATCTGGGACATATTTCCTAAGTTGCTGTTTTAGATTCATGTTTCCGTATTCCGTATTTTTAATTCTGCAATTGTGGATTGTGTTTTGCCTCGACTATTTGGCGTTTATACGACGATATAGAGGATGTGTTGATGGTTTTGAAGGCGTGCCATAGGTTTTAACCTATAGGCCTCTTATCGTATCATTTTGGATTTCATGTGCCGTTTTAGCTTTGATTTGGTTTTAATGCGCATATACAATATTTTGATGTGTAGGTACCCCATGAAGACTTCGGGACGACAAGCAAGCGCGTGGCGACGTCCACAAATGAAGACGCTAGGTGAGTATATTATATCTACTGGGGGAAGTCGGGTGGATGGCGTATAGCACCCCCGCAGTCCGTAGTTGTTATTATATATGATAGTTAGGTGTATTATGGATAGTGTAGGGTTAGAAGTGACTAGTGTAGTTCATAGTCGCGAACCCTAGAATAGAATTACACCTACACGCACACCCTTGCATATTACTTATACTGGCACTGTGTTGATGATATTGGATGACTTTGGAGATGAGTCAATGATATTGGGCTTTGTGCTGCGAGATCGGTGATGTGATATGATTCGTATTTGGGATACGAAATGTGATTCTTGCGGGCTTGGGATGTGTGTTTACCCCCGCATGCATACTTTATTGATGGTATCGATTTATACTAGACATAGAATAGTACCCCAGATTATATGATATGTTGATAGTGATACCTGAAGTGTGATGAGATAGTGTGATATTGACCCGTACCCAGCTATTGGGATGCCGTACGACGATTTACCGTATGAGCTTTACATTGATGATAGATCCGCACTCATGACTTGAGGATGTCATATGATATACTGTATCGTACGCGATACTATTGAGGCGGAATCACCGACTATTATATCTATATATATATCGACTCAGATGTTAGGCGGTTTCCTTACCTGTGGCTCAGCTTGTTAGTTCAGCTGTATAGTTTAGTGTAGTTGTTAGATTAGATTAGACTCCTACCTATTTCAAAACTAGCGGGTCGTGGGTATTTTAAAAGACAGGTCAAGGGATCTACGGACATTTCAAAAGGCGTATCTTTTCATAAAAACACCGTAGCCCCTATTTTCAAAACCCCATGATTCGTGATATTTCAAAAGGCACCATTTGTAGGACTTATATTAGATTAATGCAGATTAGTTATAGTTGCGTCTGGATTCAGCTCCCACTTTTTTTATGGTTCGCTTTGCATCGCATTCTTATATTATGTTTCATACTCCATTATTGATATCATGCTGTTAGGACACCAGCACCATTACCGATGTTGCGTATGTACCACGTACACTTACTTGCCGGCTCACACACATCTTCATCGGTAATTGCCATGTCACGTACACCTTAGAAAATACTATTGCTTGACATAACCTATTAGCTAATAGTTTAGACATTGTAGTTATTACCTGCTACTTCATGCATACTGATATTCATTGTTATGCCGCATTCATGGATTCTCATGCATATATTCACTATTTTACGTGTTACTGAGGTTTTGGATTTGGATTTCCATGAGATTTTCTGGATTTGGAGGAAAACCGCAAAAACACAGATAAACATTTTCTCTCTTTTAAAATAAAAAGTGCGGTTTTCCCATGATGTATGAGTCGTCCACCATGAGTTTGCTGATGGATTTGGAAACCCGATTCGAGGAGAAGGATGAACCGTTTCGGGTACATGGTGGACCCTGTGCGGTACCCCGGGGCAAGATGAATGTGGTGATGACGTTGAGCCTGGCAGGGGAGCACTACCGACCGGTGATTTTACCTGACGCGTCGGATATCCGAAGGATACCGTCGTGGTCTTGAGATTGATGGTAGGGGCCGGTCTGGACTGACGGCGCCCTAGATTTTGTGATTGGGATAGAAAGATATCGGGTTATTTGGATTACGTTTTGTGCCGATGTTAGGCACTGTTTTATGCTGATTTCATTATGATACCTCATTTTAAAAATACAAAGGAAATCTCACTAAAGTATGAAAACAGTTTCTTCATTTACATGTATTATGTTCTCATGCATTCATACCTCATTCTTATGTTATATTGCTACCTGAGGCACTGACACAGGCACAGGAGATTACACTCGGGTTAGATATTTACCCTAGCCTTGTTATAGGCTGCATGTTTTATATTGAGGATTTTGTACTGATCGTTTTGACCTAGGATTATGTCTTGCGTTCGGTTTCTGCTTGTAGTTATTCTCTATTCACGAGTTGGCAACTCACCCCCGTTGTGCCACAGTTCTTGCAGGTTTTTCCGTACAGGTTCCTTTGCGGCATTTCTGGCACATTGCTTCCTTGCGGGTGAATTGCATTTGGTAGGTGGTTCCTTTTGCATCAAAACCACCATTGTACTTATATTATTCTTTGTATCTAGAATTTCCATCAACCAAATTTGTTTATTGTTTCAGACTCAGAGTTTAGTGATGTTTTATTTGGCCTTAGAGTCGCGCTTAGTAGTATTGCGGTTTTCATGCTTACTGTGTTTCTTTTGGATCGATCCTCGCCTTTCGGCGCTGTATATTATATTGCATGTGTGGTTGTGACCGTCAATTGACGAAGAGCTAGCTCCCGCTTGGGGATGCCTTTTATCATTGTATATATGTTATGCTTGTTGTATCCCGTTCGGGGCCAGTATTTACAAAAGAAACTCTGCCGAAATTTTTTGAAAAGACTTTACCTTTTAAAAATGCACCTTCGGCTTAGTTATTTAAAAACCTCGACTTCAAACATATTTTCCTTCACTTCTTTAAACCAGTTTTCTTCACTTACTCTTAAAATGGTATTAGATTTCTGGGCTTTGGCTTACTTGGATCAGATGGAGTCCTATAGATTTCATATGGTTCGAGGGCCAGTCACGTGCTCTTTCGGGTCATGACAAAGTTGGTATCAGAGCGCTAGGTTGACCTTGGTTCGAGTCTAAGTTTGACTATGTGGAGCCTAGGGCGTTTATATATATACGGAACTTAGGCTTGACCTTACGGAACTTAGACTTAGTCGAGGGGGTATTAGACCCGAACTTTCGTCGTATAGGATGACCCTTGGTTGATGGAATAGGTGACTAAAGTAGAGTGACGTACCGTTGGTATGTTCCGCGGCATACTTACGACACGCCACTCCGCTTAAGGAACCTTAGGATGTACATATTTTCGAGATCAGTGATTCTCTTTATATCCATGATTATACATCCATTTGAGATCCCCGATTCTATTAGTCCATGATCATACCTTCATTGATGCTGTTCCTTCTTATGATCGTGTATCCACTCTGGATCTGTTGTTTCCTTTCTTGCCATTGATCTGCTCTCTTCGATACTCGATTGAGGTTCCTGTCGCCATGTTTGAGCGCAGTTTGGGCTGCTGCTAGGGTTACGGTCAGTGCGAGCTCGTCTGGTACGAGGGCTGACCATTGTGTTTTCTGGTGATATGGGAACGTCTCGAGTTAGTATTGATGACTGTGACCTCAAGTGGAGGCGAGTGCTTGGTTTTGCACCGGATGATCGGGCCATTGTTAGAGCTGCCAGTTGAAAGAGGACTGTTGATGTACATCATACCTCAGAGATTATGATGTCGCCTACCGTGCAGACAGAGGGACCAGCTGTTGCTGAGATTGACGGGATGTCGCTTTCGGAGCTTACGAGCTTAGATTGTCGGAGCTTCCAGACAGATATGAGACAGATTATAGCTAGTCTACTCGATTTGAGAGACGAAGGTGATTCGTCCGATTTATGCACCGGAGCGGGCCCAGTTGAGTTGAAGATTTCCAGTGTGGAGAGTCTTACTCAGATCTAGAGCAGACCGATTCAGAGATGACCGCCAATGTGTCGTCTTTCCTGGAGGATTGAGGCGCTGTTCGGCGTGCAGGTGAATGAGCCAGTTGCTGCTGCAAATGACGAGATATCGCCCAGATGGTTGGAGCTGCTGCAGCGTGAGCGTATACTTAGAGAGATGATAGCGAGTCGCCAGTCACCTGAGGATGAATGACTAGGACATTTGGTTCGTCCGTTTACCGATGCGAGGTCATCAGATAGATTGATTCCAGCTAGAGACGACTTCACGCAGATTCGTTGAGAGTCGATTGAGACGATCGAATGTCAGGAGCCCATTTTCCATGTTTAAAGTATACGGAAAGACATGCAGGTGATTCTATGGACCATCTAGAAGAATGAAACCCTAACTCGACTTAATGACCGTGTGAAAGCCTTTGAACCTTAGGGTTTACGGCAGTTCCGCGGCGCCATTAGCGAGGCTTGGGTTTGCCCTTCTACGGCTGGACCACCGACGCTGAGGCATGTACTCGATACTATTAAACTGTACTAAAGATGTTGATCTCTTGGGGGATTATAAGGTTCTGACGAGTCGATCGAATGTTTCGACATCATTCGGATATCATGAGATGGGATGCATTGCTTGGGAGACTCCAGATACGAGTATAGCCGTTAGAGCATAGTCCATGCAGCCACGATGAAACGAGTCCGAATCAGTCGACATTGAAGCAGAGTGAAGAAAAGAGTTCGCAAGAGATTTCGACGAGATGACGTCCCACTCCGCTGACATTAGAGATGTGATACGCACCCAGAGGCATTGTATATGGATATATCTTCCAGAAAGAAGCGCGATAAGTATGCAGCCGTTCCGGAACAAGAATTTGCTTCAGCAAGGGATGATGACTTCTGGGCAATTCGGAAGGGATGAGATTTGAGAGAGACTTCGCCATGACCTTTCTGGAATACTATACGAGAAGACTTGACCCAGGAGTGGTCATATTGCGCACAACCAGCAGGCCAGAGTTAGCATTGTCGACGAGGTAGTTGACCAGATTCGGATAAAGGAACTTACCCAGATGCGTTGCGAATCGATCAAGGACGGACGCGTATTGAGTATTCCTCCGATGGTTGGGACGTGTTCCCGAGGACCTGTTCGGCCTGACATCTTCTACAGAATGATGAAGCTACAGAGTACGCGATTTCGAGTCCGTGTGAGAGACTTCAGATTGACCGTGGCCGAGAACAGTGCAGTGCGTAGATATGCATGGCGTGACGTCATAGTGGACGACGATAGAGACAGGTGGAACCAGAGGTTCGGGCGAGACGCTGACGAGCTGTCATTGCTTCCCGTCGAGACCAGAGGTCAGATATGCTTACAGAGGCATTGGGATGCAACCAGATTCCGAGAAATATTGTGCTGAGGACACAGATGTCTATCGAGTGAGAAGAGATTATGCAGGAGAGCCATCTTCTGTACAGTTCGGCATAGGCAAGATCGGAAGAGACCTTGAGCAGGATTCCTTCCAGGACATTGCTGCAATGATGTTTGCACCCAGGATCAGATATGTGACGTGCATTCAGAGAGCCAGAGGCCGACGCCAGTGATGGGCTGCCTCACGAGTGGTCGTGAGGATTGACCGATAGGTGACCAGAGAAGTGCCAGAACGGAATCGTCCCCGTTAGCACACCTGACAGGGCCGATGAGCCGATTGAATGCGAGATAGGTAATCCTCAGAGAAGATAAGGACCCAGAGTCAGAGGGCGCCAGACCGTGAGCAAGAGGCAAGTAGATATCTTGCGCTGCTAGCAGTGGATGCACCGACTCCTTCTCGACCTCGAAGGAGGAACTACCGACGACGGTACTATGATTTGTGATTTTGTGATTCGATTATCACGTATCCGTCATTTTGGATTTCGGTATTTTGGGCGTTCTGTTTGCATGATTTAGTTTTGATGACTGAGTTTCATGATATTTGTTTCATGCACCCACTGGATATTTATATTTTGCGCATAGTTATTACATTCGAGGTTTTGATTGTGAATTCACGCCCACCTTATACAGTGATTTGATTTACACTTCCAGCAGAGTTTTCATGCACCTTTAGTGTTTTGATATACGATTTTGGTGCACGCCAGATGCACTAAATCGGGATTCTTCGTGCATGTTACATGCACCTGATTTGGTTGCTGTCAGGCACACACGTTGCCTATGACAGATGTTTCGTGCACACCCGTTGCACCTAGATGTTGTTTTGTACACCTGTATGACACATATAAGGATTTTGATTCCTTGCGCACCAGACGCATAGGATATTCTCTATGTATTGATGTCTTCGGAGCCCCGACAAATTGGAGTATTACAAAAATTGTTTTAGTATTGGGGGTTTAAATTTAAATTCGGGGACCGAATTTCTTTAAGGGGGGTAGATTGTAACATTTCAAAAACGATAAAATGTTAATTTTGGGAATTTTTATAATTTAATATTATTTTATTGAATATTTTAATATTTTGGAATTATTAAATACAAATAAATGGGGAAAAATTTTGGAAAATTTTGGAAAATTCTAAAATAGGGTAAATTAGAGAATTATGACATTTTATAGCTTTTGTGATTAATTTGACACTAATTTAGTGCTAATCGTGATTAAAAATCGCTAATCGGTTTTTAGCTTTTTGTGCAACACATGCACATATCACTTTTTCACACTTGTGCATTTTCTTGCCATGCTTTTCATTTGGGTTTACTATTTGAGTGAGAAGGGTTTTAAAAGGAAAAAGAAAAGGAAAAGAATAAAGAAATGGGTAGTTGGTGAGAGAGAGAGAGGTATGGGCTTCATTGACTAAGGACTTAACCATTTCTCCCCTCATTTCCCTCCCTCTTCTCCCTTCTCCTGCTGCTGCTCCTGCACCTCCTTTTCTTCCCCTCTTCAAGCTCCAAAACACCTCTAAAACAACCCCAAAACCCAATCTCCATTTCATTAAATGTGTGCACAATCCTTAGATCTACACTTGGTGCTAAAGAAGCAAGGATTTTGGCCACTAGGGGCAACTCAAGAAAATTCTTGAGTTGCCAAATGAGGTATTTTCTGGACCTTAAACTTAGTTTATGCATTTCCTTTACCCTCATATTAAGATCGAATCGATATTGTGTGATATTGTGGACTTGGGATAACCTAGTTAGGGTTGTGATGATTTATGGGTTGTAATATGGAATTGAGGTCAGTAGAGGTTATACCATCACCCTAGTGTATGAATTGGAAACCCAAAACCTGAAGCTTAAACCATAATACGGATTTTAGAAACAGATATCGGGGAATTTATGAAATCTGTGAAGGGTATATTGAATCTGCTATCACCCGAGACACCCTAAATTAAAATTGATTGGACAGTGACACGTGCAGGCACCCAGGAAGCTAACCCCAAGACCCCAGCTCCCACTTCTTCTTCCCGGCCGCCAATTTATCCCCATTGGCCACAAATTGCTGCCTGGGTCCCACCATTTTGGCTCGTATTGGTTCTGTAGCTCCTACATGTTCATGTTAGACCCCTGGTATATATAGATTTGTATAAAGTGACCTAGGGTAAAATCTGGGACATATTTCCTAAGTTGCTGTTTCAGATTCATGTTTCCGTATTCCGTATTTTTAATTCTGCAATTGTGGATTGTGTTTTGCCTCGACTATTTGGCGTTTATACGACGATATAGAGGATGTGTTGATGGTTTTGAAGGCGTGCCATGGGTTTTAACCTATAGGCCTCTCATCGTATCATTTTGGATTTCATGTGCCGTTTTAGCTTTGATTTGGTTTTAATGCGCATATACGATATTTTGATGTGTAGGTACCCCATGAAGACTTCGGGACGACAAGCAAGCGCGTGGCGACGTCCACAAATGAAGACGCTAGGTGAGTAGATTATATCTACTGGGGGAAGTCGGGTGGATGGCGTATAGCACCCCCGCAGTTCGTAGTTGTTATTATATATGATAGTTAGGTGTATTATGGATAGTGTAGGGTTAGAAGTGACTAGTGTAGTTCATAGTCGCGAACCCTAGAATAGAATTACACCTATACGCACACCCTTGCATATTACTTATACTGGCACTGTGTTGATGATATTGGATGACTTTGGAGATGAGTCAATGATATTGGGCTTTGTGCCGCGAGATCGGTGATGTGATATGATTCGTATTTGGGATACGAAATGTGATTCTTGCGGGCTTGGGATGTGTGTTTACCCCCGCATGCATACTTTATTGATGGTATCGATTTATACTAGACATAGAATAGTACCCCAGATTATATGATATGTTGATAGTGATACCTGAAGTGTGATGAGATAGTGTGATATTGACCCGTACCCAGCTATTGGGATGCCGTACGACGATTTACCGTATGAGCTTTACATTGATGATAGATCCACACTCATGACTTGAGGATGTCATATGATATACTGTATCGTACGCGATACTATTGAGGCGGAATCACCGACTATTATATCTATATATATATCGACTCAGATGTTAGGCGGTTTCCTTACCTGTAGCTCAGCTTGTTAGTTCAGCTGTATAGTTTAGTGTAGTTGTTAGATTAGATTAGACTCCTACCTATTTCAAAACTAGCGGGTCGTGGGTATTTTAAAAGACAGGTCAAGGGATCTACGGACATTTCAAAAGGCGTATCTTTTCATAAAAACACCGTAGCCCCTATTTTCAAAACCCCATGATTCGTGATATTTCAAAAGGCACCATTTGTAGGACTTATATTAGATTAATGCAGATTAGTTATAGTTGCGTCTGGATTCAGCTCCCACTTTTTTTGTGGTTCGCTTTGAATCGCATTCTTATATTATGTTTCATACTCCATTATTGATATCATGCTGTTAGGACACCAGCACCATTACCGATGTTGCGTATGTACCACGTACACTTACTTGCCGGCTCACACACATCTTCATCGGTAATTGCCATGTCACGTACACCTTAGAAAATACTATTGCTTGACATAACCTATTAGCTAATAGTTTAGACATTGTAGTTATTACCTGCTACTTCATGCATACTGATATTCATTGTTATGCCGCATTCATGGATTCTCATGCATATATTCACTATTTTACGTGTTACTGAGGTTTTGGATTTGGATTTCCGTGAGATTTTCTGGATTTGGAGGAAAACCGCAAAAACACAGATAAACATTTTCTCTCTTTTAAAATAAAAAGTGCGGTTTTCCCATGATGTATGAGTCGTCCACCATGAGTTTGCTGATGGATTTGGAAACCCGATTCGAGGAGACGGATGAACCGTTTCGGGTACATGGTGGACCCGGTGCGGTACCCCGGGGCAAGATGAATGTGGTGATGACGTTGATCCTGGCAGGGGAGCACTACCGACCGGTGATTTTACCTGACACGTCGGATATCCGGAGGATACCGTCGTGGTCTTGAGATTGATGGTAGGGGCCGGTCTGGACTGACGGCGCCCTAGATTTTGTGATTGGGATACAGAGATATCGGGATATTTGGATTACGTTTTGTGCCGATGTTAGGCACTGTTTTATGCTGATTTCATTATGATACCTCATTTTAAAAATACAAAGGAAATCTCACTAAAGTATGAAAACAGTTTCTTCATTTACATGTATTATGTTATCATGCATTCATACCTCATTCTTATGTTATATTGCTACCTGAGGCACTGACACAGGCACAGGAGATTACACTCGGGTTAGATATTTACCCTAGCCTTGTTATAGGCTGCATGTTTTATATTGAGGATTTTGTACTGATCGTTTTGACCTAGGATTATGTCTTGCGTTCGGTTTCTGCTTGTAGTTATTCTCTATTCACGAGTTGGCAACTCACCCCCGTTGTGCCACAGTTCTTGCAGGTTTTTCCGTACAGGTTCCTTTGCGGCATTTCTGGCACATTGCTTCCTTGCGGGTGAATTGCATTTGGTAGGTGGTTCCTTTTGCATCAAAACCACCATTGTACTTATATTATTCTTTGTATCTAGAATTTCCATCAACCAAATTTGTTTATTGTTTCAGACTCAGACTTTAGTGATGTTTTATTTGGCCTTAGAGTCGCGCTTAGTAGTATTGCGGTTTTCATGCTTAGTGTGTTTCTTTTGGATCGATCCTCGCCTTTCGGCGCTGTATATTATATTGCATGTGTGGTTGTGACCGTCAATTGACGAAGAGCTAGCTCCCGCTTGGGGATGCCTTTTATCATTGTATATATGTTATGCTTGTTGTATCCCGTTCGGGGCCAGTATTTACAAAAGAAACTCTGCCGAAATTTTTAGAAAAGACTTTACCTTTTAAAAATGCACCTTCGGCTTAGTTATTTAAAAACCTCGACTTCAAACATATTTTCCTTCACTTCTTTAAACCAGTTTTCTTCACTTACTCTTAAAATGGTATTAGATTTCTGGGCTTTGGCTTACTTGGATCAGATGGAGTCCTATAGATTTCATATGGTTCGAGGGCCAGTCACGTGCTCTTTCGGGTCGTGACATTATGTGTTGCTGTGATATGTGATATTGGATCGTCGTTTTTTGAATAGCCGAGTTTTTTTTATGTGAGATGAGAGTTTTTCATTTTCATTCATGTAAAATTCATTGTATGTAATATTCTTTTATTGGGGCACTTCCGGGCTGAGGATGATGTCACCATTGTATATTATTTTCTTTTCCGCATTAGGTTAGACCCAACGCGGGGAGCACAAGTAACCGGGTTCTAGGGTCCAGTGGGAGACTATCTCGAGGAGTTGAGACCGGGTCTCCTAACTCTAGAACTGGCAGGGTTGCTTGCCGCTCTCGTAGGGGTCTAGGGGTGTGGGATTGGCTATTCATCGCGTTCGTGGAATCCGTGTTTTATACAGGCTCGTATTAAAACACGGACCTCCTAGTATATCCAATATTTCATATATGTTCTTCTGCTGCAATGTTCTGTGATGAGATCATATTACTGCCTAAGACGAATGTTTATATTATATATATGAGATGTATATTATATATTGATTGATTTCGTTTCAAATGTGATGCTTGTGAAGCATAATAAAATGGGACTTCATTAATGAGATTAATGAAACTAAAAGAAACCTAAAGATGTTGTACAAACTTGTCTTAAAAACTGGTAGCTCTAGTTCTTACTTTGCATAGCGGTATTCCTTATAGAATATCCAGCACCTTATTCGATAAGGAAAGAGCCGAGATCCCTTCACCGGGAGTGACCTCTTTAGCGAAACTAGCAGATACTACACACTCAGTTTGTCTTTTGATTGCTTCTATAGTTCTTGCTTTGCATAGTGGTATTTGCGAAATATCCTGCACCTTATTCGATAAGGAAAGAGCCAAGATCCCTTCACCGGGAATGACGTCTTTAGCGAAACTAGAAAAGCCTCAAAAACACTCCTTTTCAAAATTCACTCGATTCTACAACAATATCAAGTTCATTACGCAAAAGCTTTTCTTAAAAACCTGTCGTAGCCCTCTGTCATTTTAGGAAGTAGAGTACATAGTATTCGTGTTGCGTATGTCGACTTTAGTTGAGGCGTAGTGTACGGTAGCTAAGTGATGTCTTCCTACACAGCATATTATGCAATTAATTAGGACAGTCATGTGATTATAACGACCATAGTTGAGGGTCATATGGGTGGGTCTAATTAATCATGAAATGATAGGTAGAACTTGACTAGTGCTTATGATATGTTGACCATAGTTAAGATCATAAGTACTAGGGGTAAAATATTATTGGGAATTTCAAGTGTTGAAATTTGCAATGAGATTGCATACCTTCTATGAGATAGTTGGATCCTGATACCCACTGCGAGTTAGAGTTACTCCTGGGAGAGTTTTACACATTATAATTAGCCGATCAAGTAGGTGTCTAGAAAGGTGTTAACTGGGTTACGCCCTTGGGAAAACGAGGTTTATTTTAATTAGGTCCGTGCGAAAGCACGGGGAACCTCCCTCAAAGTACCGGCACTGGCCTGGCTGAAAGATTGGTGAACTTGTAGGGTGTAATTAATCCCGGCTAGTCTTTCCTTTTAGGGTTTGAAGGAAGATTTGACTAAAACAGTGGGAGACATCCTGATTAGATATATTAATAACCAATCTAATCTTGCAAGAGCATACACTGAGTGTTTTCTTCTCTCTCTATCCAGGTAGCGACCATATCACGCCTTAATCAAGATAATAATACGGATGTTTTGACCGAACCCGCTTGTTATACTGAGCTGGGGAACGTTGGTCCCGCTCCAACTTATAATTGTTATAAGACTGAGCACGAAATTGGGGATTACCAGAATTCCCGTGCCGCCCAAACAATGAAAGTGTATGATGATGCATCATCTTCAGGTGTGTTCATTACCGAGAACTGTTTCTCAGTATCCTTTACGTCCTGGGTATGAGATACCGGATCAGGATCCCATATATGTAATTTGTTACATGGGCTACAGATAGGTAGAGAACTGAGAACGGGTGATAAGTTTCATGAGATAGAAACGGTGCAAGTGTTGCAGCCAAGTCTGTTGACAGTTATCATCCTGTATTACCAGAATACATTGATTCTGAATGAATGTTATTAGATACCGGACCTGATATACAATATCATATCAGTCTCTATATTTAGTAAAGAAGGATATAATTTTGTATTGTTAGATAATGTTTCGAACATTTCCTATATCCAGGGTTGATCGGTTCAGGCACGTTATCTAAAAGCATAGAAGTTCTAAATCAAACCACAATTCTTAACGTATAGAACACACACAAGAGAATGAGTTCAGAAATGAACGAATCCTTCTTGAGGTATTGTAGACTAGGTCATATTAATGCGACCCGACTAGCTAAGTTACATAGAGATGCATATTTAAATTTGTTTGAATTTACATCTTGTGAAACTTGCCGGTCATGTCACAAAGATAAGATGATCACAGCTCTGTTTATTGGAAACAGAGAAAGATTTAGTGAATTCTTGGGATTGATACATGATGATGTATGTAAGTCCCCTGTCTACACATGCCAGGACTGGTTCTTTGTACTTTATTATATTCACTGATGGTCTCTCAAGATTCGAACATGTGTTCCTGTTGAAACACAAGTCTGAATCTTTTGAGAAATTCAATGAATATGAGTTAGAAGTAGAGAACCAAAAAGGGTATAAGTATTATATCCTTTGATGTGATCAGGGAGGAGAATACTTGAGCACGGGATTCCTGGACTATTCTAAAGGAGAATGAGATTCTCTCTCAGCATTACTCCTCCGTATACACCACAGCACGTCGGTGTATCGGTGCGGAGCAATCACACCCTATTTGATATGGTGCGCTCAATGATGAGTACTACTGAGTTTCCTATTTCCTTTTAGGAGTTGTGCACTTGTGAAGATGCATACCTATTGAATAAGGTTCCAATCAAATCAGATGCCTACCACTTCATATGTGATATGGAATGGGAAGAGCCCATATCTTAAGCAAGTTAAGATTTGGGGTTGTCCGGCCTATGTCTAAAAGCATAATCCAGACAAGCTCAAGACAAGGTCATTTCTGTGGAAGTTTGTTGGATATCCCAAGCATTAGCAAGGGAATATCTTCTACCAAACCGAGGAATAAAAGATGTTTTGTTTCTCAGCATGCTACCTTTGTGAAATGGAATTTCTTATGAAGAAATTAGTGGTCATGAGGTATAACTAGAAAGAGTTCCATCTATACAAACTGCAGCTGATGATTTGGTAGAACCAAAGGATTCAATAGTTTCCAACGAACCTCAGCCTCTCCGCCGATCTAGTAGGGTTCCTCACCCACCTAAGAGATACTTCGGTTTTCTCTATGGCAGTGGAAGCGGGGATTGCATCATGAGATGACGACCCAACTTGTTTCGAGCAGGCCATCAGGAGTGGGACTCTGTAAGAATGGCTGGATGCTAATGCGATCTGACATGGAATCCTTATACACCAACAAAGTATGGACTTTGGTTGCTTTATCTGAAGGGTTAAATCCCCATCAGGAGCAAGTATATCTTGAGAAGATTACTTGGTGTACATGGAAAAGTTGAGACTTTTAAAGCTATGCTTAAGTCCATCCAGATCCTACTTGCCATTTCTACATACCATGACTACAATTTCTGGCGGTTGGGTATCATGACAGCTTTTCTAAATGATGATTTAGAAGAGAGCGTCTATAAGTACACATCCAGAGGGCTTCGTAGACAGTGGGAGCAGCGGAAACGTGTGTAAGGTGCTTTATGGGATAAAGCAGACATCACAGAGTTGGAACGTCTGTTTTGATGTGGTAGTCAAAGAGTTTGACTTCATCAAAATGGTAGATGAACCTTGTATATACAAAAAGGTAGTAGAGAGCACGGTGATGATCTTCGTATTGTACGTGGATGACATACTCTTGATAGGGAAGGAGATTCCTATGCTACGCTCGGTCAATCTCCTCTTATCGCAAGGATTCTCCATATAAGGATCAAAGTGATACCTCCTAAATCCTAGGTTTTATATCTATGAGATAGATCTAATAGGATGTTAGGATTCTCACTAGTTGTAGTAAGATGGTATCAATCGATCCTGGGGAGAATCACTGGAATGGTTCCAGGGTGGTAAGGTCGACTGAATGTCAGTCACAGGCATTTTCTTTACCCTGAGTGGAGGGACGGTATGTTGGAAGAGTTCCAAGCTAGATACCATGACACTCTAGACAATAAAGGCAGGATAAATCACTACCAAGGATGCTACCAAAGAAATAGTCTGGATGTACACTAGTTCATGAGATGAACTTCGTTCCTACCATTGTGAGACAATGGAGTTGTGGCTTTAGCCAAGGAACCCCCCGTCCCATCTGAGATCCAGACATATTCTTAGGCAGTATCACCTGATCATAGAGATGGTTGATCTCCAGGAAGATCGAGGTTAGGAGAGTAGACACAGAGGAAAACAGCGTTGATCCACTCACAAAGGCCTATTTCTTAGTAGAGACTTTTATGGGATGGTTGAGTATGAGATCTTCAACCAAAGCTGATTGTTGGGTATACGATACCACAACAGATGGCCCTAGTGCAAGTGGGAGATTGTTAGTTTATGTATGCCCTAGAGGCCATTACTGTACATACGATGTATATTGTAGTGGATGCTTGGACATAATAGGTAGGACTTTCTTGCTCAACATGATAGTATGCTATATGGTTACTCTTTATCTTAACATGTACTCTGATTGTCTCTATGTTACATGTTGATAAAGCCCTTAGGATGAGTACTTGACTACCAGGACTATGATGCAGATAACACTAAGGGGGATAGTGTAGTCGCTAAGTACATCCTTCAAATGTTCCTAGTCGTAGGTTTATCGAGACAGGGCATCGATATACCAGAGTAGACTAGCGTATGCTCTTCTTGACCCATATGATGGGCGATGGATGATCCCATATCCATTGGTGTTTGTCATCAGAGAAGGTATACGGGTGATCAGTGGAGACTGGGTATACTGGACGGACTCGCCGAGAACTCCCAGATGGTTTTATACCTTACGTCAGATGGCAGTTCTCTGGTGACACTGGTATAGGTTAGTCTGTAGACCAGAGATCGTCAAAGAGTCTTGTGTGATTCCCACTGTGCTTTGATTTCCATCATACCACATCCGAGAGGGCGTGCAAAACGGTGGCTTTTGCGTACAGTCTCGAATCACATGGAGGCAATGAGCGATAGGAGGGGTTTCGTCTCTCCCGGTATAGGGAGTTGATGTTGCGCTGTGTTCGATTGGCCATAACTGGAAATCCCTGGCCAGGGTTGCTGAGATTTACTGGTAAGTGTTATCAGTAGTTTCTCGAACTATTATGGACCTCGTATCGACAAGACTTATCAAGCTACTGGGGTCTGACGTTTACCACCCCTAGGCGAGATATGCGACATATCAGACGAAGAGACCGGACAGTACGAGAGTGTTACTGATTGAATTCGTAGGAGAATGTACAGGATTGCTTGTTGATCTTCTGATCGCTCAATACCTGGGTGGCTGTTACGTTTAGCTGACCGCTTTCAGCTTGTGGGTGTTTGATATGATCATCACCAACTGCCGGTGTATTGACGATTCTTTAGAGTCCTACACAGAGGTTTCCTGGTTCAGGAAACGGAGTAGGAGCACATATGTGATATGTGCGGGACCGAGAACAATACGAGTATGTGATACCGTATTAGATTCTCGCGATATATGATATTGGCCGGGTATATGTGATATAGCCGGGTCATCGGATCAAGTGTTGATTCGATGAACTGATACAGATCATATTAGTCGGTTATTTGTGAAATAGCTGGATTATCGGATCAAGTGTTGATTCGATAATTTAATGTATAATTATATATTTGATATATTATATTACATTAACTAATATAAGCTCACTTAAAAATTCTTTTTCTCACTTGGATAATATATTGATATATATATGTGATATATGTTAATTGTATTATTTTATTTTGTTACAATAAATATTGTATATGTGATATATAAAATTGTAACAAGTTAGGGTTACAAATGCAACATGTTTTGTGGAGTTTAAATATGGTTAGGGTTTGGATTAGGGTTAAGCTTGCATGAAGCTTTCAAGAAGCTTCTTGAAGCTTTGATTTTGACATGTGATATTTTGTGTAGATATTTCTTTAACCCAACCCAACCCTTTACCATAGTTAATTCTCTACATGGGTTAAGTCTTCATTCTTAACCCATGGTTGTATTTCTAACCACACACAATATTCATTATTCATCACAAATTGATTTACTTCTTCTTCTTCTTCTTTTTTGATGAAAAGCTTTCTAGCTTTTTCATATGTGATGAAAATGAGTGAGAAATTGAAAACAAATGAGAGCTAAATTCCCACTTCATCATCCTCATCTATTCTTGCCACTTATATTAGGGTGTTTTCTTTGCTAATACTTGATTAGTGAAGCAAGAGCTTGGGTTTGAGTTTCTTCACGGTAGATCATCTTCGAAATGGAAGACTTCAAGCAAGCATGCATCAATCGACTTGTGTAGCCTCTTTAGAGTTCGGGAGTTCATGGATCGCGGCGAAGGGACTACTACTCGGAGCTTATGAAGCGAAGGAACGGACTACAAAGGTTGTAATCCCTTTCTCTTAGAAGTAAAGTTGTTTACTTGTTCATTGTTTCGCCTAATCTCTAGTTTACGATCTTGCTTGGGTTGTTCGGCACATGAAAATTTTGATTTTGACATGGTTGATGCCTTGTAGAACCTTGTTCTAGTGCCTAGTAAACCCACATAAACCTTTTAAGCAAGGCTTGTAGCGAAAGGTTTTCATCAAAGACCAGGATTGGACTATGATGAAACTTTCTCTCCAGTAGCAATGCTTAAATCCATTAGGATCTTACTTGCTATTGCTGCTCAGTATGATTATGAAATCTGGCAGATGGACGTGAAAACTGCATTTCTAAATGGTGATTTAGAAGAATGTGTTTATATGGATCAGCTAGAGGGCCTCATTGACAATGGGAGCAGCGGGAAAGCATGTAGATTGCTTAAATCCATTTATGGATTGAAGCAGGCCTCACAGAACTGGAACATCTGCTTTGATGATACAATCAAAGAGTTTGATTTTATCAAAAATATAGATGAACCATGCATTTATAAGAAGATTGCAGGGAGTACTGTCACATTCCTCGTATTGTACGTAGATGACATTCTCCTGATAGGAAATGATATTCCTATGCTACAATCGGTCAAACTATTCTTATCAAAAAGGTTCTCTATAAAGGACCTAGGTGATGCCTCGTGCATTTTGGGCATTTGGATCTTTAGAGATAGATCCAAGAAGTTATTGGGACTGTCTCAATCAAAGTACATAGACACCATCCTAAAAAGGTTTAGTATGGAGGATTCCAAGCGTGGTGCCTTGCCTGCATGTCATGGAATCACTCTCTCCATGGACTTCTGTCCAAAGACCGATGAAGAGAGAGCTCGCATGAGCGTTATACCCTACGCTTCAGCCGTAGGATCTATAATGTATGCGATGTTATGTACTCGCCCTGATGTAGCTTATGCACTAGCTGTAATAAGCAGGTATCAATCCAACCCAGGGGAGAAACATTGGATATAAGTGAAGAACATTCTTAAGTACTTGCGAAGGACTAAAGAATTGTTCTTGGTGTATGGTAATGAGGATCTCCAGATGGAGGCCTTTACCGATTCCAGCTTCCAAAGTGATAAGGATGACAACAAATCTATTTTAGGGTTTGTATTTACCCTCAATGGAGGGGCGGTTAGTTGGAAGAGTTCCAAACAGGATACCGTTGCAGACTCCACGATGGAAGCTGAGTATATTGCTGCAAATGATGCTGCCAAGGAAGCCGTCTGGATGATAAAGTTCATTGCGAAACTAGGAGTAGTTCCAACCATTGTTGATCCAATACCATTGTATTGTGATAATAATGGAGCTATGGCGTTATCCAAAGAACCAAGGTCCCATCAGAAGTCCAGACACATCCTGAGGCGATATCATTTGATCCGGGAGATAGTAGATCGCCAGGAGATCGAGATTCGGAGAGTAGATACAAAGGATAACACAGCGGATCCACTCACCAAGGCCCTTACACAGCTGCAACATGAGCGACTTTCTGAGATGTTGGGTATGAGATACGCCAATAACTGGCCTTAGTGCAAGTGGGAGATTGTTAGATATATGTATGCCCTAGAGGCCATTATATGTATAGTGGATGCTTGGATATGTATATATGAATATAGATGACTTTCTTGCTCAACATGATAGTATGCTATCTGGTTTACTTTATCTTGACATGTAGATTTGATCATGCTTTTATTCATTTGCACATGTTGATAAAGCCCTCAGGATATTTGCTTGACTACTGTGACTATGATGCGGATCATACTAGTGGGGCACGTGTAGTTTATGAGCATATCCTTGAACTGTTCCGAGTCGTGGGTGTATCGAGACAGGGCATCAATATTCCAGAGTAGACTAGCGTATACCATTCTTGTCCCATATGATGGGCGATGGACGATCCCATATCCATCTGGTGAGGTGACACCAAAGATTGTATACGGGTGCTCAGTGGAGACTGGGTACACTGAACGGACTCACTGAGAACTCCTATGTGGTATTAGATCTATCCTCGGATAGCAGTTCTCAGGTAACACCGGTACAGGTTAGTCTGTAGACCCAAGATCGTCATAGAGTCTTGTGTGTCCTTCTGCTGTACTTTGATCTCCACCCTACCACGGCTCTACTGACTCGTGCAAACAGGTGGTCTTTGGGTACAGTTTCAAGGCACATGGAGGCGATGAGCGATAGGAGGGGTTTCATCTCTCCCGGTATTAGGAGTTGATGTTGTTGGAGATAGTGCACTCAGAGTCAATTATTGGATCACAGGCACGTGATTGCAATGATTGAGGGGAGGACCTGTCCCAGTAGGACAGTCTTACTCGAGATGATAGTATGCTATCTGGTTTACCTTTATCATCGTGTACTGCTTTAGGTGACCTTACAGGTCACTATTGCAAGTTGATAGAGCCCCTAGGATTCTTGCTTGACTACCGGCAGTATGAGGGCGATCATATACGTAGGAGCTGGTAGTCTATAAGCACATCCTTAAATGGTCCCTAGTCGTGGGAGTTTCGAGACAGGGCATCGATACTCCAGAGTAGACTAGTGTATACATTCGAGACCCCGACGAGGGGCGGTGGCCGGTCTCACAAGCCACTGGTGTCAGTTGGTTCACCTAAGATGTATACAGGTGCTCATTGGGTTATGAGTACACCGGACAGGACTCGCCGGGAACCTGCTAGTTGGGTTTTATACCAGACGTCAGATAGCAGTTCCCTGGTGACATGTGTACAGGTTAGTTCATCGACCTGGGATCGTCATTTGTCTTGTGTGAGTTCCCACTGTGCTTTGATTACTACCCTACCACGGCTCAAAGGAGTCGTGCAAACAGGTTTTAGTTGGGTACAGTCCCGAGCTACATGGAGGCAGTGAGCGGATCTGCAGGGGTTCGTCTCTCCCGGTATTGGGGGTGAGGTCGCGCTGTGTCGAGGAGAGCCAGAACATGAAAAGTCCTTGGCCAAGGCAGGAGATTTGCTGGTAGATATTCCAATAGTATCTCAGGGTGTTCTGCGCTACACTCCGACACGACTTGTACCGCTTTTGGGGGTCTGACTTTTACCAACCCCCTAGGCCCGCCATGCGATGCTCATAGAAGAACGGACCGGACTGTACGGATATTGTCACTGACAGGCTCAGTAGGGTGTCAGGATGAGTTCACTCATCGACGTCCCTTTCAGTCAATACCTGGTAGCCCGTCACGTATTGGCTTATACCTCTGACATGCTAGTGGTTAAATCCACAGCCATAGTATTGACGAGTCTTTAGAGTCCACCACACTCAATTACTCAGGTTTCGGGCGAAACGCTGTAGAGGACGTATGGAGATATGGCAGGGTTCGATCAGATACGTGCGGTATTGCACGGATCGTGATCGGATGGTTTTTACTAGCCGGCTTTGGCTTAAGCCGGATTCTAGTATTTGATAGTGTAGTTTTGTCTCTTTGCATTTGTGTTCAGTGGGAATACAAATGCGGACATGTATTTGCAGTAGCGGGGTTTTCCTGTAATTTATTACGGGGTCAGTTTTCTGAGGTTGCCAGTTTGCATTCCGTTCCGGCCGTTTTTTCTTCGTTCCTTCTCGGTCGGACTTTCTGATGGAGGGTGTTAATTGCAAGTTTGCAATTAACACTTAGTGGAGGGGCTTTCTTGCTTAATTGTGGCTTCATGATTATTCTCTCATCATGAGATGCTTTTTGAGTCCATTCATTTTGCTTTTCTTGTGATGGTTTTGTGAGTGGATTGAAAAGGGAAATTGGTATGACCTTTTATATTGCATTATCTTTTCTTTTCTCCATGGAATTTTTCATTCCATTTTCTCCACCATGGAGATGGGAGGCCGGACACTTTTGAGGGTGAGGAGAGAGAAAGATGATTTTGATTGGGTGGAAAAATCATCACCTCATTCTTCCATTGATCCATAAATGAGTTCCATTTTTTAGAAGCTCATTCCTTTTTCTCTTTCTCCTTCAAACTCCTCCATCCATGGCAACTTCATCAACCCTAAAGAGACATGGCCACTACACTATTCTATATCAAGCCTTGGACGCGTCGGCTAGCCAACTTCACGCCCGAGTTGCCTCGGTCAAGAGACGGGAGCCCGTAAAAGATTCCGGCTACGTGGTGCCCTTTCCGACGAGCGAGGAGGTGACGGAGATTCCGCAGGAGATCGGAGTGGAAACGAAGACCGAAGGACACGGATCGCTTGGTATAGCATCTCTACTCTTTTCTATTTTGCTAGTTGCTAGGTTAATGGCCCGATCCGGGTAAAAAGTCCGCGGTGGTGCCGATTTGCAAAGTTCGCAAAGTTTTTGTTTCCGTGTTTCCGGCGTCGGATCGACGGCCGGGGCGCCCCCGTGGGCTTACATTGGTATCAGAGCCACGCCGTTAACCTCGCCTAGCTTGCTCTAGCGCGTTTAGAACTCGATCGAACAAAAACCCTAAAAAACCGTATTTTAGTGTACATGTGTTCTCTGTTGAAATTTTTCTAGCTCCTAAAATTTTTCAGGTTGTTGCAGAGACATGTGCAAGAAATTCTAAGAATTCTGGGAAAATACGGTTCAGTGATTCCTTACTTCGACCGCGGAAACGCGGCCAAACCCCTGGTTTGATCGCGGAAACGCGGCCAAACCCCTGGTTTAGCCGCGGTTCCGCGGTGGTTAAGAGGAATCGTTGAACCAAATTTTTCCAGTGGGCTTTTGAATATGAAATAGGGGTTTTGGGATATTAATTTTGGGCCCAGATTTTCTGTAAGTTCTACAGTAGTGTATGGGGCCCACTTGATAATATTTGTTCGGTCGGATATTTTAAACAAGCTAGTTCATAGTATTTACGTTATATCTGCGACCGTGAATGTCATTTGATCGGTAAATCCTGTATAACTGCTATAGCCCGGTTAGACGGATTTGCGAACGTGACATTCACGTTGATGTTCTGTGTTTTGCTGTGTTGTTGCGGATCGGTCGTGGGGGATAGCCTGGTTGCAATGTTAGTACAGTTCTGTTTTATATGTACATTTGATATTGCTGGGCGAGCGTCCGACATGTGGACTGCCGTCACTGCCTGATTGTATTATTCTTTTGGGGCACGACCAGGTTGCGGTCGATGTACCCGTTGTATGTATATTTTTACTTTCTGTACTAGGATTACCCCGCGGAGGGGTGCACGGATAGCCGGGTTCTAGAGGGCAACAAGCCCGCATCTCATGGATTTGAGACGGAGGGGGCTTCACTCTAGGATTGGCGGGCTATTCACCGCACTCGTAGGGGGTACAGGTTGACCCAGGAGGGGTGCCCAAGTTACTGGATTCCGTGAAGTGCTGGGTTGTCCATTCACGTTGCTGAAGGGGGCTGCCTCGCTTCAGGTTTTGGCGAGTGACTTGCCGCGCCCATAGGGGTCTAGGATTTCATTGCGCAGGCTATCCACACGACCAGGGTGTTGGTTAGTGTTGCATGCTCCCACAACTCTTGTGGCGCGGCGGAAGCGATGAACAAAAAATTTCTTTGCATACAACACGCACTTAACCGAAGATCTTGTCTAAACCACAACTAGTATACCCTAACTAGAGATCTTATCTACTATGTTAGGGATTATACCTTGATGATACGGTCCTTCGGGTCTTCTCTTTGATGCAACTCCTTTGCTCCTTTCTCCTCTTTTGTGGACTCCTTAGCTCGTTAAGATGTTGCCGATGTCTTCGATCTCCGGCCACCGAAGACATAGATGATCCACCAGAGAATTTTCGTGCAAGCTTGAAACTCTTCTCAAGAGTTTAACCGAGAGACCAAATTTGCTAGAAGAGGTCACTTGGATGATGTAGAGATAATTGTATTGGATTAACTTGAAGTCCTAAGCTTTGGATTCACATCTCATGTGAGGGTTAAAGCTTAGGAAGAATGATCACCATCATTTTTCTTTCTCTCTTCTTATAAACTTGTTATGATACACTTATCATAATTTTGTGTAGGAATTGAATGCCTTCATTTCACATCTCATGTGAAGGTATTTATAAGAAGAAGAATAAGTGCATTTCATGATTAAAAAGTTTAAGCATGATAAAAAGAAAAATAGCACTAACTAAAGCATGTATTATGAAAGAACTATTATGCTTTAATAGTACATCCACTTCAACAACCACATTATCATGCTTATACCTTTTAATTTACACCTCACTAATTTATTTTCACAAAATAAATGATGTCATAATTATGTCATTATGAGGTGGCACCTTCTAGAAGGTATTTTGTAACAATTACAAAAATACCCCTCCTCCGTATACCGTATACCGTATACTGTATACCCGCATCCGAATTCCGAAAAATACGAATACCATTAATCCAATAATATAATACTGGTATCTATCCAGTATTATTCTTCCGATTATTATTCCTGTAACAATTACACGAACATAATCGAAAACCTGCCGCAACATTTTACGGCTGCCGTAACAACTTACGGTTTCTACATCTTTTGCCTGAACGAGGGAACCCTCTACGTGGGACTCTGAAGACTCGTCACTACGCTGGCAATGGGTTTAACCACAAGCACGTCAGCGGCACTAGCTGTGCGTAACGACTACCCAGGTACATGACGAAAAGGTGGCCGACGAGCGAACTCATCACAACCCTTACGAGCCTGTAAGCAACACTTACCGTACAGTCCGGTCTCTTCGTCTGATACGTCGCATATGAAGTCTAGGGGTGGTAAATGTCAGACCCAGTAACTTTATAAGTCATGTTGATTTACGGCTCATAACAGGTCGAGGAACTACTGATAACACTTATCAGTAAACCTCGAGAACCCTGGCCAGGGATTTAGGTGTTATAGCCGATCAAACATAGCGCGACATCAACTCCCTATACCGGGAGAGACGAAACCCCTCCTATCGCTCACTGTCTCCATATGATTCGAGACTGTACCCAAAATCCACCTGTTTGCACGACTCAGTAGAGCCGTGGTAGGGAGGAAATCAAAGTACAGTGGGAATCACACAAGACTCTGTGACGATCTCGGGTCTACAGACTAACCTGTACAAGTGTCACCAGAGAACTGCTATCTGACAATAGGTATATATACCATCTAGGAGTTCTCGGCGAGTCCGTTCAGTGTACCCAGTCTCCACTGAGCACCCGTACACCATCCTTGATGTCAAACACCGATGGATATGGGATCATCCATCGCCCATCATATGGGTCAAGATGCGTATACGCTAGTCTACTCTGGTGTATCGATGCCCTGTCTCGACACACCCTCGACTAGGAACAGTTATAGGATGTACTCATAGACTACCGTGGCCCCACTAGTATGATCTCATCACAGTCCCAGTAGTCGAGTACAAATCCTAAGGGCTTTATCAACATGTAACAAAAGAGACAATCAGAGTACATGTTAAGATAAAGTACAACCAGATAGCGTACTATCATGTCGAGCAAGAAAGTCCTCCCTATATACGTCCAAGCATCCACTACAATATACATCGCATGTACAGTAATGGCCTCTAGGGCACACATATAACTAACACAGGGGAACGTCGGGTTTCAGCAGCGGCTCTGTGAAACCCGGGGATCCCAGATATCTGTATTGATCTGTGTTGCTATACATTTATCTGTTGCTGCATTTTTTTCACGCCTTGAGCGAAAATTATATATTATATATATACTAGTAGATGTTGTATATGTTTTTCATCCGCGCTAGTCCAGTCCCCGCTCTGTCGTTAGTTAGCTAACCTAACGGGTGATGACGGAACCCAGTGGCGAATGCGGATGGCATATACGTACGTCAGTATATTTTCGTTCTTTATTGGTGTGATCAATTGATGGGACTGCGTTGATTCGGATCAATGCAAGTTAAACAAATCTATTCTGATGTTGTTGGAACACTTTTTCAAAAAGCTGTTATTGCAAGGACGTTCACTTTTGTTTTGCACAGTGGTATTCAGTTGGAATATCCTGCTCCTCAGTCGACGAGGCAAGGGCCGAGATCCTTTCACCGGGAGTGACCCCTTGGACAAAAGTTTGCATCAGGGCAGTAACTTCACTATAGCCGTTTACTTTTGCTTTGCATCGTGGTATTCAGTTGGAATATCCTGCACCTCATTCTACGGGGAAAGAGCCGAGATCCCTTCACCGGGAGTGACCTCTTTAGCAAAGGTTTTCGTCACTATATTTTTAAAAAGCTATCAGTTCCTTCAACGATATCAAGTTCATTACGTTAAAGGTTTTCGCCAGAAACCATTCGTAGCACTCCGTCGTTTCATATGAATAGTTAATAGTATTCAAGCTGTGTATGTTGGCCAAAGTCAAGGCACAGTGTTTGGTAGCTGTTGGGTATTCATATGCAGCATAGATAGATGCGTTGGTTTGGGACAGTCGTACTGCCATTTTGTCCAAAGTCAAAGGTAGGTACGGGTGGGTTCAAATTAACCAGGAAAATGACGGGTAGAACTTGACATGTGACTTATGATATGTTGGCCAAAGTCAAGGTCATAAGAGCATGGGGTAGAAATCCACATCGGGAGTTTCAAAAGAACTGAAACTTGCCAGATATGCGCATACCTTCTGGAGTGTGATAACGTGAGCGGATTCCGTCACGGTATCATGCGATGATAGTTGGATCCCGATTCCCACTGATGAGTTGGTTTACTCCTCGGGTGATCCCGGCTAATTCTTCTTCAGGTTTGGAGAAGAATTTGAGTTACAGTGGGAGGTTTCCAGATTAGATAATGTGATGACCATTCTGATCTAGGTTAGAGTGCACGCTGAGTGTTTCTTTTCTCTCTCTCTTTGGTAGCGACCATTGACCTGACCCTAGACTATGACTCAGTGACCAAGTTTACCGAACCTACTTAACACTGGCTTTTGGATTGTCAGAGTTGCAAACCTCTTTGCCACTCCTACTTTTACCCTTTTCTCCGGGACACCCCGTATTACTACGAACGTCCACTTCCATAGGACAAAACCATCGTATGGTTATATACGAACTCGAAGGAATTCGAGGATGGTTTCTGGTTCTGGAGAAAATGGATAGGACTATTCAGTTGTCTTTTCTTTTCACCTTC
The DNA here is from genome assembly GCA_030015575.1 of Agapanthus africanus. NCBI lineage: Eukaryota > Viridiplantae > Streptophyta > Magnoliopsida > Asparagales > Amaryllidaceae > Agapanthus > Agapanthus africanus. Next base: position 121,601,554 of record JASDDO010000031.1, read on the forward strand.
TCTCAGGTTGCGAGTACTCCTTGGTTTAGGAGTAGTACACCTATTACGCAAATTGGACAGTCTTCTTCCAAACCTTAGGCTGGTGCCGAACGGTGGGGAATAAGAAAGCCAATTAGCCTAAACGGTGTACAGAAGGTATTAAGTTCAGACAAAGCAAGGGATTATTAAGAGGGCAAAGTAAATTGCGACTGCTATTCACGACCAAACCAAGTATTTCTTTGCCAATCCTAAATCACCTTTGTATTTCTCCAGGACACTCCGTGTCACTACGAAGATCCCAGTTTATTGGATAATCCATCGTATGGTTATATACGAACTCGAAAGGAACTCGTTCCAGTTCGGGGATGGATCCTGGTTCAGGAGAAATAGGAATAAAGTACGTTCAGGTGTCTTTTATCTTCACCTTCTCTCGCGTTGCGAGTGTTCCTAGGATTAGGACAGTACACCCATTATGCTTTTTGGATTGTCTTCTTTCAAACCAAAGGCTAGTGCCGAACGGTAGGGAATGAAGAAAACCATTTGGCCTAAAGGGGTGTACAGAAGGTAATGACTAAAGACAGATAAAGGGATTTGGAGAAGTGGCAAAGAATTATACGGTTATAGTTGTGAATCTGGATAATGGAAGAGGCATTGCTAGGAATACCAGGATACCCCATCGAAACATTTCAATGTTTCAGTTTCACTGTATACTGTTAAAAGAAAACTGATTTCCCAATTAGACACTTGCTCCAGGGTATGTATTTACCAGGTATGATTCTCACATCTGTATGGTTTTACAGATGATGAGTGGGAGTAAGTTATTGGGAATTAGGTGACCATCCTCACTATATCAGGATTCGTTGGAATTGGTGATATTTGAGGAAGCCAACTGGTTTGTTTGCCGGTCAGCAAATATTTGGTTTTGAATATCCGTTGTTGTGCACCTTTTTCAAATTGATATATCTGTACGTCTATTTTTATAGAGTGAGACATACCTTTTTGAAATTATGTCTATGACATTTACCTATACCAGTGGATGGTTAGGTAAGGAGCATTGAACAACGGTGTGATTCTTCTTAACCAAAAGTAAAGTTTTCAACCTACGACACACAGTGAATGAGTCATTCGACTCAGGGGACTTATACAGAGTATTGTATATTGTCCAGTGTCCATAAGGACAGAGGGGTTGGTCCTCGTACTGTATTCTGTTTACTTATGACTTCTCTAGTTCTTAGACAAGTGTTTCGTTGAAACGCAGGGTCGAAGTTTTGAGAAGTTATAGGTATAAGAATAAAGTAGAGAACCAGGTGTTGCAAGTATCGGGATTATTCAAAGTGATCGAAGATGTAGATACTTGTACATGGTATTCAGTTGATAGTAATGGTTAAGAGAACTTGCTTCTCTTTCAGGTTACTCATAATTGGAAGCATTCCTAAGTTGAGTAACGCTGATCGGCCTCCTTCCATTTAGTTGACATGCACTGGAGACAGCTGCATGATTTGAATCTGGTTCAATTAAATCAGTGCCTCTGTTTCTTGGATATAGAACAGTTCATATCTTAACGGTGTTAAGATACGGGGAGTTGTCTGGCTTATGATTAAAACCAGACTCTGGATAACTCAAGGCACGTTTCTATAATGGCTGTTTGTGGGTTGACCGGGCTATGCAGAGGGTTGATATTCTACCATCTGGAAGATCAATAGTGATATTGTTCTTGACTCGCCACAGTTTTAATAAAAATGGATTTTTTTTCAGAAAACAGTAGTGGGAGTATGGTAGAACTGGAAGTGATTCCAGAACCGCAAACGATTACTGAAGATTTGATAAGAACCTAAAGATTCAATCTGGTTTGACATTCCATTGGCCACTCCGCAGATAAGGTGGGTAACCTCAGGCACCCGAGAGGTACTTCGGTATACTCAAGGACGGTGGCAGAGAGGTTTTTGTTTACCCAGGCTTGCCATTGCTGTTGTTCCAGACTATGAGACCCGGCAGGAGGATGAGTATAGCGTCGTTCTAAACTGGTTTTAGAAGCGTACGTGTATATGAATCTGCCAGAGGGTTGTCGTAGTCAGTGGGAGAAGCGGAAGCATTGGTGGACATCAGGCTTATGTCTATTAATAGACTAAAGCAGATATAGCGGAGATAGATCATCTATTTCTGATGTAACAGTCATAGGTTTGACTTCATCAGAATAGAGGATGGATCTGTTGAGAAGGTAGTAAGGTGTGATGTCCTGGTATTTGATGACATACACAAAGTAGGAAGTGAAATTCCTATACTACGATCGGTTATACTTTGGTCGTCACACAGTAGTTTCTCCACATAGGATTTGGATATTATATCAGACATTCTGGTTACTAGATCTACAGTTTTAGATATAGATTTGGGTGGTTTCCCAATCTGGGTACTTTGACCGCATTCTATGAGTATTTAGAATGGACGACTCCTGGCACGGTAGTATACTTGCAGGTGATGGAGTCACCCTCTCTAAAGGTGTCTTACAGACTAAAGGGGAGAGGGATACGCATGATTGACAGATCACTTGCTTAGGCAATTGAGTCAATCATGAGATGTCAAGTACCACACCAGATGTTGTTCTTGCAGTAGGTGCAATAAGTTGATATTCATCCAATCCTGGAGAAACAGTCGGAAGCAGTTTTAGAACATAAGTAGTTGTTCTAGGGATATGATAACAGCATTCTCCTCCGGGAGACAGTTATCATTCCAGGCTTCTAAGGTGACCTGGATGGCAGAGTGGCTGTCAGAGTTATAGTTTTCCTTCTGACGAGGGGCAGTATTTTGGACAGGTGGTCCAGGTGGATACTGAGGGAAGGCATGGCGCAGGATACTGATTAAGTTCAGTTGACGATACAGTCTAAGAAGTTTGGATTTGGAGTTCACTTATGAGCTAGGTCCCATCAGACATCCAGACATTCTAAGACAGGTATTGCTCATTTCGGGAGATGGCTTTCTCCGCGAACTTGAGATATAGAGAGACATAGAAAGAAACACCAGAGCGGATCCACTCACTGAGGCTATTCCTCGAACGCAATAGTTTCGCAAACGAGCTTTGTGAGACTGCCTAGTAGAGGAGTTGGGTGTTCGGTATCACACGGGCTGTGAGTATGCGACATCGCAATAATTAGCCTTGAGTGCAAGTGGGAGATTGTTGGAGATAGTGCCCTCAGAGTCAATTATTGGATCACAGGCACGTGATTGCAATGATTGAGGGGAGGACCTGTCCCAGTAGGACAGTCTTACTCGAGATGATAGTATGCTATCTGGTTTACCTTTATCATCGTGTACTGCTTTAGATGACCTTACAGGTCACTATTGCACATTGATAGAGCCCCTAGGATTCTTGCTTCACTACCGGCAGTATGAGGGCGATCATATACGTGGGAGCTGGTAGTCTATAAGCACATCCTTAAATGGTCCCTAGTCGTGGGAGTTTCGAGACAGGGCATCGATACTCCAGAGTAGACTAGTGTATACAGTCGAGACCCCGACGAGGGGCGGTGGCCGGTCTCACAAGCCACTGGTGTCAGTTGGTTCACCTAAGATGTATACAGGTGCTCATTGGGTTATGAGTACACCGGACAGGACTCGCCGGGAACCTGCTAGTTGGGTTTTATACCAGACGTCAGATAGCAGTTCCCTGGTGACATGTGTACAGGTTAGTTCATCGACCTGGGATCGTCATTTGTCTCGTGTGAGTTCCCACTGTGCTTTGATTACTACCCTACCTTGGCTCAAAGGAGTCGTGCAAACAGGTTTTAGTTGGGTACAGTCCCGAGCCACATGGAGGCAGTGAGCGGATCTGCAGGGGTTCGTCTCTCCCGGTATTGGGGGTGAGGTCGCGCTGTGTCGAGGAGAGCCAGAACATGAAAAGTCCTTGGCCAAGGCAGGAGATTTGCTGGTAGGTATTCCAGTTGTATCTCAGGGTGTTCTGCCCTACACTCCGACACGACTTGTACCGCTTTTGGGGGTCTGACTTTTACCAACCCCCTAGGCCCGCCATGCGATGCTCATAGACGAACGGACCGGACTGTACGGATATTGTCACTGACAGGTGTTGGGGTAAAAATTTACGCCCCGGTTGACCAAGTCAAAATCAAAGTCAACCCCAAGCCAAGTGGGCCCAAGCCCAGATACAGTGGGCCCATGCCCGGGTCGAGCCCGAACATGAAGCGGCCGGCCTCCCCCCATGCCAAGATAAAAATTTTGCAATAAATAATTTTGTTGTATTTCTTTTATTTTATTTTCGGATAAATGTAAGAAAAATAGGCATAAAGCCAAATTTTTGTGAAGCCCATGGCTTATGTGCAAAAAGAAATGGCACATGAGCCATGGGATAGACAAAATGCCATTTTGTGAAGCCCAAGGGGCTATGTGTAAAATGTATGGCCTATAAAGGCAAGGATAATGAAATATCCCAACAACTTTTTCTCTCTCAAAAAAAAAGTTTCCAGATCTGAGATCTATTCTTCTTCTTCAAGGTTCCAAAACCTTCTTCTTTCTCTTGAATTAAATCAAGAGTTTTACTCTTCTTTTTATAAAACAAATTAGTTTTTCACCACAAAACCCACAAAGGGGAACTTAGATCTGTCATCAGATCTTAAAAAGGAGAGATTTTGAGATTTCACATCTCTTGATCTTCAAGATCCAGCAAGCAACAGGAGGAAGAAGAAGAACCACTTCCATTAAACCCAAAACACATTCAGGAGCCCGACTCCTCTCTGATTTCTCTTTTGAGAAATCTTTTTTCAGGCTAAAAGCCTCTTGTCCTCTCCGGCGCGCAGCGCAAGTGCGCAAAGCGCCCACGTGCCGACACGTGGCGCGCGCGCTTGCGCAAGTGCGCAAAGCGTCCGCGTGCCGACACGTGGCGCGCGCGCTTGCGCTCCAACGCGCATTGCGCAAAGCGCCCACGTGCCGACACGTGGCGCGCGCGCGCTTGCGCACCTGCACGCAACGCGCATTGCGCAAAGCGCCCACGTGCCGACACGTGGCGTGCGCGCTTGCGCACCTGCGCGCAGCGCTCATGCGCAACGTGCCGACACGTGGTGCGCGCGTGCTTGCGCACCTGCGCGCAGCGCTCATGCGCAAAGCGCCCACATACCGACACGTGGCGCGCGCGCTTGCGCACCTGCGCGCAGCGCTCATACGCAAAGCGCCCACGTGCCGACACGTGGCGCGCTTGCGCCTGAGTGCACAGCACCTAAGCGCACAGCGCTCAAGGCGCTGGCCCCCACGCATCCCTTGGATGCCTTTTCCCCCTCTTTTTATGTACATACATATACACATACATATGTATACAAATTCACACATATACATACTCCGCCACATTCTCCCCTTCCAAAAAAAATTTCGGGCCGGGGCGCTGCCCCGAACCCCGCAAGGGGGCTGCTAGCCCCCTTGACCCCAGCCCGCTATCCGGGTAGCGGGACCCCCGTAAAAACTCAGCGTGGCTCCCGATATATCCAAAACCCCCTTTCAAAACAAAACACACGCACACTGCACATTGAGTTCGCATGACCAATTTAACCCGTTAATCGGAGGTTCCCTCGCCCCAAAGGCGAGGGGTAATTAACGGCAGCTTAGTCCGCGGTTGCCGGAGATTCGGATCCCCACAATCATTAAACCCCGGCCTACTCTAGGCAGGGGGAATCTGTAGTACGCCTGACAAGCGCTCGCGTATTTCCATCTCAATGGGGTGACGAAAAACACCCTACAACAGGCTCAGTAGGGTGTCAGGATGAGTTCGCTCATCGACGTCCCTTTCAGTCAATACCTGGTAGCCCGTCACGTATTGGCTTATACCTCTGACGTGCTAGTGGTTAAATCCACAGCCATAGTATTGACGAGTCTTTAGAGTCCACCACACTCAGTTACTCAGGTTTCGGGCGAAACGCTGTAGAGGCCGTATGGAGATATGGCAGGGTTCGATCAGATACGTGCGGTATTGCACGGATCGTGATCGGACGGTTTTTACTAGCCGGCTTTGGCTTAAGCCGGATTCTAGTATTTGATAGTGTAGTTTTGTCTCTTTGCATTTGTGTTCAGTGGGAATACAAATGCGGGCATGTATTTGCAGTAGCGGGGTTTTCTTGTAATTTATTACGGGATCAGTTTTCTGAGGTTGCCAGTTTGCATTCCGTTCCGGCCGGTTTTTCTTCGTTCCTTCTCGGTCGGACTTTCTGATGGAGGGTGTTAATTGCAAGTTTGCAATTAACACTTAGTGGAGGGGCTTTCTTGCTTAATTGTGGCTTCATGATTATTCTTTCATCATGAGATGCTTTTTGAGTCCATTCATTTTGCTTTTCTTGTGATGGTTTTGTGAGTGGATTGAAAAGGGAAATTGGTGTGACCTTTTATATTGCATTATCTTTTCTTTTCTCCATGGAATTTTTCATTCCATTATCTCCACCATGGAGATGGGAGGCCGGCCACTTTTGAGGGGTGAGGAGAGAGAGAGAGATGATTTTGATTGGGTGGAAAAATCATCACCTCATTCTTCCATTGATCCATAAATGAGTTCCATTTTTTAGAAGCTCATTCCCTTTTCTCATTCTCCTTCAAACTCCTCCATCCATGGCAACTTCATCAACCCTAAAGAGACATGGCCACTACACTATTCTATAGCAAGCCTTGGACGCGTCGGCTAGCCAACTTCGCGCCCGAGTTGCCTCGGTCAAGAAGCGGGAGCCCGTAAAAGATTTCGGCTACGTGGTGCCCTTTCCGACGAGCGAGGAGGTGACGGAGATTCCGCAGGAGATCGGATTGGAGACGAAGATCGAAGGACACAGATCGCTTGGTATAGCATCTCTACTCTTTTCTATTTTGCTAGTTGCTAGGTTAATGGCCCGATCCGGGTAAAAAGTCCGCGGTGGTGCCGATTTGCAAAGTTCGCAAAGTTTTTGTTTCCGCGTTTCCGGCGTCGGATCGACGGCCGGGGCGCCCTCGCGGGCTTACAGATGTTGTGCTATGCTCGATTGGCTATAACAGGAAGTCCCTGGTCAAGGCTGCTGAGATTTATTGATAAACGTTATCAGTAGTTTCTTGATCTGTTATGAGCCATACACCGGCATGACTTATTGAGTTATTGGGGTCGACGATTCCATCCCTAGACTCTATATGCAGCATATCTGATGAAGAGACAGGACTGTACGGTAAGTGTTGCCAGTTGGCTCGACGGAAGTTTTGACAGCTTCGCTGGTTTTCTTCTGATCGTTCAATACTCGGGTAGCCGTTACGTTTAGCTGACCGCTTGCGGCTTGTGGGTGTTTGATATGATCATCACCTACTGTCGGCGTATTGATGAGTCTTAGAGTCCCACACAGGAATTTTTTGGCTCAGGCGAAAAGATGTGGTGTGCATATGAGGTATGCGCGGGGACCCGATTAAATACGGTTAAGTGATACCGTATATTAATCGGGAATTTTCTGTTGGTCAGGTCATATGTGATATGACCGGTTTGCTAAATCAAGTGTTGATTTAACAAATGGATTTTTGATTAATTCTTTAATTAAACCCTTTTCTATTTTGTATGCATTCATGTATGCACATGATGATGTGCATAGACACATACATACATACTTTGTATCATGGTTGTTGATATAAATTTGGTGGCAATGCAAGACTCATATTGTAGTAATTATATTATATATTTATCATTTTGAGTTAATGTAAAGATAATTCACTCACGGTCAATTATCCTCACTTGACTAAACTTTACCTAACTTTTAACCATGAGTTAATTCTCTTTTGGCAATTAACTAAATAAGTAAATATCTAGATAATTACTAACCATGGTTGAAGTGAGAAGGATATAATATTGATTATTCATTCTCATCTCAATATTTTTTCATCTCAAATATTTTGAGCTTAAACTAAGCCATCATCTTCTTCTTCCTCTCTTGATTTTTCTCTTGAGTGAAGTTGATAAAAAGACAGGGTTTTGATTATATAATACAAACCACATCATCATACTACACACATCTAGCCCATTTGTGTAGGGTGTTTGCTCTACTTCATTCACAAATCAAGTAAAGCAAGGATCTTTAGGAAAAGGGACTTCGGGTGGATCTTCGTGGACTAGGAAGGTTTCCATCGATCCGTTCTAAACTCTTATAGTGCCAAGGAGTCACCAAGGGAGGTCTACAAAGGTTGTAATCTCTACCCTTAGTGATAGTTTTTCATTTGCATGCGATGCTTAGTTGCATGAAACCCTAAATTTCTAGTTATGATTCTTGTCAAGTTCACTTAGCACCTTTAAAATTTTGATTGTGGCATATGTGATGCTTCCAAACCCTAGATGAGGTGCTAGGTAAACCCAACAGACATTCCCGCACCCCTCCGCAGGAGTAGTAGGCCGTCTCATCCACCTGAGAGATACTACGGTTTTCTCATAGACGGGGATAGAGAGGATTGCATCATTGATAATGATGAACCTACTAGCTTCCAGCAGGCCATTCAGAGCGGCGACTCAGTAAGATGGCTGGATGCAATGCGGACCGAGATGGAGTACATGTACACCAACAAAGTATGGACTTTGGACTTTGCTCCAGATGGGGTAAAACCCTTAGGATGCAAGTGGATCTTCAGAAAGAAGATTGGTGTAGATGGACAGGTGGAAATCTATAAGGCTAGACTTGTTGCAAAGGGTTTTCGTCAAAGTCCTGGTTTGGACTATGATGAAACCTTTTCTCCAGTGGCTATGCTCAAATCTATTCGGATCCTTCTTGCCATTGCTGCCATCCACGATTATGAGATCTGGCAGATGGACATAAAGACGGCTTTTCTAAATGGAAATTTGGACGAGTGCGTCTATATGGATCAGCCAGAAGGTTTCAATCAGAGTGGGAACAGCGGGAAAGTGTGCAAGTTGCTTAATTCCATTTATGGACTAAAGCAGGCATCGGGGAGTTGGAACTTCTGTTTTGATGAAACGGTCAAAGAATATGACTTTATCAAAAATCCAGATAAACCATGCATATATAGTAAGATTGTAGCACGAACTGTCGTATTCCTCGTCTTGTACGTGGATGACATTCTCTTGATAGGAAATGGTATTCCTATGCTACAATCTGTCAAAGGATTCTTGTCACATAGGTTCTCCATGAAAGACCTGGGAGATGCCTCTTACATTCTGGGGATCCAGATCTATCGTGATAGATCTAAGAGGATGTTGGGACTTTCGCAGTCCAGATATATCAACACTATACTGAAAAGATTCATTATGGTAGATTCTAAGCGCGATAATTTACCGGCTTGTCATGGAATCACCCTCTCCAAAGATATGTCTTCCAAAGCTGATTTGGAAAGGGATCGCATGTCGATTATACCCTACGCTTATGCGGTAGGCTCTATAATGTACGCGATGTTGTGCACCAGACCAGATGTAGCTTAAGCACTAAGCGTGGTAAGCCGGTATTATTGGAGATAGTGCCCTCAGAGTCAATTATTGGATCACAGGCACGTGATTGCAATGATTGAGGGAGGACCTATCCCGGTAGGACAGTCTTACTCGAGATGATAGTATGCTATCTGGTTTACCTTTATCATCGTGTACTGCTTTAGGTGACCTGACATGTCGCTATTGCACGTTGATAGAGCCCCTAGGATTCTTTCTTGACTGCCAGCAGTATGAGGGCGATCATATAAGTGAGAGCTGGAGTCTATAAGCACATCCTTAAAAGGTCCCTAGTCGTGGGAGTTTCGAGACAGGGCATCGATTCTCCAGAGTAGACTAGTGTATACAGTCGAGACCCCGACGAGGGGCGGTGGACGGTCTCACAAGCCACTGGTGTCAGTTGGTTCACCTAAGATGTATACAGGTGCTCATTGGGTTATGAGTACACCGGACAGGACTCGCCGGGAACATGCTAGTTGGTCTTATACCTGACGTCAGATAGCAGTTCCCAGGTGACATGTGTACAGGTTAGTTCATCAACCTGGGGATCGTCATTTATCTCGTGTAAGTTCCCACTGTGCTTTGATTACAACCCTACCACGGCTCAAAGGAGTCGTGCAAACAGGTTTTAGTTGGGTACAATCCCGAGACACATGGAGGCAGTGAGCGGATCTTCAGGGGTTCGTCTCTCTCGGTATTGGGGGTGAGGTCGCGCTGTGTCTAGGAGAGCCATTACACGAAGTCCTTGGCCAAGGCAGGAGATTTACTGGTAGGTATTCCAGTAGTATCTCATGGTGTTCTGGGCTACACTCCGACACGACTTGTACCGCTTCTGGGGGTCTGACTTTTACCAACCCCCTAGGCCCGACATGCGATGCTCATAGACGAACGGACCGGACTGTACGGATATTGTCACTGACAGGCTCAGTAGGGTGTCAGGATGAGTTCGCTCATCGACGTCCCTTTTGGTCAATAGCTGGTGGCCCGTTACGTATTGGCTTATACCTCTGACGTGCTAGTGGTTAAATCCACAGCCATTATATTCACGAGTCTTTAGAGTCCACCACACTATCAGTTACTCAAGCTTTCGGGCGAAATGCTGTAGAGGCCGTATGGAGATATGGCAGGGTCCGATCAGATACGTGCGGTATTGCACGAATCAGGATCGGACGGTTTGTACTAGTGGCCGTATAAATATATGGCAAGGTTCGATCGGATACGTGCGGTATTGCACGGATCAGGATCGAACGGATATTACTAGCCGGCTTTGGTTTAAGCCGGATCCTAGTATAGTACAGTGTAGATTTTGTCTCATTGCATTTGTATCCGGACGGAATACAGATGCGGGTGTGTATGCACAGTATGGGGGTTTTCCTGTAATTTATTACGGGACCAGTTTTCTGGAGTTGCCAGTTTGCATTCCGTTCCGGCCGGTTTTCCTTTGTTCTTTCCCGGCCGGACTTTTCCGATGGAGGGTGTTATTTGCAAGTTTGCAAATAACATTTTGTGGAGGGTTTATTTGTAAGATGAGAGATTATGAAAGCATCTTTTGATACCATTCTTATCTATCATCATCACTTGCTTTTTGTTGATTTGAGGTGATTAGTAGTTGATGTGAGTTAGTTATGATGATGTTTGGATATGGTCACCCTCTCTCTTTTCCTACACTCACCTCCCTCTTGCATTTTGTATTCCTTCCTCCACCATTCTCATTTTGATATGGTTGAACACACTTGAGAGAAGAAAAAAGATGAGAGCTTCATCTTTGAGAGTGTAGCATTTTGATCTCTTTTCATGTTAAGAAAAATGCAAGCACCATTTTTCTTATCTTGATTCCTCCATCATCTTCAAATGCAACAAAACCCCAAATGAGACATAGCTTCAACCCTACACATTCTACAGCAAATCTTGGATGCGTCGGCCAGCCAACTTCACGCCCGAGTTGCCTCGGTATTAAGGTGGGAGCCCGTAAAAGATGCAGGCGATGTGGTGCCCTTCCGGCGAGGAGGCGACGACCGGAGTTTCTGCAGGAGATCGGGACGACGACGAGAAGACCGGAGGACTCGGATCATTCGGTATATCTCTAACCCGTCTTGTAGTTAGCTAGAACTAGTTTAATGGTCCGATCCGGGTGTTTAGTGCGCGGTGGTGCCGGTTTGCTAAGTTCGCAAAATTAAAGTTTATCACCGCTTCCGCATTTGGCCGTCGGATTGACGGCCGGGGCGCCGCCGTGCACTTACAGCGGTATCAGAGCCTCGCCATTAACTTCGTCTAGCTTTGTTTGATGTGTTTGCATTTCCGATCGACCAAAATTCCAAAAAACCATATTTTCCTCACATCAGTTTTCTGTCGAAATTTTTTGAAGTCCAAAAATTTTTCAGGTTGTAGAAAACTGATGTACAAGAAGTTATAAGAGTTCTGGGAAAATTCGAGACAGTGAACTCTCAGGTAGAGCGCGGAACCGCGGCAAAACCCCCCTTGTTGCCGCGGTTCCGCCGCAGGTTTGAGGGATCAATGGGTCGAAATTTTCCAGTGGGCTTGTGGGCTGATTTTGGGAGTTTTGGAATATTAAACTTAGGCCCAGAATTTCTGTGAGTGCTACAGTATTGCTTGGGGGCCCACTTGTTAATTTTTGATCGATCGGATATTTTAAACACATTATTTCACAGTATTTACATTATATCTGCGACCGTGAATGTCACTCGATCGGTAAATCCGGTCTAACTGCTATAGCCCGGTTAGACGGATTTGCGAACGTGACTTTCACGTTGATGTTTTGTGATTTTGCTGTGATGTTGCGGATCGGTCGTGGGGGATAGCCTGGATGCAATGCTAGTACAGTTTTGTTGTATTATGTATATTTGATATTGCGGGGCGAGCGTCCGACATGTGGACTGCCGTCACTGCCTGTTTGTATTATTCTTTTGGGGCACGACCTGGTTGCGGTCGATGTACCCGTTGTATGTATATTTTACTTTCTGTACTAGGATTACCCTAAGGAGGGGTGCACGGATAGCCGGGTTCTGGAGGGCAACAAGCCCGCATCTCATGGCATTGGGACGAAGGGGGCTTCACTCTAGAATTGGCGGGCTATTCGCCGCACTCGTAGGGGGTACAGGTTGACCCAGGAGGGGTGCCCAAGTTACCGGATTCCGTGAAGTGCTGGGTGGTCCATTCACGGTGCTGAAGGGGGCTGCCTCGCTTCAGGTTTTGGCGGGTAACTTGCCGCGCCCGTAGGGGTCTAGGATTTCATTGCACAGGCTATCCACACGACCAGGGGAACGTCGGGTTTCAGTAGTGGCTCTGTGAAACCCGGGGATCCCAGATATCTGTATTGTTCTGTGATGCTGTTCATTTCTGTGATGTTGCATTTCTTATCACGCCTTGAGCGAATATAATATATTGGTATATATATTAGTAGATGTTGTATATATTTTACATCCGCGCTAGTCCAGTCCCCGCTCTGTCGCTAGTTAGCTAACCTAACGGGTAATGACGGGACCCAGTGGCGAATGCGAATGGCATATACGTACATCAGTATATTTTCGTTCTTTGTGGTGTGATCAATTGATGGGACTGCGTTGATTCGGATCAATGCAAGTTAAAACAAACCTATTCTGATGTTGTTGGAACACTTTTCAAAAAGCTGTTATTGCAAGGACGTTCACTTTTGTTTTGCATCGTGTTATTCATTTGGAATATCCTGCTCCTCAGTCGACAAGGAAAGGGCCGAGATCCCTTCACCGGGAGTGACCCCTTGGACAGAAGTTTGCGTCAGGGCATTAACTTCACTATAGCCGATTACTTTTGCTTTGCATCATGGTATTCATCTGGAATATCCTGCACCCCATTCTACGGGGAAAGAGCCGAGATCCCTTCACCGGGAGTGACCTCTTTAGTAAAGGTTTTCGTCACTATATTTTCTAAAAAGCTATTCGTTCCTTCAACGATATCAAGTTCATTACGTTAAAGGTTTTCGCCAGAAACCATTCGTAGCCCTCCGTCGTTTCATGTGGATAGTCAATAGTATTCAAGCTGTATATGTTGGCCAAAGTCAAGGCACAGTGTTTGGTAGCTGTTGGGTATTCATATGCAGCATAGATAGATGCGTTGGTTTGGGACAGCCGTACTGCTATTTTGGCCAAAGTCAAGGGTAGGTATGGGTGGGTTCAAATTAACCTGGAGAATGACGGGTAGAACTTGACATGTGACTTATGATATGTTGGCCAAAGTCAAGGTCATAAGAGCATGGGGTAAAAATCCACATCGGGAGTTTCAAAAGAACTGAAACTTGCCAGATATGCGCATACCTTCTGAAGTGTGATAGCGTGAGCGGATTCCGTCACGTTATCATGCGATGATAGTTGGATCCCGATTCCCACTGATGAGTTGGTTTACTCCTCGGGTGACCCCGACTAATTCTTCTTTTAGCTTTGGAGGAGAATTTGAGGTACAGTGGGAGGTTTCCAGATTAGATAAATTGGTAACCATTCTGATCTAGGATAGAGTGCACGCTGAGTGTTTCTTTTCTCTCTCTCTTTGGCAGCGACCATTGACCCGACCCTAGACTATGACTCAGTGACCAAGTTGACCGAACCTTCTTAACACTGGCTTTTGGATTGTCAGAGTTGCGAACCTCATTGCCACTCCTACTTTTACCCTTTTCTCCGGGACACCCCGTATTACTACGAACGTCCACTTCCATTGGACAAAACCATCGTATGGTTATATACGAACTCGAAGGAATTCGAGGATGGTTTCCGGTTCTGGTGAAAACGAATAGGACTATTCAGTTGTCTTTTCTTTTCACCTTCTCTCAGGTTGCGGGTACTCCTTGGTTTAGGAGTAGTACACCTATTACGCAAATTGGATAGTCTTCTTCCAAACCTTAGGCTGGTGCCGACCGGTAGGTAATGAAGAAAACCAGTTAGCCTAAACGGTGTACAGAAGGTATTAAGTTCAGACAAAGCAAGGGATTAGTAAGAGGGCAAAGTAAATTGCGACTAATATTCACGACCAAACCAAATATTTCTTCGCCAATCCTAAATCACCTTTGTATTTCTCCAGGACACTCTGTATCACTACGAAGATCCACAGTTTATTGGATACTCCATCGTATGGTTATATACGAACTCGAAAGGAACTTGTTCCAATTCGGGGATGGATTCTGGTCCAGGAGAAATAGGAATAAGGTTTATTCGGTTGTCTTTTATCTTCACCTTCTCTCGCATTGCGAGTGCTCCTAGGATTAGGACAGTACACCCATTATGCTTATTGGATAGTCTTCTTCCAAGCCATAGGCTGGTGCCGAACGGCAGGGAAGGAAGAAAACCAATTGGCCTAAATGGGTGTGCAGAAGGTAATGACTAAAGACATATAAAGGGATTTGGAGAGGTGGCAAAGAATTATACGGTTATAGTTGTGAATCTGAATAATGGAAGAGGCATTACTAGGAATACCAGGATACCCCAACGAAACATTTCATTGTTTCAGGTTCACTGTGTACTGTTAAAAGAAAACTGATTTCCCAATTAGACACTTGCTCCAGGGTATGTATTTACCAGGTATGATTCTCACATCGGTATGGTTTTACAGATGATGAGTGGGAGTAAGTTATTGGGAATTAGGTGACCATCCTCATTATATCGGGATTCGTTGTAATTGGTGATATTTGAGGAAGTCACCTGGGCTGTTTGCCGGTCGGCAAATATTTGGTTTTGAATATCCGCTGTTGTGCACCAATTTCAAATTGATATATCTGTACGTCTATTTTCATAGAGTGAGATATACCTTTTGATATTATGTCGATGACATTTACCTATATCAGTGGATGGTTAGGTAAGGAGCATTAAACAGCGGTGTAATTCTTCTTAACCATAAGTACAGTTTTCAACCTACAACACACAGTGAAAGAGTTGTTAGACTCAGCGGACTTATACAGAGTATTGTATGTTGTCCAGTATCATTAGGACAGAGGGGTTGGTCCTCATACTACTTTTAACTTCTCTAGTTCTTAGACATGTGTTTCGTAGAAACACAGGGTCTAAGTTTTGAGGAGTTATAGGTATTTGAATAGAGTAGAGAACCAGGTGTAGCAAGTATCGGGATTCTTCAAAGTGATCGAAGATGTAGATACTTGTGTATGGTATTCAGTTGATGGTAAAGATAAAGAGAAATTGCTTCTCTTTTCAGGTTACTCATAATTGAAAGCATTCCTAAGTTGAGTAACGCTGATCGGCCTCTCTCCATTTAGTTGACATGCACTGGAGACAGCTGCATGATTTGAATCTGGTTAAATTAAATCAGTGCATCTGGTTCTATATTGGATGTAGAACAGTTCATATCTTAACGTTGTTATGGTACGGGGAGTTGTCCGGCTTATGATTAAAACCAGACACTGGACAACTCAAGGCACGTTTCTGTAATGGCTGTTTGTGGGTTGACCCAGGCTATGACGAGGGTTGACTTTCTACCATCTGGCAGATCAATAGAAATATTGTTCTAGACTCGCCACTGTTTTAATAAAAATAGATTTTTCAGAAAACAGTAGTGGGAGTATGGTAGAACTGGAAGTGATTCCAGAACCGCAAACGATTACTGAAGATTTGATAAGGATCCTAAAGATTCAATCTGGTTTGACATTCCATTGGCCACTCCGCTGATAAGGTGGGTAACTTCAGGCACCCGAGAAGTACTCCGGTAGCCTCAAGGACGGTGACAGGGAAGTTCTTGTTTACCCACACTTTCCATTGTTGTTGTTCCAGGCTGCGAGACCCGGTAGGAGGATGAGTATAGCGTCGTTCTAAACTAGCTTTAGAAGTGCACATCTATATGACTCTGCCAGAGGGTTGTCGTAGTCAGTGGGAGCAGCGGAAGCATTGGTGGACATCAGGCTTATGTCTATTTATAGACTAAAGCAGATATAGCGGAGATAGATCATCTATTTCGGATGTGACAGTCATGGGTTTGACGTCATCAGAATAGGGGATGGATCTGTTGAGAAGGTAGTAGGGTGTGATATCCAGGTTTTGGATGACATACACAGAGTAGGAAAAGAAACTCCTATACTACGATCGGTTATACTTTGGTCGTCACACAGTGGTTTCTCCACAAAGGACTTGGAAATTATATCAGACATACTGGTTACTAGATCTATGGTTTTAGATCTAGATTTGGGTGTTTTCCCAATCAGGGTACTTTGACAGCATTCTAAGAGTATTTAGAATGGACGACTCCTGGCACGGTAGTGTACCTGTAGGTGATGGAGTCACCCTCTCTAAAGGTGTCTTATAGACTAAAGTAGAGAGGGATGTGCATGATTGGCAGATCACTTGCTTAGGCAATTGAGTCAATCATGAGATGTCAAGTACCACACCAGATATTGTTCTTGCACTATATGCAATAAGTTGACATTGATCCAATACTGGAGAAACAGTCGGAAGCAGTTTTAGAACATAAGTGGATGTTCTAGGGATATGATAACGACAGCCTCATTTGGGGGACAGTTATCATTCCAGGCTTCCAAGGTGACATGGACGACAAGGAGGTTGTCAGAGTTATAGTTTTCCTTCTGACGAAAGGCAGTATTTTGGACAGGTGGTCCAAGGCAATACTGAGGGTGGCATGGCGCAGGATACTGATTAAATTCAGTTGACGATACAGTCTAAGAAGTTTGGATTTGGAGTTCATTTATGAGCTAGGTCCCATCAGACATCCAGACATTCTAAGACAGGTATTGCTCATTTCGGGAGATGGCTTTCTCCGCGAACTTGAGATATAGAGAGACATAGAAAGAAACATCAAGGCGGATCCACTCATTGAGGCTATTCCTCGAAAGCAATAGTTTCACAAACGGATTTTGTGAGACTGACTAGTAGGGGAGTTGGGTGTTCGGTATCACACAGGCTGTGAGTATGCGACATCGCAATAATTAGCCTTGAGTGCATGTGGGAGATTGTTGGAGATAGTGCCCTCAGAGTCAATTATTGGATCACAGGCACGTGATTGCAATGATTGAGGGAGGACCTATCCCGGTAGGACAGTCTTACTCGAGATGATAGTATGCTATCTGGTTTACCTTTATCATCGTGTACTGCTTTAGGTGACCTGACATGTCGCAATTGCACGTTGATAGAGCCCCTAGGATTCTTGCTTGACTGCCAGCAGTATGAGGGCGATCATATAAGTGAGAGCTGGAGTCTATAAGCACATCCTTAAAAGGTCCCTACTCGTGGGAGTTTCGAGACAGGGCATCGATTCTCCAGAGTAGACTAGTGTATACAGTCGAGACCCCGACGAGGGGCGGTGGACGGTCTCACAAGCCACTGGTGTCAGTTGGTTCACCTAAGATGTATACAGGTGCTCATTGGGTTATGAGTACACCGGACAGGACTCGCCGGGAACATGCTAGTTGGTCTTATACCTGACGTCAGATAGCAGTTCCCAGGTGACATGTGTACAGGTTAGTTCATCGACCTGGGGATCGTCATTTGTCTCGTGTTAGTTCCCACTGTGCTTTGATTACTACCCTACCACGGCTCAAAGGAGTCGTGCAAACAGGTTTTAGTTGGGTACAGTCCCGAGCCACATGGAGGCAGTGAGCGGATCTTCAGGGGTTCGTCTCTCCCAGTATTGGGGGTGAGGTCGCGTTGTGTTTAGGAGAGCCATTACACGAAGTCCTTGGCCAAGGCAGGAGATTTACTGGTAGGTATTCCAGTAGTATCTCAGGGTGTTCTGGGCTACACTCCGACACGACTTGTACCGCTTTTGGGGGTCTGACTTTTACCAACACCCTAGGCCCGACATGCGATGCTCATAGACGAACGGAACGGACTGTACGGATATTGTCACTGACAGGCTCAGTAGGGTGTCAGGATGAGTTCGCTCATCGACGTCCCTTTTGGTCAATAGCTGGTAGCCCGTTACGTATTGGCTTATACCTCTGACGTGCTAGTGGTTAAATCCACAGCCATTGTATTGACGAGTCTTTAGAGTCCACCACACTTTCAGTTACTCAAGCTTTCGGGCGAAACGCTGTAGAGGCCGTATGGAGATATGGCAGGGTCCGATCAGATACGTGCGGTATTGCACGGATCAGGATCGGACGGTTTGTACTAGTGGCCGTATAGATATATGGCATGGTTCGATCGGATACGTGCGATATTGCACGGATCAGGATCGAACGGATATTACTAGCCGGCTTTGGTTTAAGCCGGATCCTAGTATAGTACAGTGTAGATTTTGTCTCATTGCATTTGTATCCGGACGGAATACAGATGCGGGTGTGCATGGACAGTATGGGGGTTTTCCTGTAATTTATTACGGGACCAGTTTTCTGGAGTTGCCAGTTTGCATTCCGTTCCGGCCGGTTTTCCTTTGTTCTTTCTCGGTCGGACTTTTCCGATGGAGGGTGCTATTTGCAAGTTTGCAAATAACATTTTGTGGAGGGTTTATTTGTAAGATGAGAGATTATGAAAGCATCTTTTGATACCATTCTTATCTATCATCATCACTTGCTTTTTGTTGATTTGAGATGATTAGTAGTTGATGTGAGTTAGTTATGATGATGTTTGGATATGGTCACCCTCTCTCTTTTCCTACACTCACCTCCCTCTTGCATTTTGTATTCCTTCCTCCACCATTCTCATTTTGATATGGTTGAACACACTTGAGAGAAGAAAAAAGATGAGAGCTTCATCTTTGAGAGTGTAGCATTTTGATCTCTTTTCATGTTAAGAAAAATGCAAGCACCATTTTTCTTATCTTGATTCCTCCATCATCTTCAAAGGCAACAAAACCCCAAATGAGACATAGCTTCAACCCTATACATTCTACAGCAAATCTTGGACGCGTCGGCCAGCCAACTTCGCGCCCGAGTTGCCTCGGTATTGAGGTGGGAGCCCGTAAAAGATGCAGGCGATGTGGTGCCCTTCCGGCGAGGTGGCGACGACCGGAGTTTCCGCAGGAGATCGGGACGACGACGAGAAGACCGGAGGACTCGGATCATTCGGTATATCTCTAACCCGTCTTGTAGTTAGCTAGAACTAGTTTAATGGTCCGATTCGGGTGTTTAGTGCGCGGTGGTGCCGGTTTGCTAAGTTCGCAAAATTAAAGTTTATCACCGCTTCCGCATTTGGCCGTCGGATTGACGGCCGGGGCGCCGCCGTGCACTTACAGGTATCAGTCAGACCCAGGGGAGAAGCACTGGATAGCAGTAAAGAACATTCTTAAGTACTTGAGAAGGACTAAGGATATGTTCTTGGTTTACGGCAGAAAAGACCTCCAGATCGAGGCTTTTGCTGACTCCAGCTTCCAGAGTGACAAGGATGACTCCAAGTCGATGTCAGGTTATGTCTTTACCCTCAATGGAAGGGCGGTGTGATGGAAGAGTTCCAAGCAGGACACCGTTGCTGACTCGACGATGGAAGCGGAGTATATCGCAGCTTCTGATGCCGCAAAAGAAGCAGTCTGGGTAAAGAAGTTCTTAACAGAACTTCAGGTGGTTCCATCCATTGTTTATCCAATACCTTTGTATTGTGACAACAAAGGGGCTATAGCTTTAGCGAAGGAACCCAGGTCCCATCAAAAGTCCAGACACATCTTGAGGCGGTATCACCTGATCAGGGAGATCATAGATTGCCGGGAGATCTAGTTCCGGAGAGTTGCTACAGAGGAGAACACTGCAGATCCATTCACAAAGGCCTTACCTCAGACGTAGTTCGAGAGGCTATTCGAGATGATAGGTCTATGATATGCCAGCACATGGCCTTAGTGCAAGTGGGAGATTGTTAGTGTTATATGCCCTAGAGGCCATTATTGTATCGTACTGGCTTGTATATTACATTTTGGAAGCTTGGGATATATACACGGGTTTATAATAGTCTTTCTTAACATAGTAGTATGCTACTTGTTTTGTATCTATCTTAATATGTGTATATGTTTCTTTTAGCATATCGCGAAAGCATATTGATATAGCCCTTAGGATCTTGCTTAACTACCAGCGTTGTGATGGCAGTCACACTAGTGGGGGCTGGGTAGTCTACAGGAACATCCTTTTTCAGGTCCCTAGTCGTAGGATTATCGAGACAGGGCATCGATACTCCGGAGTAGACTAGTTTATACGCTTCTCGTACCAGCAGGGGAGATGGTCTGTCCCACAGCCATTAGTACGTTGTACTGGAGATAGTATGCAGGTGCTCGTTGGGTTAAGAGTACACCGGACAGGACTCGCTGGGAACTGTTGGTTGGTATTATACCCGACGTCGGTTAGCAGTTCCCAGGTGACATGAGTTCAGCATAGTCCGTAGACTTGAAACTGTTACTTCGCCTCGAGTGTGTTCCCACTGTTCTTAGATTGCTACCCTACCACGGCTCGACTGAGTCGTGCAAACAGGTAGCAGTTGGGTGCAGTCCCGAAGAACTTGGAGGCAGTGGCGGTTAGATAGGATTCGTCTCTCCCGGTATAGGGGTTGATATCGCGATGTATTTGGAGAGCCATTACGCAAGGTCCCTGGCCAGGGCAAGTGAGATTTACTGGTAGGTGTTCCAGTAGTTTCTCAAGGTGTAATGGGCTTCACTCCGACACGACTTATACCGCTATTAGGGGACTGACGCTTGCCGCCCCTTAGGCCCGATATGCGATAGTCCTAGACGAACAGACCGGACTGTACGAAGATTGTCACATCAGGCTCAGTAGGAGTTCGGATGGGTTTCCTCATCGGCCTTCTTATCGACATCTACCTGGGGACCGTTACATACAGCTAGTACCGCTTGCGGCCTGTGGTTAAACCCATTGCCTGCGTAGTGTCGAGTCTTTAGAGTCCCACACAGAAAGTTTCCTTGCTTCGGGCGAAACGATATATAGGTCATATGGTTTTACGATAGGGTTCGGACATATACGTGTATTTGTGCACGTATGATGTTCGGACAGATTATACTAGCAGGCTTTGGTTTAAGCCAGATTCTATTATTGGATTATTGGATTTATGCAGTCTCTGTATATCCGTGTTTTTCGTAAATACGGATGGGAGGGGCATTCTCGTAATTACTCGAGAAGCTTCTAGAAGAAAGGTGACTCATTTAGTTTTAATTCATTTATGAATTAAGCTTAATGAGGTGGAGGAGATGATATGTTATTTGCATTAAATGAAACCATGACTCATGAGATGATTCATCCATTTGTATTAAATGAAGCATGGTTGTAATTATGATATATTATTTATTAGATAATTATCATGCTTCATGATATACACAAATGAGATATATTTCATTTCATAATAACAAACACATTCTCTCTCCTCAAGCTCTCTCATCTTCTTCAACCTAGCCTTAAGTGTCTCATGAGTTGAGAATCATTGGGTTAGAACAACTAATAGATCCTTAATCCATCTCTATATCCTCTAGGTCACTTAGATTAGCACTCTAAGTCACTTAGTTACCTCAAGTTAGAGGATAAAGCTTGTAGTAGGAACTTTCAGGTGGATCTTCTATCACATTGAGGAGCCGACGAGGAGGTGCCATCCTTTCCACTCCAATGGAGCTCAAGTGGCAAGGAGGACAACACGTAAAGAAGAAGGACTTAGAACTTTAGGTATAATCTTCTTACCGAGTAGATAATACCTTTAGTTAGTTTTGTTAGATATGGTTTAGCAAAGATCCGTATGCTTAGTCGATGTTACCTTGTTTAAAATGATTGTTTTTACTTATTACGCCTCCCCGCTTCATGTGGGGTGTGTAACGTCGACTTACAAGGAGACCCCTTTATGGGACTCTAAGACTCATCAATATGCTAGCAGTAGACAGTGATCACATCACATACCCGCAAACCGTCATTGGCACAAGCTGTATGTAACGGCTCCTAGGTATTGAGCGATCAGAAGAAACACAAGCGAACCTGTCAAAATCCCGTCTAACCAACTGGCAACACTTAACGTACAGTCTGGTCTCTTCATCAGATATACTGCATATCAAGTCTAGGGATGGCATCGTTGACCCCAATAACTCAAATAAGTCATGCCGGTATATGGCTCATAACATATCGAGAAACTACTGATAACACTTATCAGTAAATCTCATCATCCCTGGCCAGGGACTTCCTGTTATAGCCAATCATGCATGATGCAAAATCAACCCCCAATACCGGGAGAGACGAGACCCCTACTATCGCTCATCGCCTCCATTTGCCTTGGGACTGTACCCAAAATCCACCTGTTTGCACGACTCAACAGAGCCGTGGTAGGGTGGAGATCAAAGTACAATGGGAGGACACACAAGACTCTATGATGTCTCGGGTCTACAGACTAACCTGTACCAGTGTCACCTGAGAATTGCTATCCGACGATATATATAATACAACATAGGAGTTCTCAGCGAGTCCATTCAGTGTACCCAGTCTCACTGAGCACCCGTATACGGTCTTTGGTGTCACCACACCAATGGATATGGGATCATGCATCGCCCATCATATGGGTCAAGTAACGTATACGCTAGTCTACCCTGGAATATCGATGCCCCGTCTCGATACATCCACAACTAGGAATATTTCAAGGATATGCTTATAAACTACACATGTCCCACTAGTATGATCCGCATCATAATCTCAGTAGTCAAGCAAATATCCTAAGGGCTTTATCAACATGTACCAAATGAATAAGATGCATGATCAAATGAACATATCAAGATAAAGTACAACCAGATAGCATACTGTAAGTCCACGGTAGCGCCCCGGCCGTCTAACAGATGCCAAATACGGAACAAAAACTTTTACAACTGGCGCTATCGCTGACTATAACCCGGATCTGCCATTAAAGCTAAACTAACAAACTACAAAGTAGGTAGAAATGTTATACCGAACGATCCGAGTCCTTCGGTATTCAACCATCATCCCACGCTTTGTTGCGGCTGCTCCGATCTCCTGAATCTCCAGTCTTCTCGTCCAGGTGGCACCACGTCGACGGATCTTTAAACAGGCTCCCGCCTCTGAACCGAGGCAACTCGGCCGTCAAGTTTGCTAGAAGAGACGACCAAGATGATGTAGAGAATGAGTAGAACACTTTGTCTCGCTTCGTCTAAAGCTATGGACGAACGGTTAATGAAGTTTCCTTTTGAATCGGGGAAATGAGAAATGTGCATATAAAATTTCCATGAAACAAATTCCTAATCTTTTTTCCAAATGAACAACCATCACCACCACAAAGAGGTGGCTGGCCACTTATAGAGGCAAGGGGGTGAGTGTAGGAGGAAGGAGAGTGACCATTAGCTTTAATGAGAGGAATGTGTCATCAAACACCTTGCACATTCATTTAATGAAAACAATGAATCATTTTAAGCTAGTCATCATATCATTAAATGAACCATTAAAGCACTAATGACTCACAAGCCTTATCACCACTTCTAGAACCTTCTAGAAGCTTGACACACCCTCATGACTCACCCAAGAAGAAAAGATAAATCCGCATTTAACCGAATGTTAAATACGGCTGATAGAAAACTGGAAACTGGCAACTTCCAAAAGTGATCCTGAAATGAATTTCAGGATAACCCCGTAACAGTATAAACATACCCGTATTTGTATTACGACCGAATACAAATGCAACTGAGACAAAGATATTATATCTACACAGTATAATACTGGGATCCGGCTTAAACCAAAGCCTACCAGTATTATCTGCCCGAAAAATGACACGTGCGAAAACGCACGTGCATTTTCCGAACCCTGCCATAAAACCATACGGCCTTTACAACGTTTCGCCCGAACTTGGGAAACCGTCTGTTGGGGGACTCTAATGACTCATCAACACACCGGCACTGGGTATAACCACTAGCACGTCAGAGGTACAAGCTGTACATAACAGTTGCCTATGTATTGATTGGAAGGGAAGCTGACAAGCGAACTCATCCATAAACCCTACTGAGCCTGACAGTGACAATATCCGTATAGTCCGGTCCGTTCGTCTAAAGAGTATCGCTTATCGAGTCTAGGGGGGTGGATAAAGTTAGACCCCTAATAACGCGATAAATCGTGTCGGCATGAAGCCCATCACCACCTGAGAAACTACTGATCCAAATCAGTAATTCTCCACTACCTCGGCCGAGGATTTCTAGTGATGGACACCCGTGCACTGTGCGACATCAACCCCCAATACCGAGAGAGACGAATCCCCGACGATCCGCTCACTGCCTCTATATGGCTCGGGACTGTACCCAAAAAATACCTGTTTGCACGTCTCCTTTGAGCGTGGTAGGGTAGAAATCAAAGCACAGTGGGAACTCACACGAGACAAATGACGATCTAAGGTCGACAAACTAACCTGTACACATGTCACCTGGGAACTGCTATCTGAAGATATGTATAATACCAACTAGCATGTTCCCGGTGAGTCTTGTCCGGTATACTCATAACCCTATGAGCACCTGTATACATCTTAGGTGAACCAACTGACACCAATGGCTTGTGAGACCGGCCACCGCCCCTCGTCGGGGTCTCGACTGTATACACTAGTCTACTCTGGAGTATCGATGCCCTGTCTCGAAACTCCTACGACTAGGGACACTTTAAGGATGTGCTTACAGACCCCAGCTCCCACGTATATGATCGCCATCATACTGCTGCTAGTCAAGCAAGAATCCTATGGGCTCTATCATCATGCAATAGTGAACTAAAGCATGTATACGATGATAAAGACAAACCAAATAGCATACTATCATCTCGAGTAAGACAGTCATGTCGGTATAGGTCCTCCCTCAATCATTGCAATCACGTATCTGCGATCCAATAATTGACTTAGAGGGCACTATCTCTAACAATATCCCACTTGCACTTAAGGCTATTATTGTGATATCGCATACTCATAGCTTCAGTGAGTGGATCCGTCCTGATGTTTCTTTCTATGTCTCTCTTAATCTCAAGTTCGCGGAGAAAGCTATCTCCCGAATCGAGTAATACCTGTCTTAGAATATGTCTGGATATCTGATGGAACCTAGTTCATAAATGAACTGCAAATCCAAACTTCTTAGACTGTATCGATAACTGAACCTAATCAGTATCCAGCACCATGCCTCCCACATTATCCTCTTGGACCAACTGTCCATAATACTGTCCCTCGTCAGAGGGAAAACTATAACTCTGACAATCACTCTGTCATCGATGTCACCTTGGAAGCCTGGAATGATAACAGTTTCTCGAAGGAGGCTGTTGTCATCAAATCCGTAGAACATGCACTTATGTTCTAAAACTGCTTCCTTATATTTCTTCAGGATTGGATTTATATAAATTTATTGCATCTAGTGCAAAAACAACATCTGGTGTGGTACTTGACATCTCACGATTGACTCAATTCCCTAAGCAAGTGATCTGCCAATCATGCACATCCCTCTCCCCTTTAGTCTCTAAGACACCTTTAGAGAGGGTAACTCCATCACCTGCAGGTACACCACCATGTCAGGAGTCATTTATTCTAAAATACTATTCAGAATATTGTCAAAGTACCCATATTGGGAAACTACCCAAATCTAGATCTAAAACCATAGATCTAGTAACCAGAATGTCTGATATTATATCCATATCCTTGTGGAGAAACAACTGTGTGATGACCAAAGTATAACCGATCATAGTATAGGAATTTTACTTCCTACTCTGTGTATGTCATCCAAATACCTAGACATCACACCCTACTACCTTCTCAACAGATCCATCCTCTATTCTGATGAAGTCAAACCCATGACTGTCACATCAAAAATAGATGATCTATCTCCGCTATATCTGCTCAAGTCTATAAATAGACATAAGCTCCTTTCCCACTTTGCTTCCGCTGCTCCCACTGACCACAACAACCCTCTGGCAGAATAATATATATGTGTACTTCTAAAAACAGTTTAGAACGACGCTATATATATCCTCCTGCTGGGTCTTATAGTCTGGAACAACAGTAGTGTCAAGTCTGGGTAAACAAGAACCTCCCTGTCACCGTCCTTGAGGCTACCGGAGTACCTCTCGGGTGTTTGAGGTTACCCACCATGTCTTCGGAGTGGCTATTGGAATGTCAAACCTGATTGAATATATAGGTCCTATTAAATTTTCGGTAATCGTTTGCGGTTCTGGAATCACTTCCAGTTCTACCATACTCCCACTACTGTTTTCTGAAAAAATCCATTTTACTAAAACTGTGGCGAGTCATGAACAATATCACTATTGATCTTCCAGATGGTAGAAAATCAACCATCGTCAAAGCCAGGGTCAACCCACAAACTGCCATTACAGAAACGTGCCTTGAGTTATCCAGTGTCTGGTTTTAAGCATAAGCTGGACAACTCCCCTTACCTTAACATCGTTAAGATATGAAGCATTCTATATCCAATATAGAAACATTAGCACTTATTTAATTGGAACCAGATTCAAATCATGCAGCTGTCTCCAGTGCATATCAACTTAATGGAGAGAGGCTAATCAGCATTACTCAACTTAGGAATCCATTCAATTATGAGTAACCTGAAAGAGAAACAAGTTTCTCAAAACCATTAATATCATCTGAATACCTATCACAAGAATCTACATCTTCAATCTCTTTTAAGAATCCCGATACTTGTGACACCTGGTTCTCTACTTTATTCTTATAGCCATAACTTCTCAAAACATAGACATTGTATTTCTACGAAATACTTGTCTAAAAACTAGAGAAGTCATAAGTAAACGGAACATAGTATGAGGACCTACCCCTTTGTCCTGATGGACACTGGACAACATACAATACTCTGTATAAGTCCGCTGAGTCGAATAACTCAAAACTTGTGCATCGTGGGTTGAAAACTGTACTTATGGTTAAGAACTACTCCGTTGTTCAATGCTCCTTACCCAATCGTCAACTGATATAGGTAAATGTCACAGACATAATTTCAAAAAGTTATATCTCACTTTATAAAAATAAACGTACAGATATATCATTTTGAAATTGGTGCACAACAACGGATATTCAAAACCAAATACATGTCGTCTGGCAAAAACTCAGGCGACTTCCTCAAATATCACCAATTACAACGAATTCTGATATAATGAGGACGATCACCTAATTCCCAATGACCTACTCCCACTCATCATCTGTAAAACTGTACAGACATGAGAATGAAACCTGGTAAATACATACCCTGGAGTAAGTATGTAATCGGGAAATCATTTTTCTTTTAACAATGCACTGAAACATGAAAATGTTTCGTATGGGTATCCTGGTATTCCTAGTAATGCCTCTTCCATAATCCAATTCATGACTTTAACCGTATATATCTTTGCCATCTCTCCAAATCCCTTTATTTGTCTTTAGTCGTTACCTTCTGTACACCATCGTTAGGCTAAATGGTTTTCTTCCTTCCCTACCGTTCGGTACCAGCCTATGGTTTGGAAGAAGACTATCCAGTAAGCATAATAGGTGTACCCTACTAAACCTAGGAGTACTCGCAACTTGAGAGAAGGTGATGATAAAAGACAACTGAATAATACCTTATTCTATTTCTCCCGAACTGGGGAAAAAAGCAAAGGTGAAATAGGAGTGGCGATGAAGTACGCGGTTTGGTCGTAAATGATAGCAGTCGCAATTTACTTTGCCCTCTCTTTCTAATCCCTTTATCTTGTCTTTACATATTACCTTCTGCACACCCTACTTAGGCTAATTGGTTTTCTTCATTCCCTACCTTTCGGCACCAGCCTATGGTTTGGAATAAGACTATCCAATAAGGGTAATAGGTGTACACTCCTAAACTAAGGAACCCTCGCAACCTGAGAGAAGGTGATAATAAAAGACAACTGAATAAACTAATTCTATTTCTCCTGAACCTGGATCCATCCTCGAAGAAGTCCCTTTGAGTTCGTATATAACCATACGATGGATCTATCCAATGGAAGTGGATATCCGTAGTAATACGGGGTGTTCTGAGAAATACAAAGGGTAAAAGAAGGAGCGGTAATGACTTATGCAACTCAGACAATCCAAAAGCCAGTATTTTAAGAAGGTTTGGTCAACTTGGTCACTGAGTCATAGTCTCGGGTCAGTCAAAGGTCGCTGCCAAAAAGAGAGAGAGAAAAGAATCACTCTGCGTGCACTCTAACCTTGATCAGAATGGTTATCACTTTATCTAATCAGGAAACCTCCCACTGTAATCTCAAATTCTCCTCCAAACCTAAAGAAGAATTAGTCGGGATCACCCGAAGAGTAAACCAACTCATCAGTGAGAAACGGGATCCAACTCTCATCGCATGATAACTCGATGGAAGCCACTCAAGTTATCACACTCCAGAAGGTATGCGCATGCCTGGCAAGTTTCCTGTATGTTTGAAACTCCCGATATGATTTTTTCCCCATGCTCTTATGATCTTGGCTTTGGTCAAAATGTCATAAATCACATGCCAAGTTCTACCCGCCACTATCCAGGTCAATTTGAACCCATCCACACATGCCCTTGACTTGGCCAAAATGGCAGAACGACTGTCCCAAACCAACTCATTTATCTAAGCAACAAATGAATACCCAGCAGCTACCAAACACTATGCCTTGACTTTGGCCAAAATACATAGCTTAAATACTACTGAATACCCAAAAGAAATGACGGAGGGCTACGGCTGGTTTTTGGCGAAAAAACCTTTAACGTAATGAACTTGATCTCGTTCAAGGAACCTGATAGCTTTTTATAAAAATATAGCGACCAAAAACCTTTTTCTAAAGAGGTTACTCCCGGTGAAGGGATCTCGGCTCTTTCCTCGTCGAATGAGGTGCAGGATATTCTAACTGAATATAAATATACAAAGCAACTTGTAATCGACTATATTTAAGTTACTACCCTGACGTAAACTTCTGCCCAAGGGGTCACTCCCGGTGAAGGGATCTCGGCCCTTGCCTCGTGGAATGAGGTGCAGGATATTCCAAATGAATATCACTATGCAAAACAAAAGGAAACTTCTTTATAATAACACTTTTTAAAATTTGTTCCAACAACATCAAATATAGGTTTGTTTTTCTTGCATTGATAAGAATCAACGCAGTCCCATCAATCAATCACACCTGAAAAGAACGAAAATAAAATGTACGTATATGCCATCCGCATTCGTCACTGGGTCCCGTCATCACCCGTTAGGTTACTTAACTAACGACAGAGCGGGGGCTGGACTAGCGCGGGTGTAAAACATATACAACATCTAATAGTATATATACCAATATACAATAATCTCTCCAGGCATGATAATATGCAACATTACAGAAAAGTAATAGGCATCACTGAATAATACAGATAATCTGGGATCCCCGGGTTTCACAGAGCCGCTGATGAAAACCGACGTTCCCCTGGTCGTGTGGATAGCCTGTGCAATGAAACCTAGACCCTTACGGGTGCGGCAAGCTACCCGCCAAAACTTAAAGTGAGGCAGCCCCCTACAGCAAAATTAATGGACCACCCGGCACATCACGGAATCCGGTAACTTGAGCATCCCTCCTTGGGTCAACCTGTACCCCCCTACGAGTGCGGCGAATAGTCTGCCAAATCTAGAGTGAGGCCCCTCTGCCTCTCAAAGCCATGAGATACGGACCCGTTGCCCTCCAGAACCCGGCTATCCGTGCACTCCGTCGTGGGGTAAACCTAGTACAGAAATAAAAATATGTACACCGGGTACATGGACCTCAGCCCGGTCGTGCCCTAAAAGAATATTATACAAACTGGCAGTGACGACGGTCCACATGTTGGACGCTCGCCCCGCAATATCAAATGTACAAATAAATTCAAATAGCACTACCATTGCACACTGCTATCCACCACGACAAATCCGCAACATCACAGCACAACTCAGAACATCAACGCGAATGTCACGTTCGCAAATCCGTCTAAAAGGACTATAGCAATTAGACGCAATTTACCGCTCGAATGACATTCCCAGTCGGAGATATAATATAAGTACTGCATACTAACAAGTTTAAAATTTCGATCGACAAAACTTCCCGAAGTGGGCCCCACGTACATCTGCTGTATAGTAATAAAATTTGGGCCCAAAAGAAATATTCCATAAACAACAATTTTACAAGAAGAACCTACTGTAGAAAAATGGTTTACTGTAGCTCCAAAACGGCGGCGGAACCGCGGCCAAACTAGGGTTTGCGCGGCGGTTCCACGACGCTTTGGAAGCTTCAGTTGACCAAATTTCACCAGAATTCTTAAAAAAGCCTGCTCTCTTTCTGTGATATGCAAAATAATTTTTGGACCCTTTTAAAAATCGACAGAAACTTTAACCCAGAAAATTGCAGTTTTCGAAATTCCGTTCGATCGAGGTTTTAAACACGTTAGCACAAGTTAGTAAAGCTTAATGGTGAGGCTCTGATACCACTGTAAGTCCACGGTAGCGCCCCAGCCGTCTAGCAGACGCCAAATGCGGAACAAAAACTTTTACAACTGGCGCTATTGCGGACTATAACCCGGATCTGCCATTAAAGCTAAACTAACAAACTACAAAGTGTTAGTTATATGTATGCCTTAGAGGCCATTACTGTACATTGGATGTATATTGTAGTGGATGCTGGGACATATATAGGTATGACTTTCTTGCTCAACATGATAGTACGCTATCTGGTTGCTCTTTATCTTAACACGTATACTTTCTGTCTCTCTGATTACATGTTGATAAAGCCGTTAGGATGTGTACTCGACTTCCAGGACTATGATGAAGATCATACTAGTGGGGCCTGGGTAGTCAATGAGTACATCCTTCATTGTTCCTAGTCGTGGGAATATCGAGACGGGGCATCGATATTCCAGAGTAGACTAGCGTATATCTTCTCGACCCATGTGATGGGCGATGGATGATCCCATATCCATTGGTGTTTGACATCAGAGATGGTATGCGGGTGCTCAGTGGAGACTGGGTACATTGAACGGACTCGCCGAGAACTCCCAGATGGTATTATACCTCACGTCAGATGGCAGTTCTCTGGTGACACTGGTACAGCTTAGTCTGTTGACCCGAGATCGTCATAGAGTCTTGTGTGTCTCCCACTGTGCTTTGATTTCCACCCTACCACGGCTCTACTGAGTCGTGCAAACAGGTGGTTTTTGGGTACAGTCTAGATTCACATGGAGGCAATGATCGATAGGAGGGGATTCATCTCTCCCGGTATTGGGGGTGGATGTTGCGCTATGCTCGACTGGCCATAACAGGAAATCCCTAGCCAGGGTTGCAGTGATATACTGGTAAGAGTTATCAGTAGTTTCACGAATGTTATGGACCTTACGTCGGCATGACTTATCAAGCTACTGGGGTCTGACGTTTACTACCCCTAGGCGAGATATGCGACATATCAGACGAACAGACCGGACTGTACGGTAAGTGTTACTGGTTGGATTCACAGGAGTGTGAGCGGGCTTGCTCGTCGATCTTCTGATCGCTCAATACCCGGGTGGCCGTTACGTTTAGCAGACCGCTTGCGGCTTGTGGGTGCTTGATATAATCATCATCTGCTGCCGGCGTATTGACGAGTCTTTAGAGTCCTACACAGAGATTTCCTGGCTCAAGCGAAACGAAATAGGAGCGCATATGAGATATGTGCAGGACCGAGAATAATGCGTGTATGTGATACCGTATTCCATTCTCGCGATGAATGTATCGATTGGTTGTATGCGATATAACCTAGTTATCGAATCAAGGATTGATTCGATAAGCCGATACATTGGATATTAGTCGGTTATATGCGATATGACCGGATCGATAAATCAAGTGTTGATTTAATGATTTAATGCATAATTATATATTTGATATATTACTTTGCATTAACTAGTATCGGTTCACTTTAAATGGATTTTCTCACTTGAAATGCACAAGTTGTATATGTGATATACTTTTGTGCACTTGTTTGTATCATGTTTGATGATACATGCTCACTTGGGTTTGTGTAAAGAATTAAACCATGGTTAAGTTAGTGGTTAGGGTTTACATTTTTCTTATTCATTTATTTATTTTTCATTTTGGAAAGATAAATAAATCATGGTGGCTTTCTTTGTTTGTTTGTTGAAGCTTCATGAAGCTTTGAACAAGTCCACCATTCTTGTCTCATGCTTAACCCTAACCATTCAACCTAACCTTAGTCAATTCTCTACACTTAACTAAGGTTGAGATTATGATAAGTATCATATTGTTTTCTATTTTAAAATATACTTATCATATTCTTTCTTCTTCTTCTTCATCTTCAACAAGAAGAAAAGCTTGCCTCCATCAATGGCAACTTGAGCAAATGAGTGAGAAATCCAATTCTAAAGTGAACCCACCTCCTATTTCTTCATCCTCTATCTCTTGCCAAGTAGTATAGGATGTTTTCTTCACAAGTTTCATGACTTGGTGAAGTTGGAGCTTGATGTTGTATTGCCTCGACGTAGATCATCTTCGGCATCGAAGCCGACGACCTAGCCCGCCCATTTCTCCGATGAAGCCGATGCTAGAGTCCGGGATTCGATATGGACAGCGAGGGGACTTCATCACGGAGCCATAGAGGTGGAGGACCGGATCTATAAAGGTTGTAGCCCATTCCCTTTAGCTATAAATTCGTTTATTTGCATTGCATCGCCTATATATCTAGTTAACGATCCGTATTAGGGTTTCTCGGCACTTGTAAAATTTTAATTGGCAATGTTTGATCACTTATGAGACCTCATTAGTGTGCCTAGGAACCCTACACAAAGTAGGTAGAAATGTTCTACCGAACGATTCGAGTCCTTCGGTATTCAACCATCATCCCACGCTTTGTTGCGGCTGCTCCGATCTCCTGAATCTCCAGTCTTCTCGTCCAGGTGGCACCACGTCGACGGATCTTTAAACGGGCTCCCGCCTCTGAACCGAGGCAACTCGGTCGTCAAGTTTGCTAGAAGAGATGACCAAGATGATGTAGAGAATGAGTAGAACACTTTGTCTCGCTTCGTCCAAAGCTATGGACGAACGGTTAATGAAGTTGCCTTTTGAATCGGGGAAATGAGAAATGGGCATATGAAATTTCCATGAAACAAACTCCTAATATTTTTTCCAAATGAACGACCATCACCACCACCAAGAGGTGGCCGGCCACTTATAGAGGCAAGGCGGGTGAGTGTAGGAGGAGGGAGAGTGACCATTAGCATTAATGAGAGGAATGTGTCATCAAACACCTTGCACATTCATTTAATGAAAACAATGAATCATTTTAAGCTAGTCATCATATCATTAAATGAATCATTAAAGCACCAATGACTCACAAGCCTTATCACCACTTCTAGAACCTTCTAGAAGCATGACACACCCTCATGACTCACCCAAGAAGAAAAGATAAATCCGCATTTAACCGAATGTTAAATACGGCTGATAGAAAACTGGAAACTGGCAACTTCCAAAAGTGATCCTGAAATGAATTTCAGGATAACCCCGTAACAGTATAAACATACCCGCATTTGTATTACGACCGAATACAAATGCAACTGAGACAAAGATATTATATCTACACAGTATAATACTGGGATCCGGCTTAAACCAAAGCCTGCCAGTATTATCTGCCCGAAAAATGACACGTGCGAAAACGCACGTGCATTTTCCGAACCCTGCCATAAAACCATACGGCCTCCACAACGTTTCGCCCGAACTTGGGAAACAGTCTGTTGGGGGACTCAAATGACTCATCAACACACTGGAACTGGGTATAACCACTAGCATGTCAGAGGTACAAGTTGTACGTAACGGTTGCCTATGTATTGATTGGAAGGGAAGCTGGCGAGCGAACTCATCCATAAACCCTACTGAGCCTGACAGTGACAATATCCGTATAGTCCGGTCCGTTCGTCTAAAGAGTATCGCATATCGAGTCTAGGGAGTGGATAAAGTCAGGCCCCTAATAACGCGATAAATCGTGTCGGCATGAAGCCCATCCCCACCTGAGAAACTACCGATCCAAATCAGTAATTCTCCACTACCTCGGCCGAGGATTTCTAGTGATGGCCACCCATGCACTGTGCGACATCAACCCCCAATACCGGGAGAGACGAATCCCCGACGATCCTCTCACTGCCTCCATGTGGCTCGGGACTGTACCCAAAAAATACATGTTTGCACGTCTCCTTTGAGCCTGGTAGGGTAGAAATCAAAGCATAGTGGGAACTCACACGAGACAAATGACGATCTCAGGTCAACAAACTAACCTGTACACATGTCACCTGGGAACTGCTATCTGAAGATATGTATAATACTAACTAGCATGTTCCCGGCGAGTCCTGTCCGGTGTACTCATAACCCTATGAGCACCTGTATACATCTTAGGTGAACCAACTGACACCAATGGCTTGTGAGACCGGCCACTGCCCCTCGTCGGGGTCTCGACGATATACACTAGTCTACTCTGGAGTATCGATGCCCTGTCTCGAAACTTCCACGACTAGGGACACTTTAAGGATGTGCTTACAGACCCCAGCTCCCACGTATATGATCGCCATCATACTGCTAGTAGTCAAGCAAGAATCCTATGGGCTCTATCATCATGCAATAGTGAACTAAAGCATGTATACGATGATAAAGACAAACCATATAGCATACTATCATCTCGAGTAAGACAGCCATGTCGGTATAGGTCCTCCCTCAATCATTGCAATCACGTATTTGCGATCCAATAATTGACTTAGAGGGCACTATCTCCAACACATACTATCATGTCAAGCAAGAATGTCCTCTGAATATATATATACACAAACTGATACATCCTCTATCATATAATGGCCTCTAGGGCATACATATATCCAACAATCTCCCACTTGCACTAAGGCCAATTATTGGCGTATCTCATACCCAATATCTCAAAAAGCCGCTCATGCTGCGGCAGAGGGAGGGCCTTGGTGAGTGGATCCGCGGTGTTATTCTTTGTATCTACTCTCCGAATCTCGATCTCGCGGCGATCAACTATCTTCCGGATCAGATGATATCGCCTGGGGATGTGTCTGGATCGCTGATGGGACCTGGGCTCTTTGGCCAACGCCATAGCCCCATTATTATCACAATACAATGGTATTGGATCAATAATGGTTGGAACTACTCCTAGCTCCGAGATGAACATCTTCATCCAGACGACTTCCTTGGCATCATCATTTGCAGCAATATACTCAGCTTCCATTGTGGAGTCTACAACGGTATCCTGTTTGGAACTCTTCCAACATACCGCCCCTCCATTGAGGGTAAATACAAACCCTGAGATAGATTTGCTATCATCCTTATCACTCTGGAAGCTCGAATCGGTAAATGCCTCTATTTGGAGATCCCCGTTACCATACACCAAGAACATTTCTTTAGTCCTTCGCAAGTACTTAAGAATGTTCTTCACAGCTGTCCAGTGATTCTCTCCTGGGATGGATTGATACCGTCTTACTACACCCAGTGCATAAGCTACACCAGGGCGTGTACATAACATCGCATACATTATAGATCCTACAGCAGAAGCGTAGGGTATAATGCTCATGCGAGCTCACTCTTCATCAGTCTTTAGGCAAAAGTCCTTGGAGAGAGACTGTTAGTTATATGTATGCCCTAGAAGCCATTACTGTACATACGATGTATATTATAATGGATGGTTGGACATATATAGGGAGGACTTTCTTGCTCGACATGATAGTACGCTATCTGGTTGCTCTTTATCTTAACGTGTACTCTGATTGTCTCTATTTTACATGTTGATAAAGCCCTTAGGATATGTACTCGACTACTGGGACTATGTTGAGATCATACTAGTGGGGCCACAGTAGTCGACGAGTACACCGTATAACTGTTCCTAGTCGAGGGTGTATCGAGACAGGGCATCGATACACCAGAGTAGACTAGCGTATACTCATCTTGACCCATATGATGGGCGATGATCCCATATCCATCGGTGTTTGACATCAAGGATGGTGTACGGGTGCTCAGTAGAGACTGGGTACACTGGACGGACTTGCCGAGAACTCCCAGATGGTATTATACCTCACGTCAGATGGCAGTTCTCTGGTGACACTAGTACAGAGTAGTCTGTTGACCCGAGATCGTCATAGAGTCTTGTGTGATTCCCACTGTGCTTTGATTTCCATCATACCACATCCAAGGGGGCATGCAAAAAGGTGGCTTTTGAGTACAGTCCCGAATCACACAGAGGACAACAGCGCGGATCCACTCACAAAGGCCTTTTTCCCAGTAGAGACTTTTATGGGATGGTTGAGTATGAGATACTTTAACCACAGCTAATTGTTGGGTATGCGATACCACAACAGATAGCCCTAGTGCAAGTGGGAGATTGTTAGTTATATGTATGACCTAGAGGCCATTACTGTACATACGATGTATATTGTAATGGATGCTTGGACATATATAGGGAGGACTTTCTTGCTCAACATGATAGTATGCTATCTGGTTGTACTTTATCTTAACATGTACTCTGATTGTCTCTATGTTACATGTTGATAAAGCCCTTAGGATATGTACTCGACCACTGGGACTATGATGAGATCATACTAGTGGGGCCACGATAGTCGATGAGTACATCCTATAACTGTTCCTAGTCGAGAGTGTATCGAGACAGGGCATCGATACATCAGAGTAGACTAGCGTATACGCATCTTGACCCATATGATGGACGATGGATGATCCCATATCCATCGGTGTTTGACATTAAGGATGGTGTACGGGTGCTCAGTAGAGACTGGGTACACTGGACGGACTCGCCGTGAACTCCCAGATGGTATTATACCTCACGTCAGATGGCTGTTCTCTGGTGACACTGGTACAGAGTAGTCTGTTGACCCGAGATCGTCATAGAGTCTTGTGTGATTCCCACTGTGCTTTGATTTCCATCATACCACGTCCAAGAGGGCGTGCAAAAAGGTGGCTTTTGGATACTGTCCCGAATCACATGGAGGCAATGAGCGATAGGAAGGGATTCGTCTCTCCCGGTATAGGGAGTTGATGTTGTGCTGTGTTCGATTGGCTATAACCGAAAATCCCTGGCCAGGGTTGCTGAGATTTACTGGTAAGTGTTATCAGTAGTTTCTCGAACTGTTATAGACCTCATATCGACACGACTTATCGAGCTACTGGGGTCTGACGTTTACCACCCCTAGGCGAGATATGCGACATATCAAACGACGAGACCGGACTGTACGGGAGTGTTACTGATTGGATTCACAGGAGAATGTACAGGCTTGCTTGTTGATCTTCTGAGCGCTTAATACCTGGGTGGCTGTTACGTTTAGCTGACCGCTTGCAGCTTGTGGGTGTTTGATATGATCATCACATACTGCCGGCATATTGACGATTCTTTAGAGTCCTACACAGAGGTTTCTTGACTCAGGCAAAATTGAGTAGGAGCACATATGTGATATGTACGGGACCGAGGATAATCCGGTATGTGATACCGTATTGGATTCTCGCGATATGAGATATCGGCCGGGTATATGTGATATAGCCGGGTCATCGTATTAGTCTGTTATATGCGATATAGCCGGATTGTTGGATCAAGTGTTGATTCGATAATTTAATGTATAATAATATATATGATATATTAAATTACATTAACTAATATTAGCTCACTAAAAGATTAATTTTCTCACGGGATAATACATTGATATATATGCGATATATGTTAATTGTATTATTTTCTATTGTTACAAAATATATTGTATATGTGATATATAATATTGTAACATGTTAGGGTTAAAAATTTAATAATGGTTTAGGGTTTACACTTGGTTAGGGTTTGGATTAGGGTTAACTTTTGCATGAAGCTTCCATGAAGTTTTGACTTTGTGTTTTGCTTGATATTTTGTGAAGATATTATGTTAACCCAATCCAAACCATTAACTCTAGTTAATTCTCTACAAGGGTTAACTCCTTCATGCTTAACCCTTGGTTATATTTGTAACCACTACATCAATTCATTATTCATCACAAACGGATTGAGCTCTTCTTCTTGCTCCTCATTTGTTTTCATATTCTCACATATAAACATCACTTATGAAAAAGCTAGTGAAGCTTTTCATCAAGGAGGAAGAAGCAAGAAGAAGAGCTCAAGTGTTGAGCCAGGAAACCCCTGTGTAGGATTCTAAAGACTCGTCAATACGCCGGCAGTAGGCGATGATCATATCAAACACCCACAAGCCGCAAGCGGTCTGCTAAACGTAACGGCCACCCGGGTATTGAGCGATCAGAAGATCAACAAGCAAGCCTGTACATTCTCCTACGAATCCAATCAGTAACACTCCCGTACAGTCCAGTATCTTCGTCTGATATGTTGCATATCTTGCCTAGGGGTGGTATACGTCAGACCCCAGTAGCTTGATAAGTCGTGTCGATATGAGGTCTATAACAGTTCGAGAAACTACTGATAACACTTATCAGTAAATCTCAGCAACCCTGCCCATCTCCTACTTCTTCATCCTCTACCACTTGCCATGTAATAGAATGTGTTCTCTTCACAAAGTTCATGACCAAGTGAAGGAATAGCTTGAGTTAGTGTCTCCCCGACGTAGATCATCTTCGGCCTCAAAGTCATCGAAGCAAGCACGTTCGTTCTTCTTGTGGAGCTTCTCTAGAGTCCGGAGTTCACGATCGTAGCGAAGGGGACATCTACACGGAACTATTGAAGTGAAGGACCAGATCTACAAAGGTTGTAATCCCTCTCACTTAGTGTTAAAGTGTTTAACACGCTTGTTTTCGCCTAAACTCTAGTATAAAGATCCGGCTTTGGGTTGTTCGGCACGGCTAAAATTTAAATTGGGCATGGTTGATGCCTCATAGACCCTTGTATGTGTGCCTAGCAACCCTACAGTGGTATCAAAGC
Source organism: Agapanthus africanus (assembly GCA_030015575.1). NCBI lineage: Eukaryota > Viridiplantae > Streptophyta > Magnoliopsida > Asparagales > Amaryllidaceae > Agapanthus > Agapanthus africanus. The sequence goes on from JASDDO010000031.1 coordinate 121,640,770, forward strand.
AAGAAGAAGAGCTCAAGCTTTTTAACAGTTTCTAAAAATATCCGGAAAAACTAAACAAAGTTAAATTATCCGATCGAATCAATAAGTCCCCAATACAACCCAGAAAACTCAACACTTGAGCAAATTAAAAATTCCCAGAAGAATCAGGAAGTACCAGTGGCCGTTACTGTAGATTGAGGGTTAGTTTCTGCACAGTAATGACCGTTGGTACTTCCTGATTCTTCTGGGAATTTTTAATTTGCTCAAGTGTTGAGTTTTCTGGGTTGTATTGGGGACTTGTTGATTCGATCGGATAATTTAACTTTGTTTAGTTTTTCCGGATATTTTTAGAAACAGTTAAAAAGTTCGAACGGATATCAATAACTCACTTTTTCCACAGTCGGAAATTTTTTCAAAAGTTGGATTTTTTCTCGAGTTTGAAACTTTCTAAGTCGTGCAAGTAACGCGGTGGACCCTCTAGAAGACAACAAACCTTAACTCAATTATGTGACCGTCTTAAACTGACTCTAAACCTTAGGGTTTGGGCCAGTACGGCGTGCCACATGTGAGGCGTTGGCTTGACCCTTCTACGGCTGGACCATTGGTACTGTGGCATGTGAAAGATGTTTTTAAACTAATCTCAAGTGTTGAGAGATTTGGGAAATCTTGGGTGTTTGTTTATTCGATCAGAAAGTTTGACACTGTCTATTTATCTGGAAGATGATACAATAATTGGAATCCACAAGTAGTTATGAGATAACTAATTTGAATGTTATAAACATAGCAGTTTAGTTTCAGATGATCGGTTGCCACGGAATTTTGATGTGATCAAAAGTCCGTCGCAATTACGTAGAGTACGCAGATACTCGCCGGGTAAACTTAACAGGCAGCCACGCCCCATAGCCCCGACCAAGTGACCGTAGGAGAACCCCGTCGCCAAAAGCATCCGTTCGGGTGCTCGCAGCAGCAGTGTTCCGCCTTAGTGCACTTCGTCGACGGCATCCAGGGGTGCGGCCGTATACTAAAGTTTGCGACGAGCATTCGATCAGGATGTCGGGAATCTTGTTGAATTGACCGACTTGATATTGAAAAGAGTTTTCGATAATGAGACTAAAATGCAGGGTTTATAATTGTTGGGCATGCGATGTCTAAGGAATTCATTTTGTTAGGCATGCGATGTCTAAGGAGGTTGCGGATTCCAACTGTTATAGTTTTACACTTTCTTTTCTGTGACCGTAAGCGTAGTATGTGGTGTATCGCCGGCTTCGTTGCTATACATCAACGACAATCGGGATACGCATACTTGCTTACGTTGATGATATGAGATATTATGTGTTGATGTAATATGTTATATTGGATCGTCGCGTTTTGAATAGCCGGGGGTTTTGTGTGAGATGAGGGTTTTTATTTTCTTTCATGTAAAATTCATTTGTATGTAATATTCTTTTATTGGGGCACTTCCGAGCTTAGGGTGATGTCACCATTGTATATTATTTACTTTTCCGCATTAGGTAAACCCAAGACGGGGAGCATAAGTAACCGGGGTCTATGGTCCAGTGGGAGACCATCTCGAGGAGTCGAGACCGGGTCTCCTAACCCTAGAATTGGCAGTGTTGCTTGCCGCTCTCATAGGGGTCTAAGGATGTGGGTTTGGCTATTCATCGCGACCGTGGAATCAGTGTTTTATACAGGCTCGTATGAAAACACGGACGTCCTAGTATATCCAATATTTCATATATGTTTCTTCTGCTGCAATGTTCTGTGATGAGATCATGTTACTGCCCGAGACGAATGTTTATATTATATATATGAGATATATGTTATATTGCAGATTTCGTTTCAAATGTGATGCTTGTGAAGCACAATTAAAATGGGACTTCATTAATGAGATTAATAAAACTAAAAGAAACCTAAGATGTTGTAGAAACTTGTTTAAAAACTGGTAGCTCTAGTTCTTGCTTTGCATAGTGGTGTTCCTTGTAGAACATCCATCACCTTATTCGATAAGGAAAGAGCCGAGATCCCTTCACCGGGAGTGACCTCTTTAGTGAAACTAGCAGATGCTACAAACTCGGTTTGTCTTTTGATTGCTTCTATAGTTCTTGCTTTGCACAGCGGTATATATGATATATCCTGCACCTTATTCGATGAGGAAAGGGCCGACGATCGCTTCACCGGGAGTGACCCCTTTAGCAAAACTAGAAAATCCTAAAAAACACACCATTTAAAATCACTCGATTCTACAAGGATATCAAGTTCATTACGCAGGTTTTCTTAAAAACCCGTCGTAGCACTCCATCATTTCAGATAAGTACTACTTAGTATTCGTGCTGCAGTAGTTTGGCATTCGTCAAGGCGTAGTGTACGGTAGCTAACTAGTGCTTATCTGCTAGCATACGATGCGATTGGATTAGGGTATTTATACGGCGTTGTTTGGCATTCGTCAAGGGTCGTGCGGGTGGGTTTAATTCAATCAGGAAATGTACGGGTTGAACTTGACTAGCGGACTATGGATGGTTTGGCATTCGTCAAGGTCATAGGACGCTAGGGGTAAAATATTATTGGGAATTTCAAGTGTTGAAATTTGCAATGAGATTGCATACCTTCTATGATATAGTTGGATCCCGATACCCGCTGCGAGTAATAGTTACTCCTGGGAGAGTTTTACACATTACAATTAGCCGATCAAGTAGGTGTCTAGAAAGGTGTTAACGGGTTTACGCCTCTGGGAAAATAAGGTTTACTTTAATTAGGTCCGTACGAAAGCACGGGGCACCTCCCTCAAAGTACCGACACTGGCCTGGCTGAAAGATTGGCGAATTTGTAGCGTGTAATTAATCCCGTCCAGTCTTTCCTTTTAGGGTTTGAAGGAAGATTTGATTAAAACAGTGGGAGACATCTTGATTAGATATATTAGATAACCAATCAATCTTGCAAGAGCATACGTTGAGTGTTTTCTTCTCTCTTTTTCCAGGTAGCGACCATATCACGCCTTAATCAAGATAATAATACGGATGTATTGACCGAACCCGCTTGTTATACTGAGCTAGGGAACGTTGGTCCCGCTCCAACTTATAATTGTTATAAGACAGAGCAGGAAATTGGGGAATACCAGATTTTCCGTGCCGCCCAAACGAAGAAAGTGCATGCTGATGCATCATCTTCGGGTATGTTCATTACAGAGAACTGTTTCTCAGTATCCTTTACGTCCTGGGTATGAGATACCGGATCAGGATCCCGCATATGTAATCTATTACATGGGCTACAGATAGGTAGAGAACTGAGAACGGGTGATAAGTTTCATGAGATAGAAAACGGTGCAAGTTTTGCAGCCAAGTCTGTTGGTCACTATCACCCTGTATTACCAGAATACATTGATTCTAAATGAATGTTATTAGATATCGAACCTGATATACAACATCATATCTGTCACGACCCGAAGGTACGGAACGTGACTGGCACTTAGATTACGAGACGTCTAAAGGCGTACCGTAACCTAAGTCAGCCAAAGCCCAGAAGAATCTAAACCAAAAACAAAAGAGAGTGAAGGAAAAAATTTAATAAAAAAAGTTTTAAATCAATTAAGTTGCATAAAATCCCTTTTTAAAAACATCCAAAAATTCCCGAAAATTTCGGCAGAGTCTCCCCTGTATTTTCTATCCCCCAAAATGGGTACAACAAGATAATAAACCTGTAATCATAAAAATGGCATCCCCAAGCGGGAGCTAGCTCTTCGCCCAAGGCGGATCACAACCACACGCAATATATAAGTAATATCAAGAGAAAGAGCATAAAAGAAATGCAAAATATCAGAAAACACACGTCGGCTCAAGTGAGCTCGACCCAAAAGAAACCACATATATACAAATCTCTCAGTCTCATCACTAGGTCGCATATACAAATAGAAAGTGGTAGATGGAGAATACTAGATACAATGATGGAGCAAAAAGAAATAAAGTGTGCTCGCAACCCACCTACGGCCAATGTCGCGAGTCTGAGCAAAAGGAGCTGATGATAGGATAGCCCGCCGCTACAAGGATGACGGGTCCGACCTGCAAGACACTGTGGCACAACGGGGGTGAGTTGCCAGCTCGTGAGTAGAATATAACATCTAGTAAGGCAATCGTAAGAATGCACGCAATGCGTCACAACATGTATGTCCATATGTGATATATTATCTCTAGTATGCATGCACATGTATGCAATGTCATTACTAAATCTTTAAGTGTTTTAAATGCTAAGGGTACTGCATTCTTAACTTTAGAAAAAGGAATATCTGTATAATAGCTAAATACCATCATGAAATCATCTGAAAACCGTGTCAAGCATCGACACCAAATATGAAATCACCTCTGTCCCAATGTCTCACTGTATTAATGTCTCAAAATATCGGGCTCCGTCAGTCCGAATCGGCCCATGTCATCAAATCTCACGACAACGGTCGGTATCCTCCGGATATCCGCCGTGCCTGACATCACCGGTAGGTAGTCTTCCCCTGCCAGGCTCATCGTCTACAACTCGATCTTCTTGCCCTGGGGTACCATACCGGGCCCACCATGTACCCGAGACGGTTCATCCACTCCTCGAATCGGGTCTCGAAATCCAACAGAAAACATGAAAACTCATGGTGGACGACACATACATCACGAGAAAACCGCAACTTTATTTTAAAAATGATAAATATAAGTTTTTGTTAAATTCTTGCGGTTTTCCCCAAAAATCCAGAAATCGCAGCAATACTGAAATCCTCAAGAAAATCATAATGTTCACATGTTATATATATAATAAATGTCTATGATATCAATGTATATGATGTGAATTTTGGATAGAATCTATGTAAATATGATGATAATGCGAGGTATATGCATGCTATGCAATTTCATATATCATGTATGAATGAAAATGGCGATATTAAGTTAAACAGGTTCTATAGTGCACGTTGCATGGCAATTACCAAAGGCGTGTGGGTCACATGAATAGTGCGCGTGCAGCAGATGCCAATGGTAATGGTGTTCGTGTCCTACGAAGTGATATCGCATAAGTGTAGATGAATGTCCATGCAATCTAATATACGGTTAGCTATAAGGGTATGCAATGTACATAAATGGATAAGCTAGCTAACAATATAAATCTTGCATAAAGTAGGGTAATCCTAACTAGGGGGCGCATCGCGCCATCCAGACGATTCCCCCATAGATGAATACATCTACTCACCTGAAATCCTCGCTAATCCGATTCGACCACCGCCTTGCCTTTACGTGCCGTGTCCGATGTTTCCCCGACCGATCCTATATTTGCACAATACCAAGCATAAGATTACAAAACCTAAAACGATGCAAATCACAACATACAAATATCGACGCTCTCGAATTAAACATAGCATGCATTCGGTGCGCGGGAAAACGCACGAAAATCGCTAATCTTTAACTAGAATCTGTTAGTGTTTATGCCCTAGAAGGCCATTACTGTATCATACTAGCTTGTATATTACTTAATGGAAGCTTGGGATATTCACATGTATATAACAGTCTTGCTAAACATGGTAGTATGCTACTTGGTTTTTCTATCTTAATATGTGAGTATACGTATTGATAGAGCTCTTAGGATCTTGCCTGTGTACCAGCGTTGTGATGGCGGTCACACTAGTGGGGGCTGGGTAGTCTACAAGCACATCCTTATTCAGGTCCCTGGTCGTTGGATTATCGAGACAGAGCATCGATACTCCGGAGTAGACTGGTGTGTACGCTTCTCATCCCAGTTGGGGAGATGGTCTGTCCCACAGCCGTCAGTACGTCGTACTGGAGATAGTATACAGGTGCTCGTTAGGTTACGGGTACACCGGACAGGACTCACAGGGAACTGTTGGTTGGTTTGATACCAGTCGTCAGTGAACAGTTCCCAGGTGACATGAGTACAGCGTAGTCCGCAGACTTGACACTGCTACTTCGCCTCGAGTGTGTCCCACTGTTCTTAGATTGCTACCCTACCACGGCTCAAAGGAGTCGTGCAAACAGGTAGCAGTTGGGTGCAGTCCCGAGCACTTGGAGGCAGTGGCGGTTAGACAGGATTCGTCCCTCCCGGTATTGGGAGTAGATATCGTGCTGTGTCAGAGAGCCATTACGCAAAGTCCCTGGCCAGGGCAAGCGAGATTTGCTGGTAGGTTCCAGCAGTTTCTCAGGGTGTAATGGGCTTTACTCCGACACGACTTATACCGCTATTAGGGGACTGACGCTTGCCGCCCCCTAGGCCCGATATGCGATAGTCATGGACGAACGGACCGGACTGTATGGAGATTGTCACATCAGACTCAGTAGGAGTTCGGATGGGTTTACTCATCGGCCTTCTTATCGACAACTACCTGGGGACCGTTACGTACAGCTAGTGCCGCTTGCGGTCTGTGGTTAAACCCACTGCCAGCGTAGTAGTCGAGTCTCTAGAGTCCCACACAGAGAGTTTCCTACTCCAGGCGAAACGATATAGAGGTTGCATGGTTTTGCGACAAAGGGTTCGGACGCATACGTGCGTTTACGTGCGTACGACTTTCGGACAGTTTTTACCAGTCGGCTTTGGTTTAAGCCAGTAACTGGTATCCGGTTATTGGATTTATACAGTCTAAAGATTTTCCGTATTTTTACGGTTCGGAGGGGCGTTCTCGTAATTACTCGAGAAGCTTCTAGAAGATGTGACTAAGGAGGTTTCTTTTGGATAAGAAAGTGAGTCATGGTGGTGATTCATTCATTTCATTAATGCACATTTATTGCTTAATGACTCATGCTAATGAATCACCACTAGATATTTTATGAAGCATGCTTATTCATTTCCTTTATTCATTATTGTTAAAAAGAAATGCTTCATAATATATTATGATACACTCTCTCTCCTCTCATTATCTTATCTCACATTCTCTCTCCTCAAGCTCTCATCTTCAAACCCTAATCCTTAATCCTCATGTGTTGAGATCAAAGGATTAGTTAGACTAAACAATCCATTACCTTTACTCTATATCATCCTTTCATCTTTGATTGGCAATCAAAGTTGATTAGTTACCTCAAGTTAGAGGTTTAGCTTGGTGTTTTGCTCTCGGGTGGATCGTCTACTACCTAGAGAAGGTCGAGGAGAACAAAGGAGGACACAAAGAAGAAGGACCGGTTTCATTAGGTATAATCCCTAATCACAAGTGAAATGAAACTCATAGAATACGGTTATTTATAGTTTAGCTTCGATTCAAGCGGTTAGTCGATGTTCGTTGTTTAAACTTGATAGTTTTTGTAAAATCCGCCTCCCCACATGAACTGGGGTGAAGTACATCGACTTACAGTGGTATCAGAGCCTCGCTAAACACTAAATAACTTAATCGCAAATTTGTACGAATTTCGAACGGAAAAACGAAACCGGAAAACCCTAAAAAATACTAGTTTCTGTCGAATTCAAAACAAGGTCAGAAAATTTTTCAGGTGTGTTCAGAGAGCTAGAAAGGGGTCCAGGAGAACACCTAAGAAATTCGAGCCCATGAATCGGCAACTCGGCCGCGAAAGCGCGGCGGATCGGTGGGATCCGCCGCCCTTCCGCGGCGCTTTGGCCGACTCATGGACTCGTCTTTCTTGTGTGGGTCCCCTGTGACATTTGGGGTTTTCTGGATATTTAATTATTGCTCAGGTTACTGTTTAACAGAGCAGATTTTGGAGCAATATTGATGTTGTTTATTCGATCGAATTGTACAGTATTTGCGTATTGGATTATATCTGTGATTATTTAATGTGTTCGTAAACCTCCCCCAACTGCTAGTATGTCGGTTGGCAGGGGGTTGCACATTTCTGAAATGGTTATATCTGTTTGTGCATATAAACTGTATTGGACTGTTGTGGTGTATAGCCGGGGTTAGCAAAGGGTTATTGTTTAATTCATTTGTTGTAAATGTAATTTGTTGTAATATTATTTTCGCGGGGCACTTCCAGGTTGCGGTCGTAGCCACCGTTGTATTATTTCATTTTACTGTTTTTGCTCCTAGGACTGACCCAAGGTGGGGTACACAGACTGCCGGGTGGGTAGTTTGCCGTACCCGTAGGGGTCGAGGGTGGGGTAACGGCTATTCATCACAACTGTGTAATCTGTCTTTTCTTGCAGGCTCAAAAGAAATACAGATTGCTTGCAAATCCAATATTGTTTATCTGTGTTCTGGAATGAATATCATTGCGTCAGACGAATGTAAAGTATCTATATTTATTGTAGCTATTTAGACGTCACTTATGTTTTACACCCGCGCTAGCCCAGCCCCCGCTCTGTCGTTAGTTAAGTAACCTAACGGGTGATGACGGGACCCCGTGGCGAATGCGGATGGCATAAGAGGACGTTGTATTTTCGTTGTTTCTGCAATGATAGGTTAATGATGGGACGCATTATCTATAATGCAAAGTAAAACAAACCAAAGTGTAAATCGTTGGAACAATTTAAAAGAAACCACTCGGTTATTTTTAAAACAGATATTTTTAAATGCGGAGCTTTAACCACTCCTTTTAAAAGCTATCAGGTTCCTTCGGTTATATCAAGTTCACTACGTTTACGGTTTCGCCAAAACCAGTCGTAGCCCTCCGTCATTTCATCTGGGTATTCAGTAGTATTCAAGCTATGTATTTTGACCTAACGCCAAGGCATAGTGTTTGGTAGCTACTGGATATTCATTTGTTGCATAGATAGATGAGTTAGTTTGGGACAGTCGTATTATCATTTTGGCCGAACGTCAAGGATATATACGGATGGGTTCAAATTGACAAGATAATGATGGGTAGAACTTGACATGTGACTTATGACATTTTGACCTAACGCCAAGGTCATAAGAGCATGGGGCAAAAACTTATATCGGGAATTTCTAAAGAAACTGAAATTTGCAAAGAGATGCATACCATTTGGAGTTTGATGAATGTTGGTAGGATTCCTTCAACATTATCATACGATGATATTTGGATCCCGATCCTACTGTGAGTATATGCTACTTATCAGGATATTCGTCGCTTAACGATCAATGCTATAAACCTAGTAGGTGTCCAGAAAAGTGTCAGAGGGGTTACGCCCCCAGAGAAAAGAGGTTATTTAATTAAGGAACTTCGCGAAAGCGTTGGAAAACCTCCCTCGAAGTATCGACACCGGCCTGGCTGAACGGTTAAGCAAGTATTGTACGGTGAGAATAGTCTTGGCTAATTCTTCTTTTATGGTTTGAGGAAGGATTCGAGAAACAGTGGGAGCCATCCAGTTTAGATAAACTAAAAACCACTTTAAACTTGCAAGAGCATCATGCTAAAGAGTTTTCTTCTCTCTCTCCTAATTGCAGCGACCCTGAAAATGACTGGACTTAAGTTACTTTTAGAGAAAAATATACTGACAGGGCCAAACTATAAAGATTGGCTGCGGAATGTCAAGATGGCTTTGACCTATGACAAACTGGGGTACGTCCTCACCGCTACAGCACCTGCTGTCCTTGGTCCCAAATCCAGCAATGCGGATAAGGAAATCCGCAAAACCTGGGATTTAGATTGCGCGAGAGCCAAGTGCATCGTGCTTGCCTCGATGAACAATGAACATCAGAGGAGGCACGAGGATATGTCCCTGGATGGCATATTTCTCCATACAAAGGAACTTTATGGAGAGCAATCTCGTATAGCAAGATACGAGACCTCTAAGAAATTGTTTCGAGCGAGGTTGGCTGTCGGGTCATCGGTAGGTGAACATGTCCTACAGATGATCGGCTATATTGAAGAGCTCGCGGACCTTGGGACGACTTTGGATAATGAGCTCTATACAGACCTTGTTCTCCAGTCCCTTCCTCCCACCTACGCCCAGTTTATCCTCAACTTCAATCTTCAAGGAAAAGAAGTTGAACTTGCGGAACTCCTGAACATGTTAAGGAGTGCAGAGGGCACCTTGCAGAAGGCAAGGGAAACACCCGCTATGTTTGTTGGCGGTTCATCTTCTTCCGGGTCCAAGGCTAGGGCCAAAGGAAGGAAGAAGAAGGCCGCATCCAGACCTAGAGGAGGTGTTAGTAAGGTGGGAAAGAAGGGAAAGAAAAAGTTTACAGCACCGGTAGTTGGCCTGGATGAGTGCTTCCATTGTCACAGGAAAGGGCACTGGAAGAAGGATTGCAAGGCGTGGAACGCCAAGAACCAGGAACCGAAGCAAGCTTTGGCTTCGACTTCAGGTGTGTTTGTAATTGAGAATTGTCTGTCGATCAACTCTACTTCCTGGGTATTGGATACCGGATCAGGATCTCATATTTGCAATTCTTTGCAGGCACTGAGAAACCGTAGAGTGCTGAAGGATGGTGATATGATCCTCAGGGTTGCTAACGGAGCTAGCGTGGGAGCTGCGTCCGTCGGGGATTATCACCTAGGATTGACGAGTGGACACATTTTGGTTTTACATAACTGTTATTTTGTACCCAGCTTAACGTGTAATATCATATCAGTTTCCTTGTTATCAAATAAAGGTTATGATTTCACGTTTGTAAGAGATGTTGTCAACATCCACCTTAATCATGGTTTGATTGGGTCCGGTACTCTAAATAACGGCATATATGTTTTAAACCAACTCCAAATTTTCAATGTCCAGAACACACTAAAAAGAAAGTCTCCAGATTTAAATAAAGCTTTCTTATGGCATTGTAGACTGGGTCACATCAATGAGAGAAGGTTGACTAAGTTGCATAGAGAAGGATATTTGGACACGTTCGAATATCAAACCTATGACACTTGTCAATCTTGTCTCAAAGGAAAGATGACAAAGACTCCATTTACTGGACAAGGAGTAAGAGCGAGCGAGCTCTTAGGACTCATACACAGTGATGTATGTGGTCCAATGTCTACACATGCGAGAGGTGGTTATTCCTATTTCATTACTTTCACGGATGATTACTCAAGATACAGATTCATTTATCTGATGAAACATAAATCCGAGGCTTTTGAGAAATTCCAGGAGTATAAGAATGAAGTAGAAAACCAAACCGGCAAAAGTATTAAGACACTTAGATCTGATCGAGGTGGTGAATACTTGAGTGCCGAGTTCCTAGGTTACCTAAAAGAGAAAGGAATTCTCTCTCAGCTTACTCCTCCGTACACTCCACAGCATAATGGTGTATCGGAGAGACGGAATCGAACCCTATTGGATATGGTACGATCCATGATGAGTAATACTGAGTTACCGCGATCTTTCTGGGGACATGCGCTAGAATCAGCGGCATATCTTTTGAACATGGTACCTACCAAGACTGTGCCTACCACTCCATATCAGATGTGGAGTGGGAAGAAACCCCATCTACAGTATATAAAGATTTGGGGATGTCCAGCTTTTGTTAAAAAGCAGCATGTGGACAAGCTCGAGGCACGATCAGTAAAGTGTTTGTTTGTGGGATATCCAAAGCACTCCAGGGGATATCTATTCTATTACGCAGAGGAACAGAAGGTATTTGTTTCTCGTAATGCTCATTTTCTAGAACATCAGTTTTTAGAAAAGGAATCAAGTGGGAGCGAAATAGAACTGGAAGAAATTCCAGAACCACAAACTGCTACTGAAAGTTTGGTAGAACCAGAGGTTCAAGAAGAACAGAACATTCCCGCACCCCTCCGCAGGAGTAGTAGGCCGTCTCGTCCGCCTGAGAGATACTACGGTTTTCTCATAGACGGAGATAGAGAGGATTGCATCATAGATGATGATGAACCTACTGACTTCCAGCAGGCCATCCAGAGCGGCGACTCGGTACGATGGCTAGATGCAATGCGGACCGAAATGGAGTCCATGTACACCAACAAAGTATGGACTTTGGACTTTGCTCCGGATGGGGTAAAACCCATAGGATGCAAATGGATCTTCAAGAAAAAGATTGGTGTAGATGGACAGGTGGAAACCTATAAGGCTAGACTTGTTGCAAAGGGTTTTCGTCAAAGACCTGGTTTGGACTATGACGAAACTTTTTCTCCAGTGGCTATACTCAAATCCATTCGGGTCCTTCTTGCTATTGCTGCCTTCCATGATTATGAAATCTGGCAGATGGACGTAAAGACGGCTTTTCTGAATGGAAATTTAGAAAAGAGCGTCTATATGGATCAGCCAGAGGGTTTCAATCAGAGTGGGAGCAGCGGGAAAGTATGCAAGCTGCTTAAGTCTATTTATGGACTAAAGCAGGCATCGCGGAGTTGGAACATCTGTTTTGATGAGACAGTCAAAGAATATGACTTTATCAAAAATCCAGATGAACCGTGCATATATAGTAAAGTCGTGGCCAGAAGTGTCGTATTCCTCGTCTTGTACGTGGATGACATTCTATTGATAGGAAATGACATTCCTATGCTACAATCTGTCAAAGGATTCTTGTCACACAGGTTCTCCATGAAAGACCTGGGTGATGCCTCTTACATTCTGGGGATCCGGATCTATCGTGATAGATCCAAGAGGATGTTGGGACTTTCGCAGTCCAGGTATATCGACACTGTACTGAAAAGATTCAGTATGGAAGATTCTAAGCGCGGTAATCTACCGGCTTGTCACGGAATCACCCTCTCCAAAGAGATGTCTCCCAAGACTGATTTGGAAAGGGAACGCATGTCTATTATACCCTACGCTTCTGCGGTAGGCTCTATAATGTATGCGATGTTGTGTACCAGACCAGATGTAGCTTATGCACTGAGCGTGGTAAGCCGGTATCAGTCAGACCCAGGGGAGAAACACTGGATAGCAGTAAAGAACATTCTCAAGTACCTGAGGAGGACTAAGGAGATGTTCTTGGTTTACGGCGGAAAAGACCTCAGGTTGGAGGCCTTTGCTGATTCCGGCTTCCAGAGTGATAAGGACGATTCCAAGTCCATGTCGGGTTATGTCTTTACCCTCAATGGAGGGGCGGTGTGCTGGAAGAGCTCCAAGCAGGACACCGTTGCTGACTCGACGATGGAAGCGGAGTATATAGCTGCTTGCGATGCCGCAAAAGAAGCAGTCTGGATGAAGAAGTTCCTAACAGAACTTCAGGTGGTTCCTACCATAGTTGATCCAATACCTCTGTATTGCGACAACAACGGAGCTATAGCTTTAGCGAAGGAACCAAGGTCCCATCAGAAGTCCAGACACATCTTGAGGCGGTATCACCTGATCAGGGAGATCATTGATCGTCAGGAGATCGAGGTTCGGAGAGTCGCTTCAGAAGAGAACATTGCTGATCCATTCACAAAGGCCCTTCCTCTGATTCAGTTCGAGAGGCTACTCGAGATCATTGGTCTACGATATGCCAGTTCATGGCCCTAGTGCAAGTGGGAGATTGTTAGTGTTTATGCCCTAGAAGGCCATTACTGTATCATACTAGCTTGTATATTACTTAATGGAAGCTTGGGATATTCACATGTATATAACAGTCTTGCTAAACATGGTAGTATGCTACTTGGTTTTTCTATCTTAATATGTGAGTATACGTATTGATAGAGCTCTTAGGATCTTGCTTGTCTACCAGCGTTGTGATGGCAGTCACACTAGTGGGGGCTGGGTAGTCTACAAGCACATCCTTATTCAGGTCCCTGGTCGTTGGATTATCGAGACAGAGCATCGATACTCCGGAGTAGACTGGTGTGTACGCTTCTCATCCCAGTTGGGGAGATGGTCTGTCCCACAGCCGTCAGTACGTCGTACTGGAGATAGTATACAGGTGCTCGTTAGGTTACGGGTACACCGGACAGGACTCACAGGGAACTGTTGGTTGGTTTGATACCAGTTGTCAGTGAACAGTTCCCAGGTGACATGAGTACAGCGTAGTCCGCAGACTTGACACTGCTACTTCGCCTCGAGTGTGTCCCACTGTTCTTAGATTGCTACCCTACCACGGCTCAAAGGAGTCGTGCAAACAGGTAGCAGTTGGGTGCAGTCCCGAGCACTTGGAGGCAGTGGCGGTTAGACAGGATTCGTCCCTCCCGGTATTGGGAGTAGATATCGTGCTGTGTCAGAGAGCCATTACGCAAAGTCCCTGGCCAGGGCAAGCGAGATTTGCTGGTAGGTTCCAGCAGTTTCTCAGGGTGTAATGGGCTTTACTCCGACACGACTTATACCGCTATTAGGGGACTGACGCTTGCCGCCCCCTAGGCCCGATATGCGATAGTCATGGACGAACGGACCGGACTGTATGGAGATTGTCACATCAGACTCAGTAGGAGTTCGGATGGGTTTACTCATCGGCCTTCTTATCGACAACTACCTGGGGACCGTTACGTACAGCTAGTGCCGCTTGCGGTCTGTGGTTAAACCCACTGCCAGCGTAGTAGTCGAGTCTCTAGAGTCCCACACAGAGAGTTTCCTACTCCAGGCGAAACGATATAGAGGTTGCATGGTTTTGCGACAAAGGGTTCGGACGCATACGTGCGTTTACGCGCGTACGACTTTCGGACAGTTTTTACCAGTCGGCTTTGGTTTAAGCCAGTAACTGGTATCCGGTTATTGGATTTATACAGTCTAAAGATTTTCCGTATTTTTACGGTTCGGAGGGGCGTTCTCGTAATTACTCGAGAAGCTTCTAGAAGATGTGACTAAGGAGGTTTCTTTTGGATAAGAAAGTGAGTCATGGTGGTGATTCATTCATTTCATTAATGCACATTTATTGCTTAATGACTCATGCTAATGAATCACCACTAGATATTTTATGAAGCATGCTTATTCATTTCCTTTATTCATTATTGTTAAAAAGAAATGCTTCATAATATATTATGATACACTCTCTCTCCTCTCATTATCTTATCTCACATTCTCTCTCCTCAAGCTCTCATCTTCAAACCCTAATCCTTAATCCTCATGTGTTGAGATCAAAGGATTAGTTAGACTAAACAATCCATTACCTTTACTCTATATCATCCTTTCATCTTTGATTGGCAATCAAAGTTGATTAGTTACCTCAAGTTAGAGGTTTAGCTTGGTGTTTTGCTCTCGGGTGGATCGTCTACTACCTAGAGAAGGTCGAGGAGAACAAATGAGGACACAAAGAAGAAGGACCGGTTTCATTAGGTATAATCCCTAATCACAAGTGAAATGAAACTCATAGAATACGGTTATTTATAGTTTAGCTTCGATTCAAGCGGTTAGTCGATGTTCGTTGTTTAAACTTGATAGTTTTTGTAAAATCCGCCTCCCCACATGAACTGGGGTGAAGTACATCGACTTACAGAATCGTCATTTCGGGGAAATCGACAAAACAAAAACCCGACTAGACGAAACCCCGCATTCGCGCACTCTAATAGTCCTATACGAAGCTAATTATGTCGCTAACATAACACAATTTGATCGCATTCTAATTTTTGTAAAAATCTAGTAAGCAAATTTCAAACCGATTCGATGCAAACATCGCAATTTATCGATTTAGCGAGCGTAACGTTGCACAATTAACCACTCTAACCAATTAGATAACCAAACCCTAACTTAACTCCATCAACCATGCTACAAACCCTAATTAAAAATCAAATCCCTTTCTTGATTTTCATGAACAAGAATTTACATCTAAATTAATACTTCAAAATTGAATTTTAGCACATATAACTACAAGTTAACAAACTAGTTTAGGATTTTACATCACAAGTGGAACCCTAGCATGATCAAGCCAACAAAGAAGCCTCCTTTCTCCTAGTTTTGAACTAAATTTGGTTGAGGAGAGAGTGGATTAGGGTTTGGCTTTGAATTGAGATGGAAATTTGTGAATTTTTATTGAATTTTAGCAAGGAAATGAAGCAAGAAAAAGTTAGAAGTGAGGGAATTTCCTGCAGTTCAAGGCCGGCCAGCAGCAAGGGAAAGGAGATGGGGAAATTTTGAAGAAGTTTCTAGGTCAACAAAACACCATATGTTCTCATTTAATGCTTTCACATCAACATTTTCACAAAAAGCCTCATTTTAATTCATTTTTTTCATAAAATTTCCAACCCTAAAACCAAAGATTTGCAAGTCATGATACAATTTTATTATCACCATATTTTAGCTTATAAAGATTCTTAATTATGAAATTTACCTAATTAAATTTGTATTTATTACTAATTTAATGTATTTTAAAAAGCCTAAAATAATTAAAAATAATAATTAATTACGAATTTTTTTTATTTAACTAGAAAATTAAAAGTGACATTTTAGTGACAAAATTATAGTAATATCTTATCTAAATTTTGTATAATTAGGTCTACAATGAAAAATACCTAATTTGACATTTTACGGAAAAAGCCGAAAAATTAGCCGATTACCGAAAAACTGCCTAAACGATTTTCGAAAGGTTACAATCTTCCCCCTTAAAGAAATTCGGTCCCCGAATTTAGAATTTAACTACGCGTACCTTCAAAAAGATGGGGATATCTCTTCCTCGTCTCGACCTCGGTCTCCCAGGTGACCTCCTCGCTGTTCGGGCCATGCCAAAGGACCTTGACGGACGGTATAACCTTCGACCTCAATTTTTTCACCTGCCGATCGAAAATGACAACCGGCTGCTCGGTGAAAGAAAGATCACGCTCTAGCTGGATCGTCTGGTGCTGAATCGCCTGGGAAGGATCATGAAGGTACTTGCGGAGCATCGAGACATGGAATACGGGGTGAACATCGGGGAAGCTGGGCGGAAGAGCTAACCGATAAGCGACTGGACCAACACGCTCTAGGATCTCGAAAGGACCAACATATCTAGGACTCAGCTTCCCTTTCCGCCCAAATCTTATCACACCTTTCATCGCAGAGACCTTCAGGAAAACATGATCGCCAACAGCGAACTCGAGTCGGCGACCGCGCCTGTCAGCATAAGATTTCTGCCTGCTCTGTGCCGCTCTCATCCTCTCCCGAATCAGCTGTATCTTCTCGGTCGTCTCCTGTACGATCTGCGGCCCCAAAACACTGCTCTCCCTGAGCTCTGTCCAACATATAGGCGATCGACATCTCCTCCCATATAAAGCCTCGAAAGGTGCCATCTGAATCGTCTCCTGGAAGCTATTATTGTAGGAAAACTCGATCAAAGGCAAATGACGATCCCAGCTACTACCGAAATCTAAAACACAAGCTCTGAGCATGTCCTCAAGAGTCTGAATAGTACGCTCCGACTGACCGTCAGTCTGAGAATGAAAGGCTGTGCTAAAACTCAATCGGGTGCCCAAAGCTTCCTGGAGTTTCTGCCACAATCGGCTGGTAAACTGGGTGCCCTGGTCGGACACGATGCAAGTCGGAACACCATGCAGTCGCACTATCTCATCAATATAAACCTGGACGTACTGAGAAAATCCAAAAGTGGTCTTTACTGGCAGAAAGTGAGCCGCTTTCGTCATTCGATCCACAATCACCCAAATAGAGTCATACCCTCGACTAGTCCTGGGTAGACCCACAATGAAGTCCATGGAGACCTGCTCCCATTTCCACTCAGGGATAGGCAAAGGCTGTAACTCGCCGGCTGGCCTCTGGTGCTCGGCCTTGACTTGCTGACAAGTCAGGCATCTCGACACAAAGTCTGTAATATCCTTCTTCATCCCGTCCGACCAGTAAACCTCTCTCAAATCATGGTACATCTTGGTGGAACTTGGGTGAACACTGTATACTGATCTATGTGCCTCCTCAAGAATATCACGCCTCAGTCCCTCTGAATATGGCACGCACAGTCGAGTCCCAAATCGAAGTATCCCCTGATCATCAATCACGAACTCAGAAACTCTGCCCTGCCGAATCTGCTCAATAATCTCTAAAATACGGGCATCGCCGGACTGTGCCTCGCGGATACGGTCAAGTAACTGTGGGCGTGCTCTGAAATAAGCCAGCTGTCCCCCCGTAGGAGTAAACTCGAACTGCACTCTGCTATCACATAAAACCTACCAATCCGCCGTCGACTGCATCTGTACTGCGTTCAAACAAGATAAGCTACCTCCAGGCCTCCTACTCAAAGCATCTGCCACCACATTCGCCTTGCCCGGATGGTATAAAATATCGCAGTCATAATCCTTCACCAACTCCATCCAACGGCGCTGTCTCAGGTTCAGGTCCCGCTGCTGGAAGATATACTTCAAACTCTTGTGGTCAGTGAATATCTGGCACGACTCACCGTATAGGTAATGTCTCCAGATCTTAAGTGCAAATACCACTGCAGCCATCTCTAAATCATGGGTGGGGTAGTTCTGTTCGTGTTTCCTCAGCTTCCGAGAAGCATACGCGATAACTCTGTCGTGCTGCATCAATACACATCCCAGCCCCACTCGAGAAGCATCACAATATACCACGAACCCGCCTGATCCTGAAGGCAATGCTAACACTGGTGCAGTAGTCAGACGAGTCTTCAACTGCTGGAAACTATCCTCACATGCCTGGGTCCAATCAAAAGGAACCCCCTTCCGGGTCAACCCGGTCAACGGTGCAGCAATGCGGGAGAAATCCTGGACGAAACGTCGAAAATAGCCGGCCAGACCTAGAAAACTGCGAACCTCTGTAACTGATACTGGCCTAGGCCAACGCTGAACTGCCTCGATCTTCTTCAGGTCCACACAAATACCATCTCTCATCACCACATGACCCAAGAAGTCGACACTGTCTAGCCAGAATGCGCACTTGGAGAATTTGGCGAACAGCTGATGCTCCCTCAAAGTCTGCAATGTGATGCGTAAGTGCTGCTCATGCTCCTCCCGGCTCCGAGAATAAACCAAGATGTCGTCAATGAACACAATAATGAACTGATCGAGATACGGCCTGAATACGCGGTTCATCAAATCCATAAATGCTGCCGGGGCATTGGTGAGCCCGAACGACATCACCAAGAACTCATAATGACCATAACGAGTACGGAAAGCAGTCTTCGAAATATCCTCCTTCCGAACCCGCAACTGGTGATAACCTGACCGTAAATCAACCTTCGAGAAAAACCCTGCACCCTGGAGGTGATCGAATAAGTCATCAATGCGGGGTAGGGGATATCTGTTCCACACAGTAACCCGGTTCAGCTGACGATAATCAATGGATAAGCGCATACTTCCGTCCTTCTTCTTAACAAACAGGACGGGACCACCCCAAGGTGACACACTCGGTCGGATAAGCCCTTTGTCCAGCAAGTCCTGTAACTGATCCTTTAGCTCTCTCAGCTCCACCGGGGCCATCCGATAAGGCGGTATAGAGATAGGCCCCATGCCGGGGATCAATTCAATACAGAACTCAATCTCGCGCTCTGGTGGCAGACCAGGCAGCTCGTCGGGAAATACATCAGGGAACTCTCTCACAATAGGAACCTGGTCCAACGGAACCTCTGTAGAACTAGTATCACAAACATAGGCTAAGAATCCCTGACACCCTTTCCTCAAGAGCTGACTAGCGCGCAGAGAAGAAATCAAGCTGGGAAGGGTAGCGCTACGATCTTCCTGAATAACAAGAACCGGCTCACTAGGAAAACTGAATCTGACTGCTTTCTCACGGTAGTCCACGGATGCATAGCAGGTGGCTAGCCAGTCCATACCAAGAAGAATGTCAAAGTCTAGCATATCGAGGAGAATCAAATCAACTGAAGAATCTCTCTCCCCGATACGAACGGAACATGATCGGTACACAAAACGGGCAACAAAAGACTCGCCTACCGGTGTAATTACGACAAGCGGCTGATCTAACGGAGAAGACACTCGGCCCAACCTCGGTGCAAAATACGTGGATACATAGGAATGTGTGGAGCCTGAATCAAATAATACTCGTGCATCAAAAGAACATACTAGCAGAGTACCTATCACGACGGCATTGGATGCCTGTGCATCCTTAGGAGTCAACGCGAACACTCGGGCCTGTCCACCACTAATAGCTGGCTGTCCTCTGCCTCTACCTCGGCCTCTACCTCGGCCTCTACCTTTTCCTCTGTTGCCTCGTCCTCTCTGAACCGGAACGCCATGCCCACGGCCTCTAGAAGCATCTGGCTGGCGTGAAGCATCATCGGGAGTAGGAAGTAAAGCTCTCTGAGAAGGTGGTGAGGGTGGTAAAGTCACATGCGGGACTGTCGCCGTGCCCGGACGTCCTATGGTACAATCTCTGATACGGTGGTACTGACTCCCGCACCGAAAACATCTTTTTGACGACTGCCGGGTCTGTGGATATGAACCAAATAACTGACCTCGTCTCAATCCTCTGCCTCCACCATCTCCCGGAAATAATCTATCACGATGTCTGCCCATCTGCCGCTGAGCTGGCGTATCAGTACGGATCCTCTTCGGCCCAGAAACGACCGGAGTCTCA
Organism: Agapanthus africanus; assembly: GCA_030015575.1. Taxonomy (NCBI): domain Eukaryota; kingdom Viridiplantae; phylum Streptophyta; class Magnoliopsida; order Asparagales; family Amaryllidaceae; genus Agapanthus; species Agapanthus africanus. Next base: position 121,660,960 of record JASDDO010000031.1, read on the forward strand.
GAAATACGCTCCTCCAAAAGTAAGGCTGCATCCATCGCGGCTGCGTATGTATCAAAGTGCTGGGTGCCGATGGTAAGGAATAGCTGTGTATCAAGCCCTCGTACAAACCTCTTTATTCTCTTCTTTTCTGTGTCGACTAGGTATGGAGCATATCGAGACAACTGGGTAAACTGTATATCATACTCCGACACCGTCATCCCAGGAGTCTTGCGCAAAGACTCAAAACTATGGGCTCGAGCATCTCGGACACTCTCCGGAAGAAAACGGGCAAGAAATGCAGCTGTAAACTCATCCTAGGTCATAGAAGGTAGAACTGCAGCTCGGCCTCTCTCTACTGAATCGTACCATGTCTGGGCAAGACCCTCCAGACGAAAACTCGCAAACTCCACCAATCTATCCTCAGAACACCTCAACGAACGGCAAATCCGAGCCATCCTATCAAGAAATGCCTGTGGGTCCTCTGTCGCATCTGTACCGGTAAAAGCTGGAGGTCTCAATCTCATGAACTCCTGTAGGGAAACAGGGATAGTCTCTGTAGTAGCAGCAGGAGTGACCATCTATGCAGCAGGTACGATCGTGGTCTGTGCGGTGGAAGGAACGTCCTCGGATCACTGTGCCCGGCTGGACTCAACTAAAGATCCCATCATCTGCCGCAACTCTAGCATGCCGGCCTCTAATCTGGCAATACGGTCTGGATAAGGCGGATCAGTATGACCCTGAGGGGTAGGCGTATCCTCCCGCGCGATCCTCGCCTCAGACGAGCCCGCTCGAATCTCATCCCTAGCGGCAGCCCGCTGAGCTCTCGTAGTCTTTGGCGGCATCGAAGCTGGAATAAGGAACAGGACTGATAAGAACATTGCAATTGAATCAAGGAATGCAAGGAATCAAGAAGGAAATACAAGCAATTATGTCCTAAGGTCACTTAGGCGGAGTACCGTATCGTAAGTATGCCGCAGATCATACCCACGCTACGCCACTCTGCTTAAGTCACCTACTCCATCTACCAAGGTCGTCCTACACTCGGAAAGGTAAAACCTACGCTCTGATACCAACTTTGTCATGACCCGAAGGTACGGAACGTGACTGGCACTTAGATTACGAGACGTCTAAAAGCGTGCCGTAACCTAAGTCAGCCAAAGCCCAGAAGAATATAAACCAAAAACAAAAGAGAGTGAAGGAAAACCTTTAATAAAAACGGTTTTTAAATCAATTAAGTTGCATAAAATCCCTTTCTAAAAACATCCAAAAATTCCCGAAAATTTCGGCAGAGTCTCCCCTGTATTTTCTATCCTCCAAAATGGGTACAACAAGATAATAAACCTGTAATCATAAAAATGACATCCCCAAGCGGGAGCTAGCTCTTCGCCCAAGGCGGATCACAACCACACGCAATATATAAGTAATATCAAGAGAAAGAGCATAAAAGAAATGCAAAATATCAGAAAACACACGTCGGCTCAAGTGAGCTCGACCCAAAAGAAACCACATATATACAAATCTCTCAGTCTCATCACTAGGTCGCATATACAAATAGAAAGTGGTAGATGGAGAATACTAGATACAATGATGGAGCAAAAAGAAATAAAGTGTGCTCGCAACCCACCTACGGGCGATGTCGCGAGTCTGAGCAAAAGGAGCCGATGATAGGATAGCCCGCCGCTACAAGGATGACGGGTCCGACCTACAAGACACTGTGGCACAACGGGGGTGAGTTTCCAGCTCGTGAGTAGAATATAACATCTAGTAAGGCAATCATAAGAATGCATGCAATGCGTCACAACATGTATGTCCATATGTGATATATTATCTCTAGTATGCATGCACATGTATGCATGCACATGTATGCAATGTCATTACTAAATCTTTAAGTGTTTTAAATGCTAAGGGTACTGCATTCTTAAGTTTAGAAAAAGGAATATCTGTATAATAGCTAAATACCATCAAGAAATCATCTGAAAACCGTATCAAGCATCGACACCAAATATGAAATCACCTCTGTCTCAATGTCTCACTGTATCAATGTCTCAAAATATCGGGCTCCGTCAGTCCGGATCGGCCCATGTCATCAAATCTCACGACAACGGTCGGTATCCTCCGGATATCCGCCGCGCCTGACATCACCGGTAGGTAGTCTTCCCCTGCCAGGCTCATCGTCTACAACTCGATCTTCTTGCCCCGGGGTACCATACCGGGCCCACCATGTACCCGAGTCGTTTCATCCACTCCTCGAATCGGGTCTCGAAATCCAACAGAAAACATGAAAACTCATGGTGGACGACACATACATCACGAGAAAACCGCAACTTTATTTTAAAAATGATAAATATAAGCTTTTGTTAAATTCTTGCGGTTTTCCCCAAAAATCCAGAAATCGCAGCAATACTGAAATCCTCAAGAAAATCATAATGTTCACATGTTATATATATATATAATAAATGTCTATGATATCAATGTATATGATGTGAATTTTGGATAGAATCTATGTAAATATGATGATAATGCGAGGTATATGCATGCTATGCAATTTCATATATCATGTATGAACGCAAATGACGATATTAAGTTAAACAGGTTCTATAGTGCACGTGGCATGGCAATTACCAAAGGCGTGTGTGTCACATGAATAGTGCGCGTGCAGCAGATGCCAATGGTAATGGTGTTCGTGTCCTACGAAGTGATATCGCATAAGTGTAGATGAATGTCCATGCAATCTAATATACGGTTAGCTATAAGGGTATGCAATGTACATAAATGGATAAGCTAGCTAACAATATAAATCATGCATAAAGTAGGGTAATCCTAACTAGGGGGCACATCGCGCCATCCAGACGATTCCCCCATAGATGAATACATCTACTCACCTGAAATCCTCGCTAATCCGATCCGACCACCGCCTTGCCTTTACGCGCCGTGTCCGATATTTCCCCGACCGATCCTATATTTGCACAACACCAAGCATAAAATTACAAAACCTAAAACGATGCAAATCACAACATACAAATATCGACGCTCTCGAATTAAACATAGCATGCACTCGGTGCGCGGGAAAACGCACGAAAATCGCTAATCTTTAACTAGAATCGTCATTTCGGGGAAATCGACAAAACTAAAACCCGACTAGACGAAACCCCGCGTTCGCGCACTCTAATAGTCCTATACGAAGCTAATTATATCACTAACATAACACAATTTGATCGCATTCTAATTTTTGTAAAAATCTAGTAAGCAAATTTCAAACCGATTCGATGCAAACATCGCAATTTATCGATTTAGCGAGCGTAACGTTGCACAATTAACCACTCTAACCAATTAGATAACCAAACCCTAACTTAACTCCATCAACCATGCTACAAACCCTAATTCAAAATCAAATCCCTTTCTTGATTTTCATGAACAAGAATTTACAACTAAATTAATACTTCAAAATTGAATTTTAGCACATATAACTACAAGTTAACAAACTAGTTTAGGATTTTACCTCACAAGTGGAACCCTAGCATGATCAAGCCACCAAAGAAGCCTCCTTTCTCCTAGTTTTGAACTAAATTTGGTTGAGGAGAGAGTGGATTAGGGTTTGGCTTTGAATTGAGATGGAAATTTGTGAATTTTTATTGAATTTTAGCAAGGAAATGAAGCAAGAAAAAGTGAGAAGTGAGGGAATTTCCTGCAGTTCAAGGCCGGCCAGCAGCAAGGGAAAGGAGATGGGGAAATTTTGAAGAAGTTTCTAGGTCAACAAAACACCATATGTTCTCATTTAATGCTTTCACATCAACATTTTCACAAAAAGCCTCATTTTAATTCATTTTTTTCATAAAATTTCCAACCCTAAAACCAAAGATTTGCAAGTCATGATACAATTTTATTATCACCATATTTTAGCTTATAAAGATTCCTAATTATGAAATTTACCTAATTAAATTTGTATTTATCACTAATTTAATGTATTTTAAAAATCCTAAAATAATAAAAAAAATAATTAATTACGAAAAATTTTTATTCAACTAGAAAATTATAAGTGACATTTTAGTGACAAAATTATAGTAATATCTTCTCTAAATTTTGTATAATTAGGTCTAAAATGAAAAATACCTAATTTGACATTTTACGGAAAAAGCCGAAAAATTAGCCGATTACCGAAAAACTGCCTAAACGATTTTCGAAAGGTTACAATATCAGTCTCTTTATTAGTAAAGAAAGGATATAATTTTGTATTGTTGGATAATGTTTTGAACATTTCCTATATCAAGAGTTGATTGGTTCAGGCACGTTATCTTAAAGCATAGACGTTCTAAATCAAACCACGGTTCTTAACGTACAGAACACACACAAGAGGAAGAGTTCAAAAATAAATGAATCCTTCTTGAGGCATTGTAGACTAAGTCATATCAATGCGACCCGGCTGGCTAAAGTTACATATAGATGCATATTTAAATTAGTTTGAATTTACATCTTGTGAAACTTGCCGGTCATGTCACAAAGATACGATGACCATAGCTCTGTTTATTGGAAACAGATAAAGAGTTAGTGAACTCTTGGGATTGATACATGATGATGTATGATGGTCCCCTGTCTACACATGCCAAGACCGGTTCTTTGTACTTCATTACATTCTCTGATGATCTCTCAAGATTCAGACATATGTTCCTGTTGAAACACAAGTCCGAAGCTTCTGAGATATTCACAGAATATAAGTTAGAAGTAGAGAACCAAAATATGTGTATAAGTATTATGTCCTTTGATGAGATCAAGGAGGAGAATACTAGAGCACGGAATTCCTGGACTATTCTAAAAGAGAATGAGATTCTCTCTCAGCATTACTCCTCCGTATACACCATAGCACGATGGTATATCGGGGCGGAGCAAAAGCACCCTATGTGATATGGTGTGCTCTATGATGAGTACTACTGAGTTTCCTATTTCCTTTTGAGAGTTATGCACTTGAGAAGCTGCATACCTATTGAATAGGGTTCAAATCAAATCAGTTGCCTACCACTTCATATGTGATATGGAATGGGAAGAGCCCATACCTTAAGTAAGTTAAGATTTGGGATTGTCCGGCCTATGTCTAAAAAGCAAAATCCGGACAAGCTCGAGGCAAAGTCTGATCTGTGGAAGTTTGTTGGATATCCCAAGCATACGTAAGGGAATATCTTCTACCTAACCGAGGAACAAAATATGTTTTGTTTCTCAACATGCCACCTTTTTGAAAGGGAATTTCTTGTAAAGAAATTATTGGACATGAGGTAGAACTGGAAGGAGTTCCAGCTATACAAACTGCAGCTGATGATTTGGTAGAACCAAAAGATTCAATAGTAACCAATGAACCTCAGCCTCTCCGCCGATCTAGTAGGGTTCCTCACCCACCTGAGAGATACTTCGCTTTCTCTATGACAGTGGAAGCGAGGATTGCATCATGAGATTATGACCCAACTAGTTTCGAGCTGGCCATCAGGAGTGGGACTCTGTAAGAATGGCTGGATGCTTAGCGATCTGAGATGGAATCCTTATACACCAACAAAGTATGGACTTTGGTTGCTTTATCTGAAGAATTAAATCCCTATCAGGAGAAAGTATATCTTGAGAAGATTACTTGGTGTACATGGAAAAGTTAAGACTTTCAAAGCTATGCTTAAGTCCATCCAGATCCTACTTGCCACGGCTACATACCACGACTACGATATCTGGCGGTTGAGTGTCATGACTGCTTTTCTAAATGATGTTTTAGAAGAGAGCGTCTATAAGTACACAGCCAGAGGGCTTCGTAGACAGTGGGAGCAGCGGAAACGTGAGCAAGATGTTTTATGTGATAAAGCAGGCATCGCGGAGTTGGAACGTCTGTTTTGATGTGGTAGTCAAAGAGTTTGACTTCATCAAAATGGTGGATGAACCTTGTATATACAAAAAGGTAGTAGAGAGTATGGTGGTGATCTTCGTAGAGTACGCGGATGACATACTCTTGATAGGGAAGGAGTTTCCTATGCTACGATCGGTCAATCTCCGCTTATCATAAGAATTCTCCATATAGGATCAAAGTGATACCTCCTATATCCTGGGTTTTGGATCTATGAGATAGATCTAATTGGATGTTAGGATACTCACTAGTTGTAGTGAGATGGTATCAATCGATCCTGGGGAGAATCACTGGAAAGGTTCCAAGATGATAAGGACGACTGAATGTCAGTCGCAGGCATTGTCTATACCCTCAGTGGAGGGATGGTATGTTGGAAGAGTTCCAAGCTAGATACCATGACTTACTAGACGATTAAAGGCAAGATACATCGTTACCAAGGATGCTACCAAAGAGGCAGTCTGGATAGATATAAGTTCATGAGATGAACTTCGTTCCTACCATTGTGAGACAATGGAGTTGTGGCTTTTGTCAAGGAACCCCCGTCCCATCAGAAATCCAGATATTCTTCTTAGGTAGTATCACCTGATCATGGAGATGGTTGATCTCCAGGGAGATCGAGGTTAGGAGAGTAGACACAGAGGACAACAGCGCGGATCCACTCACAAAGGCCTTTTTCCCAGTAGAGACTTTTATGGGATGGTTAAGTATGAGATACATCAACCACAGCTAATTGTTGGGTATGCGATACCACAACAGATGGCCCTAGTGCAAGTAGGAGATTGTTAGTTATATGTATGCCCTAGAGGCCATTACTGTACATACGATGTATATTGTAATGGATGCTTGGACATATATAGGGAGGACTTTCTTGCTCGACATGATAGTATGCTATCCGGTTGCTCTTTATCTTAACATGTACTCTGATTGTCTCTATTTTACATGTTGGTAAAGCCCTTAGGATATGTACTCGACTACTGGGACTATGATGAGATCATACTAGTGAGGCCACGGTAGTCGACGAGTACATCCTACAACTGTTCCTAGTCGAGGGTGTATCGAAACAAGGCATCGATACACCAGAGTAGACTAGCGTATACGCATCTTGACCCATATGATGTGCGATGGATGATCCCATATCCATCGGTGTTTGACATCAAGGATGGTGTATGGGTGCTCAGTAGAGACTGGGTACACTGGACGGACTCGCCGAGAACTCCCAGATGGTATTATACCTCACGTCAGATGGCAGTTCTCTGGTGACACTGGTATAGAGTAGTCTGTTGACCCGAGATCGTCATAGAGTCTTGTGTGATTCCCACTGTGCTTTGATTTCAATCATACCACGTCCAAGAGGGCATGCAAAAAGGTGGCTTTTGGGTATAGTCCCGAATCACTTGGAGGCAATGAGCGATAGGAGGGGATTCGTCTCTCCCGGTATAGGGAGTTGATGTTGTGCTGTGTTCGATTAGCTATAACCGGAAATCCCTGGCCAGGGTTACTGAGATTTACTGGTAAGTGTTATCAGTAGTTTCTCGAACTGTTATAGACCTCATATCGACACGACTTATCAAGCTACTGGGGCCTGACGTATACCACCCTAAGCCGAGATATGCGACATATCAGACGAAGAGACCGGACTGTACGGGAGTGTTACTGATTGGATTCACCGGAGAATGTACATGCTTGCTTGTTGATCTTCTGATCGCTCAATACCCAGGTGGCCGTTACGTTTAGCAGATCGCTTGCGGCTTGTGGGTGTTTGATATGATCATCACCTACTGCCGGCGTATTGACGAGTCTTTAGAGTCCTACACAGGGGTTTCCTGGCTAAAGCGAAATGGAGTAGGAGCACATGTGTGATATGTGCGGGACCGAGATTTATACGATATGAGATACCGTATTATATTCTCGCGATTCGTGACATTGATCGGTTGTATGCGATATAGCCGGGTTATCGGATCAAGTGTTGATTCGATAAGTTGTTACACATGATATTAGTCGGTTATAGCCGGGTTATTAAATCAAGAGTTGATTTAATAATTTTATGTATAATTATATATTTGATATATTACATTACATTAACTAATATTAGCTCACTTATGATTTATTTTCTCACTTGATTGTGCACATTGTTTATATGTGATATATGCAAGTGTACATGTTTGTATCATGCTTGATGATACATACAAGTTGGGTGTATGAGACTTAAACCAAATCAAGGTTAAATTAGGGTTTACTAATTTCCTAAGAGATGAGACTTTGGTCAAAGTTATCAAGCTTCATGAAGCTTGAAGAAACATTGACAAAGTAAACTCTTTTGTCATTCCTTAGGATATTAGTTAACCCAACCCTTAACCTCATACCTTGGTTAATTCTCTACATGAGTTAAGCATGAGGGCTTAACTCAACCATGGTGCAATAATTCATTGGATAAGTTTTCATTTGGATGAATTATTCATTAGACTTCTTATTCTTCATACAACAAAAGCTTTCTAGCTTCAATGGAGTTTGAGAAAAAGTGTGAGAAAATCAATTCTAAAGTGAACCCACCTCCTACTTCTTCATCCTCTACCACTTTCCATGTAGTAGAGTGTGTTCTCTTCATAAAGTTCATGACCTAGTGAAGGAATAGCTTGAGTTAGTGTCTCCCCGACGTAGATCATCTTCGTCCTCGAAGTCATCAAAGCAAGCACGTTCGTTCTTCTTGTGGAGCTTCTCTAGATTCCGGAGTTCACGATCGCAGCGAAGGGGACATCTACACGGAGCTATTGAAGTGAAGGACCGGATCTACAAAGGTTGTAATCCCTCTCACTTAGTGTTAAAGTGTTTAACGCGCTTGTTTTCGCCTAAACTCTAGTATAAAGATCCGGCTTTGGGTTGTTCGGCATGGCTAAAATTTAAATTGGGCATGGTTGATGCCTCGTAGACCCTTGTATGCGTGCCTAGCAACCCTACAGGCACCCCGTTTGGAGTTTTCCATACTAAACCTCTTTAGGATGGTGTTAATGTACCTTGTTTGGGACAATCCCAACAACCTTTTAGATCTATCTCTATAGATCTTCATGCCCAATATGTACGAGGCATCACCCAGGTCCTTCATGGAGAACCTTTGTGATAAGAACAGTTTGACCGATTGTTGCATAGGAACATCGTTTCCTATCAGAAGAATGTCATCCACATACAATACGAGGAATGTGAAAGTACTTCCTACAATCTTCTTATAAACAAAAGGTTCATCTGGATTTTTGACGAAATCAAACTCTTTGATAATATAATCAAAACAGATGTTCCAACTCCGTGATGCCTGCTTTAATCCATAAATGGATTTAAGCAACCTACATGCTTTCCCGCTGCTCCCACTATCAATGAAGCCCTATGGCCGATCCATATAAACGCATTCTTCTAAATCACCATTTAGAAAAGCAGTTTCAACGTCCATCTGCCAAATTTCATAGTCGTAGTTAGCAGCAATAGAAAGTAGGATCCGAATGGATTTAAGCATGGCTATAGGAGAAAAGGTTTCGTCATAGTCCAGTCCTGGTCTTTGACGAAATCCTTTCGCCACAATCCTTGTCTTATAGGTCTCCACCTGCCCATCTACACCGATCTTTCTCTTAAAGATCCATTTGCACCCTACGGGTTTTACCCCAGAGGGTACAACATCCAAAGTCCATACTTTGTTGGTGTACATGGACTCTATTTCAGATCTCATGGCATCGAGCCACTTCATAGAGTCACCACTCGTGATAGCTTGCTGAAAACTGGTAGGGTCATTATCATCCATGATGCAGTCTTCTCCATCACCATCAATGAGAAAACCATAGTATCTTTCCGGTGGGCGAGAAGTCCTACCAGATCTACAGAGTGGCTGAGGTTTATAGGTTTCTGTTGCAACATCAGGTTCAACAAAATCGTCATTTGTAACCTGTGTCTCTAGAACCTCGTCTAGATCTACCACATTGCCATCAGTATCATTTGGAAAAATCTCATTTTCTAAAAATGTGGCATACTGAGAAACAAACACCTTTTGTTCCCCCTTGTGGTAGAAAAGATACCCAAACGAATGTTTCGGATATCCCATAAATATACACTTGACCGATCGTGTCTCGAGTTTGTCTGGATTTTGCTTTTTGACAAAAGCAGGACAACCCTAAATCTTAACTCGTTTAAGAGATGGTCTCTTCCCATACCATATCTCATATGGAGTGGTAGACACGGTCTTGGTTGGAACTTTGTTCAACAGAAAAGCTGTAGTCTCCAATGCATGCCCCCAAAAGAAGAGACGTAACTCAGTATCACTCATCATGGATCACACCATATCCAATAGGGTGCGATTCCGCTGCTCTGACACACCATTGTGCTGTAGTGTGTAAGGGGGAGTGAGCAGAGAGAGAATCCTATTCTCTTTTAGGAAGTTCGAAAACTTTGTACTAAGATACTCTCCACCTCGATCTGATCGAAGTATTTTGATGCTCATTCTAGTTTGTTTTTCTACTTCAAGTTTGTACTCCTTGAATTTCTCAAAAGCTTCAAACTTATGCTTTAATAAAAACACATGACCGAATCTCGAGAAATCATCAGTAAAAGTTATAAAGTAAGAAAAACTGCCTCTCGCATGTGTAGACATTGGCCCACATACATCACTATGTATGAGGCCTAAGAGCTCTGTAGCTCTTTCTCCGTTTCCAGTAAATAGAGTTTTGGTCATTTTCCCTTTGATACAATACTGACAAGTCGCATAAGATTTATACTCAAAAGGATTTAAATATCCATCTTTATGAAGCTTGTTTAGTCTTGTTTCATTAATATGAAGTCTACAATGCCAAAGAAAAGCTTCATTTATATCTGAAAATTTTCTTTTATTTGTGTGTTGTATGTTGAAAACTGTGTGTTGATTTAGGACGTATATCCCGTTATTAAGTATACCAGAACCAATCAACTCTTGATTTAGTTTAATGTTCATAACATTATGCTGCAATACAAAATGATATCCTTCATTGTCTAACAAAGAAACGTATATTATATTACAAAGCATGCTAGGTACAAAATAACATGTGTTCAAAACCAATATACAACCCGATGGCAACCCTAGATGAACTCTCCCACTGAAACTGCATATACATTGGAACCATTTCCAACTCGGAGAGTGTGATCACCGGTCTTCAAAACTCTGGTATTTCTCAAGCCCTGCACAGAATTGCAGATATGAGAACCCGAACCGGTATCTAATACTCAGGAAGCAGAGTTTATAGAAAAACAGTTTTCAGTCACAAACACACCTGAAGCAGAAGCATCATCATGCTTCTTCTTGTTGAGATCAACAATATACATGATACAATTCCGCTTCCAATGCCCGGTCTTCTTGCAATAGAAACATTCTCCTTTTCCCGACTTGTCAACCTTGGATTTGTCTCTCCCTTTTGCCTTTTTGATTCCACCTTTCGGTTTGGTGGATTTCTTCTTATTCCTTCCCTTGGCCTTGGATTTTGGGACGGAAGAGAAAGATTGTCCAACAATCAGAGAGGGAGACTTCGCTTTAAGCGTGCTCTCCGCATTTCTCAACATATTGAGAAGTTTGGGTAGTGACTTCTCCATGTTATGTATGTTGAAGTTCACTATGAATGGAGCAAAGACAGAGGGAAGAGACTGTTGATTAATATCAGTATATTTCTCCTTCTCCATTGTCTATCTGAGGCTCTCAAGCTCTTCAATAAGAGCTATCATCTTCAAAACGTGATCACCTACTGGTGTGCCAGGAGCCATCCGCAACTGAAACAACTTTGGAGACGCTTTGTATCGTAGGATACGAGATTGCTCCCCATACAACTCTTTTGTATGGAGAAAGATGGATTGAACATCCATCTGCTCGTGCTGCTTTTGATGTGTATTGTCCATCGATGCAAGCGCGAGGCATTTGGCAGTAGCACAGTCAATATCCCACATTTTGTGGATCTCTTTATCCGCAACAGAAGATTCGGGGCCTGGGCTGGGTGGGGCTGAGGCAGTGAGGACATATGATATTTTATCATATATCAGAGCAATGTTAATGTTCCTCAGCCAGTCTTTATAGTTCGGCCTATTTAGCTTATTTTTCTCTAACAGTAGCTTAAGTCCAGTCATGGTTATCTGCCATTAGGAGAGAGAAAAGAATACATTCAGCGAAAGCTCTTGTAAAGAACAGATTGGTTATTTATCTTATCTAATCGATGTCTCCTACTGCTTTTATCAAATTTTTCTTCAAACCTTAAAAAGAAAATTTAGCCAGGATTAATTACATTCTACAACTTCGCTAACCGTTCAGCCAGGCCAGTGCCGGTACTTTGAGGGAGGTTCCCTGTGCTTTCGCACGGACCTAAATAAAATAAAACTCATTTTCCCAAAGGCGTAGCCCCGTTGATACATTTCTAGACACCTAATGGGTTAGCTAATTATAAAGTGCAAAACTCTCCTGGGAGCAACTTTTGCTCACAGTGGGATCGAGATCCTACTATCACATAGAAGGTATGCAATCTCATTGCAAATTTCAACACTTGAAACTCCCGATATGGTTTTTACCCATAACACTCATGACCTTAACTATATCCAACATTGTTAGTTATGTATATGCCCTAGAGGCCATTATTGTACATTTGATGTATATTATAGTGGATGCTTGGATATATATAGAGATGACTTTCTTGCTCGATATGATAGTATGCTATCTGGTTGTGATTTATCTTAACATGTTGACTTGTATTGGTTTACTGTCTTGCTCTCACATGTTGATAAAGCCCTTAGGATATGTACTTGACTACTAGGACTATGATGGAGATCATACTAGTAGGGCCAAAGGTAGTCAACGAGTACATCCTATAATTGTTCCTAGTCGAGGGTGTATCGAGACAGGGCATTGATACACCAGAGTAGACTAGCGTACACGCATCTTGACCCATATGATGGGCGATGGATGGTCCCACATCCATTGGTGTTTGACATCAAAGATGGTGTGCGGGTGCTCAGTGGAGACTGGGTATACTGAACGGACTGGCCGAGAACTCCTATACCTATCGTCAGATAGCAGTTCTCTGGTGACACTGGTACAGGTTAGTCTGTAGACCCGAGATCGTCATGGAGTCTTGTGTGATTCCTACCGTGCTTTGATTTCGACCTTACCACGTTCATGAGAACGTATAAAACGGTGGCTTTTAGGTACAGTCCCAAATCACATGGAGGTAATGAGCGATAGGAGGGGTTTCGTCTCTCCCGGTATTGGGGGTTGATGTTGCGCTGTGTTCGATTGGCTATGACGGGAAGTCCCTGGTCAGGGCTGATATGGAGATTTACTGGTAAGTGGTATCAGTAGTTTCTCGACCCGTTATGAGACTCAGATCGACACGTCTTATCGGTTATTGGGGTCTGACATTTACCACCCCTAGACTGGATATGCGACATATCATACGAAGAAACCGGACTGCACGGGAGTGTTACTGATTGGATTTTCAGGAGAATGTATAGGCTTGCTTGTTGATCTTCTGCTCGCTCAATACCCGGGTGGCTGTTACGTTTAGCTGACCGCTTGCAGCTTGTGGGTGATTGATATGATCATCACCTACTGTCGGCGTATTGACGAGTTTTTAGAGTCCTACACAGAGGTTTCCTGGCTTATGCGAAACTGAGTAGGAGCACATATGCGATATGTGCGGGACCGAGAAATATACGATATGTGATACCGTATTCTATTCTCGCGATATGTGATATCGGCCGGGTATATAAGATATAGCCGGGTCATCGGATCAAGTGTTGATTCTATGAAATGATACATTTTATATTAGTCGGTTATATGAGATATAGCCGGATTATCAGATCAAGTGTTGATTCGATAATTTAATGTATAATTATATATGTGATATATTATATTACATTAACTAATATAAGCTCACTTAAGTAATTCTTTTTCTCATTATGGATACATTAATATATATGTGATATATGTTAAATGTATTCTTTTGTTACTTAATTATATATATGTGATATGTATAATTGTAACATGCTTGGTTATAAATGCAACTAGGCTTTATTAGAGTTAAACCATACTAGGGTTAATATTAGGGTTTATATTTATCATTAAGTAATTCAAATATTGTGGATAATGTTCATGGATGAAGCTTGTAGAAGCTTGTAGTTTCTTTGACTTTGTCCACTCATTTTGTCTTGCTTAAGATATTTATCAACCATACCTTTAACCATAGCTAATGGTTAAGTCTCTACATGGGTTAAGGATGATATTCTTGACCTTGGGTTGCATTTCTAACCACACACAAGTTGTATTCTCATCACTTCATCTTCTTCTTCCTCAAAAAGCTTGCTAGCTTTTTCAATGGTGATGAAATAAATTGAGAAAAAGAAAACTAAAGAAAGCAAAATTCCTACTTCATCATCCTCTTCTGTACTAGCCATATAGATTAGTGTGTTAGCGTCACTAATTCATAAATAGTGAAGAGTTAGCTTGAGTTTATGTTTCCTCAAGGTAGATCGTCTTGGATTTCGAAGACTTTAAGGAAGATGCATCATTCACCTCATGGAGCCTCTCTAGAGTCTGGGAGCATGATGATCGCAGCGAAGGGACCACAACTCGAAGCTTATGAAGTGAAGGAACGGACTACAAAGGTTGTAATCCCTTTCTCTTATATGTAAAGATGTTTACATGCACAGTTTACCCTAATTCTCTAGTTAAGATCTTGGTTAGGGTTTCATAGCACCCCAAATTTTATAAATTGGCATGTATGATACCTTGCTAAACCTTGTTGTCGTTCTATACAACCCTACAGTGGTATCAGAGCCAAGCTAGAGCTTTAGGCGTAGTCTAGACGAAGTTTAAAGTCCGATCGAACCCCGAAAACCCAAACGAAACCCCCTTTCTGGAAATTTTTTTAAAAGTTGAAATTTTTCATATTAAAAATACTCAGAAAATCATGCAGGGAATTCTATGGACCCACCTGAAGAACGAGTCCCTAACTTGCTACAGTGACCGCACAACCGTGACCAAAACCTGGTTTTGGCGGCGGTTCCGCGGCGCCACTGTGGAGGCTTGGGACGGGCACTTCAGTGACGGTCCATAGGTGATAAGGCATGCTTCTGGGAATTTTTATTTTTCTGCTCAAGTGTTGAGCTCACTGGGGTATTTTGAGAATTCGTTGAATCGATCGAATTGTGTAACTTCGCCTAGATATCTGTGTTGTGATACAATATGTGGAATTCATTTAGTTAGGCATGAAATCCGTAATATGTGATATTTCGGATATACGATGTCTAAAGAGATTGTGGATTCCAAATATTTTAGTTTTACATTTTCTTTTCTGTGACCGTAAGTGTAATATGTGGTATATCGCCGTTTTCATCGCTATAGATCGACGACAATTGTGATAGGCATATTTACTTACGTTGTTGACATGTGTTGTTATGTGTTGCTGTGATATATTATATTGGATCGTCGTGTTTTGAATAGCCGGGTTTTTTTATGTGAGATGAGAGTTTTCTTTTTCATTCATGTAAAATTCATTTGTATGTAATATTCTTTGATTCAGGCACTTCCGGGTTGAGATTGGTGTCACCATTGTATATTATTTATTTTTCCGCATAAGGATAGACCCAAGACGGAGAGCACAAGTAACCGGGTTCTAGGGTCCAGTAGGAGACCATCTCGAGGAGTTGAGATCGGGTCTCCTAACCTTAGAATTGGGAGGGTTACTTGCCGCTAGATTTAAAGAGGTTTTGTCGATCAAAAATATTTACCGCAATCAAGAACGGCGTTGCATGTAGCTAGCCGGTGAGTACGGGTCGGTCCACAGGGATGTGTAAATCTCCTTTAAGTTCTTACGAGTTAATTCCAAATGATGTTGGGTCTTATAAATAAACCTAAAACTTGAAGTTGTATGCTACTAGGATTAGAAACTTGCTAGGATTAGGTTTAGGGAAAATTTGGTAAACAAAGATCTACATCTCTTTCCATTGCCATTAATTAAATATATCATATTAGTGTTATGGTAAATCTTAACAAAGGGGATTAGGATGATTGGGAAGATTGATTCTCCCTCTAGATTCTTGTCCTTCCTTTCTTAATCTTTACCCTAACCTCCATGGAAAACCTTAAAATCCGGGCCTTTAGACTATGGAATCACCGCTACCTCGAGGGTAGAGTGCCGTAGGGAGCGGAATAAGAAGGCATGCATGGAGTCTAATATTCATAAAAGATTGGCAACGAAAAGAGATGAGAGATCTTCATCTCTCAAATCCTTCCCTACTCCTAACCCTAACAAGCGAGGAAACTACTTGCTCATTGAGGGAATGAAGAAAGACATGATTTTATTAACGAGAGAAAACATCAATTGCAAGTTGATAAAAGCTAAACTAAATTAAAACTAAGGCAAGAAAATAATTTACCTAGGGCAGATATGAAAAACTATAACTACTGCAAGAAAAAAAATAACCTACTTACTTTTGATGCGCTCTAACTTCAAGAAAACAGAATTTTATTCATGAGTAGAGGCATAAGAAAATACAAGGCTTTGGGTTCTATTTATAGGACATAGAAACCCTAGGTTTACAATTGCTCCGCATGTCTACAATTACAAATATACCCCCAGAAAATCTTTCCATAGCCTTCAGAACATTTTGGTAAAATTTTCTTTCCATGAAGACCTTATACGGCCGCGGAACCGCGGCATTGGTGCGCTTGGGCCGCGGTTCCGCGGCCCAATGGTGAGCTCATGCAATGAATTTTCTTGGGCTGTCTTGGTATCTTTTGGGCTTCCTGGTTCTTTATTCCTTTTATCAATTGGGCTTCTGTATTAATTCCAGATCCTTAGTGAAAACTTTGCAATGGATCTTTTAACCGTCTTTCTTGCAAATTTGGATCTTGCGTTGCCTTGTTAATGGTGAACCGTTCTTCTGCTGGCTTTACTAAGATCCTCCTAATTGTTGGTCAAAAGTCCTTCTTTTGTGTCGTCTTTTCTGTTTTTCACTGTTTTCGCGCCAAGAACCTGTAACCTGTAACATGTAGCAGACATGGGTCAAAAGCACCTGTTTTTATTCTTAAATGCATAAGAATGGGGAATACAAAATGCAATATTATGTTATGAACAAATACCCCCAAACTTATCATTTGCTCGTCCTCGAGCAAACTTATTTTTTATTCACAATAAAAATCTAACCTAGCCGCACTTTCGCAGGGAAACGCGATTGCACTGAGTACGTGCAACAAGCCGTTAAACCTCTAGGTGTCCCTAGTAGGAGGAGTGTTGTCTCCTGAGGGTTTTCAGCGGCTTACACCCACAAAATCCTATCAATTCGGTTTTTCGACTTTTGTTCTCCAATTAGGTTTTCTGACAAGGAATTCTATTATCGTCGACCCGCAAATTATCCACCCATATTCTTCACACTTCCTCATCATTTAACTTAAGATTATACATGTTCTATAGAATTACTCAGCTTTCGGCATTTCTTAAGTTTTTCTTCTAGGGTTCCATCTCCACTTAGGAATTTCTATCAATTCTATTAAAGATACAAGTTTTATTCTTCATTCGTTTCTCTTATCTAAACTCTAATCACATATCCCCACGTGTGTGTAAATGTCACCCCTACACTTGGAAATTCAAATCAAGCAATCGTACTCTCGTCCATTGTTCAAAGCACTTCTTAATTTGTGAATTTTTACTTGAATTTCGCTTACACATCCTTCATGCGACCGTTAATACTTCTTGAGGTACCAACGACCGATTACAAGATGCGTTAGCACTTTAAAGCGTACTTCCTAGTTTTGCAACACCCAAGGCTTTTAGCAGTGACTCCCAAACCAGTTGGTCTAAGGCACTAGGTGATGAAGCACCCTCGCTAAATATTTTTCTATTTTTACAGCCTTAAGTCATCACAAAAACCAGTGTCCATTTTTTTCTTTATTCACTTTTTTTTTCTTTTTATTTTCATTGTGCTAAGGACTTTAGACAAGAGCATTTCAAGGTCTCTTCTACTAATCCAAGTTTCAAGGTGCGTGATTGTGCATTTTGTAGGGTACATGTTTTCAGAATCTAGACTTAAGCTAAGAACTATTTTTCAAACTTATTCTCTAATAAGAACATCAATACTATTCCCTCATTTTGACTTAGCCCAAGAAGTGAACCCAAAATTTGCCTATTTCTAAATAACCTACAAAGACATATACTTTCTACCGTTAAACTCTAAGGAAGGTTATTTTTAGGGTTTTTAATTTGCTAAGTCTAAGATCTAGTTTTTCCTAGCCAGTTAACCTTTTTATCAAACTCAAGTCAATTAGCCAAAATCGAATACAATAATTTTTATAATTTTTGAATTTTTCAATTTTTATGGGTTTTTCTGTTTTCTAATTTTTTTTTATTTTTCAAACCTCTTCAAATTTTTATGATTTTTTATATAAAGATGCAATGCAGAAATTAAATATGCAAAAGGAAAATATATACAATATGCAATGCAAAGGATAACTATATACACTACCCTCTCCCCCAAACTTGAACAAAGCAGTGCCCTCACTGCCCGGCCCCACGTCGCGCTCGTGAGCGTGACCGTGATCGTTCCCCTCTAGCCAAAAGGTTTTGAATACCCCCTCTCGATTTCCGTCAACCGACGGTCGTGATCTCGTGCTGTCGCCCGAAACTCATCCCTCAAAGAATCAATTCTTCTTACCGTTCTCCGCATCAAGCGCGCATGCTCCTGAGGGGTCAGTTCTTCCCCGCTCGATGTCGAGCTCGAGCTATGGGTGTGTGCGGGAATATTCTCTGCCGGTTCCGTTCGTGTCCAAATATCAGTAAGTCTAGAATAGGACGAAGTAACGCCCTCAACGAGTGGTCGAACCGGAACACCGTCTATCATGTAAGAATCAAATTCCTCGACGGGGAGGAAATAACGGCAGAGTTGGGTGACTAACATGGGACATGGGTAGATGGTACCCCTTTTCCCCGTACCTATAGACTGGAGAAATACAGTGCACATGTCGAACCGTGGATTTTTCGTCATAAGTGTGTGTACGATATATAATGATGGGGTGAAGAAAGTCGTGTTGTGCGAACTACCAAAGATATTGTTTTGTGCCCACCGGCACACAGTAAAAACGTTTGCGAAA
This sequence comes from Agapanthus africanus, assembly GCA_030015575.1. Taxonomy (NCBI): domain Eukaryota; kingdom Viridiplantae; phylum Streptophyta; class Magnoliopsida; order Asparagales; family Amaryllidaceae; genus Agapanthus; species Agapanthus africanus. The sequence continues at coordinate 121,679,940 of JASDDO010000031.1, forward strand.
AGGTTCCGTGCTTGGATACCCTTACGCGGCTCTCGTGCGCAGTCATTCCCCATCAAGGGCATATAATCCTCAAAGTGCAAGGGATGGTCATGTGCGGGTACACGTGGTATGAGTGTGACCTCGTGGATCATGTCCCTATCGATGTGAATTACACGATCTCCCCAATTTATTTTAATGTAGCCTAAGTTGTCTAGACTATTATCCTCCATTGATTCATAATATAGGGCAACGAGTTCGGGTAGGGAAAACGCAGAGGGGTGATTATAGAGCAGGAAATTCCAGCCCCTCTGCTCGATTTCATGAGCAAAATATCTACCGTAAACTTCGTGTGTGAAAACCGGGGAAAAATCCCTTTCAAACTGCATTTTATGTGTCATATCGATTTTCCAGAAAAAAAATATGCAGGAACAGAGAGGAAATCGACAGAGTTACCTCCCTTGAAAATTTCAGAGGGCGACGACACCAGACGGCGGAGGGAGGCGGCTACTGCGGCGAAGTCGTGGCGGGTTGGAGGCGGCGCGGCGAGATTTTGCTGGAGGTGACAGGAGGTGGCGGCTAGGGTTTTATGAAGATGAAATATTTAGGGTTAAAAGACCAGAGGCTCGGTTCTCCTTAAATAGAGGGGGAGAGAATGGTGATTTGATGAAAACACCCTCAAAATGAGGATTTTATTTGTAAATTAAAAAATTCAGCTCTTAATTCTGAAAATTTGCAATTAGGTCCAAAAATCAAATCTTTATGGTTTTTTTATTTTTTATTTTTTATGGTATTTTGGGAATATATACTTACAAATTATATACACACCCCCAAACTTATTTGAAATAATGTTTTGGAAGAAAAGAAATCTTGGGGTGAAAGTGGAGGAAAATTACTCAGTGTAGATCGGCTCCTGCAAAAACAGGAGCTCCTCCGAAGGGTCCGCTGTGAGGAACTGTTTCAAACGATGCCCATTTACTTTGAAAAGCGTACCGTCCTTCGGGTTTTCCAGATCAACCGCACCGTGAGGATAAACGGTGTGGACTACAAAAGGTCCCTTCCACCTAGAACGGAGCTTGCCGGGATGAAAATGTAACCGAGTATCATATAATAAAACCTGTTGACCAGGTTTAAATGTCTTTCGCAAAAGGTTTTTATCATGAAATACCTTAGCTCGGTTCTTGCCAATCACGGCATTATCATATGCCTCATCCCGCAGCTCTTCTAGTTCATTTAGCTGCAGCTTTCGGTTGCTGCCTGTATCTCCTAAAGATAGATTCAGCTCTTTAATGGCCCAAAATGCCTTCTGCACAATTTCTACTGGAAGGCGGCAAGCCTTCCCGTAAACAAGCCGGTATGGAGACATGCCAAGATCGGTCTTGTATGCACTACGGAAGGCCCATAGCGCATCGATTAATTTTAGTGACCAATCTTTACGGTTTTTAGAAACCGTTTTCTCCAAGATTTGGTTAATTTGTCGATTCGAGACCTCGGCTTGCCTACATGTTTGGGGGTGGTATGGCGTTGACAGCTTATGGGTGATAGAGTATTTGCGCATTAAGGACTCAAAAGTCCTATTGCAAAAGTGAGAACCATTATCACTTATTATCGCGCGAGGGTGCCCAAATCGAGAAAAGATGTGTTCTTTTAGAAATCGAACGACAACCTTGTTGTCATTCGTTCGACTTGGCACAGCCTCGACCCACTTTGAAACATAGTCAACAGCCAGAAGAATATACACATTTCCAAAAGAGTTAGGAAATGGTCCCATGAAATCTATACCCCAAACATCAAAAATATCTACAACCAAAATTGGTTGGAGCGGCATTTCATTTCTCCGTGATATCCGGCCCAAGTGTTGGCACCGGGAGCAAGTTTTGCAGTATTCGAATGCATCTTTGAAGAGTCGTGGCCAATAGAAACCACATTGCAAAACTTTCTCGGCTGTCTTCTTTGGGCCAAAGTGCCCGCCACATGCTTGATCGTGGCAAAAAGACAGCACACTCTTGACCTCATTTTCTGGCACACACCGAAGAATGATTTGGTCGGAACAATATTTAAAAAGATAAGGTTCATCCCAGTAAAAATGCTTTACTTGGGACAAAAATCGTAGTTTGTCTTGTTTCGACCACTCTTTAGGTATCAAGACGGTGGCTAAGTAGTTTACAATATCGGCGAACCATGGTTCGCAAGAAACGGTCAAGAGTTGCTCATCGGGGAAAGCATCAGTGATTGGAAGATCAAGTGTAGGAGAAGAAGGAAGTCGTGAAAGGTGATCGGCCACTACGTTTTCACATCCTTTTTTGTCCCTTATAATAAGGTCAAATTCTTGTAGCAAGAGGATCCAACGTATGAGCCTCGATTTAGTATCCTTCTTCGCAAAAAGGTGGCGAAGAGCTGAATGATCCGTGTACACTATAACTGGAGAGCCGATTAAATAAGGCCGAAATTTCTCAAGTGCAAACACAACCGCTAAAAACTCTTTTTCTGTTGTTGTGTAGTTTAATTGGGCCTCATTTAATGTTCGGCTAGCGTAGTAAATTACATGCGGCATCTTGTTAATGTGCTGTCCAAGAACAACACCAATGGCAAAATCTGATGCGTCGCACATAATTTCAAAAGGGTGCGTCCAGTCTGGAGATGAAAGGATGGGCGCAGAAATGAGTGAGTGTTTCAAAGACTCGAATGCTTCCATGCAAGTTGAGTCGAAAACAAATGTAGTGTCCTTGGCCAATAAGAGAGTTAAGGGTCTAGCAATTTTGCTAAAGTCCTTGATGAACCGTCTATAAAAACCGGCATGGCCAAGGAAAGCTCGGATATCTTTGACGCATTTGGGAGGAGGAAGATTAGAAATGACTTCAATTTTGGCTCTATCAACCTCTATGCCTTTTTGCTAGATGACATGTCCTAAGACAATGCCTTCTCGTACCATAAAGTGGCATTTCTCCTAATTCAAAGTTAGGATCTTCTCCCTACAGCGGGTAAGAACTGCGTCAAGATGTCGTAAACACTCGTCGAAGGAGTCACCGAAAATGGAGAAATCATCCATAAAGATTTCCAAAAACTTCTCCACCATGTCCAAAAAGATCCCTATCATATACCGCTGAAATGTAGCGGGTGCATTGCATTCCCAAAGGGCATGCGACGATAAGCAAAAGGGACAAGTAAAAGTAGTATTATCTTGATCCTCTTTGGCTACGGGGACTTGATTATAACCGAAATAGCCATCTAAAAAGAAGTAGAACTCGTGCCCCGCCAATCGTTCTAGCATTTGGTCAATGAATGGTAAAGGAAAGTGGTCCTTCCTTGTCGCGGCATTGAGTTTCCGGTAGTCGATGCAAACTCGCCACCCAGTTTGGGTGCGAGTGGGAATTAACTCATTTGCCTCATTGGTGATGACCGTGATGCCCGATTTCTTTGGCACGACATGAATGGGGCTAACCCATTGGCTATCCGAGATAAGGTAAATGATACTGCTATCAAGACACTTAACAATCTCCTTCTTGACCGCCTCTTTCATAATGGGGTTGAGGCGTCTTTGTGGATCCCTTGCCGGCTTGGCATCATCCATCAAGTGTATATGATGTTCGACTATGAGGGGACTAATCCCCTTGATGTCCGCCATAGACCAGCCGAAAGCTTGCCGATTATTGTGTAAGACCATTAAAAGAGCCTTCTCTTGATCGAGAGCTAGAGAGGCCGATATGATAACGGGTAAGGTCTCATTGTCACCTAGATAAGCATATTTTAGGTGCGGCGGCAAAAGCTTTAGTTCGAGTTTAGGTGGTGAAACAATGAATGGTAACAATGGAGTAATTGTTTCAAACTCGAAGGATTCCATCAAGGGTTCAAATTGAGTGCACGCTACCGAGTCAGATGGTTCAACTAACTCATCCGAAAAAGCAAAAGACTCAAACTCAAGTGGAGAGTCTTCAAGATTGTCAACAAAGGTGAAACACTCATAATCTTTGTCCGTAGTGAAAGCTGTGTCGGATTCTAGAAGGAACGCACTAGTGGCGTCAATATTGCTGTGATCAAACATGAAATTTTCGAACTCACAGTCCTCCTCCGCGATCTCATTGATCGAGCACACATCAAGTACGCTAGAATTAGGCTCGCAAGGCTAACTTCCTAACTTGAAAATGTTGAGTTCAACTGTCATATTACCAAAAGATAGATTCATTGAACCGTTACGACAGTTGATTACCGCGTTAGAAGTCGCGAGGAATGGTCGACCAAGTATCACCGGAATTTGATTACGGGGGTTAGCGACAGGCTGTGTATCCATAACAATAAAGTCAACGGGGAAAATGAAATCCCCTACTCTAATTAACACATCCTCCAACTCTCCCCTACGATGGGTGATTGATCGGTCGGCCATTTGGAGAGTGCAATGAGTAGGCTTAAGCTCTCCAACGCCTAACTGTTCGTACACCGAATAAGGTAGCAAATTGACACTAGCAACAAGATCTAATAGTGCTCTATTGATGGTCTTGTTCCCAATTGTGATCGAAATAGTAGGACAACCGGGGTCCTTGTGCTTTGGGGGTAAAGAATTGACAAGAGCATCACTAACAGCACTAGCCACGAAAACTTTCTTTGGTACTTTTGACTTCCTCTTTTTGGTGCATAAGTCCTTTAAGATTTTTGCATATGAAAGAACTTGTTAGATTGCATCCAAAAGAGGGATATTTATGCTAACCTGTTAGAACAACTCTACAATCTTCTCCATCTGTGGAGTTGGTTTATTGGATCTCAACCGATTTGGAAAAGGAACATTTTGAAAAGTTGTTGAGTCCAATTTTTGCGGATCAGATTGTTGAGTTGGAACAGAACCCCGTGTAGATGTGTTCGTGTTGTGAGAAAAGGGTCCGTTCGAGCTAGAAGAAGTAGAGCCATGTGAAGGATGGAGAATAGGCCCTAACGAAGAAGAAGAGGAAGAGGAAGAAGATGAAGAACCACCGGCAGAGGTGTCATGGTTAATACCCACATTGTTTTGCAGCACTTTTCCGGATCTCAACGTAGTCACAGCATTCACGTTATGATTCTGCTGTTCATGTGCAACATGTGCGTGACCGGGATTTGGGAGTGGTTGAGACGGAAGCCTTCCTTTCTCTCGCTCTTTCAATGCTGCGTTGAGTTGTGCAATTTGTGCCTCAATAGCTTTGATGCTTTGATCGTGTGAGGCACTTTTTTGCACTAAAGATTGAACAGAAGTCTCTATCCTCGCTGTATACTGTGCAGATTGCTTTAGGAATGCTTCTAGACTTCTTTCGAGCGAGCTAACAGCATTTTGAGGGGGAACAAAATTCTTGAGTAGATGCAGTGTAAGGACACTCTTCGGTGAGATGTGATGGATCCGAACAACAAGCACAAACAGTTCGTGGAGGCACAACAGGGGCAGGAGAAGGTGCTGAGATTTTGGTCTCAAGCGCTTCTAGCTTTTTCGTAAGAGCGGCCATCTCGGCCTTCATAGCAATTGATATCTCTACTTGATGTATGCCTGCCCTAGGTTGACCAATAGAAGAAGATGATGATGTGGTCTTGGTGCTCTTCCACTGAATTGTTTGTTCACTAAGATCCTCAAGAAACTGCCACGCTTCCTCACTAGATTTGGACAGAAAGTGACCTTGCCTAATGGTTTCTAGCAACTGCTTCGTTGCCGGGTTCAATCCCTCGTATAATGTTTGGCAAAGTTGCCATCTTTCGATCCCATGGTGAGGGCATTGAACGAGTAGGTCTTTGAATCTTTCAAAACATTTCCAAAATGGTTCGGCAGGAAGTTGTGAAAATTGTATAATCTCATTACGGATTTTAGCAGTTTTGTGATGAGGATAGAACTTTTTAAGAAAAGCTTTCACAAACTCGTCCCAATTTCTAATTGAGTGTGATGCGGTGCTGTATAGCCACTTCTCGGCTAGGTCACATAAGGTGAAAGGAATGACCCTTAGCCTTATAGCGTCATCACTTAATTGGGTAGTTTTCATCATGGCACAAACGTTTTGGAATTTGTTGATAAAGATATATGCATCTTCGGATTCCAAACCATGAAACTTAGGCAGCATATTGATGAAGTGGGGTTTGATCTCAAAATTGTCCTCATTAGCCGGTGGGAGGGAAAGACAAGGAGGAAGGGCGGTGCGAACGGGGTAGAAAAGATCCTGGAGCGCGACTCGTGCGGGCGCTTCAACAGGCGGAAGATTCGGGTTATTCGCACCTAACGGAGGTGGAATCCTTCCCGTCGGTAAGGTGTTGTTAGGATCGTATCCCGACATACCTTCGAAAGAAGAATGTGATGGTGAAAGTGAAGAAGTGGACAGGATTTCGACTTCGGAGTCGAAAGGTTCGTCGGTCGGTACCAACGAAACACGGACTAATCGGGCGCTAGGGTCCCTAGTCCAACCGGACATACACTAAAAGGGTTAGTGTAGTCGAAAGATGAAAGACAGAATGTGGAGGAAAGAGAACGTCAATTAGAAGAAGTGGTGTAAGTGAGTGCAAATATTCTTTAGCGACAAGTTGCAAGTTTTGAAAAGATTTTTCCTTTTTCTTTTTAAGTGAGCTTTTGCAAAAAGATTTTTTTTTAAAAGACTTTTGACACAAATGCAATTAACCACACATGCACAATCAGGCCTAAGTCTAGGGTCACCTAGGTCAGCTAGACAGCTCCTAACTGTTCCAAAGGGCTAGAGATAGGACCTCAAACCGCCTCTTCACCGTCAGTTGCGGCCAGGTAAGTGCCAGGTAAGTAGGAAGGAACCACGCTGTGGGCCTAATTAAAAACCACTAGCCTTGACACACTTGCCTAGGCACCGCAAAGACAGGTTAGGATAAACGGCCGATGCCTATACCAGTCCTCTGTCCTATTGATCTCGACGTCCTTAGGGCTGAGTCTAATATTTTTTTAATTAAAAGTGGTCAATGCAAATGCTTTAAGTGATTTTTGGGGTCCTGGGAAGGGTGATGAAATCCCCACCCAATCTGAATTGGTCAATAGCCCCTTAAAGTCAGATTAAAGTATGCAAAGCAGTAAATCACTTGCAATCAATTTGCTATTTAGCGCGGCGCAAAGAATCCTGCAGAAAATCAATTATTGGAAAGGGGAAGAAGATTTTTAGCGCAAAGAATCCTGCAGAAGATTTGACAAAAGATATATGGGGATTTGTAGAGGAGAAGGAAAGAAATCAAACCAGGCAAATTTCAGGCAGAGAAGAGCTTAAAGGGCCGCGGAACCGCGGTTTTGACAGGGTTATTGCGGCGAGGTCGCGGCGCAATGGAGGCTTCAGGTGTCCAAATTTTCTCAGCTGCTCTGTCCTCTCAAGATCCTCCTGTTTTGATGTATCTTTTTCTGATTTGCCTTCTGTGTTGTTTCAGATCCGTCAAACCTTGTAAAGATTCACAAAGAAACACTTCAAACAATAAAAGATGATAGAAATTTTTTTATTTTTTGGATTTTTTTCAGATTTTTATGATTTTTTTATATTTTATATTAACCCGAAATTACAAAAAGAAAATTTTAAGCCATCCCCGGCAACGGCGCCATTTGATTTAAAGAGGTTTTGTCGATCAAAAATATTTACCGCAATCAAGAACGGCGTCGCATGTAGCTAGTCGGTGAGTACGGGTCGGTCCACAGGGATGTGTAAATCTCCTTTAAGTTCTTACGAGTTAATTCCAAATGATGTTGGGTCTTATAAATAAACCTAAAACTTGAAGTTGTATGCTACTAGGATTAGAAACTTGCTAGGATTAGGTTTAGTGAAAATTTGGTAAACAAAGATCTACATCTCTTTCCATTGCCATTAATTAAATATATCATATTAGTGTTATGGTAAATCTTAACAAAGGGAATTAGGATGATTGGGAAGATTGATTCTCCCTCTAGATTCTTGTCCTTCCTTTCTTAATCTTTACCCTAACCTCCATGGAAAACCTTAAAATCCGGGCCTTTAGACTACGGAATCACCGCTACCTCGAGGGTAGAGTGCCGTAGGGAGCGGAATAAAAAGGTATGCATGGAGTCTAATATTCATAAAAGATTGGCAACGAAAAGAGATGAAAGATCTTCATCTCTCAAATCCTTCCCTACTCCTAACCCTACAAGCGAGGAAACTACTCGCTCATTGAGGGAATGAAGAAAGACATGATTTTATTAACGAGAGAAAACATCAATTGCAAGTTGATAAAAGCTAAACTAAATTAAAACTAAGGCAAGAAAATAATTTACCTAGGGCAGATATGAAAAACTATAACTACTGCAAGAAAAATAACCGACTTACTTTTGATGCGCTCTAACTTCAAGAAAACAGAATTTTATTCATGAGTAGAGGCATGAGAAAATACAAGTCTTTGGGTTCTATTTATAGGACATAGAAACCCTAGGTTTACAATTGCTCCGCATGTCTACAATTACAAATATACCCCCAGAAAATCTTTCCATAGCCATCAGAACATTTTGGTAAAATTTTCTTTCCATGAAGACCTTATACGGCCGCGGAACCGCGGCATTGGTGCGCTTGGGCCGCGGTTCCGCGGCCCAATGGTGAGCTCATGCAATGAATTTTCTTGGGCTGTCTTGGTATCTTTTGGGCTTCCTTGTTCTTTATTCCTTTTATCAATTGGGCTTCTGTATTAATTCCAGATCCTCAGTGAAAACTTTGCAATGGATCTTTTAACCGTCTTTCTTGCAAATTTGGATCTTGCGTTGCCTTGTTAATGGTGAACCGTTCTTCTGCTGGCTTTACTAAGATCCTCCTAATTGTTGGTCAAAAGTCTTTCTTTTGTGTCGTCTTTTGTGTTTTTCACTGTTTTCGCGCCAAGAACCTGTAACCTGTAACATGTAGCAGACATGGGTCAAAAGCACCTGTTTTTATTCTTAAATGCATAAGAATGGGGAATACAAAATGCAATATTATGTTATGAACACCGCTCTCGTAGGGGTCTAGGGATGTGGGTTTGGCTATTCATCGCGACTATGGAATCTGTGTTTTATACAGGCTCGAAATAAAACACGGACCTCCTAGTATATCCAATATTTCATATGTTTCTTCTGCTGCTGATATACTGTGATGTGATCATATTATGTGCGTGAGACGAATGCTTTATTATGGTATATAATAAACGTTGCTTATGTTTTACACCCGCGTTAGTCCCGTCTCGGTATGTCGTTAGTTAAGTAACCTAACGGTGCATAACGGAACATTGTGGCGAATGCGGATGGCATAAGCGTACGTTGTATTTTCGTTTCTTCTGTGATGCTTAGGATGCTTAAATGATGGGTTTTATTAATGAGATTAATAAAAGAAAAGAAACCTAAAAGATGTTGTAGAATCAAATTTTTCAAAAAGGGTAGCTACAGATTTTGCTTTGCATAATGGTATATGTGATATACCCTGCACCTTACTCGATGAGGAAAGAGCCAAGATCCCTTCACCGGGAGTGACCTTGATCAGTCGAAAATACTGCATTTTTAACACGACAATTTCCCTATCTATTGCACTCATCTAGAAGTGTTCGGTATTCATATTGCACATATTAGCAGAACAGTCCTGAAATACCAGAATGCATGTGTTAGACTTTTAAACCGGCACTTTAAGGGATATTGACTATATTTTATGGCATCGCATCATCCCTATATTGCGCAACACTTGTCTTGAGAAATTATGCAGGAAAATCCAGGAGACAGGCTAAAATTGTCGAAATGCTGATAAAAGATACGTCAACTCAAAGATCTGAGATCTGGCAGTGATACAGAAAGCCAAATAAGATTTAATATATTTTATAAAGGCCCATAAGTCAGCCCAGTAATTACCAGTGAAAGTTCAAGCCCTGAGGCTTCAGAGCCGCCGCGGTTCCGCGGCGGGAGCACGCTTGCGCCGCGGATACGCGGCGCTATGGTGACTTCAGCTGCTCAGTCTTTTTACACGTGTCTCCTATAACTGCACAAGCTTCCAGAAGACTCCCGATTCTCCACGTGGCACATCTAGAAGGCTCGGCTTAACAAACTTCATCTAGAAGCTTCTCCTCAACAAACTTTTGGAGGGAAATTCAAACTCCTCAACAAACTTTTGGAGGGAAATTCAAATTTGAAAGCCTAGATCTAGGGTTTTGATGGTCTATAAATAGGAGCCTAGATCTAGGGTTAAAAAGTTGTTCATTAATTCCCTAATCTCAAAATCTTTAGTAGTTCAATTCTTCCATCTTCTTCCACAAGTCTAGTGACAAGACTTGTGCGAAACCCTAACCCTAATTCCAATCCAAATTCAAGATCCCGAGTACCAAATCAAGCGTGAAGCCTTCAACCTTTTATGAGCGGAGCCGATCTTCAATCGAGCAAGTGATCCAAGCCGATCCGCGACTCACGGAGCCGAGCGAAGCCAAATCGACGATCGAGTTCTTCCTCTTGTAGTTCTTGAGTGATTGTAACGGAATTGTTGATATAAATAAAAGGTGAAATTCATTAATCTCGCTTTCTTTAAATTCTTGCATCATGATTCGATCTCAATTTATAATTGTAGTTCTTGTTGTGATGTTCGAGTAAAACTCCGCTCGTCAAGGAGTCGAGAAGATCAATAGAATGATGATGTAACAAATCTTAATACGATTCTTAAGTCCTACGAGTCTTGTAAACCCTAGCAAGTTCAAGAATCGGTGACCTAGTTTCGTTGCGATGCTTTCTTGATTGTTATCGCTCGAAATTAGGGATCTACGATCGTTTCTTGAATTTACTAGAGGCTAGAATGTGAATGATATCGACGAAGGAACAAGGGATAAATGATAAAACCCTAGTTTCACTAGAAATCCCTAATTCTCGTCGATCATCATCGATCTAGTATCAATTCATCGAAGGATAAGAATACGACATCTGGAGATTACATCACATCTATAGATCCGATCGATTCCTACGAGCCTCATTTCGATTCTTGATATTTGGTTGAAAAAATCATCAAACCCTCAATTCTTGATTCTATCTTTTTCTTGTTATTAGATCTAGATTTTCTAATTCTTAAACTTCAACTATAAATCATGAATTGTTTGTTTTCTTTCTCTTAAAGTTTCGATTCAAATAAAACAAGATACGAACGAATCGCACAATCCCTGTGGACGATCCGCACTCTCTAACGCGCTACACTGACACCGTTTTATTGATTGCGGTCAAAAAATATTTTTGGTTGTGATTTCTACACATTTTCTTAAAACACACAACGAGAAATTCTCATTCAATCAGACCTCTTTAGCAAAACTGGAAGATGCTACAAACTCACGGTTTAGTTTTTGATTGCTCCTATAGTTCTTGCTTTGCACCGCGGTATTTATGAAATATCCTGCGCCTTATTCGATAAGGAAAGAGCCGAGATCCCTTCACCGGGAGTGACCTCTTTAGGGAAACTAGAAGAGCCTCAAAAATACTCCTTTTCAAAATCACTTGTTTATACAACGATATCAAGTTCATTACGCTTATGGTTTTCAGAAAAACCTGCGTATCCCTATGTCATTTCAGATAGGTACTACTTAGTATTCGTGCTACGTTTGTTGACTATGTTAAGGCGTAGTGTGCGGTAGCTAATTAGTGCTTATCTGCTAAAACATGAGATGTGATTGGATTAGGGTAGTTGTACGACTTTGCTGACAATGTTAAGGGTCGTGCAGGTGGGTTTAATTCAATCGGGAAATTACGAGTTGAACTTGGCTAGCAATTATGATTTGTTGACTATGTTAAGGTCATAAGTTGCTAGGGGCAAAAGCATTATCGGGAATTTCAAGTGTTGAAATTTGTAATGAGATTACATACCTCTTATGAGATAGTTGGATCCTGATACCCACTATGAGTAAGAGTTACTCCTGGGAGAGTTTTACACAGGACAATTAGCCGATCAAGTAGGTGTCTAGAAAGGTGTTAACGGGGTTATGCCTCTGGGAAAATGAGGTTTATTCTAATTTGGTCCATGAGAAAGCACCGGGAACCTCCCTCAAAGTACCAATACTGGCCTGGCCGAAAGATTGGCGAACTTGTAAGGTGTAATTAATCCCGGCTAATCTTACCTTTTAGGGTTTGAAGGAAGATTGGATGAAAAACAGTGGGAGCCATCCTGATTAGATAAGATAACCAATCTAATCTTGCAAGAGCGCACGCTAAAGTGTTTTCTTCTCTCTCTCTCCAAGTAGAGACCATGTCAGGCCTTAATCAATATAATAATATGGATGTATTGACTGAACCCGCTTGTTATACTGAGCAGGGGAACGTTGGTCCCGCTCCAACTTATAATTGTTATAAGTCTGAGCAGGGAATAGGAGAATATCTGGATTCTCACGCCGCCCAAAAGAAGAACAAGCATGCTGATGCATCTTCTTCGGGTGTGTTAGTTATCGAGAACTGTTTCTCAGTTCACTCTACGTCCTGGGTATTAGATACCGAATCGGGATCCCACATATGTAATATGTTACATGGGCAACGTAAAAGTAGGGAACTGGGAGAGGGTGATCATTCCGTAAGAGTAGGGAATGGTGTTGATGTTGCAGCCAAGGCAGTTGGCGAATATCACCTTGTATTACCAAATGGTAATACATTGATTCTGAACGAATGCTATTACATTCCGATCCTGATATGCAATCTTATATCAGATTCTTTATTAAGTAAAGAAGGATATAGTTTTGTAGTACAGGATTATGTTATGAACATCTTCCTAGATCAAAAGTTGATTGGATCAGGCTCGTTAAATAATGGCATATACGTTCTAAATCAAATTACAGTTCTTAATGTACAGAACACACACAAGAGGAAGAGTTCAGAAATGAATGAATCCTACTTGTGGCATTGTAGACTATGTCATATCTATGCGACACGACTTGCTAAGTTACATAAAGATGGTTATTTAAATACATTCGAATTATCATCTTATGAAACATGCCATTCATGTCTCAAAGGCAAAATGACCAATACTCCATTTAGTGGGCACGGAGAAAGAGTTACGGGACTCATGGGACTGATACATAGTGATGTATGCGGTCCCATGTCTACACATGCAAGGAATGGTTCCTCATACTTCATTACATTCACTGGCGATCTCTTAAGATACGGACATGTGATCCCGTTGAAACAAAAGTCTGAAGTTTTTGAGAAATTCAGAGAATATAAGAACGAAGTAGAGAACCAAACGGACAAAAGTATTAAGATCCTTCGATCAGATCGAGGAGGAGAATACTTGAGCAATGAGTTCCTGGATTATCTAAAAGAGAATGGGATTCTCTCTCGGCTTACTCCTCCTTATACACCACAGCAGAACGGTGTATCGGAGCGGAGGAATCGCACCCTATTAGATATGGTGCGCTCTATGATGAGCACTGCTGAGTTGCCTATTTCCTTCTGGGGTTATGCGATTGAGACAGCAACATACCTATTGAATCAAGTTACATCTAAATCTGTACCTACCACACCATATGAGATATGGAGTGGGAAGAGAGCTTATCTTAAACGAGTTAAGATATGGGGTTGTCCGGCCTATGTCAAAAGGCAAAATTCGGACAAACTCGAGGCACGATCAGTTCTTTGCAAGTTTGTGGGATATCCTAAGAATTCCCAAGGATATATTTTCTACCACACTGAGGAACAAAAAGTGTTTGTTTCTCAATACGCCACCTTTTTCGAAAAGGAATTTTTTGTAAAAGAAATTAGTGGCGAAGAGGTAGAGCTGGAAGGAGTCCAGTGGCACAAACTACAACTGATGATTTGTTGGAACCAGAGGATTCAGTAGTACCCAACGAACCCCATCCCCTTCGTCGATCTAGTAGGGTTTCTCATCCACCTGAGAGATACTACGCTTTTCTCGTTGATGGTGGCAGTGAGGATTGCATCATGGAAGATGATGACCCGACTAGCTTCGAGCAGGCCATCACGAGTGGTGACTCTGTGAAATGGATGGATGCAAGCGATCTAAGATGGAATCCATGTACACCAATAAAGTAAGGACTTTAGAAGTTGCTCCTGAAGGGGTAAAACCTATTGGGAGCAAGTGGATCTTTAAAAAGAAACTTGGTGTAGATGGAAAAGTTAAGACTTTCAAAGCTAGACTTGTTGCAAAGGGTTTTCGTCAACGACCAGGTGTGGATTATGACGAGACCTTTTCTCCAGTGGCTATGCTTAAGTCCATCCGGATCTTACTTGCCATTGCTGCATACTATGACTACGAAATATGGTAAATGGATGTCAAGACCTCCTTTCTAAATGGTGATTTAGAAGAGTGCGTGTACATGACTCAGCCAGAGGGCTTCGTAAATAGTGGGAGCTGCGGGAAGGTGTGCAAGCTGCTTAAATCCATCTACGGTTTAAAGCAGGCATCGCGAAGTTGGAACATCTGCTTTGATGCGGTAGTCAAAGAGTTTGACTTCATCAAAAATGTAGATGAACATTGTATATACAAGAAGGTTGCAGAGAGTAAGGTTGTCTTCCTCGTATTGTATGTGGATGACATACTCTTGATAGGAAATGATGTTCCTATGCTGCACTCGGTCAAGCTCTTCTTATCACATAGATTCTCAATGAAAGATCTAGGTGATGCCTCCTGCATTTTGGGAATTAAGATCTATAGAGATAGATCTAAACGGATACTGGGATTGTCCCAGTCCAGGTACATTGACACCATACTAAATAGGTTTAGTATGGAAGAATCCAAGCATGGGAATGTACCCACGATCTCTGGACTCACTCTCTCCAAAGAGATGTCTCCCAAGACTGATTTGGAGAGAACTCGCATGCAAGGGATACCCTATGCTTCGGCAGTAGGCTCTATCATGTACGCTGATCGCATGCTTTTGGCGTGTCGGATGTTCAAAGTTCTAAAGTTATAACCGCGATCAGGACGGTGTCGCTATGCAGCTAGCCGGTTGAGCACGGGTCGATCCACAGGGAGATGGTTGTATGTCCGTTCGAGTTTTAGACGAGTCAATAAACAATGTGTATATGTTTGTTCAAATCTAACCTATGTGTTTTATATGCAAGTATAAAGTTGTTAAGAAAAAGATACGAAAGTATAAGCTAAAGAAATCCGCACTGAAAACCTTTGAGCCGAGTCTTGACCAATTGAAGCTAGAGCAATCGGCAACAACGTGGATTATGGTACTTAAGCACGGTATTCGTGGAATCCGGCTTATTGACCCTTGTCCGTCCGTTCTTGTCTCTTGCTTTCACCTCCGGCCAAACCGAACACAACCGGTCGCGGTTAGGAATCACCATTACCTTGGTAGAGTAGGGTGCCTAACGGAGCGCTTGCGTAACGTTTAGGCGGAGTTCAAAGGAAAATAACGGGAAAAGGAAATGAGGAATGAAACCTTAACTTACAATATTGTATTTATTCTTAATAACAACATATTACAACCATTCACAAAACGAACCAAAAAGAGCAAAAGAAAAGATAAACAAAGAAAAGAAAAGATTACAAGTAAGTAATTAAAAGTGCATGGAATTTAAGTGCAAGAAAGTAAATGAGCAAGAAATGAAACTAGGAACCATAGAACCTAAAACAAGACATGGGTTCAATAACCAAATCTTAAACTTGCAAGCTCAATTAAGAGGTTGCAAGATCAAGAAAAGGCAAAGAACTCATGGAGAATGAAGCACAAAAGAGAGAACATTATTGATTCCAAAATGATACAACCCCTTGAGATCAATGACCAAAGCTTAAACTTGCAAGCTCACTTAAGAGGTTGCAAGATCAAGTTAAGGTAGAGAGCTCAAGAGGGAAGCTAAACAAAAAGAATGATACAAAATAACCCTCATCTTCATTTAACATCCATTCAAAAGCTCTCACAACAATTTAATGGAGTAAAGATGAAGAAGAAGAAGAAGAAGTAAACTAAAAACTAACAAAAAGTGGGCATGAAAAAGAACATCATGGCTTAGAAAGTTCTGGGCAATTTATAGGCAGGAAACAGAGAACCTAGGGCAACATTCTGAACCCAAATAGAGTTACCAAAACACCCCTGAAAAATCATCACTTGCGGAGCCCACATGGCCGCGGTTCCGCGGCCTAAGCATGCTTATGCCGCGGAACCGCGGCCATAAAGAGGGGTTAGCCCATGTGTTTTGGTGGGTTTCCCTGGTTTTATGTACTCTTTAGTGTGGTATATGTTGTTTCTAAAAATCTCTTCACAATATTTCCAGAATTTCAGCAGATCGAAAGGTGATGTGATGTGGATCTTTTGCCATGATTTTTCTTGAGCTCCGCATAGATATGTTGGATCTTATGTTGACATTGAGCTTTGTGCATGAAAATGACATTGATTTGCCATTTTGTCACTTAAACTGGTGTGCGGCAACATACGGATAGAGAGCGGAGACCCGTGTTTTATCTGTGGTTGGCAGTAATCCGGAATTTGTCGTGCTTTTCCATGAATTTCACTGTTTAGAGCTGAGAACCAGTATCCTGCATTTAACTAGCAAACACGGTGATTGATATTTTTCCGATTGTGTCGGTATTTAGAAACTTGTATGAAATCACAACCAAAAATATTTGACCGCAATCAATAACGGTGTCGGTTTGTAGCGCATTAGTGAGTGCGGATCGTCCTCAGGGATTGCGCGATTCTTTCATATTTGGTTTTGTTTGAATCGAAAATTTAATAGAAAAGAAAAGCAAAAATGATTCAAGATTTATATCGATGAATTTCAAGAATCAACTAAATCAAATCAAGAATCAAGAAAGCGATAAACATCAAGAATTAAGAAAGATAGAATTCCAATTGATTTAGGTTTCAAGATTTGAAGTAAAGCTCGTAGGAATCGATTAGATCGTAGATGTGAAGAAGACTAGAAATTAATGTTTCTTATCCATTAATGAATTGATGCTAAATCTATGTAGATTCATCAAGGATCAAGGATCTTGCGAATAATTAGGGTTCATCATCCTATCCTTTGTCCTTTCGATGAATTACATTCACTAGATAGCTTCAAGGAAATCGAATGATCGATCGTTGATCTCTAGATCGTGCGAAAAGAATCAAGAATGCATTTCGCATCGATCTAGATCATCGATCACTCAATTTCAAGAATTTACAATCGTTTTAAGACTTAAGAAAACATTTAAAGATTCATCAACATCATCATTCTACAATCATTTCGATTCCGCCACGAGCAGAGTTTTACTCAAGCATCATCACGAAGAATACATTCAAGAATTGAATATGAATCATAATGCTTGAAATGAAATATAAGCAAGTTTAAAGAATCTTCACCTTTATTATATCAACAATTAGTTACAACTCTCAAGAATTACAAGAGGAAGGAACTTCGATCGTCGAATCTAGTGTTGCATCGGCTCCTTGAGTCGTGGATCGGCTTGGATCTCGTGCTCCGTTGAAGTCCGGCTTTGCTTCTAATGGTTGGTTGAAGACTTGCTTGCTAGAACTCAAAGAATCTTGAATTTGAGGTTTGGATTAGGGTTAGGGTTTAGCACAAGTCGTGTCACTCGACTTGTGGATGGAAGAGATGAGAGAATGAAGAAGAAGAGAGTGATTAGTTTTCAACAACTAAAGATTGATTAGCCATTAACCCTAGATCTAGGCTCCTATTTATAGACTTCCAAAACCCTAGATGTAGGATTCAAAATTTGAATTTCCCTCCAAAAGTTTGTTAGCTAGAGCGGCTTCTAGAAGTAGTTAGTTAGGAGGGAGCTTCTAGAAGTAGTTTGTTAGGAGCTTAATCAAGATTAGCTTAATTAATCATCTTTGCTGATCTGGCAGAATCTTCGAGAGTTCTCTGGAATTTGAAGTATATGAAATGAATGTGGGCCCTGAGATAAGAGTAATGCACTGAAAATGGGGAGCTGATGTTGCAAGGCTGCGGCGGATCCGCTGCGCAAGCAGGCTCCAGCCGCGGATCCGCGGCGCTTCAAGGGCCTTAAAGCTTGTGCTCTCTTTTGCTGCATTGGGCTGATGTTTGGGCCTTTTTATGATATGTTAAATTTTATTTGTCTTTCTAGATTGCTACCAGTTTTCAGGTCTTTGAGTTGGCGTAATGTTTGATCAGCACAATGATAATTTTGGCCTTTCTTCTGGATTTTCCTGCACAGACTTCGAAACACAAGTTGCGCAATATAGGAGTGATGCGATGCCATAAAATACAGCCAATTTCCCTTAAAGTTCTGGTTTTAAAGTCTAACACATGCAATCTGATATTTTATGACTGATTTACTAATATGTGCAATATGAATACCGAACAGCTCTAGATGAATGCAATTGATAGGGAAATTGCCGTGTTAAAAATGCAGTATTTTCGACTGATCAAATTCCTCCAAACTTATTTTCGATCGTCTCGAGAGAACTTTTTATTAAAAAGAAGGAGAAAATAAAGAAAGAGAAAAACTAACTAGCACACTTTCGTAGGCAACACAATTGCACTGAACACGTGCAACAAGCCTTTAAACCTCTAGGTGTCCCTAGTAGGAAGAGTGTTGTCTCCTGGGGGTTTTCAGCGGATTGCATCCACAAAATCCAATAATAAAAGGAAGATCATGAAATTTACATTTAAAGAAAAGAATTGTAAAAGAAAAGGCCTTGAAAATTAGGGTTTCCAACTAAGCTAGCTTTTCGGTTGTCATGAGCCCTATCTTAATAGTCATGAAAAGATGTCAGAAATCACGTCCTCCCTCAATAAAACATCGTCTTAATCTTCATTCCTATCTGTCTTCCAAACATCGATCATATCACCCTGCGTGTGTGTAAAGAACATCCCTACACCCGGAGAATTCAATTCAAGCTATCATACTCTTGCCCATCAGCCTCAGTACTTTTTAATTAATGAATATTTAGATGAGATTGCTCACACACTTTCATGCGACCGTTAATACTTCTTGAGGTACTAACCGACCGATTACTCATGTGCTTTCTTATTTGGTATATTTCCTCGTCTTGCACCACCTAAGGCTTAGCAGTGACTCCCAGACCAGTTGGCCTTAGGACACTAGGTGAAGAGGCACCATCGCTATATTTTTTTATTGCTGCCTTGGCGATAACAAAACCAGTGTCCATTTTTTCACTATTTTTATATTTTCTTCATTTTTTTTATTTCCTTCATACTTTGGCTTTAAGACAAGAGCATTTCAAGGTATCCTCTACTATCCCGGGCTTCAAGACGTGTGTAAGTGCAAATAGTAGGGTATCAACGTTCAAAATGTTTGGCTTCCAGAACAGAAACTATTTTTCAGACTTATTTTTATCCTCAGATTAGTGACTTCCTTCATCTTACTAACCCTTAGGACAACGGCTCATAACTACTTATTACTACTTCGTTTAAGAAAGCTTTTAATTTTCTTGGTTTTCTTAAATTTTTCCAATCTTTTGGATGTAATTTTTCACTATCTAAACTTTTATTATCTTATTTATGTACAAAAAATATTTTTATTTTTCAAAATTTTTAAATTTTTATAGGTTTTCAAAATGTTTTGTGCTTATGCAAAGTATGATGCAAATTATGCGAAAATAAGCACAAACCTCCCCCAAACTTGTTTTCAACAGTGTCCTCACTGTTGCGATCTGCTAAATCTCGAAAAACCTGTAAGCTTGGGAGGAATTTATTAGTGGGGGCAAAATATTTAAGTGAAGAACCTCCCCCAATCTTATTCTTTGGCTCATCATTTTGTAAAAATTTTCTTTTCAACAGCCAGAAAAAATGCCCCCCGCAAACTTGAGTTATGCAATGTTAATCTTTGAAAATCACATGAGGGGATCAAAAATCATTGGTCGATGCCAAGCTTTGCAAAGACCGAAGGTTAACACCAACCATTCAAAATTTTTATCAATGCAGTGCTCTGGTTGGTAGAAGAAGAAGTGGGGAAAGGTTAAGTGGTGGAATAGAATGTGTGTGCGTCTCATTTTGGAGAGACAATGCAGTGAATGTGATGGATTGCTCGCATTCTTTTTACAGTTCAGAAGAAGGGGTGGAGCTTCAATTTCATTGATTGGGACATGATTCATATCAACACCCGTGTTTTTCAAAAATGCGAGTTCATCAGCGAAGATCTCCTCAAAAGTTCCATCAATACCCCGATGAATAATGTCATCACAAAGTGCGGGGTGATCTTCAGACTCTAAAAACAATTCATAATCAGTGTTAATTGTTGACCCGGACAACTCGGTGGAAGAGTCCGTATGTGTATGATACATAGTAGGGTCAAACAATAACGTATGAAAAGAGTCAAGATCAGTATCATGAGGATCATCAAATTCGCTGCTGTCGACATCCATTAAGTCGACAGAACAGACCTGAGCAGTAAGTTCGGAGGGTACACATCCAAACTTGTAAATGTTCAGCTCAATTGACCTATTCCCAAAGGATAGGGTCATAGAACCATTATGACAGTTGATGGTAGCGTTGGAAGTGGCCAAAAAGGGGCGACCTAAAATCACCGGAATTTGATTCCGTGGGTTCGCTACAGGCTGTGTATCAATTACAATAAAATCCACATGGAATATAAATTCCCCTATTTTTATTAACACATCCTCCAGTTCACCCCTAGGTTTGGTGATTGATCGGTCAGCCATCTGGAGAGTGCAATGGGCTGGTTTCAACTCTCCGATCCCTAACTGCTCACAGACTGAGAAAGGAAGCAGGTTAACACTTGCGCCAAGGTCTAGTAGAGCACGGTTAATGTGTTTTTCCCCGATAGAAATGGAAATCGTAGGATATCCAGGATCCTTACGTTTCCTCGGTAATTGTTGGGGGAAAGCCGTGTCTACAGTCTTTGCTATGAATATCTTCTTGGGCACTTGTTTCTTCCTCTTTCTAATGCACAAGTCTTTAAGAACTTTCGCATACGCGGGGACTTGTTGGATAGCATCTAGAAGAGGGATGTTGATGTTAACCTGTTTAAACATTTCAGTGATCTTCTCCATTTGTGGACTTGGTCTGTTTCCCCTTAACCGATTCGGATAAGGTGCTTGTGCAATAAGCGCTGGGTCCATCAAAGGAGAAGATCATGTGGGTGGACCCGATCCCAGAATAGAAGTGGGGATCGTCCGCGGAGAACTAGAAGAGATGGGTTGAGGTGTCGAGTCTTGTGGGAAACGAAGAATATGCTCGCAAGAAGGTGGTGGGGTAGAAGAACTGGGGTCAGAATTAGAAGTAGAAGTGGAAGGAAAGGTCTCAGCCGGGGTATCATTGATAGATTTTTCAGTGTCATCAATCTCTTCCCCAACGTGATTGTCAAGCACTCTTCCAGATCTCAACGTGGTGATTGCATTCATATGATGCGAATAGCCAGGATTGGGTAAGGGTTGAGCTGGAAGTTTCCCTTTTTCTCTTGCACTCATTTCGGCTTTTAATCGTGCAATTTCTTCTTCCATCGATTTAATACTCTCGCTTTGGGACGCATAGTTTTTCTCAATTTTATCGACAGAAGACTTCATTTCAACCGAAACTTGCATGATATTTGTTAAGACCAAATTCATGTATTATGCAAATGAAGAGGATTCATCAGTCCCGATCAACTGTAAAGGACTAGACAGTGCAGGTGTGTTGACTGGATTTTGAAAGTTATGTGCTTGGAAGGGGTGCTGACTCAATTGAAGTTGTGGTTGCTGTTGTGGTGGAGGGACCCTTTGGAAATTGTTTTGGGTTGGAACCGTGTTTTGAGATTGTGATTGGTTCTAAGCAAAATTAGGGTGATTCCTACAACCCTGATTATATGTGGAAGAATATGGATCGTTCCTAGGTCGTTGTTGGAAAGCGGAATTGATATGCTCATGACCTTGAAACGAAGAATTTCGTGGACATTCTTCCGTCAAATGAGAAGGATCATAACAGCAGCCACATACAGTTTTAGAGAGTGACATTTGAATTAGGGCGGCAGCTAAAAATTTGTTTTCCATAGTCTCGAGTTTCTTGTGTATAGCTGAAATGTCAGCTCTAACTCCTATGGAAATATCATTGCCATCCCTAGACGATTGACTCACACCCTCCCACTGTAACGATTTTTCAGCGAAATCTTCTAGAAATTTCCAGGCTTCCCCATCATCTTTGGTCATGAAGTTGCCTTGACACATGGATTCAAGGGTCTGTCTTGTGTTGGGATTAATGCCCTCATAAATGATTCGGCACAGTTCCCATCTAGGGATGCCGTGATGTGGACATTGGACTAACAGATCTTTGAAGCGTTCAAGACATTTTGAAAACGGTTCATTTGGAAGCTGGGTGAATTGATTTATTTCGCTACGGACTCGAGCTGTCTTATGATGTGGGTAGAATTTCTTAAGGAATGTTTTGACAAATTCATCCCAATTTGAAATGGAATGTGCGGTAGTGTTATAAAGCCATTTCTCGGCTATATCGCATAAGGTGAATGGGAGAAGACAAAGACGCATAGCATCCATAGAAAGTTGTGAGGTACCCATCATTGCGCATACATTTTCAAATTTGGTGATAAAAGCGTATGTGTCTTCAGACACAAGACCGTGAAATTTTGGTAGAAGGTTGATGTATTTGGGTTTAATTTCAAAATTGTCCCCGTTGGCTGGTGGAATGGAAAGGCAGGTGGAAAGGGGACCTCGTGTAGGATAGCACCTTTCTTGGAGAGAGATGCGGGGTGGATTCTGCGCACCAACGGACGGCGGCAGATTAGAGTTAAAGAAATTCGATGGAGATGGATCCATCGATGTGGGTGTGGTAGTGGGTAAAGAAGAAGTAAATGTAGAAATATCGACTTTTGGGTCGATCAAGGGAACGCGGACTAAACGGGCACTAGAATCCCGTGTCCAGCCTATCTTGCACTAAAAAGGGTCAGTACAAGTGGCAGTGTGACTTATAATTAGGGGAATGAATGAATGTGATTGGTGTTTGTTTTGAAAAAATGATACGGATTTTTGAAAATATGATACAGTCACAACAAATGCAACACACAAAACCCTAATTCTAGGGGTCACCTAGGTCAAATCTCTAGACCGCTCCTAACTGCCAAAAGACAAGTCGCAGGATAAATCCTCCACTGCCTCTTTGTCTCTCCTGTGGCCAGGTAAGTGGGAGGTTCTCCACTACGTAAGTAGTGGGCCTAATTAAGTAACCACTAGCCTTCGACACACTTTCCTTAGACACCACAAAAGAAACGCGGATAAGCAATGAATTACCCACGGCCTTCTCTTGTCCTAAGTGAGCGCGACGGTCCTTAGAGTCCTTTCTAGATATTTTTTAATTAATGAGGGTAAATGCGGATGCAAATTTTGCGATTTTCGGGGCTTAGGAAGGGTAATGAACTCCCCACCTAATCTGGATTTGGTCTTTGCCCCTTAATGTCCGTATTAATTATGCAAACAACCACAACATCAAAACAAGCACAATTTAATTTTGCTTTTTGCACGGCGCTGCGATTTTTGCAAAGAAACCTGCAGAAAAATGTTATTTGGAGTAGATTTAGAGAGAGATAAGAAAGTTAGGATTTACCTGAGCAATTTTAGTGCAGTGAAGAAGTATACACGCGGCGGATCCGCGGCATATGCTTGCTAATGCCGCGGAATCGCGGTCCTATGAAGAGATCACTGCACTGAAAGTTTTGGTACTGTTCCTGTTCACCTCAAGAGCTCTCTGGACTTTTCAGAAAAAAATTTCCACAGCTCCAATGATTCCAGATTCCTCGCAACAAATCACAACAACTCGTATTAGTGTTTGCGCGAATTTTGATCTAAAAATTATAATGGAATAAATCTTTGAACTCAAATTTCAAAATAGAACGAATTAGCGTGCGATCCCCGGCAACGGCGCCATTTGATTGATCGTTTTTTCGTTGTCGGTATTTAGAAAATTGTATATAGAAATCACAACCAAAAATATTTTGACCGCAATCAATAACGGTGTCGGTTTGTAGCGTATTAGTGAGTGCGGATCGTCCACAGGGATTGTGTGATTCGTTCGTATTTTGTTTTGTTTGAATCGAAAATTTAATAGAAAAGAAAAGCAAAAATGATTCAAGATTTATATCGATGAATTTCAAGAATCAACTACATCAAATCAAGAATCAAGAAAGCGATAAACATCAAGAATCAAGAAAGATAGAATTCCAATTGATTTAGGTTTCAAGATTTGAAGTAAAGCTCGTAGGAATCGATTAGATCGTAGATGTGAAGAAGACTAGAAATTAATGTTTCTTATCCATTAATGAATTGATGCTAAATCGATGTAGATTCATCAAGGATCAAGGATCTTGCGAAGAATTAGGGTTCCTCATCCTATCCTTTGTCCTTTCGTTGAATTACATTCACTAGATAGCTTCTAGGAAATCGAATGATCGATCGTTGATCTCTAGATCGTGCGAAAAGAATCAAGAATGCATTTCGCATCGATCACTTAATTTCAAGAATTTACAATCGTTTTAAGACTTAAGAAAACATTTAAAAATTCATCAACATCATCATTCTACAATCATTTCGATTCCTCCACGAGCGGAGTTTTACTAAAGCATCATCACGAAGAATACATTCAAGAATTGAATATGAATCATAATGCTTGAAATGAAATATAAGCAAGTTTAAAGAATCTTCACCTATATTATATCAACAATTAGTTACAACTCTCAAGAATTACAAGAGGAAGGAACTTCGATCATCGAATCTAGCGTCGCATAGGCTCCTTGAGTCGTGGATCGGCTTGGATCTCGTGCTCCGTTGAAGTCCGGCTTCGCTTCTAAAGGTTGGTTGAAGACTTGCTTGCTAGAACTCAAAGAATCTTGAATTTGAGGTTTGGATTAGGGTTAGGGTTTAGCACAAGTCATGTCACTCGACTTGTGGGTGGAAGAGATGAGAGAATGAAGAAGAAGAGAGTGATTAGTTTTCAACAACTAAAGATTGATTAGCCATTAACCCTAGATCTAGGCTCCTATTTATAGACTTCCAAAACCCTAGATGTAGGATTCAAAATTTGAATTTTCCTCCAAAAGTTTATTAGCTGGAGAGGCTTCTAGAAGTAGTTAGTTAGGAGGGAGCTTCTAGAAGTAGTTAGTTAGGAGCTTAATCAAGATTAGCTTAATTAATCATCTTTGCTGATCTGGCAGAATCTTCGAGAGTTCTCTGGAATTT
Organism: Agapanthus africanus; assembly: GCA_030015575.1. Classification (NCBI taxonomy): domain Eukaryota; kingdom Viridiplantae; phylum Streptophyta; class Magnoliopsida; order Asparagales; family Amaryllidaceae; genus Agapanthus; species Agapanthus africanus. The sequence continues at coordinate 121,704,966 of JASDDO010000031.1, forward strand.
GAAGTATATGAAATGAATGTGGGCCCTGAGATAAGAGTAATGCACTGAAAATGGGGAGCTGACATGGCAAGGCTGCGGCGGATCCGCGGCGCAAGCAGGCTCTCGCCGCGGATCCGCGACGCTTCAAGGGCCTTAAAGCTTGTTCTCTCTTTTGCTGCATTGGGCTGATGTTTTGGCCTTTTTATGATATATTAAATTTTATTTATTTTTCTAGATTGCTACCAGTTCTCAGGTCTTTGAGTTGGCATAATGTTTGATCAACACAATGATAATTTAGGCCTTTCTTCTGGATTTTCCTGCACAGACTTCGAAACACAAGTTGCGCAATATAGGAGTGATGTGATGCCATAAAATACAGTCAATTTCCCTTAGAGTTCCGGTTTTAAAGTCTAACACATGCAATCTGATATTTTACGACTGATTTACTAATATGTGCAATATGAATACCGAACAGCTCTAGATGAATGCAATTGATAGGGAAATTGCTGTGTTAAAAATGCAGTATTTTCGAATGATCATACGGCTCAAGAGTACCTACCGATAAAGAAACGAGCGTAAGAATGGGCGGTATAAAATGCAATATTCTGGTATGAACATACGCGATGCTATGTATCAGGCCTGATGTAGCATACTCACTAAGTGTAGTGAGTAGGTATCAAGCAGATCCTGGAGAGAGTCACTGGATAGCTGTGAAGAACATTCTCAAGTACTGGAGAAGGACTAAAGAGATGTTCTTGGTGTATGGTAACGGAGAACTCCAGGTGGAGTCCTTTACCGATTCGAGCTTCCAAAGTGATAAGGACGACTCTAAGTCGCATTCGGGATTTGTCTTTATCCTAAATGGAGGGGCGGTGTGTTGGAAGAGTTCCAAACAGGAAACTGTGGCAGACTCGACGATGGAGGCTGAATACATTTCTCCCAACGATGTTGCCAAAGAGGCTGTCTGGATAAAAAAGTTCATCACTGAACTTGGTGTGGTACCGTCCATTGAGCATCCAATACCTTTGTATTATGATAACAATGGAGCTGTGGCTTTGGCCAAGGAACCCAGGTCCCATCAGAGATCTAGGCATATTCTAAGGCGGTATCACCTGATCCGGAAGATAGTTGATCGCCGGGAGATCGAGGTCAGGAGAGTTAATACAAAGGACAACACTGCGGATCCACTCACGAAGGCCATACCACAGATACATTTTGAGAGACTCTTCGGGTTGTTGGGTATGAGATACTACAACAGTTGGCCTTAGTGCAAGTGGGAGATTGTTAGTTATGTATATGCCCTAGATGCCATTATTGTACATACGATGTATATTATAGTGGATGATTAGAGAGGACTTTCTTGCTCGATATGATAGTATGTTATCTGGTTGTGATTTATCTTAACATGTTGACTCGTATTGGTTTACTCTCTTGCTCTCACATGTTGATAAAGCCCTTAGGATATATACTTGACTACTAGGACTATGATGGAGATCATACCAGTGGGGCCAAAGGTAGTCAACGAGTACATCCTATAATTGTTCCTAGTCGAGGGTGTATCGAGACAGGGCATCGATACACCAGAGTAGACTAGCGTATACGCATCTTGACCCATATGATGGGCGATGGATGATCCCACATCCATTGGTGTTTTACATCAAAGATGGTGTGCGGGTGCTCAGTGGAGACTGGGTACACTGAACGGACTGGCCAAGAACTCCTAGATGGTAATATACCTATCGTCAGATAGCAGTCATTTGGTGACACTGGTACAGGTTAGTCTGTAGACCCGAGATCGTCTTGGAGTCTTGTGTGATTCCTACCGTGCTTTGATTTCCACCATACCACGTTCACGAGAACGTGTAAAGCGGTGGCTTTTGGGTACATTCCCAAATCATATGGAAGCAATAAGCAATAGGAGGGGTTTCGTTTCTCCCGGTATTGGGGGTTGATGTTGCGCTGTGTTCGATTGGCTATGACTGGAAGTCCCTGGCCAGGGCTGATATGGAGATTTACTGGTAAGTGTTATCAGTAGTTTCTCGACCTATTATGAGCCTCAGATCGACACGACTTATCGGTTATTGGGGTCTGACGTTTACCACCCCTAGACTGGATATGCGACATATCAGACGAAGAGACCGGACTGTACGGGAGTGTTACTGATTGGATTTTCAGGAGAATGTACAGGCTTGCTTGTTGATCTTCTGCTCGCTCAATACCCGGGTGGCTGTTACGTTTAGCTGACCGCTTGCAGCTTGTGGGTGATTGATATGATCATCACCTACTGCCGGCGTATTGATGAGTCTTTAGAGTCCTACACAGAGGTTTCCTGGCTCAGGCGAAACCGAGTAGGAGCACATATGCGATATGTGCGGGACCGAGAAATATATGATATGTGATACCGTATTCTATTCTCGCGATATGTGACATCGGCCGGGTATATAAGATATAGCCGGGTCATCGGATCAAGTGTTGATTCAATAAAATGATACATTTTATATTAGTCGGTTATATGAGATATAGCCGGATTATCGGATCAAGTGTTGATTCGATAATTTAATGTATAATTATATATGTGATATATTATATTACATTAACTAATATAAGCTCACTTAAGTAATTCTTTTTCTCATTATGGATACGTTAATATATGTGTGATATATGTTAAATGTATTCTTTTGTTACTTAATTATATATATGTGATATGTATAATTGTAACATGCTTGGTTATAAATGCAACTAGAGTTTATTAGAGTTAAACCATACTAGGGTTAATATTAGGGTTTATATTTATCATTAAGTAATTCAAATATTGTGGATAATGTTCATGGATGAAGCTTGTAGAAGCTTGTAGTTTCTTTGACTTTGTCCACTCATTTTGTCTTGCTTAAGATATTTATCAACCATACCTTTAACCATAGCTAATGGTTAAGTCTCTACATGGGTTAAGGATGATATTCTTGATCTTGGGTTGCATTTCTAACCACACACAAGTTTTATTCTCATCACTTCATCTTCTTCTTCCTCAAAAAGCTTGCTAGCTTTTTCAATGGTGATGAAATAAATTGAGAAAAAGAAAACTAAAGAAAGCAAAATTCCAACTTCATCATCCTTTTCTATACTAGCCATAATGTTAGTGTGTTAGCTTCATTAATTCATAATTAGTGAAGAGTTAGCTTGAGTTTATGTTTCCTCAAGGTAGATCGTCTTGGATTTCGAATACTTCAAGGAAGATGCATCATTCACCTCATGGAGCCTCTCTAGAGTCTGGGAGCATGATGATCGCAGCGAAGGGACCACAACTCGGAGATTATGAAGCGAAGGAATGGACTACAAAGGTTGTAATCCCTTTCTCTTAGATGTAAAGATGTTTACATGCATAGTTTACCCTAATTTTCTAGTTAAGATCTTGGTTAGGGTTTCATAGCACCCCAAATTTTATAAATTGGCATGTGTGCCTTGCTAAACCTTGTTGTCGTGCTTTACAACCCTACAAACATATCATAAGTACTAGTCAAGTTCTTCCCGTCATTTCGTGATTAACTAGACCCACTCATATGACCCTTAACTATAGTCAGCATAATCATATGAATGTCCTAACTAATCGCATCATATGTGGTGTAGGAAGACATCACTTAGCTACCGTACATTGCGCCTTAACTTTAGTCAAAATACGCAGCACGAATACTAAGTACTCTACTTCCTAAAATGATGGAGGGCTGCGAATAGTTTTTAAGAAAACCTTTAACGCTTTGAACTTGATATCGTTGTAGAATGCAATGGTTTTAAAAGGAGTGGCTTAAGCTCTGCAATTTGAAAACTTACTTTTTCATAAAAACCCGAGTAGGTTTCAAATCTGATTCTATAACATCTTTTTAGGTTCCTTTTTATTTACATTAATCTCATTAATGTAGTCCCATCATTTATGTCCTTAAGACAATACAAAAAAGAAACGAAAATAGAACGTATGCTTATGCCATCCGCATTCGCCACAATGTTCCGTTATGTACCGTTAGGTTACTTAACTAACGGCATAGCGGGGCGGGACTAGCGCGGATACAAAACATAAGCAATGTTTATTATATATCATATATATAATACATCATTTGTCTCAACATATAAACTGATCACATCACAGATTATCAACAGCAGAAGCACATATATGAAAATACAGGATATACTAGGAGGTCCGTATTTTGTATTTAGCCAACAATAGAAAATACGGATTCCACGGTCGCGATGAATAGCCAAGCCCATACCCCTAGACCCCTACGAGAGTGGCAAGTGACCCTACCAATTCTAGAGTTTAGGAGACCCGGTCTCGACTCCTCGAGATGGCTTCCCACTGAACCCTAGAACCCGGTCACTTGTGCTCCTCTCCTTGGGTCTATCCTAATGCGGAAAAGTAAATAATATACAACAATGGTGACATCATCCTCAACCCGGATGTGCCCCAATAAAAGAATATTACATACAATTAATTTTACATGAATGAAAAGAAAAACTCCCATCTCACATAAAAAACCCCGGCCATTCATTCACGACGATCCTGTACATCATATCTCAGCAACACATAATGTCACGACCCGAAATAGCACGTGACTGAAACTTGAATCATATGAAGTCTATATGAACCCATCTAATTCAAGTAAGCCAAAAGCCCAGAAATCTAAACCATTTAGAAAGAGAGTGAAGGAAAAACTTAGTTTTAAAGCAAGTGGTTTAACAAAATAAGCCGTAGTAAGCATTTTTAAAACATCAAGTCTTTTCCGAAAATTTCGGCAGAGTTTCCTTTGTAAATACTGGCCCCAAACGTGTACAACACATGAAATACATATAATGATGAATGAAGGCATCCCCAAGCGGGAGCTAGCTCTTCGCCAATTGGCGGAAACAACCATGCAAGCAATATAATATACAACGCCGAGGGGCGAGGATCAAAACTCATAAAGAAAATCAACATCCTCAAGAAAACCAGAGAAGAATCATAATAATACAAGTGCGCGACTCTAAGGTCGAAAGAATATACAACTGGTCTTCTAAGTCAATTAACTAATACAAGGTTGGTTGATGGAGTTTGCTAGATACAACTGAATATAAATAAGTACAATGGTGGTCACAATGCGAGTGAACCCATCTACCAAGATGTAACATTTCAGAAAATATAAAATATTATTTTTGGAATTTAATATTAAAATAATATATTTCCCGAAAACTGCCCGATTTACGAAATTGGGGTATAAATATATACCAAGAATTGTGAAATAATTGGAAATTAAAATGATTTATTCATTTAAAAATATATTTAAAGGATTTGGCATTTTTAAAATCAACTATATGCAGTTTAAATGAAAACCCGATTAGTGCACTGCTAATCGCGATTAGGCCAAATCCGTATTTCTACAGTTTTTCATGGTTAGTGCACCATGACATGTTTCATTTGATTACATGCTGTTTCTTATGTTGTTTTGGGGTATTGTGTGGTTTGGTTTTAAAAAGAAAAGAAAAAGAGAAAGGGTTAAAGTAAGAAATGATTAGGAGGTGAGAATATAAGAGAGAGAGAGAGAGGGTAAGAGTAAAATAAGAGAGAGAATAAGAGAGGGCGGCCACCATTATTCCCCCATTTGTTTTTCTTTCATCTTCCACACCCTCATCTCCCTCCACCTTCAACCCTAAAATACATCTCAAAAACCTTGCCAAAACCCCATACCCCTTTCACAAAAAATGATCACCTCTTCATCCTCTACACATTGGACCAAGAAAAGTTAGATTTTGAAGACTTGGGACTTCTAGGGTTTTGCTTGGGTGTAACCATGAGGTATATCTCTTTTCATTTAGTGTAGTTTTGAATTCCTAGCATTTTGTTTAGTTTAGAATTCGTTTAGTGGTGGATTTGTGATACTTGGAAATTTTAGATGAGGGTTAGGATTTTCTTGAGTGTGATGGTGCAGATGAGTGCTTTTGGTGACCACAAACCCCCCTTAGTGATTGAAACCAGTGACTAAACCCCAAAATAAGAATTTTAGAATTGTCGATATCGGGTTTTTTTGGATTTTTTGATGAGAAATTTGAATCTGCTATAACCCGAGTGACCTGAAATTTATTTAGCAAACACAGTGACACATGCGGGTGACCTAGAAACTACCCTGGAGACCCGAGCCCCCAACTCCCTCACTGGGCCGCAATTTTAATCATTCTGGCCACAAATTACGGCCAGAGCAGTGTGGATTTGGTTCTTGTTTGGTCCATGGCTTTATCTACAGTAAACTAGACCCTTTACATATGCAAAATTGGCTAATTTGACCTAGGGTAAAATCTGGAGCATGTTTTTTATGTTTCTGATTTCGTTTTGCGGTTTTTATTGGATTTGGTATATGATATTGTGTTTCCGTCGTGTGGCGTTTGAACGTCAACGACTGGGGTTATTGGTCGTGTTTTGCGCGTGAAGATATAGGTTTTAACCTATGAGCGAAACTTGTGCCGTTTTGATTTTCCGACATGATTTTAATGGTATTTGCCATATGTGTTGAATTTTAAGTACCTTCGCGTGGATTCCGAGACGACTGAGCGTGGCATCAGCGACTTCGGCATGTAAGGATCAAGGTGAGTGGATCTATATCCACGGGGGAAGTCGGGTGGATGGCGTATAGCACTCCCGCATGTTTTTGATGGAAACCGATTTATATGTAGAATATGGTTAAGGGAACCTTTAATAGAAAACTATAGATAGAGTTAAATGATAGTTATAGAAACCATATTAGAAACTAAAGGATAGTTAGGAGTGATATGATACGGCTAATATGTGATGACGGGATTTGAGGATGGTATTTGATGATATTGCCGTTTAGGGTACTATAGGACTAGATAGCCGACGTAGACGTGTCATCCGAACCATACCTATTTTTAAACTGAAGAATCATATGTATCTTTTAAAAAGATACCTTCATGGACGTTACATATTTTCAAATGATATATTTTCCTTAAAAACACCGTAGCCCCTACTTTCAAAACAACGATCCACATCTTTTAAAAACCGGTTGTATGGTTCGGGTGTGTATATTAGATTAGATAAGTATGCTTATAGTAAAGGTAGAATGTATATGTAAAATTGACTTGATGTGGGAGATAAATGCGATGAAAAAAATATATGACGTGATTTGATGATAAGTTGGTATACATCTGCGAGTCGATTGAGATGATTGATACCTTGCCGGTCCCCTGATATGAGATTGTTGTAGATGTGACCTGTGATATAGGTACATATATATATATATATATATATATATATATATATTTATATATGTGGTGAATCATGTGTGATTGCCGTACAAGGCGTTAGGTCCGTACCCCTCATTGTCATATAGGATGATAGGATCCCTATTTGTTTAGTGCCGTCGTATGATGATTTTCCGTACGTGATGAGTTTGACTTGATGTTTGATCCATACCCTTGACTAGAGGATGTCGTACGATGGATTATACCGTACGCGATGTTGTGAGGCTGGATGCCGATTGATAGATTCACCGACTCGGTCTTGTAGACAAGTATACCTTATAGCTTGTAGTTGATGATTTACCTTATGTTGCATTCATGTTTTTCACATTGCATTACTTATACCTATGCTAGTTCACCTGCACTATTATCGATGATGCGTATGTTACACTTACACAGATTTACCGCCTCACACACTTTATCATCGATAATTGCCATGTCACTACACCGTAGGATTGCTGCATCATGATATGACTCTTCGCATAACATACTTGCGTTTATACCCACTTGTACATCCATATTGGCACACATACATATTGTACACACATACTTGCGTATATACCCACCTGTACATCCATATTGGCGCACATACATATTGTACACACACACTTGCGTATATACCCACTTGTACATCCATATTGGCGCACATACATATTGTACACACATACTTGCGTATATACCCACTTGTACATACATATTGGCGCACATATTGTACACAAATACTTGCGTATATACCCACTTGTACATCCATATTGGCGCACATACATATTGTACACTCATACTTGCGTATATACCCACTTGTACATCTATATTGGCTCACATGCATATTGTACACGCATACTTGCATATATCCCCACTTGTACACCCATACTTGTGTGCATATATATATATATATATATATATATATATATATATATATATATATATATATATATATATATATATCTTGTGCATCCATGCCTACGTACATACACATTTGTACATACATAGATGATGCTGGCTTGATTTTGGAGAATTGGGGACCGCATGTTATATTTTAAAAACTGGATCCACTTAAAAGAGCGGTTTTCCCTTTTGCTCATAGTACGATTTTATGCTGCATACGTCACATTGCATGGATTCACGCATTGAGTTTTGGGATTCCATGTGATTTCTGGATTTGAGAACCGTGGTATTATTTTAAAAAAGTATGCACTGTTTTGAAAACCCGATTTCTTATGATATGATATTTCAGTACGTCCACCATGTGTTTTCTCGGTTCTGAGTGTGACATGTGAAACCCGATTCGAGGAGCGGTAGGCACCGTCTGCGGGTACATGGTGGACCCGGTGAGGTACCACGGGTCAAGAAAACTCGTATTGTTAGACGGTGAGCCTGGAAGGGGAGCACTACCTACCGGTGATTGTATTTGGACTCGGCGGTTATCCGGAGGATACCGACCGAAGTAGAGAGATGGATATAAGGGCCGACCAGGGTGTGCGGCGCCTGAGACATATGAGGATTTACGTATTGATGCTGGACACGGGTTTCATGATGTTTTCGAGTGTCGAAGTTGGACACTCCAGTTCGATGATTTTGATGTTTCGCGAGGGACACACGTTGATTTATATCCTGATATTTTCATGCATATGTTTTTATGATATTTACATGCATGATATTGTTGTGTCATTGGTTGACACGTGGACAAGATCCACATGCATACATACGTTGATTTTATTGTTGGACGAGGTCCACATGCATATATACATTGATTATATGGTTGGACGAGGTCCACATGCATAAATATATTGATTATATGGTTGGACGAGATCCACATGCATACATACATTGATTATATGGTTGGACGAGGTCTACATGCATACATACATTGATTTTATGGTTGGACGAGGTCCACATGCATATATTCATTGATTATATGGTTGGACGAGATCCACATGCATACATACATTGATTATATGGTTGGACGAGGTCCACATGCATACATACATTGATTATATGGTTGGATGAGGTCCACATGCATACATACATTGATTATATTGTTGGATGGTATCCACATGCATATAGACCTTGAGTATATTATTGGCACATATGTAGACACGGTCACCATAGATATCATAGTATTATCTTTATGATATAGTTGACGTAGGAGTCGTTGTTTATTCGATTTCTACTTGTAGATGTTTTTTCTAACCACGAGTTGGCAACTCACCCCTATTGTGCCACAGTTCTTGCAGGTTGACCGCATGGATCAGTAGCGGCGTCGCCGACACACAGTTGCATTCGGGTGTTTTGCTTTTGTAGGTGGGACATTTGTATCGTTCCCCCCTCTTGTATTTATATTTCATATTGTATCTAGTCGACTCCATCAGTCAAAACTAGTAATTGTATAAGTAATGAGACTTAGTGTGACTTGTAGTTGCGAGACTTGAGCGATGGGTTTTATGTTCGCTTTTGGGGTTTATGTTTTGCTTTTCCTTATCTTTTGTGTTGATCTTCGCTGTTGGGCATCGTATACTTATTTATACTATCTTGCATGGTTGTGATCCGCCGTTTGGCGAAGAGCTAGTTCCCGCTTAGGGATGCCTTTTTCTTTATCTTGTATATGTGGCTTTGGATTAAAATATACAAAAGGTGCTGCCCAATTTTTTTTAAAGACAAAAATGTTTTCAAACTTGCATAATCCACTTGCATTATTTATGTCCCTTTTTCCATGCATTTAAGAAAAACATGATTTCATTATACCTTTATTTCAACTCCACCTCCTTTATTTTCTTAAAAAGGGTTTAGATTTCTGGGTTTCAGCTTAATTGAATTCCGTTACGCCTTTAGACGTTGCGTGATTCAAGTGCTGGTCACGAGCTAATATTTCGGGTCGTGACAAAGTTGGTATCAGAGCGCTAGGTTTAACCTTTGTTCGAGTTTAGGTTTGACTATGTAGAGTCTAGGGCGTAAATTATTTCGGAACCTAGGCTTGACCTTACGGAACTTAGACTTGAACGGGTGGGGTATTAGACCCAAAATTTGGTTTCATAGGCTGACCCTGATTGATGGAGTAGGTAGCTTGGGTAGAGTGACGTACCGTACTTATGTTCCGCGGCATATTTACGATACGATACTCCACTTAAGGAACCTTAGGATGTATATATTTTGTGATCTATGATTCTCTTCATACCCATGATTATACATCCATTTGAGATCCTCGATTCTATTTGTTCCATGATCATACTCTCATTGATGTTGTTCCTTCTTATGATCATGTATCCATTCTGGATCTGTCGTTTCCTTTTCATGCCCTTGATCTGCTTTCTTCAATACTAGATTGAGGTTCCTGTCACCATGGTTTGAGCGCAGATTGAGCTACTTCTATTGTTGCGGTCAGGGCGAGCTCGTCATGGACGAGGACTGACCATCGTGTTTTCCGGTGACATGGGAACGTCTCGAGTTAGCGTTGTGTCGTGACCTCTTATCTGAGGCGGGTGTTTGGCGTTGTACCGGAAGATCGGGCCATTGATAGAGCTGCCAGTTGTGAGAGGACTGTTGATGTACATCCTACCTCAGAGATTGTGATGTCATCTACCGTGCAGACAGATGACCCAGCTGTTGCTGAGATTGACGGGATGTCGCTTCCAGAGCTTACGAGCTGAGATCGCCGGAGCTTCCAAGCAGAAATGCGACAGATGATAGCTAGTCTACCCTGAGTTGAGAGACGAAGGTGATTCGTCAGATTGATGCGCCGACGCAGGCCCAGTTGAGTTGATGATTCCCAGTGTGGAGAGAGTCTTACTCAGATCAAGAGCAGGCCGATCTAGAGATGACCGTTGACGTATCGTCTTTTCTGGAGGATTGAAGCATTATTTAGCATGCGGACGAAGGGTATTCACATGTTGTATAAGCGAAGTTAAAAAGTTCGAATGAATGTCAGAAACCCATTTTTCCAAGTTTAAGTATTCGGAAGAACATGCAGGTAATTCTGTGGATCCTCTAGAAGAATGAAACCCTAACTCGACATGATGACCATGGAACCGCTTTTGAACCTTAGGGTTTGCGGCAGTTTAGCGGTGCCATCAGTGAGGCTTGGGTTTGCCTTTCTATGGTTGGTCCGTAGGTACTATGGTATGTACCAGATATTATTAGACTGTACTCAGGTGTTGAGCTTTCGGGAAATTATGGAAATTTGAAGAATCGATCGAAACGTTTAACGTCGTCCGGATGTCATGTGATAAGAGACCAGTAAGCTGACAAGCTTCGGATAGAGGACCTCACCCAGATGGGTTGTGAGTTGATCGAGGACGGACGAGTATTGAGTATTCTTCCGACGGTTGGGACGAGTGCCCGAGGACGTGTTCGGCCAGATATCTTCTACAGAGTGATGAATATATCGAGTTCGTGACTTCGAGTCCGTGTGAGAGACTTCGGATTGACCGTGGCCGAGAACAGTTGCAGTACGCTGATAGCATGACGTGCCGTCGAAGTGGACGATAATAAAGACGAGTGGAGCAAGAGATTCGCGCGAGATGATGACGAGCTGTTGTTACTCCCCGTTGATGCCAGAGGATATGATATGTACATAGAGGCGTTGGGATATGGCCAGTTCCCGAGGAAATGTTGTGCTGTGAACGCAGAGGTCCAGAAAGCGAGAAAAGATTATGCAAGAGTACCAGCCTCCGTATAGTTCGGCATAGGCGAGATCGGAAGAGACCCTAAGCAGGTTCCTTCCAGGACACTGCTGCAATGAGATTTGCACCCAGGATCAGTTGTGTCACGTGTATTCAGAGGACCAGAGTCCGATGCCAGTGACGTGCTGCTTTACGAGTGGTCGTGATGATTAACTGAGAGATGGCCAGAGAAGTGCCAGAACGGAAAAGTTTTCCGTTAGCACACCTGACCGGGCTGTCGAGCCGATGGATTGCGAGATTGGTAATCCATAGAGAAATGAAGACCCAGAGACAGAAGACGCCAGACCATGAGCATGAGGCAAGCAGATGTTCTTGCTCCGCCAGATTGGGCGCACCGATACATTTTTCGACATTGTAGGAAGTGTACCTCAATGTCATTTGTTGCGATTTGCGTTTGTGATCTGAGTATCACGCTTATATCGCTTGGATTTGAATTTTTATGATTTAGTTTCATGATATTGTTTTCGTGCACCATGGCTGCACCTGCTGGGTATTTACATTTTCGGGCATAGTTATTGCGATGGATATATATTTTATACACCGTTGTGTTGATTTGCGATTTATCCATATTGTGGCACCTTCGTGCGCACCAGACACACGTGATTGTTGGATACGCCTTTTGAGGCTGATTTTGCTTTTGAGCACTATGTTATGTAGTTGCCGAACATGACTGATCTGAGGACAGTACCTGAGTACTTTGCATGCATTAAAGGTTTACCAAGAGGTTTTTGAAAAAGAGCTATAATCTCGCTATTTCCTACGTGTCCGTGAGCGACACGAACTTTTTTAAAGGAAAACCTTTTGGGATATTTTGAAACGACGGAACGTATAGCTAGCAAAACATATATGGGCATAAATTATTACCTTACATTGAACGTCCGTCATTTATGCCGTGAGTTACGCATTCACGTGGAGATTTAGAAAAGATTTTGCATGTATTTTATTCAGATTTTAGAGTTTTCAAGGATGCGTACTATAAACGTATTATAGTATTTGACTAGTGTACATTGGATTTTTGTAGTGGACTTCGAGATCTGTATCTTCATTGTAACTCCGAGGATATGCGTACAAATCCGATGATTTGCGGGACGCTTGACGGAGTTCGATTTTGAGTTTTATACTCGTTTTCGGGCGCACGCGATGCGCTGTGTTGTTTCTATATCTTCCGTGATTTCGGAGCCCCGTCGATTTGAGTTGATTGTTGAAATGTTTTAGCATTAGAGGGTTTAAATTTAAATTCAGGGACCGAATTTATTTAAGGTGGGAAGATTGTAACATTTCAGAAAATATAAAATATTATTTTTGGAATTTAATATTAAAATAATATATTTCCCGAAAACTGCCCGATTTGCGAAATTGGGGTTTTCGAAAAAGGGTATAAATATATACCAAGAATTGTGAAATAATTGGAAATTAAAATGATTTATTCATTTCAAAATATATTTAAAGAATTTGGCATTTTTAAAATCAACTATGTGAAGTTTAAATGAAAACCCGATTAGTGCACTTCTAATCGCGATTAGGCCAAATCCGTGTTTCTACAGTTTTTCATGGTTAGTGCACCATGACATGTTTCATTTGATTACATGCTGTTTCTTATGTTGTTTTGGGGTATTGTGTGGTTTGGTTTTAAAAATAAAAGAAAAAAAGAAAAGGTTAAAGTAAGAAATGATTAGGAGGTGAGAATAAGAGAGAGAGAGAGAGTGAGGGTAAGAGTAGAATAAGAGAGAGAATAAGAGAGGGCAGCCACCATTATTCCCCCATTTGTTTTTCTTTCATCTTCCTTACCCTCATCTCCCTCCACCTTCAACCCTAAAATCCATCTCAAAAACCTTACCAAAACCCCATACCCCTTTCACAAAAAATGAATCCTCTACACATTGGACCAAGAAAAGTTAGATTTTGAAAACTTGGGACTTCTAGGGTTTTGCTTGGGTGTAACCATGAGGTATATCTCTTTTCATTTAGTGTAGTTTTGAATTCCTAGTATTTTGTTTAGTTTAGAATTCGTTTAGTGGTGGATTTGTGATACTTGGAAATTTTAGATGAGGGTTAGGGTTTTCTTGAGTGTGATGGTGCAGGTGAGTGCTTTTGGTGACCACAAACCCCCTTTAGTGATTGAAACCAGTGACTAAACCCCAAAATACGAACTTTAGAATTGTCGATATCGGTTTTTTGTGGATTTTGTGATGAGAAATTTGAATCTGCTATAACCCGAGTGACCTGAAATTTATTTAACAAACACAGTGACACATGCTGGTGACCTAGAAACTACCCTGGAGACCCGAGCCCCCAACTCCCTCACTGGGCCGCAATTTTAATCATTCTGGCCGCAAATTGCGGCTAGAGCAGTGTGAATTTGGTTCTTGTTTTGTCCATGGATTATCTCCAGTAAACTAGACCCTTTACATATGCAAAATTGACTAATTTGACCTAGGGTAAAATCTGGAGCATGTTTTCTATGTTTCTGATTTCGTTTTGCGGTTTTTATTGGATTTGGTATATGATATTGTGTTTCCATTGTGTGGCATTTGAACGTCAATGACTGGGGTTATTGGTCGTGTTTTGCGCGTGAAGCTATAGGTTTTAACCTAAGAGCGAAACTTGTACCGTTTTGATTTTCCGACGTGATTTTAATGGTATTTGCCATATGTGTTGAATTGTAGGTACCTTCGTATGGATTCCGAGATGACGGAGCGTGGAATCAGCGGCTTCGACATGCAAGGAGAAAGTGAGTGGATCTATATCCACGGGGGAAGTCGGGTGGATGGCGTATAGCACCCCCGCAAGTTTTTGATGGAAACCGATTTATATGTAGAATATGGTTAAGGGAACCTTTAATAGAAAACTATAGATAGAGTTAAAGGATAGTTAGAGAAACCATATTAGAAACTAAAGGATAGTTAGGAGTGATATGATACGGTTAATATGTGATGACGGGATTTGAGGATGATATTTGATGATATTGTCGTTTAGGGTACTATAGGACTAGATAGCCGACGTAGACGTGTCATCCAAACCATACCTATTTCTAAACTGAAGAATCGTATGCATCTTTTAAAAAGATACCTTGAGGGACGTTACGGATTTTCAAATGATATCTTTTCCTTAAAAACACCGTAGCCCCTACTTTCAAAACTACGATCCGCATCTTTTAAAAACCGGTTGTATGGTTCGGGTGCGTATGTTAGATTAGATAAGTATGCTTATAGTAAAGGTAGAATGTATATGTAAAATTGACTTGATGTGGGAGATAAATGCGATGAAAAGAATATACGACGTGATTTGATGATATGTTGGTATACGGATGCGAGTCGATTGAGATGATTGATATCTTGCCGGTCTCCTGAGATGAGATTGTTGTGGATGTGACCTGGGACATAGGTACATAGATATATATATTTATATATGTGGTCAATCATGTGTGATTGTCGTACGAGACGTTAGGTCCGTACCCTTCATTGTCATATAGGATGATAGGATCCCTATTGGTTTAGTGCCGCCGTACGATGATTTTCCGTACGTGATGAGTTTGACTTGATATTTGATCCATACCCTTGACTAGAGAATGTCGTACGATGGATTATACCGTACACGATGTTGTGAGGCTGGATGCCGATTGATAGATTCACCGACTCGGTCTTGTAGACACGTATACCTTATAGCTGATGATTTACCTTATGTTGCATTCATGTTATTCGCATTGCATTACTTATACCTGTGCTAGTACACCTGCAACATTATCGATGATGCGTATGTTACACATACACAGATTGGCCGGCTCACACACTTCATCATCGATAATTGCCATGTCACTACACAGTAGGATTGCTGCATCATGATATGACTCTTCGCATAACATACTTGCGTTTATACCCACTTGTACATCCATATTGGCGCACATACATATTGTACACACATACTTGCGTTTATACCCACATGTACATCCATATTGGCGTACATACATATTGTACACACACACTTGCGTATATACCCACTTGTACATCCATATTGGTGCACATACATATTGTATACACACACTTGCGTATATACCCACTTGTACATCCATATTGGCGCACATACATATTGTACACTCATACTTATGTATATACCCACTTGTACATCCATATTGGCGCACATGCATATTGTAAACTCATGCTTGCGTATATCCCCACTTGTACACCCATACTTGTGTGCATATATATATATATATATATATATATATATATATATATATATATATATTGTGCATCCATGCCTACGTACATACACATTTGTACATACATAGATGATGCTGGCTTGATTTTGGAGAATTGGGGACCGCATGTTATATTTTAAAAACTGGATCCACTTAAAAGAGCGGTTTTCCCTTTTGCTCATAGTACGATTTTATGCTACATACGTCACATTGCATGGATTCACGCATTGAGTTTTGGGATTCCATGTGATTTCTGGATTTGAGAACTGTGGTATTATTTTAAAAAAGTATGCACTGTTTTGAAAACCCGGTTTCTTATGATATGATATTTCAGTGCGTCCACCATGTGTTTTCTCGGTTCTGAGTGTGACATGTGAAACCCGATTCGAGGAGCGGTAGGCACCGTCTGCGGGTACATGGTGGACCCGGTGAGATACCCCGGGGCAAGAAGACTCGTATTGTTAGACGGTGAGCCTGGAAGGGGAGCACTACCTACCGGTGATTGTATTTGGACTCGGCGGTTATCCGGAGGATACCGACCGAAGTAGAGAGATGGATATGAGGGCCGACCAGGGTGTGCTGCACCTGAGACATATGAGGATTTACGTGTTGATGCTGGACACGGGTTTCATGATGTTTTCGAGTGTCGAAGTTGGACACTCCAGTTCCATGATTTTGATGTTTCGCGAGGGACACACGTTGATTTATATCCTGATATTTTCATGCATATGTTTTTATGATATTTACATGCATGATATTGTTGTGTCATTGGTTGACACGTGGACGAGATCCAAATACATACATACATTGATTTTATGGTTGGACGAGGTCTACATGCATACATACATTGATTATATGGTTGGACGAGGTCCACATGCATACATACATTGATTATATGGTTGGACGAGATCCACATGCATACATATATTGATTATATAGTTGGACACACATGCATACATACATTGATTATATGGTTGGACGAGGTCCACATGTATACATACATTGATTATATGGTTGGACGAGGTCCATATGCATGCATCATTGATTTTATGGTTGGACGAGGTCCACATGCATACATACATTGATTATATGGTTGGACGAGGTCCACATGCGTACATACATTGATTATATGGTTGGACGAGGTCCATATGCATACATACATTGATTATATGGTTGGACGAGATCCACATGCATAAATACATTGATTATATTGTTGGAAGAGATCCACATGCATTCATACATTGATTATATGGTTGGACGAGGTCCACATGCATACATACATTGATTATATGGTTAGACGAGGTCCACATGCATACATACATTGATTATATTGTTGGATGGTATCCACATGCATATAGAACTTGAGTATATTATTTGAACATATGTAGACACGGTCACCCTAGATATCATAGTATTACCTTTATGATTTAGTTGACCTATGTGTCGTTGTTTATTCGATTTCTACTTGTAGATGTTTTTTATACTCACGAGTTTGCAACTCACCCCGTTGTGCCATAATTCTTGCAGGTTGACCGTATGGATCAGTATCGACGTTGCAGGCACACAGTTGCATTCGGGTGTTTTGCTTTGGTAGATGGGACATTTGTATCGTGCCCCCTATTGTATTTATATTTCATATTGTATCTAGTCGACTCCATCAGTAAAAACTAGTAATTGTATAAGTAATGAGACTTAGTGAGACTTGTAGTTGTGAGACTTGAGCGATGGGTTTTATGTTCGCTTTTGGGGTTTATGTCTTGCTTTTCCTTATCTTTTGTGGTGATCTTCGCCGTTGGGCGTCGTATACTTATTTATACTGTCTTGCGTGGTTGTGATCCGCCGTTTGGCGAAGAGCTAGCTCCTGCTTGGGGATGCCTTTTTCTTTATCTTGTATATGTGGTTTTGGATCAAAATATACAAAGGATGTGCTGCCCAATTTTTTTTTTAAAGACGAAACATGTTTTCAAACTTGCATAATCCACTTGCATTATTTATGTCCCTTTTTCCATGCATTTAAGAAACTTGATTTCATTATACCTTTATTTCAACTCCACCTACTTTATTTTCTTAAAAAGGGTTTAGATTTCTGGGTTTCAGCATTCTTGAATTCCGTTACGCCTTTAGACGTTGCGTGATTCAAGTGCTGGTCACGAGCTAATATTTCGGGTCATGACACAAGACTGTAAGGTTAGTCTAGCACCCTATGAAGAGTTTTGAAGCATCACATGTCTCAAAGTTTGTATTTTTAAGGTGCTAAGCTAACATGCAAATGATAGATCCTAGAAAATTAGGGTTATCAAAACTTTAAGCTAGTAAAGACTAGGGTTTGAAGGCTACAACCTTTGTAGCTCCCCTTTGCAAGACTCCTTGATGTCTTGGGTATTGAATCGAGGTCCTCTTGAACTCCCCTTGTGTCCACGACGATCCACCGCGGAGATCTCCGTCCAAGCTCGCTACTTTGATAAAATCGAAGGAAACGCTCTAATCAAGTTGGCTAGACTTGAGTAGAATGGTGTTGTGGCTTTGGATCTCACTTCAAAAACCTTTCTTTGATTGTATTTAACTCACTAGAAAAACCTAGAGAGGAAAAGATGAGGGAAGATGAAGATGGTGGCCTTTCTTTGCAAGAGGTAAAAAGATAACCTTGAGTTAAAACAAGAGAAAGAAATATATATCACTATATATATTTAATTCCTTCTTGACTTCAACCATGATTAAATGATAGATAGTTAATTTAACTTGGGTTTAGAATGATAAAGAGAAGGATAACCATAGGTTAGTGGTAGTTGAGCTAGGTTAGGTTAGAAGAAGAGTGTGGAAACTAACATGATTATCCTTTTCTTTTTCATTTAACTTTAAAACCAAAATTAAATAATTATCCATTATTTAATCCATGGTGTGAGTCTAGCATTGCCACCATTTCCATATGCTAACAACCATGATGGATGGGTGTATGTATGTATGCATGTATGCACATCCACATGTGCATGAAACTAGAATGAAAATAAAGAAACACATGCATGCATGCATACATCCATCAAACCCTAGAAAGGTTTCAAGTGAGATAACTAATGGTTAGATGATAAATCAACACTTAATTTATCAATCCGGTCATATCTCATATGACCCCACCAAAAGCAGTTCACCCGATCAATGTTCGGTATCATATACGCACATTTCAATCGGGTGCATGCGCATATCGCATATGCGCACCACAACATTTCGCCTGGACTGGGTAACTCCTCTGTGGGACTCTAAGACTCGTCAATACGCCGGCAGAGGGTAATGATCATATCAAGTACCCTCAAGCCGCAAGCGGTCAGCTAAACGTAACGGCCACCCGGGTATTGAGCGATCAGAAGACAACAAGCGAACCTGCTACAACTCCCGTCGAGCCATCCGGCAACACTACCGTACAGTCCGGTCTCTTCGTCAGATATGCTGCATATCGAGCCTAGGGATGGTCACGTCGACCCCAATAACTCAATAAGTCGTGTCGGTGAATGGTCTATAACAGATCGAGAAACTGCTGATAACACTTATCAGCAAATCTCAGCAGCCCTGGCCAGGGACTTGCTGTTATAACCAGTCGGGCACTGCACAGCATCAACTCCCAATACCGGGAGAGACGAAACCCCTCCTATCGCTCATCGTCTTCGTGTGTCTCGGGACTGTACCCAACGGTCACCTGTTTGCACGACTCAGTAGAGCCGTGGTAGGGTGGCAATCAAAGTGCAGTGGGAGAACACACAAGACTCCATGACGATCTCGGGTCTACAGACTAACCTGTACCAGTGTCACCTGAGAACTGCTATCCGACGATAGATATAATTCCATATAGGAGTTCTCGGTGAGTCCGTCCAGTGTACTCAGTCACCACTGAGCACCCGTATATGATCTTGATGTCAAACATCGATGAATGTGGGAACATTCATCGCCCATCGTATGGGTCTAGTATCATATACGCTAGTCTACTCTGGTATATCAATGCCCCGTCTCGATATACCTACGACTAGGGACGTTCCAGGATATGCTTATAGACTACAGATGTCCCACTAGTATGATCTCCATCATAATCAGAGTAGTCAAGCCGATATCCTCAGGGCTTTATCAGCATGTATGAATGAATAAAAGTATGATCAAATCAACATGTCAGATAAAGAATAACCAGATAGCATACTATCATGTCGAGCAAGAATGCAAACTGAATATATATATACATGTATAGATACATCCACTATCACATAATGGCCTCTAGGGCATACATATATCCAACAATCTCCCACTTGCACTAAGGCCAGTTATTGGCGTATCTCATACCCAACATCTCAAAAAGTCGCTCATGCTGTGGCTGAGGGAGGGCCTTGGTGAGTGGATCCGCGGCGTTGTTCTTTGTGTCTACTCTCTTAATCTCGATCTCGCGGCGATCTACAATCTCCCAGATCAAATGAAAGCGCCTCAGGATATGTCTGGACCGCTGATGGGATCTGGGCTCCTTGGCTAACGCCATTGCCCCATTATTGTCACAATACAAAGGTATTGGATCAATAATGGTTGGAACTACTCCTAGCTCCGAGACGAACTTCTTCATCCAGATGGCTTCCTTGGCGGCATCATTTGCAGCAATGTACTCAGCTTCCATCGTAGAGTCTGCAACGGTATCTTGTTTGGAACTCTTCCAACTTACCGCCCCTCCATTGAGGGTAAATACAAACCCTGAGATAGATTTGCTGTCATCTTTATCGCTCTGGAAGCTTGAATCGGTAAAGGCCTCCATTTGGAGATCTTTATTACCATACACCAAGAACAATTCTTTAGTCCTTCGTAAGTACTTAAGAATGTTCTTCACAGCTGTCCAGTGGTTCTCCCCTGGGTTGGATTGATACCTGCTTACAACACTAAGTGCATAAGCTACATCTGGGCGTGTACATAACATCGCATACATTATTGATCCTACTGCCGAAGCATAAGGTATAATGCTCATGCGAGCTCTCTCTTCATCGGTCTTTGGACAAGAATCCTTGGAGAGAGTGACTCCATGGCAAGCGGGTAAGGCACCCCGCTTGGAGTCTTCCATACTAAACCTCTTTAGGATGGTGTTGATGTACCTGGTTTGGGACAGTCCCAATAACTTTTTGGATCTATCCCTATAGATCCTTATGCCCAGGATGTATGTGGCATCACCCAGGTCCTTCATGGAGAACCTCAGTGATAAGAATGATTTGACCGACTGTAGCATAGGAATATCATTTCCTATCAGAAGAATGTCATCCACGTACAATACGAGGAATGTGACAGCTCTTCCTACAGCCTTCCTATAAACACAAGGTTCATCTGGATTTTTGATGAAATCAAACTCTTTGATAACATCATCGAAACAGATGTTCCAACTCCGAGATGCCTGCTTTAACCCATATATGGATTTAAGCAATCTACATGCTTTCTCGCTGCTCCCACTGTCAATGAAGCCTTCTGGCTGATCCATATAAACGCATTCTTCTAAATCTCCATTTAGAAATGCTGTTTTAACGTCCATCTGCAAGATTTCATAGTCGTAGTGAGCAGCAATAGCAAGTAGGATCCGAATGGATTTAAGCATGGCTACGGGCGAAAAAGTTTCGTTATAGTCCAAACCTGGTCTTTGACGAAAACCTTTCGCCACAAGTCTTGCCTTATAGGTCTCTACCTGCCCATCCACACCAATCTTTCTTTTAAAGATCCATTTGCACCCTACAGGTTTTACCCCAGGGGGTACAACGTCCAAAGTCCATACTTTGTTGGTGTACATAGACTCCATTTCGGATCTCATGGCATCCAGCCACTTCATAGAGTCACCACTTGTGATAGCTTGCTGAAAACTGGTAGGATCATCATCTTCCATGATACAGTCTTCTCTGTCACCATCAATGAGGAAACCGTAGTACCTCTCCGGTGGGCGAGAAGTCCTACCAGACCTTCGGAGTGGCCGAGGTTCTTCAGTTTCTGCTGCAACAGTTGGTTCAACCAAATCGTCATTTGTAGTTTGTGTCTCTAGAACCTCTTCTAGATCCACCACTTTGCCATCATCTTTATCTGTGAAAAACTCTTTTTCCAAGAATGTGGCATGTTGAGAAACAAACACTTTTTGTTCCTCTTTGTGGTAGAAGATATCCATAAGAATTCTTTGGATATCCCACAAAGTTACACATGACTGACCGTGTCTCGAGTTTGTCCGGATTCTTCTTTTTAACATAGGCCGGGCAACCCCAAATCTTAATTCTTTTAAGAGATGGTCTCTTCCCATTCCATATCTCATATGGCGTGGTAGACACGGCTTTGGTTGGAACCCTGTTTAGCAGAAACGCTGCAGTCTCCAATGCATGTCCCCAAAACGAGACTGGTAACTCAGCGTCACTCATCATGGACCGGACCATATCTAATAGGGTCCTATTCCGTCGTTCTGACACACCGTTGTGCTGTGGTGTGTAAGGAGGAGTGAGCTGAGAGAGAATCCCATTCTCTTTTAGGAAGTTTGCAAATTCCGTACTGAGATACTCTCCACCTCGATCTGATCGAAGCATCTTAATACTCAAGCCGGTTTGTTTTTCTACTTCTTGTTTATATTCAATGAATTTCTCGAAAGCGTCGGACTTGTGCTTTAATAGAAATACATGACCGAATCTTGAGAAATCGTCAGTGAATGTAATGAAGTATGAAAAACCGCCTCTAGCCTGTGTAGACATAGGCCCACATACATCACTATGTATGAGGCCCAGGAGCTGAGTAGCTCTTTCTCCGTGTCCGGTAAATGGAGTTTTGGTCATTTTACCCTTGATACAAGACTGGCAACTCGCATAAGATTTATATTCAAAAGGATTTAAATATCCATCTTTGTGTAACTTGTTTAGTCTTGTTTCGTTAATATGACCAAGTCTACAGTGCCAAAGAAAAGCTTCATTTAATTCTGAAAGTTTTCTTTTATTAGTGTGTTGTATACTGAAAACTGTGTGTTGATTTAGGACATATATTCCGTTATTAAGTGTACCATACCCAACCAACATTTGATTCAGGTGAATGTTCATAACATTGTTTTGCAATACAAAATTATACCCTTCATTGTCCAACAAAGAAATGGATATTATATTACATAGCATATCAGGTACAAAATAACATGGATTCAAAATCAAAATACATCCAGACGGCAACCCCAAGTGATACTCTCCCACTGCGACTGTATGTACATTGGAACCATTTCCAACGCGGAGAGTATGGTCACCTGTCTTCAAAACCTTGCTATTTCTCAGCCCCTGCATAGAATTGCAAATGTGAGAACCTGAACCGGTATCCAATACCCAGGAAGCAGAGTTTATAGAAAAACAGTTTTCAGTCATAAACGCACCTGAAGCGGAAGCATCACCATACTTCTTCTTGAGACTTAAGTACTCTGTGCAGTTGCGCTTCCAATGTCCTGTCTTGTGGCAATGAAAACACTCGCCTTTCCCTGGGTCTCCAGCCGTGGACTTTCCCTTTCCCTTCACCTTTTTGACTCCGCCCTTAGGATTAGTGGGTTTCTTCTTTTTCTTTCCCTTGGCCTTAGCTTTCGGGCGAGAAGAAGAAGACTGTCCAATAGTCATAACGGGAGTCTTTGCTGACTTCATAGTGCTCTCTGCACTCCTTAACATATTAAGGAGTTCAGGGAGTTCCTTCTCCATGCCATGCATGTTAAAGTTCACTATGAACTGAGCAAAGGTGGAGGGGAGGGACTGCAGAATAATATCTATATATTGTTCATTGTCCATTGTCCATCCGAGGTCCTCAAGCTCTTCTATAAGAGCTATCATCTTCAAAACATGGTCTGCTACTGGTGTGCCAGGGGCCATCCGCATGTGAAACAGTTTCTTTGATGCTTCGTATCGTAATAAGCGGGACTGTTCCCCATACAACTCCTTTGTGTGGAGCAATATCCCGTGAATGTCCATGTCCTCGTGCTGCTTTTGATGTGTATTGTCCATCGATGCAAGCGCAAGGTATTTTGCCGTGGCACAGTCAGCGTCCCATGTCTTGCGGACTTCAATGTCCGCAACTGAGGATTTTGGGCCTGGGACGGGCGGGGCTGAAGCCGTGAGGACATATGATACTTTATCATAAGTCAAGGCGATCTTCAGATTCCTTACCCAGTCTTTATAGTTGGTCCCATTCAGTTTGTTCTTATCTAGTAGAAGCTTAAGTCCAGTCATTGGTATCTGCCATTAAGAGAGAGAAAAGAATACACTCAGCGAAAGCTCTTGCACAGATTAGATTGGTTTATTATCTTGTCTAATCGATGTTTCCCACTGCTTTTTATCAAGTTTTCTTTCAAACCTTAAAAAGAAAAACTAGCCAGGATTAATTACAGTCTACAACTTCGCTAACCGTTCAGCCAGGCCAGTGTCGGTACTTTGAGGGAGGTTCCCCGTGCTTTCGCACGGACCTAATTAGAGTAAACCTCGTTTTCCCAGAGGCGGAGCCCCGTTAACACCTTTCTAGACACCTAATGAGTTAGCTAATTGTAAACTGTAAAACTCTCCTAGGAGCAACTATTGCCCACAGTGGGATCGGGATCCAACCATCATATGGAAGGTATGCAATCTCATTGCAAATTTCAACACTTGAAATTCCCGATGTGGTTTTTACCCCTAATACTCGTGACCTTGGCTAAGGTCAACAAATCACGAGCACTAGTCAAGCTCAACCCGTCATTTCTTGATTAATTAGACCCGTTCACATGACCCTTGGCTAAGGTCAACAAAGTCATATGTCCATCCTAATTAATCTGCATCATATGCGTTTGTAGGAAGACATCACTTAGCTACCGTACACTACGCCTTGGCTAAGGTCAACAAACGCAGCACGAATACTAAGTACTCTACTTCCTAAAATGACGGAGGGTTGCGGATGATTTTTAAGAAAATCTTTAACGCTTTGAACTTGATATCGTTGTAGAATCAAACAGTTTTCAAAAGGAGTGGCTTAAGCTCCGCAGTTTTGAAATGTAGCTTTTTCATAAATAGCCGAGTGGTTTTTTAAATCCGATTCTACAACATCTTTTTAGGTTTATTTTCTTTACATTAATCACATTAATGTAATCCAATCATTTAAGTCCTTAAGCCAATCACAGAAAAGAAACGAAAATAACACGTACGCTTATGCCATCTGCATTCGCCGCAATGTTCCGTTATGCACCGTTAGGTTACTTAACTAACGGCATACCGGGACGGGACTAGCGCGGGTGTAAAACATAAGCAACGTCTACTATATATCATATATATAATATGTCATTCGTCTCAGATATCACAGAACACAGGCAGCAGAAACATAGATATAACGTGGGATATCCTAGGACGTCCGTATTTAGTATTTAGCCAGAATAGAAAATACGGATTCCACAGTCGCGTTGAATAGCCAAGCCCACACCCTGGACCCCTACGAGAGCGGCAAGTGACCCTACCAATCCTGGAGTTTAGGAGACCCGGTCTCGACTCCTCGAGATGGCCTCCCACTGAACCCCAGAACCCGGTCACCTGTGCTCTCCTCCTTGGGTCCATCCTAATGCAGAAAAGTAAATAATATACAACACTGGTGACACAACCGCAACCTGGAAGTGCCCTAAATAAAATAATATTACATTACATTTGAATTTACATGAATGAAAATATAAAACTCTCATCTCACAAAAAAACCCCGGCTATTCGATCGCGACAATCCTACACATCATATCTCAGCAACACATAATATCACATATCATCAACGTAAGTAAGTATGCGTACCTCGATTGTCGTTGATGTATAGCAACGAAACCGGCGATATCTAACATACTACACTTACGGTCACAGAAAAGAAAGTGTAAAACTGCAATATCTGGAATCCACATTCTCTTTAGACATCGCAAATGCAAAATAACACATATTCCGTATTTCATGTCTAGTAATATGAATTCCACACATTGCATCAGATTCCGGATAAACAGACAGTATTGAATTTTTCGAACGAACTATCAAATACCCAGGATTCACTAAAGCCCAACACTTGAGCAGGGTTCAAACACCTGGAGTGTGACACAGTAGTAGCGGTCCAGCCGTAGAAGGGTCAAGCCAACGCCTCACATGTGGCACGCCGTACTGCCCCAAACCCTAAGGTTCAAAGGGCAGTTCAAGACGGTCACATAATCGAGTTAAGGTTTGTTGTCTTCTAGAGGGACCACCGCAAAAAGACTTGCACGTATATCCAAACTATTTAAACCCCGTGAATATTGAGTAAATGATATTCGTTCAAACACTTCAATACTTTCTAGTTTACCCGAAAAAGAAAACAAAATGAAAATTCCGATCGAAACCACGAGTCCAAAAACATCTCCAGAATTTTTTAACAGAAGATTCAGATCAAACATACTCAAAATTTACTATAGCAGGTAAAGAAAAACACTGTGCAAAAATTGGTCAAAGATCCCCTCTTATGGCCGCGGAAGCGCGGCCTAAGCCTGCTTAGGCCGCGTTTCCGCGGTCAAACTTACTGTTTATGGCCAAGAATTTTCCAGATTGTCTTATTTTTACCTGCTGTATTTTTTGAGAATTTTTAATTCTGAAAAAAGTCATTTTTTAAAAAATTTCCAGAGAGTGTCCCGTAAATCCGTATTTTGGTTCAATCGGACTTTTTACTTCTCAAAAACGTCGCCTAATGTTCTAGGTCGGCTCTGATACCAATGTAAGGTTAGTCTAGCACCCTATGAAAAGTTTTGAAGCATCACATGTCTCAAAGTTTGTATTTTTAAGGTGCTAAGCTAACATGCAAATGATAGATCCTAGAAAATTAGGGTTATCAAAACTTTAAGCTAGTAAAGACTAGGGTTTGAAGGCTACAACCTTTGTAGCTCCCCTTTGCAAGACTCCTTGATGTCTTGGGTGTTGAATCGAGGTCCTCTTGAACTCCCCTTGTGTCCACGACGATCCACCGTGGAGATCTCCGTCCAAGCTCGCTACTTTGATAAAATCGAAGGAAACACTCTAATCAAGTTGGCTAGACTTGAGTAGAATGGTGTTGTGGCTTTGGATCTCACTTCAAAAACCTTTCTTTGATTGTATTTAACTCACTAGAAAAACCTAGAGAGGAAAAGATCAGGGAAGATGAAGATGGTGGCCTTTCTTTGCAAGAGGTAAAAAGATAACCTTGAGTTAAAACAAGAGAAAGAAATATATATCACTATATATATTTAATTCCTTCTTGACTTCAACCATGATTAAATGATAGATAGTTAATTTAACTTGGGTTTAGAATGATAAAGAGAAGGATAACCATAGGTTAGTGGTAGTTGAGCTAGGTTAGGTTAGAAGAAGAGTGTGGAAACTAACATGATTATCCTTTTCTTTTTCATTTAACTTTAAAACCAAAATTAAATAATTATCCATTATTTAATCCATGGTGTGAGTCTAGCATTGCCACCATTTCCATATGCTAACAACCATGATGGATGGGTGTATGTATGTATGCATGTATGCACATCCACATGTGCATGAAACTAGAATGAAAATAAAGAAACACATGCATGCATGCATACATCCATCAAACCTTTAAATAATTATCCATTATTTAATCCATGGTGTGAGTCTAGCATTGCCACCATTTCCATATGCTAACAACCATGATGGATGAGTGTATGTATGTATGCATGTATGCACATCCACATGTGCATGAAACTAGAATGAAAATAAAGAAACACATGCATGCATGCATACATCCATCAAACCCTAGAAAGGTTTCAAGTGAGATAACTAATGGTTAGATGATAAATCAACACTTAATTTATCAATCCGGTCATATCTCATATGACCCCACCAAAAGCAGTTCACCCGATCAATGTTCGGTATCATATACGCACATTTCAATCGGGTGCATGCGCATATCGCATATACGCACCACAACGTTTCGCCTGGACTGGGTAACTCCTCTGTGGGACTCTAAGACTCGTCAATATGCCGGCAGAGGGTAATGATCATATCAAGTACCCTCAAGCCGCAAGCGGTCAGCTAAACGTAACGGCCACCCGGGTATTGAGCGATCAGAAGACAACAAGCGAACCTGCTACAACTCCCATCGAGCCATCCGGCAACACTACCGTACAGTCCGGTCTCTTCGTCAGATATGCTGCATATCGAGCCTAGGGATGGTCACGTCGACCCCAATAACTCAATAAGCGTTCTCGGTGAATGGTCTATAACAGATCGAGAAACTGCTGATAACACTTATCAGCAAATCTCAGCAGCCCTGGCCAGGGACTTGCTGTTATAACCAGTCGGGCACTGCACAGCATCAACTCCCAATACCGGGAGAGACGAAACCCCTCCTATCTCTCATCGTCTTCGTGTGTCTCGGGACTGTACCCAACGGTCACCTGTTTGCACGACTCAGTTGAGCCGTCGTAGGGTGGCAATCAAAGTGCAGTGGGAGAACACACAAGACTCCATGACGATCTCGGGTCTACAGACTAACCTGTACCAGTGTCACCTGAGAACTGCTATCCGACGAGAGATATAATTCCATATAGGAGTTCTCGGTGAGTCCGTCCAGTGTACTCAGTCACCACTGAGCACCCGTATATGATCTTGATGTCAAACATCGATGAATGTGGGAACATTCATCGCCCATCGTATGGGTCTAGTATCATATACGCTAGTCTACTCTGGTATATCAATGCCCCGTCTCGATATACCTACGACTAGGGACGTTCCAGGATATGCTTATAGACTACAGATGTCCCACTAGTATGATCTCCATCATAATCAGAGTAGTCAAGCCGATATCCTCAGGGCTTTATCAGCATGTATGAATGAATAAAAGCATGATCAAATCAACATGTCAGATAAAGAATAACCAGATAGCATACTATCATGTCGAGCAAGAATGCAAACTGAATATATATATACATGTATAGATACATCCACTATCACATAATGGCCTCTAGGGCATACATATATCCAACAAAGACAACCATCCGGAAGGAAGCAGTATGACAGCAAGCCGCAACGAAACCTGTACGACAAAACCTGTAAGAAACTGTGGCACAACGGGGGTGAGTTGCCAACTCGTGAGTAGAAGACATCACCGAGCAGAAATCGCATGTATGACTCTATCCTAGGTTATACAAAAATATGCTCAAAATTTAACCTGAAGCATCTAATAATAGCAAGGTAATCATCTAACATACATATAATACCAAGTGCTCGTGTCAGTGCCTTAGGTAGCAACAAATCACATATATGATGTAGGAA
Source organism: Agapanthus africanus (assembly GCA_030015575.1). Lineage (NCBI taxonomy): Eukaryota > Viridiplantae > Streptophyta > Magnoliopsida > Asparagales > Amaryllidaceae > Agapanthus > Agapanthus africanus. The sequence goes on from JASDDO010000031.1 coordinate 121,734,371, forward strand.
TGCATTAAGAATGAAAGAAGGATACATATTGTACGAGAAAACTGTTTTCTTATCTCAGTAATATTTTGTATAAAAACCGAAGTATCATCAATGAAATCAACAGAGAATCCGTGTCAAGCATCGACACAAAACATTTATCCCAATATCTCGGGCTCCGACAATCCGGACTGGCCCCGGGCTCCGGCAATCCGGACTGGCCCATATCATCAAATATCACGACTACGTCGGTATCCTCCGGATATCCGCCGTATCACAAATAACCGGTCGGTAGTTCTCCCCTGCCGGGTTCAACGCCATCATCTGCGACCATCTTGCCCCGGGGTACCGCACCGGGTCCACCATGCACCCGCAGACGATTCATCCTCCTCCTCGAATCGGGTGTATGATATTGCTCAAGAGCCGAGAAAACTCATGGTGGACACCTCTCACATCATATCATGAGAAAATCGCAATTTTCTATCTTTTAGAAATGAAAACGAGTTTATAAAATCCTTGCGGTTTCTCCAAATCCAGAAATCTCAAGGAAAATCCGAAATCCCAATCTCGAGAATAAATAAACAGTGAATTACCGGCATAAAGCCCTAAAGTATTTCATGACAAATGAACGTATAAATGCATGAAGTATCTCAGTAATAAATGCAATATCTAAACTAGCATATGAAAGCAAGCATAATAGTACTATATCGAAACTACCAGCTAGAAATTATACTAATGAAGTAGTGTTTTCTAATGTGTACGTGACATGAAAATTACCGATGATTATGTGTGTGAGCCGGCAAGTGTACGTGGAGCATACGCATCATCGGTAATGGTGCTGGTGTCCTGACAACAGGGTTCCATACTAACTAACGAAATCACATTTAAACATGCAATGCGATGCGAACAACAAGAATATACGGAAAATGCACAGTAATTGCAACAATGAAGAATATACATTTTTATATATGAGTCATACAGTGCTAACATTTGAAATAGCATGAATCGTGGCTTTTAGGAAATAGGGGCTACGGTGTTTTTAAGAAAAGGTGCGTCCTTTGAAATATCCGTAGTATCCCTCGGCCTGTCTTTAAAATACTCATGATTCGTTAGTTTTGAAAATATGTATGACTCGAGCCCAGTCTAACATCTACCTGATAAACTACATGACTAAACTAAGAGACTAATCGAAAGAGTAAGGAAATCCACCTAAGTCTTGTTAGTTATATGTATTCCCTAGAGGCCATTACTGTACATGCGATGTATATTGTAGTGGATGCTTGGACATATATAGAGAGGACTTTCTTGCTCGACATGATAGTATGCTACCTGGTTGCTCTTTATCTTAACATGTACACTTATTGTCTCTCTATTACATGTTGATAAAGCCCTTAGGATGAGTACTTGACTACCAGGACTATCATGCAGATCATACTAGTGGGGAGATGGGTATTCAGCAAGTACATCCTTCAAATGTTCCTAGTCGTGGGAGTATCGAGACAGGGCATCGATACTCCAGAGTAGACTAGAGTATACGCTTCTCGACCTATGTGATGGGCGATGGATGAGTTCATGATCGCAGCGAAGGGACTACTACACGGAGCTATTGAAGTGAAGGACTGGTCTACAAAGGTTGTATTCCTTGTTCACTTTTGATGTAAAGTGTTTGCATTTCTTTTCGTCGGATTTTCTAGTAGCGATTCTAGGGTTAGGGTTTACTAGAACGGCAAATTTTTTAAATTGGCATGGACGATGCCTCCCGAAAACTTGCTGCCGTACTTGGCAACCCAACAGTGGTATCAGAGCCATGCTAGAAAATTAGACGGATTTTGTTAATATTACAAAACCGATATTCTCCGAAACACCCGACATGAAAACTTAGTTTCTGTCGAATTTAAAAAGTCTTCAAATTTTTTTTTAAATAACTGCAGAATGTTGTATGTGATATGACATGCACACAGAAGAAATTCGAGGAAATTTGGAAAAAAATTGGCCGGCCACAATTGGCTAAAATCCGAGCTGCTCGGTTTTTTAGTGGAATCTGGTTCTCAAATTTTGTGTGTGTTCCAGTTTATGGGTTTTGGGGTTTTAGGTGTTGTTTGCTTTTACTAAATTTTCATGTGATGTTAACTTTCTGCAAAAGAAATTCGGAGTGTTTCGTAATCGTAATCCTAACATGTATTCGGGTCATTTAGACGATGTTAAAAAGTTCGAACGGATATCAATAACCCAATTTTTCCCCCGCTGGAAAATTTTCAAGAGTTGGATTTTTTCCGAGTTTAAAATTTTCAGAAAAACTTGCAAGCGATTCTGTGGACCCTCTAGAAGAACAAAACCCTAACTCAATTATGTGACCGTCAGAACCGCCATTAAACCCTAGGGTTTGTGGTAGTTCAGCGGTGCCACATGTGAGGCATTGGTTGACCTTCTATGGCTGGTTCATAGGTGTTGTGGCATGTTTCTGTTAGTGTATATGCCCCAGAGGCTATTACTGTATCATACTAGTTTGTATATTACTTAATGGAAGTTTGGGATATTCACCTTGTATATACAATCTTGCTCAAAATAGTAGTATGCTACTTGGTTTGTTTCTACTTCAATGTGTACATGTGTTTATTTTAGTATATCGTCTATACACATTAGTGGAGCCCTTAGGATCTTTGCTTGATTACCAGCGTTGTGATGGCAGTCACACTAGTAGGGCTGGGTAATCTATAAGCACATCCTTATGCAGGTCCCTGGTCGCAGGACTATCGAGACAGGGCATCGATACTCCGGAGTAGACTAGCGCATGCGCTTCTCATCCCAGTGTGGGAGACGGTCTGTCCCACAGCCGTCGGTACGTCGTACTTGAGATAGTATGCGGGTGCTCGTTGGGTTACGAGTACACTGGACAGGACTCGTCGGGAACTGACTAGTTGGTATTATGCCTATCGTCAGTTATCAGTTCCCAGGTGACATGAGTACAGCTTAGTCCGCTGACTTGACACTGTCACTTCGCCTCGAGTGTGTTCCCACTGTACTTTGATTACTACCCTACCACGACTCAAAGGAGTCGTGCAAACAGGTGGTAGTTGGGTGCAGTCCCGAAGCACTTGGAGGCAGTGACGGTTAGACAGGATTCGTCTCTCCCGGTATTGGGGGTTGACATCGCGCTGTGTCTAGAAGAGCCATTACACGAGTAGTCCCTGGCCAGGGCAAACGAGATATACTGGTAGGCCTCCAGTGTTATCTCAGGGTGTTTTGGGCTTCACTCCGACACGACTTGTACCGCTATTGGGGGACTGACGTTTACCGCCCCCTAGGCCCGCCATGCGATGTATCAGACGAACAGACCGGACTGTACAGAGAATGTCACATTCAGGCTCAGTAGGAGTTCAGATGGGTTTTGCCTCGTCAGTCTTCTTGTCGGCATCTACCTGGGGACCGTTACGCACAGCTAGTGCCGCTTGCGGTCTGTGGTTAAACCCACTGCCAGCGTAGTGTCGAGTCTTTAGAGTCCCACACAGAAAGCTATTCGCCTTTAGGCAAAAGAGTAGAGGTCGCATGGTTTTGCGACAGGTCGCATGGTTTTGCGGCAGGGTTCGGTCACATTCGTGCACTTGTGCACGTACAGTGTCCGGACAGTTTACACTAGCGGGCTTTGGTTTAAGCCAGATCCTAGTGTACGTATTGGGATTGGATTTATCCAGTTTGTATTCGTGTTCCTCGGAACGCGGATGCGGGTGTGTATGCACAGTTGACGGAGAAACAGAGGCAGAGGATTCTCATTAGGGTTGTTGACCGTTGACCGTTGACTATTGACTTTTTGCTCAACCCTAATGAGAATATGATATGTGATTAACAATTATATTAATTAAGTATTATGGTGACATGGTTGTTGAGGGATTGACTTTGTTGACTTGTTGACTTTTGTTGACTTGTTGACTTTATTGACCGGTTGACTAGGCTTGAGTAGTTGACCATCATGATAACTATAGCTATTATTTCATGGCAAAGACTTTTGCTTGCTTGCTCTTTTGTGCAAAATGAGTGCATGAAATGATATGGCTATGGTTTCTTAAACCATCACATAATACTTGATTGATATGAGGTGTTATGATTGTTTTTGGATTATTAGAGCCAAATGAGAAAAGTCTTCTCTCATTCTTTCATGCTCATTCTCTCTCTTGTTCTTGAGCTCTCATCTCCTCCTCTTGCTCTCCCTCTCTTGACTCTATGGTTCACTTGTCTCATGAGTTGAGAACCAAGAACCATAGATAGAATCCCATACAAACTCTTCTCTACTCACTCTAGTTCACAAGGTTTAGCAAACCGAGTGAACTATTTTCTTCAAAGTTCGAAGAAGGAGCCAAAGGTTGAAGCTTTCAGGTGGATCTATCTTCGGCACAAGGAGACGACGGGGAGAAGCCGATTCGGACGACCATCGAAGCTTGAAGACGAAGGAGTTCGAGAAAAAGAAAGGTATAACCCCCTAACCGAGTAGTTAGCAACTCGTAGTTAGGTTGTTAGTTAGATGTTTAACAAAGATCCGGGTTTTAAGTCCATGTTACCACCTCTAAGAAAATCGTTTTTTATCAAATTCCGCATGCCCGAAAATACCGGGAGAGGTAGCATGGACTTACAGTGGTATCAGAGCCTAGTTAAACTCTATCTAACATGTTAGCAAAGTAGCTAGAAGATCGATCAAAAAAAAGTCGCAAAACGAACCCGAGAATGTCTAGTTTCTGCCGATTTTTATTCTGTTCAAAAGTTGATAATTTTCATCTTAAAAATCGGCTCAGGCTTTTGTTTGAATAACCACCAAATTTGGTCCCACGAACGATTCAAAGCGCCGCGGAAACGCGGCGGGAGCACGCTCCCGCCGCGGTTCCGCGGCCGAGTTGACTCGGTCGGGGTTCAAATTTGGTGCAGTGTATTTCTGGGGTTGTTTTGGGATTTTTGGAATATGTATTTTCTGAAAGGTTCCTAGGCACTCTAGTGAGGTCTCACAAGGCATCGAACATGCCAATTTTTAAAAAAATGGTGCCGAGAAACCCTAGACTACGGATCTTAGACTAGATGTTTAGGCGAAAAGATAATCTAGTTAACTACTTAACTAAAAGTTAGATTCTACAACCTTTGTAGATCCGGATATCCACTTCCTTGGCTCCACGTAGTGGTCCTCTCGCTGTCCTTTTCCAATCCTAGACTCGTTCATCGGCTTCATCGGGAAAGCGAGCGGAATAGGTCGTCGGCTTCGTGTCAAAAACGATCTACGTCGAGGCATCACAAGTTCAAGCTCCGACTTCACCAAGTTGTGAAACTTGTGAAGAAAACACCCAAAACAACTTGGCAAGAGGTAGAGGGTGAAGAAATAGAAGGTGGGTTCACTTTAGAATTGGATTTATCTCACTTTAGCTCAAGTTGCCATTGATGGACCTTGAGCTTTTCTTGAAGAAGAAGATGAAGATGAAGAAAGAATATGATAAGTTCTATTTTAAAATGAAAAGAAAAACCAAACTTATCATAATGTGAACCATAGTTAAGTGTAGAGAATTGACTAAGGTTAGAAGAATGGTTAGGGTTTAGTGTGAAGACAAAATGGTCACAAAGTCAAAGCTTCATGAAGCTTCAACAATGTTCAAGAATGAAAGCAACCATTTTGTATTCTTATGCCATTCTTTTTCCAAAAATGAATAAATAAAAGAATGGACAAATGAAAACCCTAATCACTTTCTTAACCTAGGTTTAATTCTATACACTTAACCTAATGAGCAAGCATCATCAAACATGATACTAACATGTGCACAAAAGTATATCACATATACAATTTGCACATCAAGTGAGAAAATCCGTATAAAGTGAACCAATACTAGTTAATGCAAAGTAATATATCAAATATATAATTATACATTAAATCATTAAATCAACATTTGATTCAATGATCCGGTCATGTCACACATAACCGACTAGTATTCAATGTATCGATTTATCGAATCAATGATTCGATAACTAGGTCATATCGAATATAACCAATCGAAACATTTGTCGGGAGAATGAAATGCGGTATCACATACACGCATTATTCTCGGTCCCGCACATATCTCATATGCGCTCCTATTTCGTTTCGCTTGAACCAGGAAACCTCTGTGTAGGACTCTAAAGACTCGTCAATACGCCGGTAGCAGATGATGATCATATCAAGCACCCACAAGCCGCAAGCGGTCTGCTAAACGTAACGGCCATCCAGGTATTGAGCGATCAGAAGATCGACGAGCTAGCCCGCTCACACTCCTGTGAATCCAACCAGTAACACTTACCGTACAGTCCGGTCTGTTCGTCTGATACGTCGCATATCAAGTCTAGGGGTGGTAAACGTCAGACCCCAATACTCGATAAGTCGTGCCGATGTGAGGCTCATAACAGGTCGAGAAACTACTGGTAACACTTACCAGCAAATCTCTGATCAGCCCTGGCCAGGGACTTCCCTGTTACGGCCAATCGAGCACAGCGCAACATCAACCCCCAATACCGGGAGAGACGAAACCCCTCCTATCGCTCATTGCCTCCATATGACTCGGGACTGTACCCAAAGACCACCATTTTGCACGCCCTCATGGACGTGGTAAGGTGGAGATCAAAGCACAGTGGGAGTCACACAAGACTCTATGACGATCTCGGGTCTACAGACTAACCTGCACAAGTGTCACCTGAGAACTGCCATCTGACGTGAGGTATAATACCATCTGGGAGTTCTCGGCGAGTCCGTCCAGTGTACCCAGTCTCCACTGAGCACCCGTATACCATCTCTGATGTCAAACACCAATGGATATGGGATCATCCATCGCCCATCTCATAGGTCGAGAAGCGTATACGCTAGTCTACTCTGGTATATCGATGCCCCGTCTCGATACACCCACGACTAGGGACCTTGAAGGATGTACTTATGGACTATCATGTCCCCACTAGTATGATCTGCATCATAGTCCAGGTAGTCAAGTACACATCCTAAGGGCTTTACCAACATATAACCATAAGACAGTTTAAAGAGACTAGTGTACATGTTAAGATAAAGAGTAACCAGATAGCATACTATCATATCGAGCAAGAAAGTCATCTCTATATATGTCCAAGCATCCAATATAATATACATCATCTGTACAATACTGGCCTCTAGGGCATACATACAACTAACAATCTCCCACTTGCACTAGGGCCAGCTGCTGTAGTATCGCATACCGAGCATCCCGAAGAGTCTCTCAAACTGTGTCTGGGGAATGGCCTTCGTGAGTGGATCCGCCGTGTTGTTCTTAGTGTCAACCCTCCTGACCTCGATCTCCCGGCGATCAACTATCTCCCGGATCAGGTGATACCGCCTCAGAATATGCCTGGACCGCTGATGGGACCTGGGTTCCTTGGCCAAAGCCACCGCTGCATTGTTATCGCAATACAAAGGTATTGGACGCTCAATGGATGGAACCACTCCAAGTTCAGTAATGAACTTCTTGATCCAGACAGCCTCTTTGGCAGCATCGTTGGCAGCGATGTATTCAGCCTCCATCGTCGAGTCTGCCACGGTTTCCTGCTTGGAACTCTTCCAGCTAACCGCCCCTCCGTAAAGGGTAAAGACAAAGCCCGACTGCGACTTAGAGTCGTCCTTATCACTCTGGAAGCTCGAATCGGTAAAGGACTCCACTTGGAGTTCTCCGTTACCATACACCAAGAACATATCTCTAGTCCTTCGCAAGTACTTGAGAATGCTCTTCACAGCTGTCCAGTGACTCTCTCCGGGATCAGCTTGATACCTGCTCACTATACTTAGTGAGTATGCAACATCGGGTCTGGTACATAGCATCGCATACATGATAGAGCCTACAGCCGAAGCATAGGGCATCCCTTGCATGCGAGCTCTCTCCAAATCAGTCTTGGGAGACATCTCTTTGGAGAGAGTGACTCCAGAGATCGTGGGTAAGTTTCCACGCTTGGACTCTTCCATACTAAACCTCTTTAGTATGGTGTCAATGTACCTGGATTGGGACAATCCCAAAATCCGTTTGGATCTATCTCTATAGATCCTAATTCCCAATATGCAGGAGGCATCACCAAGATCTTTCATTGAGAATCATTGTGATAAGAAGAGCTTGACCGATTGCAGCATAGGAATATCATTTCCTATCAAGAGTATGTCGTCCACGTACAATACGAGGAAGACAACCTTACTCTCTGCCACCTTCTTGTAGATACAAGGTTCATCTGGATTTTTGACGAAATCAAACTCTTTGATAACGACGTCAAAGCAGATGTTCCAACTCCGCGATGCTTGCTTTAATCCATAAATGGATTTAAGCAGCTTTCACACCTTTCCGCTGCTCCCACTGTCTACGAAGCCCTCTGGCTGAGTCATGTACACGCACTCTTCTAAATCACCATTTAGAAAGGCGGTCTTAACATCCATTTACCAGATTTCGTAATCATGATAAGCAGCGATGGCAAGCATGATCCGGTTGGATTTAAGCATAGCCACTGGAGAAAAGGTCTCGTCATAGTCCACACCTGGTCTTTGACGAAAACCCTTTGCCACAAGTCTATCTTTGAAAGTCTACACTTTCCCATCTACACCAAGTTTCTTCTTGAAGATCCACTTGCTCCCAATGGGTTTTACCCCTTCAGGAGCAACGTCCAAAGTCCATACTTTGTTGGTGTACATGGATTCCATCTCAGACCGCATAGCATCCAGCCATTTCACTGAGTCCCCACTCGTGATGGCCTGCTCGAAGCTAGTTGGGTCATCATCCTCCAAGATGCAATCCTCGCTCCCACCATCCATGAGAAAACCGTAGTATCTCTCAGGTGGGCGAGGAACCCTACTAGATCGGCGGAGAGGCTGGGGTTCATCGGGAACTACGGAATCCTCTGGTTCAACCAAATCTTCTGTTGTAGTCTGTATTGCTGGAACCTCTTCCAGTTCTACTTCAATGCCACTTATCCGTTTCATAAGAAAACCTTTTTCTAAGAAAGTGGCATGTCGAGAAACAAACACTTTTTGTTCCTCGGAGTGGTAGAAGATATACCCTCGCGAATGTTTGGGATATCCAACAAACTTACATAGAACAGACCTTGCCTCGAGCTTGTTCGGATTTTGTGTTTTAACATAGGCCGGACAACCCCATATCTGAATAAAATTAAGACATGGTCTCTTGCCATTCCATATCTCATATGGAGTGGTAGGCACTGATTTGGTCGGAACTCTATTCAGTAGGTATGCAGCAGTCTCCAGTGCATATCCCCAGAAGGAAATAGGTAACTCAGCTGTACTCATCATAGAGCGCACCATATCTAATAGGGTGCGTTTTCTCCGCTCCGATACACCGTTGTGCTGTGGTGTATATGGAGGAGTCAGCTGAGAGAGAATCCCATTCTCTTTTAGGAAGTCCAGGAATTCATTGCTCAAGTATTCCCCTCCTCGATCAGATCGTAAGATTTTAATACTTTTTCCGGTTTGGTTCTCAACTTCTTGTTTATATTCCCTAAATTTCTCAAAAGCTTCTGATTTGTATTTCATCAGGAACACATACCCGAACCTAGAGAGATCGTCAGTGAATGTAATGAAGTATGAAGAACCATCCCTAGCATGTGTAGACATGGGACCACATACATCACTATGTATAAGTCCCAAGAGTTCGGTAACTCTTTCTCCGTGTCCCGTAAACGGAGTCTTGGTCATCTTGCCTTTGAGACATGACTGGCAAGTGTCATAAGATGAAAATTCAAACGGATTTAAATATCCATCTTCATGAAACTTAGCTAGTCGTGTCGCATTGATGTGACCCAGTCTACAATGCCACAAGAAGGATTCGTTGAGTTCAGAACTCTTCCTCTTGTGTGTGTTTGTTATGCTCAGAACTGTTGATTGATTTAGAACATAAATGCCATTGCACAACGTGCCTGATCCAACCAACTTTTGGTTACGGAAAATGTTCATAACATTGTCTTGTAATACAAAATTATATCCCTCTTTACTTAATAAAGAAACCGATATAATGTTGCATATCAGGTTCGGCATGTAATAGCATTCGTTCAGAACCAATGTATTACCAGTTGGTAATACAAGGTGATATTCCCCGACAGTCTTAGCTGCAACAATTGCACCATTTCCAACTCTAATGTCTTTATCACCTTCTCCAAGTTCTCTACCTTTCCTTAGCCCATGTAACTGATTACATATATGGGATCCTGACCCGGTATCTAATACCCAGGACGTAGAGCAAATGGAGAAACAGTTCTCAGTAACGAACACACCCGAAGAAAATGCATCAACATGTACTTTCTTCATTCGGGTGGCATGGGAATCCCGGCATTCCTCTATATCCTGTTCATTCCTATAACTCTTATAAGAAAGAACGGAACCAACGTTCCCCAGCACAGAATAACATGCGGGTTCGGTCAATACATCCATATTATTATCTTCATTAGGGCATGAAATGGTCGGTACCTGGAGAGAGAGAAGAAAACACTTTAGCGTATGCTCGTGCAAGATCAGATTGGTTATTATCTTATCTAATCAGGATGGCTCCCACTGCTTTTTATCAAATCTTCCTCCAAACCCTAAAAGGAAAGACTAGCCGGGATTAATTACACACTACAAGTTCGCCAATCTTTCAGCCAGGCCAGTGTCGGTACTTTGAAGGAGGTCCCCCGTGCTTTCGTACGAACCTAATTAATGTAAACCTCGTTTTCCCATAGGCGTAACCTCGTTAACACCTTTCTAGACACCTACTTGATCAGCTAATTGCAATGTGTAAAACTCTCCCAGGAGTAACTCTTACTCGCAGTGGGTATCGGGATCCAACTATCTCATAGAAGGTATGCAATCTCATTGCAAATTTCAACACTTGAAATTCCCGATAATATTTTGCCCCTAGCATCCTATGACCTTGACGGAAGCCAAACAACCCATAGTCTGCTAGTCAAGTTCAACCCGTCATTTCCTGATTGAATTAAACCCACCCGCACGACCCTTGACGGAGGCCAAACAACGCCGTACGAATACCCTAATCCAATCGCATCATATGCAAGCAGATAAGCACTAGTCAGCTACCGTACACTGCGCCTTGACGAAGGCCAAACTGCCGCAGCACGAATACTAACTAGTACTTATCTGAAATGACGGAGGGCTACGCAGGTTTTTCATAAAAACCATGAGCGTAATGAACTTGATATCGTTGTAGAATCAAATGAAGTTTTGAAATGGAGTGATTTTGAGGCTTTTCTAGTTTTGCTAAAGGGGTCACTCCCGATGAAGGGATCGTCGGCCCTTTCCTCGTCGAATGAGGTGCGGGATATATCATATATATCGCTGTGCAAAGCAAAAACACAAAAGCAGTCAAAAGCAAACCGAGTGTGTAGCATCAGCCAGTTATTGCTAAAGGAGTCACTCCCGGTGAAGGGATCTCGGTCCTTTCCTCATCGAATAAGGTGCAGGGTATATCATATATACCGCTGTGCAAAGCAAGAACTGTAGCTACCTATTTTATTTTAAAATTCGATTCCATAACATCTTAGGTTTCTTATCTTTCATTAATCACATTAATGAAGTCCCATCATTTAAATACCTAAACATCACAGATAGATATGACATACACTTATGCCATCCGCATTCGCCTCGATGTCCCCTCATGCACCGTTAGGTTAGGTAACTAACGACAGAGCAGGGCAGGGCTAGCGCGGGTGTAAAACATAAGTAACGTCTATATAATATATCATATATACTATATACTTTATCCATCACAGAGTCACAACACAGATATCGCAGCAGAATCATCATATGAAATATTGGATATACTAGGACGTCCGTGTTTTCAATACGAGCCAGTATAAAACACGGATTCCACGGAGTGATGAATAGCCAATCCCATACCCTTAGACCCCTACGAGAGCGGCAAGCAACCCTGCCAATTCTAGGGTTAGGAGACCCGGACTCGACTCCTCGAGTTGGTCTCCCACTGGACCCCAGAACCCGGTTACTTGTGCTCCCCTCCTTGGGTCTATCCTAATGCGGAAAAGTAAATAATATACAAAAGGTGACATCTTCCGCTACTTGGAAGTGCCCCAAATAAAAGAATATTACATACAAGGTTTTACATGAATGAAAATGAAAAACACTCATCTCACATAAAAACCCCCGGCTATTCGAATACGACGATCCAATATAACATATCCAGCAACACATAATATCACATGTCATCAACGTAAGTAAATATGCGCATCCCAATTGTCGTTGACATATAGCAACGAAACCGGCGATATCACATATTACACTTACGGTCACAGAAAAGAAAGTGTAAAACTACAACAATTGGAATCCGCAACTTGTTTAGACATCGCATGCCTAATCAAATGAAATACTTAGACATCACATGCCTAACAGATATAAATCCCGCATTTTAGTCTCATTATCGAAAACTCTTTTCAATATCATGTGGGACTAAACTGCTAGATTTATAACATTCATTCAGTTATCTCATAACTGTTTGTGAATTCCAATTATTGTATCACATTCTAGATAAACAGAAAATGTTAAACTTTCCGATCGAACAGTCGAATACCCAAGTTTTCCCGATACAGTCCAACACATGAAATAAGTCTAGCAACATTCAGTTCGTGCCTCAGTACCAACGGTCCAGCCGTAGAAGGGTCAAGCCAACGCCTCACATGTGGCACGCCGTACTGCCCCAAACCCGAAGGTTCAAAGGGCAGTTCAAGACGGTCACATAATCGAGTTAAGGTTTGTTGTCTTCTAGAGGGTCCATCGCGTTACTTGCACTACTTAGAACGTCGTTAAACTACGGAAAAATCCAACACTTGGAAATTTCCCGACAGGGGAAAAATTGGGTATTTATATCCGGTCGAACTTTTTAACATATTCTAAAAATTATCCGGAAATACACAAAAGACGAAATTTGATAATCCGGTCGAAACACCGAAGCTCTAAAATAGCCCAGAAAATTAAACTCTGGAATAATTATTAAAAAATACTCATAAAGCTCAGCTGCAGAAACTATGAAATACTGCGCATTGGAGGAGGGATGACGTCATCAAGCCGCCGCGGAACCGCCGCCTAAGCTGGCTAAGGCCGCGGTTCCGCCGCGCTTATTACTGTTCATTGGATGAAATTTGCATCGAAATTCTTAGAATTCCCTGCTGAATTTTTTAAGCATTTTTAATATTGAAAAATCCCAGATTTTAGAAAATGTACAGAGAGCATGTTTGGTTTAGGGTTTCGGGTTCGTTCGGGCTTCAAATCGCGTCTAGACTTCGCCTAAGGCTCTAGCTAGGCTCTAATACCAGTGAAAGGTTTCTAGGCACTCTAGTGAGGTCTCACAAGGCATCGAACATGCCAATTTTTAAAAAAATGGTGCCGAGAAACCCTAGACTACGGATCTTAGACTAGATGTTTAGGCGAAAAGATAATCTAGTTAACTACTTAACTAAAAGTTAGATGCTACAACCTTTGTAGATCCGGATATCCACTTCCTTGGCTCCACGTAGTGGTCCTCTCGCTGTCCTTTTCCAATCCTAGACTCGTTCATCGGCTTCATCGGGAAAGCGAGCGGAATAGGTCGTCGGCTACGTGTCAAAGACGATCTACGTCGAGGCATCACAAGTTCAAGCTCCGACTTCACCAAGTTGTGAAACTTGTGAAGAAAACACCCAAAACAACTTGGCAAGAGGTAGAGGGTGAAGAAATAGGAGGTGGGTTCACTTTAGAATTGGATTTATCTCACTTTAGCTCAAGTTGCCATTGATGGACCTTGAGCTTTTCTTGAAGAAGAAGATGAAGATGAAGAAAGAATATGATAAGTTCTATTTTAAAATGAAAATAAAAACCAAACTTATCATAATGTGAACCATAGTTAAGTGTAGAGAATTGACTAAGGTTAGAAGAATGGTTAGGGTTTAGTGTGAAGACAAAATGGTCACAAAGTCAAAGCTTCATGAAGCTTCAACAATGTTCAAGAATGAAAGCAACCATTTTGTATTCTTATGCCATTCTTTTTCCAAAAATGAATAAATAAAAGAATGGACAAATGAAAACCCTAATCACTTTCTTAACCTAGGTTTAATTCTATACACTTAACCTAATGAGCAAGCATCATCAAACATGATACTAACATGTGCACAAAAGTATATCACATATACAATTTGCACATCAAGTGAGAAAATCCGTATAAAGTGAACCAATACTAGTTAATGCAAAGTAATATATCAAATATATAATTATACATTAAATCATTAAATCAACATTTGATTCAATAATCCGGTCATGTCACACACAACCGACTAGTATTCAATGTATCGATTTATCGAATCAATGATTCGATAACTAGGTCATATCGAATATAACCAATCGAAACATCAGTCGCGAGAATGAAATGCGGTATCACATACACGCATTATTCTCGGTCCCGCACATATCTCATATGCGCTCCTATTTCGTTTCGCTTGAACCAGGAAACCTCTGTGTAGGACTCTAAAGACTCGTCAATACGCCGGTAGCAGATGATGATCATATCAAGCACCCACAAGTCGCAAGCGGTCTGCTAAACATAACGGCCATCCAGGTGTTGAGCGATCAGAAGATCGACGAGCTAGCCCGCTCACACTCCTGTGAATCCAACCAGTAACACTTACCGTACAGTCCGGTCTGTTCGTCTGATACGTCGCATATCAAGTCTAGGGGTGGTAAACGTCAGACCCCAATACTCGATAAGTCGTGCCGATGTGAGGCTCATAACGGGTCGAGAAACTACTGGTAACACTTACCAGCAAATCTCTGATCAGCCCTGGCCAGGGACTTCCCTGTTACGGCCAATCGAGCACAGCGCAACATCAACCCCCAATACCGGGAGAGACGAAACCCCTCCTATCGCTCATTGCCTCCATGTGACTCGGGACTGTACCCAAAGACCACCGTTTTGAACACCCTCATGGACGTGGTAAGGTGGAGATCAAAGCACAGTGGGAATCACACAAGACTCTATGACGATCTCGGGTCTACAGACTTACCTGCACAAGTGTCACCTGAGAACTGCCATCTGACATGAGGTATAATAACATCTGGGAGTTCTCGGCGAGTCCGTCCAGTGTACCCAGTCTCCACTGAGCACCCGTATACCATCTCTAATGTCAAACACCAATGGATATGGGATCATCCATCGCCCATCTCATGGGTCGAGAAGCGTATACGCTAGTCTACTCTGGTATATCGATGCCCCGTCTCGATACACCCACGACTAGGGACCTTGAAGGATGTACTTATGGACTACCATGTCCCCACTAGTATGATCTGCATCATAGTCCAGGTAGTCAAGTACACATCCTAAGGGCTTTACCAACATGTAACCATAAGACAGTTTAAAGAGACTAGTGTACATGTTAAGATAAAGAGTAACCAGATAGCATACTATCATATCGAGCAAGAAATTCATCTCTATATATGTCCAAGCATCCAATATAATATACATCATCTGTACAATACTGGCCTCTAGGGCATACATACAACTAACATTTTCTGCCCAAATTTTCCAGAACGAAAATTTTGTGTTTTTGGGGCCTATAAATCCGTATTTTTGATCGAACTTCTAAAAGACTTAAGCTGACGGTTTTTTTTGTGATGTGATATTTGTATTGAACGTCTGTTAATCGCTATATGTAGATTAGTGGGGGTTATACAAATCTGTGATCTGTGATGTTGCTGGAATGTGTATATGAATTCATTGGATTGTCGCGGGTGAATAGCCGGGGGTTGTTAGACGAGAGTTTTCTTTTCTTTCAATTCATGTAAATTTGTAAATTGATGTAATAATTTTTTGTATGGCCGCACAACCGGGTCGGGGTTGCAGCCGTCATTGTATAATTTCTTTTTACTGTTTTTGCTCCTAGGATAGACCCATGGAGGGGGTGCACAAACTACCGGGTATGCTGAAGTGCCGAGTGGCCTACTCACGGGGATGAGGGAGGTTGCTTCGCTTCGGGTACTTGGCGGGTAGTTTGCCGCACCTGTAGGGGTCTTAGGTGGGGTATTGGCTATTCACCGCGACCGTGTAATCTGCTTTTCGTTACAGGCTCGTACGAATTGCAGCTTCCTAGTATATCCAATGTGTTCATCTGTGATCTGAAATGTCTATCATTGCAATATATCTATATATGATATTATTTAGGCGTTGCTTATGTTTTACAGCCGCGCTAGCCCAGCCCCCGCTCTGTCGTTAGTTAAGTAACCTAACGGGTAATGACGAGGCCCCGTGGCGAATGCGAATGGCATAAGCGTACGTCATATTTTGGTTGTTTTCTGCAATGGTAGGATTAAATGATGGGACGCATTAAAAGAACTAATGCAAGAATATCACGCATTAAAAGAACTAATGCAAGAAAATGAACCAAGTAAAAGCCGTTGGAACACTTTCGAAAAACCACTTGGTTCTTTTCAAAACAAACTTTTAAATGCGGAGTTTGAGCCACTCCTTTTAAAAGCTATCTCGTTCCATCGACCATATCAAGTTCACTACGTTCACGGTTTCGCCAAAACCATTCGTAGCCCTCCGTCGTTTCACATAAATAGTCAATAGTATTCAAGCTATGTATGTTGGCCAAAGTCAAGGCATAGTGATTGGTAGCTATTGGGTATTCATGTGTAGCATAGATAGATGCGTTGGTTTGGGACAGTCGTACTGCCATTTTGGCCAAAGTCAAGGGTAGGTACGGGTGGATCCAAATTAACCTGGAGAATGACGGGTAGAACTAGACATGTGACTTATGATATTTTGGCCAAAGTCAAGGTCATAAGAGCATGGGGCAAAAATCCACATCGGGAGTTTCAAAAGAACTGAAACTTGCTAGTGTTGCATACCATTTGGAGTGTGATGATTCTGGTAGGATTCCTTCAGTTTTGTCACGTGATGATATTTGGATCTCGATCCTACTGTGAGTATATGCTACTCCTAGGGAAATTTCTCACTTAACGATCAATGCTATAAACCAAGTAGGTGTCTAGAAAGGTGTTAGCGGGGCTACGCCCCCAGGGAAAAGAGGTTCTTAAATTAAGGAATTTCGCGAAAGCGTTTGAAAACCTCCCTCGAAGTACCGACACCAGCCTGGCCGAACGGTTAAGCAAGTATTGTACGGTGAGATTGATCCTGACTAATTCTTCCTTTTTGGTTTGAGGAGGGATTCGAGAAACAGTGGGAGCCATCCTGTTTAGACAAACTAAAAACCACTCTAAACTTGCAAGAGCATCATTCTGAGTGTTTCTTCTTCTCTCTCCTAATTGCAGCGACCAATCGACATGACTGGACTTATGTTACTTCTAGATAAAAACTTACTGACAGGGCCAAACTACAAAGATTGGCTCAGGAATGTCAAGATGGCAATCACTTACGACAAGCTGGGGTATCTTCTTACCACCAAAGCTCCCCCTGTCCCTAGTCCAACTTCCAGCGTCGCGGATAAGGAAATCCGTAAGACTTAGGAGATTGATAGTGCGAAGGCCAAGTGCTTCATACTTGCCTCTATGGACAATGAACATCAGAGGAGGCGCGAGAATATGGACTTGGAATCCATATTTCTTCATACAAAAGAACTGTATGGAGAGCAATCACGTATCGCAAGATACGAAGCGTCGAAAAAGTTATTTTCGGCAAGAATGGCCGTCGGATCATCAGTAGCAGAACACGTGCTTAAGATGATCGGCTACATTGAGGAGCTCGCGGACCTAGGGACCACATTGGAGAGTGAGCTCTATACGGACTTAGTTCTCCAGTCCCTTCCTTCCACTTACGTCCAGTTTATACTGAACTTCAACTTACAAGAAAAAGAAGTTGAACTTTCAGAGCTCCTCAACATGCTGAGGAGCGCAGAGGGCACCCTACAGAAAGGTAGGGAAACATCCACTTTGTTTGTAGGAGGATCATCTTCTTCTAGGTCCAAGGAGAAAGCCAAGGGAAAGAAGGAGAAAGCCAAGGGAGAAAGCCCCCGCCAAACCAAGAGGCGGTGTTAGTAAAGTGGATACGAAGGGAAAAGCTAAAGCAACAAAGAAAGCGGGGAAGCTTGTGGATAAAGAAGAATGCTTCTATTGTCATAAGAAAGGTCACTGGAAGAATGATTGCAGGGCTTGGAAAGCCAGGACACAGGAATTGAAGCAAGTTGCGGCTTCAGCTTCAGGTGTGTATGTTATTGAAAACTGTCTTTCAATAAACTCTACTTCCTGGGTATTGGATACCGGATCAGGATCTCATATATGTAATTCTTTGCAGGCGTTGAGAAACCGTAGGGTTTTGAAGGCAGGTGACATGACCCTCAGAGTTTCAAACGGAGCTAGCATGGATGCTAAGGTCGTGGGGGACTATCACCTGGGAATGTCAGATGGACATGTTTTGGTTTTGCGTAATTGTTTTTTTGTAGCCAACGCAACTTGTAATATCATTTCTGTATCTTTAGTTTCTAAAGAAGGTTATGAATTTGCGTTTGTAAGTAATGTTGTAAACATTCACCTTAATCAAGTTTTGATTGGGTCAGGTACATTGAGCAATGGTATATACGTATTAAATCAACCACAGATTTTCAATGTCCAGAATACACACAAAAGAAAGTCTCCGGAAATAAATCAGACTTTCTTATGGCATTGTAGACTGGGTCACATCAATGAGAGAAGGTTGACGAAGTTACATACAGAAGGATATTTGAATCCGTTCGAATATCAATCGTATGCCACTTGTCAATCCTGTCTCAAAGGAAAGATGACAAAGACTCCGTTCACTGGACACGGAGTAAGAGCGAGCGAGCTCTTGGGACTCGTACACAGCGACGTGTGCGGTCCAATGTCTACACATGCGCAAAGCGGTTATTCTTACTTCATTACTTTTACGAATGACTTTTCAAGGTACGGTTATGTCTTCTTAATGAAACATAAGTCCGAAGCCTTTGGAAAGTTCCAGGAATATAAGAATGAAGTAGAAAAACAAACCGGCAAAAGTATTAAGATTCTAAGATCGGATCGAGGTGAAGAATACTTGAGTGCCGAATTCCTGGACTATTTAAAAGAGAACGGAATTCTCTCCCAACTTACTCCTCCATACACTCCGCAACATAACGGTGTATCGGAGAGACGGAACCGAACCCTATTAGATATGGTTCGGTCCATGATGAGTAACGCTGAGTTACCGCGATCATTCTGGGGGTATGCGCTAGAATCAGCTGCATACCTTTTGAACCGAGTTCCAACTAAGACTGTGCCTACTACACCATATGAAATGTGGTGTGGGAAGAGAACCTATCTTAAGCACATTAAGACATGGGGAAGTCCGGCTTTTGTTAAAAAGCAGCATGCGGACAAGCTCGAGGCACGCTCAGTACAGTGCAAGTTTGTGGGATATCCAAAGAATTCCAAGGGATATTTCTTCTACTGCGAAGAGGAACAAAAAGTTCTTGTTTCTCGTCATGCCCACTTTCTAGAACACCAGTTCTTAGAAAAGGAAATAAGTGGGAGCACAGTAGAACTGGAAGAAATTCCAGAACCACAGACTATCACTGAAAGCTTAGTGGAACCAGAGGGTTCAAAAGAACAGGACATTCCTACGCCGCTCCGCAGGAGTAGTAGGCAGTCTCATCCGCCCGAGAGATACTACGGTTTTCTCATAGACGAGGATAGAGAGGATTGCATCATAGATTATGATGAGCCTACTAGCTTCCAGCAGGCCGTTCAGAGCGTTGACTCAGTAAAATGGCTGGATGCAATGCGGACCGAAATGGAGTCCATGTACACCAACAAAGTATGGACGTTGGACAGTGCTCCAGACGGGGTAAAACCCGTAGGATGCAAGTGGATTTTCAAAAGGAAGATTGGTGTAGATGGACAGGTTGAAACCTATAAAGCTAGACTTGTTGCAAAGGGTTTCCGTCAAAGACCTGGCTTGGACTATGACGAAACCTTTTCTCCAGTGGCTATGCTGAAATCCATTCGGATCCTTCTTGCCATTGCTGCCTTCCACGATTATGAGATCTGGCAAATGGACGTAAAGACCGCTTTTCTAAATGGAAATTTAGAGGAGTGTGTCTATATGGACCAACCAGAGGGTTTCATTCAGAGTGGGAGCAGCGGAAAGGTGTGCAAGTTGCTTAAGTCCATCTATGGACTAAAGCAGGCATCGCGGAGTTGGAACATCTGTTTTGATGAAACGGTCAAGGAATTTGGCTTTATCAAAAATCCAGATGAACCATGCATCTATTGTAGATTTGTAGCGAGAACTGTAGTATTCCTCGTTTTGTACGTGGATGGCATTCTCTTAATAGGAAATGACATTCCTATGCTACAATCTGTCAAGGGGTTCTTGTCACACAGGTTCTCCATGAAAGACCTGGGTGATGCCTCATACATCCTGGGGATCCGGATCCATCGTGATAGATCCAAGAGGATATTAGGACTTTCACAGTCCAGGTACATCGACACCATACTGAAAAGATTCAGTATGGAAGATTCCAAGCGCGGTAACCTACCGGCTTGTCACGGGATCACCCTCTCTAAAGAGATGTCTCCCAAGACTGATTTGGAGAGGGATCGTATGTCTATTATACCCTACGCTTCCACGGTAGGCTCTATAATGTATGCGATGTTGTGTACCAGACCGGATGTAGCTTATGCACTGAGTGTGGTAAGCCGGTATCAGTCAAACCCTGGGAAGAAACACTGGATAGCGGTAAAGAACATTCTCAAGTACCTGAGAAGGACTAAGGAGATTTTCTTGGTGTATGGCGGAAAAGACCTCCAGATCGAGGCCTTTGCTGACTCTAGCTTCCAGAGTGACAAGAATGATTCCAAGTCCATGTCGGGTTTTGTCTTTACCCTCAATGGAGGGGCGGTGTGTTGGAAGAGTTCCAAACAGGAAACCGTTGCAGACTCGACGATGGAAGCGGAATACATCGCTGCATCTGATGCCGCAAAAGAAGCTGTCTGGATGAGGAAGTTCTTGAAAGAGTGTCACGACCCGCAGGGTACGGAACGTGACTGGCACTTAAGTTTACGAAACGTCTCAAGACGTCCGTAAAATAAGCAAGCCAAAGCCCAGAAACCAAAACCAAATAAGCAAAAGAGTGATGAAAACCCAATCAATTGAAAACGAGTTTATCAAATAGGTCATATAAAACCTTTTTTAAAAACAATATCAATTTTTCCGAAAATTTCGGCAGAGTCTCCTTTGTAAATACTGGCCCCCAAAATGGGTATAACAAGAATATATATAAATCCAACAAATAAGGCATCCCCAAGCGGGAGCTAGCTCTTCGCCACAAGGCGGTCACAAATCCCACGCAATATAAAACAACAACATGTAAAATAATCATAAAGAAGCATGAGAAAAACAGCATGTCGACTCAAGTGAGCTCGACCCCAAAATACAGCATAAAAAGTCCTCAAATCTCACAGTCTCATCTCTAAGTCAATATACAACAATACTGGTAGATACAATAGATGGAGTACTCTAGATACAAAGAATATACAAGATGGTACAAAAATAATAATACAACCCACCTACGAGCAAAAACCTCGAGTCCTGGCAAGAGAGGGAAAAGAAGCGGTGCGCCCGCCGCTACTGTACTGACGGAACGGACCTGCAAAAGGCTGTGGCACAACGGGGGTGAGTTGCCAACTCGTGAGTAATAAATAACATCTATAGAGGCTATCGCAAGTATGCACACAAGCATCCTAGCATCTATAATACAGGTATGGCAGGATATAATAACAGGTATGTATGCAATATGACTATACTAGCAAGTATGTATGCAATATAACACTACTACAATATAGGGTTGCCCCTACGGATGATGAAATCCGTAGGGGCAGATTTTTCTTGCCCCTACGGACTAAGCCGTAGGGCCAACTGGTTGTCCCTACGGTGCCCGACATTTTAATTTAAAAATATTAAATCGTAATTTGTTGTTTGGCCCTACGGAGCCGCAAACCAATAACCTACGGTTATGTCCGTGGGGGCATCTAAATGGGAATTTAATAATAAAAAAAAGGCACAGAAATGCCCTACGCCTCGATCTCTTTCCCTCTCGTTCCCAAAATTTTCTCTCGTTCCCGCGTCTCCAATTTTCTCTTCGTCGCCACCGCGCGCCCTCCGTTCTCAGCCCGCCACCGCCTTCCGTTCTCGGCCCACCACCGCCCTCGTTCTTCCTCGTCGAGTTCCTCGTCGCCGATTGCGTGTGTCGTCAACCGCCAAGCGTCTCCGTCGTCTCCTCCACTGTCTACAGGTAAGTAAATCTCCAATTAAACATAATTGTGATGATGTTAGGGCTAGGGTTCAGGGTTCGGGTAGGGATGAGGGTTAAGGTTAGGCATCGGGTTCAGTTTATGTTAGGGTTAGGGTTAGGGTTAGGGTTGGGGCTCGGCTGGGGCTGGGGCTGGGGTTGGGGTTTAGCTGGGGCTGGGTCTGGGGTTAGGGTTAGGTTGGGGCTGGGGTTAGGGTTGGGGTGGGGCTGGGCTGGGTTGGGGCTGGGGTTAGGATTAGGTTGGGGTTGGGGTTTGCTGAATTTGGCAAACCTGAGAAGAATTTCCAGCAATTTTAGCCTAGTTTGATTACTATAATTATTGTTGATCGAGAAAATCTTGGGTCCTTCTAATCAAACATTGTTTGTTACTGTATGTCAACGAGTACTGATAAAAGAAAAAACCGATTTCAAGTGGAAATTAGGTATGTACAATGTTCTAATATAAAAATTAAGAAATCCCTTTTATTTAAATATAAAGCATATGTTTCATATTAACAATAGGAGTTTGGATTCAAGCATGGTTAATTATATATGGATCTATGTTTATAATTATGAAAAAGAGTATCAACTTAGAACTATCATACTATCATGTTGATCTGCATGGTGATCTGATGAATGTGTCTAAATTTTATATAATCTCCTAGAAATACCTTGATGCCTTGTATCGATAAATTTTAGGTTAATTAGTTAATTAGGCATATGGATTGTTATATTATAGGTGAGCCGAATATCAAGAAATTATAGAATTATTGGATTTATGAGTTTTGATAAACATTGATTTGATAAAAAAAATGGTAATTTGTAATATCTTAGTTTTTCCCAAGTTAGGGCTTCAAGCCAAGGTTGTTCTCCTCGTCGCCACCGCCGGTTTCGTCGCCACTACAGTTCTCGTCGCCACCGCGGTTCAGGTCGTCGCCACCGCCGTTCAGGTCGTCGCCCCAGCCCCAGCAGCCGTTCAGGTGAGTAAATCTCGAGGTAAGTTAAAGAATTTATTGGATTATTTTGGGCTTAGGGTTCATGGCGTGCGGGTTGGGCTGGGGTCGCGGTCGCAGTCGGGGTCGGGTTAGGGTTGGGGCAGGGGCTGGGCTCCGGGGTCGGGTTCGGGGTCGGGGTAGGGTTAGGGTCGGGGTCGGGGTCGGGGAAGGGTCAATTTATCAAATTTTTTATTGGGGGTGCGGCTGGGGCTGCGGGCTGGGGCTAGGGCTGGGCTGCGGCTAGGGCTAGGGTTGGGGCTGGGGCTGGGGCTGCGGCTAGGGCTGTGCGTCCTCCAGAGGGCGATCATAGGATCGGTGAAGTGAGGTGGCTGGATATGAGATACGATGGATTTCCCTGTGTTCAATGGAATGCTGAGGGTCAGAGTCGGTTATTCATATATCTCCCAAAAAAGAATGAGTTTGTTATCAAAGGTGTATTGACTTCTACATCAAGGAAGATCAGTTATATGTCATCCAGTGACTAAGTCTGTTTCTGGCCCAACCATATTTATGAATCGTTTCTTCTTTTTCCTTCTTACGTATATTTACTAGTTCAGACTGTATGCACCTCTGCAATCAACGCCGAGAACTTGTACATTATAGGTTAATAGACATATGCTATGAAATCACGGTGCAATAGAAAGTATGATATGTTATAGTCCCTCATTATTTTTACTGTGGTGAGAAAGCAGTCGCTGGTGGCCACAAGCCATAGAATTGGCAGTTGTCATACCTGTGATAACATCTTACAAATCATCAGTAGACATCTCTGTTATATTAATCTTTTAATGTCTGCATGCATGCATGTTTATTTTCATATTTCCACTTGTTTTTGCCATAGTTTTTGTGTGCATGTGTGCGTGTGTGCCACAGTTATATTTACTTCTACATCAAGGAATATCAGTCGCATGGCAGGATTTAGTCCGGTTTTGGCCTAACCGCATTTATGAATTTGTCTTTTAGATGTTTTCCTGAGTGTCACATCGTTCTCACCCAAGTTTGTAAGCCATGTTCATTATTCTTTCAATTCTTTTAACTTGAATATGCCAGTTATTGTTCCGTTTACTATAAAGTTGCAACAAAGAGTCTCTGTTAGCACTTCCATGCACCCTTTACATGTTTTTATCATATCCACTCCTATCTATCCAGAAAGTCAACATCTTCTGGTATTTGTTTTCAAAAAGAAAAGATAAGAGAGGAAAAATCTGATGTATGCTTTCCATTGGACACTAAGAAGTCTCTAAAGGGAAAAGCCTATGTGAAAGCCATCATTAGTTCATATAAGAAGATTGATGCTGAAACAGAGAACAGGGAATGCCATTTTTTTCTTCTTCTGCCACATTACTGTCTTCTCCTTCTTCTTCTGCTACATTACTGTCTTCTCCTTCTTATTATGTGCGCGTGCAAATTCAATGACTATATTGAGAATATGGATTAATAGTGAGTAGGAAAAGTATTTCTCAAATGGCTTTTGCATCTAAAAACCATAAACTACTAAGTAATGGCATACATAATTTTTTTAGTATAAAGGTTGTTATTTTAAGTTTTCCCTTATAGAGATATGATCTAACTGCATCTATAAACTATAAGTGTTCAGAAAATTATGATAAGAAACCATAAGAAAGGGTCGTAGCCATGCATAACCTTGAATCTACATACCAAATCATGCAAAAGCATGCACTTATTGTCACCTTGCCTTGGAATATAAAATATCTTGGAAGACTATAAGCGAGCATTTAAATCTTGATAGCTTTTGACTTCAACATATATTTTTCTCAAGTACCATGAAATATACTTCCTCTGTATAAACCGTTTTCAGGAAGATGGATTAATAATGACAAATTATCCATTGTGGCTTACTAGGTTAGTATTTTCTCTTCTATTGACCATCTTACTAATCTGCTTGGTAAATTTATTCGGAACCGGCTGCGAATCATTAAAAGACATGCATAAGAAAGAAAGCTAAAATACAGATATATAGCATACCGATACATCGAAACTTCAAAGTTGCGATAGCAATCCAGAGATATTTATTTCTACACACGTGGTGCGCGTGCGAATGCGTCAGGCATCATGGACAAATATTTCAAAACATGTGTAACATTCCAAAATAATAAAATATTATTTTTAGGAATTTTTATAATTTAATATTATTTTATTGATTATTTTAATATTAAATTTATAATTAAATATCGATAAATGGGAAAAATTTTGAAAAAAATATGGAAAATTCAAAAATTATGTATTCTATGGAAATTAGTCATTTTAAAGTTTTTATGAGCATTTATATACTAATTTAGTGCTAATCGCGATTAAAAATCGCTAATCGGATTTTTTTGGCTTTTTGTGCAAAACTTGCACATATCATTTTTTGGACTGGTGTCACATTTTTCCTACCATGGGTGTTATGGGTCTACTTTTTGAGTGAGAAAGAAAAGAAAATAAAAGGAAAAAGGAAATAGAATGATGATGAGAGAGAGGGTGGGTAGGTATATGTCAACCTTTACTTTTTGAAGCACACCCTTATCATTCCTCACACCCATTTCTCTCTCCCCTCTCCTAGATCTGCTGCTGCTACTGCTCCCTTCCTTCTTCTTCCTCCTCCTTCAAATCCCCCTAAACACCATTAAAACAAACTCAAACCCCCATATCGCTTTCACAAAAAAGTGTGCACAAGCTCACAAGCTTTAGAATGGACCAAGAAAGTTGGTGTTTTGGTGCTGTGGGAAGATTCTTGAGTCTCTATTGAGGTAATTCCTTCACAAATATTGTAGTATTTCAAGTGATTTAGCCTCTTTTAAAGTTTAGTGTCGTTTTGTCGAGGTTTTATACACTTTGGAAAACCCTAAAGAGGGTTAGGGTAAACTTGAGTTGTGGCTATGCAATTGGACTCTGATGGTGACCTTAGACCCCAAATTGACCAAAACACTGGCCTAGCACAACCTGAAACCCAAAGATATGGAATTACGGAACTTTTCATGTCGGTTTGTGTGATCTGTGAAGGTGTTCTGGAATCTGGAGCAACCCGGGGTCAGCAAAAATAAAATTGAGCTGACAGTGAGTCGTGCAGGCACCTAGGAAGCTACCACCAAGACCCGAGCCCCTAACTCAAACCTACGGCCGCAAATTTAATCATTCTGGCCGCAATTTTCGGCCAGAGTAGAAGGGAATGGGTCCATTTTTGTTCCAGGGCTCATTTTGCACTAAACTAGACCCCTCCTATATGCAGTTTTGGCTAATTATCATCTGGGGAAAATCTGGGAGCATTTTGGTGTGTTTTAGGCGATTTTTCCGTATTTTTAAATGCACTTTCTTGATATTTGGATTTGTATTTGGTTGTCGGGTGTTCGTA
Source organism: Agapanthus africanus (assembly GCA_030015575.1). Taxonomy (NCBI): domain Eukaryota; kingdom Viridiplantae; phylum Streptophyta; class Magnoliopsida; order Asparagales; family Amaryllidaceae; genus Agapanthus; species Agapanthus africanus. The sequence continues at coordinate 121,760,978 of JASDDO010000031.1, forward strand.
CATCGACAACAGGGGTTGTTTGTTGGATTTGCATGTTTGGGCCATAGGTTCCAACCTATGAGCACACTGTGCACTGTATCGGTTTTCTGCCTTGATTTTCATACGCATTGCTATGGTTGATCATTGTAGGTACCTTCACGTGGATTCCGAGGCGACGGAGCATGGCGTTATCGACACCGACACGCAGGATACAGGTGAGTAGATTTATATCTACGGGGAGAAGTCGGGTGGATGGCGTATAGCACCCCCGCAGCCCGTGGTGATGTATACGGATGCGTATACACACCAACAATTTATGATATGTTGTTAGGATTTATTATTGATGATTTAAGATGGATATTGGTGTTGGATTGGTGCATGGTTACGAAACCTTAGGTAGTGGGTGCACTATACTTACACATACACACATATACATACTTGCATACATCCTCATTTCATATATGGTTATGGAATTCGTTATGGATATGTGTTCACATGGGTCTGGGTTTATGTGTTTATTACGGATTTGAGGATGATACATGGGATCGATGTGAGTCGATGGTTTGATATGAGATCATGATGTCGGTGATATGATAAAATTCATAATTAAGATACACCTTGATACTTTAGAGGATTTTGGGAATGATGATGCCATAGTAATAGCGACATATATATTATGTGATCGACATGTGATTATGGGATGTGATACGATATGATATGTCAGGATACTTATGATAGCCTTGGGCGATGTATACTCTTGTGATGATATATGAGGATAGTATCGATTTATACTAGACTGTCGATCAGTAGTCAGATCTTGATTATGTTGATGATGTTAGCATTGTACTAGACATAGGTCAGTACCCCGATCATGATATTTGATAAAGAGGATACCAGATGAATAGTATGATGAATGTGATATTGACCCGTACCCAGATTTGGGGATGCCGTACGATGGATTTACGTACGAGCTATATCTTGATGATTGATCCGCACTCTTAACTTGGGATGTCTGATTGTAGATATGGTATCGGTTATGATATTATTGAGGCGGGATCACCGACTAATATATATACATGTATGTATATGGATCGACTCAGATGTTAGGCGGTTTCGTTACCTGTAGTCCAGCTTGTTAGCTTAGCCCTTTAGTTTAGTTTAGTTGTTAGATTAGATTCAATTCTTACCTATTTCAAAAACTAACGAATCGTGGGTATTTTAAAAGACAGCCCAAGGGATCCTACGGATAATTCAAAAGACGTATCTTTTCATAAAAACACCGTAGCCCCTATTTTCAAAACCCCATGATTCGTGTTATTTCAAAAGGCACCATTTGTAGGACTTATATTAGATTAATGCAGGTTAGTTACAGTTGCGTCTAGTATTCAGCTCCCGCTTATTATTGTGTTTCGCTTCGCATCGCATACTTATTCTATAATTTCTTATTGCAATGTTGATATCATATTGTTAGGACACCAGCACCATTACCGATGATGCGTATGTACCACGTACACTTACTTGCCGGCTCACACACATCTTCATCGGTAATTGCCATGTCACGTACACCTTAGAAAATATTATTGCTTGACTTAGCTTGTTAGTTAGTAATTTGACATGATATTAGTGTACCTGCCTTATATGCCAGCTTAACATTGTAGTTATTACTTATCACTTCATGCATACTGCTATTCATTGTTATGCCTATATTCATGGGTTACATACTATTGATGATTCGGATTTCCATGATGTTTTCTGGATTTGGAGGAAAACCGCAAAACATATATATACTGCTTTCTCTCTTTTTAAATAAATGCGGTTTTTCCTTGATGTTCGAGTCGTCCACCATGAGTTTTGCTGATGGATTTCGAGACCCGATTCGAGGAGGTGGATGAACCGTTTCGGGTACATGGTGGACCCGGTAAGGTACCCCGGGGCAAGAAGCGCGTGATGATGACGATGTGAGCCTGGCAGGGGAGCACTACCTACCGGTGATTTTACCCGACGTGTCGGATATCCGGAGGATACCGTCGTGGTCTTGAGATGGATGGTAGGGGCCGGTCTGGACTGACGGTGCCCTAGATATTGTGATTGAGACATTGAGATTTCGAGATATTGAGGTACAGAGACTGTGATACAGAGATATCGAGATATTGGGATTATGTTTTGTGCCGATGCTAGGCACTGTTTTATGCTGATTTCATTATGATACCTCATTTTAAAAATACAAAGGAAATCTCACTAAATTATGAAAACAGTTCTTTATTTACATGTATTATGTTTTCATGCATTCATACCTCATTCATATGATATATTGCTACCTGAGTCACTGACACGGGCACATGAGATTACACTCGGGTTAGATATTTACCCTAGCCTTGTTATAGGTTGCATGTTATATATATAATTGAGGATATATTGTGATCGTATGACCTAGGATTGCGTCATACATACGATTTTTATTCGTAGATGTATTCTATTCACGAGTTGGCAACTCACCCCCGTTGTGCCCTAGTTTCTTGCAGGTTTGCCGTACAGGTTTCATTATGGCTTTGCGGGCACAGTTTCGTTCGGGTGACTTGCTAGTAGGTGGGTTTATTGGTATCGTACCCATCATATTACCTTGTATTATATTATTCAGTTGTATCTAGTAAATTCCATCAACCAAACATGTATTTATTTCAGAGATAGAGACCAGTGTTGTTTATTCTATCGACCTTAGAGTCGCGCGTTGTATTTATACGGATTTCATGCTGTTTTGAGTTTCCTTTTCTGTTGTGATCCTCGCCTTTCGGCGTTGTATATTATATTGTTTGTGTGGTTGTGGCCGTCGTTTGACGAAGAGCTAGCTTCCGCTTGGGGATGCTTTTTTTGATTTCGTATACTATTCATGCTGTATCCCGTTTGGGGGCCTGTATTTACAAAGGAGACTCTGCCGAAATTTTCAGGAAATATTTGATGTTTTTATAAAACGCATAATTCGGCTTATGCTATTAAAACTTCTTGATTTAAATTGGTTTTCCTACACTCTACTACTTTTCTTGGTTTGGATTCCTGGTTTTTCGGCTTACTTAGAATACGTACGCCTTGAGACGTTCGTAGTTTAAGTGCCGGTCATATTCCGTACTTTCGGGACGTGACAAAGTTGGTATCAGAGCCAGGTTTTACCTTCGGAGCGTAGGATGACCCTTGGTTGATGGAATAGGTGACTAAAGTAGAGTGACGTACCGTGGGTATGTTCCGCGGCATATTTACGACACGCCACTCCACTTAAGAAGCCTTAGGATGTACATTTCTTGTTCAGTATCATATTAATTCCTGATCTAGCCTCATCGGTACCAGTTTTGGTTTTGCTGCCACGATTATGGGCAGGGAGAGCTATGGCTAGAGTTGCGGTCAGCACGAGCTCGTCACGAACGAGGACTGACCAGGGCGTGATCCCGGCGACACACGATTGTAGAGATGTGTCTTTTGATTGTGTTTTGCGCCACGAGCGTTGGATGGATCGCTGTATGAGATTACTCGGACGTGCGGATTAGCACCAGAGGTTGGAGCCACTAAAGGAGGCCAGCCAGATTTCGATGATCGTCGATGTATTGCTCATTCATGATGATTGGGGCACAGTTCAGCGTGCGGACGACTGAGCCAGTTTTTGCTGCAAACGACAGGATATCGCCCAGATGTTGGAGCTATTGCAGTACAAGATTGTACTAAGAGATTATAGGAGGTCGCTAGTCACCAAGGAAAAAAGACTAGGACATGTGGATCGTTCGCTACCCCGATGCGAGGTCATCAGATAGATTGATTCCAGCTAGAGACGACTTCACGCCGAGACGTTGAGAGTCGACAGAGACGATCGAATGTCAGAAACCTACTATTCCAAGTTTAAAGTATTCGGAAAGACATGCAGGCAATTCTTTGGTCCCTCTAGAAGAATGAAACCCTAACTCGACTTAATGACCGTGTGAAAGCCTTTGAACCTTAGGGTTTGCGGCAGTTCTGCGGCGCCATTAGTGAGGCTTGGGTTTGCCCTTCTACGGCTGGACCATCGATGCTGTGGTATGTACTCGATACTATTATACTGTATCCAAGATGTTGAGCTCTTGGGGGATTATGAGGTTTTGACGAATCGATCGGATGGCTCGACTTAATTCGGATGCTAGGTGGTGAGATGCATTTCTTGGGAGATTCCAGATACGAGGATAGCCGTTGGAGCTCAGTCCATGCAGCCACGACGGGACGAGTCCAAAGCAGTCGACATTAGAGAAAAAGTAGAGTAAGAGGTTCGTACATACCTGGATATGATGACGTTCCCCTCCGCCGACATCAGAGATGCGATGCGCAGGCCGAAGCATAGTACTGGATATACCTTCTAGAAGAAGTCGCGATGAGTATGCAGCCGTTCCGGAACAAGAAGCAGATATAGTAATGGACGATGACTTCCGGACAGTTGGCAGAGACGAGACATGGAAGAGACCGTGGGCAGGATTCCTTCCAGGACACTTCTGCAATGATACTTGCACCCAGGATCAGATGTGTCACGTACATTCAGAGAGCCAGAGGCTGATGCCAGTGATATGATGTCTTACGAGTGGTCGCGATGATTGACCGAGAGATGACCAGAGAAGTGCCAGAACGGGATCATCCCCGTTAGCACACCTGACAGGGCCGATGAGCCGATGGACCGAGAGATTGTTAATTCACAGTGAAGACCTTGACCCAGGAGTGGTCATTGTTACGCAAACCAGCAGGCCAGAGTTCATGATCATCGACGAGACGTCCCATTAGTGACCGTGACAGTTGGCCCGAGATTCTTGGAGGATGCGCTTGAGCGGTTCTATTCCGCCATTATTGATTTTGATGTTTTGGGTGATTTATTCGCATGATTTGATTTTGATGATTGAGGATTTACGATCTTTGCACAGTGTTGCACTTGATATCGTTTTCATGCTTTGGTTTCACATGCTTGTGATTTTACGGTTTTAGACATTTGAGTTGATTTTGTACGTATGCATGCACACGATTTGGTTCCTTCACTCTGTATAGTTTATATATGCTTGCAGTGCAGTGATACGCCTTTTGTGCACTTAGATGCACTGGACTTCGATTTCGATTGTGATACTCGATATTTGTTTTGTGCACCTTGTGCACCTGATTGGATTTTGCGCGTGTTCGACACTCGATATTGGATTTCATGATTTCATGCATGATGGATGCACCGGGTTTGGATTTTTAGCGCATGTTGGGCGCCTGTTATGAGATGCGATTTGGTGCACACCAGATGCACTAAATCGGAATTTTCGTGCATGTCAGATGCACCTGATTTTGCGGTCAGGCACACACGATGCCTATGACCAAAGTTGTGTGCACAACCGTTGCACCTTGATGTTGTTTTTGTGCACATTCATGGATTTTGATCTCCGTGCGCACCGGACGCACAGGGTTTTCATATGCACTTTTTGGGACCGATTTCTTATGAAGCAGTACATTTTCATGATATTGCGATTGGTTTTCGTACTGAGCAGGACTGATCAGAAGACAGTGCCTGAATATATTTTGCATGCATTGATAGATTTCAAAGGGATTTCCAAAAGCGAGCTATAGTCTCATTATTTACATACATGTCTGATATGCCACGAAAATGTTTAAAACAGGGAACCCTTCCAAATTGTTTTCAAAAATGGCGGATCGTGCATACTAAACAAAAGATATATAAGTAGATGGCTATTTTCTGATAAAGACGTCCGCCACTGTGCAGTGTTATGCGCATTGCACAGCAACTTAAAAAGATTCGGCATGCATTTACTTCAGATATTTACGTGTATAGTTTCGAGTTGTATCATATTGGTTTTGTATTGGATTTGACATTTGTGTCTTTACCATGACTCCGATGATTGCGGGATGCTTGACGGAGTTTTGTTTTTGAGTTATCTTCTCATTACTCATGCGCATGCATCGTGCTATGATGCGTTTTATGTATTGATGATTTCGGAGCCCCGACGACTTGGACTTCTTATTGAAATGTTTTAGAAATTGGGGGTTTAAATATAAATTCGGGGACCGAATTTCTTTAAGGGGGGAAGATTGTAACATTCCAAAATAATAAAATATTATTTTTAGGAATTTTTATAATTTAATATTATTTTATTGATTATTTTTATATTAAATTTATAATTAAATATTGATAAATGGGAAAAATTTTGAAAAAAATATGGAAAATTCAAAAATTATGTATTCTATGGAAATTAGTGATTTTTAAGTTTTTATGAGCATTTATATACTAATTTAGTGCTAATCGCGATTAAAAATCGCTAATCGGATTTTTTTGGCTTTTTGTGCAAAACTTGCACATATCATTTTTTGGACTGGTGTCGCATTTTTCCTACCATGGGTGTTATGGGTCTACTTTTTGAGTGAGAAAGAAAAGAAAATAAAAGGAAAAAGGAAATAGAATGATGATGAGAGAGGGTGGGTAGGTATATGTCAACCTTTACTTTTTGAAGCACACCCTTATCATTCCTCACACCCATTTCTCTCTCCCCTCTCCTAGATCTGCTGCTGCTACTGCTCCCTTCCTTCTTCTTCCTCCTCCTTCAAATCCCCCAAAACAAACTCAAAACCCCATATCGCTTTCACAAAAAAGTGTGCACTAGCTCACAAGCTTTAGAATGGACCAAGAAAGTTGGTGTTTTGGTGCTGTGGGAAGATTCTTGAGTCTCTATTGAGGTAATTCCTTCACAAATATTGTAGTATTTCAAGTGATTTAGCCTCTTTTAAAGTTTAGTGTCGTTTTGTCGAGGTTTTATACACTTTGGAAAACCCTAGAGAGGGTTAGGGTAAACTTGAGTTGTGGCTATGCAATTGGACTCTAATGGTGACCTTAGACCCCAAATTGACCAAAACACTGGCCTAGCACAACCTGAAACCCAAAGATACGGAATTACGGAACTTTTCATGTCGGTTTGTGTGATCTGTGAAGGTGTTCTGGAATCTGGAGCAACCCGGGGTTACCAAAAATAAAATTGAGCTGACAGTGAGTCGTGCAGGCACCTAGGAAGCTACCACCAAGACCCGAGCCCCTAACTCAAACCTACGGCCGCAAATTTAATCATTCTGGCCGCAATTTGCGGCCAGAGTAGAAGGGAATGGGTCCATTTTTGTTCCAGGGCTCATTTTGCACAAAATTAGACCCCTCCTATATGCAGTTTTGGCTAATTATCATCTGGGGAAAATCTGGGAGCATTTTGGTGTGTTTTAGGCGATGTTTTCCGTATTTTTAAATGCACTTTCTTGATATTTGGATTTGTATTTGGTTGTCGGGTGTTCGTACATCGACAACAGGGGTTGTTTGTTGGATTTGCATGTTTGGGCCATAGGTTCCAACCTATGAGCACACTGTGCGCTGTATCGGTTTTCTGCCTTGATTTTCATACGCATTGCTATGGTTGATCATTGTAGGTACCTTCACGTGGATTCCGAGGCGACGGAGCATGGCGTTATCGACACCGACACACAGGATACAGGTGAGTAGATTTATATCTACGGGGAGAAGTCGGGTGGATGGCGTATAGCACCCCCGCAGCCCGTGGTGATGTATACGGATGCGTATACACACCAACAATTTATGATATGTTGTTAGGATTTATTATTGATGATTTAAGATGGATATTGGTGTTGGATTGGTGCATGGTTACGAAACCTTAGGTAGTGGGTGCACTACACTTACACATACACACATATACATACTTGCATACATCCTCATTTCATATATGGTTATGGAATTCGTTATGGATATGTGTTCACATGGGTCTGGGTTTATGTGTTTATTACGGATTTGAGGATGATACATGGGATCGATGTGAGTCGATGGTTTGATATGAGATCATGATGTCGGTGATATGATAAAATTCATAATTAAGATACACCTTGATACTTTAGAGGATTTTGGGAATGATGATGCCATAGTAATAGCGACATAAATATTATGTGATCGACATGTGATTATGGGATGTGATACGATATGATATGTCAGGATACTTATGATAGCCTTGGGCGATGTATACTCTTGTGATGATATATGAGGATAGTATCGATTTATACTAGACTGTCGATCAGTAGTCAGATCTTGATTATGTTGATGATGTTAGCATTGTACTAGACATAGATCAGTACCCCGATCATGATATTTGATAAAGAGGATACCAGATGAATAGTATGATGAATGTGATATTGACCCGTACCCAGATTTGGGGATGCCGTACGACGGATTTACGTACGAGCTATATCTTGATGATTGATCCGCACTCTTGACTTGGGATGTCTGATTGTAGATATGGTATCGGTTATGATATTATTGAGGCGGGATCACCGACTAATATATATACATGTATGTATATGGATCGACTCAGATGTTAGGTGGTTTCGTTACCTGTAGTCCAGCTTGTTAGCTTAGCCCTTTAGTTTAGTTTAGTTGTTAGATTAGATTCGATTCTTACCTATTTCAAAAACTAACGAATCGTGGGTATTTTAAAAGACAGCCCAAGGGATCCTACGAATAATTCAAAAGACGTATCTTTTCATAAAAACACCATAGCCCCTATTTTCAAAACCCCATGATTCGTGTTATTTCAAAAGGCACCATTTGTAAGACTTATATTAGATTAATGCAGGTTAGTTACAGTTGCGTCTAGTATTCAGCTACCGCTTATTATTTTGGTTCGCTTCGCATCGTATACTTATGTTATAATTTCTTATTGCAATGTTGATATCATATTGTTAGGACACCAGCACCATTACCGATGATGCGTATGTACCACGTACACTTACTTGCCGGCTCACACACATCTTCATCGGTAATTGCCATGTCACGTACACCTTAGAAAATATTATTGCTTGACTTAGCTTGTTAGTTAGTAATTTGACATGATATTAGTGTACCTGCCTTATATGCCAGCTTAAAATTGTAGTTATTACTTATCACTTCATGCATACTGCTATTCATTGTTATGCCTATATTCATGGTTTACATACTATTGATGATTCGTATTTCCATGATGTTTTCTGGATTTGGAGGAAAACCGCAAAACATATATATACTGCTTTCTCTCTTTTTAAATAAATGCGGTTTTTCCTTGATGTTCGAGTCGTCCACCATGAGTTTTACTGATGGATTTCGAGACCCGATTCGAGGAGGCGGATGAACCGTTTCGGGTACATGGTGGACCCGGTAAGGTACCCTGGGGCAAGAAGCGCGTGATGATGACGATGTGAGCCTGGCAGGGGAGCACTACCTACCGGTGATTTTACCCGACGCGTCGGATATCCGGAGGATACCGTCGTGGTCTTGGGATGGATAGTAGGGGCCGGTCTGGACTGACGGTGCCCTAGATATTGTGATTGAGACATTGAGATTTCGAGATATTGAGGTACAAAGACTGTGATACAGAGATATCGAGATATTGGGATTACGTTTTGTGCCGATGCTAGGCACTGTTTTATGCTGATTTCATTATGATACCTCATTTTAAAAATACAAAGGAAATCTCACTAAATTATGAAAACAGTTCTTTATTTACATGTATTCTGTTTTCATGCATTCATACCTCATTCATATGATATATTGCTACCTGAGGCACTGACACGGGCACATGAGATTACACTCGGGTTAGATATTTACCCTAGCCTTGTTATAGGTTGCATGTTATATATATAATTGAGGATATATTGTGATCGTATGACCTAGGATTGCGTCATACATGCGATTTTTATTCGTAGATGTATTCTATTCACGAGTTGGCAACTCACTCCCGTTGTGCCCTAGTTTCTTGCAGGTTTGCCATACAGGTTTCATTATGGCTTTGCGGGCACAGTTTCGTTCGGGTGACTTGCTAGTAGGTGGGTTTATTGGTATCATACCCATCATATTACCTTGTATTATATTATTCAGTTGTATCTAGTAAATTCCATCAACCAAACATGTATTTATTTCAGAGATAGAGACCAGTGTTGTTTATTCTATCAACCTTAGAGTCGCGCGTTGTATTTATACGGATTTCATGCTGTTTTGAGTTTCCTTTTCTGTTGTGATCCTCGCCTTTTGGCGTTGTATATTATATTGTTTGTGTGGTTGTGGCCGTCGTTTGACGAAGAGCTAGCTTCCGCTTGGGGATGCTTTTTTTGATTTCGTATACTATTCATGCTGTATCCCGTTTGGGGGCCTGTATTTACAAAGGAGACTCTGCCGAAATTTTCAGGAAATATTTGATGTTTTTATAAAACGCATAATTCGGCTTATGCTATTAAAACTTCTTGATTTAAATTGGTTTTCCTACACTCTACTACTTTTCTTGGTTTGGATTTCTGGTTTTTCGGCTTACTTAGAATACGTACGCCTTGAGACGTTCGTAGTTTAAGTGCCGGTCATATTCCGTACTTTCGGGACGTAACAACATGGAAAGTATTATTCGTATAAAGTAATTAAAACTTTTAAACACCTTGGGTAGATATTTTCTTAGTTGATGTAATCATATCATGAGGACTAAATTTAAGCTATTATACATATGCATATGTATTTTTCTAACCTAATATATCTCTCACACACACACATACACACACACACACACACACAGAGAACACCAGTTTGGTAGAGAAATTAGCTAGCAGGACCCTGTAGAAATGAAGTCCATAGCATTGCTCATCATCATCATCCATGATCCCTTTGAAAAAATATTATCAAAGGGATCATGGATGATGATGATGAGCAATACTATGGACTCCATTTCTTCAGGATCCTGCTACCTGATTTCTCTACCTACCTATTGTTCTCTCTCTCTGTGTGTGTGTGTGTGTGTGATTTATTAAGTTAGAAAAATACATATGCATATGTATAATAGCTTAAATTTAGTCCTCATGATATGATTGCATCGACTAAGAAAATATCTACCCAAGGTGTTTAAAAGTTTTAATTACTTTATACGAATAATACTTTCCATGTTCTGAAATATTTGTCCATGATGCCTGACGCATTCGCACGCGCACCACGTGTGTAGAAATAAATATCTCTGGATTGCCATCGCAACTATGAAGTTTCGATGTATCGGTATGCTATATATATGTATTTTAGCTTTCTTTCTTATGCATGTCTTTTAATGATTCGCAGCCGGTTCCGAATAAATTTACCAAGCAGATTAGTAAGATGGTCAATAGAAGAGAAAATACTAACCTAGTGAGCCACAATGGATAATTTGTCATTATTAATCAATCTTCCTGAAAACGGTTTATACGGAGGAAGTATATTTCATGGTACTTGAGAAAAATATATGTTGAAGTCAAAAGCTATCAAGATTTAAATGCTCGCTTATAGGCTTCCAAGATATTTTATATTCCAAGGCAAGGTGACAATAAGTGCATGCTTTTACATGATTTGGTATGTAGATTCAAGGTTATGCATGGCTACGACCCTTTCTTATGGTTTCTTATCATAATTTTCTGCACACTTATAGTTTATAGATGCAGTTAGATCATATCTCTATAAGGGAAAACTTAAAATAACAACCTTTGTACTAAAAAAATTATGTATGCCATTACTTAGTAGTTTATGGTTTTTAGACGCAAAAGCCATTTGAGAAATACTTTTCCTACCCACTATTAATCCATATTCTCAATATAATCATTGAATTTGCACGCGCACATAATAAGAAGGAGAAGACAGTAATGTGGCAGAAGGAGAAGGAGAAGACAGTAATGTGGCAGAAGAAGAAAAAAATGACATTCCTTGTTCTCTTTTTCAGCATCAATCTTCTGATATGAACTAATGATGGCTTTTCCCTTTAGAGACTTCTTAGTGTCCAATGGAAAGCATACATCAGATTTGTGCAGGTCAGGTTCTTCTATAATTTTCAAGAGTCTCAACTGATTCTGTAAATTACACTCTTGTTGGGTGATACTTTTATCACTTCTCACTGCAGGTGCGCTCTCTAATATCTATTTTGAATGTAATATTATAGATATCCATGCCTGTTTATGTCAAAATTACTTATATTGTCAATGTTTGATTGTCTAGTTGTTGGTGATGCGTCCATATCAGGGACAGAGGCCACTCCCGTTCCTCCAGGTATGTTTATATATTATATAGGGCATGTATATTGATTTAGAATGCTATATCATAAATATACACACATTCCTTTTGCTCTTAGTCGTCCAACTCATTATCATGGGCTGCTTGATGAGATTAGATTTGCGCATGATGATCTACAAGAGCTTGTTCACTCCCTGTCATATGTGTAAGCAGCGCTATATGCGAGTTTACCTTGTTAGTATGTACGTACTGAAATTAATTAATATTATTCAAATTTTGATACATGCAGATACCAGAGGAGCACATCTTCTATCTCTGCAGGTAAGGCTTTGAATTTGTTGATTTTGGTATTTCTTGTCAATTTTATAGACCAGTATGTGCTAAATATAATGTTCTGACAGTTGCTAGGGGGAAGGCGGCATTCGAGGCTGCTGACCCCAGTCCTGGACGCCGCACAGGGACAGCACCACGGAGGTTGGGAGAGAGGCCGAGGACTGGGCTCTAGCAGGGCCCATATGAGGTTGGACTCCACCCTGGTGGTTACTTCCTCCGTCTCTAGTGAGCGACGTATCCAGCAGGAACTGGAGAGCTTGAAGGCCACCGTTCAGGAGTTGAATGAGATGCTGGTATGATTACTACTTAATAGTAAAATATAATGTCATATTATAGATATCAACATATCCAATATCAGTACATAGCCTGAGCTTATTTGGTTGTAGACTTATGTTTTATTAATCATACATGTACATATCTAATAAAAATAAACTACAGTTTTCCAAACTAGATATCCAAATGGGGTTTCGAAATAACTCGATAATGATAAGAATTCGAATGTGGGTGTAGGAGCGGGTGGTTGAGCAGGCCCAGGCCTCGGGGATCGATTTTACCGGACAGAACGATCCGAGGCTGCTGACCCCAGTTCTGGACGCCGCACACGGAGGGCACCACGGAGGTTGGGAGAGGCCGGGGATTGGGCCCTAGCAGGGCCCATATGAGGTTGGACTCCACCCCGGCGGTTACTTCCTCCGTCTCCAGTGACCGGCATGTCCATCATGAACTGGATAGCTTGAGGGCCAGCGTTCAGGAGTTGAAGGAGATGCTGGTATGTATACTACTTTATAGTAAAATAACATTTCATATTATATACATATCAACATATCCATAATTAGTACGTAGCTTGAGCTTATTTGGTTTTAGACTTAAGTTTGATTAATCATACATACATATGTAATTGAAATAAACAACGCTTTTCCAAACTAGATATCCAAACAGGGTTTCGAAATAACTTAATAATGATACGAATTCGAATAATAAACAGTTCTTACACGCTTCTTACACACGTTATATCCAGACGCGACAGGGTAGATCGGCCGAGCCTCCACATGCATCTCCTTCGGCTGCGGCTCCGCAAGCCACTACATCGGCTGTGGTTCCGCAGACAGCTCCTGTAGCTCCACCGCCCACTCAGACTCCCGCAGCCGCGGCTCCGCAAGCGACTACCTCGACGGCGGCTGCGCAGACCACATCGCCGGCTCCACATGCCGCTCAGACTCCTGCTCGCGACGAATTGCAGAGTTTATTGACCGAGGAGCAGGCGCGCGTTATTCTATCGTTATTCAGAGGTGGAGCTGGACCGAGCTAGGGTAGATTTTTGGTTCTTTTTTTTTGAAACATGTATTTATTTATATCATACACATTGTACTACATTTTGAAACGATATTGATATTGGTTTGTATTTATATCATATTCAGTTTTTGTGTTTCTTTTGTATATTATATATATGCGTGAGATGTGATTATGAATACTGCAATATATGATTTGATTGATGTATATACTATTGTGCACAGGGCGGGAAAAAATCAAGCAGCCCATTTTTTAAAAAAAATTACAGACAATATGTACCTACGGATTAATCCGTAGGTACACATGTTACCCCTACGGATATGTCCGTAGGGGTAAAATATCAACAGTAACTGATATTTCCCCCAGATCTCAGTGCCAGGGGGTTAGGAAAGCCCCTACGGATATATCCGTAGGGGCCACTGACTCTCCCCTACGGCGTTATCCGTAGGGGCAAAATATCAGGAATCCTGAATTTTTGCCCCTACGGAAACGTACCTATCCATATATCCGTAGGGGGTAGTACATGCCCCTACGGGTATATCCGTAGGGCCAAGTAATTTATTAAAATAAACCGTAAATAATATTAAATCTTATACCCTACGGCGTAATCCGTAGGGGCAACTGGACCTACACATATATCCGTAGGAACAAGAATTTAACTGTAGGGGCAAGTTCAGGGCCTCAACTTGCACCTGCGGCCTTTGCACCTACGGGGTATTTTTTCGCCCCTACGTATATATCCGTAGGGGCAGTGGGTTGCACCTACGGATAAATCCGTAGGGGCAACCCTTCTTTGTAGTAGTGTAAATATACTCGTGATCCGCATATGTAAGTATAAGAAATCATCTTTTTCCTTTAGGAATCTCCTTTGAAATATCAGCACAATACCAATAGAACCAAAAGAATCCGTGTCCAGCAACGACACCTCAAAACTGTCTCAAATCTCATATCAAAGTATCTCTGGCCTCAGCCGTCCGGCTGACCCATCTCAAATATCAATATCTCATCATCTCGCGGCCACGGTCAGTATCCTCTGGATATCCGCCGTGCCAAACAGTCACCGGTAGGTAATCCGTCCCCTGCCAGGCTCAACGTCAACACCACATTCATCTTGCCCCGGGGTACCATACCGGGCCCACCATGTACCCGAGACGGTTCATCCAACTCCTCGAAACAGGTCTCGAAAACCACAGCAAACTCATGGTGGACGGTGCTTACATCACTAGAAAACCGCAATTTACATAATTTAAAAATATAATAAGTTTAGAAATTTTGCGGCTTTCCCCCGAAATCCAGAAATATCATAAAATCTCAAGAAATTCTCATAAGTGCATATGTCAATGATAATGAATGCATATGGTATCAATAATCAAGTTACGATGTGTGATTAATAGACTAGGCATGAACAAATAATATGATGAGGTACATGCACATGAATAGCAATCCTACGATTTCATTTTAAGGAATTAAAGGCAATAGCACAAGTTTAAGTATCAATTATAGTAAAAGGTTTCAATTTATAGGTTATCTAGTGTGGTGGCATGGCAATTACCAGGATGTGTGTGTAAGCATGAATAGTGCTCGTGCTGCATATAAAAACCCTGGCAATGGTGCAGGTGTCCTATAGAATGGTTTCGCATATGTATGTCAATATAAGGCATGGATGTAGCAATTAATCATACAAGTATTACACCCCTAATTACTAACATTACTAAGAATCTTTTTAAGCTACTAAAACTATTGGGCGGCTTGCGCCATCCAACGATAGTCCCCCGTAGATGTTACATCTACTCACAGGAATCCCTAGCTAGTCACGTCCAATCACCGCTTTCCCCTTTCGTGCCGCGTCTGACGTCTCCGCGACCGAACCTGGAATTTACATCAATACCAAACATAAGGTTACATATCATGAAACGACGCAAATCCCGAACGAGAATATCTACGTTCACAAGCTAGGCAGAACGTGCACAAGGTGCGCGGAACGCACGCGAAAATCACAAAACTAACTAGAATCGTCGATTAGGTCGCCCGGAAAAACTAAAACCCGAACACTCAAAAATCCGCACTCACACATCCTAAAAGTCATAGGATACGCTAAAAATGTCATCAAGACATCGCAATTAATTCATCACAATATTTTAATAAAAACTAGTACGCTAGAATTTGCAATTTGGTGCAAACATCGACAATTAGCGACAAAGTTAACACAATCCAACACAACAATCCAAACTAACTCACTAGATAGCCACTACACTAATTTTAAACCATTAACTATGCTTCAAAACATATTTTCCACAATCAACCCTTCTCTTGATTTTGGTAATTAGCAAAACAAGGAAAATATCACACAAGATTAACTTGGATTAGCATAACATCAAGCCATTTAAGCAAAGTAACCTTATAGATTGGTTAAGTAAACAACTAGATAGCTAATTAGCTTTAATTAACTAAATAATGGTTTTTAAAAACCCTAGTTTAACTCTAACCATAAACCTTTAAAAACTACATTAGAAACTAACACTAAATTAACACTAGATTTTAGCCCAATTAGCAAGTTAACCACTTAGGTTAAGCTAACAAAATAACTAGGTAACAAAATAGCTTAATTAATCTCTTAATGGTGTTCTAAATCCTAAATTAATTTCAAACCACAAACTTTAAAAAAACTAGTATGCAAATAGCACTAAAATTAACACTAAAACAATTTTCAAAGTTCTAATTAGCACACTTTAAACTACAATTTAACCCAAGATTGAAATTATACCTCACAAGCCCAAACCCTATGTTGCTAAAGCCTTCCAAGATGCCATCTTTCACCAAGATTTGAACCAATTTGGGTTTGAGAAGAGAGGGAATAAGGTTTTGCTTTGAAATTGTGAAGGATTTGTTGATTTTTATTGAATTTTGATGCAATTTTTTGAAGAAAATGAGAGAAAAGAGAAGGAAAATAATGGAAATGGGGGGGGGGAGCTGGTCTTGGCCAGAAGAGGGAGAGGGGAGTGGTGTGGGCTTGCTAAATCTTTCACAAGTCAAAGCCATTTCATATCCAAAGTACACCATACCTTAATTACAATGTTTTAATCCTTTTCAAAACAAATCATTCACCACAATAGTTAAAGTCAAATGGAGGGGGATGGGGCTGCTGCAGGAGTGGTGGGGCCGGCCTTGGGGTGTGGGTGTGAGTGGGAGAGGTTACAAAAAGAATTCCATGCAAAAAGACCCCCCACAAGTCCAAAATTGCAAGTTTTAGCTTAAAATTCAATAAATTTCGTTTTCCATATTAAAAATTTGTTAAAACTTAAAATAAATTACTAAAAATTTATGTTACAACTAGATTTTAATTAACATGATTTTAAAGCTTAAATTTAGCCCATTTAAATTTGTATTTATCGCTAATTTAATGTATTTTCTTACCGGCTTAAAATAATATTAAAAAATTAGGGAAAAATTAGGGAAAAATTTTAAACGGCCAGAATTTCATAATTAACTCATTTTATACTAAAAACTAGCAATTACCTATCCAAATTAGGTATAATTAGTCCTAATCTGCGAAATAACAAAAAGGACGGTTTTCGGAAAAATACCGAATTTTCACCGATTTTCAGGAAAACACCAAAACGACTTTTCAAGGTGTTACAATCTTCCCCCCTTAAAGAAATTCGGTCCCCGAATTTAAAAATAACTACGCGTACCTTCAAAGAGATGGGGATATTTCTTCCTCATCTCACCCTCGGTCTCCCAGGTAACCTCCTCGCTGCTCAGGCTACGCCAAAGGACCTTGACGGTCGGTATAAATTTAGATCTCAACTTCTTCACCTGCCGATCCAGGATGGCCACCGGCTGCTCTGCAAAAGAAAGGTCGCGCTCCAGCTGGACTGTCGGGTGCTGAATCGCATGCGAAGGGTCATGAAGGTACTTGCGGAGCATCGAAACATGGAAGACGGGGTGAACATCGGGAAAGCTGGGTGGAAGAGCCAAACGATATGCAACAGCGCCGACACACTCGAGGATCTCGAAGGGACCTACGAATCTAGGGCTAAGCTTCCCCTTTCGCCCAAAACGCATCACGCCCTTCATCGGAGAGACTCTCAGAAAAACATGGTCGCCAACTGCGAACTCTAATCTGCGACGGTGTCTGTCCGCATACGATTTCTGCCAGCTCTGAGCCGCTCTCATCCGGTCTCGGATCAACTGTATCTTCGCTGTCGTCTCCTCAACAAGCTACGGCCCCAAAATACTGCTCTCGCTGAGCTCTGTCCAACAGACGGGCGATCTGCATCTCCTCCCATACAATGCCTCGAAAGGTGCCATCTAAATAGTATCCTGGAAGCTGTTGTTGTAGGAGAACTCCACTAGAGGTAAATGACGATCCCAGCTACTGCCGAAGTCTAAAACGCACGCTCTGAGCATGTCCTCGAGAGTCTGAATGGTCCGCTCTGACTGTCCGTCGGTCTGCGGATGAAACGCTGTGCTGAAGCTCAAACGAGTGCCCAAAGCCTCCTGAAGTCTCTGCCAAAGTCGGCTGGTGAACTGGGTGCCTCGATCTGACACGATACAAGTCGGTACGCCATGCAACCGCACGATCTCGTCGATGTAAAGCTGGGCATACTGAGCGAAGCTGAAGGTCGTCTTCACTGGCAGGAAGTGAGCCTCTTTCGTCAATCGATCTATGATCACCCAGATGGAGTCATACCCTCGACTGGTCCTGGGTAGACCCACAACGAAATCCATCGAAATCTGCTCCCATTTCCACTCCGGAATGGGTAACGGCTGTAGCTCTCCTGCGGGCCTCTGGTGCTCGGCCTTGACTTGCTGACAAGTCAGGCATCTAGATACAAACTCCGCAATGTCCCTCTTCATCCCGTCCCACCAGTAGGTCTCTCTCATATCATGGTACATCTTGGTGGAACCGGGGTGGACACTATACACTGATTGGTGTGCCTCCTCAAGAATGTCGCGCCGCAATCCATCAGCATCTGGTACGCACAGTCTAGATCCATATCGTAAAATCCCCTAATCGTCAATCACGAACTCGGAAAATCTGCCCTGTCACATCTGTGCCATGATCTCTGAGCAACAGTCGTCACTGCACTGTGCCTCATATATACGGTCAAGCAACTGTGGGCGTGCACGAACATGCGCGAGCTGTCCCCCTGTCTGAGTGAACTCGAACTCAACTCGGCTGTCGCATAAAAGCTGCCAATCTGCTGACGACTACATCTGCACTGCGCGCAAAAAGGATAGACTACCCCCGGGCCTCCTGCTCAAAGTATCTGCCACTACATTCGCCTTGCCCGGGTGATATAAGATCTCGCAGTCGTAGTCTTTCACCAACTCCATCCAACGACGTTGTCTGAGGTTCAGGTCTCGCTGCTGAAATATGTACTTTAAGCTCTTGTGATCAGTGAATATCTGACACGACTCACCGTATAGGTAATGTCGCCAAATCTTCAGTGCAAAGACCACTGCAACCATCTCCAAATCGTGAGTGGGGTAGTTCTGTTCATGCTTCTTCAACTACCGAGAAGCATATGCGATCACCCTGTCATGCTGCATCAATACGCATCTTAATCCCACTCGCGAAGCATCACAGTAGACCACAAATCCGCCTGATCCCGAAGGCAAAGATAATACCGGCGCCGTAGTCAAACGAGTCCGTAGCTGCTGAAAACTGTTCTCGCACTCCTCCGTCCAAACGAATGGAACTCCCTTCCGGGTCAAACCGGTCAAAGGTGCAGCTATACGGGAGAAGTCCTGAACAAAACGCCTGTAGTAGCCTGCCAGGCCTAGAAAACTACGGATCTCAGTAACCGATGTAGGTCGGGGCCACTGCTGAACAGCCTCAATCTTCTTCGGGTCCACACAAATGTCGTCTCTCGTAACCACGTGACCCAAGAATCCGACGCTATCCAGCCAGAATGCACACTTGGAGAACTTTGCGAACAGCTGGTGCTCCCTCAGAGTCTGTAACGTAATCTGCAAGTGCTGCTCGTGCTCCTCTCTGCTCTGGGAGTACACCAAGATATCGTCGATAAACACGATGATGAACAAGTCAAGGTACGGCCTGAATGTACGGTTCATCAAATCCATGAATGCTGCTGGGGCGTTGGTGAGTCCGAACGACATCACCAAAAACTCGTAGTGGCCGTAGCGCGTGCGGAAAGCTATCCTCGGTATATCCTCCTGTCGAACTCGCAGCTGATGGTATCCTGATCGCAAGTCGATCCTCGAAAAATACCCCGCACCCTGAAGCTGGTCGAACAAATCATCAATGCGTGGCAACGGATATCTGTTCCGAACTGTAACTTTGTTCAGCTGGCGGTAGTCGATACATAAGCGCAAACTTCCATCCTTCTTCTTGACAAACAGGACCGGAGCACCCCACGGAGAAACACTAGGTCGAATAAGCCCCTTCTCTAACAAATCCTGCAACTGATCCTTCAGCTCTCGAAGCTCTGCCGGGGCCATCCGATAAGGCGGTATAGAAATAGGCCCCAAGCCGGGAATCAAATAAATGTAGAACTCAACGTCGCGCTCAGGTGGTAGCCCAGGTAGCTCATCAGGGAAAACATCAGGGAACTCACAAACAACCGGGACCCGGTCCAACGGAACCTCTGCAGTTCGAGTATCACAAATATACGCTAAGAATCCCTGACATCCCTTCCGCAAGAGCTGACCAGCGCGAAGAGACGAAATCAAGCTGGGAAGGGTGACGCTGCGGTCTCCCTGAATAACAAGGACTGGCTCTCCCGGAAAGCTAAATATGACTGCTTCTCACGGCAGTCCACCGAAGCATAACAAGTGGCTAGCCAATCCATGCCCAGAAGCACATCAAGTCCAACATATCGAGGAGAATCAAATCAACTGATGAATCCCTCTCCCCGATACGAACGGAACACAAACGAAACACAAAACGAGCGACAAACGACTCGCCTACCGGGGTAATAACAACAAGTGACTGATCTAACGACGACGACTCACGGCCCAACATCGGTGCAAAGTGTGTAGAGACGTACGAATGTGTGGAACCTGGGTCGAATAATACCCGTGCGTCGAAAGAACAAACTGGAAAGGTACCTGTCACAACGGCATTGGATGCCTGCGCATCCTGCGGTGTCAAAGCAAAAACTCGGGCCTGTCCTCCACCGATAGCGGGCTGACCTCGACCTCGGCCTCTGCCTCCTCGTCCTCTCTGAACAGGACCGCCGCGTCCACTGCCTCTGGGTGCACCTATCTGACGTGGAGCATCGCCAGTGGTAGGAAGTAGAGCTCTCTGAGAAGGGGTGGTGATGGTGGTAAGGTAACATGTGGCACTGTCGCCGCTCCCTGTCGTCTCACCGGACAGTCTCTGATACGATGATGTAGGCTACCACACCAAAAACATCCAAACCATGGCTGCTGACCATATGGGTGAAGGCGATACAACTGGCCCCTAAAGAATCCGCCACGGCCTCTGCGAACACGCCTAGGTGTTAACATATCAGTGCGAATCCAACTCGGTCTCGAAACGACCGTAGGAGGAGTAGTATCCGATCTCTGCGCTCGATTGACCTCTACTACGGATCCCACCATCTGTCGTAGCTCCTGCACGCCTCCCATCATCTGTCGCAGCTCCTCCATACCGGACTCAAGCCTATCCATACGGCCTGGGGAAGGCGGATCAATCTGTCCCTGCGGCGTGGGCATGCCACCCTACTCAGTCCTCGTCTCGGACGAGCCTGCTCGGATCTCATCTCGGGCGGCAGCCCTCTGCGCTCTCGTAGCCTTCGGCGGCATAGTGGCTGGTACAGGAAAAAGGATAATAAGAACAGTGCAATAGAATCATAGGATACACGGAATTGAAGAAGGAATTTCAAGCAAGTATATCCTAAAGTCACTTAGGCGGAGTACCGTATCGCAAGTATGCCGCGGACATACACACGCTACGTTACCCTACTTAAGTCACTTACTCCATCTACAAAGGGTCATCCTACACTCAAAAAGGTAAAACCTATCGCTCTGATACCAACTTTGTCACGACCCGCAAGGTAGGGAACGTGACTGGCACTTAAGTTTACGAAACGTCTCAAGACGTCCGTAAAATAAGTAAGCCAAAGCCCAGAAACCAAAACCAAATAAGCAAAAGAGTGAAGAAAACCCAATCAATTGAAAACAAGTTTATCAAATAGGTCATATAAAACCTTTTTTAAAAACAATATCAATTTTTCCGAAAATTTCGGCAGAGTCTCCTTTGTAAATACTGGCCCCCAAAATGGGTACAACAAGAATATATATAAATCCAACAAATAAGGCATCCCCAAGCGGGAGCTAGCTCTTCGCCACCAGGCGGTCACAAATCCCACACAATATAAAACAACAACATGTAAAATAATCATAAAGAAGCATGAGAAAAACAGCATGTCGACTCAAGTGAGCTCGACCCCAAAATACAGCATAAAAAGTCCTCAAATCTCACAGTCTCATCTCTAAGTCAATATACAACAATACTGGTAGATACAGTAGATGGAGTACTCTAGATACAAAGAATATATAAGATAATACAAAAATAATAATACAACCCACCTACGAGCAAAAACCTCGAGTCCTGGCAAGAGAGGCAAAAGAAGCGGTGCGCCCGCCGCTACTGTGCAGACGGAGCGGACCTGCAAAAGGCTGTGGCACAACGGGGGTGAGTTGCCAACTCGTGAGTAATAAATAACATCTATAGAGGCTATCGCAAGTATGCACACAAGCATCCTAGCATCTATAATACAGGTATGGCAGGATATAATAACAGGTATGTATGCAATATAACTATACTAGCAAGTATGTATGCAATATAAATATACTCGTGATCCGCATATGTAAGTATAAGAAATCATCTTTTTCCTTTAGGAATCTCCTTTGAAATATCAGCACAATACCAATAGAACCAAAAGAATCCGTGTCCAGCAACGACACCTCAAAACTGTCTCAAATCTCATATCAAAGTATCTCTGGCCTCAGCCGTCCGGCTGACCCATCTCAAATATCAATATCTCATCATCTCGCGGCCACGGTCGGTATCCTCTGGATATCCGCTGTGACAAACAGTCACCGGTAGGTAATCCGTCCCCTGCCAGGCTCAACGTCAACACCACATTCATCTTGCCCCGGGGTACCATACCGGGCCCACCATGTACCCGAGACGGTTCATCCAACTCCTCGAAACGGGTCTCGAAAACCACAGCAAACTCATGGTGGACGGCACTTACATCACTAGAAAACCGCAATTTACATATTTTAAAAATATAATAAGTTTAGAAATTTTGCGGCTTTCCCCCGAAATCCAGAAATGTCATAAAATCTCAAGAAATTCTCATAAGTGCATATGTCAATGATAATGAATGCATATGGTATCAATAATCAAGTTACGATGTGTGATTAATAGACTGGGCATGAACAAATAATATGATGAGGTACATGCACATGAATAGCAATCCTAAGATTTCATTTTAAGGAATTAAAGGCAATAGCACAAGTTTAAGTATCAATTATAGTAAAAGGTTTCAATTTATAGGTTATCTAGTGTGGTGGCATGGCAATTACCAGGGTGTGTGTGTAAGCATGAATAGTGCTCGTGCTGCATATAAAAACCCTGGCAATGGTGCAGGTGTCCTATAGAATGGTTTCTCATATCTATGTCAATATAAGGCATGGATGTAGCAATTAATGATACAAGTATTACACCCCTAATTACTAACATTACTAAGAATCTTTTTAAGCTACTAAAACTATTGGGCGGCTTGCGCCATCCAACGATAGTCCCCCGTAGATGTTATATCTACTCACAGGAATCCCTAGCTAGTCACGTCCAATCACCGCTTTCCCCTTTCGTGCCGCGTCTGACGTCTCCGCGACCGAACGTGGAATTTACATCAATACCAAACATAAGGTTACATATCATGAAACGACGCAAATCCCGAACGAGAATATCTACGTTCACAAGCTTGGCACAACGTGCACAAGGTGCGCGGAACGCACGCGAAAATCACAAAACTAACTAGAATCGTCGATTAGGTCGCCCGGAAAAACTAAAACCCGAACACTCAAAAATCCGCACTCACACATCCTAAAAGTCATAGGATACGCTAAAAATGTCATCAAGACATCGCAATTAATTCATCACAATATTTTAATAAAAACTAGTAAGCTAGAATTTGCAATTTGGTGCAAACATCGACAATTAGCGACAAAGTTAACACAATCCAACACAACAATCCAAACTAACTCACTAGATAGCCACTACACTAATTTTAAACCATTAACTATGCTTCAAAATATATTTTCCACAATCAACCCTTCTCTTGATTTTGGTAATTAGCAAAACAAGGAAAATATCACACAAGATTAACTTGGATTAGCATAACATCAAGCCATTTAAGCAAAGTAACCTTATAGATTGGTTAAGTAAACAACTAGATAGCTAATTAGCTTTAATTAACTAAATAATGGTTTCTAAAAACCCTAGTTTAACTCTAACCATAAACCTTTAAAAACTACATTAGAAACTAACACTAAATTAACACTAGATTTTAACCCAATTAGCAAGTTAACCACTTAGGTTAAGCTAACAAAATAACTAGGTAACAAAATTGCTTAATTAATCTCTTAATGGTGTTCTAAATCCTAAATTAATTTCAAACCACAAACTTTAAAAAAACTAGTATGCAAATAGCACTAAAATTAACACTAAAACAATTTTCAAAGTTCTAATTAGCACACTTTAAACTACAATTTAACCCAAGATTGAAATTATACCTCACAAGCCCAAACCCTATGTTGCTAAAGCCTTCCAAGATGCCATCTTTCACCAAGATTTGAACCAATTTGGGTTTGAGAAGAGAGGGAATAAGGTTTTGCTTTGAAATTGTGAAGGATTTGTTGATTTTTATTGAATTTTGATGCAATTTTTTGAAGAAAATGAGAGAAAAGAGAAGGAAAATAATGGAAATGGGGGGGGGAGCTGGTCTCGGTCAGAAGAGGGAGAGGGGAGTGGTGTGGGCTTGCTAAATCTTTCACAAGTCAAAGCCATTTCATATCCAAAGTACACCATACCTTAATTACAATATTTTAATCCTTTTCAAAATAAATCATTCACCACAATAGTTAAAGTCAAATGGAGGGGGATGGGGCTGCTGCAGGAGTGGTGGGGCCGGCCTTGGGGTGTGGGTGTGAGTGGGAGAGGTTACAAAAAGAATTCCATGCAAAAAGACCCCCCACAAGTCCAAAATTGCAAGTTTTAGCTTAAAATTCAATAAATTTCGTTTTCCATATTAAAAATTTGTTAAAACTTAAAATAAATTACTAAAAATTTATGTTACAACTAGATTTTAATTAACATGATTTTAAAGCTTAAATTTAGCCCATTTAAATTTGTATTTATCGCTAATTTAATGTATTTTCTTACCGGCTTAAAATAATATTAAAAAATTGAAAAATTAGGGAAAAATTTTAAACGACCAGAATTTCATAATTAACTCATTTTCTACTAAAAACTAGTAATTACCTATCCAAATTAGGTAAAATTAGTCCTAAACTGCAAAATAACAAAAAGGACGGTTTTCGGAAAAATACCGAATTTTCACCGATTTTCAGGAAAACACCAAAACGACTTTTCAAGGCGTTACAAAGAGCTTCAGAAGGTTCCGTCCATTTTTGATCCAATACCTCTGTATTGCGACAACAACGGGGCTATAGCTTTAGCGAAGGAACCCAGGTCCCATCAGAGATCCAAACACATCTTGAGGCGGTATCACCTGATCAGGGAGATCGTGGATCGCCACGAGATCGAGGTTCGGAGAGTCGCTTCAGAAGATAACACTGCAGATCCATTCACCAAGGCCTTATCCCAGACTCAGTTCGAGCGGCTGATCGAGATGATAGGTCTTCGATACGCCAGTACATGGCCTTAGTGCAAGTGAGAGATTGTTAGTGTATATGCCCTAGATGCCATTACTGTATCATACTAGTTTGTATATTACTTAATGGAAGCTTGGGATATTCACCTTGTATAAACAATCTTGCTCAAAATAGTAGTATGCTACTTGGTTTGTTTCTACTTCAATGTGTACATGTGTTTATTTTAGTATATCGTCTATACACATTAGTGGAGCCCTTAGGATCTTTGCTTGATTACCAGCGTTGTGATGGCAGTCACACTAGTGGGGCTGGGTAATCTATAAGCACATCCTTATGCAGGTCTCTGGTCGCAGGACTATTGAGACAGGGCATCGATACTCCGGAGTAGACTAGCGCATGCGCTTCTCATCCCAGTGTGGGAGACGGTCTATCCCACAGCCGTCGGTACGTCGTACTTGAGATAGTATGCGGGTGCTCGTTGGGTTACGAGTATACTGGACAGGACTCGTCGGGAACTGACTAATTGGTATTATGCCTATCGTTAGTTATCAGTTTCCAGGTGACATGAGTACAGCTCAGTCCGCTGACTTGACACTGTCACTTCGCCTCGAGTGTGTTCCCACTGTACTTTGATTACTACCCTAACACGGCTCAAAGGAGTCGTGCAAACAGGTGGTAGTTGGGTGCAGTCCCGAAGCACTTGGAGGCAGTGACGGTTAGACAGGATTCGTCTCTCCCGGTATTGGGGGTTGACATCGCGCTGTGTCTAGGAGAGCCATTACACGAGTAGTCCCTGGCCAGGGCAAACGAGATATACTGGTAGGCCTCCAGTGTTGTCTCAGGGTGTTTTGGGCTTCACTCCGACACGACTTGTACCGCTATTGGGGGACTGACATTTACCGCCCCCTAGGCCCGCCATGCGATGTATCAGACGAACAGACCAGACTGTACAGAGAATGTCACATTCAGGCTCAGTAGGAGTTCAGATAGGTTTCGCCTCGTCAGTCTTCTTGTCGGCATCTACCTGGGGACCGTTACGCACAGCTAGTGCCGCTTGCGGTCTGTGGTTAAATCCACTGCCAGTGTAGTGTCGAGTCTTTAGAGTCCCACACAGAAAGCTATTCGCCTTTAGGCAAAAGAGTAGAGGTCGCATGGTTTTGCGACAGGTCGCATGGTTTTACGGCAGGGTTCGGTCACATCCGTGCACTTGTGCACGTACAGTGTCCGGACAGTTTACACTAGCGGGCTTTGGTTTAAGCCAGATCCTAGTGTACGTATTGGGATTGGATTTATCCATTTTGTATTCGTGTTCCTCGGAACGCGGATGCGGGTGTGTATGCACAGTTGACGGAGAGACAGAGGCAGAGGATTCTCATTAGGGTTGTTGACCGTTGACTATTGACTTTTTGCTCAACCCTAATGAGAATATGATATGTGATTAACAATTATATTAATTAAGTATTATGGTGACATGGTTGTTGAGGGATTGACTTTGTTGACTTGTTGACTTTTGTTGACTTGTTGACTTTGTTGACCGGTTGACTAGGCTTGACTAGTTGACCATCATGATAACTATAGCTATCATTTCATGGCAAAGACTTTTGCTTGCTTGCTCTTTTGTGCAAAATGAGTGCATGAAATGATATGGCTATGGTTGCTTAAACCATCACATAATACTTGATTGATATGAGGTGTTATGATTGTTTTTGGATTATGAGAGCCAAATGAGAAAAGTCTTCTCTCATTCTTTCATGCTCATTCTCTCTCTTGTTCTTGAGCTTTCATCTCCTCCTCTTGCTCTCCCTCTCTTGACTCTATGGTTCATTTATCTCATGAGTTGAGAACCAAGAACCATAGATAGAATCCCATACAAACTCTTCTCTACTCACTCTAGTTCACAAGGTTAAGCAAACCGAGTGAACTAGTTTCTTCAAAATTCGAAGAAGGAGCCAAAAGTTGAAGCTTTCAGGTGGATCTATCTTCGGCGCAAGGAGACGATGGGGAGAAGCCGATTCGGACGACCATCGAAGCTTGAAGACGAAGGAGTTCGAGAAAAAGAAAGGTATAACCCCCTAACCGAGTAGTTAGCAACTCGTAGTTAGGTTGTTAGTTAGATGTTTAACAAAGATCCGGGTTTTAAGTCCATGTTACCACCTCTAAGAAAATCTTTTTTATCAAATTCCGCATGCCCGAAAGTACCGGGAGAGGTAGCATGGACTTACAGTTTCTGGGTATTTTTTGAACTCCACTCAAGTGTTGAGCTTATCGGGAAATTTTGGGTGTTTGATTATTCGACCGAAAAGTTTAACTTTGTTTATCTATCTGTGATTGTGATACAATATTTGTAATCCACAAATAGTTATGAGATAACTAGTTTGAATTTTATAAATCTAGCCGTTCAGTCTCATTTGATCGGTTGCCATGGGATTTTGATGTTGATCAAAAGTCCGTTGCTGATCAAAAGTCCGTTGCAATTACGTAGTGTACGCGGATACTCGCCGGGTAACCATACTAGATAGCCACACCCCATAGCCCCGACCGAGTTGTAAGTCTACGGTAGCGTCCCGGCCGTCTGTCCGAGGCCAAAATGCGGAAACGAAAACTTTTTCTAAAATTGAAAACCGGCGCTATCGCAGACTTTAATCCCGGATCGAACCATTAACCTATAACTAGCTACTAGAGAAAGGGTTGGAAAAGCTATACCGATTGATCCGTGTCCTTCGGTCTTTGGCTACCATCCCAAGCTCCTCGCGGCATCTCCTGTAGGGTTCCTAGGCACGCTAATGAGGTCTCACAAGGCATCAACCATGCCAATTTCTAATTTTAACGGTGCCGAGAAACCCTAACAAGATCGTTGGCTAGAAGTTTAGGCGACAAAGAAACTAGCTAACAACTTAGCTAAAGAGAAAACGGAAATACAACCTTTGTAGATCCGGTCCTCCACCTCCATAGCTCCGCAATGAACTCTCCTCACTGTCCAAATGAAATCCCGGGCTCTAGCGTCGGCTTCATTGGAGAAATAGGCGGGCAAGGTCGTCGGCTTCGTGCCGAAGATAATCTATGTCGAGGCATCACTAGATCAAGCTCCAACTTCACCAAGTCAAGAAACTTGTGAAGAAAACACACTCTACTACTTGGCAAGAGGTAGAGGATGAAGAAATAGGAAGTGGGTAGACTTTAGAATTGGATTTCTCACTCATTTCATCAAGTCACCATTGATGAAGTATAGCTTCTTCATCTTGAAGAAGAAGAAGAAGATGATAATGTTATGATAAGTTAATTAGAAAATAGAAAAGAAAAGAATACTTATCATAAACCAACCATGGTCAAGTGTAGAGAATTGACTAGGGTTAAGTGGAATGGTTAGGGTTAAGCATGAGACAAAATGGTCACTAAGTCAAAGCTTCATGAAGCTTCATAATACAAACAAAGTTAGCAACCATTTTTCTCTTTATGCTTTTCATTTTCCATAAAGAATAAATAAATGAGAAAAGGAAATGAAACCCTAACCACTTAAGTAACCATGGTTTAATTCTTTACACAAACCCAAACTAGCATGTATCATCAAACATGATACAATCTTGTGCACAAAAAATATATCATATATACAATGTGCACAAACAAGTGAGAAAATCCATTTAAAAGTGAACCGATACTAGTTAATGTAAAGTAATATATCAAATATATAATTATGCATTAAATCATTAAATCAACACTTGATTTAACGATCCGGTCATATCGCATATAACCGACTAGTATCCAATGTATCGACTTATCGAATCAACCCTCGATTCGATAACTAGGTTATATCGCATATAACCATTCGATACATTCATCGCGAGAATAGAATACGGTATCACATACACGCATTATTCTCGGTCCCGCACATATCTCATATGCGCTCCTATTTCGTTTCGCTTGAGTCAGGAAACCTCTGTGTAGGACTCTAAAGACGCGTCAATACGCCGGCAGCAGGTGATGATCATATCAAACACCCACAAGCCGCAAGCGGTCTGCTAAACGTAACGGCCACCCGGGTATTGAGCGATCAGAAGATCGACGAGCAAGCCCGCTCACACTCCAGTGAATCCAACCAGTAACACTACCGTACAGTCCGGTCTTGTCGTCTGATATGTCGCATATCTTGCCTAGGGGTGGTAAACGTCAGACCCCAATAGCTCGATAAGTCGTGTCGTTACGAGGTCTATAACAGTTTGAGAAACTACTGGTAACACTTACCAGTAAATCTCGGCAACCCTGGCCAGGGATTTCCGGTTATAGCCAATCGAACACAGCGCAACATCAACTCCCTATACCGGGAGAGACAAATCCCCTCCTATCGCTCATTGCCTCCATGTGATTCGGGACTGTACCCAAAAGCTACCGTTTTGCACGCCCTCTTGGACGTGGTAAGGTGGAAATCAAAGCACAGTGGGAATCACACAAGACTCTATGAGGATCTCGGGTCTACAGACTAACTTGTACCAGTGTCACCAGAGAACTGCCATCTGACGAGAGGTATAATACCATCTGGGAGTTCTCGGCGAGTCCGTCCAGTGTACCCAGTCTCCACTGAGCACCCGTATATCATCTCTGATGTCAAACACCAATGGATATGGGATCATCCATCGCCCATCTGTATGGGTCGAGAAGGTATACGCTAGTCTACTCTGGTATATCGATGCCCCGTCTCGATACACCCACGACTAGGGACCTTGAAGGATGTACTTATGGACTACCATGTCCCCACTAGTATGATCCGCATCATAGTCTAGGTAGTCAAGTACACATCCTAAGGGCTTTACCAACATGTAATAGAGAGACAATCTGTGTACACGTTAAGGTAAAGAGTAACCAGATAGCATACTATCATGTCGAGCAAGAAAGTCCTCCCTATATATGTCCCAGCATCCACTACAATATACATCCTATGTACAGTAATGGCCTCTAGGGCATACATATAACTAACAATCTCCCACTTGCACTAGGGCCATCTGTAGCAGTGGTTGAAGTATCTCATACTCAACCATCCCATAAAAGTCTCTCTCTGGGAAAAAGCCTTTGTGAGTGGATCCGCAGTGTTATCCTCTAAGTCTACTCTCCTAACCTCGATCACTTTGGAGATCAGCCATCTCACACAATGGGAGGAACTAAGTTCATCTCATGAACATCTATACATCCAGACTGCCTCTTTGGTAGCAACTTAAGTAGCGATGTATCCAGCCTTTATCGTCTATTATGCCACGGTATCTAGCTTAGAACTCTTCCAACATACCGTCCCTTTACTGAGGGTAAAGACAATGCCTGTGACTGACATTCAGTCGTCTTTATCACCCTGGAACCTTTCCAGTGATTCTCCCCAGGATCAACTGATACCTTCTCACTACAACTAGTGATGTCCTAATATCCAATTAGATCTATCTCATAGATCCAAAACCTAGGATTTAGTAGGTATTACTTTGATCCTATATGGAGAATCTATGTGATAAGCGGAGATTGACCGAGCGTAGCATAGGAAACTGCTTTCTTATCAAGAGTATGTCATCCACGTACTCTACGAGGATCACCACCATACTCCCTACTACCTTTTTATTTATACAAGGTTTATCTACCATTTTGATGAAGTCAAACTCTTTGACTACTACATCAAAACAGACGTTCCAACTCCGTGATGCCTGCTTTATCATATAAAACATCTTGCACACGTTTCCGCTGCTCCCACTGTCTACGAGGACCTCTGGCTGTGTACTTATAGACGCACTCTTCTAAAACATCATTTAGAAAAGCAGTCATGGCACCCAACCGCCAGATATCGTAGTCATGGTATGTAGCCGTGGCAAGTAGGATCTGGATGGACTTAAGCATAGATCCTTCGAAAAGGTTTCAACATAATCCATACCTGGTCAATGATGAAAACCTTTAATAAGTCTAGCTTTGAAAGTCTCAACTTTTCCATCTACACCAAGTAATCTTCTCAAGATTTACTTGCTCCTGATGGGGATTTAACCCTTCAGATATAGCTTGCCAAAGTCCATACTTTGTTGGTGTATTAGGATTCCATCTCAGATCGCTAAGCATCCAGCCATTCTTACAGAGTCCCACTCTTGATGGCCAGCTCGAAACTAGTTGGGTCATCATCTCATGATGCATTCCTCACTCCCACTGTCATAGAGAAACCGAAGTATCTCTCAGGTGGGTGAGGAACCCTACTAGATCGGCAGAGAGGCTGAGGTTCGTTGGAATCTACTGAATCCTTTGGTTCTATCAAATCATCTGCAGTAGTTTGTATAGCTGTAACCATTCCAGTTCTACATAACAGTCCTTGCCTCGAGCTTGTCCGGATTTTGCTTTTAGACATAAGCCGGACAACCCCAAATCTTAACTAACTTAAGATATGGGCTCTTCCCTTTCCATATCACATATGAAGTGGTAGGCAACTGATTTGATTTGAACCCTATTCAATAGGTATGCAGCTTCATAAGTGCATAACTTCCAAAAGGAAATAGGTAATTCAGTAGTACTCATCATAGAGCACACCTTATCATATAGGGTGTAATTGCTCCGCCCCGATATACCATCGTGCTATGGTGTATACGGAAGAGTAATGCTGAGAGAGAATCTCATTCTCCATTAGAATAGTCCAGGAATTCCATGCTCAAGTATTCTCCTCCCTGATCTCATCATAGGACATAATACTTATACCCGTATTTTGGTTCTCTACTTCTAACTTATATTCTGTGAATATCTCAAAAGGTTCGGACTTGTGTTTCAACAAGAACATCTGTCTGAATCTAAAGAGATCATCAGAGAACGTAATGAAGTATAAAGAACCAGTCCTGGCATGTGTAGACAGGGGACCTACATACATCAACATGTATCATCCCAAGAGTTCACTAACTCTTTCTCTGCTTCCATTAAACAGAGCTGTGGTCATCTTATCTTTGTGACATGACTGGCGAGTTTCACAAGATGTAAATTCAAACTAATTTAAATATGCATCTTTATGTAACTCTAGCTAGTCGGGTCACATTGATCTGACCTAGTCTACAATACCTTAAGAAGGAATCGTTCAATTCTGAACTTTTCCTCTTTTGTGTGTTCCATATACTAAGAACAGTAGTTTGATTTAGAACATCAATGCTTTTAGATAACGTGCCTGAACCGATCAACTTTTGATATAGGAAATGTTCAAAACATTATCCAACAATACAAAATTTTACCATTTCTTTACTGATAAAGAGACTGATATGATTTTGTATATCAGGTTCGGTATCTAATAACATTCGTTCAAAATCAATGTATTGGTAATACAGGGTGACAGTGACCGACAGACTTGGCTGCAACACTTGCCCCGTTTTCTGCCTCAAGAAACTTATCACCCGTTCTCAGTTCTCTACCTATCTGTAGCCCTATGTAACAGATTACATATCTAGGATCCTGATCCGGTATCATATACCCAGGATGCGGAGGATACTGAGAAACAGTTCTTTGTAATGAACACACCTGAAGATGATGCATCAGCATGCACTCTCTTCGTTTGGGCGGCACGGGAATTCTGGTAATCCCCAATTTCTGCTCTGTCTTTTAACAATTATAAGTTGGAGCGGGACCAACGTTCCCCAGCTCAGTGTAACAAGCGGGTTCGGTCAATAATCCGTATTATCATCTTGATTAAGGCGTGATATGGTCGCTACCTGGAGAGAGAGAGAAGAAAACACTCAGCGTGCGCTCTTGCAAGATCAGATTGGTTATTATTTTATCTAATCAGGATGGCTCCCACTGTTTTTATCAAATCTTCCTTCAAACCCTAAAAGGAAAGACTAGCCGGGATTAATTACACACTACAAGTTCGCCAATCTTTCAGCCAGGCCAGTGTCGGTACTTTGAGGGAGGTCCCCCGTGCTTTCGCACGAACCTAATTAATGAAAACCTTGTTTTCCCAGAGGCGTAACTTCATTAACACCTTTCTAGACACCTACTTGATCGGCTAATTGTAATGTGTAAAACTCTCCCAGGAGTAACTCTTACTCGCAGCGGGTATCGGGATCCAACTATCTCATAGAAGGTATGCAATCTCATTGCAAATTTCAACACTTGAAATTCCCGATAATATTTTGCCCCTAGCGTGCTATGACCTTGACGAAAGCCAACAAACCATAGCCCGCTAGTCAAGTTCAACCCGTACATTTCTTGATTGAATCAAACCCACCCGCACGACCCTTGACAAGGTCAACAAGGCCGCACGACTACCCTAACCCAATCTGCATCATATGAATAAGCAGATAAATACTGGTTAGCTACCGCACACTGCGCCTTGACAAGGTCAACAAACGCAGCACGAATACTAAACAGGACTTATCTGAAATGACGGAGGGCTACGACAGGTTTTTCTGAAAACCTATTGCGTAATGAACTTGATATCGTTGTAGGATCGAATGAATTTTGAAATGGAGTGTTTTTGAGGCTTTTCTAGTTTTGCTAAAGGAGTCACTCCCGATGAAGGGATCGTCGGTCCTTTCCTCGTCGAATGAGGTGCGGGATATATCATATATATCACTGTGCAAAGCAAAAACTCTTAAAAGCAATCAAAAGACAAACCGAGTGTGTAGCATTTGCCAGTTATTGCTAAAGGAGTCACTCCCGGTGAAGGGATCTCGGTCCTTTCCTTATCGAATAAGGTGCAGGATATATCATATATAGCGCTGTGCAAAGCAAGAACTGTAGCTACCTGTTTTATTTTGAAATTCGATTCTACAACATCTTAGGTTTCTTTTATTTCATTAATCACAGTAATGAAGTCCCATCATTTAAGTACCTAAACATCACAGATAAATACGACGTACACTTATGCCATCCGCATTCGCCTCGATGTCCCCTCGTGCACCGTTAGGTTAGGTAACTAACGGCAGAGTGGGGCAGGGCTAGCGCGGGTGTAAAACATAAGTAACGTCTATATAATATATCATATATACTATATACTGTATCAATCACAGAACATCACATGATCACATCACAGATATCTCAGCAGAAGAAACATATGAAATATTGGATATACTAGGACGTCCGTGTTTTCAATACGAGCCAGTATAAAACACGGATTCCACGGTCGCGATGAATAGCCAAACCCACACCCCTATACCCCTACGAGAGCGGCAAGCAACCCTACCAATTCTAGAGTTAGGAGACCCGGACTCGACTCCTCGAGTTGGTCTCCCACTGGACTCCAGAACCCGGTTACTTGTGCCCTCCTCCTTGGGTCTATCCTAGTGCGGAAAAGTAAATAATATATAAAGGTGACAACTTCCGCAACCTGGAAGTGCCCCAATAAAATAATATTACATACAGTTTTTACATGAATGAAAATGAAAAACACTCATCTCACATAAAAAACCCCGGCTATTCAAACACGACGATCCAATATAACATATCCAGCAACACATAACATCACATGTCATCAACGTAAGTAAATATGTCCATCCCAATTGTCGTTGACATATAGCAACGAAACCGGCGATATCACATATTACACTTACGGTCACAGAAAAGAAAGTGTAAAACTAAAACAGTTGGAATCCGCAACCCCTTTAGACATCGCATGCCTAATCAATGAATTCCTTAGACATCGCATGCCTAACAATTATAAACCCCACATTTTAGTCTCAAAATCGAAAACTCTTTTCAATATCAAATCGGGCAATTCAACAAGATTCCCGACATCCTGATCGAATGCTCGTCGTAAACTTTAGTAGACGGCCGCACCCCCGATACCGTCGACGAAGTGTACCAAGGCGGAACACCGCTGCCGCGAGCACCCGAACGGATGCTTTCGGTAACGGGGTTCTCCTACAGTCACTTGGTCGGGGCTATGGAGTGAGGCTGTCTATTAAGTTTATCGGCGAGTATCAGCGTACGCTACGTGATTGCGACGGACTTTTGATCGCATCAAAATTCCGTGGCAACCGATCAAGTGAGACTAAAGTGCTACGTTTATAACATTCATTCAGTTATCTCATAACTTATTGTGAATTCCAATTATTGTATCACATTCCGAATAAAATAGAAAATGTTAAACTTTCCGATCGAACATCCAAACACCCAAGTTTTCCCGATACAGTCCAACACATGAAATAAGTCTAACAACATTCAGTTCGTGCCTCAGTACCAATGGTCCAGCCGTAGAAGGGTCAAGCCAACGCCTCACATGTGGCACGCCGTACTGCCCCAAACCCGAAGGTTCAGAGGGCAGTTCAAGACGGTCACATAATCGAGTTAAGGTTTTTGTCTTCTAGAGGGTCCATTGAGTTACTTGCACTACTTAGAACGTCTTTAAACCACGGAAAGATCCAACACTTGGAAATTTCCCGGCAGGGGAAAAATTGGGTATTTATATCCGGTCGAACTTTTTAACATATTCAAAAAATATCCGGAAAGCCAAATAGACAAAGTTAAATAATCCGATCGATTCATCGAATCCCCAAAACAACCCCAGAAAAATTCAACTCTTGAATGCAGAT
This sequence comes from Agapanthus africanus, assembly GCA_030015575.1. NCBI lineage: Eukaryota > Viridiplantae > Streptophyta > Magnoliopsida > Asparagales > Amaryllidaceae > Agapanthus > Agapanthus africanus. Next base: position 121,797,047 of record JASDDO010000031.1, read on the forward strand.
TAAAACTTCCCAGAGAACAGAGGAAACAGATACGGGCATTACTGTATCAAAACGAATCCCTAACCAGTACAAACGGCCGCGGAACCGCCGTAGAAGGAGGCTATTGCCGCGGTTCCGCGGCGCTACAGTGGAATTAGGGTTTCGTTTTCAGCAGTAATACTTATAATTTCCTGCTCTATTTTTTGCGAATTTTTAATTCTGAAAAATCCCTGTTTTTAGAAAAAGTCCAGAGAGCACTTTGATGTTAGGGTTTCGGGTCGATCGGGTTTCAAACTTCGTCTACGCTTCGCCTAAGGCTCTAGCTAGGCTCTGATACCACTGTAGGGTTCCTAGGCACGCTAATGAGGTCTCACAAGGCATCAACCATGCCAATTTCTAATTTTAACGGTGCCGAGAAACTCTAACAAAATCGTTGGCTAGAAGTTTAGGCGACAAAGAAACTAGCTAACAACTTAGCTAAAGAGAAAACGGAAATACAACCTTTGTAGATCCGGTCCTCCACCTCCATAGCTCCGCAATGAACTCTCCTCGCTGTCCAAATGAAATCCCGGGCTCTCGCGTCGGCTTCATTGGAGAAATAGGCGGGCAAGGTCGTCGGCTTCGTGCCGAAGATGATCTACGTCGAGGCATCACTAGATCAAGCTCCAACTTCACCAAGTCAAGAAACTTGTGGAGAAAACACACTCTACTACTTAGCAAGAGGTAGAGGATGAAGAAATAGGAAGTGGGTAGACTTTAGAATTGGATTTCTCACTCATTTCATCAAGTCACCATTGATGAAGTCTAGCTTCTTCATCTTGAAGAAGAAGAAGAAGAAGATGATAATGTTATGATAAGTTAATTAGAAAATAGAAAAGAAAAGAATACTTATCATAAACCAACCATGGTCAAGTGTAGAGAATTGACTAGGGTTAAGTGGAATGGTTAGGGTTAAGCATGAGACAAAATGGTCACTAAGTCAAAGCTTCATGAAGCTTCATAATACAAACAAAGTTAGCAACCATTTTTCTCTTTATGCTTTTCATTTTCCATAAAGAATAAATAAATAAATAAATGAGAAAAGGAAATGAAACCCTAACCACTTAAGTAACAATGGTTTAATTCTTTACAAAAACCCAAACTAGCATGTATCATCAAACATGATACAATCTTGTGCACAAAAAATATATCATATATACAATATGCACAAACAAGTGAGAAAATCCATTTAAAAGTGAACCGATACTAGTTAATGCAAAGTAATATATCAAATATATAATTATGCATTAAATCATTAAATCAACACTTGATTTAACGATCCGGTCATATCGCATATAACCGACTAGTATCCAATGTATCGACTTATCGAATCAACCCTCGATTCGATAACTAGGTTATATCGCATATAACCATTCGATACATTCATCGCGAGAATAGAATACGGTATCACATACACGCATTATTCTCGGTCCCGCACATATCTCATATGCGCTCCTATTTCGTTTCGCTTGAGCCAGGAAACCTCTTTGTAGGACTCTAAAGACGCGTCAATACGCCGGCAGCAGGTGATGATCATATCAAACACCCACAAGCCGCAAGCGGTCTGCTAAACGTAACGGCCACACGGGTATTGAGCGATCAGAAGATCGACGAGCAAGCCCGCTCACACTCCAGTGAATCCAACCAGTAACACTACCGTACAGTCCGGTCTTGTCGTCTGATATGTCGCATATCTTGCCTAGGGGTGGTAAACGTCAGACCCCAATAGCTCGATAAGTCGTGTCGATACGAGGTCTATAACAGTTTGAGAAACTACTGGTAACACTTACCTGTAAATCTCGGCAACCCTGGCCAGGGATTTCCGGTTATAGCCAATCGAACACAGCGCAACATCAACTCCCTATACCGGGAGAGACAAATCCCCTCCTATCGCTAATTGCCTCCATGTGATTCGGGACTGTACCCAAAAGCCACCGTTTTGCACGCCCTCTTGGACGTGGTAAGGTGGAAATCAAAGCACAGTGGGAATCACACAAGACTCTATGACGATCTCGGGTCTACAGACTAACCTGTACCAGTGTCACCAGAGAACTGCTATCTGACGTGAGGTATAATACCATCTGGGAGTTCTCGGCGAGTCCGTCTAGTGTACCCAGTCTCCACTGAGCACCCGTATATCATCTCTGATGTCAAACACCAATGGATATGGGATCATCCATCGCCCATCTATATGGGTCGAAAAGGTATATGCTAGTCTACTCTGGTATATCGATGCCCCGTCTCGATACATCCACGACTAGGGACCTTGAAGGATGTACTTATGGACTACCATGTCCCCACTAGTATGATCCGCATCATAGTCTAGGTAGTCAAGTACACATCCTAAGGGCTTTACCAACATGTAATAGAGAGACAATCTGTGTACACGTTAAGGTAAAGAGTAACCAGATAGCATACTATCATGTCGAGCAAGAAAGTCCTCCCTATATATGTCCCAGCATCCACTACAATATACATCCTATGTACAGTAATGGCCTCTAGGGCATACGTATAACTAACATCTCTGAGCTCCGGTCTCCTCGTCGGAAAGGGCACCACATCATCAAGTCTTTTTACGGGCTCCCGCTTCATCCGAAGCAACTCGGGCACGAAGTTCGCTAGCCGACGTGTCCAAGGTGAAGTAGAGAATGTGTGTGATCACTTTGTCTCTTGCATCCATTGATTCTAATCACATGAGAGTGTATGGATGAAGGTTGAAGATGATGCCATTGATGGAATTTGTGAGCTAGAGGAAGAAGAAGAAGAAAAGGCTCTCTTTTTCTTATGTTGTTGAGAATGATAATGTGAGAGCAAGAATAAAAAAGAATCCAAGAGCTAACCATTTCCTCATGGTTGCCCTCTCTCTCCCTCTACATATCATTTCAACACATAAAATCAATCCAAAATGTGACATATGCACATTAAAAGAGACCATGAGTCACTAGATTTCATGTGTCACAATAAATGCAGCTCATGATGAAATCCACTCACAATTTCCACCATCCAAACATTAATCCAAATGTTTGGTCCAACAAAAAGATACAACAACATCTAAAGTAAACTCGTGACGGATCACAAGGATACCCCTCACCTGTATATACATACCTGCATCCGCATTCCGACTGAATGCGAATGCGATGAGACTAAAGTAATCCAACAAATCTAATACTAGGATCCGGCTAAAACTAAAGCCCACTAGTATGATCCTCCCGATCATGATCTGTGCACTACTGCACATATATGAATGGACCCTGCCATATATCATACGTCCTCCACAACGTTTCGCCCGAAACTTGAGAAACTGTCTGTGGGGGACTCTAAAGACTCGTCAATACTTTGGCTGTGGATTTAACCACTAGCACGTCAGAGGTACTAGCCGTACGTAACGGGCTACCAGGTATTGACCAAAAGGGAGGTCGATGAGCGAACTCATCCTGACACCCTACTGAGCCTGTCAGTGACAATATCCGTACAGTCCGGTCCGTTCGTCTATGAGAATCGCATGTCTGTCCTAGGGGGTTGGTAAAAGTCAGACCCCCAAAAGCGGTACAAGTCGTGTCGGAGTGTAGCCCATAACTCCCTGAGATACTACTGAAATACCTACCAGTAAATCTCCTGCCTTGGCCAAGGACTTCGTGTAATGGCTCTCCTAGACACAGCGTGATCTCACCCCCAATACCGGGAGAGACGAAACCCCTGCCGATCCGCTCACTGCCTCCATGTAACTCGGGACTGTGCCCAATTAAAACCTGTTTGCACGACTCCTTTGAGCCGTGGTAGGGTAGCAATCAAAGCACAGTGGGAACTCACACGAGACAAATGACGATCTCAGGTCGATGAACTAACCTGTACACATGTCACCAGGGAACTGCTATCTGACGTCAGGTATAATACCAACTAGCATGTTCCCGATGAGTCTTGTCCGGTGTACTCATAACCCAATGAGCACATGTATATATCTTAGGTGAACCAACTGACACCAATGGCTTGTGAGACCGGCCACCGCCTCTCGTCGGGGTCTCGACTATATACACTAGTCTACTAATGGAGTATCGATACCCAGTCTCGAAACTCCCACGACTAGGGACCACTTTAAGGATGTGCTTATAGACCACCCAACTCTCACATATATGATCGCCATCATACTGCTGGTAGTCAAGCAAGAATCCTAAGGGCTCTATCAACGCGTAATAGTGATCTGTTATATCACCTAAAGCTGTACAGGATGATAAAGATAAACCAGATAGCAAACTATCATCTTGAGTAAGACTGTCCTACCGGCATAGGTCCTCCCTCAATCATTGCAATCGCGTGCCTGCGATCCAATAATTGACTTTGAGGGCACTATATCCAACAATCTCCCACTTGCACTCAAGGCTAATTATTGCGATGTCGCATACTCACAGCCCGTGTGATACCGAACACCCAACTCCTCTACTGATCAGTCTCACAAAGCCCGTTTGTGAAACCATCGCGTTCGAGGAATAGCCTCAGTGAGTGGATCTGCCCTGATGTTTCTTTTTATGTCTTCCTTTATCTCAAGTTCGCGAAGAAAGCCATCTCCCGAAATGAGCAATACCTGTCTTAGAATATGTCTGGATATCTGATGGGACCTAGTTCATAAATGAACTCCCAATCCAAACTTCTTAGACTGTATCGTCAACTGAACTTAATCAGTATCCTGCGCCATGCCTCCCTCAGTATCTTCTTGGACCACCTGTCCAAAATACTGCCCCTCGTCAGAGGGAAAGCTGTAACTCTGACAGTCACTCTGTCATCCAGGTAACCTTGGAAGCCTGGAATGATAACCGTCTCCCGAAAGAGGCTGCCGTTATCAAGTCCCTAGAACATCCACTTATGTTCTAAAACTGCTTCCGAATGTTTCTCCAGGATTGGATTAATATCAAATTATTGCATCTAGTGCAAAAACAACATCTGGTGTGGTACTTGACATCTCATGATTGACTTAATTGCCTAAGCAAGTGATCTGCCAATCATGCACATCCCTCTCCCCTTTAGTCTGTAAGACACCTTTAGAGACGGTGACTCCATCACCTGCAGGTACACTACCATGCCTGGAGTCGTCCATTCTAAAGCACTTTTAGAATGCTGTCTAAGTACCCAGATTGGGAAACTACCCAAATCTAGATCTAAAACCATAGATCTAGTAACCAGAATGTCTGATATTATATCTATATCCTATGTGGAGAAACCACTGTATGAAAACCAAAGTATAACCGATCGTAGTACAGGAATTTCATTTCCTACTATGTGTATGTCATCCAAATACCAGGACATCACACCCTACTACCTTCTTAACAGATCCATCCCCTATTCTGATGAAGTCAAACCTATGACTGTTACATCAGAAATAGATGTTCTATCTCCGCTATATCTGCTATAGTCCATAAATAGACATAAGCTCTTTGTCCATTATGCTTCCGCTGCTCCCACTGACCACGACAACCCTCTGGCAGAATAATATACACGTGCACTTCTAAAGCCAGTTCAGAACGATGCTATACTCATCCTCCTGCCGGGTCTCATAGCCTGGAACAACAGTAGTGTCAAGTCTGGGTAAACAAGAACCTCCCTGTCACCGTCTTTGAGCATACCGAAGTACCTCTCGAGTGCCTGAGGTTACCCACTATATCTGCGGAGTGGCCAATGGAATGTCAAACCAGATTGAATCCTTAGGTTCTTATCAAATTTTCAGTAATCGTTTGCGGTTCTGGAATCACTTCCAGTTCTACCATACTCCCACTACTGTTTTCTGGAAAAAATCCCATTTTACTAAAACTGTGGCGAGTCAAGAACAATATCACTATTGATCTTCCAGATGGTAGAAAGTCAACCTTCGTCATAGCCCGGGTCAACCCACAAATAGCCATTACAGAAACGTGCCTTGAGTTATCCAGAGTCTGGTTTTAAGCATAAACCGGACAACTCCCCGTACCTTAACATTGTTAAGATATGAACTATTCTATATCCAATATAGAAACAGAGGCACTGATTTAATTGGAACCAGATTCAAATTATGCAGCTGTCTCCAGTGCATGTCAACTAAATGAAGAGAGGCCGATCAGCGTTACTCAACTTAGGAATGCATCCAGATATGAGTAACCTGAAAGAGAAACAAGTTTCTCAAAGCCATTACTATCAACTGAATACTATACACAAGTATCTACATCTTCGATTACCTTGAAGAATCCTGATACTTGCAATACCTCGTTCTCTGCTTTATTCTTATACCTGTAACTTCTCAAAACTTAGACCTTGTATTTCTGCGAAACACTTGTCTAAATACAAGAGAAGTCACAAGTAAACAGAATATAGTACGAGGACCAACCCCTATGTCCTAATGGACACTGGACAATATACAATGCTTTGTATATGTCCCCTGAGTTGAATAACTCAAACCCTGTGCATCGTAGGTTGAAAACTGTACTATGGTTATGAAGAATTTGTTGGATGTATAAGCCCTAGAGGCCAGTATTGTATATATATGGATACTAGGGATATGTATGTGCAGAACAATCTTGCTCAGTTTTATAGTATATTATGTGACTTGTCTTTATCGGGATATGTGTATTTATTTGTATTGTTATTATATCTGGTTTGCACATATTGATAAAGACTCGATACGGTTGTATACTATTGTGGTTTGTCTTTATCTTAACATGGCATATGTCATACTCGTTATTACATATTGAGGTTACATGTAGATAAAGCCCCTAGGATCTTGCTTGACTACCTACGTTGTGATGGCGATCATACTTGTGGGAGCAGGATAGTCTATAAGCACATCCTTAAATGGTCCCTAGTCGCGTGAGTATCGAGACTGGGCACTGATACTCCAAAGTAGACTGGTGTGTACGTTTCTAGTCCCGTCGGGGGATGGTTGGTCCCGCAACAATTGGTCTGATGCACCTAAGATCGTATACAGGTGCTCACTAGGTGTGAGTACACTGGACGGACTCGCCGAGAACTTCCATATGGTACTATACCTATCGTCAGATGGAAGTTCTCAGGTGACATGTGTACAGGTTAGTCTTTGGACCCGAGATCGGCATTTGTCTCGTGTGAGTTCCCACTGAGCTTTGATCACTACCCTACCATGGCTCTACTGAGTCGTGCAAACAGGTTTTGGTTGGGTTCAGTCCCGAGCCATATGGAGGCAGTGAGCGATTGTCGGGGATTCGTCTCTCCCGGTATAGGGACTCGATATCGCACTGTGATTCGATTGGTCAGGACCATAAGACCTTGGCTAAGGCACTTGGGATTTACTGATAGGTTGATCAGCAATTTCCCGGATTGGTCCTGAGCCACATCGACACGACTTATCAGGTTGTTAGGGTCTGACGTTCACCATCCCCTAGACCCGGTATGCGATACTGTTTGACGAAGAGACCGGACTGTACGGATATTGTCACGGATAGGCTCAGTAGGAGATCCGGATGAGTTTGCTCGTCGGCCTTCCTTTTCGACAGGTACCTGGGCAGCCGTTACGTACAGCTAGTGCCTTTGACGTGCTTGTGGTTAAACCCACTGCCAGAGTACTGTCGAGTCTTTAAAGTCCCACACAGAGGGTTTCCCTGATCCAGGCAAAACGATGTAGTAGCCGTATTGGATACGTGCAGGGTTTGATCGATTGATGTACTTGGTACTCGGATTTTCGATCGGACAGTTTGTAATACTAGCTGGTTCGGGTTTGAGCCGGATTATTAAATCAGGTATTGATTTAATAATTTACATATATTTATTTCGATATATATATTCTAGTATTACGTTCTTCGTGTTATTCTATCTCTTTTAGGCGTTCGAATTTTTATCTGATTGTCGGTATATTTATACTGTAGACTGAAATCCGTATTTACTACAGATTTCCTTCTAGAAGGCGGCCACCTCATTTTGGTTTTTCCATTTATTTGATAAATGGAAATGAGGTGGAAAGTGATAGGTGAGGGAGGTATGGAGTTGACCATGCTTCAATAGTTTACAAATGAATTTATAATTCATTTTGGGTTTACTATTGAAGCATGGTTGCTATTGTTTAATGAAAGATAATTGCATACAAAACCATTGTGTGTTATTTTCTCTCTCATGCTTGCTCATTATTTTCTTGAGCTCCATTTTCTCTCTAAGCTCCTCCCTCCTCTCTAGCTTCCTCCACCTTCATCTTCTTCCTCTTCACTACCTTCTCATGTGTTGAGAATCAAGTGAAGAGGCAAGAAAGAGATAGCTAAACACTAAGACACTCTAAACTACACCCTAGATTATTTGGTTTAGAAAACCAAGTTCTTTAGTTTCTCCTTTTGTTATATAGTTAGCAGCTAGAGCCATGGATCATACTCCCCAGGTGGATCATCTACGACAAAAGGAAGCCGGAGAACAAGCTCGATCCATGAGGACCGATGGAGCCGGTGATGATGATCGAACAAGTTCAAGGAGGCCATTTGGAGCACATGACGAGGAGAGAAGACCGAAGGACTTGAGCCTCTTGGTATATCTTCTTTCATAGTAGATAGAACTCACTTTTAGCTAGCTAGGTTTATGGTTAAAGATCCGGTCAAGTTTTATTCTAGTGCCGAGTTTTCGCTCGTTTCGAAATTTTTGTTCCGCATTTGGCCACGGATGTTGGCCGGGGCACTAGGGTAACCCTTCATGGTATCAGAGCCACCCATAAAACCTATACTAGCTTGTTTAAACGTGTTTAGAATAACGATCGACTGGATTTTTCAAAAACTGCATTTCCTCACATGAGTTTTCTGTCGATTTTAAAAAGTGCTCGAAAAATCAATTTTTTGTTCTCAGAAAATCATGCAGGCTTTTTTAAGAACCCACAAGAAATTTAGGCCCCTGAACCCATACTTCCACCGCGGAACCGCCACATAATGCCACACTTGGTCGCGGTTCCGCGGCAGCATATGGGCCTCTAGGCCACAAATTTCTTCTAGGCCTCTTAATTGTTGGGATTGTGGTTTCTGGATAATTATTTTTGGGCCCAGATTTGTTACAGTGTTGGTTTAATACTTGGGGCCCACTTGGAAAGTTTAGTCGATCGTAATTTTAAAACACGTATTTTGTTATCAATACATTCACTTTTATCTACGACCGGGAATGTCACTCGATCGGTAAAACTCGTCTGATTGCTATATGTTCTTTTAGACGGGTTTTGCGAACGTGACATTCGCGTTGATGTTGTGTGCTTGTGCTGTGATTGTGGTTGGATTGTCGTGGTGGATAGCATGTGGTGCAATGTTAGAAATACAGTTTATAATTCATTTGTACATTTGTTATTTCGGGGCGAGCGTCCGACATGTGGACTGCATCTTTGCCGTTTGTATATTATTTTGGGGCACGACCAGGCTGAGGTCGATGTCACCAGTTGTATATTTTTTTTAATATTCTGTACTAGGATTACCCCACGGCGGAGTGCACGGATAGCCGGGTTCTAGAAGGCAACAAGCCCGCATCTCATGGCATCGAGACGAAGGAGCTTCATTCTCATGGCGCTGAGACGGAGGGGGCTTCATTCTAGAACTGGCGGGCTATTCGCCGCACTCTTATGGGGTACAGCTTTTCATTGCACAGGCTATCCACACGACCGGGAACATTGGGTTTTATTTGTGGCTCAAATGAAACCCGGGGCTCCAAGACTATCCACCATTCTGTATTGTTATCTGTGATATTGTTTTTTATCATGCCTGGGACGAATGTTATATATACTTATATATATACTAGTAGATGTTGTATATGTTTTGCACCCGCGCTAGTCCATCCCCTGCTCTGTCGTTAGTTAAGTAACCTAACGGGTGATAACGGGGCCCCATGGCGAATGCGGATGGCATATACGTACATTTTATTTTCGTTCTTTTCTGGTGTGATAGGTTACAAATTGATGGGACCGAATTAATTTTAATTAATGCAAGATAAAAAACCTAAAAAGATGTTGTTGGAACCAGATTTTAAAAACTGACATTACAGACGTTCTTTTTTGCTTTGCACAGTGGTATTCAGTTTGGAATATCCAGCACCTCATTCGACGAGGCAAGGGCCGAGATCCCTTCACCGGGAGTGACCCCTTGAGTAAAATGTTGCGTCAGGGTAATAACTTTAATATAGTCGACTATTTTTTCTTTGCATCGTGGTATTCAGTTTGGAATATCCTGCACCTCATTTGACGAGGAAAGAGCCGAGATCCCTTCACAGGGAGTGATCTCTTTAGAAGAAGTTTTCGCCACTATATATTTACAAAACTACTAAGGTTCCTTCAACGATATCAAGTTCATTAAGTTAACGGGTTTTTCGCCAAAAACCCAGTCGTAGCTCTCCGTCATTTCCTACAAGTAACACTTAGTATTCGTGCTACGTTTGTTGACTCCGTTAAGGCGTAGTGTACGGTAGCTGAGTGGTGCTTGTTTGTAGCACTAGATGCGATTGGTTAGGACAGTCGTATAACCTTGTTGACTCCGTCAAGGGTTATCCGGGTGGGTTTGACGCAATCCAGATAATGACGGGTTGAACTTGACTAGGACTCTTTGATTTGTGGACTCCGTCAAGGTCACTAGGGTCCTAAGGGTAAAAACCACATCGGGAGTTTCAAAAATACAGGAAACTTGCAGATTTAGCATACCTTCTGGAGTGTGGTGACTAGAGTGGATTCCATCTAGTGCATCACACAATGATAGTTGAATCCCGATCCCACTGATGAGTAGGATTACTCTTGGGAGATTTTTTCACTTAACAATCAATGCTATAAACCAAGTAGGTGTCTAGAACGGTGTTAGCGGGGCTACGCCTCCAGGGAAAAGAGGTTATGTAATTAAGGAACTTCGCGAAAGCGTTGGAAAACCTCCCTCAAAGTACCAACACCAGCCTGGCTGAAAGGTTAAGCAAGTATTGTGACGTGCGATTAATCCTGACTAGTTCTTCTTTTAGGGTTTGAAGAAGAATTTGAGGAAACAGTGGGAGCCATCCTGATTAGATAAATTAATAAACCAATCTAATCTTGCAAGAGCGCACGCTGAGTGTTTTCCCTCTCTCTCTCCAGGTAGCAACCATTTCACGCCCTAATCAAGATAATAAAATGTATCGCTTGACCGATCCGAATTCTTATTCGGGGGTGAGGAACGTCGGTTCGGCTCTAACTTACGACAACTGTCATAAGTATGAGCAAGGGAAAGATGAAAGTTTGAATTCCTTGATAAACCCATTGAAGAAGAAACATATTGTTGTGTCTTCTTAAGGTGTTCTTGTTATTGAGAACTGTTTTTCGGTCAGTCCTACCTCCTGGGTACGCGATACCGGATCGGGATCTCATATCTGTAATTTATTACAGGTACTGAGAAAAAGTAGGATAGTTGCACCTGGTGATATGTCCCTTAGAGTAGGGAACGGAGCACAAGTTAATGCTGCGGCCGTCGGTGAGTATCACCTAGTGTTGCCAAATGGCAACACTATGATTTTGAACAATTGCTACTTTGTACCTTCCATGCTTTGCAACATCATATAAGTTTCTTTACTTGATATAGATGGATATAACTTTGTTCTTGATAGAAATATCATGAACATTTACCTTGATAAGGTACTGGTTGCAGAAGGTACACTGTGTAATGGTATCTAAGTTCTAAATCAGAATACAGTTCTCAATGTACAAAACACACGCAAGAGGAAAAGTTCAGATATGAACGAATCCTACTTGTGGCATTGTAGACTTGGTCATATCGGAGAGAAAAGACTAAGTAAGTTACATAAAGGTGGATTCTTGAATACGTTCGAATTTTCATCTTATGAAACTTGTCAGTCTTGTCTCAAAGGAAAGATGACCAAATCTCCGTTCACCGGGCATGGAGAAAGAGCCGCAGAGCTCTTGGGACTCATACACAGTGATGTATATGGTCCGATGTCTATACATGCAAGGGGTGGGTTCTCGTACTTCATCACATTCACTGACGATCTCTCTAGATTCGGGTATGTATATCTTATGAAACACAAATCTGAAGCTTTTAAGAAATTCAAAGAATACATAAACGAAGTAGAGAACCAGACTGGCAAGAGTATTAAGATCCTCCGATCTGAAAGAGGAGGGGAGTATTTAAGAACGGAATTCCTAGATTACCTAAAAGAGAATGGAATTCTCTATCAGCTTACTCCTCCGTATACACCACAGCACAACGGTGTATCGGAGCGGAGGAATCGTACCCTATTAGATATGGTTCGCTCCATGATGAGTGACACTGAGTTGTCTCTTTCTTTTTAGGGATATGCGCTTCAAACAACTGCATACTTACTAAACTACGTTCCATCCAAATTTGTGCCTAAGACTCTATATCAAATATGGAGTGGACGAAATCCATATCTTAAGCGATTTAAGATATGGGGTTGTCCGGCCTATGTGAAAACCCAAAAACCGGACAAGCTTGAGGCACGGTCAATTCTATGTAAATTTATGGGATATCCTAAAGATTCACTAGGATATCTGTTCTACCACACTGAGGAACAGAAGGTGTTTGTATCTCGCCATGCTACCTTTTTAGAAAGGGAGTTTCTTGCAAAAGAAACTAGTGGGAGTACGGTAGAACTGGGATAAATCCATGAACCACAAAATGTAACTGAAGATTTGGAGGCACCACTAGATTCAGTAATCCCAGACAAACCTCAGCCACTCCGCAGATCTAGTATGATTTCTCATCTACTCGAGAGATATTACGGTTTTCTCATAGATGGGGATCGAGAGGATTGCATCTTGGAAGAAGATGATCCTACTAGTTTCAGGAAGGCCATTATCAGTAGGGACTCTGATAAGTGGCTGGATGCTATGCAATCCGAAATGGAGTCCATGTACACCAATAAAGTGTGGACCCTGGAAGTTGCTCCACCTGGGGTAAAACCCGTTGGATGCAAATGGATCTACAAGAAGAAACTTGGTGTAAATTGGCAGGTGGAAACCTATAAGGCTAGACTCCTTGCAAAAGGTTTTCGTCAAAGGCTAGGAGTGGACTATGACGAAAACTTTTCTCCAGTGGCTATGCTAAAATCCATTAGGATCCTGCTTGACATTATTGCCTTCCATGACTATGAGATCTGGCAGATGGACGTAAAAACGGCTTTTCTAAACAGAAGTTTAGAAAAGTGCGTTTACATGGATCAGCCAGAAGGTTTTGTAAACAGTAGGAGCAGCGGGAAGGTGTGCAAGCTGCTCAAATCCATTTATGGATTGAAGCAAGCATCGCGGAGCTGGAACATCTGTTTTGATGAGACAGTCAAGGACTTTGACTTCATCAAGAACGAAGATGAGCCTTGTATTTATAAGAAGATTGTAGGACGAACTGTCGTCTTCCTAGTCTTGTACGTGGACGACATTCTTTTGATAGGAAATGACATTCCTATGCTACAATCGGTTAAGCAATTCTTATCACAAAGGTTCCCTATGAAAGACCTACGTGATGCCTCGTACATTCTGGGGATCAAGATCTACAGAGATAGATCCAAGAGACTATTGGGACTTTCACAGTCCAGGTACATAGAGACCGTACTAAAGAGATTTAGTATGGAAGATTTCAAGCGCGGTAACATACCCGCATTGCACGGAATCACCCTCTCTAAGGAGATGTCTCCCAAGACTGACGAGGAGAGGGTTCGCATGAGCACTATACCCTACGCTTCAGCGGTAGGATCTATACTGTATGTGATGATGTGTACAAGACCAGATGTAGCTTACGCAGTAAGCATGGTGAGCCGGTATCAGTCAGACCCAGGTGAGGACCACTGGACAGCAGTAAAGAACATTCTCGAGTACGTGAGAAGGACTAAGGAGATGTTCCTGATTTACGGTAATGGAGACCTCAGGGTCGAGTCCTTTACCGACTCAAGCTTCCAGAGTGACAAGGATGACAGCAAGTCTGTCTCGGGTTTTGTGTTTACCTTCAACGGAGGGGCGGTATGTTGGAAGAGTTCCAAACAGGATACCGTCGTAGACTCGACAATGGAGGCTGAATACATTGCTGCAAGCGATGCCGCAAAAGAGGCGGTCTGGATAAAGAAGTTCATAGCCGAACATCAGGTGGTTCCGTCCATAGTTGATCCTATACCAGTGTATTGTGACAACAATGGGGCTATAGCTTTAGCGAAGGAACCATGGTCCCATCAGAAATCCAGGCACATATTAAGGCGGTATCACCTGATCAGGGAGATCATAGATCGCTAGGAGATCGAGGTCCGGAGAGTGGATACGAAGGACAACACGGCGGATCCATTTACAAAGGCCCTCCCTCAAGCACAGTTCGAGCGACTTTTTGGGATGTTGGATATGCGGTACGCCGGCAGCTGGCCTTAGAGCAGACGTTAGGTATTCGGTACGCCAATCACTGGCCTTTAGTGCAAGTGGGAGATTGTTGGATGTATATGCCCTAGAGGCCAGTGTTGTATATATATGGATACTAGGGATATACACTTGCAGAACAATCATACTCAGTTTTATAGTATATTATTTGACTTGTCTTTATCGGGATATGTGTATTTATTTGTATTGTTATTATATCTGGTTTGCACATATTGATAAAGACTCGATACGGTAGTATACTATTGTGGTTTGTTTTTATCTTAACATGGCATATGTCATACTCGTTATTACATATTGAGGTTACATGTAGATAAAGACCCTAGGATCTTGCTTGACTACCTGCGTTGTGATGGCGATCATACTTGTGGGAGCAGGGTAGTCTATAAGCACATCCTTAAATGGTCCCTAGTCGCGTGAGTATCGAGACTGGGCACTGATACTCCAGAGTAGACTAGTGTGTACGTTTCTAGCCCCGTCAGGGGATGGTTGGTCCCGGATCCATTGGTCTGATGCACCTAAGATCGTATACAGGTGCTCACTGGGTGTGAGTACACTGGACGGACTCGCCGAGAACTTCCATATGGTACTACCTATCGTCAGATGGAAGTTCTCAGGTGACATGTGTACAGGTTAGTCTTTGGACCCGAGATCGGCATTTGTCTCGTGTGAGTTCCCACTGAGCTTTGATCACTACCCTACCACGGCTCTACTGAGTCGTGCAAACAGGTTTTGGTTGGGTTCAGTCCCGAGCCACATGGAGGCAGTGAGCGATTGTCGGGGATTCGTCTCTCCCGGTATAGGGAGTCGATATCGCACTGTGATTCGATTGGTCAGGACCATAAGACCTTGGCCAAGGCACTTGGGAGTTACTGATAGGTTGATCAGTAGTTTCCCGGATTGGTCCTGAGCCACATCGGCATGACTTATCAGGTTGTTAGGGTCTGACGTTCACCATCCCCTAGACCCGGTATGCGATACTCTTTGATGAAGAGACCGGAATGTACGGATATTGTAACGGATAGGCTCAGTAGGAGATCCGGATAAGTTTGCTCGTCGGCCTTCCTTTTCGACAGGTACCTGGGCAGCCGTTACGTAAAGCTAGTGCCGCTGACGTGCTTGTGGTTAAACCCACTGCCAGAGTACTGTCGAGTCTTTAGAGTCCCACACAAAGGGTTTCGCTGATCCAGGCAAAACGATGTAGTAGCCGTATTGGATACGTGCTGGGTTCGATCGATTGATGTACTTGGTACTCGGATTTTCGATCGGACGGTTTGTAATACTAGCCGGCTCGGGTTTGAGCCGGATTATTAAATCAGGTATTGATTTCATAATTTACATATATGTATTTCGATATATATAGTCTAGTATTACGTGTAGGGTGTTTTTCGTCACCCCATTGAGATGGGAATACGCGCGCGCTTGTCAGGCGTATACTACAGATTCCCCCTGCCTAGGGTAGGCCGGGGTTTAATGATTGTGGGGATCCGAATCTCCGGCAGCCGCGGACTAAGCTGCCGTTAATTACCCCTCGCCTTTGGAGCGAGTGAACCTCCGATTAACGGGTTAAACTGGTCATGCGAACTCAATGTGCAATGTACATGTGTTGTGTTTTGAAAAGGGTGTTTTGGATATATCGGGAGCCACGCAGAGTTTTTACGGGGGTCCCGCTACCCGGATAGCGGGCTGGGGGTCAAAGGGGCTAGCAGCCCCCTTGCGGGACAGTGTCGTGGAGTATGTGTGTGTGTAAATATGTATATGTATATGTATATGTATGTACATAAAAAGAGGGGGAAAAGACATCCAAAGGATGCGTGGGGCAGCACCTTGGGCGCTGTGCGCCTAGGTGCTGTGCGCTCAGGCGCAAGAGTGCCACGTGTCGGCACGTGGGCGCTCTGCGCTTGAGCGCTGGGCGCTTGAGCGCAAGTGCGCCACGTGTCGGCACGGGGGCGATCTGCGCTTGAGCGCTGGGCGCTTGAGCGCAAGGGCGCCACATGTCGGCACGGGGGCGATTTGCGCTCGAGCGCGTGCGCTGGAGCGCAAGCGTGCCACGTGTCGGCACCGGGGCGACTTGCGCTGGAGCGCAAGCGCGCCACGTGTCGGCACGGGGGCGACTTGCGCTCGAGCGCCTGCGCTGGAGCGCAAGCGCGCCATGTGTCGGCACGTGGGCGCTTTGCGCTCGAGCGCTGAGCGCTTGAGCGCAAGCACGCCACGTGTCGGCACGCGGGCGCTCTGCGCTTGAGCGCCGGCGAGAAAAAGAGGCTTTTAGCCTAAAAAAGATTTCTCGAAAGAGAAATCAGAGAGGAGTTGGACTCCTGAGTGTGTTTTTGGGGTTAATGAAAGGGGTTCTTCTTCTTCCTCCTCTGTTAGCTGGATCTTGAAGATCAAGAGATGTGAGATCTCAAAATCTCTCCTTTTTGAGATTTGATGACAGATCCAAGTTCCCCTTTATGGGTTTCGTGGTGAAAAACTATTTTGTTTTTGAAAAGGAAGAGTAAAACTCTTGATTTAATTCAAAAGAAAGAAGAAGGTTTGAGACCTTCAGAAAAGGGAAAGAGATACAAACCCTAGGTTTTTTTGTAAGAATGAATAGTGTTGTTTTATTCATCATCATGTTGCCTTATATAGGCTTACATATTTACATATAGCCCCTTGGGCTTTACAAAATGGCATTTTACCTATCTCATGGCTCATGTGCCATTTCATTTTTGCACATAAGCCATGGGCTTACAAAATATTGACTTTATGCCCATTTTACATACATTCATGTATAAAAAATTACATAATAATTATTTATTACATGATTTTGTCGTTGCCATGGGGAGGCTGGCCGCGGGCTCGACTTGGGCATGGGCCTACTTGACCTGGGCTTGGGCCCACCTGGCTTTGGGTTGACTTTGATTTTGACTTGGTCAACTGGGGTGTAAATTTTTACCCCAACAAATTGCCCCCATCAATAAATGCACACACCATATGTGTGTCGTGTGCATGAAATTGATGGATCTTCTTTTGCGTGGAGGCGACTTGCTTTGGTTCCCACTTTTTGGGATGCACTACCCTTTTTATGACATGGACGGTCGGCGTTCTGATCCGAAGCGATTTAGTAGACGTGTCCCCGGCACGGAGTGTCGCTGGTCGACGTTTCCCCGAGGCGGAGTGTCTGTGTTGGACGTTTCCCCGATGCAGAGTGTCGCTGGTTGACGTGTCCCTGGCACGGAGTGTCTGCTTGACGTTTCCACGGCACGGAGTGTCGCTGTCGGACGTTTCCCTGATGCGGAGTGTCGGTGTTGGACGTTTCCCCGATGCAGAGTGTCGCTGGTTGACGTTTCCCTGATGCGAAGTGTCTGTGTTGGACGTTTCCCCGATACAGAGTGTCGCTGGTAGACGTGTCCCCGGCACGGAGTGTCGCTGATCGACTTTTCCCCGGCGCGGAGTGTCGCGGGTTGACTTTTCCCCGGCACGGAGTGTCGCTGGTCGACTTTTCCCCGGCGCGGAGTGTCGGGTTGACTTTTCCCTGGCACGGAGTGTCGCTGATGGACTTTTCCCCGGCGCGGAGTGTCGGTGGTTGACTTTTCCCCGGCACGGATTGTCGCTGATCGACTTTTCCCCGGCGCGGAGTGTCGCTAATCGACTTTTCCCCGGCACGGAGTGTTGGGTTGACTTTTCCCCGGCACGGAGTGTCGCTGATCGACTTTTCCCCGGCGCGGAGTGTCGGGTTGACTTTTCCCCAGCACGGAGTGTCGCTGATCGACTTTTCCCCGGCGCGGAGTGTCGGGATGACTTTTCCCCGGCACGGAGTGTCGCTGATCGACTTTTCCCCGGCGCAGAGTGTCGCAGGTTGACTTTTCCCCGGCACGGAGTGTCGCTGATCGATTTTTCCCCGGCGCGGAGTGTCGGGTTGACTTTTCCCCCGCACGGAGTGTCGCTGATGGTCTTTTCCCCGGCGCGGAGTGTCGCGGGTTAACTTTTTCCCGGCACGGAGTGTCGCTGATGGACTTTTCCCCGGCGCGGAGTGTCACTGGTTGACTTTTCCCCGGCACGGAGTGTCGCTGATGGACTTTTCCCCGGCGCGGAGTGTCGGGTTGACTTTTCCCAGGCACGGAGTTTCGCTGATCGACTTTTCCCCGGCGCGGAGTGTCGGGTTGACTTTTCCCCGGCACGGAGTGTCGCTGATCGACTTTTCCCCGGTGCGGAGTGTCGCGGGTTGACGTTTCCCCGGCACGGAGTGTCGCTGATCGACTTTTCCCCGGTGCGGAGTGTCGGGTTGACTTTTCCCCGGCACGGAGTGTCGCTGATGGACTTTTCCCCGGCGCGGAGTGTCGCGGGTTGACTTTTCCCCGGCACGGAGTGTCGTTGATGGACTTTCCCCCGACGCGGAGTGTCAATGGTTGACTTTTCCCCGGCACGGAGTGTCGCTGATGGACTTTTCCCCAGCGCGGAGTGTCGGGTTGACTTTTCCCCGGCACGGAGTGTCGCTGATCGACTTTTCCCCGGCGCGGAGTGTCGGGTTGACTTTTTCGAGGCGGAGCATAATTCCTACAGGGAAGGTAGATATCCCGAGGCAAAGCATGATTTCGACACGGGGTAAATTCTGGGACGGAGCATGATTCCGCCATAGAGGTTAGTTTGATTTGATTTGGGTTGACATCAGCATCGCTACACTGGAATATGGTACCAGGAGCGTATCATCATCTGTCTTGAGAGAATTTTGGGATTTGTATTTTTGTCGGCATCTGCATTGCTGCACTGGAGTAATGCCAGGAGAAACTCATCATTTGCCCCGGAAGGATTTGGGAATTGGTTTTTGTTTGGCATCTGCATTGCTGCACTGGAATAATGCCAGGAGCAACTCATCATGTGCCCCGGGAGGATTTGGATTTGGTTTTTTTTGTTTGGCATATGCATTGCTGCACTGGAATAATGCCAGGAGCAACTCATCATGTGCCCCGAGAGGATTTGGATTTGGTTTTTTTTGTTTGGCATCTGCATTGCTGCACTGGAATAATGCCAGGAGCAACTCATCATGTGCCCCGAGAGGATTTGGAAATTGGTGGCTTAGGAGACAGGTTTAGGTCCCTGTCACCTAAGGCTTTTCCATTTTGTGAGCCGTAAGGGTCTCACAAATCATTTTCTCCCTACGGGTCATAAGGATCCCGTAGGTGTATTTTCTCCTTAGGAGTCGTGGGGACTCCTAAGTGTGTTGCTCCTTTGTGAGTCGTAGGGATATCACGCGGGAATTTTCTCCTCACAAAGTCGAGAGGACTTTGCGAGTGCATTTCATTTCTTTTTTCTTTTTTTTTTTACGAGTTTGCGCCCTTTCGGGATTTCACAAACTCGTCGGCAGTCCTGCTGTTTTTACTCACGGAGCCCTTTCGGGTTTTCATCCGTGCCCATTTTGCTTGTGGACATACCGTTCTTTTTTTTTCTTTTTTTTTGTTGGAGAGATCGGGATTGTTTTACGCCGTGGATTGTATACGGTTTTGCAGGATGTATGATCCAGACCGTAGGGCCGGAAAAATTTCAGGATTTTGTTGGCGTCTGCATCGCTGCACTGGAATGTGGTACCAGGAACGACTCATCATTCGCCGTTGGGGTATGGGATTTGGAATTTGGTTGGCATCTGCATCGCTACACTGGAATATGGTACCAGGAGCGACTCATCATTCTCCATTGGGGTGTGGGATTTGGAATTTGGTTGGCGTATGCATCGCTGTACCGGAACATGGTACCAGGAGCGACTCATCATTCGCCATTGGGATTTGAATTTAGAATTTGGTTAGCGTCTGCATCGCTGCACTGGAACATGGTACCAGGAGCGACTCATCATTCGCCACTTTAGGGTTGGGGAGCGATGGCTTAGGAGACAGGTTTAGATCCCTGTCACCTAAGACTTTTCAATTTTATGGGCCGTGACGATCCCATAAAAACATTTTCTCCCTGCGAGTCGTAAGGATCCCGCAGGTGTATTTTCTCCTTAGGAGTCGTGAGGATTCCTAAGGGTTTTTTTCATTTGTGAGTCGTAAGGATCCCACAAAGGTCTGTTCTCCTCATGTATCGTGAGGACACATGAGTGGATTTCCCTCGTTCCCAGTTTAATGACTTAGAGGTCGACTGTTTCCAGTTTAACAACTTAGAGGTCATCTGTTTCCAGTTTAACGACTTGGAGGTCATCTGTTTCCAGTTTAACGACTTGGAGGTCATCTGTTTCCAGTTTAACGACTTGGAGGTCATATGTTTCCAGTTTAACAACTTGGTGGTCATCTGTTTCCAGTTTAACGACTTGGTGGTCATCTGTTTCCAGTTTAACGACTTGGAGGTCATCTTTTTCCAGTTTAAAGACTTAGGGGTCTATTGATGGCGAGCTTAGAATTTTAGGGTAGGGGCCGGCATCAGCGTTGCTGACACTGAAGCAGAGGTGCCAGGACAATTCATCATTTGCCTATACCTGTTGGGGGAGCGGTGGCTTAGGAGACAGGTTTAGGTCCCTATCGCCTAAGGCTTTTCAATTTTATGGGCCGTGAGGGTCCCATAAAAGCATTTTCTCCCTGCGAGTCGTAAGGATCCCGCAGGTGTATTTTCTCCTTAGGAGTCGTGAGGACTCCTAAGTGTGTTTTTCCTTTATGAGTCGTAAGGATCCCACAAAGGTTTGTTCTCCTCATGTATCGTGAGGACACATGAGTGGGCCTTCTCAATGGAGCATAATTCCAAAGGCGGAGACCAGCCGCGCAACTGGTGATTGTGGTGGGGCATGGGTATGATGAGAATTATTTGAGCCCGTGGATTGTATACGGTAGTCAATTTGGGGACTAACCGTAGGGCCGGAAAATTTTTGAAAAAATGGATTTTTGTTGGCGTCTGCATCGCTACACTGGAATATGGTACCAGGAGCAACTCATCATTCGCCATTTTTTTTTACCGCGATTGCTCTATCATTTCATCTTTTCTTATCGCGAAGATCGCGATTGCCCTATCATTTCGGCTTTTATTCGCGGTTGCCCCATCATTTCGGCTTTATTTTCATTTTTATTTTTACTCGCTGATTTTTATTGTGAGTTGCCCCATCATTTCGGCTTTTCTTTATTTTTCTTTTATTTACACATTTTTTATTTATTTACATATATATATATATATATATATTTTTACATTACCAGTTTAACGACTTAGAGGTCGACTGTTCCCAGTTTAACGACGTGGTGGTCAGCTGTATCCAGTTTAACGACATAGTGGTCCTTTTTGCTTATCCAAGCTCCTTGAACTTTGATCTTGGCGGAGCTGTGTTAATGACCTAGCTCTGTGGCTTGCCGATACATCCGAGGATTGTGAGGTTATTCCAAACTTATATTGGTCCTCTGCCCAATCTTTGAAAATATAGCAGTCTTCGATGGTATGACCCACCACTCTATGATATGGGCAGTATATGGGATTGCCGGTCATGTTCATTTCCTGTGGCCTCTTTGGAACAGGCAGTTGCAGACCGCTGTTCAGGGCGTCCATGAATATTTTGCGGACTTCATCCCTCCTGAAGGAGTATACCTTCTTCTTTCTCTCCATTGGAGTAGGTGCCTTTACTGATGCTGGTCCTCGAGGACGATCGGTCTTTGGTTCGCCCTTTTGAGATAATGGCACATGTCCGGGAGGATTAGGTTCCCGAAAGGCTTCGGTCTCCATTTGCATGAAATCGGCGGTCGTAGCTTGACTGTTTGCTAGCGCGCTTTTAGACAGTTCTATCTCTCCCGCCTTGTATTGCCTTTCGACCCAATCTTTGAAGACGAAGCAGTCCTCAATAGCATGACCTATCACCCTGTGATAGGGGCAATATTTTGGGTCATCGGTCATATTCTCTTCTTGCGGTCTCTTTGATTCTGGCAGTTGTAGACCGTTTCTTAGGGCGTTCCTGAATATCTTGTGGACCTTTTCCCTCTTGAAGGAATAGACCTTTTCCAGCTTCTCTTTCAGAGGCGATCCCCCCCCGGTGTATGTATCGGAGGGACTGGAGGCTGATTGCGGCCGTTTTTCGCAAAGGCGCTCCGCTTTTAGGTTGAAAGGGATATCAGTTGGCTGCCCCCGGTTATCAATCCCTGGCTCATGAGCCAAAATTTGACTCTGCTGTAATTGCAATCGGGCGACTTGGGTCGCGAGATCTGCCACGACGTTTGCCAGCTCGTCGACTTTGGAATAGACCTCGGCCATCTTCTCATCCCTGTCCTGAAATTGCCTTTGAAGCCATTGGAATAATGCTTGTTCTGTAGTTCCGGCTATGACAACCGGGTAATCTTTATTGCCTGAGCTCAATTCCGCAGGAACTGCGGGCTCCTCTGGCTTATCGGCCTGAGCGGGCTCTTCATCATTTAGATCGAGCCGATGCTGGGTAGCGTCAACCATATCATCACCATGGCCGTGAAGCGTAGGCGGGTTCGTTTCTTCATGTCCAACCATATAGACAGTGTGGATAACACATTCAGCCATTCTTTCATCACTGGCAGCTGGTTTCGCAGAGCGGTCCGAGCTTTGGAAATTCATAAATTTTAACATGGCCAGAGCCCTAACCCTTTTGTTGGCTCTATATCTGAGCTGCTTCTGCCTCAGCTTCTCTGCCTTAAGCGCTTGGCAGGCTTCTGCTCTTCGGGAAGCCGCCATAGGCCGAGCGATGGGGATGCTTGAGAAGACATCTGCCCGCGTGTCCGTCGAAGGTATCGCCTGGGCTTTCCCACTACGTCTGGAAACTTCTTTTGTTCCGATGGCTTTTCCCCCAGTTGGGGCCATGGAAAGTCGTCCAGACACCGATTTGCGTTTGGGTTGGGACGCCCTCGAGATTACCACATTCGGTCTCCTTCCTTTCGAGACAGGTCTGTCTGTTGCTGGAGCTTGAGGAGCCGGGATGGCATTAGCTGACACGAACAGGATAGAGCCGAATGGTAGCGGCTCCTCCTCCTCTTGTCGCCCGAGACCGGCCGGAAGGACGGTCCTGGAGTCCATCTTCATCGTGTAGGAGATGGGAGTCGTGCTGAGAGATGAGATCGTCCTTGGAGACATTGTAGGAGAGTGATTGCTTGAAAACCTGCATGAAAAAGCATTATTTTTAGTATAAATACAGGTATGTATATTGATTGAGTTCGCATGAACGCTTAACCCGAAATATGGGAGGAGAGATTGGTCCCACCGGGCGTGCCAGAATCTGCAGGGTGTTTTTCGTCACCCAATTGAGATGGGAATACGCGCGCGCTTGTCAGGCGTATACTACAGATTCCCCCTGCCTAGGGTAGGCCGGGGTTTAATGATTGTGGGGATCCGAATCTCCGGCAGCCGCGGACTAAGCTGTCGTTAATTACCCCTCGCCTTTGGAGCGAGGGAACCTCCGATTAACGGGTTAAACCGGTCATGCGAACTCAATGTGCAATGTACGTGTGTTGTGTTTTGAAAAGGGTGTTTTGGATATATCGGGAGCCACGCAGAGTTTTTACGGGGGTCCCGCTATCCGGATAGCGGGCTGGGGGTCAAAGGGGCTAGCAGCCCGCTTGCGGGACAGTGTCGTGGAGTATGTGTGTGTGTAAATATGTATATGTATATGTATATGTATGCACATAAAAAGAGGGGGAAAAGACATCCAAAGGATGCGTGGGGCAGCACCTTGGGCGCTGTGCGCCTAGGTGCTGTGCGCTCAGGCGCTTGAGCGCTGGGCGCTTGAGCGCAAGTGCGCCACGTTTCGGCACGGGGGCGATCTGCGCTTGAGCGCAAGGGCGCCACGTGTCGGCACGGGGGCGATTTGCGCTCGAGCGCTTGCGCTTGAGCGCAAGCGCGCCACGTGTCGACATGGGGGCGACTTGCACTCGAGCGCTTGCGCTGGAGCGCAAGCGCGCCACGTGTCGGCACGTGGGCGCTTTGCGCTCGAGCGCTGAGCGCTTGAGCGCAAGCGCGCCACGTGTCGGCATGCGGGCGCTCTGCGCTTGAGCGCCGGCAAGAAAAAGAGGCTTTTAGCCTAAAAAAGATTTCTCGAAAGAGAAATCAGAGAGGAGTTGGACTCCTGAGTGTGTTTTTGGGGTTAATGAAAGGGGTTCTTCTTCTTCCTCCTCTGTTAGCTGGATCTTGAAGATCAAGAGATGTGAGATCTCAAAATCTCTCCTTTTTGAGATCTGATGACAGATCCAAGTTCCCCTTTGTGGGTTTCGTGGTGAAAAACTATTTTGTTGTTGAAAAGGAAGAGTAAAACTCTTGATTTAATTCAAAAGAAAGAAGAAGGTTTGAGAACTTCAGAAAAGGGAAAGAGATACAAACCCTAGGTTTTTTGTGAGAATGAAGAGTGTTGTTTTATTCATCATCATGTTGCCTTATATAGGCTTACATATTTACATATAGCCCCTTAGGCTTTACAAAATGACATTTTACCCATCCATGACTCATGTGCCATTTCATTTTTGCGCATAAGCCATGGGCTTACAAAATATTGGCTTTATGCCCATTTTACATACATTCATGTATAAAAAATTACATAATAATTATTTATTACATGATTTTGTCGTTGCCATGGGGAGGCTGGCCGCGGGCTCGACTTGGGCATGGGCCTACTTGACCTGGGCTTGGGCCCACCTGGCTTTGGGTTGACTTTGATTTTGACTTGGTCAACCGGGGTGTAAACTTTTACCCCAACAAATTGCCCCCATCAATAAATGCACACAGCATATGTGGGTCGTGTGCATGAAATTGATGGATCTTCTTTTGCGTGGAGGCGACTTGCTTTGGTTCCCACTTTTTGGGATGCACTGCCCTTTTTATGACATGGACGGTCGGCGTTCTGATCCGAAGCGATTTAGTAGACGTGTCCCCAGCACGGAGTGTCGCTGGTCGACGTTTACCTGAGGCGGAGTGTCTGTGTTGGACGTTTCCCCGATACAGAGTGTCGCTGGTTGACGTGTCCCTGGCACGGAGTGTCTGCTTGATGTGGAGTATGTGTGTGTGTAAATATGTATATGTATATGTATATGTATGTACATAAAAAGAGGGGGGAAAGACATCCAAAGGATGCGTGGGGCAGCACCTTGGGCGCTGTGCGCCTAGGTGCTGTGCGCTCAGGCACAAGAGTGCCACGTGTCGGCACGTGGGCGCTCTGCGCTTGAGCACTGGGCGCTTGAGCGCAAGTGCGCCACGTGTCGGCACGGGGGCGATTTGCGCTCGAGCGCTTGCGCTTGAGCTCAAGCGCGCCACGTGTCGACACGGGGGCGACTTGCGCTCGAGCGCTTGCGCTGGAGCGCATGCGCGCCACGTGTCGGCACCGAGGCGACTTGCGCTGGAGCGCAAGCGCGCCACGTGTCGGCACGGGGCGACTTGCGCTCGAGCGCTTGCGCTAGAGCGCTTGCGCTAGAGCGCAAGCGCGCCACGTGTCGGCACCGGGGTGATTTGCGCTCGAGCGCAAGTCGCTTGAGCGCAAGCGCGCAACGTGTCGGCACGTGGGCGCTTTGCGCTCGAGCGCTGAGCGCTTGAGCGCAAGCGCGCCACGTGTCGGCACGCGGGCGCTCTGCGCTTGAGCGCCGGCGAGAAAAAGAGGCTTTTAGCCTAAAAAAGATTTCTCGAAAGAGAAATCAGAGAGGAGTTGGACTCCTGAGTGTGTTTTTGGGGTTAATGAAAGGGGTTCTTCTTCTTCCTCCTCTGTTAGCTGGATCTTGAAGATCAAGAGATGTGAGATCTCAAAATCTCTCCTTTTTGAGATCTGATGACAGATCCAAGTTCCCCTTTGTGGGTTTCGTGGTGAAAAACTATTTTGTTGTTGAAAAGGAAGAGTAAAACTCTTGATTTAATTCAAAAGAAAGAAGAAGGTTTGAGACCTTCAGAAATGGGAAAGAGATACAAACCCTAGGTTTTTTGTGAGAATGAAGAGTGTTGTTTTATTCATCATCATGTTGCCTTATATAGGCTTACATATTTACATATAGCCCCTTGGGCTTTACAAAATGGCATTTTACCCATCCCATGGCTCATGTGCCATTTCATTTTTGCCCATAAGCCATGGGCTTACAAAATATTGGCTTTATGCCCATTTTACATACATTCATGTATAAAAAATTACATAATAATTATTTATTACATGATTTTGTCGTTGCCATGGGGAGGCTGGCCGCGGGCTCGACTTGGGCATGGGCCTACTTGACCTAGGCTTGGGCCCACCTGGCTTTGGGTTGGCTTTGATTTTGACTTGGTCAACCGGGGTGTAAACTTTTACCCCAACAAATTGCCCCCCATCAATAAATGCACACAGCATATGTGGGTCGTGTGCATGAAATTGATGGATCTTCTTTTGCGTGGAGGCGACTTGCTTTGGTTCCCACTTTTTGGGATGCACTGCCCTTTTTATGACATGGACGGTCGGCGTTCTGATCCGAAGCGATTTAGTAGACGTGTCCCCAGCACGGAGTGTCGCTGGTCGACGTTTCCCTGAGGCGGAGTGTCTGTGTTGGACGTTTCCCCGATACAGAGTGTCGCTGGTTGACGTGTCCCTGGCACGGAGTGTCTGCTTGATGTGGAGTATGTGTGTGTGTAAATATGTATATGTATATGTATGTACATAAAAAGAGGGGGGAAAGACATCCAAAGGATGCGTGGGGCAGCACCTTGGGCGCTGTGCGCCTAGGTGCTGTGCGCTTAGGCGCAAGAGTGCCACGTGTCGGCACGTGGGCGCTCTGCGCTTGAGCACTGGGCGCTTGAGCGCAAGTGCGCCACGTGTCGGCACGGGGGCGATTTGCGCTCGAGCGCTTGCAAGCGCTTGCGCTTGAGCTCAAGCGCGCCACGTGTCGACACGGGGGCGACTTGCGCTCGAGCGCTTGCGCTAGAGTGCATGCGCGCCACGTGTCGGCACCGGGGCGACTTGCGCTGGAGCGCAAGCGCGCCACGTGTCGGCACGGGGCGACTTGCGCTCGAGCGCTTGCGCTAGAGCGCAAGCGCGCCACGTGTCGGCACCGGGGCGACTTGCGCTCGAGCGCAAGTCGCTTGAGCGCAAGCGCGCCACGTGTCGGCACGTGGGCGCTTTGCGCTCGAGCGCTGAGCGCTAGAGCGCAAGCGCGCCACGTGTCGGCACGCGGGCGCTCTGCGCTTGAGCGCCGGCGAGAAAAA
Organism: Agapanthus africanus; assembly: GCA_030015575.1. Lineage (NCBI taxonomy): Eukaryota > Viridiplantae > Streptophyta > Magnoliopsida > Asparagales > Amaryllidaceae > Agapanthus > Agapanthus africanus. Next base: position 121,824,504 of record JASDDO010000031.1, read on the forward strand.
GAGGCTTTTAGCCTAAAAAAGATTTCTCGAAAGAGAAATCAGAGAGGAGTTGGACTCCTGAGTGTGTTTTTGGGGTTAATGAAAGGGGTTCTTCTTCTTCCTCCTCTGTTAGCTGGATCTTGAAGATCAAGAGATGTGAGATCTCAAAATCTCTCCTTTTTTAGATCTGATGACAGATCCAAGTTCCCCTTTGTGGGTTTCGTGGTGAAAAACTATTTTGTTGTTGAAAAGGAAGAGTAAAACTCTTGATTTAATTCAAAAGAAAGAAGAAGGTTTGAGACCTTCAGAAAAGGGAAAGAGATACAAACCCTAGGTTTTTTGTGAGAATGAAGAGTGTTGTTTTATTCATCATCATGTTGCCTTATATAGGCTTACATATTTACATATAGCCCCTTGGGCTTTACAAAATGGCATTTTACCCATCCCATGGCTCATGTGCCATTTCATTTTTGCCCATAAGCCATGGGCTTACAAAATATTGGCTTTATGCCCATTTTACATACATTCATGTATAAAAAATTACATAATAATTATTTATTACATGATTTTGTCGTTGCCATGGGGAGGCTGGCCGCGGGCTCGACTTGGGCATGGGCCTACTTGACCTGGGCTTGGGCCCACCTGGCTTTGGGTTGATTTTGATTTTGACTTGGTCAACCGGGTTGACTTTGATTTTGACTTGGTCAACCGAACTAGAACAAGTTCCTTCGAGTTTGTATATAACCATACGATGGAGTAACCGATAAACTGTGGATCTTCGTAGTGATACGGGGTGTTCCGGAGAAATACAAAGGTGATGTAGGAGTGGCGATGAAATACTTAGTTTGCTCGTGAATAGCAGTCGCAATTTACTTTTCCCTCTTACTAATCCCTTTATTTGTCTTTACTTAATACCTTCTGTACACCTTCGTTAGGCTAATTGGTTTTCTTCATTCCCCACCGTTCGACACCTGCCTATAGTTTGGAAGAAGACTATCCAATTAGCGTAATAGGTGTACCGTCCTAATCCAAGGAGCACTCGCAACCTGAGAGAAGGTAAAAGGAAAAGACAACTGAATAGTCCTATACATTTTCCCCAAAACCGGAAACCATTCTTGAATCTGGAACAAATTCCTTCGAGTTCGTATATAACCATACGATGGTTTTATCTAATGGAAGTGGATGTTCGTAGTAATACGGGGTGTTCTGGAGAAAAGGGTAAAAGTAGGAGTGGCAATGAGGTATGCAACTCTGACAATTCAAGAGCCAGTATTTTAAGAAGGTTCGGTTAACTTGGTCACTGAGTCATAGTCAAGGGTCGGGTCATGGTCGATGCCAAAGAGAGAGAGAAAAGGAGCACTCTGCGTGCACTCTAACCTAGATCAGAATGGTTATCACTTTATCTAATCAGGAAACCTCCTACTGTAACCTCAAATTCTCCTCCAAACCTGAAAGAAGAATTAGTCGGGATCACCCGAGGAGTAAATCAACTCATCAGTGGAAATCGGGATCCAACTATCATCACATGATAACGTAATAGAATCCACTAACGTTATCACACTCCAGAAGGTATGCGCATATCTGGCAAGTTTCAGTTTCTTTAGAAACTCCCGATGTGATTTTTACCCCATGCTCTTATGACCTTGACGACGGCCAACATATCATAAGTCACATGTCAAGTTCTACCCGTCATTGTGCAGGTTAATTTGAACCCACCCGTACATACCCTTGACGAAGGACAAAATAGTAGTACGACTGTTCCAAACTAACGCATCTATCTATGCTGCAGAAAAGTAACAAATAGCTACCATACATTATGCCTTGACGAAGGCCAACATACACAGCATGAATACTAAGTGCTACCCTTCTGAAATGACGGAGGGCTACGAATGGTTTTTGGCGAAAAACCTTTAACGTAATGAACTTGATATCGTTGAAGGAACCGTATAGCTTTTTTATAAAAATATAGTGGCGAAAACTTTTGCTAAAGAGGTCACTCCCGGTGAAAGGATCTCGGCTCTTTCCCCATAGAATGAGGTGCAGGATATTCCAACTAAATACCGCGATGCAAAGCAAAAAGTAATCGACTATAGTGAAGTTATTACCCTGATGCAAACTTCTGTCCAAGGGGTCACTCCCGGTGAAGGGATCTCGGCCCTTGCCTCGTCGACTGAGGTGCAGGATATTCATACCCGAATACCACTGTGCAAAACAAAAGAGAACGTCCTTGTAATAACAGCTTTTTGAAAAATGTTCCAACAACATCAGAATAGGTTTGTTTAGCTTGCATTGATCCAAATCAATGCAGTCCCATCAATTAATCACACCACAAAAGAACGAAAATATGATGTACGTATATGCCATCCGCATTCGCCACTGGGTCCGGTCATCACCCGTTAGGTTACTTAACTAACGACAGAGCGGGGACTGGACTAGCGCGGGAGTAAAACGTATACAACATCTACTAGTATATATATCAATATATAATATTCGCTCATAGCGTGATAAAAATGCAACATCACAGAAATGTAATAAGCATCACAGAAAAATACAGATAATCCGGGATCCCCGGGTTTCATAGAGCCGCTACTGAAACCCGACGTTCCCCTGGTCGTGTGGACATCCTGTGCAATGAAATCCTAGACCCCTATGGGTGCGGCAAGTTACCCGCCAAAACCTGAAACGAGGCAGCCCTCTTCAACAAAGTGAATGGACCACCCAGCACTTCACGGAATCCGGCAACTTGAGCACCCCTCCTTGGGTCAACCTATACCCCCTACGAGTGTGGCGAATAGCCCGTCAATTCTAGAGTAAAGCCCCCTCCATCTCAAAGCCATGATATGCGGGCCGTTGCCCTCTAGAACCCGGCTATCCGTGCACCCCACCACGTGGTAATCCTAGTACAGAAAGTAAAAATATATACAGCGGGTACATCGACCTCAGCCCGGTTGTGCCCCAAAAGAATAATATACAAACATGCAGTGACGGCAGTCCACATGTCGGACGCTCGCCCCGCAATATCAAATGTATAAATACAACCAAACTGTACTACCATTGCATCCAGGCTATCCACCATGACAAATCCGCAACATCACAGCACAACACAGAACATCAACGTGAATGCCACGTTCAAAAATCCGTCTAAAAGAACTATAGCAATTAGACAAGATTTACCGCTCAAATGACATTCACGGTCACAGATATAATGTAAAGCACTGTAAACTAACATATTAAAAAAAATTTGATCGACAAAATTTCCCGAAGTGGGCCCCAAGCATAAATCCAGCACTCAAAATAATCTGGGCCAAAAATAAAATTACCAGAAACCTCAATTCCAATTCAGAGACCACTGTAGAAAAATTGGTGCACTGATGCTACAGTACTGCGGCGGAACCGCGGCCAAAACGTGGGTACGGCCGCGGTTCCGCGGCGCTACAGTGAGCTCTCTCCACAAAATTTCTGCAATGTTCTTAAAAAAGCCTGACTGATTTTCTGCAATACTCAATAATTTTTTCAACGACAAAAAAAATTCGACAGAAACTTCATTTTGAAATTGCTGTTTCGGAAATTTTGTTTGATCGATGTTTTAAATACGTTAGAACAAGCTAGTAAAGGTTAATGGCGTGGCTCTGATACCATGTAAGTCTACAGTAGCGCCCCGGCCGTCTGTCAGAGGCCAAAATGCGGAAACGAAAACTTTTTCTAAACTTGAAAACCGGCGCTATCGCAGACTTTAATCCTGGATCGAACCATTAACCTATAACTACATACTAGAGAAAGGGTTGGAAAAGCTATACCGATCGATCCGTGTCCTTCGGTCTTTGGCTACCATCCCAAGCTCCTCGCGGCATCTCCGAGCTCCGGTCTCCTCGTCGGAAAGGGCACCACAACATCGAGTCTTTTTACGGGCTCCCGCTTCATCCGAAGCAACTCGGGCACGAAATTCGCTAGCCGACGTGTCCAAGGTGAAGTAGAGAATGTGTGTGATCACTTTGTCTCTTGCATCCATTGATTCTCATCACATGAGAGTGTATGGATGGAGGTTGAAGAAGATACCATTGATGGAATGTGTGAGCTAGAGGAAGAAGAAGAAGAAGAGGCTCTCTTTTTCTTATGTTGTTGAGAATGATAATGTGAGAGCAAGAAAAAAAATATCCAAGAGCTAACCCTTGCCTCATGGCTGCCCTCTCTCTCTCCACATATCATTTCAAGACATAAAATCAATCCAAAATGTGACATATGCACAATAAAAGAGACCATGAGTCACTAGATTGCATGTGTCACAATAAATGCAGCTCATGATGAAATCCACTCATAATTTCCACCATCCAAACATTAATCCAAATATTTGGTCCAACAAAAAGATACAGCAACATCTAAAGTAAACTCGTGACGGATCACAAGGATATCCCTCACCTGTATATACATACCTGCATCCGCATTCCGACTGAATGCGAATGCGATGAGACTAAAGTAATCCAACAAATATAATACTAGGATCCGGCTTAAACCAAAGCCCACTAGTATGATCCGCCCGATCATGATCCGTGCACTACTGCACGTATATGATCGGACCCTGCCATATATCATATGGCCTCTACAACGTTTCGCCCGAAACTTGAGAAACTGTCTGTGCGGGACTCTAAAGACTCGTCAATACTTTGGCTGTTGATTTAACCACTAGCACGTCAGAGGTACTAGACGTACGTAACGGGCTACCAGGTATTGACCAAAAGGGAGGTCGATGAGCGAACTCATCCTGACACCCTACTGAGCCTGTCAGTGACAATATCTGTACAGTCCGGTCCATTCGTCTATGAGTATCGCATGTCGGGCCTAGGGGGTTGGTAAAAGTCAGACCCCCAAAAGCGGTACAAGTCATGTCGGAGTGTAGCCCAGAATACCCTGAGATACTACTGGAATACCTACCAGTAAATTTCCTGCCTTGGCCAAGGACTTCGTGTAATGGCTCTCCTAGACACAGCGCGATCTCACCCCCAATACCGGGAGAGACGAAACCCCTGGTGATCCGCTCACTGCCTCCATGTAGCTCAGTACTGTACCCAACTAAAACCTGTTTGCACGACTCCTTTGAGCCGTGGTAGGGTAGCAATCAAAGCACAGTGGGAACTCACACGAGACAAATGACGATCTCAGGTCGATGAACTAACCTGTACACATGTCACCAGGGAACTGCTATCTGACGTCAGGTATAATACCAACTAGCATGTTCCCGGCGAGTCCTGTCCGGTGTACTCATAACCCAATGAGCACATGTATACATCTTAGGTGAACCAACTGACACCAATGGCTTGTGAGACCGGCCACCACCCCTCGTCGGGGTCTCGACTGTATACACTAGTCTACTAATAGAGTATCGATGCCCAGTCTCGATACTCCCACGACTAGGGACCACTTTAAGGATGTGCTTATAGACCGCCCAACTCTCACGTATATGATCGCAATCATACTGCTGGTAGTCAAGCAAGAATCTTAAGGGCTCTATCAACGCGTAATAGTGATCTGTAATATCACCTAAAGCTGTACACGATGATAAAGATAAACCAGATAGCAAACTATCATCTTGAGTAAGACTGTCCTACCGGCATAGGTCCTCCCTCAATCATTGCAATAGCGTGCCTGCGATCCAATAATTAACTTTGAGGGCACTATATCCAACACAACTGACTGTAGAAGAACCCCGTCGCCAAAAGCATCTGTTCGGATGCTCGCGGCATCGTTGTTCCGCCTTGGTGCACTTCATCGACGGCATCGGGGGGTGCGGCCGTCTACTAAAGTTTCCGACAAGCATTCGATCAGGTTATCGAGAATCCTGTTGAATTACCCGACAGGTTATTGGAAAGTGTTTTCAAAATCGAGACTAAAATGCGGGGTTTATAATTGTTAGGCATGTGATGTCTAAGGAATTCTTTTGGTTGGGCATGAAATCCAATGTATGTGATACGTTGGGTTTATGATGTCTGAGGTGGTTGCGGATTCCAACTGTTGTAGTTTTTCACTTTTTTTCTGCGACCGTAAGTGTAATATGTGGTGTATTGCCAGTTTCGTTGCTATATGTCAACGACAATTGGGATACGCATATTTACTTACGTTGATGACATGTGATGTTATGTGTTGCTGTGATATGTTATATTGGATCGTTGAGTTTTGAATAGCCAGGGGTTTTATGTGAGATAAGAGTTTTTATTTTCATTCATGTAAAATTCATTGTATGTAATATTCTTTTATTGGGGCACTTCCGGGTTGAGGATGATGTCACCATTGTATATTATTTACTTTTTCGCATTAGGATAGACCCAAGGCGGGGAGCACAAGTAACCGGGTTCTAGGGTCCAGTGGGAGACTATTTCGAAGAGTCGAGACCGGGTCTCCTAACTCTAGAATTGGTAGGGTTGCTTGCCGCTCTCGTAGGGGTCTATGGGATGTGGGTTTGGCTATTCATCACGGCCGTGGAATCCGCGTTTTTACTGGCTTAAATAAAATACGGAATTCCTAGTATATCCAATATTTCATATGTGATTCTTCTGCTGCTTATATTCTTTGATGTGATCACTTGATATGTTCTGAGACGAATGCCTATATTATATATATGAGATATAATAAATATTGCTGCTTTCGTTTCTTATGTGATGCTTAGGAAGCATAACAGATAGGACTTCGTTAATGAGATTAATGAAATAAAAGAAACCTAAAGATGTTGTAGAAGCTTGTTTAAAAACCGGTAGCTCTAGTTCTTGCTTTGCATAGCGGTATTCTTTATAGAATATCCAGCACCTTATTCGATAAGGAAAGAGCCGAGATCCCTTCACCGGGAGTGACCTCTGTAGCGAAACTAGCAGATGCTACAAACCCGGATTGTCTTTTGATTGCTTATATAGTTTTTGCTTTGCATAGTGGTATTTGTTAAATATCCTGCACCTTATTCGATAAGGAAAAAGCCGAGATCCCTTCACCAGGAGTGACCTCTTTAGCGAAACTAGTAAAAGCCTCAAAAACACTCCTTTACAAAAATCACTCGATTCTACAACGAGATCAAGTTCATTACGCAAAGGGTTTTCTTAAAAACATGTCGTAGCCCTCCGTCATTTCGGATAAGTAGTATTTAGTATTCGCGCTGCGTTTGTTGACCTTGTCAAGGCGTAGTGTGCGGTAGCTGATTGGTGCTTATCTGCAAAGTATATGATGCGATTGGATTAGGTTAGTCGTGCGGCCTTGTTGACCTTGTCAAGAGTCGTGCGGGTGGGTTTAATTCAATCGGGAATTGACGGGTTGAACTTGACTTGTGGTCTATGGTTTGTTGACCTTGTCAAGGTCATAGATCGCTTGGGAAAAAATATTATCGGGAATTTCAAGTGTTGAAATTTGCAATGAGATTGCATACCTTCTATGAGATAGTTGGATCCCGATACCCACTGCGAGTAAGAGTTACTCTTGGGAGAATTTTACACATTACAATTAGCCGATCAAATAGGTGTCTAGAAAGGTGTTAACGGGGTTACGCCGCCTGGGAAAACGAGGTTAATTTTAATTAGGTCCGTGCGAAAGCACGGGGAACCTCCCTCAAAGTACCGACACTAGCGTGGCCGAAAAATTGGCGAACTTGTAGGGTGTAATTAATCCCGGCTAGTCTTACCTTTTAGGGTATGAAGGTAGATTTTGTTAGTTATATGTATGCCCTAGAGGCCATTACTGTACATAGGATGTATATTGTAGTGGATGCTGGGACATATATAGGTAGGACTTTCTTGCTCGACATGATAGTACGCTATCTGGTTGCTCTTTATCTTAACATGTATACTTTCTGTCTCTCTGATTACATGTTGATAAAGCCCTTAGGATGTGTACTCGACTTCCAGGACTATGATGAAGATCATACTAGTGGGGCCTGGGTAGTCAATGAGTACATCCTTCATTGTTCCTAGTCGTGGGAATATCGAGACGGGGCATCGATATTCCAGAGTAGACTAGCGTATATCTTCTCGACCCATGTGATGGGCGATGGATGATCCCATATCCATTGGTGTTTGACATTAGAGATGGTATGCGAGTGCTCAGTGGAGACTGGGTACACTGAACGGACTCGCCGAGAACTCCCAGATGGTATTATACCTCACGTCAGATGGCAGTTCTCTGGTGACACTGGTACAACTTAGTCTGTTGACCCGAGATCGTCATAGAGTCTTGTGTGTCTCCCACTGTGCTTTGATTTCCACCCTACCACGGCTCTATTGAGTCATGCAAACAGGTGGTTTTTGGGTACAGTCCCGATTCACATGGAGGCAATGAGCGATAGGAGGGGATTCGTCTCTCCCGGTATTGGGGGTGGATGTTGCGCTATGCTCGACTGGCCATAACAGGAAATCCTTGGCCAGGGTTGCAGTGATATACTGGTAAGAGTTATCAGTAGTTTCACGATTGTTATGTACCTTACGTCGGCATGACTTGTCAAGCTATTGGGGTCTGACGTTTACCACCCCTAGGCGAGATATGCGACATATCAGACGAGCAGACCGGACTATACGGTAAGTGTTACTGGTTGGATTCACAGGAGTGTGAGCGGGCTTGCTCGTCGATCTTCTGATCGCTCAATACCCGGGTGGCCGTTACGTTTAGCAGACCGCTTGCGGCTTATGGGTGTTTGATATGATCATCACCTGCTTCCGGCGTATTGACGAGTCTTTAGAGTCCTACACAGAGGTTTCCTGGCTCAAGCGAAACGAAATAGGAGCACATATGAGATATGTACGAGACCGAGAATAATGCGTGTATGTGATACCGTATTCTATTCTCGCGATGAATGTATCGAATGGTTGTATGTGATATAACCTAGTTATCGATTCAAGGATTGATTCGATAAGCCGATACATTGGATACTAGTCGGTTATATGCGACATGACCGGATCATTGAATCAAGTGTTGATTTAATGATTTAATGTATAATTATATATTTGATATATTACTTTGCATTAACTAGTATTGGTTCACTTAAATTGCATTTTCTCACTTGATGTACACAAGTTGTATATGTGATATACTTTTGTGCATAAGATTGTATCATGTTTGATGATACATGAATGTTAGGGTGTATGTTTAGATTAAACCATGGTTAGGTGATGGTTAGGGTTTTGTTTTTATTTACTTATTCATTTATTTATTTATTATTCTTATTTTGGAAAAGATAAAGAGAGAATGGTGGCTTTGTTTGTTTGTTTGTTGAAGCTTCTTGAAGCTTTGAACAAGTCCACCATTCTTGTCTCTTCCTTAACCCTAACCATTCCCACTAACCATGGTCTATTCTCTACACCTAATCATGGTTGCCAAATGATAAGTATTCATATTTTTTTTCCTTTTAAAAATAACTTATCATATATTTTCTTTCTTCTTCTTCTTCATGAGCAAGAAAGAAAAGCTTTCTACATCAATGGAAAGTGATGAATATGAGTGAGAAATCCAAATCCAAAGTGAACCCACTTCCTATATCTTCATCCTCTACCTCTTGCCAAGTAGTATAGGGTGTTTTCTTCACAAGTTTCATGACTTGGTGAAGTGTGAGCTTGATCTTATGATGCCTCGACGTAGATCATCTTCGGCATCGACGTCGACGACCTAGCCCGCCCATTTCTCCGATGAAGCCGATGCTAGAGTCCAAGATCCATTTTGGACAGCGAGGAGACTTCATCACGGAGCCTAGGAGGTGGAGGACCGGATCTACAAAGGTTGTAGCCTCTTTCCTTTAGCTATAATTCGATTACTTGCTTCGTATCGCCTATATATCTAGTTAACGATCCGTATTAGGGTTTGTAAGCACATGAAAATTTTGAATTGAGCATGTTTTGATCACTTGTGAGACTTCATTAGTGTGCCTAGGAACCCTACAGTGGTATCAGAGCCTAGCTAGAGCCTTAGGCGAAGTCTAGACGACGTTTGAAACCCGATCGAACCCGAAACCCCATTTTTTTCATGCTCTCTGGACAATTTTTAAAACAGTGAGTTTTTCTAAATTAAAAATATGCAGAAAAATCAACAAGGTTTTATAAGAGTTACTGTGCAAAACGACCGTCTGATTCCACTAAACCGCCGCGGAACCGCGGCACGAGCCTGGCTCAGGCGGCGGTTCCGCGGCCATATAGTGCCGTTATTTAATAATTTTTCCACAGTAATGTCTATCTGAAAGTGCTGAATTTTCTGGGATATTTTATCTTTTACTCAAGAGTTGAGTTTTCTGGGTTGTATTAGGAGTTCGTAGATTCGATCGGATTATCAAATTTTGTCTATGTGTTTTTCCGGATAATTTTTGAATATGTTAAAAAGTTCGACCGGATATAAATACCCAATTTTTCCCCTGCCGAAAATTTCCAATTGTTGGATTTTTCCGTAGTTTAATCACGTTCTAAGTAGTGCAAGTGACGGGATGGTCCCTCTAGAAGACAACAAACCTTAACTCGATTATGTGACCGTCTTGAACTGCCCTTTGAACCTTCGGGTTTGGGGCAGTACGGCGTGCCACATGTGGGCGTTGGCTTGACCCATCTACGGCTGGACCGTTGGTACTGAGGCACGAACTGAATGTTTTTAGACTTATTTCATGTGTTGAGCTGTTTTGGGAAAACTTGGGTGTTCGATTGTTTGATCGGAAAGTTTAACATTTTCTATTTATCCGGAATGTGATACAATACTTGGAATTCACAAATAGTTATGAGATAACTGAATGAATGTTATAAACATAGCAGTTTAGTCTCACTTGATCGGTTGCCACGGAATTTTGATGAGATCAAAAGTCCGTCGCAATCACGTAGCGTACGCGGATACTCGCCGGGTAAACTTAATAGACAGCTTCACCCCATAGCCCCGACCAAGTGACTGTAGGAGAACTCCGTCGCTGAAAGCATCCGTTCGGGTGCTCGCGGTAGCGGTGTTCCACCTTAGTGCACTTCGTCGACGGTATCAGGGGTGCGGCCGCCTACTAAAGTTTGCGACGAGCATTCGATCAGTTTTTCGGGAATCTTGTTGAATTGCCCGACTTGATATTGAAAAGTGTTTTCGATAATGAGACTAAAATGCGGGGTTTATAATTGTTAGGCATGCGATGTCTAAGGAATTCATTTGGCTAGGAATGCGATGTCTAAAGAGGTTGCGGATTCCAACTGTTGTAGTTTTACACTTTCTTTTCTGTGACCGTAAGTGTAATATGTGATATCGCCGGTTTCGTTGCTATATGTCAACGACAATTGGGGTGCGCATATTTACTTACGTTGATGACATGTGATGTTATGTGTTGCTGGATATGTTATATTGGATCGTCGTGTTCGAATAGCCGGGTTTTTTTTATGTGAGATGAGTGTTTTTCATTTTCATTCATGTAAAAACTTGTATGTAATATTCTTTTATTGGGGCACTTCCAGGTTGCGGAAGATGTCACCCTTTGTATATTATTTACTTTTCCGCATTAGAATAGACCCAAGGAGGGGAGCACAAGTAACCAGGTTCTGGGGTCCAGTGGGAGACCAACTCGAGGAGTCGAGTCTGGGTCTCCTAACCCTAAAATTGGTAGGGTTGCTTGCCGCTCTCGTAGGGGTCTAGGGGTGTGGGATTGGCTATTCATCACGACCGTGGAATCCGTGTTTTATACTGGCTCGTATTGAAAACACGGACGTCCTAGTATATCCAATATTTCATATGATATTTTCTGCTGCGTTATCTGTGATATGATCATGTGATGTTCTGTGATAGATATAATATATAGTATATATGATATATTATATAGACGTTACTTATGTTTTACACCCGCGCTAGCCCTGCCCCGCTCTTCCGTTAGTTACCTAACCTAACGGTGCACGAGGGGACATCGAGGCGAATGCGGATGGCATAAGTGTACGTCATATTTATCTGCGATGTTTAGGTAACTTAAATGATGGGATATTCATTAATGATATTAATGAAAGAAAATAAACCTAATTGATGTTGTGGAATCGAATTTCAAAATAAAACAGGTAGCTACAGTTCTTGCTTTGCATCGTGGTGTTCCTTGTAGAACATCCTGCACCTTATTCGATAAGGAAAGGACCGAGATCCCTTCACCGGGAGTGACTCCTTTAGCAATAACATCCTTTGATGGATTGATACTAGATCGATGATGATCGAAGAGAATTAGGGATTTCAAGTGAAACTAGGGTTTCATCAATTATCCCTTGTTCATTCGTCGATATCGATCACATTCTAGCCTCTAGTAAATTCAAGAAACGATCGTAGATCCCTAATTTCGAGCGATCATAATCAAGAAAGCATCGCAACGAAACTAGGTCATCGATTCTTGAACTTGCTTGGGTTTACAAAACCCGTAGGACTTAAGAATCGTTTTAAGGTTTGTTACATCATCATTCTATTGATCGTATCGACTCCTTAACAAGCGGAGTTTTACTCAAACATCACAACAAGAACTACAATTACAAATTGAGATCGAATCATGATGCAAGAATTTAAAGAAAACAAGATTAAAGAATTTCACCTTTTATTTATATCAACAATTTCATTACAATCGCTCAAGAACTACAAGTGGAAGAACTCGATTGTCGATTTGGCTTCGCTCGGCTCCGTGAGTTGCGGATCGGCTTAGATCACTTGCTCGATTGGAGATCGGCTCGGCTCTTAAAAGGTTGAAAGCTTCTTGCTTGGATGGTACTCGGGATCTTGAATTTGATTGGAATCAAATTCCCCCAAACTTATTTTCGATCGTCTCGAGCGAACTGTTTATTAAAAAGAGAAGGAGAAAATAAAGAAAGAGAAAAACTAACTAGCACACTTTCGTAGGCAACACGATTGCATTGAGCACGTGCATAAACCTCTAGGTGTCCCTAGTAGGAGGAGTGTTGTCTCCTGAGGGTTTTCAGCGGATTGCACCCACAAAATCCAATAATAAAAGGAAGATCATGAAATTTACATTTAAAGACAAGAATTGTAAAAGAAAAGCCTTGAAAATTAGGGTTTCCAACTAAGCTAGCTTTTCGGTTGTCATGAGCCCTATCTTAATGGTCATGAAAAGATGTCAGAAATCACGTCCTCCCTCAATAAAACATCGTCTTATTCTTCATTCCTATCTTTCTTCCAAACATCGATCATATCACCCTGCGTGTGTGTAAAGACATCCCTACACCCGGAGAATTCAATTCAAGCTATCATACTCTTGCCCATCAGCCTCAGTACTTTTTAATTAATGAATATTTAGATGAGATTGCTCACACACTTTCATGCGACCTTTAATACTTCTTGAGGTACTAACCGACCGATTACTCCTGTGCTTGCTTACTTGGTGTATTTTCCTCGTCTTGCACCACCTCAGGCATAGCAGTGACTCCCAGACCAGTTGGCCTTAGGGAACTAGGTGAAAAAGCACCCTCGCTATATATTTTTTTATTGCCCTTGGTGATAACAAAACCAATGTCCATTTTTCTCACCACTTTATATTTTCTTCATTTCATTTTTTTTTATTTCCTTCATAATTTTGGCTTTAAGACAAGAGCATTTCAAGGTATCCTTTACTATCCCAGGCTTTAAGACGTGTGTAAGTGCGAATAGCAGGGTATCAACGTTCAAAAATGTTTGGCTTACAGAATAGAAACTATTTTTCAGACTTATTTTTATCCTCAGATTAGTGACGTCCTTCATCTTACTAACCCTTGGGACAACGGCTCATAACTACTTATTACTAGTTCGTATAAGAAAACTTCTAATTTTCTTAGTTTTCTTAATTTTTTCTAATCTCATGGATGTAATTTTTCACTATCTAATCTTTTATTATCTTATTTATGTACAAAAAAATATTTTTATTTTTGAAATTTTTTAAATTTTTATAGGTTTTCAAAATGTTTTGTGCTTATGCAAATGATATGCAAATGATGCGAAAATAAGCACAAACCTCCCCCAAACTTGTTTTCAACAGTGTCCTCACTGTTGCCATTTGCTAAATCTCGATAAACCTGTAAACTTGGGAGGAATTTATTAGTGGGGGCAAAATATTTAAATGAAGACCCTCCCACAAACTTATTTTTGGCTCATCATTTTGTAAAATTTTCTTTTCAAGAGCCAGAAAAAATGCCCCCCCCCCAAACTTGAGCAATGTTAATCTTTGAAAATCACATGAGGGGGTCAAAAATCAGTGGTCGATGCCAAGCTTTGCAAAGACCGAACGTCAACACCAACCATTCAAAAAATTTATCAATGCAGTGCTCTGGTTGGTGGAAGAAGAAGTGGGGAAAGGTTAAGTAGTGGAAGAGAGTGTGTGTGCGTCTCATTTTGGAGAGACGATGCAGTGAATGTGATGGATTACTCACATTCTTTTTACAATTCAGAAGAAGGGGTGGAGGTTCAATTTCAGTGATTGAATGGTTCATCTCAACACCCGTGTCATTCAAAAATGCGAGTTTATCAGCGAAGATCTCCTCAAAAGTTCCATCTATACCCCGATGAATAATGTCATCACAAAGTGCGGGGTAATCTTCAGACTCTAAAAACAGTTCATAATCAGTGTTAATTGTTGACCCGGACATCTCGGTGGAAGAGTCCGTATGTGTATGATACATAGTTGGGTCAAACAACAACGTATGAAAAGAGTCAAGATCAGTATCATGAGGATCATCAAATTCACTGCTGTCGACATCCATTAAGTCGACAGAACAGACCTGAGCAGTAGGTTCGGAGGGTACACTTCCCAACTTGTAAATGTTCAGCTCTATTGACCTATTCCCGAAAGATAGGGTCATAGAACCGTTACGACAGTTGATAATAGCATTGGAAGTGGCCAAAAAGGGGCGACGTAAAATCACCGGAATTTGGTTCCGTGGGTTCGCTACAGGCTGTGTATCAATTACAATAAAATCCACAGGAAATATAAATTCCCCGATTTTTATTAACACATCCTCCAGTTCACCCCTAGGTTTTGTGATTGATCGGTCAGCCATCCGGAGAGTGCAATGGGTTGGCTTCAACTCTCCGATACCTAGTTGCTCATAAACAGAATATGGAAGCAAGTTAACACTAGCGCCAAGGTCTAGTAGAGCACGGTTGATGTGTTTTTCCCCAATAGAAATGGAAATAGTCGGATATCCAGGATCCTTACATTTCCTCGGTAATTGTTGGGGGAAAGCTGTGTCTACTGTCTTTGCCATAAAAATCTTCTTGGGCACTTGAGTCTTCCTCTTCCTAGTGCACAAGTTCTTAAGAGTTTTCGCATAGGACGGAACTTGTTGGATAGCATCTAGGAGAGGGATGTTGATGTTAACTTGCTTAAAAATGTCCATGATCTTCTCCATATGTGGACTCGGTGTGTTAGCCCTTAACCGATTAGGATAAGGTGCTTTAGCAATAAGCACTGGTTCCATCATAGGAGAAGGAAGTGTGAGTGGAACCGATCCCAGAATAGAGTTGGGGATCGTCGGTGGAGGAGTAAAAGAGGTGGGCTGAAGTGGCGAGCCTTTTGGAAAACGAAGAATAGGCTCGGAAGAAGGTGGTGGGGTAGAAGAACTGGGGTCAGAATTAGAAGGGTGTATGTGAGGAAAGGTCTCAGCCGGGGTGTTATTGATTGATTTTTCTGTATCATCAAACTCTTCCCCAACATGATTGTCAAGCATTCTTCCAGATCTCAACGTGATTGCATCCACATGATGTGAATAGCCAGGATTGGGTAAAGGTTGAGCTGGAAGTTTCCCTTTCTCCCTTGCACTCATTTCGGCTCTTAATCGTGAAATTTCTGCTTCCATCGATTTGATACTCTCAGCTTGGGACGCTGAGTTTTTCTCAATTTTATCGACAGAAGATTTCATTTCAGCCGAAACTTGCATGATATTTGTTAAGACCAAATTCATGCATTGTGCAAATGAATAGGATTCATCAGTCCCGGTCAACTGCAAAGGACTAGACAGTGCAGGTGTGTTGACCGGATTTTGAAAATTTTGTGTTTGAAAGGGGTGCTGACTCAATTGTGGTTGCTGTTGTGGTGGAGGGACCCTTTGGAAATTGTGTTGGGTTGGAACCGTGTTTTGAAATTGGGATTGGTTCCAAGCAAAGTTAGGGTGATTCCTCCAACCCTGATCATATGTGGAGGAAGATGGATCGTTTCTAGGTCTTTGAAATGCGGCATTGGTATGCTCATGACCTTGAAACGGACATTCTTCCGTCAAGTGAGACGGATCAGAACAGCAGCCACATACAGTTTTGGAGAGTGATATTTGACTTAGGGCGGCTAAAAATTTGTTTTCCATAGTCTCAAGTTTCTTTTGCATAGCTGAAATGTCAGCTCTAACTCCTATGGAAATATCATTGCCATCCCTAGATGATTGACTCACACCCTCCCACTGTAAAGATTTTTCAGCGAAATCTTCTAGGAATTCCCAGGCTTCCCCATCATTCTTAGTCATAAAGTTGCCTTGACACATGGATTCAAGGGTCTATCTTGTGTAAGGAGTAATGCCCTCATAAATGATTCGGCACAGTTCCCATCTCGGGATGCCGTGATGTGGACATTGGACTAATAGATCCTTGAAACGTTTAAGACATTTTGAAAATGTTTCATTTGGAAGCTGGGTGAATTGATAGATTTCGCTACGGACTCGAGCTGTCTTTTGATGTGGGTAGAATTTCTTAAGGAATTCTTTGACGAATTCGTCCCAATTTGAAATGGAATGTGCGGTAGTGTTATATAGCCACTTCTCGGCTAAATCGCACAAGGTAAATGGGAGAAGACGAAGACGTAAAGCATCCACAGAAAGCTGTGAGGTACCCATCATTGCGCATACATTTTCAAATTTCGTGATAAACACGTATGCGTCTTCAGACTCGAGACCGTGAAATTTTGGTAGAAGGTTGATGTATTGGGGTTTTATTTGAAAATTTTCCCCGTTGGCTGGTGGAATGGATAGACAGGTGGAAAGGGGACCTCGTGTAGGATAGCACCTCTCTTGGAGAGAGATGCGAGGTGGATTCTGCGCACCAACGAACGGCGGCAGGGTAGTGGAAAAGAAGTTCGATGGAGGTGGATCCATCGATGTGGGTGTGGTGGTAGGTAAAAGAAAGGGTAAATGTAGAAATACCGACTTTAGGGTCGATCAGGGAACGCGGACTTAACGAGCACTAGAATCCCGTGTCCAGCCTATCTTGTACTAAAAAGGGTTAGTACAAGTGGCAGCGTAAATTTATAATTAGGGGAATGAAATGAATGCGGTATTTGTTTTGAAAATATACGGATTTTTGAAAATAATGATGCAACACAACAAATGCAACACTCAAAACCCTAATTCTAAGGGTCACCTAGGTCAAATCTCTAGACCGCTCCTAACTGCCAAAAGACAAGTCGCAGGATAAATCCTCTACTGCCTCTTTGTCGCCCTGTGGCCAGGTAAGTGCCAGGTAAGTAGGAAGGTACTCCACTACGTAAGTAGTGGGCCTAATTAATAACCACTAGCCTTCGACACACTTGCCTTAGACACCACAAGAAAACGAGGATAAGCAATGAATTACCCACGGCCTTCTTCTGTCCTAAGTGAGCGCGACGGTCCTTAGAGTCATCTCTAGATATTTTTTAATTAATGAGGGTAAATGCGGATGCAAATTTTGCGATGTTCGGGGCTTAGGAAGGGTAGTGAACTCCCCACCTAATCTGGATTTGGTCTTTGCCCCTTAATGTCCGTATTAATTATGCAAACAACCACGAAAGTCAAAACACGTACAATTTAATTTTGCTTTTGCGGCGCTGCGATTATTTGCAAAGAAACCTGCAGGAAATTGTTAATTGGAGCAGATGAGGGAGAAGATAAGAAAGTGAGAAGCTTACAGAGAAATTTTGGTACACTGAAGCAGCTAATACGCCGCGGAACCGCCGCAATAGGAGGCTCCCACCGTGGAAACGCGGTCTTCTGTGCGGATCTCTGTGCAAAATTTTAACAGTGAACTTCTGTTCACTCCTTCAGCTCTCTGGAATATTCACAAAAATTTTATCCAAGCTCCAATGATTCCATATTTCCTCACAATCAAATCACAACACACGTATTAGGGTTTGTGCGAATTTTGATCTAAAAATTGTAACTGAATAAATCTTTCAACTCAAATTTCAAAATACGAACAATTAGCGCACTATCCCCGGCAACGGCGCCATTTGATTGTAAAGAATTCTTGTTTGTGTAAATCAAATCAAATGATCCCCGGCAACGGCACCATTTGATTGATCATTTCTTTGTGTGTCGGTTTAAGAAAATGTATAGAATCACAACCAAAGAATATTTTACCGCAATCAACTACGGTGTCGGATGTAGATTGTAAGTGAGTGCGGATCGTCCACAGGGACAGTGTAATAGTTCGTCTTTTGAATTAGATGAGTCGAAACTTTAAGGAAAAGAAAACAAAACAATTCATGATTTATATTTGAAGTTCAAGAATTAGAAAATATAGATCTAATAACAAGAAAAAGATAGAATCAAGAATTGATAGTTTGATGATTTTTCCAACCAAATATCAAGAATCGAAATGAGGCTCGTAGGAATCGATCGGATCTATAGATGTGATGCAATCTTATGATGACGTATTCTCATCCTTCGATGGATTGATACTAGATCGATGATGATCGACGAGAATTAGGGATTTCTAGTGAAACTAGGGTTTCATCATTTATCCCTTTTTCATTCGTCGATATCATTCACATGCTAGCCTCTAGTAAATTCAAGAAACGATCGTAGATCCCTAATTTCGAGCGATCACAATCAAGAAAGCATCGCTACGAAACTAGGTCATCGATTCTTGAACTTGCTAGGGTTTACAAAACTCGCAGGACTCAAGAATCGTTTTAAGATTTGGTACATCATCATTCTATTGATCGTCTCGACTCCTCGACGAGCGGAGTTTTACTCAAACATCACAACAAGAACTACAATTATAAATTGAGATCGAATCATGATGCAAGAAATTAAAGAAAGCAAGATAAAAGAATTTCACATTTTATTTATATCAACAATTTCATTACATTCGCTCAAGAACTACAAGAGGAATAACTCGATCGTCGATTTGGCTTCGCTCGGCTCCGTGAGTCGCGGATCGGCTTGGATCACTTGCTCGATTGGAGATCGGCTCCGCTCATAAAAGGTTGAAGGGCTTCTTGTTTGATTGGTACTCAAGATCTTGAATTTGGAGTGGAATTAGGGTTAGGGTTTCGCACAAGTCTTATCACTAGACTTGTGGAAGAAGATGGAGAATTGAAGAAGACTAAAGATTAGCTAACTAAAGATTGATTAGACTTTAACCCTAGGTCTAGGCTTCTATTTATAGACTTCCCTAAACCCTAGATCTAGGATTAGAATTTGAATTTCCCTCCAAAAGTTAGTTGGAAGAGATTTGAATTTCCCTCCAAAAGTTTGTTGAGGAGAAACTTCTAGATGAAGTTTATTAGGAGCTTGATTAACTTAATCAAGATTAGGTTGCTTAATGATCTTTGCTGATCTGGCAGTAGCTTCGAGATCCATCTGGAATTTGAAGTATCAGAAAGGAATGTGGGCCCCGAGAGATGAATTATGCACTAAAAATGGAATGATGATCTGACCAAACCGCCGTGGAACCGCGGCTCAAGCCAGCTCCCGCCGCGGTTCCGCGGCGCTTTTGAGGCCTTATTGCTTGTAACTTCTTCTGGTGCTTTGGGATGACAATTGGGCCTTGTTTTGATATGTTGAATTGTGTAATTCCTTCTGTATTGCTACCAGATCTCAGGTCTTTGAGTTGGCGTAATGTTTGATCAGCAAAATGACAATTTTGGCCTGTCTCTTAGATTTTCTTGCACAAATCTCGAAACAAGTGTTGCGCAAAATAGGGATGATGCGATGCCATAAAATACAGTCAATTTCCCTTAAAGTGCCGGTTTAAAAGTCTAACACATGCAATCTGATATTTAACGACTGATTTGCTAATATGTGAAATATGAATACCGAACACTTCTAAATGAGTGCAAATGATAGGGAAATTGATGGTTAAAAGATGCAATATTTTCGACTGATCACCTAACTTACTAATTAACCTTTTCGCTAATCAAAACCTTAACTTGATTAACAAAAACCCCTTTCTAGAATTTTAAACATGCATTAAAATAGCTTTAAATTAACAACTAAAAAGCTAATTAAAGATTTAAAACAAGAATTATGCATTAGGGTTAGGGTTTTATACCTCCAAAATGATTCAAAAACTTGCAACAAAATACCAAATCTAAGCATCCAAAATGAAGTCTTCTATGATGATCCAAGCTTACTTTGAGTTCAAGAATGTAGGGTTTTGATTTATAAAAGAGTTTGTGGGAATTATTTGTGATTTTTGTTGATCCTAATGAAGCAAAATGAGATAGAAATGGAGGGGGGAAATTTGGGGCAGCCAAGGAAGTGGCCGGCCAAAGCAAGGAGGGGGTTTTGTGAAGAATGAAGAATGTTCTAGCAAAGTAATTCAATTAATGCCATTTAATTCAAATGCCACCTTTCATTTTCTTTTCTTTTTCTTTTAAAAATTAAATCCTTTTGCACTAAAAAATCTAGATATTTTGAGGAGAAGCTTCAAAAATAACTGTAGTGGTGATTTCCAATGATTCTCATTTAGAAGAAATTTCCCGATTTACGTGCATGTTTTACCTGCTAAAATAATATTTTATTTGGGAAAAATTATATCTGAACCAAAACCTCCCATATACCCCCAAAGTTCGCGCACTAGCTTTATTTTAGCTAAACTAGGTGCTGGCAATTTTATACGGGCATTTGATCAAAATCGGGTTAAAACGGAAAATACCGACTATTTTGCCCTAAAACGGAAAAATTCGCAAAAAGACTTCTAAAACGTTACAGAAATGTACCGATGCCTAAGGAAGCACGAAGCCTTTCCCCCTCCAAATTCTTGAAAGAAGTCGCGAGAGCCTCTTCAGTGGGGATGCCTGTTGAAGAAGGAGTGTCGATCAAAACATGATAAAAAAAACATGACAGCGAAAAGATATGACTGAAGTCTACCTGACTACGCAAGGATGACCAGTCCTGCTTGGTGGCTAGCTAATCGCTCGGAAGCTGCAATAGCAGCCTCGAGGTCGGTATCATCCGGCGCCATGAATAAGCCTTCATTGGTACCGTATTCACTTTTACTCTCGTTGTAAGGAGCATGAGGCTCCTGGCCGAATGCAACGTCTGCAGAGAGTATTGACTTCTTTATCTTCTGCAAGCGAGTGCCTGTAGCCTCTAGCACAAGCTTACGCTTGGTTGGCACCTTTGGACGACGAGTCCCGATATCTGAACCCACGCCAGACTCGGGAGACGCCACAGTCACCGCTTTCACGGGAGCACAGGGTAGCGGCAGCTCAGGCATCACGCGCGGGACCACAACCGCAGCAACCTCTCTCAAAGGAGGATGAACGACGGTCCGTTGCTTCAAAGGAATAGCTGGATTACCAGAAGAGTCCGCACCCTTACGATCAATCTGCAACTTCTTTTCCCCCCTGATGACAGCACCCATCGCATGCTGGTACCACTCCACATACACGTTCAACACGTTTGGGATGCAGCTGGGCTCACTAATAAAAAAGTTAGAACCGGTGTTGAGCCTCATGAAATGGTGTAGTGCGCTGCAGATGCCTTCTTCCGTGGCAGGCGGCTCAGCTAGAAAGGCCTCAAGTGGAACACCCTGATTGTAGCTAGATTGTTAGGCGAAACGATGCGGGTTGTATCTCATAAACAACACCGCATCATTTTGGCTAAACATCAGAAAGCCCGGCCTGATCGAATATAGTTGGAGAATCTCCCGAGCATTCAAGATAGAGGCGCCATCTTTAAAGGTGTCCTGTTCATACCATAATTTTGCATTATTTTATTCTCCATTCTTATTCAGTTTACAAATAAACAGGTGCTTTTGACCCATGTCTGCTACTTAGTTACAGGTTCTCGGAATAAAAACAGTGAAATTGATGAAAAAGATGATACAAAGTGAGACTACGACCGACAAATGGAAGAATCTTGATCAAGCCTACAATTTGGAGAATAACGAAAATCAATAAACAAGTTCACAAAGTATAAAGGCAGCTCAAGGTTCAAGACTTCGACACGAAGCAGACGGAAAAGTCCATGACATTACTCACTGTAGAGATCTGGGAGAGAACCAGAAGACATTCTGAAGAACAAACTGAAGAAAATATAAGTACAAATGCTACAGAAGAAGCCCAGAGAAATTGAGCCCACAATCCCCATATACGGCTGCGGAACCGCGGCCAAACGTGGGCTTTGGCCATGGATCCGCGGCCACGTGTCGCAAGTGTTGGTGGAAAATTCTTGAGGCGGCTGGCGAGAGTTAACTAGTTCTTTTTCTTAGGGGGTAAAATTGTAATAAAAGACGTGACTCGACTGTAACCCTAGGGTTTCTATGAATCTATAAATAGAAGCCCTAAAACCTTTTTTAGGTTATGCCTCTTCTTGTGCCTCATTTTATATCTAAAATTCAGATCTGTAAATTTCTGCAATGAATGAAGAGTGCATCAAATTAGAGTAACTTTTCAATTCTTGCCCTAGTTAATTTTATTTCGTTGCCCTAGTATAATTTCTTATCTGCCCTAGTTAGATCTTTTAATCTCTGCCCTAGATAGATAGTTTAGAAATGTTTTTCAATTCCCTAATGAGCGAGTAGTCTCCTCGCTTGTTAGGGTTAGCTTTGGGAAAGGCTTGAGAGATGAAGATCTCTCACCCCTTTCTTGCCCATCACACGTTTTTATAGGACTCCATGCATACATGCACACACCGCTCCCTACGGCACCCTATCCCACGAGGTAGCGGTGATACCGTAGTATAAAGGCCCCGTTGAGCGTGTTTTCCATGGAGGTTAGGGTAAGAATTAAGAAAGGAAGGATAAGAACCTAGAGGAAGAAACAAGGAAGAAACACCGTTTCTTCCCGATGGTACTAATCTCCTTTATTGATAATTACCATAACTCCTAAAGAGATCTTAATTTGGGTATAGAAAGCGGTGAGGAAATCTTCAATTTCCAAACTTAACCTAAAACTAACCCTAGCAAGATTTAGATCTAGATAAACTTAGTTTTTAGATTTAATCAATCCGACAACAATCGGAATTAACTCATAAGGACAATTAGAGAATACACAAAATCCCTGTGGACCGACCCGTACTCACCGGCTCGCTACCAAGCGACGCCGTTCTTGATTGCGGTTAACAAATATTTTTGATTCATCTTTTGAAAAGCGCAAGCGCGCTAAACCTCATACAAATCAAATGGCGCTGTTGCCGGGGATGGCGTTGTTATTCTCTTTTTGTAATTTCGGATTAATGTAAATTGAAAAATCATTAAAAAACTGGAAAAAAAATATTAAAAAAAATTATCATCTTGTTATTTTGTGAAGGGTATTTTTGTTTGAATTTTGAAGGATCGAAGAACAAACTCAGATCTAGAAAAATCCAGAGAGCAAAACAGAAAACGGTAGATCTGAACGACAGAGGAAAATCATAACAGAGGAGCAGAAGAAATCTCGGGAATCAAACCGCCAAGTTTACCGCGTAACCGCCGTGCTGACCCACTTTTGACCGCAGAACCGCTGTGGGGAAGTGACGTCATTAAAAAAAACGGCGGCGAAACCGCGGCGGTAGCACTACTTTGGCGGTGGAAGCGCGGTGAAAAAAAAAATCACTGTAAGTTTTCTTTCTCCTTCCTCTGCAACCCCTGATATCTCCTCTGTAAATTTGCCTGCAGGATTCTTTGCGCTAAAAATCTCTCCCCCTTCCAATAATTGATCTTGTGCAGGATTCTTTGCGCCACGCTATAAAAATTTTGATTGCAAGTGGTTGTTTACTGTTTTGCATATTTAATCTGACTTTAAGGGGCTTGAGACCAATCCAGATTGGGTGGGGATTTCATCACTTCCCAGGACCCCAGAAATCACATAAGGCATATTGCATTGACCATCACTTAATTAAAAAAAAATTAGACTCAGCCCTAAGGACTTCGCGCTGAATAGGACAGAGGACTAGTTGTAGGCATCGACCGTTTATCCTAACCTGACTTTGTGGTGTCTAGACAAGTGTGTCTAAGACGAGTGGTTACTTAATTAGGGCCACTACTTTCGTAGTGGAGATCCTCCCACTCACCTGGCACTTACCTGGCCACAATTGGCGGTGAAGAGACGGTTTGAGGTCCTACTTCTTGCCCTTTAGAACAGTTAGGAGCTGTCTAGCTGACCTAGGTGGCCTTAGATCTAGGCCTGATTGTGCATTTGTGGTTGATTGAACGTGTGTCTAAGCCTTTTATCGAAAAAAAATTTTGCAAAAAGCTCCACATAAAAAAAACACAAAAAGAAAAAAAGGAAAAATTTTTACAAAAACTTGCAACTTGTCGCTAAGAAATCCGTGCACCCCACTTACACCCACCTTCTTTTTATTCCCATTTCCTACATCATGGGTACCCCACCTCATAAATCTCTTGCCGAACTTTGGTATCCTGAACCAAACTTTGCTTCCTACGCGAATTATTTTGGTCGAATTACGGACGACCCCTCCATGCCCAAAATTTCTTTGAAAGATCGAATAGAAGCGTCTAGGAGAAACAGTTCGACTCCACAATCCACTTTGTATCAACCATTTCAACCTACACCACCTTTTTTCGTTGATACCCCTTTTTCGAGTCCTGTTGTAACTCCGAAACCCATGTCTATAGCTGAACATATTGAATAATCTCGTAACCGATCTTTCACTCCTTTCAACACTTCTAGTTCTTGAGATCAACAAGTCCATTAACCTTTTTATCCAAATGTTGATCCTACTCCTGTCTAACCATTCAATTCTTACCAGTCCTACCCGACTTTCACACCTTCCCTAGACATTGCTCCTACACAGCCATTTGGGAGTTTCACGAATCCAAACAATTTTGAAACCCCTTCACAACCCATGTCTAGTATGGAACGGTCGTTGGAAGCTTACATTGCAGCAACAAACCGTCAGATGAGGAATTTGGATGCGTCCATTGTCGCCCTCATGCAACCTAGTGAACAGGTAGCTAGTTTCCAACTAGCTCCAAATTTTCAAATGTATGATGAGGCGGTTGGACAGAGTGAGAATTTAAGTGGTGAGAGTGAGTTCTACACACTTCCAAATCAAACCTACCAATCACCAATTGAATCCCACAACTCCGGTTTTCAAACAAGTGTCCCAAATGATTCACCAGTTGAAAATAAAACGTTTAATGAGTTGTGTGACTTTGTAGTGCTTGATTTGCCAGATTGTGAAGAGCCCCTTTCGAGTGAAACCGTCACCAATCCTTTCGAACTTTACACCTCCAATCTAGAACTGAATTGATAAATATCCATGCTTTTGATGAGGTGTCAGAAAAAATTGATTTTCACTTGATTGAGGATATTGACGCCGGGAATATTTTAGATGATGAACCCATAGATTTGACTGAAATTTTATCTCCAATTCATCATCCCGAGTTATTAAATGTTTCTCCCGAACTTCATATGCGTCTTGATTTTGATGATAATTGGATGGATGAGATAACTTTTGAGGAGAATTATGAGGATAGTATTGAGGAGAGTATTAAGGATAGTATTGAGAATGAACCATTTTTGTTTGATGTGTCAGATTTTCCAATTCATCCTCCTGAACCTTTAACTGTTATACTTCCTAAACCACCCTCCCTCCTTTCCATCGTTCCGACCACACAAAAGATCACGCAGGAGGACTGTGAGCTTGAAAGATTTCTTTTCGATCACAGCAGTTTGGACGCCACTAGTGCGTACCTCTTTGAATCTGACACAGTTCTCACAGACGATAACGATTACGAGTGCTTCACTTTTTCGGACGATTTTGAAGACTCACAGCCCAAGTTTAAGTCATTTGAATTTTCAGATGAGTTAGTTGAACCATCATACTCGGCTTCTTACAGTCATTTCGAACCATTGATGGAATCCTTCAAGTTTGAGACAGATTACTTAGGTGAGAATAAGACTATCCCTAAATCACTCCCTTTCATCTTTCCTATCGTTTCGACCATGCAAGAATCCGTCGCGTTTCCATTTTTAATGGATGGTTTACCAAGTTCAACGTACCCATATTTTCTCGCGAATCTTGAGGGATTTGACCCCATTTCTCGACAGGTTGATGGATTAGCACAACCGCTTTTAACACATCGGTCATCACAAATTGTGCTAATTATTCACTCAATTTACACCCTCAAGTTCGTGCTACACTTCTTTCTCTTTTCCGCCATTCTTCTCCGAATATACCGAGACCTTATTCCACCCTTCTCTCCTCACGGTCTCGTGTGCTTCTCATTTCTTTTCTCTACACTCCATTCTTTCACCAACCCTACCATTATCATGATAGAATTTTTGAATGGTTGGTGCTAACCTTTGGTCTGTGTAAGGCCTTGTATAGTTTGATTTTTTCTCCTCCCTAACTCTGAACTTTAACGCTTAAAACAGTGGAAACACTGTTTCACTTATGTTTGGGGGGAACCTTGTTGTATATATATATTTTTTTCTTTTAACAATAAAAAATAATTATTTTTAAATAAATAAACAGGGGAGTGCCGACATTTTGACCCTCTTGGTGTAGCCTGACAGTGAGGACACTGTCAAGTTTAAGTTTGGGGGTGTGCTCAGTAAGCCTTCTTCCTTCGCATTCATGTGTATATTTTTGCATTTGCACTTATTTTAAAACCCATAAAAATTGAAAATTTTAAAAATTATAAAAATTAAAGTATTCAATTTTGGCCATAATTGACTTGAGTTTGACAAAAAGGTTAACTAGCTAGGAATGACTAGATCCTAAACTTAGTAAATTAAAAACCCTAAAAATAACCTTTCTTAAAATTTAACGGTAGAAAGTATATGTCTTTGTAGTTTATTTAGAAATAGGCAAATTTCGAGTTCACTTCTTGGGCTAAGTTAAAACAAGGGAAAAGTATTGATATTTTTATTAAAGTATAAGTTTGAAAAATAATTCCTAGCTTAACTCTAAATTCTGAAAATGTATACCCTACAAATTGCACAAACACGAACCTTGAAACTTGGAATAGTAGAAGAGACCTTGAAATGCTCTTGTCTAAAGTCCTTAGTACGAAGAAAAAAATAAAATAAAAATACAAGTGTGAATAAAGAGATAATAAACAAAATGAACACAGATTTTTGTGATTACTTAAGGCTGCATTAATAGAAAAAATATTTAGCGAGGGTGCTTCATCACCTAGTGTCTTAGACCAACTGGTTTGGGAGTCACTGCTAAAGCCTTAGGTGTTACAAGACTAGGAATTACGCTTTAATGTGCAAACATATTTTGTAATCAGTTGTTAGTACCTCAAGAAGTATTAACGGTCGCATGAAGGATGTGTGAGCAAATTTCATCTAAAAATTCACCAATTAAGAAGTGCTTTGGACGACGGACAAGAGTATGATAGCTTGATTTGAATTTCCAAGTGTAGGGGTGATATATACATACACGTAGGGTTATGTGATTGGGGTTTAGATAAGAGATAAGAATGAAGAATAGGACTTATATTTTTAATAGAGATGATAAAAATTCCTAAGTTAAGATAGAACCCTAGAAGGAAAACTTAAAAGATGCCAAAAGCTAAGTAAATTCACAAGAATATATATAATCTTAAGTTAAATGATAAGCAAGCGTTAAAAATACGGGTGGATAATTTATGAGTCGAAGATAATAGAGTTCATTGTTGGAAAACCTAATTGGAGAATAAAAGTCGATAGGCCGAATTGATAGGATTTAGTGGGTACTATCCGCTGAAAACCCTCAGGAGACAACACTCCTCCTACTATGGACACATAGAGGTTTAACGGCTTGTTGCATGAGCTCAGTGCAATCGCGTTTCCCTGCGAAAGTGAGGTTAGGATTTTATCGAGAATAAAACTAGGATTGCTCGAGGACGAGCAAAAGATAAGTTTAGGGGTATTTGTTCATACCATAATTTTGCATTATTTTATTCCCCATTCTTATTCAGTTTACAAATAAATAGGTGCTTTTGACCCATGTCTGCTACTTAGTTACAGGTTCTCGGAATAAAAACAGTGAAATTGATGAAAAAGATGATACAAAGTGAGACTACGACCGACAAATGGAAAAATCTTGATCAAGCCTACAATTTGGAGAATAACGAAAATCAATAAACAAGTTCACAAAGTATAAAGGCAGCTCAAGGTTCAAGACTTCGACACGAAGCAGACGAAAATGTCCATGACATTACTCACTGTAGAGATCTGGAAGAGAACCAGAAGACATTCTGAAGAACAAACTGAAGAAAATATAAGTACAAATGCAACAGAAGAAGCCCAGAGAAATTGAGCCCACAATCCCTATATACGGCCGTGGAACCGCGGCCAAACATTGGCTTTGGCCGCGGATCCGCGGCCACGTGTCGCAAGTGTTGGTGGAAAATTCTTGAGGCGGCTGGCGAGCATTGACTAGTTCTTTTTCTTAGGGGGTAAAATTGTAATAGCAGACGTGACTCGACTGTAACCCTAGGGTTTCTATGAATCTATAAATAGAAGCCCTAAAACCTTTTTTAGGTTATGCCTCTTCTTGTGCCTCATTTTATATCTAAAATTCAGATCTGTAAATTTCTACAATGAATGAAGAGTGCATCAAATTAGAGTAACTTTTCAATTCTTGCCCTAGTTAATTTTATTTCGTTGCCCTAGTATAATTTCTTATCTGCCCTAGTTAGATCTTTTATTCTCTGCCCTAGATAGATAGTTTAGAAATGTTTTTCAATTCCCTAATGAGCGTGTAGTCTCCTCGCTTGTTAGGGTTAGCTTTGGGGAAGGCTTGAGAGATAAAGATCTCTCACCCCTTTCTTGCCCATCACACGTTTTTATAGGACTCCATGCATACATGCACACACCGCTCCCTACGGCACCTTATCCCACAAGGTAGCGGTGATACCGTAGTATAAAGGCCCGGTTGAGCGTGTTTTCCATGGAGGTTAGGGTAAGGATTAAAAAAGGAAGGACAAGAACCTAGAGGAAGAAACACCGTTTCTTCCCGATGGTACTAATCCCCTTTATTGATAATTACCATAACTCCTAAAGAGATCTTAATTTGGGTATAGAAAGCGGTGAGGAAATCTTCGCATGGGGTATATATATCAAAACCGATAAATCTCATGGTGGATGCTGAAATATCATATCAAGGGAAACCGGGTTTTCAAATAATGCAGAATTTCATGAAACTACCACGGACCCCAAATCCAGAAAACATCATGAAAAATCCATATCTCAATGCGAAAATCCATGAATAAAATATACGCAACATAAAACTGTAATGTAAGCATATAAAGGAAAAGCCGCTAATTAACTGCAACAAGTTAATATAAATATCATGCGGTTCCTATTTTCTCCAATTCTAAATAACATCAAGTAAAGGTAAACATGTAGCCATAACCAGATATATGTGTAAACATAAAGGTATAGCAAGATATAGATATGTACCTATCAGTAATGATGTAATATACCCTCCAGGTATAAGTGTAAGTATGTATGTAAAGTATACATATAGCTATGTCATTATGTGTGTATGTACCTATCGCTAATGGTACAATACTCTATAGGTATACAGGTAACTAGCATGTAAGTATGTCAAGGCATATGTGTAAGCATATGGGTATACAGGTATGCTATATGTCATATGCGTAAAGAAATATGAATCAATGTCTCAATGTCCCTAACCAAACAATATCATATCTATAAGTGGGTTGTGCGTGACATGGCAATTATTGACGGTGTGTGTGGCATACAATCAGTGCTCGTGCAACATGAATCGTCAATAATATATGCAGTGTCCTAAGGGTACTAGTCCAAGCACAACAATATCTAAGCAATAAAGTGTAGTTGCAAATTCTAAATATGAAATAGAATATGCGACAAGTCAAGTCATTTCTAGCCCATACGCATAACGTCATGCGGGCGATTCCCCTGTAGATGTTAAATCTACTCACCAACGCTCCTTGCTAAGTGAAGCCTACCACCTGTTTTCCCTTTGTAGCAGTGTCCGTAATCCCCGCCTGCGAACCTAAAATATTAAAACAATAAAACAAGTGTATATTAGCAATAGACCCAAAACACGTACAAACTACGCTGACCAACGCGACAACATAAAACATACTCTCAAGTGTTCGTATTGTGGCTAACGCGCGTAGCGACACTACGAAACCAACTCAAGAGCAAAAACTACACAAAGACACAAACGACATCGGCACGACCCTAACTAGGAACGTAAAGTGACACAACTACCAAGCCTGGACCCTGATCGTACCGATCGCGCATTCAAAACACAATAATAAACGTAGAATCAATATAATTAACGTCGCAACATCAAAAGAAACCCACGCCTAAAAGTTACCGAAATCTAGTAAACAATTTATCGCAATAATTCGCACTAGAATCAAGCTAACACAAATCTAGCGTTCACAAACACCTTATAATAGCTTAACTAAACTATCCAAATCATTTCCTTATTTTTTTACACTTGCTAATTAAGTTTTAGCAAAAACCTAGTAAGCAAAATATCATTTTATCACAAAACAACATCTTTTTACCAAACTAGTATTTACAAACATCACTAATTAGTAAGATTAAACCATTCAAATCAATACTATAATTTTTAATCTTATCTAATTAGGATTAGCAAAAGTCTAGTTTGTACTGAAGCTAATTAGGTAATTAGGAAAATATCATTTAACTAATTAGCCACTTGATTAAGTTTTCATCAAGCCTAACTTACTAGTTAACCTTTTTGCTAATCAAAACCTTAACTTGATTAACAAAAACCCCTTTCTAGAATTTTAAACATGCATTAAAATAGCTTTAAATTAACAACTAAAAAGCTAATTAAAGATTTAAAACAAGAATTAAGCATTAGGGTTAGGGTTTTATACCTCCAAAATGATTCAAAAAATTGCAACAAAATACCAAATCTAAGCATCCAAAATGAAGTCTTCCATGATGATCCAAGCTTACTTTGATTTCAAGAATGAAAGGTTTTGATTTATAAAAGAGTTTGTGGGAATTATTTGTGATTTTTGATGATCCTAATGAAGCAAAATGAGATAGAAATGGAGGGGGGAAATTTGGGGCAGCCAAGGAAATGGCCGGCCATAGCAAGGAGGGGGTTTTGTGAAGAATGAAGAATGTTCTAGCAAAGTAATTCAATTAATGCCATTTAATTCAAATGCCACCTTTCATTTTCCTTTCTTTTTATTTTAAAAATTAAATCCTTTTGCACTAAAAAATCTAGATATTTTGAGGAGAAGCTTCCCAAATAATTGTAGTGATGATTTCCAATGATTCTCATTTAGAAGAAATTTCCCGATTTACGTGCATATTTTACCGGCTAAAATAATATTTTATTTGGGAAAAATTCTATCAGAACCAAAACCTCTCATATACCCCCAAAGTTCGCGCACTAGCTTTATTTTAGCTAAACTAGGTGTCAGTAAGTTTATACAGACATTTGATCGAAATCGGGTTAAAACAGAAAATACCGACTATTTTGCCCTAAAACGGAAAAATTCGCAAAACGGTTTATAAAACGTTACAGAAATGTACCGATGCCTAAGGAAGCACGAAGCCTTTCCTCCTCAAAATTCTTGAGAGAAGTTGCGAGAGCCTCTTCGGTGGAGATGCCTATTGAAGAAGAAGTGTCGGTCAAAACATAATAATAAAAACATGACAGCGAAAAGATATGACTGAAGTCTACCTGACTGCGCAAGGATGACCAGTCCTGCTTGGTGGTTAGCTAATCGCTCGGAAGCTGCAATAGCAGCCTCGAGGTCGGTATCATCCGGCGCCATGAATAAGCCTTCATTGGTACCGTATTCACTTATGCCCTCCCTGTAAGGAGCATGAGGCTCCTGGCCGAATGCAACATCTGCAGAGAGTATTGACTTCTTTCTCTTCTGCAAGCGAGTGCATGTAGCCGCTAGCACAAGCTTACGCTTGGTGGGCACCTTTGGACGACGAGTCCCGATATCTGAACCCACGCCAGACTCGAGAGACGTCACAGTCACCGCTTTCACGGGAGCATAGGGTAGTGGCAGCTCAGGCATCACGCGCGGGACCACAACCGCAGCAACCTCTCTCAAAGGAGGACGAACGACGGTCCGTTGCTTCAAAGGAATAACTGGATTACCAGTAGGGTCCGCACCCTTACGATCAAGCAGCAACTTCTTTTCCCCCTTGATGACAGCACCCATCGCATGCTGGTACCACGCCACGTACACGTTCAACACCTTTGGGATGCAGCTGGGCTCACTAATAAAAAGTTAGAACTGGTGTTGAGCCTCATGAAATGGTGTAGCGCGCTGCAGATGCCTTCTTCCGTGGCAGGCGGCTCAGCTAGAAAGGCCTCAAGCGGAACACCCTGATTGTAGCTAGATTGTTAGGCGAAATGATGCGGGTTGTATCTCATAAACAACGCCGCATCATTTTGCCTAAACACCAGAAAGCCAGGCCTGATCGAATATAGTTGGAGAATCTCCCGAGCATTCAAGATAGAGGCGCCATCTTTAAAGGTGTCCTGTTCATATCATAATTTTGCATTATTTTATTCCCCATTCTTATTCAGTTTACAAATAAACAGGTGCTTTTAACCCATGTCTGCTACTTAGTTACAGGTTACAGGTTCTCGGAATAAAAACAGTGAAATTGATGAAAAAGATGATACAAAGTGAGACTACGACCGTCAAATGGAAGAATCTTGATCAAGCCTACAATTTGGAGAATAACGAAAATCAATAAACAAGTTCACAAAGTATAAAGGCAGCTCAAGGTTCAAGACTTCGACACGAAGCAGACGGAAAAGTCCATGACATTACTCACTATAGAGATCTGGAAGAGAACCAAAAGACATTCTGAAGAACAAACTGAAGAAAATATAAGTACAAATGCAACAGAAGAAGCCCAGAGAAATTGAGCCCACAATCCCCATATACGGCCGCGGAACTGTGGCCAAACATGGGCTTTGGCCGCGGATCCGCGGCCATGTGTCGCAAGTGTTGGTGGAAAATTCTTGAGGCGGCTGGCGAGCGTTAACTAGTTCTTTTTCTTAGGGGGTAAAATTGTAATAGCAGACGTGACTCGACTGTAAACCTAGGGTTTCTATGAATCTATAAATAGAAGCCCTAAAACCTTTTTTAGGTTATGCCTCTTCTTGTGCCTCATTTTATATCTAAAATTCAGATCTGTAAATTTCTACAATGAATGAAGAGTGCATCAAATTAGAGTAAGTTTTCAATTCTTTCCCTAGTTAATTTTATTTCATTGCCCTAGTATAATTTCTTATTTGCCCTAGTTAGATCTTTTATTCTCTGTCCTAGATAGATAGGTTAGAAATGTTTTTCAATTCCCTAATGAGTGAGTAGTCTCCTCGCTTGTTAGGGTTAGCTTTGGGGAAGGCTTGAGAGATGAAGATCTCTCACCCCTTTCTTGCCCATCACACGTTTTTATAGGACTCCATGCATACATGCACACACCGCTCCCTACGGCACCCTATCCCACGAGGTAGCGGTGATACCGTAGTATAAAGGCCCGGTTGAGCGTGTTTTCCATGGAGGTTAGGGTAAGGATTAAGAAAGGAAGGACAAGAACCTAGAGGAAGAAACATCGTTTCTTCCCGATGGTACTAATCCCCTTTATTGATAATTACCATAACTCCTAAAGAGATCTTAATTTGGGTATAGAAAGCGGTAAGGAAATCTTCAATTTCCAAACTTAACCTAAAGCTAACCCTAGCAAGATTTAGATCTAGATAAACTTAGTTTTTAGATTTAATCAATCCGACAACAATCAGAATTAACTCGTAAGAACAATTAGAGAATACACAAAATCCCCGCGGACCGATCCGTACTCACCGGCTAGCTACCAAGCGACGCCGTTCTTGATTGTGGTTAACAAATATTTTTGATTCATCTTTTGAAAAGCGCAAGCGCGCTAAACCTCATACAAATCATGTCCCGCAGCGGCTGCACCGCCTTCGCGGATTCTTTGCCTACACTTAAGACCTTGTCAACAAATGTCATGCCATCCCCAACGGTACGCGGGCGAAAGAGTAAGACCCTAGCCTCTCGTGGAGTCGGTTTCAAAATAAAAGCGTCAACCAACCGCAGCAGTCGAGGAAAGTTATATCTTTCAGAAGAAAAAAAAAGGGGCCTTTTGTGAATTCCAAAGGTGCCAAGCATATGCAACTCGAGCCACGAGGTGAAGTAATGCATTGAGAAGTTCACGGGCTGCACCCCCGGTTAAGTAGTATATGCCGCTAGGCTAAGGCCTTGATACAAATGGGCTAACCGGGCGACCCCGACGGCCACTTTCACCCCAATAACCATTCGATGCGCTAGGTAGAAGACGGACGGCCTCATACAGCGAGGGTGCATCGGAAGCGCAAACTAGCTCAGCCATAGCCCGAGAAACCCCAAAAAGAACGTTTCTTCGTCGATCCCAGGAGCTGCAAGCTCTGCAAAAGGGACGACCGGGGTGTCGGGGAGAAAGAAACTCTCCTGATTCGCCTCCGCCATTGGCAGGTTGCAAAAACCTAAGCCAAAAGGATCGTCAAGTTTGGCGAACTTCGCGGCTTCCTTCGACAGTACTTCCGGGCGGAGAAAACGAGCGATAAAATCCGTACAATTAACCCCACGGCTCCCAGACTCGAGAAATAAGCCCTCATAGATATTCAACACCTTAATCAAACTTGGTGATTGATGTTGAATGGCGTTGTCCGGGGTAAGGCCCATCATCACCGACTTAGCAGCAAAGACGTACTCATCATGAGGAAGTAGTTCCTCATAATGCTCCCGTCTAACAGGCAAGCCAGAAATCTCCGCGAACTCCTCTAAAAAGATGGAGACTTCCCGATCCAACAAAAGGAAGGTCTGAGTTGGAACATTCCATTGTTCCAAAAAGGCTTTTACCCACCATGTAGGAGGCGTGGAGTACTGAAAGAGAGAAACATAAACTGCGGGATACAACTCGAGCCTCAGCAACTGCAACCTCTTAGCGGACAGAATGTACCGGGCCCACTGCAAATAGCCGGCTGGGTGACGGGGAGTCAAGCCTATATTATATGGATGTCCCCAAGGGCGCGACTCACCCTGGCATATACGCCGCCCTAGGATATCCAACGCCATTGGAGTCTGTACGGGTGTCGCAGCCATAGAAGGCTGAAGGAGACCATCTGAAGTCCAATTAACCTCCTCCACGGCATAGTTCACCGGGGGTAAGTCAGCGTAAGAGATCGCCAAAATGGGTTCCGAAGGTACCGTGCAAGAAAAGCTCCGCCTACCCCTGATGATTTGGTTGTACAATGTTCCCCATAGATGAAGATTCTTGTGCTCCGGATCAAGGTCTTTGATCAGTGCAAAAACTTCTTGATCTACGGGCGCTTCGGGGAATCCGCCTTCTGAACGGACAAAGGGAAATGAAGTGTCGAAACACATGGTACCTGCGCGGAAAAGAACAAAGTTAGCCGTCAATGCTA
Source organism: Agapanthus africanus (assembly GCA_030015575.1). Taxonomy (NCBI): domain Eukaryota; kingdom Viridiplantae; phylum Streptophyta; class Magnoliopsida; order Asparagales; family Amaryllidaceae; genus Agapanthus; species Agapanthus africanus. The sequence goes on from JASDDO010000031.1 coordinate 121,860,032, forward strand.
CAAGTCAAGTTCGGTATTTGGTACTTTAAATCCGTACCACACTGCGATGCAGTGAAAAGGGACCAAAGGGGACCCACTTAATCTAGATGACAGTTTGTCATTAATAAAAAACAGTCTCATCATTTGATGAGACTGTCATTAAACGAGGAAATCCTCAAAAGAATATCATTTAATGAGAACTTCTCGGGCCAAGGAGTAAATCTCCCATTGAGAGCAGTGCTCTTCAACAGAGTGATATCTGTCAGCTCTGATGATGAAAGGAATAAAATTCCTCAAGAAAATTCTAAAAGCCTTGCTCTGTAAAAAAAATGATGAAATAACCATCAGAAAACCTAAAGTAAAGTTTTTAATGAATTAAAATTCCATGATCTTCAAGATCCATGAACAAACTCTTAAGAGTTCTTTATGAAAGATTAATAAATCTACATGATTTGAAAAGAGCAAAGCTTTGTTAATGGGTTAAGAAACCCCAGGAAAGATCTCTTTAGATCTATAATTTCAAGAGAGCAAAGCTATGTTAATAAAACCCTAAAAATGGGTTTTCTTTAGATCAAAGATCTATAAAGAGAAAAGCTCTGTTAATAGGTGAAACCCTAGATTATTAAATAATCCTTTAAAAGATTTAATCTTTAACTAAATTTTGACAGAGTTCTGTCCTTAAGAAAGTTCTTAAAACAGAGAGCTATCCTCTAAAAGAGAATTAATTATCAGGAAAGAAACAAGGAAGAAGATGAAAAGAAATCATCTCAAGGGCCAAGGGTCCTATTTATAGGCACTGAGATGCCGTTTCAACTTCTGAGTTGATCCAAGGGCGCAGATGCTGCCAGCGTTGCACTCATATGTAGGCCACGTGAGCACAACGGTGGGGGGCATTTGTTTCCCCCAATCAAAGCAAAGCTCTGTTTAAAATGAAGCAACGCTTCATAGCAGCGCCAAGTGCGCTGCACCTCAAGTAGCGCACCACGTGCAAAGCACGTGTGCGCTAGAGCTAAGAGCGCTGCGCTCTAAGCAGCGCACCACGTGCAAAGAACTTGTGCGCTAGCGCTAAGTGCGCTGCGCTCTAAGCAGCGCACCACGTGCAAAACACGTGTGCGCTAGCTCTAAGTGTGTTGCGCTCTAAGCAGCGCACCACGTGCAAAGCACGAGTGCGGTAGCGCTAGAACTAAATGTTCTCCACCGTTGGATCAAAGATACAACGAACATAATTAAAAATCATCAATTAACCAGAATAAAATTCTGTTAAGGAGAAATCCTTCAAAATCTTTCCAAACAAAAAGATTGTACTCTATAAATCAAAGCACTGTTGGATCAATAATCCAAAGGTGATTAAAAATCACCAAGATTACAGAATAAATTCTGTATGGGGAAAGATTTTCCAATCTTGTTAAAAACAAGAAAATTGCCTTCTGTAAATCAGAAGCCCTTGGATCAAAGATCCAACGATGGGAAAATCCCCAAATCAATTGGAGAAAAGATCTCCTTAACCGATTGAACAAATCAGCTCGCCCTATATAAAGGCCCCAAGACTTCAAGTCTTTAAAAGAAGAAAAAAGAGAAAAAATAGAGGAACCCCCTATAAACTTTGAGAAATCTCAGAAAGAAGAGCAATCTCTCAGAAGAAGAAGATTTTCTTCAAGGTAAAAAGAACAGAAAGACGAAATCGTCTCATATAAAAAGAAGAATTCACTTCTTTCTTTAAGATTATAGATCTATAAGACCAAGGTCTTTCACAATGAGATCAAAAGATCTCATCATAAAAAAAATAAGAAGAAAAACATAATTCTTCTCACAGATCATAGATCTATAAGACTAAGGTCTTTTACGAAAAGAGATCATAAACATCTCATTACAAAGAAGGGAGGAGAATAATTCAATTCTCTTAGAATCACAGATCCATAAAAGCAAAGCCTTTCACCAAAATAAGAGATTGAAAAATAAGAACTTTGTTCTTAGAATCTTGAGACAAAGTCTCTTCTAAGCGAGAATTTATTTTCTCAGATCATAAAGCTGATCAAATAGCGCTTTGCGCTCTTGGACTGGCGCTCAGCGCCAAGCGCACCACGTGCTCCTCACGTGTGCACCACTTAACAAATAGCGCTTTGCGCTCATGAACTGGCGCTCAGCACCAAGCGCACTACGTGCTCCTCATGTGTGCGCCACTGAACAAATACCGCTTTGTTGTCATAAACTATCTCTTTGCGCTCATGGACAGGAGCTCAGCGCCAAGCGTGCCATGTGCTCCTCACGTGTGTGCTACCCAGCAGAAGCGCTCTGCGCTCTTTGACAGGCGCAAAGCGCCAAGCGCGCCATGTGCTCCTCACGTGTGCTCTAAAAAGAACATAAATTGTTCTATAAATAAAGCCCGGAGCTATGATGAATGCTCAGCATTCAATAAAAGACAGAAAGGCTGTCAAAACCCAAACCAATGCTCAGTATTGTCAAATGTTTAACACTTAACGGAGTGGGCCGAGCCTAAGTTGGCTATAAACCCCTCATTCAGATTAATTGAGCCCATATGCTCATAAATCTCAGATCTTAGTCCCAATTGGACTACAGATCTCCCAACCAAAATTGGTTCAAGGGTACATCTCTGCACTCATCTGATATATATCGTTGTAATCCTTCAACGTCTTCATAGAGGTGACGGGTCCCGACAACCAAACATCCCTTGGAATGTGGGATCCTTTAACCCATGGATTATGATGTCTTTAACCTCGGACTGTAGGGTCCTTAAACCCATGGACTATGATGTCCTTAACCTCAGACTATGGGGTCCTTAAACCCATGTACTATGATGTCCTTAACCTTGGACCGTAATGTCCTTAAACTAATGGACCGTAATATCCTTAAACTAATGGACCGCGATGTCCCTAAACTAAACAATAGAGCCCAAATGCTCTCTTATCGGATCTAAATGATCCCGTTAAGTTGATCTTAGCCTAAAATCAGACTAACGTATCCTTAACAAACGTTTAAGTTGATCTTAGTCTCAAATGAGACTAACGTATCCTCAAACCCTACCCCAAACCCAAATCTAAGAAAATATGAATTTGGACTAATCCACACCCTACGGGCGACAACATAAATTAGTCTCTGTATATAATCCACGGGCAACCAAAAACAAAACAAACACACACGACACGAAGTGACCATCTGGAGAAGGAGAAAGTGGTTACCGCGATGCGGTAGCGTAATTAACTGCAGGGGCTTGCGCCTGCAAGGAAAAGCGTCCCCACAATCAAAAACCCCTCAACAAGGGGGAATCTGACGAAGTCTGCTACATCGGCCGCATCCGTTTAAACCTTCGATACATGGTGCCATAAATCAACTTGGCATCTTTAGAGAGGTGGACGGATAGCACCAAATAGCATCTGCCCTCGAAATTCAGGTCCAGATGTCCCAACGTCCTGGTCGCGTCTTTCGGCAGAGAACAATGATGTGTTTTGATTGTAGGTACAAACGTGTGGATTTTTGGGATGACGAAAGAAGGCAAGGAATACGTCGGGATCGACTAGAGCGAGGCGTTGTAGGTGAGTAGATGTATATCTACAGGGGAAGTCGGGTGGATGACGTATAGCACCCCCACAACCGTAGAGTAGGATATCCATATATATTATATATGCGAGATGGATACTTAGCAAATAGGATTTCTAGGAGACTATAGATTAGATTAAGCGTACTTATAGGATGGTTAACTCTTTAGTTTATTTTCTTGGTCGTGAGCCGTTAGTTTTATTTTGATGCTTGCCTTCGGCGTTGTATATTTATATCATTGCGTGGTTGTTTCCGCCAAATTGGCGAAGAGCTATCTCCCGCTTGGGGATGCCTATTATTATTATTCCTTGTATTTGTTTTCGGGTTAAAATTTACAAAGGAGGTGCTGCCCAAATTTCAAATGACGAAAAGGTTCTCAAGCTAAATACAAACATTTTGTTTTCATATACTATTACTTATGTATATAAAGAATAAACTTGATTTCAGTGTACCTTTATTTTAAAATTGCACCTCCACTATTTTCCCTAAAAAAGGTTTAGATTTCTAGGCTTTTGGCTAACTTGAATTAGGTGTGGTCCTATATGTTGGGTTACGGCAGCAACCTGGCCATCAAACCGTGGCCAAATGTGGAACAAAAATTTTCTAGACTGGCGCTACCATTACCCGATACCCGGATCTACCCTAAACACTATACTAGCAATATGTAACAAGAAGTTAGATGGTTATACCGAGTTGATCCGTGTCCTTCGGTCTTCAACCTTCATTCCAAGCTCCTAGTGGTCGTTTGAATCGAGTTTGGTTGCCAGTCTTCCTCAATCTACGATGATCCACCTGAGGAAAACGACGCAAGCTTCAGCCTAGCCGAGCGAGGCAACCGACGCTCCAATGTTGCTAGCAATGGAGAGTGGAGGTGTAGAAATGTGTCGCTATAATTTTTCTCTCATCACGATGCTCAAAAGAGCAACTCAAGAAGATGAAGAAGGTGAGGAAATGTAACATTTCAAAATAATAAAATATTATTTTTAGGAATTTTTATAATTTAATATTATTTTATTGATTATTTTAATATTAAATTTATAATTAAATATCGATAAATGGGAAAAATTTTGAAAAAATATGGAAAATTCAAAAATTATGTATTCTATGGAAATTAGTCATTTTTAAGTTTTTATGAGCATTTATATACTAATTTAGTGCTAATCGCGATTAAAAATCGCTAAGCGGATTTTTTTGGCTTTTTGTGCAAAACTTGCACATATCATTTTTGGACTTGTGTCATATTTTTCTTACCATGGCTATCACTTTGGGACTACTATTTGAGTAAGAAGGAAAAGAAAAGAAAAGGGAAAAAAAAAAGGAAAAGGAATGATGAAGAGAGAGAGAGGGGGTAGGTATATGTTAGCTTTTTCTTTTGTAGCCATTCTCCCATCATTCCCCATACTCATTTCTCTCTCCCCTCTCCCAAAATCAGCTGCTGCTCCTGCCCTTCCTCCTTCTTCCTCCTCTTAAAACACCCCACAACACCATGAAAACAAACACAAAACCTCATTCCCACTTCACTAAACTTGCTCACAAGCTCAAGATCTACGCTTTGGACCAAGAAAGTAGATGTTTTGGTGCTGTTGAGGATTCATGAGGGTCTTAAGAGGTAATTTCTTCAAAATTAGAGTGTTATTTCTTGTGCTTAAGTTTCAATTCAAGTTTCATATCGATATCGTGTAATTTGGTGCGTTTTGGACAAAACTAGAGAGGGTTAGGGTAAGGTTGAGATGTTTCTTTGCAATTGGACCCTAATGGTGACCTTAGGCCCTATATTGACTAAGACCCTGACCTAGCTCAACCTGAAACCAAAAAATACGGAATTACGGGACTTTCATGTCGGTTTGTGAGTGATTAGGGTGTGCAGGTGAATCTGGGTTGACCCGGGGAGTTTCTGAGACAAACAAACAACTCTAGGGGCAAAATTAGGGTATTAGGAGGCCACCCTGACCAGACGGACCCCATTGGACATAGGGGGGCCGGCCAGGCCGGTTTTGGCAAGGATGTGGCCGGCCATATAGTGGTGGAATGTGTCGGGGTTGGTCCAGTAGCTCAAATACATCATATACATCACCCTGGACTTGTTTGCTTGGCTAAATTTGGCCTGAGGCGAAATCTGGGATCGTTTTCTTGGGTTGCTGCTTTGAATTGAGTTATTGTTTTCCGTATTTTGATTTCTAGAATTTCATATTTGGGTTTTACCTCGGTCACTTGGCGTTTGTACGACTACATCGAGTGATTTCGGGTTGTTTTGCGAAGGCTAACCGTAGGTTCTAACCTATAGGCCTTTTAGCGTATCGTGTTGGTTTTAGCGTGTCGTTTTAAGTTTAGATTTGGTTTTGATGTGATGCGATATGTGTGATATGTGTAGGTACCCCCACGACGATCCGAGATGATGCAGAAGATGAAGGCGACATCGATACCGACACGCAGGATACAGGTGAGTAGATTTATATCTACGGGGAGAAGTCGGGTGGATGGCGTATAGCACCCCCGCAGTTCGTGGTGATGTATACGAATACGTATACACATAGATATTGATTATATTATTTGAGATTATTGATGATAGAGATGGATCCTAGGTGTGATTGGATTGGTTTAGTATTGCGAAACCCTAGAGTAGTGGTTGCACCACACATACACACACACCCATACTTGCATACATTCTTCTTTCATATGTGCGTACATGGGATTACATATTGATGTGTATATTTACACATGGGTATGGGACTATATGTTTATATACTGTATTTGAGGATAGTAATTGGGATTTGAGATGAGTCGATGAGATTGGGCTTGAGGCCAGGAGATCGGTGATGTGATTTGGTTCGTATTAAGATACGACATGATGTTTTCGCGGGTCTTTTGGCGTAGTGATTCTTATACCTGCATGCATACATAGATGGTATCAATATTGTACTAGACGTAGATCAGTACCCCGATCATGACATTTGATAAAGAGGATACCAGATAAATAGTATGATGAATGTGATATTGACCCGTACCCAGATTTGGGATGCCGTACGACGGATTTACGTACGAGCTATATTTTGATGATTGATCCGCACTCTTGACTTGGGATGTCTGATTATAGATATGATATCGGATATGATATTATTGAGGCGGGATCACCGACTAATATATATACAGGTATGTATATGTATCGACTCAGATGTTAGGCGGTTTCCTTACCTGTAGCTCGGCTTGTTAGTTCAGCCGTATAGTTTAGTGTAGTTGTTAGATTAGATTAGATTCCTACCTATTTCAAAACTAACGAATCGTGGGTATTTTAAAAGACAGCCCAAGGGATCCTACGGATATTTCAAAAGACGTATCTTTTCATAAAAACACCGTAGCCCCTATTTTCAAAACCCTATGATTCGTGTTATTTCAAAAGGCACCATTTGTAGGACTTATATTAGATTAATGCAGATTAGTTATAGTTGCATCTAGTATTCAGCTCCCGCTCATTATTGTGGTTCGCTTCGCATCGCATGCTTATATTACGTTTCATACTCCATTATTGATGTTATGCCGTTAGGACACCAGCACCATTACCGATGATGCGTATGTACCACGTACACTTACTTGCCGGCTCACACACATCTTCATCGGTAATTGCCATGTCACGTACACCTTAGAAAATATTATTGCATCGACATAGGTTGTTAGCTAATAATTTAGACATGATATTAGTATACTTACCTTATATGCTAGATTAGACATTGTAATTATTACTTGTTACATCATGCATGTTATTATTCATGGATTTTTATGCCTATATGCACTGTTTACATGCTATTGAGGATTGGATTCGGATTTCCATGAGATTTTCTGGATTTGGGGGAAAACCGCAAAACTTATATAAACTTCTTTTCTCTCTTTAAAATAAAAAGTGCGGTTTTCACATGATGTATGAGTCGTCCACCATGAGTTTGCTGATGGATTTGGAAACCCGATTCGAGGAGACGGATGAACCGTTTCGGGTACATGGTGGACCCGGTGCGGTACCCCGGGGCAAGAAGCGCGTGATGATGACGATGTGAGCCTGGCAGGGGAGCACTACCTACCGGTGATTTTATCGACGCGTCGGATATCCGGAGGATACCGTCGTGGTCTTGAGAGGGCTGGTAGGGGCCGGTCTGGACTGACGGCGCCCTAGATATTGTGATTGAGATATTGAGATTTCGAGATTTTGAGGTATAGAGACTGTGATACAGAGATATCGAGATATTGGGATTACGTTTTGTGCCGATGCTAGGCACTGTTTTATGCTAATTTCATTTTGATACCTCATTTTAAAAATACAAAGGAAATCTCACTAAATTATGAAAACAGTTCTTCATTTACATGTATTCTGTTTTCATGCATTCATACCTCATTCAAATGATATATTGCTACCTTGGGCACTGACACGGGCACATGAAATTACACTCGGGTTAGATATTTACCCTAGCCTTGTTATAGGCTGCTGGTTATATATATTTGAGGATTATATATTATGATCGTATGACCTAGGATTGCGTCATACATGCGATTTTTATTCGTAGATGTTTTTCTATTCACGAGTTGGCAACTCACCCCCGTTGTGCCCCAGTTTCTTGCAGGTTTGCCGTACAGGTTTCATTACGGCTTTGCGGGCACAGTTTCGTTCGGGTGACTTGCTAGTAGGTGGGTTTTTGGTATCGTACCCATCATATTACCTTGTATATTATTATTCAGTTGTATCTAGAGGTTCCATCAACCAAACATGTAATTATTTCAGAGATAGAGACCAGTGTTGTTTATTCTATCGACCTTAGAGTCGCGCTTGTATTTATACGGATTTCATGCTGTTTTGAGTTTCCTTTTCTGTTGTGATCCTCGCCTTTCGGCGTTGTATATTATATTGCTTGCGTGGTTGGGACCGTCGATTGACGAAGAGCTAGCTCCCGCTTGGGGATGCATTTTCCTTTATATATGCTTTATCAGGTTTTGTACCCGTTTGGGATCAGTTTTTACAAAGGAAACTCTGCCGAAATTTTTAGAAAAGACTTGTGATTTTAAAATGCATATTTCGGCGTATTTTGCAAAACTACTTGATTTAAATTGGTTTTCCTCCACTCTACTACTTTTCTTGGTTTGGATTTCTGGGTTTTCGGCTTACTTAGAATACGTACACCTTGAGACGTTCGTAGTTTAAGTGCCGGTCATATTCCGTACTTTCGGAACGTGACAAAGTTGGTATCAGAGCGTTAGGTTTTACCTTCGGAGCGTAAGATGACCCTTGGTTGATGGAATAGGTGACTAAAGTAGAGTGACGTACCGTTGGTATGTTCCGCGGCATATTTACGACACGCCACTCCACTTAAGAAGCCTTAGGATGTACATTTCCTTGTTCAGTATCATATTCATTTCTAATCTAGCTTCATCGGTACCAGTTTGGTTTTGCTGCCACGATTACGGGCAGGGAGAGCTACGGCTAGAGTTGCGGTCAGCACGAGCTCGTCACGAACGAGGACTGACCAGGGCGTGATCCCGGCGACACACTATTGTAGAGATGTGTCCTTTGATTGTATTTTGCGCCACGAGCGTTGGATGGATAGCTGTTTGAGACTTCTCGGACGTGCAGATTAGCACTAGAGGATCGAGCCACTGACAGAGGCCAGCCAGATTTTGATGACCGTTGGTGTATTGGTTACTCATGATGATTGAGGCATGGTTCAGCATGCAGACGAGTGAGCCAATTATTGCTGCGAACGACGAGATATCGCCCCAGATGTTGGAGCTATTGCAGTACAAGTTGTACGAAGAGATGATAGAAGGTCGCTAGTCACCGATGATGAATGACTAGGACACATGGATTGTTCGCTACCCCGATGCGAGGTCATCAGATAGATTGATTCCAGCTAGAGACGACTTCACGCGGAGACGTTGGGAGTAGACAGAGACGATCGAATGTCAGAAACCTATTATTCCAAGTTTAAAGTAGCCGGAAAGACATGCAGGCAATTCTATGGTCCCTCTAGAAGAATGAAACCCTAACTCGACTTAATGACCGTATGAAAGCCTTTGAACCTTAGGGTTTACGGCAGTTCTACGGCGCCATTAGTGAGGCTTGGGTTTGCCCTTCTACGGCTGGACCACCGATGCTGTGGTATGTACTCGATACTATTAAACTGTGCCCAAGATGTTTAGATCTTGGGGGATTATGAGGTTTTGACGATTCGATTGGATGGCTCGACTTAATTCGGATGCTAGGTGGGGAGATGCAATTCTTGGGAGACTCCCGATACGAGGATAGCCGTTGGAGCTCAGTCCATACAGCCACGACGAGACGAGTCCGAAGCGGTCGACCTTAGAGAAAAGTGGAGTAGGCGGTTCGTACGAGATCTTGATAAGATGACGTTCTACTCCGCCGACATCAGAGATGCGATACGCCTGCCGAGGCATTGTACTTGGATATACCTTCCAGAAGGAGTCGCGATGAGTATGCAGCCGTTCCGGAGCAAGAAACAGATATAGTAAAGGACGATGACTTCCGGACAGTTAGGCAGAGACGAGACTTGGAAGAGACCTTGAGCAGGATTCCTTCCAGGATACTGCTGCAATGATATTTGCACCCAGGATTAGATGTGTCACGTGCATTCAGAGAGCCAGAGGCCGACGCCAGTGACATGCTGCTTGACGAGTGGTCGTGAGGATGGACCGAGAGATGACCAGAGAAGTGCCAAAACGGAATTGTCCCCGTTAGCACACCTGACAGGGCCGATGAGCCGATGGATCGTGAGATTGGTAATCCCCAGGGAAGATAAAGACAATTCTGAAATAAGTTACGAGAAGACCTAGACTCAGGAGTGGTCATTGTTATGCACACCAGCAGGCCAGAGTTCAGGATCGTCGACGAGATATGCTATGAGTGACCACGACAGTTAGCCAGAGATTCTTGGAGGATATGCTTGAGCGGGACTATGCTTGTTTTCAGTATTGTTGGGCGATTTATTCGCTTGATTTAATTTTGATGATTGGGTCTCATGATATTTGTTTTCATGCCCCATGGTGGCACTTGCTGAGTATTTACGATTTTTGCACAGTTGTTGCACTTGATATTGTTTTTGAACCTTGGTTTCCCATATATATGATTTCATGGGTTTTATACATTTGAGTTGATTTTGTGCGTATGCACGCACACGATTTGGTTTTTTTGCACTCTGTATCGTTTACATATGCTTGCAGTGCAGTGATATGTATTTTGTGCACTTAGTTGCACTGGACTTCTATTCGATTGGGATGTACGATGTTTGTTTGTGCACTTTATGCACTTGATTGGATTTTTCGCGTGTTTTGGCGCTTGATATTGGATTTCATGATTTCGTGCAAGATGGATGCACCGGATTTGGATTTTAGCGCATGTTGGGCTCATGTTATAAGATACGATTTTGGTTGCACACCAGATGCACTAAATCGGGATTTTTCGTGCATGTCAGATGCACCTGTTTTTGCTGTCAGGCACACATTTGGCCCATAACAGATGCTTCGTGCACACCCGATGCACTTAGATGTTGTTTCTGTGCACATGTATGGCACATTTATGGATCTTGATTTCCGTGCGCACCAGATGCACGTAGTATTCATATGTATATTTTGGGATCGATTTCTTATGGAGCGGTACGTTTTTATGATGATTTCTATATGTTTTTATACTGAGCAGGACTAGTCAGAGGACAGTACCTGAGTATATTGTGCACGCATTGATAGATTTCAAAGGGATTTCCAAAAGCGAGCTATAGTCTCATTATTTACCTACGTGTCTGATATGCCACGAAAACGTTTAAAACAGGGAACCCTTTCAAATTGTTTTCAAAAACGGTGGATCGTGCATACTAAACAAAAGATATATAAGTATATGGCTATTTTCTGATAAAGACGTCCGCCACTGTGCAGTGTTATGCGCATTGCACAACGACTTAAAAAGATTTGGCATGCATTTCCTTTAGAAACTTACATGTATAGATTTGATATTTACATATATAGTTCTGATTTATATCATATTGGTTTTGCTTTGGATTTGGCATTCGTGTATTTACCATGACTCCGATGATTGCAGGATGCTTGACGGAGTTTTGTTTTCGAGTTATCTACTCGTTACTAATGCTCATGCATTGCGCTATGATGCGTTTATGTATTGATGATTTCGGAGCCCCGACGACTTGGATTTTTTATTGAAATGTTTTAGAAATTGGGGGTTTAAATTTAAATTCGGGGACCGAATTTCTTTAAGGGGGGAATATTGTAACATTTCAAAATAATAAAATATTATTTTTAGGAATTTTTATAATTTAATATTATTTTATTGATTATTTTAATATTAAATTTATAATTAAATATCGATAAATGGGAAAAATTTTGAAAAAATATGGAAAATTCAAAAATTATGTATTCTATGGAAATTAGTCATTTTTAAGTTTTTATGAGCATTTATATACTGATTTAGTGCTAATCGCGATTAAAAATCGCTAAGCGGATTTTTTTGGCTTTTTGTGCAAAACTTGCACATATCATTTTTGTACTTGTGTCACATTTTTCTTACCATGGCTATCACTTTGGGACTACTATTTGAGTAAGAAGGAAAAGAAAAGAAAAGGGAAAAAAAAAAAGGAAAAGGAATGATGAAGAGAGAGAGGGGGGATTGGTATATGTTAGCCTTTTCTTTTGTAGCCATGCTCCCATCATTCCCCATACTCATTTCTCTCTCCCCTCTCCCAAAATCAGCTGCTGCTCCTGCCCTTCCTCCTTCTTCCTCCTCTTAAAACCCCCCACAACACCATGAAAACAAACACAAAACCTCATTCCCACTTCACTAAACTTGCTCACAAGCTCAAGATCTACGCTTTGGACCAAGAAAGTAGATGTTTTGGTGCTGTTGAGGATTCATAAGGGTCTTAAGAGATAATTTCTTCAAAATTAGAGTGTTATTTCTTGTGCTTAAGTTTCAATTCAAGTTTCATATCGATATCGTGTAATTTGGTGCGTTTTGGACAAAACTAGAGAGGGTTTGGGTAAAGTTGAGATGTTTCTTTGCAATTGGACCTTAATGGTGACCTTAGGCCCTATATTGACTAAGACCCTGACCTAGCACAACCTGAAACCCAAAAATACGGAATTACGGGACTTTCATGTCGGTTTGTGAGTGATTAGGGTGTGCAGGTGAATCTGGGTTGACCCGGGGAGTTTCTAAGACAAACAAACAACTCTAGGGGCCAAATTAGGGTATTAGGAGGCCATCCTGACCAGACGGACCCCATTGGACATAGGGGGGCCGGCCAGGCCAGTTTTGGCTAGGATGTGGCCGGCCATGTAGTGGTGGAATGTGTCGGGGTTGGTCCAGTAGCTCAAATACATCATATACATCACCCTGGACTTGTTTGCTTGGCTAAATTTGGCCTGAGGCGAAATCTGGGATCGTTTTCTTGGGTTGCTGCTTTGAATTGAGTTATTGTTTTCCGTATTTTGATTTCTAGAATTTCATATTTGGGTTTTACCTCGGTCACTTGGCGTTTGTACGACTACATCGAGTGATTTCGGGTTGTTTTGCGAAGGCTAACCGTAGGTTCTAACCTATAGGCATTTTAGCGTATCGTGTTGGTTTTAGCGTGTCGTTTTAAGTTTCGATTTGGTTTTGATGTGATGCGATACGTGTGATATGTGTAGGTACCCCCACGACGATCCGAGATGATGCAGAAGATGAAGGCGACATCGATACCGACACGCAGGATACAGGTGAGTAGATTTATATCTACGGGGAGAAGTCGGGTGGATGGCGTATAGCACCCCCGCAGTTCGTGGTGATGTATACGAATACGTATACACATAGATATTGATTATATTGTTTGAGATTATTGATGATAGAGATGGATCCTAGGTGTGATTGGATTGGTTTAGTATTGCGAAACCCTAGAGTAGTGGTTGCACCACACATACACACACCCATACTTGCATACATTCTTCTTTCATATGTGCGTACATGGGATTACATATTGATGTGTATATTTACACATGGGTATGGGACTATGTGTTTATATACAGGATTTGAGGATAGTAATTGGGATTTGAGATGAGTCGATGAGATTGGGCTTGAGGCCAGGAGATCGGTGATGTGATTTGGTTCGTATTGAGATACGACATGATGTTTTCGCGGGTCTTTTGGCGTAGTGATTCTTATACCTGCATGCATACATAGATGGTATCAATATTGTACTAGACGTAGATCAGTACCCCGATCATGACATTTGATAAAGAGGATACCAGATAAATAGTATGATGAATGTGATATTGACCCGTACCCAGATTTGGGATGCCGTACGACGGATTTACGTACGAGCTATATTTTGATGATTGATCCGCACTCTTGACTTGGGATGTCTGATTATAGATATGATATCGGATATGATATTATTGAAGCGGGATCACCGACTAATATATATACAGGTATGTATATGTATCGACTCAGATGTTAGGCAGTTTCCTTACCTGTAGCTCAGCTTGTTAGTTCAGCCGTATAGTTTAGTGTAGTTGTTAGATTAGATTAGACTCCTACCTATTTCAAAACTAACGAATCGTGGGTATTTTAAAAGACAGCCCAAGGGATCCTACAGATATTTCAAAAGACGTATCTTTTCATAAAAACACCGTAGCCCCTATTTTCAAAACCCTATGATTCGTGTTATTTCAAAACGCACCATTTGTAGGACTTATATTAGATTAATGCAGATAAGTTTTGGTTACGTCTAGTTTCAGCTCCCCCTCCCTTTTTGTGGTTCGCTTTGCATCGCATTCTTATTCTATGTTTCATACTCCAGTATTAATATCATGCTGATAGGACACCAGCACCATTACCGATGATGCGTATGTACCACGTACACTTACTTGCCGGCTCACACACATCTTCATCGGTAATTGCCATGTCACGTACACCTTAGAAAATATTATTGTATCGACATAGGTTGTTAGCTAATAATTTAGACATGATATTAGTGTACTTGCCTTATATGCTAGATTAGACATTGTAATTATTACTTGTTACATCATGCATGTTATTATTCATGGATTTTTATGCCTATATGCACTGTTTACATGCTATTGAGGATTGGATTCGGATTTCCATGAGATTTTCTGGATTTGGGGGAAAACCGCAAAACTTATATAAACTTCTTTTCTCTCTTTAAAATAAAAAGTGCGGTTTTCCCATGATGTATGAGTCGTCCACCATGAGTTTGCTGATGGATTTGGAAACCCGATTCGAGGAGACGGATGAACCGTTTCGGGTACATGGTAGACCCGGTGCGGTACCCCGGGACAAGAAGCGCATGATGATGACGATGTGAGCCTGGCAGGGGAGCACTACCTACCGGTGATTTTACCCGACGCGTCGGATATCCGGAGGATACCGTCTGTTAGTGTATGTTGCATGCTCCCACAACTCTTGTGGCGCGGCGGAAGCGGTGAACGAAAATTTTCTTGGCATACAACACGCAATTAACCGAAGATCTTGTCTAAACCACAACTAGTTTACCCTAATTAGAGGTCTTATCTACTATGTTAGGGATTATACCTTGATGATACGGTCCTTCGAGTCTTCTCTTGGATGCAACTCCTTTGCTCCTTTCTCCTCTTTTAGTGAACTCCTCGGCTCCTTTAGATGTTGCCGACGTTTTCGATCTCCGGCCACCGAAGACCTAGATGATCCACCCGAGAGTTTTCGTGCAAGCTTGAAACTCTTCACAAGAGTTTAACCTAGAGACCAATTTTGCTAGAATAGATCACTAGAATTATGTACAGATGAATGTATTGGATTAGCTTGAAATCTATAGCATTTCTTTCTCTTAACCTTCTCTTGATTCACTTAACATTCACATTTCATGTGAAGCTATTTATAAGAAGAAGGAGAAGGAGGAGATGAGAAGGATTAAGTGTTTATCATAATGAAAGTGTTCAAGCATGATAAATAAAAAATTTAGCACTAAGAGAATTAATTGAAGCATGCATTATATAAATTAGTATCATGCTTCAATAGTAACTCCATAATAACAACCTTATCATGCTTGTACCTTTTAATTTCCACCTCATTTTATTTTTCATAAATGATGTCATTATTATGTCATTATGAGGCGGCACCTTCTAGAAGGTATTCCTGTAACAATTACAAAAATACCCCTCCTCCGTATACCGTATACCGTATACCGTATACCCGCATCCGAATTCCGAAAAATACGAATACCATTAATCCAATAATACAATACCAGTATCCGGCTTAAACCAAAGCCCACCAGTATTATCCTTCCGATTATTATTCCTGTAACAATTACATGAATAAAATCGAAACCCTGCCGTAACAGCTTACGGCTGCCATAACAACTTACAGCCTCTACATATTTCGCCTGAACGAGGGAACTCTCTGTGTGGGACTCTAAAGACTCGACAGTACGCTGGCAGTGGGTTTAACCACAAGCACGTCAGCGGCACTAGCTGTGCGTAACGGCTACCCAGGTACTTGACGAAAAGGTGGCCGACGAGCGAACCCATCACAACCCTTACGAGCCTGCAAGCAACACTTACCGTACAGTCCGGTCTCTTCGTCTGATACGTCGCATATGAAGTCTAGGGGTGGTAAATGTCAGACCCCAGTAACTTTATAAGTCATGCTGATTTATGGCTCATAACAGTTCGAGAAACTACTGATAACACTTATCAGTAAACCTCGAGAACCCTGGCCAGGGATTTAGGTGTTATAGCCGATCAAACATAGCGCGACATCAACTCCCTATACCGGGAGAGACGAAACCCCTCCTATCGCTCACTGTCTCCATATGATTCGGGACTGTACCCAAAATCCACCTGTTTGCACGACTCAGTAGAGCCGTGGTAGGGAGGAAATTAAAGTACAGTAGGAATCACACAAGACGCTATGACGATCTCGGGTCTACAGACTAACCTGTACAAGTATCACTAGAGAACTGCTATCTGACAATAGGTATATATACCATCTAGGAGTTCTCAGCGAGTCCTGTTCGGTGTACCCATTCTCCAATGAGCACCTGTGTACAATCTTTGATGTCAAACATCAATGGTTGTGGAATCAACCATTGCCCCCAGGGTCAAGAAACGTACACACTAGTCTAATCTGGTAATACCGATGCCCTGTCTCGATATACCCTCGACTAGGAACTATTGAAGGATATGCTTGTAGACTGCCCAGGTCCCACCAGTATGATCTCATCATAATCCTGGTAGTCAAGCATAGTCCTAAGGGCTTTATCAACACATCACATATTATGATAAAGATAAACCAGATAGCATACTATCATTTCGAGCAAAGATTGTTTCTGTACATATACATGTCTAGTATCCTATACAATACAGGCCTATAGGGCATACATATCCAACACCGTCGTGGTCTTGAGAGGGCTGGTAGGGGCCGGTCTGGACTGACGGCGTCCTAGATATTGTGATTGAGACATTGAGATTTCGAGATTTTGAGGTATAGAGACCGTGATACAGAGATATCGAGATATTGGGATTACGTTTTGTGCCGATGCTAGGCACTGTTTTATGCTGATTTCATTTTGATACCTCATTTTAAAAATACAAAGGAAATCTCACTAAATTATGAAAACAGTTTTTCATTTACATGTATTCTGTTTTCATGCATTCATACCTCATTCATATGATATATTGCTACCTTGGGCACTGACACGGGCATATGAGATTACACTCGGGTTAGATATTTACCCTAGCCTTGTTATAGGCTGCTGGTTATATATATTTGAGGATTATATATTATGATCGTATGACCTAGGATTGCGTCATACATGCTATTTTTATTCGTAGATGTTTTTCTATTCATGAGTTGGCAACTCACCCCCGTTGTGCCCCAGTTTCTTGCAGGTTTGCCGTACAGGTTTCATTACGGCTTTGCGGGCACAGTTTCGTTCGGGTGACTTGCTAGTAGGTGGGTTTTTGGTATCGTACCCATCATATTACCTTGTATATTATTATTCAGTTGTATCTAGAGGTTCCATCAACCAAACATGTAATTATTTCAGAGATAGAGACCAGTGTTGTTTATTCTATCGACCTTAGAGTCGCGCTTGTATTTATACGGATTTCATGCTGTTTTGAGTTTCCTTTTCTGTTGTGATCCTCGCCTTTCGGCGTTGTATATTATATTGCTTGCGTGGTTGGGACCGTCGATTGACGAAGAGCTAGCTCCCGCTTGGGGATGCATTTTCCTTTATATATGCTTTATCAGGTTTTGTACCCGTTTGGGATCAGTTTTTACAAAGGAAACTCTGCCAAAATTTTTAGAAAAGACTTGTGATTTTAAAATGCATATTTCGGCGTATTTTGCAAAACTACTTGATTTAAATTGGTTTTCCTCCACTCTACTACTTTTCTTGGTTTGGATTTCTGGGTTTTCGGCTTACTTAGAATACGTACGCCTTGAGACGTTCGTAGTTTAAGTGCCGGTCATATTCCGTACTTTCGGGACGTGACAGGAAACATGTGGCATGAGCAACTCAAGAATGGCTAAGTGTTTTCTCCAAGTGAGTGAGAATGAGTGATCAAGTGAAGAAGCAAGAGAGGAAAAGAAAATGAACAAGGCTCGTCAAGAAGTGGCTGCCCCCCTTCTCTCTCTCTCATGCAATCAAAATATCTTTCCAATTTTCCAATAAACAAAGCCATGTCCATACCTCTCTACAAGCCTCAAGCCATGCTCATGCCAACTCACCCACCACCTCATTTCCCAATTGTTTTTCTAAAAAAAAAGAAAATCAATTAATGAGGTGGTCATCTTCTAGAAACTATTCTGTATAAATACGGAATACAACCTGGTATAGGTATCGAAATACATATACGCGTATTCGTACCAAAATACGAATAGCCAAGAGAGAAAATGAATAGTGAACAATAATACTAGAATACATATATATAAATTATTAAATCAAAACCTGATTTAATAATCCGGCTTAATCCTAAACCGCTAGTATTATCAACCGCCCGATTAAAGTCTATGCAGTCTGTACACATATTTAATCGGACACCTATATGTACCAACATACGTCATCTACACCATATCGCCTGAACTGTGAAAACCATCTGTGTGGGACTCTAAAGACTCGTCAATATGCTGGCAGTGGGTTTAACCACAAACACGTTAGCGGCACTAGCTGTACGTAACGGCTACCCAAGTATTGAGAGAAAGGGAAGCCGACGAGCAAACTCATCCTGAAACCCTACTGAGCCTGGCAGTGACAATATCCGTACATTCCGGTCTGTTCGTATAAGAGTATCGCATATCGAGTCTAGGGGGTGGATAAAGTCAGACCCCTAACAATACGACATTTAGTGTCGGCATGAAACCCATCACCACCTGAGAAATTATCGATCCTGGATCGGTAATTCTCGTCTACCTTGGCCAAGGATTTCTGGTGATGGTCACCCGTGCACTGAGTGACATCAACCCCCAATATCGGGAGAGGCGAATCCCCGACGATCAAACAATGCACAAGTGGCAGCGTTGTGATAATTAGGGAAAAGATGAGTTTGGTGTTTGTTTTGAAAAAGACCGATTTTGAAAAATTCTCACAAACAATGCACAAGCAACCCTAAATCTAGTGGTCACCAAGGTCAAGTCTCTAGAGTGCTCCTAGACTTCCAGAAGAAAAGTCGCAAGATAAATCCTCTACTTCCTCTTTATCTCTCCTGTGGCCAGGTAAGTGCCAGGTAAGTGGGAGGTTCTCCACTACGTAAGTAATAGGCCTAATTAAGTAACCACTTGCCTTAGACACACTTACCTTAGACACCACAAAAGAAACGCGGATAAGCAATAGATTACCCACGACCTTCTTCTGTCCTAATTGAGCGCGACGGTCCTTAGAGTCATGTCTAGATATTTTTTAGTTAATGAGGGTGATGCGGATGCAAGTTTGTGATTTTTGGGGCTTAGGAAGGGTAATGAAATCCCCACCTAATCTGAATTTGGTCTTTGCCCCTTAATTTCCATATTAAAAATGCAAACAACCATGATCAAAACACGCACAATTTTTCTTTTTGCGGCGCTGCGAATTTTTGCAAAGAATCCTGCAGAAATTGGTTAATGAACAGAGCAGGGAGGAGATAAAAAAACAGAAGTATACCTGAGAAGTTTGAAGCAGTGAAGCTCCTGAACCACCGCGGATCCGCCGCAATAAGCACATAAATACCACGGTTCCGCGGTCTTCTGATGAGATCCCTGCACAGAAATTGGTGCAGATGCTCCTGTACCTTCACTGAGCTCTCTGAGATGACCTGAAAATTTTTCCCTTCGCTCTAGAGAATCCAGATTCCCCCGCAGCAATTCACAACAAATCGTTAAGCACTTGTGCGATTTTGATCTAAAAAATTCTGATGGAATAATAAATTTTTCCAACTCAAATTACAAAAACGAACAAATTTGCACACGATCCCCGGCAACGGCGCCATTTGATTGATCAAATCTTCGTGTGTATTTGGAAATGTTTCATAACCAAAGAAATTTATAAACTCTAATCAATTAACGGTGTCTATTGTAGGTTCGTCAGTGAATGCGGATCGTCCACTGAGAAAGTGTGATTTGTTCGAAATCGTTTTAGTTGAGTTGAAAATTAAAAGATAAAAGAAAATGCAAGAAAATTAATTCAAGATTTATGAATTTTCATTTCAAGAAACATACAGAAAATAAAGATCTAGAATCAAGAATCAAGAAATGTCCCAATCAAGTTAGTTATCAAGATTTGTAAAGTAACTTGTAGGAATCGATCCAATTGATAGTGATGATGAATACTAATGATTACTAATTCTTATCTATTGAAGATTTGTTGCTAGATCGATGACGATCAATGAGGTTTAGGGATCTATTGAAGAAACTAGGGTTTCTCCATCATCATCCCTTGTCCTTTCATTGATTATCATTCAAATTCTAGCCTCTAGCAATTTAAATCACCGATCGTTGATCTCTAATTTGGAGCGAAGAAAGCGATCTCGCTCAAATTAGGTTTTTGATGATCCAATTTCCTAAAGTTTACAAAACTCATAAGACTTAAGAATAGTTCAAGAATTTAATCATCATCATCTACCTATTCTCTCGATTCCGCTACAAGCGGAGATTTCACTCACACGTCATGAAAAAGAAAAGAATCAAGAATCGATAAATTTTCATAATGCAAGAATGTAAAGAAAAGCAAGATTTATAATTTTCACCTTTATTAATCGACGATTAGATACAATTCACTCAAAGATTACAAGATTTGAGGAGGTAACTAAATCCGCCGAAATTAGCTTCGCATCGATCTTCTTGAGTCACGGATCGTCGTGGATCTCTTGCTCGGATGAAGATCGGCATTGCTTCAAAAGCTCGTTGAAGGCTTGCTTGATTCGGTACTCGATGAATCTTGATTTGGCTTTGGATTTGGATTTGGGGTAGGGTTTTGGATCACAAGTTGTGTCACTCAACTTATGGGAATTTTTTGAACAACTAATCAACAACTCAATTAATGAACAACCTTTGTAATGAATCCATAGGTGCTCTTTTATAGTTTCCCCTCAAACTTCCCCTAGAAGCTAGGTCAATCTTCTCAAGGAAGCTTGGTTGTTATGACGCTTGCATGAGAAGCTTGATAGGTATCAAACTTGCATAAGAATCTTGGCTGTTAGAAGGGAAGCTTCTAGAAAAATCTACACAATTCGAAGCGTCTTGGAGAAGTTTGGCCGTTAAAAGAAAGCCTCTGCAAAAAGTTTCCACCGACGACGAGTCAGAACGGCCGCGGATCCGCTGCCGTTTTAGGTGATCTCTGCATGAAAACTTCAGGGTTGTTTCATGTTGGCTTTATGGTTGTTTTCTGATGTCTGGAAACTTATAATTATCTCTTATTTGCTGTCAGATCTCAAGTCTTGGACTTGATGTATTTTATCAGCACTTTTAGCAGTTCTGGCTCTTTTACCTGGAGAATTTCCTGCACACAATCTAGAGACAAGTGTTGATATACAAAGATCATGCGTGTAGTAATAAACACACAATTTTCCTCATAATGCCGGTTATAATGTATAGCACATGTTATTTGGTATTTTGCAGACAAATTGCTAATATGTGCTATATTTATACCAAACACCTTTAGATGATTACAAAGAATAGGGAAATTGATGTGTTAAGAATGCAATATTTTCGACTGATCAAGTACGAAGAACCATCCCTGGCATGTGTAGACATGGGACCGCATACATCACTATGTACCAGTCCCAAGAGTTCCGTAACTCTTTCTTCGTGTCCCGTAAACGGAGTTTTGGTCATCTTGCCATTGAGACGTGACTGGCAAGTGTCATAAGATGAAAATTCGAACGGATTCAAATATCCATTCTTATGCAACTTGGCTAGCCATGTCGCATTGATGTGACCTAATCTACAATGCCACAAGAAGGATTCATTCGGTTCTGAACTCTTCCTCTTGTGTGTGTTTGTTATGCTCAGAACTGTTGATTGATTTAGAACATAAATGCCATTGCACAACGTGCCTAATCCAACCAACTTTTGGTTCAGGAAAATGTTCATAACATTATCCTGTAATACAAAATTATATCCCTCTTTACTCAATAAAGAAACCGATATAATGTTGCATATCAGGTTCGGCATGTAATAGCAATCGTTCAGAATCAATGTATTACTATTTGGTAATACAAGGTGATATTCCCCGACGGATTTAGCTGCAACAATTGCACCATTTCCAACCCTTATGTCTTTATCACCTTCTCCAAGTTCTCTATCTTTTCTAAGCCCGTGTAACAAATTATATATATGGGATCCTGACCCGGTATCTAATACCCAGGACGTAGAGCAAATGGAGAAACAGTTCTCTGTAACGAACACACCCGAAGAAAATGCATCATCATGTACTTTCTTCATTTGGGTGGCATGGGAATCCTGGTATTCCCCTATATCCTATTCAGTCTTATAACTTTTACAAGAAAGAATGGAACCAATGTTTCCCAGCACAGTATAATATGTGGGTTCGGTCAATACATCCATATTATTATCTTGATTAAGGCATGATATGGTCGCTACCTGGAGAGAGACAGAAGAAAACACTTTAGCGTATGCTCTTGCAAGATCATATTGGTTATTATTTTATCTAATCAGGATGGCTCCGACTGTTTTTATCAAATCTTCCTTCAAACCCTAAAAGAAAAGATTAGCCGGGATTAATTACACCCTACAATTTCGCCAATCTTTCAGCCAGGCCAGTGTCGGTACTTTGATGGAGGTTCCCCGTGCTTTTGCACGAACCTAATTAAAATAAACCTCGTTTTCCCAGAGGCGCAACCCCGTTGACACCTTTCTAGACACCTACTTGATCGGCTAATTGTCTGTATAAAACTCTCTCAGGAGTAACTCTTACTCATAGTGGGTATCGGGATCCAACTATCTCATAAAAGGTATGCAATCTCATTGCAAATTTCAACACTTGAAATTCTCGATAATATTTTTCCCCAAGCAACCTATGACCTTGACGAAGGCCAACAAACCATATGCTGCTAGTCAAGTTCAACCCGTATATTTCTTGATTGAATTAAACCCACCCGCACGACGCTTGACGAAGGCCAACAAAGTCGTATGACTACCCTAATCCAATCAGCATCATATGCTATAAACAGATAAGTACTAATCAACTACCACACACTACGCCTTGACGAAGGCCAACAAACATAGCACGAATACTAACTAGTGCTCATCTGAAATGACGGAGGGCTACGACAGGTTTTTCTGAAAACTTATTGCGTAATGAACTTGATATTGTTGTAGAATCAAGTGAATTTTGAAAAGGAATGTTTTTGAGGTTTTCATTGGTTTTGCTAAAGAGGTCATTCCCGGTGGAGGGATCTCTGCACTTTCCTCATCGAATAAGGTGCAGGATATATCATATATATCACTATGCAAAGCAAAACTCCAAAAGCAATCAAAAGACAAACCGAGAGTTGTAGCATATGGCAGTTTTGCTAAAGAGGTCATTCCCGGTGAAGGGATCTCGGCTCTTTATGTAAGTGCACGGCGGCGCCCCGGCCGTCAATCCGAGGCCAAATTGCGGAAACGATAATTTACTTTAACTTTTTAACCGGCACCACCGCGCACAAAAATCCTGGATAGGGCCATTAACATAGTCCTAGCAACTAGAGAAGGGGTAGAGAAATATACCGAGCGATCCGTGTCCTTCGGTCTTCTCGTCGTCGTCCCGATCTCCCTGCGGAATCTTCGGTCTTCATCTCCTCGTCGGAAGGGCACCACATCGCCGGGTTCTTTTACGGGCTCCCACCTCTGGACCGAGGCAACTCGGGTACGAAGTTGGCGAGCCGACGTGCCCAAGAATTGCTGTAGAAAATCTGTAGAACTAATGTCTCTTGGGGTTGTATGAAGTTGCCCTTTTAGTGGAGGAATAAGATGATAGCATTTTTGGATGAACTTGGGGATTTTTTGTAAGCATGAAGAGAACCAAAAATCCCCACATCAAAAATGGGCAGCCTCTTCCCTCAATTGGCCGGCCATTACAAGGAGAGAATGAGAGGAGAGAGTATATGGCCAAATGAAAATGAGTGGGCCAATAATCAAGAGAGAGAAAAGGGTTATCATGAGAAGAAATGATCACCAACTAAAACCCACACTCCATCAACCATCATGACTCCAAAGGTCAAGCCATGATGAAGTCAAGAAGTCAAATGATGGTGCAACTATCATGAAGCATCAATATGCAAAGACCACCCTCCACAATGCTAATTTGCACAATTGCAAATAAGCCCTCCTTCACCAATTTTCAGCCAAGGAAAGAAACAAAGGAAAATGGCCGAAACGGAAAACAAACTGGCAACTTCATAAAACAGATCCCATAATAAATTACAGGAAACCCCG
Organism: Agapanthus africanus; assembly: GCA_030015575.1. Taxonomy (NCBI): domain Eukaryota; kingdom Viridiplantae; phylum Streptophyta; class Magnoliopsida; order Asparagales; family Amaryllidaceae; genus Agapanthus; species Agapanthus africanus. The sequence goes on from JASDDO010000031.1 coordinate 121,884,513, forward strand.
CTACAGTATATACATACCTGCATTTGTATTCCGACCGAATACAAATGCAATGAGACAAAATCTACACTGTCCAATACTAGGATCCGGCTTAAACCAAAGCCCGATAGTATTATCCGTCCGATCATGGTCCGTGCAATACCGCACGTATCTGATCGAACCCTGCCATATCTCCATACGACCTCTACAGCGTTTCGCCCGAAACTTGAGAAAACGGTCTGTGGGGGACTCTAAAGACTCGTCAATACTTTGGTTGTAGATTTAACCACTAGCACGTCAGAGGTATTAGCCATACGTAACGGGCTACCAGGTATTGACCAAAAGGGACGTCGATGAGCGAACTCATCCTGACACCCTACTAAGCATGTCAGTGACAATATCCGTACAGTCCGGTCCGTTCTTCTATGAGCATCGCATGGCGGGCCTAAGGGGTTGGTAAAAGTCAGACCCCCAAAAGCGGTACAAGTCGTGTCGGAGTGTAGCCCAGAACACCATGAGATACTACTGGAATACCTACCAGTAAATCTCCTGCCTTGGCCAAGGACTTCGTGTAATGGCTCTCCTAGACACAGCGCGACCTCACCCCTAATACCGGGAGAGACGAACCCTTGCAGATCCGCTCACTGCCTCCATGTGGCTCGGGACTGTACCCAACTAAAACCTGTTTGCACATCTCCTTTGAGCGTGGTAGGGTAGTAATCAAAGTACAGTGGGAACTCACACGAGACAAATGACCATCTCAGGTCCATGAACTAACCTGTACACATGTCACCAGGGAACTGCTATCTGACGTCAGGTATAAGACCAGCTAGCATGTTCCCGGCGAGTCTTGTCCGGTGTACTCATAACCCAACGAGCACTTGTATACATCTTAGGTGAACCAACTGACACCAATGGCTTATGAGACCGGCCACCGCCCCTCGTCGGGGTCTCGACTGTATACACTAGTCTACTCTGGAGTATCGATGCCCTATCTCGAAACTCCCACGACTAGGGACCTTTTAAGGATGTGCTTATAGACTACCAGCTCCCACGTATATGATGTCCCTCATACTGCTGGCAGTCAAGCAAGAATCCTAGGGGCTCTGTCAACGCGCAATAGTGACCTGTAAGGTCACCTAAAGCAGTACACGATGATAAAGATAAACCAGATAGCATACTATCATCTTGAGTAAGACTGTCCTACCGGTATAGGTCCTCCCTCAATCATTGCAATCACGTGCCTGTGATCCAATAATTGACTCTGAGGGCACTATCTCCAACAATCTCCCACTTGCACTCAAGGCTAATTATTGCGATGTCGCATACTCACAGCTCGTGTGATACCGAACACCCAACTCCTCTACAAATCAGTCTCACAAAACCTGTTTACGAAACTATTACGTTCGAGGAATAGCCTCAGTGAGTGGATCTGCCTTGATGTTTCTTTCTATGTCTCTCTATATCTCAAGTTCACTGAGAATGCTATCTACCGAAATGAGCAATACCTGTCTTAGAATATGTCTGGATGTCTGATGGGACCTAGCTCATAAATGAACTCCAAATCCAAACTTCTTAGACTGTATCGTCAACTGAACTTAATCAGTATCCTGCGCCATCCTTCCCTCAGTATCCACCTGGACCACCTGTCCAAAATACTGCCCCTTGTCAGAAGGAAAACTATAATTCTGACAACCAATCTGTCATCCAGGTCACCTTGGAAGCCTGGAATGATAACTGTCTCCCGAACAAGGCTGTCGTTATCTTATCCCTAGAACATCCACTTATGTTCTAAAACTGCTTCCAATTGTTTCTCTAGGATTGGATTAATATCAACTTATTGCATCTACTGCAAAAACAACATCTGGTGTGGTACTCATGATCGACTCAATTTCCTAAGCAAGTGATCTGCCAATCATGCACATCCCTCTCCCCTTTAGTCTGCAAGACACCTTTAGAGAGGGTGACTCCATCACCTGCAGGTACACCACCATGCCAGGAGCCGTCCATTCTAAATACTTTTAGAATGTTGTCTAAGTACCCAGATTGGGAAACTACCCAAATCTAGATCTAAAACCATATATCCAACCAGAATGTCTTGATATTATATCCAAGTCCCATGTGGAGAAACCACTGTGTGACAACCAAAGTATAACCGATCGTAATATAGGAATATTACTTCCTACTCTGTGTATGTCATCCAAATACCAGGACATCACACCCTACTACCTTCTTAACAGATCCATCCCCTATTCTGATGAAGTCAAACCTATGACTGTCACATCAGAAATAGATGATCTATTTCCGCTATATCTGCTTTAGTCTATAAATAGACATAAGCCACTTGTCCACCAATGCTTCCGCTGCTCCCACTGACTACGACAACCCTCTGGCAGAGTCATATACACGTACACTTCTAAAGCTAGTTTAGAACGACGCTATACTCATCCCCTTGCCGGGTCTCGCAGCCCGGAACAACAGCAATGGCAAGTCTGGGTAAACAAGAACCTCCCTGTCACCGTCCTTGAGGCTACCGGAGTACCCCTCGGGTGCCTGAGGTTACCCACCGTATCTGCGGAGTGGCCAATGGAATGTCAAGCCAGATTGAATCTTTAGGTTTCTATCAAACTTTCAGTAATCGTTTGCGGTTCTGGAATCACTTCCAGTTCTACCATACTCCCACTACTGTTTTCTGAAAAAATCCATTTTTATTAAAACTGTGGCGAGTCTAGAACAATATCACTATTGATCTTCCAAATGGTAGAAAGTCAACCCTCGTCATAGCCTGGGTCAACCCACAAATAGCCATTATAGAAACGTGCCTTGAGTTATCCAGAGTCTGGTTTTAAGCATAAGCCGGAAAACTCCCCGTACCTTAACATCGTTAAGATATGAACTGTTCTATATCCAATATAGAACTAGAGGCACTGATTTAATTGAACCAGATTCAAATCATGCAGCTGTCTCCAGTGCATGTCAACTAAATGGAGAGAGGCCGATCAGCATTACTCAACTTAGGAGTGCTTCCAATTATGAGTAATCTGAAAGAGAAGCAAGTTCTTTAATCATTACTATCAACTGAATACCCTACACAAGTATTTATATCTTCGATCACTTTGAAGAATCCCGATACTTGCAACACGTGGTTCTCTACTTTATTCATATAGCTATAACTTCTCAAAACTCAGACCTTGTGTTTCTACGAAACACTTATCTAAGAACTAGAGAAGTCATAAGTAAACCGAATATAGTACGAGGACCAACCCCTCTGTCCTAATGGACACTGGACAACATACAATACTCTGTATAAGTCCCTGAGTCTGATAACTCATTCCCTGTGTGTCGTAGGTTGAAAACTGTACCTATGGTTAAGAAGAATTACACCGCTGTTTAATGCTCCTTACCTAACCATCCACTGATATAGGTAAATGTCATGGACATAATTTCAAAAAGGTATATCTCACTCTATAAAAATAGACGTACAGATGTATCAATTTGAAATTGGTGCATAACAGCGGATATTCAAAACCAAATATTTGCCGACCGGCAAACAACCCAGGTGACTTCCTCAAATATCACCAATTACAACGAATTCCGATATAGTGAGGATGATCACCTAATTTCCAATAACTTACTCCCACTCATCATCTGTAAAACCATACAGATGTGAGAATCAAACCTGGTAAATACATACCCTGGAGCAAGTGTCTGATTGGGAAATCAGTTTTCTTTTAACAGTACACAGTGAAACTGAAACATTGAAATGTTTCGATGGGGTATCCCGGTATTCCTAGTAATGCCTCTTCCATTATCCAGATTCACAACTGTAACCGTGTAATTCTTTGCCATCTTTCCAAATCCCTTTATATGTCTTTAGTCATTACCTTCTGTACACCCTCTTAGGCTTAATGGTTTTCTTCCTTCCCTACCGTTCGGCACCAGCCTATAGTTTGGAAGAAGACTGTCCAATAAGCATAATGGGTGTACTGTCCTAATCCTAGGAGCACTCTCAATGCGAGAGAAGGTGAAGATAAAAGACAACCGAATAAACCTTATTCCTATTTCTCCTGAACCAGAATCCATCCCCGAACTGGAACAAGTTCCTTTCGAGTTCGTATATAACCATACGATGGAGTATCCAATAAACTATGGATCTTCGTAGTGATACGGAGTGTCCTGGAGAAATACAAAGGTGATTTAGGATTGGCGAAGAAATACTTGGTTTGGTCGTGAATGCAGTCGCAATTTTACTTTTCCCTCATACTAATCCCTTGATATGTCTTTACTTAATACCTTCTGTACACCATCGTTAGGCTAATTGGTTTTCTTCATTCCCTACCGGTCGGCACCTGCCTATGGTTTGGAAGAAGACTATCCAATTTGCGTAATAGGTGTACTATCTCCTAAACCAAGGAGTACTCGCAACCTGAGAGAAGGTAAAAGGAAAAGAAAACTGAATAGTCCTATTCGTTTTCTCTAGAACCGGAAACCATCCTCGAATAAATTCCTTCGAGTTCATATATAACCATACGATGGTTTTGTCCAATGGAAGTGGACGTTCCTAGTAATACGGGGTGTCCTGGAGAAAAGGGTAAAAGTAGGAGTGGCAATGAGGTTTGCAACTCTGACAATCTAAAAGCCAGTGTTTGAGAAGGTTCGGTTAATTTTGGTCACTGAGTCATAGTCTAGGTTTGGGTCAATGGTCGCTGCCAAAGAGAGAGAGAAAAGAAACACTCAGCGTGCACTCTAACCTAGATCAGAATGGTTACCAATTTATCTAATCTGGAAACCTCCCACTGTACCGTCAAATTCTCCTCCAAACTTGAAAGAAGAATTAGTCGGGATCACCCGAGGAGTAAACCAACTCATCAGTGGGAATCGGGATCCAACTATCATCGCATGATAACATGACGGAATCCGCTCACGTTATCACACTCCAGAAGGTATGCGCATATCAGGCAAGTTTCAGTTTTTTTAGAAACTCCCGATGTGATTTTTACCCCATGCTCTTATGACCTTGACGAAGGTCAACAAATCATAAGTCACATGTCAAGTTCTACCCGTCATTGTCCAGGTTAATTTGAACCCACCCCTACAGGCCCTTGACGAAGGTCAACAAGGCTATACGACTGTCCCAAACCAACGCATCTATCTATGCTGCAGAAAGGCAACAAGCAGCTACCATTAACTATGCCTTGACGAAGGTCAACAAACATAGCATGAATACTACGTGCTACCCGTCTGAAATGACGGAGGGCTACGAATGGTTTTTGGCGAAAAACCTTTAACGTAATGAACTTGATATCGTTGAAGGAACCGGATAGCTTTATAAAAATATAGTGACGAAAACCTTTGCTAAAGAGGTCACTCCCGATGAAGGGATCTCGGCTCTTTCCCCGTAGAATGAGGTGCAGGATATTCCAACTGAATACCACGATGCAAAGCAAAAGTAATCGGCTATAGTGAAGTTATTACCCTGGCGCAAACTTCTGTCCAAGGGGTCACTCCCGGTGAAGGGATCTCGGCCCTTGCCTCGTCGACTGAGGTGCAGGATATTCCAACTGAATACCACTGTGCAAAACAAAAGTGAATGTCCTTGCAATAACAGCTTTTTTGAAAAGTGTTCCAACAACATCAGAATAGGTTTGTTTAACTTGCATTGATCCGAATCAATGCAGTCCCATCAATTGATCACACCAATAAAGAACGAAAATAATGATGTACGTATATGCCATCCGCATTCGCCACTGGGTCCCGTCATTACCCGTTAGGTTACTTAACTAACGACAGAGCGGGGACTGGACTAGCGCGGATGCAAAACATATACAACATCTACTAGTATATATATCAATATATAATATTTCGCTCAAGGCGTGATAAAATGCAACATCACAGAAATGTAATAAGCATCACAGAACAATACAGATATCTGGGATCCCCGGGTTTCATAGAGCCGCTACTGAAACCCGACGTTCCCCTGGTCGTGTGGATAGCCTGTGCAATGAAATCCTAGACCCCTACGGACGCGGCAAGTTACCCGCCAAAACCTGAAGCGAGGTAGCCCCCTTTAGCAACGTAAATGGACCACCCAGCACTTCACGAAATCCGGTAACTTGGGCACCCCTCCTGGGTCAACCTGTACCTCCTACGAGTGCGGCGAATAGCCCGCCAATTCTAGAGTGAGGCCCCCTCCGTCTCAACGCCATGAGATGCGGGCCCGTTGCCCTCTAGAACTCGGCTATCCGTGCACCCCACCTTGGGGTAATCCTGGTACAGAAAGTAAAATATACATACAACGGGTACATCGACCTCACCCCGGTCGTGCCCCAAAAGAATAATATACAAACAGGCAGTGACGGCAGTCCACATGGCGAACGCTCGCCCCGCAATATCAAATGTACATATAAAACAAAACTGTACTACCATTGCATCCAGGCTATCCCCACGACCAATCCGCAACATCACAGCACAATACAGAACATCAACGTGAATGTCACGTTCGCAAATCCGTCTAACCGGGCTATAGCAGTTAGACAGGATTTACCAATCAAGTGACATTCACGGTCGCAGATATAATGTAAATACTGTGAACTAACATGTTTAAAATTTTCGATCGATCAAAATTACCCGAAGTGGGCCCCAAGCACTACTGTAGCACTCAAAGAAAAACTGGGTCCAAATAGAACATTCCAAATCACCAATTTCCCAGTACAAAGATCACTGTGCAAAAATGGTGCAGTGAGGGCACAGTGATGCGGCGGAACCGCGGCCGGAACAGGGGTTTGGCCACGGTTCCGCGGTCACGCTACAGTGTCACACCACCATTTTTTCACAGATGTCTTAGAATTTCCAGCTTGTACTTCTGCAACATACTGAAAAAAATTTCGAGCCAGAAAAAAAAATCGACAAAAAACTGAAGCTTTGAAAACGCGGGTTTTGGAATTTTGTTCGATCGAAAATGTAAACACATTAGACCAAGCTAGACTGGGTTAATGGCGTGGCTCTGATACCATGTAAGTGCACGGCGGCGCCCCGGCCGTCAATCCGAGGCCAAATTGCGGAAACGATAATTTACTTTAACTTTTGAACCGGCACCACCGGCACAAAAATCCCGGATCGGGCCATTATCATAGTCCTAGCAACTAGAGAAGGGGTAGAGAGATATACCGAGCGATCCGTGTCCTTCGGTCTTCTCGTCGTCGTCCCGATCTCCCTGCGGAATCTCCGGTCTTCATCTCCTCGTCGGAAGGGCACCACATCGCCGGGTTCTTTTACGGGCTCCCACCTCTGGACCGAGGCAACTCGGGCACGAAGTTGGCGAGCCGACGTGCCCAAGAATTGCTGTAGAAAATCTGTAGAACTAATGTCTCTTGGGGTTGTATGAAGTTGCCCTTTTAGTGGAGGAATAAGATGATAGCATTTTTGGATGAACTTGGGGATTTTTTGCAAGCATGAAGAGAACCAAAATTCCCCACATCAAAAATGGGCAGCCCCTTCCCTCATTTGGCCGGCCATTACAAGGAGAGAATGAGAAGAGAGAGTATATGGCCAAATGAAAATGAGTGAGCCAATAATCAAGAGAGAGAAAAGGGTTATCATGAGAAGAAATGATCACCAACTAAAACCCACACTCCATCAACCATCATGACTCCAAAGGTCAAGCCATGATGAAGTCAAGAAGTCAAATGATGGTGCAACTATCATGAAGCATCAATATGCAAAGACCACCCTCCACAATGCTAATTTGCACAATTGCAAATAAGCCCTTCTCCACCAATTTTCAGCCAAGGAAAGAAACAAAGGAAAATGGCAGAAAAGGAAAACAAACTGGCAACTTCATAAAACAGATCCCGTAATAAATTACAGGAAACCCCGCTACTGTATATACATTCTAACCGAACACAAATGCAATGAGACAAAATCTACACTGTCCAATACTAGGATCCGGCTTAAACCAAAGCCCGCTAGTATTATCCGTCCAATCATGGTCTGAGCAATACTGCACGTATATGATCGAACCCTGCCATATCTCCATACGTCCTCTACAGCGTTTCGCCCGAAACTCGAGAAAACGGTCTTTGGGGGACTCTAAAGACTCGTCAATACTTTGGTTATGGATTTAACCACTAGCACGTCAGAGGTATTAGCCATACGTAACGGGCTACCAGGTATTGACCAAAAGGGACGTCGATGAGTGAACTCATCCTGACACCCTACTGAGCCTGTCAGTGACAATATCCGTACAGTCCGGTCCGTTCGTCTATGAGCATCACATGGCGAGCTTAGGGGGTTGGTAAAAGTCGGTCTCCTAAAAGCGGTACAAGTCATGTCATAGTGTAACCCAGAACACCCTGAGATACTACTGGAATACCTACCAGTAAATCTCCTGCCTTGGCCAAGGACTTCGTGTAATGGCTCTTCTAGACACAGCGCGACCTCACCCCCAATACCGGGAGAGACGAACCCCTGCAGATCCGCTCACTGCCTCCATGTGGCTCGGGACTGTACCTAACTAAAACCTGTTTGCACGTCTCCTTTGAGCGTGGTAGGGTAGTAATCAAAGTACAGTGGGAACTCACACGAGACAAATGACGATCTCAGGTCCATGAACTAACCTGTACACATGTCACCAAGGAACTGCTATCTGACGTCAGGTATAAGACCAACTAGCATGTTCCCGGCAAGTCCTGTCCGGTGTACTCATAACCCAACGAGCACCTGTATACATCTTAGGTGAACCAACTGACACCAATGGCTTGTGAGACCGGCCACCGCCCCTCGTCGGGGTCTCGATTGTATACACTAGTCTACTCTGGAGTATTGATGCCCTGTCTCGAAACTCCCACGACTAGGGACCTTTTAAGGATGTGCTTATAGACTACCAGCTCCCACGTATATGATCGCCCTCATACTGCTGGCAGTCAAGCAAGAATCCTAGGGGCTCTATCAATGCGCAATAGTGACATGTAAGGTCACCTAAAGCAGTACACGATGATAAAGATAAACCAGATAGCATACTATCATCTTGAGTAAGACTGTCCTACCGGTATAGGTCCTCCCTCAATCATTGCAATCACGTGCCTGTGATCCAATAATTGACTCTGAGGGCACTATCTCCAACACTTTCCTCATCGAATAAGGTGCGGGATATATCATATATATCACTATGCAAAGCAAAACTTGTAGCTACCCTTTTTTAAAATTTGATTCTACAACATCTTTTAGGTTTCTTTTCTTTCATTAATCATATTAATGAAGTCCCATCATTTATGCTTCCTAAGCATCACAGATAAATACAACGTACGCTTATGCCATCCGCATTCGCCTCGATATCCCGTCATGCACCGTTAGGTTAGGTAACTAACGGCAGGGCGGGGCAGGGCTAGCACGGGTGTAAAATATAAGTAACGTCTATATAATATATCATATATTCTATATACAGTATCCATCTCAACATATCAAATGATCACATCACAGATATCGCAGCAAAAGAAACATATGAAATATTGGATATACTAGGAGGTCCGTGTTTATTTTGAGCCTCTATAAAACACGGATTCCACGGTCGCGATGAATAGCCAAACCCACACTCCTAGACCCCTACGAGAGCAGCAAGCAACCCTACCAATTCTAAAGTTATGAGACCCGGACTTGACTCCTCGAGTTGGTCTCCCACTGGACTCTAGAACCCAGTTACTTGTGCTCCCATCCTTGGGTCTATCCTAATGCGGAAAAGTAAATAATATACATCAATGGTGACATCAACCTCAACCCGGAAGTGCCCCAATAAAAGAATATTACATACATTTAATTTTACATGAATGAAAATAAAAACTCTCATCTCACATAAAACCCCCGACTATTCAAAACGCGACGATCCAATATAACATATCCAGCAACACAGAATATCACATGTCATCAACGTAAGCAAGTATGTGCACCCCAATTATCATTGACATATAGCAATGAAATCGGCGATACACATACTACGCTTACGGTCGCAGAAGAAGTATCGCATACTACTAGGCGATGTTAAACCTTTCTATCGAATCACCGAACACCCGTATTTCCCAGCAAGCTCAACACTTGAGCACCGTTAAACAATACCCAAAATCTATGACACAGTATTTAATGGACCAGCCGTAAAAGGGCAAATCCAAGCCTCATTTATGGCGCCACTAACTACGGTAAACCCTAAGGTTTAGTCGCAATTCTATAGTCACATCTCGAGTTAGGATTTCATTCTTCTAGAGGGTCCATAAGAATACCTGCATTATTTATTGAGTACATTCAACCTGGAAAATACCAGTGTTTGATAATTCGTTCGACCTGTTTAATGTCGTCAAAGTTACCAATACAATGCTAAAAATATACGAATACGAAATACTCCGCAAAGAATCCAATACCAAATTAACATCCCATGCAATTCTGGACTACCCAAACAATACCAGAAACCCCAGAACAAGTGTAAAAGAGTATAGGTGCAATACGAGTAAGAGGGGAGCACACTTTGCCGGCGTCGCCGGAAAACAAGACTAGGTCGCCGGTTAGAATCCGAGCCCCCCCCCCCACTCGTATTTCACCTGTGTTCTTAAAACATCTTAAATGCCACTCTGCAGTTGCTAAAATAATTTTTAACCTAATTTTCAAAAAAAATCCAGAGAGCGTTTTTAGGGTTTCTAAAACCGTATTTTTGCGGAGTTTTTCGGTTTCGTATTATCTTAACACAGTCTAGGTTTCTAGTTAGGCTCTGATACCATGAAGGGATTCCTTAGCACCACTACTAGGGTTTGGTATCATCACACATGCCATATTTAAAATTTTAGACGGTGCTAACGAATTAATCCTAGGAATCAAACTAGAAAAGCTAGGGTAACAAAAAGATAGTAAGCTTTTTACCACTAAGTGAAATAGAAATACAACCTTTGTAGATCGGTCATTCACTTCAATAGCTCCTTATTGTAGTCCTTTCGCTGCGATCAAGGCACTCCCAGACTCTAGCATGGCTTCTCGAGGTGAAAAGGGCGAACTTGCTTGAAGTCTTCGAGGCCGAAGATGATCTACGTCGAGGGATACAAACACAAGTTACTACTTCACTAACTAAAGGATTAGTGAAGCAAACACCCTATACTAAAGTGCTAATCTAGTAGAGGATGAGGAAATAGGAAGTGGGCTCACTTTAGAATTATTTTTCTCAGAATATTTTTCTCTCTTTTGAAAACCTAGCAAGCTTATCTCAAGGAAGAAGAAGATGAGCTCAAGCAAATGAGAATGAACTTGTGAGGTGAGAGAATGAACCATGGGTGAGTGTGTATCATATACTAACTCATGTAGAGACATAACCATGGCTAATTGTAATGGTTAGGTTACTAAATATCTTAAGTAAAACAAAACTAGTGGACTTAGTCAATACATCCACAAGCTTCCACTAGCTTCATGCAACAAGCTAATACTCCACTAATTTTAGAATTACTTTAAATATTAAAATCCATTATCACAATTAGCATGATGTAAGTCTCATACACCCATGTATGTTGTATCAACAACTATGATACAAAACAAAATACAATTTAATACATATCACATATATATTAAGTATACACTTGTGAGAAAATAAATGCTTAAGTGAGCAAATGTTAGTTAATGTAATTAGTATATCAAATATACAATTATACACTAAATTATCAAATAAACACTTGATTTAATAATCCGGTTATATCTCATATAACCGACTAACATCCAATGTATCGACTTATCGAATCAACACTTGATTCGATAATCTGGCTATATCTCATATAACCGACCGATACAAAAGTCGCGAGAATAGAATACGGTATCACATACATGCATTATTCTCGGTCCCGCACATATCACATACGTGCTCCTATTTTGTTTTGCCCGAGCCAGTAAAACCTCTATGTAGGACTCTAAAGACTCGTCAATACGCCGGCAATAGGTGATGATCACATCAAGCACCCACAAACCGTCAGCGGTACTAGCTGGACGTAACGGCTACCCGGGTATTAAGTGATCAGAAGATCGGCAAGCAAGCCCGCTCCAACTCCTGCAAAATCCTGACGGTAACACTTTCCGTACAGTCCAGTCTCCTCGTCTGATATGTTGCATATCGAGTCTAGGGGTGGTAAACGTCAGACCCCAATAACCGATAAGTCATGCCGATGTGAGGCTCATAACTAGTCGAGAAACTACTGGTAACACTTACCAGTAAATTTCTAAATCAGCCCTGGCCAGGGACTTCTCTGTTATGGCCAATCGAGCACAGCGCAACATCAACTCCCAATACCGGGAGAGACGAAACCCCTCCTATCGCTCATTGCCTCCATGTGACTCGGGACTGTACCCAAAAACCACCATTTTGCACGCCCTCTTGGATGTGGTAAGGTGGAAATCAAAGCACAGTGGGAATCACACAAGACCCTATGACGATCTCGGGTATACAGACTAACCTGTACAAGTGTCACCTGAGAACTGCCATCTGACGTGAGGTATAATACCATCTAGGAGTTCTCGACGAGTCTGTCCAGTGTACCCAGACTCCACTGAGCACCCGTATAGCATCTCTAATGTCAAACACCAATGGATATGGGATCATCCATCGCCTATCTCATGGGTCAAGAAGCGTACACGCTAGTCTACTCTGGTATATCGATGCCCCGTCTCGATACACCTACGACTATGGACATTAAAGGATGAACATATGGACTACCATGGCCCCACTAGTATGATCTGCATCATAGTCCTGGTAGTCAAGTACACATCCTAAGGGCTTTACCAACATGTAATCATAAGACAGTATCAAGAGACAAGTATACATGTTAAGATAAAGAGCAACCAGATAGCATACTATCATATCGAGCAAGAATGTCCTCTCTATATATATCCAAGCATCCAATATAATAAACATCATATGTACAATACTGGCCTCTAGGGCATACATACAACTAACATACATGCCTCAAGCCATGCTCATGCCAATTCACCCTCCACCTCATTTCCCAATTGTTTTTCTAAAAAAAAGAAAATCAATTAATGAGGTGGCCATCTTCTAGAAGCTATTCCGTATAAATACGGAATATTTCCCGGTACATGTATCGAAATACATATACGCGTATTCGTACAAAAATACGAATAGCCAAGAGAGAAAATGAATAGTGAACAATAATACTAGAATACATATATATAAATACATATATAAATTATTAAATCAAAACCCGATTTAATAATCTGTCTTAATCGTAAGCCGCTAATATTATCAACCGTCCATTTAAAGTCTGTGCAGCCTATATACATATTTAATCGGAGACCTGTATATACCAGCATACGTCATCTACACCATATCGCCTGAACCGTGAAAACCCTATGTGTGGGACTCTAAAGACTCGTCAATACGTTGTGTAAGTCCATGCTGCCTCTCCCGGTGCTTTCGGGCATGCGGAATTTGGTGAAAAACAATTTTCTAGAGGCGGTAACATGGACTCAAAACCGGATCTTTGTTAAACATCTAACTAACAAGCTAACTAGGAGTTGTTAACTACTCGGTTAGGGGGTTATACCTTTCTTTCTTGAACTCCTTCGTCTTCAAGCCTCGATGGTTGTCCGGATCGGCTTCACCCCGTCGTCTCCTTGTGCCGAAGATCGATCCACCTGAAAGCTTCTACCTTTGGCTTCTTCTTCGAGCTTTGAAGAAACTAGTTCACTCGGTTTGCTAAACCTTGTGAACTAGAGTGAGTAGAGGAGAGTGTGTTGGGATTTTTCTCTATGGTTCTTGGTTCTCAACAGATGAGACAAGTGAACCATAGACTAAAGAGAGGGAGAGCAAGAGGAAGAAGATGAGAGCTCAAGAACACAAGAGAGAGAATGAAAATGATAGAATGAGAAAGACTTTTCTCTCTTGGCTCTCATAATCCAAAGCCATCATCACAAATCATAGCAATCAAGTATTATGTGATGGTTTAAGCTACAATAGCCATATCATTTCATGCACTCATTTTTCACAAGAGAAACAAGCAATAAAAAAGTCTTTGCCATGAAATGATAGCCATTGTCATCATGATGGTCAACTAGTCCAACCTAGTCAACCGGTCAACAAAGTCAACAAGTCAACCCCTCAACAACCATGTCACCATAATACTTAATTAATATTATTGTTAATTACATATCATATTCTCATTAGGGTTGAGCAAAAAGTCAATAGTCAACAGTCAACAACCCTAATGAGAATCCTCTGCCTCTGTCTCTCTGTCAACTGTGCATACACACCCGCATCCGCGTTCCGAGGAACACGAATACATACTGGATAAATCCAATCCCAAAACGTACACTAGGATCTGGCTTAAACCAAAGCCCGCTAGTGTTAACTGTCCGGACACTGTATGTGCATAAGTGCACGGATGTGACCGAACCCTGTCGCAAAACCATGCGACCTGTCGCAAAACCATGCGACCTCTACTCTTTTGCCTAAAGGCGAATAGCTTTCTGTGTGGGACTCTAAAGACTCGACACTACGCTGGCAGTGGGTTTAACCACAGACCGCAAGCGGCACTAGCTGTGCGTAACGGTCCCCAGGTAGATGCCGACAAGAAGACTGACGAGGTGAAACCCATCTAAACTCCTACTGAGTCTGAATGTGACAGTCTTCGTACAGTCCGGTCTGTTCGTCTGATACATCGCATGGTTGGCCTAGGGGGCGGTAAACGTCAGTCCCCTAATAGCGGTACAAGTCGTGTCGGAGTGAAGCCCAAAACACCCTGAGATAACACTGGAAGCCTACCAGTATATCTCGATTGCCCTGGCCAGGGACTACTCGTGTAATGGCTCTTCTAGATACAGCGCGATGTCAACCCCCAATACCGGGAGAGACGAATCATGTCTAACCGTCACTGCCTCCAAGTGCTTCGGGACTGCACCCAACTACCACCTGTTTGCACGACTCCTTTAAGCCGTGGTAGGGTAGTAATCAAAGTACAGTGGGAACACACTCGAGGCAATGTGACAGTGTCAAGTCAGCGGACTATGCTGTACTCATGTCACCTGGGAACTGATAACCGACGATAGGTATAATACCAACCGGTCAGTCCCCGACGAGTCCTGTCTAGTGTACTCGTAACCTAACGAGCACCCGTATACTATCTCCAGTACGATGTACTGATGGCTGTGGGACAGACCATCTCCCACACTGGGATGAGAAGCGCATACGCTAGTCTACTCTGGAGTATCGATGCCCTGTCTCGATAATCCTGCGACTATGGACCTGCATAAGGATGTGCTTATAGATTACCTAGCCCCCACTAGTGTGACTGCCATCACAACGCTGGTAATCAAACAAAGATCCTAAGGGCTCCACTAATGTGTATAGGTGATATACTAAAATAAACACATGTACACATTGAAGTAGAAACAAACCAAGTAGCATACTACTATATTGAGCAAGATTGTTTATACAAGGTGAATATCCCAAACTTCCATTAAGTAATATACAAACTAGTATGATACAGTAATGGCCTCTAGGGCATATACACTAACAATCTCCCACTTGCACTAAGGCCATATACTGGCGTATCGAAGACCTATCATCTCGATCAGCCGCTCGAACTGAGTCTGGGTCAAGGCCTTGGTGAATGGATCTGCAGTGTTATCTTCTGAAGCAACCCTCCGAACCTCGATCTCCTGGCGATCCACGATCTCCCTGATCAGGTGATACCGCCTCAAGATGTGTCTGGATCTCTGATAGGACCTGGGTTCCTTCGCTAAAGCTATAGCCCCGTTGTTGTCGCAATACAGAGGTATTGGATCAACAATGGACGAAACCACCTAAAGTTCTTTCAAGAACTTCCTCATCCAGACAGCCTCTTTTGCGGCATCAGATGCAGCAATATATTCCGCTTCCATCGTCGAGTCTGCAACGGTTTCCTGTTTGGAACTCTTCCAACACACCGCCCCTCCATTGAGGGTAAAAACAAAACCCGACATGGACTTGGAATCATCCTTGTCACTCTGGAAGCTGGAGTCAGCAAAGGCCTCGATCTGGAGGTCTTTTCCGCCATACACCAAGAACATCTCCTTAGTCCTTCTCAGGTACTTGAGAATGTTCTTTACCGCTATCCAGTGTTTCTCCCCAGGGTTTGACTGATACCGGCTTACCACACTCAGTGCATAAGCTACATCCGGTCTGGTACACAACATCGCATACATTATAGAGCCTACCACAGAAGCGTAGAGTATAATAGACATGCGATCCCTCTCCAAATCAGTCTTGGGAGACATCTCTTTAGAGAGGGTGATCCCGTGACAAGCCGGTAGGTTACCGTGCTTAGAATCTTCCATACTGAATCTTTTCAGTATGGTGTCGATGTACCTGGACTGTGAAAGTCCTATTATCCTCTTGGATCTATCACGATGGATCCGGATCCCCAGGATGTATGAGGCATCACCCAGGTCTTTCATGGAGAACCTGTGTGACAAGAACCCCTTGACAGATTGTAGCATAGGAATGTCATTTCCTATTAAGAGAATGTCATCCACGTATAAAACGAGGAATACTACAGTTCTCGCTACAAATCTACTATAGATGCATGGTTCATCTGGATTTTTGATAAAGCCAAATTCCTTGACCGTCTCATCAAAACAGATGTTCCAACTCCGCGATGCCTGCTTTAGTCCGTAAATGGACTTAAGTAGCTTGCACACCTTTCCGCTGCTCCCACTCTGAATGAAACCCTCTGGCTGGTCCATATAGACACACTCCTCTAAATTTCCATTTAGAAAAGCGGTCTTTACGTCCATCTGCCAAATCTCATAATCGTGGAAGGCAGCAATGGCAAGAAGGATCCGAATGGATTTCAGCATAGCTACTGAAGAAAAGGTCTCGTCATAGTCCAAACCAGGTCTTTGACGAAAACCCTTTGTAACCAGTCTAGCTTTATAGGTCTCAACCTGTCCATCTACACCAATCTTCATTTTGAAGATCCACTTGCATCCTACGGGTTTTACCCCGTCTGGAGCAATGTCCAACGTCCATACTTTGTTGGTGTACATGGACTCCATTTCGGTCCGCATTGCATCCAGCCATTTTACCGAGTCGACGCTCTGAACGGCTTGCTGGAAGCTAGTAGGCTCATCATAATCTATGATGCAATCCTCTCTATCCCCGTCTATGAGAAAACCGTAGTATCTCTCAGGCGGATGAGACTGCCTACTACTTCTGCGGAGCGGCGTAGGAATGTCCTGTTCTTTTGAACCCTCTGGTTCCACTAAGCTTTCAGTAATAGCTCGTGGTTCTGGAATTTCTTCCAGTTCTACCGCGCTCCCACTAATTTCCTTTTCTAAGAACCGGTGTTCTAGAAAGTGGGCATGACGAGAAACAAAAACCTTTTGTTCCTCTTCGCAGTAGAAGAAATATCCCTTGGAATTCTTTGGATATCCCACGAACTTGCACTGTACTGAGCGTGCCTCGAGCTTGTCCGCATGCTGCTTTTTGACAAAAGCTAGACTTCCCCATGTCTTAATGTGATTAAGATAGGGTATCTTCCAACACTACATCTCATATGGTGTAGTAGGCACAGTCTTAGTGGGAACTCGGTTCAAAAGGTATGCAGCTGATTCTAGTGCATACCCCCAGAATGATCGCGGTAACTCAGCGTTACTCATCATGGACCGTACCATATCCAATAGGGTTCGGTTCCGTCTCTCCGATACACCGTTATGTTGCGGAGTGTATGGAGGAGTAAGCTGAGAGAGAATTCCGTTCTCTTTTAAACAGTCCAGGAACTCGGCACTCAAGTATTCACCACCTCGATCCGATCTTAGAATCTTGATACTTTTGCCGGTTTGTTTTTCTACTTCATTCTTATATTCGTGGAATTTTCCAAAGGCTTCGGACTTATGTTTCATCAAGAAGACATAACCGTAACTTGAAAAGTCATCCGTAAAAGTAATGAAGTAAGAATAACCGCTTCGCGCATGTGTAGACATTGGACCGCACACGTCGCTGTGCACGAGTCCCAAGAGCTCGCTCGCTCTTACTCCGTGTCCAGTGAACGGAGTCTTTGTCATCTTTCCTTTGAGACAGGATTGACAAGTGGCATACGATTGATATTCGAACGGATTCAAATATCCTGCTGCATGTAACTTCGTCAACCTTCTCTCATTGATGTGACCCAGTCTACAATGCCATAAGAAAGTCTGATTTATTTCTGGAGACTTTCTTTTGTGTGTATTCTGGATATTGAAAATCTGTGGTTGATTTAATACGTATATACCATTGCTTAATGTACCTGACCCAATCAGAACTTGATTAAGGTGAATGTTTACAACATTACTTACAAACGGAAATTCATAACCTTCTTTAGAAGTCAAAGATACAGAAATGATATTACAAGTTGCGTTGGGTACAAAAAAGCAATTACGCAAAACCAAAACGTGTCTATCTGACAACCCCAGGTGATAGTCCCCCACGGCCTTACCATCCATGCTAGCTCCGTTTGCAACTTTGAGGGTCATGTCACCTGCCTTCAAAACCCTACGGTTTCTCAACGCCTGCAAAGAATTACAGATATGAGATCCTGATCCGGTATCCAATACCCAGGAAGTAGAGTTTATTGATAGATAGTTTTCAATAACATACACACCTGAAGCTGAAGCCGCAACCTGCTTCAGTTCCTGTGTTCTGGCCTTCCAAGCCCTGCAATCATTCTTCCAGTGTCCCTTCTTATGACAATAGAAGCATTCTTCTTTATCCACAAGCTGCCCCGTTTTCTTTGTTGCTTTTGCTTTTGCTTTTCCCTTCGTATCCACTTTACTAACACTGCCCCTTGGTTTGGCGGGGGCTTTCTTCTTCTTTCCCTTGGCTTTCGCCTTGGACCTAGAAGAGGAAGATCCTCCTACAAACAAAGTGGATGTTTCCCTACCTTTCTGTAGGGTGCCCTCTGCGCTCTTCAGCATGTTGAGGAGTTCTGAAAGTTCAACTTCCTTTTCTTATAAGTTGAAGTTCAGGATAAACTGGGCGTAAGTGGAAGGAAGGGACTGGAGAATCAAGTCCGTATAGTGCTCATTCTCCAACGTGGTCCCAAGATCTGCAAGCTCTTCTATGTAGCCAATCATTTTAAGCACGTGTTCCGCTACCGATGATCCGACGGCCAACCTTGCCGAAAATAACTTCTTCGACACTTCGTATCTTGCGATACGAGACTGCTCTCCATACAGTTCTTTTGTATGGAGAAATATGGATTCGAGGTCCATATACTCGTGCCTCCTCTGATGTTCGTTGCACGAGGCACCTGGCCTTCGCGCAATCAATCTCCCAAGTCTTACGGATTTCCTTATCCGTGACGCTGGAGGTGGGACCTGGGACGGGGGGAGCTTTGGTGGTAAGAAGATACCCCAGCTTGTCGTAAGTGATTGCCATTTTGACATTCCTGGGCCAATCTTTGTAGTTTGGCCCTGTCAGTATGTTTTTATCTAGAAGTAACTTAAGTCCAGTCATGTCGATTGGTCGCTGCAATTAGGAGAGAGAAGAAGAAACACTCAGCATGATGCTCTTGCAAGTTTAGAGTGGTTTTAAGTTTGTCTAAACAGGATGGCTCCCACTGTTTCTCGAATCCCTCCTCAAACCAAAAAGGAAGAATTAGTCAGGATCAATCTCGCCGTACAATACTTGCTTAACCGTTCGGCCAGGCTGGTGTCGATACTTCGAGGGAGGTTTTCCAACGCTTTCGTGAAGTTCCTTAATTTAAGAACCTCTTTTTCCTAGGGGCGTAGCCCCGCTAACACCTTTCTAGACACCTACTAGGTTTATAGCATTGATCGTTAAGTAAGAAATTTCCCGAGGAGTAGCATATACTCACAGTAAGATCGGGATCCAAATATCATCGCGTGACGAAACTGAAGGAATCCTACCAGAATCATCACACTCCAAATGGTATGCAACACTAGCAAGTTTCAGTTCTTTTGAAACTCCCGATGTGGATTTTTGCCCCATGCTCTTATGACCTTGACTTTGGCCAAAATATCATAAGTCGCATGCCAAGTTCTACTCGTCATTCTCCAGGTTAATTTGGATCCACCCGTACATACCCTTGACTTTGGCCAAAATGGCAGTACGACTGTCCCAAACCAACGCATCTATCTATGCTACACATGAATACCCAATAGCTACCAATCACTATGCCTTGACTTTGGCCAACATACATAGCTTGAATACTATTGACTATCCATGTGAAACGACGGAGGGCTACGAATGGTTTTGGCGAAACCGTGAACGTAGTGAACTTGATATAATCGATGGAACGAGATAGCTTTTAAAAGGAGTGGCTCAAACTCCGCATTTTAAAAGTTGGTTTTGAAAAGAAACGAGTGGTTTTTCGAAGGTGTTCCAACGACTTTTACTTGGTTTATTTTCTTGCATTAGTTCTTATAATGCGTGTAATTCTTGCATTAGTTCTTTTAATGTGTCCCATCATTTAATCCTACCATTGCAGAAAACAACCAAAATATGACGTACGCTTATGCCATTCGCATTCGCCACGGGGCCCTGTCATTACCCGTTAGGTTACTTAACTAACGACAGAGCGGGGGCTGGGCTAGCGCGGCTGTAAAACATAAGCAACGCCTAAATAATATCATATATAGATATACATTGCAATGATAGCCATTTCAGATCACAGATGAACACATTGGATATACTAGGAACCCGCAATTCGTACGAGCCTGTAACGAAAAGCAGATTACACGGTCGCGGTGAATAGCTAAAACCCCACCCAAGACCCCTACGGGTGCAGCAAACTACCCGCCAAGTACCCGAAGCGAAGCAACCTCCCTCAACCCCGTGAGTAGGCCACTCGGCACTTCGGCATACCCGGTAGTTTGTGCACCCCCTCCATGGGTCTATCCTAGGAGCAAAAACAGTAAAAAGAAATTATACAATGACGGCTACAACCCCGACCCGGTTGTGTGGCCATACAAATAATTATTACATCAATTTACAAATTTACATGAATTGAAAGAAAAGAAAACTCTCGTCTCACAACCCCCGGCTATTCACCCGCGACAATCCAATGAATTCATATACACATTCCAATAACATTACAGATCACAGATTTGTATAACCCCCACTAATCGACATATAGCGATTAGCAGACGTTCAATACAAATATCACATCACAGAAAAACCCGTCAGCTTAAGTCTTTAGAAGTTCGATCAAAAATACGGATTTTTAGGCCCCAAACACAAAATTTTCGTTCTGGAAAATCTGGGCTGAAAAGACATATTCCAAAAATCCCAAAACAACCCCAGAAATACACTGCACTAAATTTGGACCTCGGCCGAGTCAACTCGGTCGCGGAACCGCGGCGGGAGCGTGCTCCCGCCGCGTTTCCGCGGCGCTTTGATCGGTTCGTGGGACCAAATTTTGTGGTTATTCTATAAAAAGCCTGAGCCGATTTTTAAGATGAAATTTATCAATTTTTGAACAGAAAAAAATCGGCAGAAACTTGACATATCGGGTTCGTTTCGTGACTTTTTCTTTGATCGATCTTCTAGTTACTTTGCTAACATGTTAGATAGAGTTTAACTAGGCTCTGATACCACTGTAAGTTCATGCTACCTCTCCCGGTGCTTTCGGGCATGCGGAATTTGGTGAAAAACAATTTTCTAGAGGCGGTAACATGGACTCAAAACCGGATCTTTGTTAAACATCTAACTAACAACCTAACTAGGAGTTATTAACTACTCGGTTAGGGGGTTATACCTTTCTTTCTTGAACTCCTTCGTCTTCAAGCCTCGATGGTTGTCCGGATCGGCTTCACCCCGTCGTCTCCTTGCACCGAAGATCGATCCACCTGAAAGCTTCTACCTTTGGCTTCTTCTTCGAGCTTTGAAGAAACTAGTTCACTCGGTTTGCTAAACCTTGTGAACTAGAGTGAGTAGAGGAGAGTGTGTTGGAATTTTTCTCTATGGTTCTTGGTTCTCAACACATGAGACAAGTGAACCATAGACTAAAGAGAGGGAGAGCAAGAGGAAGAAGATGAGAGCTCAAGAACACAAGAGAGAGAATGAAAATGATAGAATGAGAAAGACTTTTCTCTCTTGGCTCTCAAAATCCAAAGCCATCATCACAAATCATAGCAATCAAGTATTATGTGATGGTTTAAGCTACAATAGCCATATCATTTCATGCACTCATTTTTCACAAGAGAAACAAGCAAGAAAAAAGTCTTTGCCATGAAATGATAGCCATTGTCATCATGATGGTCAACTAGTCCAACCTAGTCAACCGGTCAACAAAGTCAACAAGTCAACAAAGTCAACCCCTCAACAAACATGTCACCATAATACTTAATTAATATTATTGTTAATTACATATCATATTCTCATTAGGGTTGAGCAAAAAGTCAATAGTCAACAGTCAACAGTCAACAACCCTAATGAGAATCC
The DNA here is from genome assembly GCA_030015575.1 of Agapanthus africanus. Taxonomy (NCBI): domain Eukaryota; kingdom Viridiplantae; phylum Streptophyta; class Magnoliopsida; order Asparagales; family Amaryllidaceae; genus Agapanthus; species Agapanthus africanus. The sequence goes on from JASDDO010000031.1 coordinate 121,906,939, forward strand.
TCTGCCTTTGTCTCTCCGTCAACTGTGCATACACACCGGCATCCGCGTTCCGAGGAACATGAATACATACTGCATAAATCCAATCCCAAAACGTATACTAGGATCTGGCTTAAACCAAAGCCCGCTAGTGTTAACTGTCCTGACACTGTACGTGCATAAGTGCACGGATGTGACCGAACCCTGTCGCAAAACCATGCGACCTGTCGCAAAACCATGCGACCTCTACTCTTTTGCCTAAAGGCGAATAGCTTTCTGTGTGGGAATCTAAAGACTCGACACTACGCTGGCAGTGGGTTTAACCACAGACCGCAAGAGGCACTAGCTGTGCGTAACGGTCCCTAGGTAGATGCCGACAAGAAGACTGACGAGGTGAAACCCATCTGAACTCCTACTGAGTCTGAATGTGACAGTCTTCGTACAGTCCGGTATGTTCGTCTGATACATCGCATGGCGGGCCTAGGGGGGCGGTAAACGTCAGTCCCCTAATAGCGGTACAAGTCGTGTCGGAGTGAAGCCCAAAACACCCTGAGATAACACCGGAAGCCTACCAGTATATCTCGATTGCCCTGGCCAGGGACTACTCGTGTAATGGCTCTCCTAGACACAGCGCGATGTCAACCCCCAATACCAGGAGAGACGAATCCTGTCTAACCGTCACTGCCTCCAAGTGCTTCGGGACTGCACCCAACTACCACCTGTTTGCACGACTCCTTTGAGCCGTGGTAGGGTAGTAATCAAAGAACAGTGGGAACACACTCGAGGCAAAGTGACAGTGTTAAGTCAGCGGACTATGCTGTACTCATGTCACCTGGGAACTGATAACTGACGATAGGTATAATACCAACCGGTCAGTTCCCGACGAGTCCTGTCCAGTGTACTCGTAACCTAACGAGCTCCCGTATACTATCTCCAGTACGACGTACTGATGGCTGTGGGACAGACCATCTCCCATACTGGGATGAGAAGCGCATACGCTAGTCTACTCCGAAGTATCGATGCCCTGTCTCGATAGTCCTGCGACTAGGGACCTGTATAAGGATGTGCTTATAGATTACCCAGCCCCTACTAGTGTGACTGCCATCACAACGCTGGTAATCAAGCAAAGATCCTAAGGGCTCCACTAATGTGTATAGGTGATATACTAAAATAAACACATGTACACATTGAAGTAGAAACAAACCAAGTAGCATACTACTATATTGAGCAAGATTGTTTATACAAGATGAATATCCCAAGCTTCCATTAAGAAATATACAAACTAGTATGATACAGTAATGGCCTCTAGGGCATATACACTAACACGTTGGTAGTAGGTTTAACCACAAACACGTCAGCGGCACTAGCTGTACGTAATTGAAAAGATTTTCTCTCACAAGCTAGCACTGGATGTACATCCATGAACCAGCTTCTCAAGAAGAACGCGAAGCACTATAAAACTTTTGACCGATAAGTGACAAAGGAATACATTATGTTCAGCTTAAAAGGTACGGCTACCCAGGTATTGAGCGAAAGGAAGGCTGACGAGAAAACTCATCCATACCCCTATTGAGTCTGACAGTGACAATCTACGTACAGTCCAATCTGTTCGTCTAAGAGTATCGCATATCAAGTCTAGGGGGTGGATAAAGTCAGACCCCTAACAATGCGACATTTAGTGTCGGCATGAAACCCAGCACCACCTGACAAACTATCGATCTCGGATCGGTAATTCTCGTCTACCTTAGCCAAGGATTTCTGGTGATGGCCACTCGTGCACTGCGCGACATCAACCCCCAATACTGGGAGAGGCGAATCCCCGACGATCCGATCGCTGCCTCCATGTGGCTCGGGACTGTACCCAACTAAAACCTGTTTGCACGACTCCTTTGAGCCGTGGTAGGGTAGTAATCAAAGCACAGTGAGAACTCACCACGAGACAAATGACGATCTCAGGTCGACAGACTAACCTGTACACATGTCACCTGGGAACTGCTATCTGACAATAGGTATAATACCAACTAGCAGGTTCCCGGCGAGTCCGTCCAGTGTACTCATAACCCAATGAGCATATGTATACTATCTTAGGTGAACAAACTAACACCAATGGCTTGTGAGACCTGGCCACCGCCCCTCGTCGGGGTCTCGATCAGTATACAATAGTCTACTCTGGAGTATTGATGCCCAGTCTCGAAACTCCCACGACTAGGGACATTTAAGGATGTGCTTATAGACCCCCAGCTCCCATGTATATGATCGCCATCATAATGCCGTAGTCAAGCAAGAATCTTATGGGCTCTATCAATATGTTCATGATGATAAAGACAAACCAGATAGCATCCTATCATATTGAGTAAGACTGTTCCACCGGTATAGGTCATCCCTCAATCATCGTAATCGCCTACCTGCGACTATGATAATTGTCTTGAGGGCACTATAGCCAACACTATAGACTTCACATTATTCAAGTGCCAGTCATGTGCCTTTTCCGGGTCATGACAAACTTGGTATCAGAGCGTTAGGTTTAACCTTGGTTCGAGTCTAGGTTTGACTATACGGAGTCTAGGGCGTATATATATTCGGAACCTAGGCTTGACCTTACGGAACTTAGACTTGACTGAGGGGGTATTAGACCCGAACCTTCGTCGCGTAGGTTGACCTTTGTTGATGGAGCAGGTTACTTAAGTTGAGTGATGTACCGTGTGTATGTTCCACGGCATATTTACGATACGCTACTTCACTTAAGTAGCCTTAGGATGTACATTTCTTATGTATTGTATTTTTATTCGTTCCTATGATCTATCCTCATCAATTTCGGATTGTGGTTTCCGTTACCATAGCTACATGAGCAGAGAGAGCTGCGGCTAAAGATACGGTCAGAGAGAGCTCGTCAGGAACGAGGACTGACCAGGATGTATTCCGGTGACACACGAACGTTTTGATATATTGTTTTACTAGGATTTCTCGTTGACACGAGCGTTCGGGATCTGCACAGATGATCGGGTCATTGCTAGAGGCCAGCCAGATTGTGAAAACTACTCCAGATGATTGAGGCACTGTTTACCTTGCATACAGACGAGCTAGCTGTTGCGGAGTTTGACAATATCGCCTCCAGACCTTTGAAGCTAATACAGCATGAGTTTATACATGGAGATGTGATAGTAGATCGCTTGTCACCCCTGGATAAGTGACTAGGACAGTTTATTCATTTGGATGCTCCAATACGAGGTCATCAACTTGACTAGCTTCAGTTAGAAGGGGACCTCACACAGACGTGTTGTGAGTCGATCGAGAAAAGGACGAGCGGAAGCACATTACTCCGATGACTTGGACGAGTTCCTGAGGACGAAATTGGCCAGACACCGTCCACAGGGTATTAAAGATGCCAAGTTCATAGCTTCGAAAGAGATTCTGGATATGACTATAGCCAATTGGAGCGCACACCACACAGCTACGAAGAGATGATTCTGAATTGGCCCATATTGAAGGGAAGCGGAGTAAGAGGTTTGTGTGAGATCGTAATGAGTTGTTCCACTCCGTTGATGTCAGAGACTTGATACGCATGCAGAGGAATTGGATACAGCTATAATTCTAGAGGAAAGCCATGATGAGAATGCCGCTGTTCCGGAATGAGAAACGGATTAAGTAAAGAGTGCCAACTTCCGGGCAGTCCGGCAGAGATGGGATTGGGAAGAGACCCTGACAGGATCTTTTGGAAGTACTGCGCGATAAGACTTGGACAGGGATCGAGTGTATCGTGCACACTCAGTAGACCTGAGATTGCCATCATTGACGTGACACGTTACGAGTGACCATGTTAATTGGTCAGGAGATCTTCAGAGAAGAGCCTGAACGGGATTGTTTCCGTCATTACTCCGAATCGGGCTGTCGAGCCGAGGAGTCATATAACTGGTAATCCGTAGAGAGAAACGAGGACCTAAAAGCAGAGAACGCCAGACCGTGGGCAAGAGATAAGTAGATATTCTTGCTCTGTCAGTCTTAGATGCACCGGCACCTTTTGACATTAAAGGAGGGGCACATCGACGTCAGTTATTATGAATTGCGCCATGGTGATTTGGATATCGTGTTTTCATCGTTCTGATTCTAGTATTTTGATGATTTAGTTTCATGAATGAGATTTTGTGCACCATGGTTGCACTTGATTCGTATTGCATGTATCAGTTGTACTGATATTCGTTTTTGTGCATATCTATTGCACTTGATTTGATTTTCATGCATTCCAAGATATTTGATTTTGATTTCATGCATATAGTATGCACATGATTTTGACTTATGCATTCGGTATAGTTATACGAGTTTTCAGTATTGATATGGTTTTGTGCGCACAGATGCACATGTTTATGAGTGTATATACCACGGTATACTTGATTTTGAATTGGTGTATGTTGTATACCGTTGATTTCGACTTTGATACTCGATATTTGTTTTCGTGCACCTTATGCACTTGATTAAGATTTTGCACACACTTGGCGAACTTGTTGCGATTTTTTGCACACCAGATGCACTTAATCGAGATTCTTCGTGCACATTAGATGCACCCAGTTTTATGATCAGGCACACCCGTTGCACTTGACAAATGTTTTCGTGCACACCCGTTGCACTTAGTTTTTATTTATGTGCACATTTGTGGCACCTGTATTGATTTCGATTTCCGTGTGCATTGTTCGTATCATAATATTGCATTATTACATTCCCCATTCTTATTCATTTTACAAATAAACAGGTGCTTTTGACGCATGTCTGCTACATAGTTACAGGTTACAGGTTCTTGGAACAAAAACAGTGAAAACAATGAAAAGACGATGAAAAAGTGAGACTTCAACCAACAAACAGAGAATCTTTATCTTGCCTACAGTTTGAAGACTAAACGAAGATCAATCGACAATTTCACAAAGCACAAAGGCAGAGCAAGGCTCAAGACTTCGACACGAAGCAAGCGGTAAAAGTCCACGACTTTATTCACTGTGGAGATCTGGAAGAGAACCAGAAGCCAATCTGAGAAAGCAACTGAAGAAAAACCAAGAAAAATGCAACAGGAATCAGCCCAAAGAAAATAAGCCCACAAGGCCCATATACGGCCGCGGAACCGAGGCCAAACGTGGGATTTGGCCGCGGAACCGCGGCCATGAAGAGCCCGTATTGATGGAAAAATTCCGAAGCGGCTGCGAGCGTTGACTAGGTCTTTTTCTTAGGGGGTATTTTTGTAATAGCATATGCGAGTCGATTGTAACCCTAGGGTTTCTATCCTCTATAAATAGGAACCCTAAATCTTGTATTAGGTCATGCCTCTTTTCATTTCATAAATTCAGATCTGTAATTCATGTGTTAATGTTTGGAGAGAGCAATCAATAAAGTAAGATTTCTATTTCATTGCCTTAGTTTACTTTTAATTATTTGCCCTAGTTAGATAGTTAGAATGTCATTCAATTCCCTAATGAGCGAGTAGTCTCCTCGCTTGTTAGGGTTAGCTTTGGGGAAGGCTTGAGAGATGAAGATCTCTCACCCCTTTCTTGTCAATCATAAGTTTTTATAGGATTCCATGGATACAAAACGCACCGTTACCTACGGCACCCTATCCCCCGAGGTAGCGGTGATACCGTAGTATAAAGGACCGGTTGTATATGTTTTCCATGGACGTTAGGGTAAGAATTAAGAAAGGAAGGACAAGAACCTAGAGGAAGAAACATCGTTTCTTCCCGATGGTACTAATCCCCTTTATTAATTATTACCATAACACCTATAGATCTAAAATAGGGCATTGAAAGCGGTGAGGAAACATTCAATTTCCAAACTTAACCTAAACCTAACCCTAGCAAGACTCTAGTCTAGATAAAACTTAGTTTTTAGATTTAATCAATCCGACACCAATCGGAATTAACTCGTTAGACCAAATTAAGAAATACACAACATCCCTGTGGACCGACCCGTACTCAACGGCTAGCTACCAAGCGACGCCGTTCTTGATTGCGGTTATAAACAAATTCTTTGACAAATCAAATGACGACGTTGCCGGGGATGGCGTAATATTTTCTTTTTGTGATTTCGGGTTAATATAAAATATAAAAATCATAAAAAACTGAAAAAAAGAAAAAATATAAAAATTCTATCATCTTTTATTGTTTGAAGGGTTTCTTGTGTGAATCTTTGCAGGATCGACGTACAAGTTCGGATCTGGAAAAATCCAGAGAGCGAAACAGAAAGATAAAGATCTGAACAACAGAGAAAGGTCAAACCAGAGGAGCAGAATTTTTCTCGGGAACTGAGCCGACGCCTCCACCGCGGAACCGCTGCGCATTGCCTATTCCGACCGCTGAAACGCGTCTATCTGGTGACTTCAGCAGGTGGAAAAAGCACTGTAATTTTTCTTTTCTCATCCTCTGCAAATCCCAATATATCTTCTGTCAAATCTCCTGCAGGATTCTTTGCGCTAAAAAAATCTCTCCCCCTTCCAATAATTGATCTTGTGCAGGATTCTTTGCGCCGCGCATAAAAAAAAATGATTGCAAATGATTGTTACTGCTTTGCATATTTTTAATCGGGCTTTAAGGGGCTTGAGACCAATTCAGATTGGGTGGGGATTTCATCACCCTTCCCAGGACCCCAGAAATCACATAAGGCATATGCATTGACCAATATTTAATTAAAAAATACTAGACGCGGCCTTAAGGACGTCGCGCTCAATAGAACAGAGGACTAGTTGTAGGCATCGGTCGTTGATCCTAACCTGACTTTGCGGTGTCTAGGCAAGTGTGTCTAAGGCGAGTGGTTACTTAATTAGGGCCACTACTTGTAGTGGAGAGCCTCCCACTCACCTGGCACTTACCTGGCCGCAATTGGCGGTGAAGAGGCGGTTTGAGGTCCTATATCTTGCCCTTTGGAACAGTTAGGAGCTGTCTAGCTGACCTAGGTGACCCTAGATCTAGGCCTGATTGTGCATTTGTGGTAGATTGAAAGTGTGTCTAAACCCTTTATCGAAAATCTTTTTTGCAAAAAGTTCCAAATTAAGAGAAAAAGAAAAAAGGGAAATTTTTTTTATAAAAACTTGCAACTTGTCGCTTAAATCCGTGCACCCCACCACTCACATTCTTTCCATTAACGTTTTCTTACCCCCCACATTCTGTTTTTCACATTTTTGACTACACTACCTCTTTAGTGTATGTCCGGTTGGACTAGGGACACTAGCGCCCGATTAGTCCGTGTTTCGTTGGTACCGACCGACGAAGCTTTCGACTCCGAAGTCAAAATTCTTTCCACTGCCTCACCTTCACCTTCAAATTCTTCTTCCGAAGGGATGTCAGGATATAATCCTAACAACGTCTTACCCACGGGACCGATTCCACCTCCGTTAGGTGCGAATAACCCGAATCACCCGCCTATTGAAGCACCCCAACGAATCGCGCTCCAGGATCTTTTCTGCCCAATCCGCACCGCCTTACCTACTTGTCTTTCACTCCCACTGAAAAATGGGGACAACTTTGAGATCAAACCCCACTTCATCAATATACTGCCAAAATTTCACGGATTGGAATCCAAAGATGCCTATATCTTTATCAACAAATTCCAAAACGTTTGCGCAATGATGAAAACAACCCAATTATCAGACGATGCTATAAGGCTAAGGGTCATTCCTTTCACCTTATGTGACTTAGCCGAGAAGTGGTTATACAGCACAGCGTCACATTCAATTAAGAATTGGGAAGAGTTTGTGAAAACTTTTCTTAAAAAGTTTTATCCTCATCACAAGACTGCGAGAATTCGCAATGAGATTATACAATTTTCCCAGCTTCCTTCCGAACCATTTTAGAAGTGTTTTGAAAGATTCAAAGACAGACTTGTTCAATGCCCTCACCATGGGATCGAAAATTGGCAACTTTGCCAAACATTATACGAGGGATTGAACCCTGCAACGAAGCAGTTGCTAGAAGCCATTTGTCAAGGTCACTTTCTAACCAAATCTAGTAAGGAAGCGTGGCAGTTTCTCGAGGATCTTGCTAAACAAACACTTCAGTGGGAAAGCACCAAGACCACCTCATCTTCTTCTGTTGGTCAATCTAGGGCAGGCATACATCAATTAGATATGTCGATAGCAATGAAGGTCGAGATGGCCGCACTTACGAAAAAGCTAGAAGCAATTGAGACCAAAATCTCATCGCCTTCTCCTGCCCCCGCTTTACCCCCATGAACTTTTTGTGCTTGTTGTTCGGATCCATCACATCTCACCGAAGAGTGTCCTTACAATCCATCTGCTCAAGGACATGATCAAGTCAATGCTGCCTTTCAGCAACGACAAAGAAATGATCCATACTCTTCGACATACAATCCGGGTTGGAGGAGTCACCCAAATTTCGCTTGGAACCAAAATCAACAATTCCAAGGAAACAACAACTTTCAAAGGCCTCCTCCTCCACAACAACAAGCACCCCAACAAACTCAATACCAGCAACATTTCCAACCACAATCTTATCCAAATCAAATGAACAATTTTGTGCCTAACAACTTTTACTCTCAAAACAATTTTGTTCAACCAAATGATGATAAGGTTATCTCGCTAGAAAGAAGTCTAGATGCGTTTCTCAAACAATCTACACAATCCGAAGCAAGGTTGGAGTCTTCCATCCAGTCTTTGGTGCACAACAATGCTTCACACGATCAAAGCATCAAATCTATTAAGGCACAAATTGCACAACTAACTGTTGCGTTGAGCGAGAGAGAAAAGGGAAAGCTTCCATCTCAACCATTGCCAAATCCCGGTCACACACACAATGCACATGTCGCGTATGAATATCAAAATCATAATGTAAATGCGGTGACCACATTGAGATCTGGAAGAGTGTTGCAAAATAACGTGAGTATTAGTGATGACACCCCTGCCGGTGGTTCTTCTTCTTCTTCTTCACCTTCATCTTCTTCTTTAGAGCCTATTTTTCATTCTTCACAAGGCTCTACTTCTTCTACTTCGAACGGACCCACTTCTCACATCACGAACACACCCACCATGGGATCCGTTCCAACTCCACAATCTAATCCACAAAAATTGTACTCAACAGATTTTCAAAATGCTCCATTTCCAAACAGGTTGAGATCCAATATACCAACTCCACAAATGGAGAAGATTGTGGAGTTATTTAAACAGGTTAGCATAAATATACCTCTCTTGGATGCAATCCAACAAGTCCCTTCCTACGCTAAAATCTTAAAGGGCTTATGCACCTCGAAGAGAAAGTCTCAAATACCCAAGAAAGTGCTAGTGGCTAGTGCAGTGAGCAATGCTATTAACCAACCTCAACCCTTACCCCAAAAACGAAAGGACCCTGGCTGTCCTACAATTTCAATAACAATTGGGGATAAGAACATCAATCGAGCACTTTTAGATCTTGGGTCTAGTGTTAACCTGCTTCCCTACTCCGTGTACGAGCAATTAAGGGTTGGAGAGTTGAAACCCACTCGTTGTACTCTCCAAATGGCTGATCGATCAATCACCCATCCTAGGGGTGAGTTAGAGGATGTGTTGATCAAAGTCGGGGACTTCATATTCCCCGTTGATTTTATTGTTATGGACACACAACCTGTTGCTAACCCACGGAACCAAATTATAGTGATCCTCGGTCGACCATTTTTGGCCACTTCCAATGCCGTAATAAATTGTCGCAATGGCTCCATGACTCTATCCTTCGGGAAGATGTCTAGTGAGTTCAATATTTACAAGATAGGAAGTCTGCCCCCCGTGCCTAAAACTAGTACACGAGAAGTTTTCTCTAATCACGAAATCACGCAGGAGGACTGCGAGCTTGAAAGATTTCTGTTTGATGACAACAGTTTTGACGCCACTAGTGCGTCCCTCCTTGAATCTAACACAGTTGGCACAACCGATATTGATTATGAATGTTTCACCTTTTCGGACGATTTTGATGATTCACCGCCCGAATATGAGTCTTTTGAATTTTTGGATGAGTTAGTTGAACCATCCAATTCGGTTGTGTGCAGTGATTTCGAACCAGTGTTGGAGTCCTTTGAGTTCGAAGTAGATTCCCCAATTTTACCTTTGATTTTTTCACCTCCGAAACTCGAACTCAAACCCTTGCCGTCTCACCTTAAATATGCTTACCTAGGTGAGAATGAGACCTTTCCCGTTATCATATCGGCCTCTCTAGCCCTCTGTTCATACCATAATATTGCATTATTATATTCCCCATTCTTATTCATTTTATAAATAAACAGGTGCTTTTGACGCATGTCTGCTACATAGTACAGGTTACAGGTTCTTGGAGCGAAAACAGTGAAAAAGACAAAAGACGATACAAAAGAGGGACTTTTGACCAACAAACAGAAGGATCCTAGTCAAGCCTAGATGAAGAACAGTACAAGGTCCAAGATGTCAAGCGAACGGTTAAAAGACCACTATAAGTTTTCACTGAAAGATCTGGAGAAGACCCAGAAGCCAAATGGAGAAAAGAACCAAAGAATCAGAAGCCCAAAAAGACCCAGAAGCTGACCCCAAAATTTTAGCCAGTGTTCTCACCAATGGGCCGCGGAACCGCGGCCCTAGCCCTACCCATGCCGCGGTTCCGTGGCCGTTATATGCCCGTGTCGGTGGATTTTGGTGGCGGTGCGCGGAGCGTTGAATAGGTCTTTTTCTTAGGGGGTAGTTTTGTAAAAGCAGATATGCGAGTCATTGTAACCCTAGGGTTTCCTATCCTCTATAAATAGGAACTCTAAATTTTGTATGAGGCTATGCCTCTTTTCATTTCACAGATTCAGATCTGTACTGCGTTGATGTTTGGAGAGAGCCATCAATAAAAATTAGTAAGTTATTTTTATTTCTTCTCTTTAGTTCTCTTTTAATTTAGAATGTCTTTTAATACCCTAATGAGCGAGTAGTCTCCTCGCTTGTTAGGGTTAGCCTTAGGGAAAGGTTTGAGAGATGAGATCTCTCACCCTTTTCTTACCCCTTCACATCTAAGAATTAGAACTCCATGCATACACGCACACACCGCTCCCTGCGGCACCTTACCCCTCGAGGTAACGGTGATACCGTAGTATAAAGGACCGGTTGCGCGTGTTTTCCATGGAGGTTAGGGTAAGGATCGATAAAGGAAGGACAAGAACCTAGAGGAAGAAACATCTTCCCAAAAGATTCTAATCCACTTTATTGATAATTACCATAATATCTAATAGATATAAAATAGGGTATTGAAAGCTGTGAGGAAACCTTCGATCTCTCAACTTCCCCTAAGCCTAACCCTACCAAGACCTAGATCTAGATAATTTTAGTATAACTTAATTTGGTAGTTTTTAGATTTAATAAATCAATCCGAACATCCATCGGAATTAACTCGTTAGCGCGACTAGGAAAACACAAAATCCCTGTGGACCGACCCGTACTCACCGGCTAGCCGCAAAGCAACGTCGTTCTTGATTGCGGTAAATTATTTTTGATCGATAAAACCTCTCAAATCAAATGGTGCCGTTGCCGAGGATGGCGTAGTTTTTCCTCTTTGCAATTTCGGGTTAATCTAAATTAAAAAAAATCATAAAAACAGAAAAAGAAAATTTATAAAAATTTTATCATTTACTGTTTGAAGGGTATTTTTTTTTTGTGAATCTTTGCAGGATTGACGGATCTGGAAAAAATCCAGAGTGCAAAAAAGAAAAAGATACATCAAAACAGAGAGGGATTGCGAGTACAGAACTACAGAAATTTTTTGGAGCCCTGAAGCCCCCACCAGACCGCTAAACCGCGGCATAAGCACGCTCCCGCCGCCCTTCTGCGGTCCCGACGTGACGTCAGCGCGAAAATTTTGCTCTGTTTGTTTTCTCTTTCTCCCCTCTGCAAATCTCCATATATCTTTTGTCAAATCTCCTGCAGGATTTCTTTGCGCTAAAATCTTCTTCCCCCTTCCAATAATTGATTCTCTGCAGGATTCTTTGCGCCGTGCATAAAATAAAAATCTTTGATTGCAAGTGATTTACTGTTTTGCATATCTTTAAAACTGACTTTAAGGGGCTTTTTGACCAATTCAGATTGGGTGGGGATTTCATCACCCTACCCAAGACCCCAGAAATCACATAAGGCATTTGCATTGACCAATCTTTAATTACAAAATACTAGACTCGGCCCTAATGACGTCGAGCTCAATAGGACAGAGGACTTGTTATAGGCATCAGCCGTTTATCCTAACCTGACTTTGCGGTGTCTAGGCAAGTGTGTCAAGGCAAATGGTTACTTAATTAGGACCGCTACTTGTAGCGGGGAGCCTCCCACTTACCTAGCACTTACCTGGCCGCAATTGGCGGTGAAGAGGCGGTTTGAGGTCCTATCTCTAGCCCTTTGGAATAGTTAGGAGTTGTCTAGCTGACCTAGGTGACCCTAGAGTTAGGCTTGATTGTGCATTTTTGATTGATCGACAATGTGTCTTAGCCCTTTATCATAAATCTTTTTTGCAAACGGTTCTAAATAAATAAAAAAAAGAAAAAGAAAGAAAAATCTTTTATAAAAACTTGCAACTTGTCGCGTAAAATCCTTGCACCCCACCACCACTCACTTTCTTCGCATTGACGTTATCTTACCTCCACATTCTGTCTTTCATTTTTTTCTGACTACACTACCCCTTTAGTGTATGTCACTTTGGACTAGGGAAACTAGCGCCCGATTAGTCCGTGTTTCGTTGGTACCGACCGAAGAACCTTTCGACACCGAAGTCGAAATTCCCTTCATTTCCTTACCTCCACCTTCAAATTCTTCTTCCGAAGGTATGTCGGGATATAATCCCAACAACACCTTACCCACGGGATTGATTCCGCCTCCGTTAGGTGCGAATAACCCGAATCTTCCGCCTGTTGTAGCGCCCCAACGAATCGCGCTCCAGGATCTCTTCTACCCTGTCCGCACCTCTTTACCTACCTGTCTTTCACCCCCACCGGCAAATGGGGACAGTTTTGAAATAAAACCGCACTTCATCAATATGCTGCCAAAATTTCATGGATTAGAATCCGAAGATGCTTATATCTTTATCAATAAATTCCAAAACGTTTGCGCCATGATGAAAACAACCCAATTAAGTGATGACGCTATAAGGCTAAGGGTCATTCTTTTCACCTTATGTGACTTAGCCGAGAAGTGGCTATACAGCACAGCATTACATTCAATTCGAAATTGGGACGAGTTTGTTAAAGCTTTTCTTAAAAAGTTTTATCCTCATCACAAGACCGCGAGAATTCGCAATGAAATAATACAATTTTCTCAGCTTCCTTCCGAACCATTTTGGAAGTGTTTTGAAAGATTCAAAGACCTACTTGTTCAATGCCCTCATCATGAGATCGAAAGTTGGCAACTTTGCCAAACATTATACGAGAGATTGAACCCGGCAACGAAGCAGTTGCTAGAAACCATTTGTCAAGGTCACTTTCTAACCAAATCTAGTGAGGAAGCATGGCAGTTTCTCGAGGATCTTAGTGAACAAACAATTCAGTGGGAGAGCACAAAGACCACCTCATCTTCTTCTATTGGTCAATCTAGGGCAGGCATACATCAAGTAGATATGTCGATTACGATGAAGGCCGAGATGGCCGCACTTATGAAAAAGCTAGAAGCCATTGAGACCAAAATCTCATCGTCTTCTCCTGCCCCTGCTTTACCCCCACGAACTGTTTGTGCTTGTTGTTCGGATCCATCACACCTTACCGAAGAGTGTCCTTACAATCCACCTGTTCAAGGACAAGATCAAGTCAATGCTGCCTTTCAGCAACAACAAAGAAATGATCCTTACCCTTCGACCTACAATCTGGGTTGGAGGAGCCACCCAAACTTTGCTTGGAATCAAAACCAGCAACTCCAAGGAAACAACAACTTTCAAAGGCCTCCTCCACAACAACAAGCACCCCAACAAACTCAAAACCAGCAACCTTTCCAACCACAACCTTATCCAAATCAAACGAACAATTTGGTCCCACCAAATGATGATAAGGTTATCTCGCTAGAAAAAAGTCTAGATGCGTTTCTCAAGCAATCTACAGAATGTAGGGTTGCTAGGCACGCGCACAAGGGTCTACGAGGCATCAACCATGCCCGATTTAAAAATTAGCCGTGCCGAACAACCCGAATACGGAACTTTAAACTAGAGATTAGGCGAAAACAAGCATGCTAAACACTTTAACACTAAGTGAGAGGGATTACAACCTTTGTAGATCCGGTCCTTCACTTCATATGCTCCGTGTTGTGGTCCCTTCGCTGCGATCATCGGAATCCGGACTCTCGAGAGGTTCCACGAAGAGAAAGACGCAACCTTTGCTTCCGATCTTCGATACTAAGATGATCTACCTTGAAGTTTCTTTAACACAAGCTAACACTCATGAAATGATGTGAACACCCTCATCTAAATGGCGAGGGAAGATGAGGATGATGAAGTAGGATTTTTGCTCTCTTTATTTATCTTTTTCTCATATTTATGCATCACAAAAATCAAAGCAAGAAACCATTTCAAGCAAAGAAGAAGAAGGAAGAAGATGATGAACAATCTTAGAATCCTTTTGTGATGAATAGGAAAAGAATAATATGATAGAATTATGCAACCATGGTCAAGTGAACCTTTGTAGAGAATTAACTAGGGTTAGGGTTTGGGTTGGGTTAAAGCATGAGTCACTTGAAAAAATCTTTATCATGACAAAAAGAAAAGCTTCTAGAAACATCTAGAAAGCTTAACCCTAATCCAAACCCTAATCATATTTAAACTCCACTAAACAAGTTGCATTAGTTATCATATCATGTTACAATATTATATATCACATATATAATATTTATCGTAACAAAATAAAATAATACAATTAACATATATCGCATAAATATCAATGTATTACCCGAGTGAGAAAAAGAATCTTTTAGTAAGCAAATATTAGTTAATGTAATTCAATATATCATATATATATTATTATACATTAAATTATCGAATCAACACTTGATCCGACAATCCGGCTATATCGTATATAACCGACTAATATTTATCCGTACCGATTCATCGAATCAACACTTGATCCGATGACCCGGCTGATATCAAATATCGCAAGAATAGAATACGGTATCTCATATCGTATTATCCTCGGTCCCGCACATATCACATATGTGCTCCTACTCCGTTTTGCCTGAGTCAAGAAACCTCTGTGTAGGACTCTAAAGAATCGTCAATACGCCGGCAGTAGGTGATGATCATATCAAACACCCACAAGCTGCAAGCGGTCAGCTAAACGTAACAGCTACCCAGGTATTGAGCGCTCAGAAGATCAACAAGCAAGCCTGTAACTTCTCCTGCGAATCCAAACAGTAACACTCCCGTACAGTCCGTTCTCGTCGTCTGATATGTCGCATATCTCGCCTAGGGGTGGTAAACGTCAGACCCCAGTAGCTTGATAAGTCGTGTCGATTTGAGGTCTATAACAGTTCGAGAAACTACTGATAACACTTACCAGTAAATCTCAGCAACCCTGGCCAGGGATTTCCGGTTATAGCCAATCGAACACAGCACAACATCAACTCCCTATACCGGGAGAGACGAATCCACTCCTATCACTCATTGCCTCCATATGATTCGGGACTGTACCCAAAAGCCACCTTTTTGCACGCCCTCTTGGACGTGGTATGATGGAAATCAAAGCACAGTGGGAATCACACAAGACTCTATGACGATCTCGGGTCAACAGACTACTCTGTACCAGTGTCACCGGAGAACTGCCATCTGACGTATGGTATAATACCATCTGGGAGTTCTCGGCGAGTCCGTCCAGTGTACCCAGTCTCCACTGAGCACCCGTACACCATCCTTGATGTCAAACACCGATGGATATGGGATCATCCATCGCCCATCATATGGGGCAAGATGCGTATACGCTAGTCTGCTCTGGTGCATCGATGCCCTGTCTCGATACACCCACGACTAGGAACAGTTATAGGATGTACTCGTAGACTACCGTGGCCCCACTAGTATGATCTCATCATAGTCCCAGTAGTCGAGTACATATCCTAAGGGCTTTATCAACATGTAACATAGAGACAATCAGAGTAAATGTTAAGATAAGTACAACCAGATAGCATACTATCATGTCGAGCAAGAAAGTCTTCCCTATATATGTCCTAGCATCCACTACAATATACATCGTATGTACAGTAATGGCCTCTAGGGCATACATATAACTAACAATCTCCCACTTGCACTAGGGCCATCTGTTATGGTATCGTATACCCAACAATTAGCTGCGGTTGAAGTATCTCATACTCAACAATCCCATAAAAGTCTTTACTGGGAAAAAGGCCTTTGTGAGTGGATTCGCGCTGTTGTCCTCTGTGTCTACTCTCCTAACCTCATTCTCCCTGGAGATCAACCATCTCCATGATCAGGTGATACTGCCTAAGAATTATATCTGGATTTCTGATGGGACGGTAGTTCCTTGGCTAAACCCACAACTCCATTGTCACACAATGGTAGGAACGAAGTTCATCTCATGAACTTATAAATATCCAGACTACCTTTTTGGTAGTATCCTTGGTAACGATGTATCTTGCCTTTAATCGTCTAGTATGTCACGGTATCTAGCTTGGAACTCTTCCAACATACCGTCCCTCCACTGAGGGTAAAGACAAAGCCTGCGACTGACATTCAGTCGTTCTTATCACCCTGGAACCTTTCCAGTGATTCTCCCCAGGATCGAATGATACCATCTCACTACAACTAGTGAGTGTCCTAACATCCAATTAGATCTATCTCATAGATCCAAAACCCAGGATTTATGAGGTATCACTTTGATCCTATATGGAGAATCCTTGTGATAAGCGGAGATTGACCGAGCGTAGCATAGGAAACTCCATCCCTATCAAGAGTATGTCATCTACGTACTCTACGAGGATCACCACCATACTCTCTACTACCTTTTCGTATATACAAGGTTCATCTACCATTTTGATGAAGTCAAACTCTTTGACTACCACATCAAAACAGATGTTCCAACTCCGCGATGCCTGTTTTATCATATAAAACATCTTGCACACGTTTCCGCTGCTCCCACTGTCTACGAAGACCTCTGGCTGTGTACTTATAGACGCTCTCTTTTAAAATATCATTTAGAAAAGCAGTCATGACACCCAACCGCCAGATATCGTAGTCATGGTATGTAGCCGTGGCAAGTAGGATCTGGATGGACTTAAGCATAGCTTTGAAAGTCTCAACCTTTCCATGTACACCAAGTAATCTTCTCAAGATATACTTGCTCCTGATGGGGATTTAACCCTTCAGATAAAGCAACCAAAGTCCATACTTTGTTGGTGTATAAGGATTCCATCTCAGATCGATAAGCATCCAGCCATTTTTACAGAGTCTCACTCCTGATGGCCAGCTCGAAACTAGTAGGGTCATCATCTCATGATGCAATCCTCGCTCCCACTGTCATAGAGAAACCGAAGTATCTCTCAGGTGGGTGAGGAATCCTACTAGATCGGCAGAGAGGCTGAGGTTCGTTGGAAACTATTGAATCCTTTGGTTTTACCAAATCATCAGCTGCAGTTTGTATAGCTGGAACATTTCCAGTTCTACATAACAGACCTTGCCTCGAGCTTGTCCGGATTTTGCTTTTAGGCATAGGCCGGACAACCCCAAATCTTAACAAACTTAAGATATAGGCTCTTCCCTTTCCATATCACATATGAAGTGGTAGGCAATTGATTTGATTTGAACCCTATTCAATAGGTATCCAGCTTCTCAAGCGCATAACACCCAAAAAGGAAATAGGAAACTCAGTAGTACTCATCATAGAGCACACCATATCAAATAGGGTGCTATTGCTCCGCCCCGATACACCGACGTGCTTTGGTGTATACGGAGGAGTAATGCTGAGAGAGAATCTCATTCTCCTTTAGAATAGTCCAGGAATTCCGTGCTCAAGTATTCTCCTCCTTGATCTCATCATAAGGACATAATACTTATACCCGTATTTTGGTTCTCTACTTCTAACTTATATTCTGTGAATATCTCAAAAGCTTCGGACTTGTATTTCAATAGGAACATATGTCTGAATCTTGAGAGATCATCAGAGAATGTAATGAAGTACAAATAACCGGTCTTGGCATGTGTAGACAGGAGATTTTTCATACATCAGCATGTATCAATCCCAAGAGTTTACTAACTCTTTCTCTGTTTCCAATAAACAGAGCTGTGGTCATCTTATCTTTGTGACATGACAGGCAAGTTTCACAAGATGTAAATTCAAACTAATTTAAATATGCATCTAAATGTAACTTCAGCCAGTCGGGTCGCATTGATATGACCTAGTCTACAATGCCTCAAGAAGGATTCATTCATTTCTGAACTCTTCCTCTTGTGTGTGTTCTGTATACTAAGAACTGTGGTTTGATTTAGAACGTCAATGCTTTTAGATAACGTGCCTGAACCGATCAACTCTTGATATAGGAAATGTTCAAAACATTATCCAACAATACAAAATTATATCCTTTCCTTACTAATAAAGAGACTGATATGATTTTGTATATCAGGTCCGGTATCTAATAACATTTGTTCAGAATCAATGTATTCTGGTAATACAGGGTGACAGTGACCAACAGACTTGGCTGCAACACTTGCACCGTTTTCTGTCTCATGAAACTTATCACCTGTTCTCAGTTCTCTACCTTTCTGTAGCCCATGTAACAGATTACATATGTGGGATCCTGATCCGGTATCACATACCCAAGACGTAAAGGATACTGAGAAACAGTTCTGTGTAATGAACACACCCGAAGATGATGCATCAACATGTACTTTCTTCGTTTGGGCGGCATGGGAAATCTGGTATTCCCCAATTTCCTGCTCTGTCTTATAACAATTATAAGTTGGAGCGGGACCAACGTTCCTCAGCATGGTATAACAAGCGGGTTCAGTCAATATATCCGTTTTATTATCTTGATTAAGGCATGATATGGTCGCTATCTGGAGAGAGAGAGAAGAAAACACTCAGCGTATGCTCTTGCAAGATTAGATTGGTTATATAATATATCTAATCAGTATGTCTCCCACTGTTTTAGTCAAATCTTCCTTCAAACCCTAAAAGGAAAGACTAGCCGGGATTAATTACATGCTACAAGTTCGCCGATCTTTCAGCCAGGCCAGTGTCGGTACTTTGAGGGAGGTCCCCCGTGCTTTCGCACGAACCTAATTACAGTAAACCTCGTTTTCCCAGAGGCGTAACCCCGTTAACACCTTTCTAGACACCTACTTGATCGG
The DNA here is from genome assembly GCA_030015575.1 of Agapanthus africanus. NCBI lineage: Eukaryota > Viridiplantae > Streptophyta > Magnoliopsida > Asparagales > Amaryllidaceae > Agapanthus > Agapanthus africanus. The sequence continues at coordinate 121,926,192 of JASDDO010000031.1, forward strand.
CTAATTGTAATGTGTAAAACTCTCCCAGGAGTAACTCTTAATCGCAGCGGGTATCGGGATCCAACTATCTCATAGAAGGTATGCAATCTCATTGCAAATTTCAACACTTGAAATTCCCAATAATATTTTACCCCTAGCGTCCCATGACCTTGACGCAGGCCAACAAACCACAGTGCGCTAGTCAAGTTCAACCCGTCATTTCTTGATTGAATTAAACCCACCCGCACGACCCTTGACGCAGGCCAACAAAGTCGCACGACTACCCTAACTCAATCTGCATCATATGCATAAGCAGATAAATACTAGTTAGCTACCGCACACTACGCCTTGACACAGGCCAACAAACGTAGCACGAATACTAACTACTACTTATCTGTAATGAAGGAGGGCTACGACAGGTTTTTATGAAAACCCTTTGCGTAATGAACTTGATATCGTCGTAGAATCGAGTGATTTTTAAATGGAGTGTTTTTGAGGCTTTTCTAGTTTTACTAAAGGGGTCACTCCCGGTGAAGGGATCGTCTCATCGAATAAGGTGCAGGATATATCATATATACCGCTGTGCAAAGCAGAAACTATAGAAGCAATCAAAAGACAAACCGAGATTGTAGCATCTGCCAGTTATTGCTAAAGGAGTCACTCCCAGTGAAGGGATCTCGGTCCTTTCCTTATCGAATAAGGTGCTAGATGTTCTACAAGGAACACCGCTATGCAAAACAAGAACTAGAGCTACCAGTTTTTAAACAAGTTTCCACAACATCTTAGGTTTCTTTTATTTCATTAATCTCATTAATGAAGTCCCATTTTAATATGCTTCACAAGCATCTCTTTTGAAACGAAATCTGCAATATAACATATATCTTATATATATAATATAAACATTCGTCACAGGCAGTAATATGATCTCATCACAGAACATTGCAGCAGAAGAACATATAGGAAATATTGGATATACTAGGACGTCCGTGTTTTCAATACGAGCCTGTATAAAACACAGATTCCACGGTCGCGATGAATAGCCAAACCCACATCCCTAGACCCCTACGAGAGCGGCAAGTAACACTGCCAATTCTAGGGTTAGGAGACCCGGTCTCGACTCCTCGAGATGGTCTCCCACTGGACCCTAGAACCCGGTTACTTGTGCTCCCCTCCTTGGGTCTACCTAATGCGGAAAAGTAAATAATATACAACGGTGACATCTTCAGCTACCTGGAAGTGCCCCAATAAAAGAATATTACATACAAATGAATTTTACATGAATGAAAAAGAAAAACTCTCATCTCACATAAAACCCCCGGCTATTCAAACGCGACGATCTAATATAACATATCACAGCAACACATAATATCTCATATCATCAACGTAAGCAAGTATGCGTATCCCGATTGTCATTGATGTATAGCAACGAAGCCGGCAATACACCACATACTACGCTTACGGTCACAGAAAAGAAAGTGTAAAACTACAACAGTTGGAATCCGCAACCTCCTTAGACATCACATGCCTAACCAAATGAATTCCTTAGACATCGCATGCCTAACTATTATAAACCCCGCATTTTAGTCTCATTATCGAAAACTCTTTTCAATATCAAGTCGGGCAATTCAACAAGATTCCCGACGTCCTGATCGAATGCTCGTCGCAAACTTTAGTAGACGGCCGCACCCCAGATGCCGTCGACGAAGTGCACTAAGGCGGAACACCGCTGCCGCGAGCACCCGAACGGATGCTTTCGGCCACGGGGTTCTCCTACAGTCACTTGGTCGGGGCTATGGGGCGTAGCTGTCTATTAAGTTTACCCGGCGAGTATCCGCGTACGCTACGTGATTGCGACGGACTTTTGATCACATCAAAATTCCGTGGCAACCGATCATCTGAGACTAAACTGCTATGTTTATAATATTCAAATTAGTTATCTCATAACTACCTGTGGATTCCAATTATTGTATCACATTCCAGATAAATAGAAAAAGTTAAACTTTCCGATCGAATCATCAAGCACCCAAGATTTCCCCAATATATCTCAACACTTGAAATCAGTTTAAAAACATCCATTACATGCCACAGTACCAATGGTCCAGCCGTAGAAGGGTCAAGCCAACGCCTCACATGTGGCACGCCGTACTGCCCCAAACCCTAAGGTTCAAAAGGCAGTTCAAGACGGTCACATAATCGAGTTAAGGTTTGTTGTCTTCTAGAGGGTCCACCGAGTTACTTGCACGACTTAGAACATTCTTAAACACGAGAAAAAATCCAACTTTTGAAAAAAATTTCGACAGGGGAAAAAGTGAGTTATTGATATCCGTTCGAACTTTTTAACAGTTTCTAAAATTATCCGGACAAAATAAACAAAGTTAAATTATCCGATCAAATCAACGATTCCCCAATACAACCCTTGAAAAATCAACACTTGAGTGGAATTAAAATATTCACAGAAAAAATTGCCAAGAAAGGACCTAAGAATAAATACAAGAAATTCCAGGGACTAACACGAAATTTTGGCCGCGGAACCGCCGCAAAACCCATGGTTTCGCCGCGGTTCCGCCGCCATTTAGTCGACTTATGGGACCGAATTTCACAGTAATTCTTAGTTTTTCCTGCTTGTTTTTCTGAGAATTTTTAATTCAGAAAAAATCAACTTTTTGAAAAATGTACAGAGAGGGTTCCGTGTCGGGGTTTCGGCGTTCGATCGGACTTTAAACTTCATCTAGACTTCGCCTAAAGCTCTAGCTTGGCTCTGATACCACTGTAGGGTTGCTAGGCACGCGCACAAGGGTCTACGAGGCATCAACCATGCCCGATTTAAAAATTAGCCGTGCCGAACAACCCGAATACGGAACTTTAAACAAGTGATTAGGCGAAAACAAGCATGCTAAACACTTTAACACTAAGTGAGAGGGATTACAACCTTTGTAGATCCGGTCCTTCACTTCATATGCTCCGTGTTGTGGTCCCTTCGCTGCGATCATCGGAATCCGGACTCTCGAGAGGTTCCACGAAGAGAAAGACGCAACCTTTGCTTCCGATCTTCGATACTAAGATGATCTACCTTGAAGTTTCTTTAACACAAGCTAACACTCATGAAATGATGTGAACACCCTCATCTAAATGGCGAGGGAAGATGAGGATGATGAAGTAGGATTTTTGCTCTCTTTATTTATCTTTTTCTCATATTTATCCATCACAAAAATCAAAGCAAGAAACCATTTCAAGCAAAGAAGAAGAAGGAAGAAGATGATGAACAATCTTAGAATCCTTTTGTGATGAATAGGAAAAGAATAATATGATAGAATTATGCAACCATGGTCAAGTGAACCTTTGTAGAGAATTAACTAGGGTTAGGGTTTGGGTTGGGTTAAAGCATGAGTCACTTGAAAAAATCTTTATCATGACAAAAAGAAAAGCTTCTAGAAACATCTAGAAAGCTTAACCCTAATCCAAACCCTAATCATGTTTAAACTCCACTAAACAAGTTGCATTAGTTATCATATCATGTTACAATATTATATATCACATATATAATATTTATCGTAACAAAATAAAATAATACAATTAACATATATCGCATATATATCAATGTATTACCCGAGTGAGAAAAAGAATCTTTTAGTGAGCAAATATTAGTTAATGTAATTTAATATATCATATATATATTATTATACATTAAATTATCGAATCAACACTTGATCCGACAATCCGGCTATATCGCATATAACCGACTAATATTTATCCGTACCGATTCATCGAATCAACACTTGATCCGATGACCCGGCTGATATCAAATATCGCAAGAATAGAATACGGTATCTCATATCGTATTATCCTCGGTCCCGCACATATCACATATGTGCTCCTACTCCTTTTTGCCTGAGTCAAGAAACCTCTGTGTAGGACTCTAAAGAATCGTCAATACGCCGGCAGTAGGTGATGATCATATCAAACACCCACAAGCTGCAAGCGGTCAGCTAAACGTAACAGCTACCCAGGTATTGAGCGCTCAGAAGATCAACAAGCAAGCCTGTAACTTCTCCTGCGAATCCAAACAGTAACACTCCCGTACAGTCTGGTCTCGTCGTCTGATATGTCGCATATCTCGCCTAGGGGTGGTAAACGTCAGACCCCAGTAGCTTGATAAGTCGTGTCGATTTGAGGTCTATAACAGTTCGAGAAACTACTGATAACACTTACCAGTAAATCTCAGCAACCCTGGCCAGGGATTTCCGGTTATAGCCAATCGAACACAGCACAACATCAACTCCCTATACCGGGAGAGACGAATCCCCTCCTATCGCTCATTGCCTCCATATGATTCGGTACTGTACCCAAAAGCCACCTTTTTGCACGCCCTCTTGGACGTGATATGATGGAAATCAAAGCACGGTGGGAATCACACAAGACTCTATGACGATCTCAGGTCAACAGACTACTCTGTACCAGTGTCACCGGAGAACTGCCATCTGACGTATGGTATAATACCATCTGGGAGTTCTCGGCGAGTCCGTCCAGTGTACCCAGTCTCCACTGAGCACCCGTACACCATTCTTGATGTCAAACACCGATGGATATGGGATCATCCATCGCCCATCATATGGGGCAAGATGCGTATACGCTAGTCTACTCTGGTGCATCGATGCCCTGTCTCGATACACCCACGACTAGGAACAGTTATAGGATGTACTCGTCGATTACCGTGGCCCCACTAGTATGATCTCATCATAGTCCCAGTAGTCGAGTACATATCCTAAGGGCTTTATCAACATGTAACATAGAGACAATCAGAGTACATGTTAAGATAAAGTACAACCAGATAGCATACTATCATGTCGAGCAAGAAAGTCTTCCCTATATATGTCCTAGCATCCACTACAATATACATCGTATGTACAGTAATGGCCTCTAGGGCATACATATAACTAACACAGAATCCGCAGCAAGATTGGAAAATTGCGTCCAGTCTTTAGTGCACAACAATGCTTCACAAGATCAAAGCATCAAATCTATTGAAGCACAAATTGCACAATTAACTGCTGCGTTGAGCGAGAGAGAAAAGGGAAAGCTTCCATCTCAACCATTGCGAAATCCTGGTCACACACAAAACGCATATCACAATCACAATGTAAATGCGGTGACCACGTTGAGATCCGGAAGAGTGTTGCAGAATAATGTGGGTATTAGTGATGGCATCTCCGCCGGTGGTTCTTCTCCTTCTTCTCCTTCTTCTCCTTTTTCTTCTTCTTCACCCTCATCTCCTCCGCTAGAGCCTATTCTCCATTCTTCAAAAGGCTCTTCTTCTTCCAATCCGAACGGACCCACTTCTCACTTCACGATCACACCCACACTGGGATCCGTTCCAACTCCACATTCTACTCCACAGACTTTGGGCTCAACAGATTTTCAAATTGCTCCATTTCCAAACAGATTGAGTCACAATAAACCAACTGCACAAATGGAGAAGATTGTGGAGTTATTTAAGAAGGTTAGCAAAAATATACCTCTCTTGGATGCAATCCAACAAGTCCCTTCATACGCGAAAATCTTAAAGGGCTTATGCACATCCAAGAGAAAGTCGTCTCAAATACCCAAGAAAGTGCTAGTGGCTAGTGCAGTGAGCAATGCTATTAACCAACCTCAACCCTTACCCCAAAAACGAAAGGACCCCGGCTGTCCTACGATTTCAATAACAATTGGGGATAAGAAAATCAATCGAGCACTTTTAGATCTTGGGTCTAGTGTTAACCTGCTTCCCTACTCCGTGTATGAGCAATTAGGGGTTGGAGAGTTGAAACCCACTCGTTGTACTCTCCAAATGGCTGATCGATCAATCACCCATCCTAGGGGTGAGCTAGAGGATATGTTGATCAAAGTTGGGGATTTCATATTCCCCGTTGATTTTATTGTTATGGACACACAACCTGTTGCTAACTCACGGAACCAAATTCCGGTGATCCTCGGTCGACCATTTTTGGCCACTTCCAATGCCGTAATAAACTGTTGCAATGGCTCTATGACTCTATCCTTCCTGAAGACGTCTAGTGAGTTCAATATTTACAAGTTAGGAAGTCTGCCCCCCGTGCCTAAAACTAGTACACGAGAAGTTTTCTCTATTCACGAAATCACGCAGGAGGACTGCGAGCTTGAAAGATTTTTGTTTGATGAAAACAGTTTTGACGCCACTAGTGTGTCCCTCCTTAAGCCTACCACAGTTGACACAACCGATATTGATTATGAAAGTTTCATTTTTTTTCGGATGATGACGACTCACTGCCCGAATATGAGTCTTTTGAATTTTTGGATGAGTTAGTTGAACCATCCGAATCGGTTGTTTGCAGTGATTTCGAACCTGTGTTGGAGTCCTTTGAGTTCGAGGTAGATTCCCTAATTTTACCTATGATTCTTTCGCCTCCGAAACTCGAACTCATGCCCTTGTCGTCTCACCTTAAATATGCTTACATAGGTAAGAATGAGACATTTCCCATTATCATATCGGCATCTCTAGCCTTCGAGCAAGAGAACGCTTTTTTAATGGTCTTACAAGATAGACGGCAAGTTTTCGGCTGGACTATGGCGGACATCGAGGAGATTAGTTCCCTCATAATTGAATATCATATGCATATGATGAATGATGCCAAGTTGATTAAGGATCCATAGAAATATCTTGGGGATGGTGTGGTTAGTCAACCTCCTCCTTTAGAAGTTGAACCACCCCCATTTCTTTTAATAAGCTACGAGAATGCCAATATTCCACTGATTGCTGATCATTCACATTCTCGTTTTGATTCATCACCACCTCCCATCTATTCACTTCCACACTTTCCATACCACCACTTCTATCTTCCCCAATTCTTTTTGGGTCGGTACAACATATTCTTCCACCAACCGATACTCTTTACAGATAAATTTTTCGACTGGTTGGTGTTGACGTTTGGTCTTTGCAAAGTTTGGCAATGACATTTGACTCTGTTTCAATGAAGTTTTGGGGGGGCCTTTCTGTATATAACAATTCAAAAAAAAATTAATAAATAAACAGGAGAGTGCCGGCATTTTGACCCTCTTGGTGTAGCATGACAGTGAGGACACTGTCAAGTTTAAGTTTGGGGGTATGCTCGGTACGTCTTCTTCCTTCGCATTCATATGTACATATTTTTGCATTTGCATATTTATTTGAAAACCCATAAAAATTTGAAAATTTTAAAAATTATAAAAATTATTGTATTCAATTTTGGCTTATTTGAACTGAGTTTGACAAAAAGGTTAACTGGCTAGGAACAAGTAGATCTTAGACTTAGTAAATTAAAAACCCTAAAAATAATCTTTCTTAAAATTTAACGGTAGAAAGTATATGTCTTTGTAGTTTACTTAGAAATAGGCAAATTTTGAGTGCACTTCTTGGGCTAAGTTAAAACAATGGAAGAGTATTGATATTTTTATTAAAGTATAAGTTTGAAAAATAATTCCTAGCTTAAGTCTAGATTCTGAAAATGTATACCCTACAATTTGCACAATCACGCACCTTGAAACGTGGAATAGTAGAGGAGACCTTAAAATGCTCTTGTCTGAAGTCCTTAGTACGAAGAAAATGAAATAAAAAAATACAAGTGTGAATAAAGAATAAAAAAAATGAACACTGGTTTTTGTGATTACTTAAGGCTGTAAAAATAGAAAAATATTTAGCGAGAGTGCTTCATCACCTAGTGCCTTAGACCAACTGGTTTGGGAGTCACTGCTAAAGCCTTAGGTGTTGCAAGACTAGGAATTACGCTTTAATATGCAAACACATTTTGTAATCGGTCGTTGGTACCTCAAGAAGTATTAACGGTCGCATGAAGGATGTGTGAGCGAAATTCATCTAAAAATTCACCAATTAAGAAGTTCTTTGGAAAACGGACAAGAGTATGATTGCTTGATTTGAATTTCCAAGTGTAGGGGTAATTTATACACACACGTAGGGGTATGTGATTGGGGTTGAGATAAGAAATAGGAATGAAGAATAGGACTTGTATCTTTAATAGAGATGATAAAAATTCCTAAGTTGAAATGGAACCCTAGAAGGAAAACTTAAAAGATGCCAAAAGCAAAGTAAGTCTGCAGAACATATATAATCTTAAGTTAACTGATAAGGAAGCGTAAAGAATACGGGTGGATAATTTATAAGTCGAAGATAATAGAATTTCTTGTTGGAAAACCTAATTGGAGAATATAAGTCAATGGGCCTAATTGATAGGATTTTGTGGCTAGTATCCGCTGAAAACCCTCAGGAGACAACACTCCTCCTACTAGGGGCACCTAGAGGTTTAACAGCTTGTTGCACGAGCTCAGTGCAATCGCGTTTCCCTGCGAAAGTGCGGTTAGGTTTTTGTCGAGAATAAAAAATAAGTTTGCTTGAGGACGAGCAAAAGAAAAGTTTGGGGTATTTGTTCATACCATAATATTGCATTATTATATTCCCCATTCTTATTCGTTTTATAAATAAACAGGTGCTTTTGACGCATGTCTGCTACATAGTACAGGTTACAGGTTCTTGGAGCAAAAACAGTGAAAAAGACAAAAGACGATACAAAAGAGGGACTTTTGACCAAAAAACAGAAGGATCCTAGTCAAGCCTAGACGAAGAACAGTGCAAGGTCTAAGATGTCAATCGAACGGTTAAAAGACCACTATAAGTTTTCACTGAAAGATCTAGAGAAGACCCAGAAGCCAAATGGAGAAAAGAACCAAAGAATCAGAAGCCCAAAAAGACCCAGAAGCTGACCCCAAAATTTTAGCCAGTGTTCTCACCAATGGGCCGCGGAACCGCGGCCCTAGCCCTACCCATGTCGCGGTTCCGCGGCCGTTATATGCCCGTGTCGGTGGATTTTGGTGGCGGTGCGCGGAGCGTTGAATAGGTCTTTTTCTTAGGGGGTAGTTTTGTAAAAGCAGATATGCGAGTCATTGTAACCCTAGGGTTTCCTATCCTCTATAAATAGGAACTCTAAATTTTGTATGAGGCTATGCCTCTTTTCATTTCACAAATTCAAATCTGTACTGCGTTGATGTTTGGAGAGAGCCATCAATAAAAATTAGTAAGTTATTTTTATTTCTTCTCTTTAGTTCTGTTTTAATTTAGAATGTCTTTTAATACCCTAATGAGCGAGTAGTCTCCTCGCTTGTTAGGGTTAGCCTTAGGGAAAGGTTTGAGAGATGAGATCTCTCACCCCTTTCTTACCCCTTCACATCTAAGAATTAGAACTCCATACATACACGCACACACCGCTCCCTGCGGCACCTTACCCCTCGAGGTAACGGTGATACCGTAGTATAAAGGACCGGTTGCGCATGTTTTCCATGGAGGTTAGGGTAAGGATCGATAAAGGAAGGACAAGAACCTAGAGGAAGAAACATCTTCCCAAAAGATTCTAATCCACTTTATTGATAATTACCATAACATCTAATAGATATAAAATAGGGTATTGAAAGCGGTGAGGAAACCTTCGATCTCTCAACTTCCCCTAAGCCTAACCCTACCAAGACCTAGATCTAGATAATTTTAGTATAACTTAATTTGGTAGTTTTTAGATTTAATAAATCAATCCGAACATCCATCGGAATTAACTCGTTAGCGCGACTAGGAAAACACAAAATCCCTGTGGACCGACCCGTACTCACTGGCTAGCTGCAAAGCGACGCCGTTCTTGATTGCGGTAAATTATTTTTGATCGATAAAACCTCTCAAATCACCCTCCAGCAAGAGAAAGCCCTTTTAATGGTCTTACAAGATAAGCGGCAAACTTTCGGCTGGGCTATGGCGGACATCGAGGAGATTAGTTCCTCATAATTGAATATCATATGCATATGATGAATGATGCCAAGTCAATAAAGGATCCACAGAAACATCTTGGGGATTGTGTGGATAATCAACCTCCTCCTTTAGAAGTTGAACCACCCCATTTTCTTTTAATAAGCTATGAGAATGCCAATATTCCACTGATTTATGATCATTCACATTCTCGTTTTGATTCATCATCACCTCATATCTATTCACTTCCACACTTTCCATACCACCACTTCTATCTTCCCCATTTATTTTTGGATCGGTACAACATGTTCTTCCACCGACCGATACTCTACACAGATAAATTTTTCAACTGGTTGGTGTTGACGTTTGGTCTTTGCAAAGTTTGGCAATGACGGTTAACATTGTTTCAATGAAGTTTGGGGGGGCCTTTTTGTATATATATTTGTTTTTCCTTTTAACAATAAAAAAAAATTAAAAAATATATATATATATATAATTATAAATAAATAAACAGGGAAGTGCCGACATTTTGACCCTCTTGGTGTAGCATGACAGTGAGGACACTGTCAAGTTTAACTTTGGGGGTATGCTCGGTAAGTCTTCTTCCTTCGCATTCATATGTACATTTTGCATTTGCATTACTTATTTTTTAAAAACCATAAAAAAAAATTGAAAATTTTCAAAAATTATAAAAATTAAAGTATTCAATTTTGGCCATTATTGACTTAAGTTTGACAAAAATGTTAACTAGCTAGGAACAACTAGATCTAGACTTAGTAAATTAAAAACCCTAAAAATAACCTTTCTTAAAATTTAACGGTAGAAAGTATATGTCTTTGTAGTTTATTTAGAAATAGGCAAATTTCGAGTTCACTTCTTGGGCTAAGTTAAAACAAGGGAAAAGTATTGATATCTTTATTAAAGTATAAGTTTGAAAAATAATTTATAAGCTTAAGTCTAAGTTCTGAAAATATATACCCTACAAATTGCACAAACACGCACCTTGAAACTTGAAATAGTAGAGGAGACCTTGAAATGCTCTTGTCTAAAATCCTTAGTACGAAGAAAATAAAATTTCAAGTGTGAATAAAGAGATAATAAAAAAATGAACACTGGTTTTTGTACTGCAAAAATAGAGAAAAAAAATTGCGAGGGTGCTTCATCACCTAGTGCCTTAGACCAACTGGTTTGGGAGTCACTGCTAAAGCCTTAGGTGTTACAAGACTAGGAATTACGCTTTAATGTGCAAACACATCTTGTAATCGGTTGTTGGTACCTCAAGAAGTATTAACGGTCGCATGAAGGATGTATGAGCAAAATTCATCTAAAAAAAAAATTCACCAATTAAGAAGTGCTTTGGACAACGGACAAGAGTATGATTGCTTGATTTTAATTTCCAAGTGTAGGGGTGATTTATACACACGTAGGGGTATGTGATTGGGGTTTAGATAAGAGCTAGGAATGAAAAATAGGACTTATATCTTTAATAGAGATAATAAAAATTCCTAAGTTGAGATGGAACCATAGAAGGAAAACTTAAGAGATGCCGAAAGCTAAGTAAGTCTACAGAACATATATAATCTTAAGTTAAATGATAAGGAAGCGTGAAGAATACGAGTGGATGATTTATGAGTCGAAGATAATAGAATTCCTTGTTAGAAAACCTAATTGGAGAATAAAAGTCGATAAGCCAAATTGATAGGATTTTGTGGGTAGTATCCGCTGAAAACCCTCAGGAGACAACACTCCTACTACTAGGGACACCTAGAGGTTTAACGGCTTGTTGCACGAGCTCAGTGCAATCGCGATTCCCTATGAAAGTGAGGTTAGGATTTTATTATGAATAAAACTAGGTTTGCTCGAAGACGAGCAAAAGATAAGTTTGGGGGTATTTGTTCGTATCATAATATTGCATTATTACATTCCCCATTCTTATTCATTTTACAAATAAACATGTGCTTTTGACTCATGTCTGCTACATAGTTGCAGGTTACAGGTTCTTGGAACAAAAACAGTGAAAACAATGAAAAGACGATGAAAAAGTGAGACTGCGACCAACAAACAGAGAATCTTTATCTTGCCTACAGTTTGAAGACTAAACGAAGATCAAAGGACAATTTCACAAAGCACAAAGGCAGAGCAAGGCTCAAGACTTCGACACGAAGTAAGCGGTAAAAGTCCACGACTTTATTCACTGTGGAGATCTGGAAAAGAACCAGAAGCCAATCTGAGAAAGCAACAAAAGAAAAACAGAGAAAAATGCAACAGGAATCAGCCCAAAGAAAATAAGCCCACAAGGCCCATATACGGCCGTGGAACCGCGGCCAAACGTGGGCTTTGGCCGCGGAACCACGGCCATGAAGAGCCCGTATTGATGGAAAAATTCCGAAGCGGCTGCGAGCATTGACTAGGTCTTTTTCTTATGGGGGATTTTTGTAATAGCAGATGCGAGTCGATTGTAACCCTAGGGTTTCTATCCTCTATAAATAGAAACCCTAAATCTTGTATTAGGTCATGCCTCTTTTCATTTCATAAATTCTGATCTGTAATTCCTGTGTTAATGTTTGGAGAAAGCCATCAATAAAGTAAGATTTCTATTTCATTGCCTTAGTTTACTTTTAATTATTTGCCCTAGTTAGATAGTTAGAATGTCATTCAATTCCCTAATGAGCGAGTAGTCTCCTCTCTTGTTAGGGTTAGCTTTGGGGAAGGCTTGAGAGATGAAGATCTCTCACCCCTTTCTTGCCCATCATAAGTTTTTATAGGATTCCATGCATACATAACACACCGTTCCCTACGGCATCCTATCCCCCGAGGTAGCGGTGATACCGTAGTATAAAGGACCGGTTGTATATGTTTTCCATGGACGTTAAGGTAAGAATTAAGAAAGGAAGGACAAGAACCTAGAGGAAGAAACAACGTTTCTTCCCGATGGTACTAATCCCCTTTATTAATTATTACCATAACACCTAATAGATCTAAAATAGGGCATTGAAAGCGGTGAGGAAACATTCAATTTCTAAACTTAACCTAAACCTAACCCTATCAAGACTCTAGTCTAGATAAAACTTAGTTTTTAAATTTAATCAATCTGACACCAATCCGAATTAACTCGTTAGACCAAATTAGGAAATACACAACATCCCTGTGGACCGACCCGTACTCACCGGCTAGCTACCAAGCGACGCCGTTCTTGATTGCGGTTATAAACAAATTCTTTGACAAATCATGCATCAGACGCACGTGGCATTTTTATATTGCTATTTGAGATTGATTTCCTCTTGAGCAGCATGTTTTTATGATATATACTATACGGTGTAGTAACCGAGCAGGACTAGTCTGAGGACAGTATCTGGGTATTTTGCATGCATCGATATTTGCGAGGGGATTTTCAAAAAGAGCTATAGTCTCAATATTTTCCTACGTGTCCATGATGACACGAAAATTTTACCAAAAAAAATGCCCTTCTAAATCATTTTCAAAAGGCGGAACGTTTATGTTAAACAAAGGATAAGTATATAGATATATATATAGCTATTTCCTTTATAAATGAGCATCTGCTACTTGTGCCGTGATACGCGCATCGCACGGAGATTTGAAAAAGGTTTTGCATGCATTTCTATTCGGATGTTTGACTATTTCACAACGGTACGTACTATATATATGATATAGTCATAACTACATTATACTTGATCTTAACAATGGATTTTTGAAACTGGTATTTTCGCATTACCTCTGATGATTGCGTTGACGCTTGACGGAGTTTTGATTTTGAGTTTCGCCCTCGTTTTTATACGCATGCATTGCGCTATGATATGTTTTATGTACTCATGATTTCGGAACCCCGACGACTTGATTGTTTTGCTGAAATGTTTTAGTATTTTGAGGGTTTAAATCTAAATTCGGGGATCGAATTTATTTAAAGGTGGAAGATTGTAACATTTCAGAAAATAAAATATTATTTTCTTGGAATTTAAATAAATAAAATACTAAATTCATGAATATTATAAAGACATAGAAATTGGTTTTAATGAAGTAATATGGGTTGTAAGTCCACGTTACCCACCCCGGTGCTTACGGGGAGGCGGAAACGGTATAAAAAACGATTTTTAGAACTCAAGGCAACATGGACTAAAAGGAAGATCTTTGCTAAATAAAAACTAACAACCATGCTAAAAGATTTAGCTACTCGGTTAAAGGGTTATACATAAGTCTTGAACTCCTTCTCTTCTTGCTCCTTGGAGTGGGATGAACGGGTCCTCCTCATCGCCTTCTCTTGCCGAAGAAAGATCTACCCGAGGGCCTCTACCTTTGGCTCCTACCTCAACCTAGAGGTAACTAAAGTGCTTGGCTTGCTAAACCTAGAACCTTAGAATGAGTAGAGAGTAGTTTTGGTATTTTATCTCAAAAGCAAAATGGTTCTCAACACATGAGAGGGGAGAGCTTTGATAGAGAGAAAGAGGATGAGCTTTGGATGAGAGAGAATGAGCAAGAGAGAATGAGGATAATTATCAACCATTCTCACATATATGTGAATTATGATAATTAAATAATTAATCAAAGATAATAGTGATGGTTAACTTGAAATGACCATTATCATTTCACATTAATGAATTTTGCAAGAATCTAAGAGCATCTTTCATGTGAAATGATGATGGTCAATATGTCAACATAGTTCAACAAGTCAACCATAGTCAAATGGTCAAAAACCCTAACCATAACACAATTATAATTAATTAATATCAATAATCATATTTCACATATTCATTAGGGTTAAGAAAAAAGACAATGGTCATCAACCCTAATGAAAGTCCTCTGCCTCTGCCTCAGTCAACTGTGCATACACACCCGTATCTATGTTCCGAGGAACACGAATACAATGAGATAAAACCAATCCCAAAACATATACTAGGATCTGGCTTAAACCAAAGCCAGCTAGTATTAACTGTCCGGACACCAAACGTGCACAAGTGCGCGGATGTGAACGATCCCCGTCGCAAAACCATGCGACCTCTACTCTGTTTTGCCCAAAGGCGAATAACCCTCTGTGTGGGACTCTAAAGACTCGACACTACGCTGGCAGTGGGTTTAACCACAGGCCGCAAGCGGTACTAGCTGTACGTAACGGTCCCCAGGTAGATGCCGATAAGAAGACTTACGAGGTGAACCCATCTGAACTCCTACTGAGCATGAATGTGACAATCTCCGTACAGTCTGGTCTGTTCATCTAAGAGTATCGCATGGCGGGCCTAGGGGGGCTGTAAACGTCAGTCCCCTAAAAGCGGTACAAGTCGTGTCGGAGTGTAGCCCAGAATACCCTGAGATAACACTGGAAACGCTACCAGTAAATCTCGCTAGCCCTGGCCAGGGACTTTGTGTAATGGCTCTCCTAGACACAGCGCGATATCAACCCCCAATACCGGGAGAGACGAATCCTGTCTAACCGTCACTGCCTCCAAGTGCTTCGATACTGCACCCAACTGCTACCTGTTTGCACGACTCATTTGAGCCGTGGTAGGGTAGCAATCTAATAACAGTGGGAACACACTCGAGGCGAAGTGACAGTGTCAAGTCAACGGACTAAGCTGTACTCATGTCACCTGGGAACTGATAACTGACGATAGGTATAATACCAACCAACAGTTCTCGACGAGTCCTGTCCAGTGTACTCGTAACCTAACGAGCACCCGCATACTATCTCAAGTACGACGTACTAATGTCTGTGGGACAGACCATCTCCAATGCTGGGATGAGAAGCGCATACGCTAGTCTACTCCGGAGTATCGATGCCCCGTCTCGATAATCCTACGACTAGGGACCTGTATAAGGATGTGCTTGTAGATTACCCAGCCCCCACTAGTGTGACTGTCATCACAATGCTGGTAATCAAGCAAAGATCCTAAGGGCTCTACTAATGTGTAAAGACGATATGCTAAAAGAAACACATGCACACATTAAAGTAGAAACAAACCAAGTAGCATACTACTATCTTGAGCAAGATTGTCTATACAACTGTGAATATCCCAAGCTTCCATTAAGTAATATACAAACTAGTATGATACAGTAATGGCCTCTAGAGCATATACACTAACAATCTCCCACTTGCACTAAGGCCATGTACTGGCGTATCGAAGACCTATCATCTCGATCAGCCGCTCGAACTGAGTCTGGGGTAAGGCCTTCGTGAATGGATCTGCAGTGTTGTCTTCTGTAGCAACCCTCCGAACCTCGATCTCCCGGCGATCCACGATCTCCCTGATCAGGTGATACCGCCTCAAGATGTGCCTGGACTTCTGATGGGACCTGGGTTCCTTCGCTAAAGCTATAGCCCCGTTGTTGTCACAATACAGTGGTATTGGATCAACAATGGATGGAACCACCTGAAGTTCTGTCAAGAACTTCCTCATCCAAACGGCTTCTTTTGCGGCATCATATGCAGCGATATATTCCGCTTCCATCGTCGAGTCAGCAATGGTTTCCTGTTTGGAACTCTTCCAACACACCACCCCTCCATTGAGGGTAAAGACATGACCTGACATGGATTTGGAGTCATCCTTATCACTCTGGAAGCTGGAGTCAGCAAAGGCCTCGATCTGGAGGTCTTTTCCGCCATACACCAAGAACATCTCCTTAGTCCTTCTCAGGTACTTGAGAATGTTCTTTACCGCTATCCAGTGCTTCTCCCCAGGGTTTGACTGATACCGGCTTACCACACTTAGTGCATAAGCTACATCTGGTCTGGTACACAACATCGCATACATTATAGAGCCTACCGCAGAGGCGCAGGGTATAATAGACATGCGATCCCTTTCCAAATCAGTCTTGGGAGACATCTCTTTGGAGAGGGTGATCCCGTGACAAGCCGGTAAAGTACCGCGCTTGGAATCTTCCATACCGAATCTTTTCAGTATGGTGTCGATGTACCTGGACTGTGAAAGTCCTAATATCCTCTTGGACCTATCACGATAGATCCGGATCCCCAGAATGTAAGAGGCATCACCCAGGTCTTTCATGGAGAACCTGTATGACAAGAACCCTTTGACAGATTGTAGCATAGGAATGTCATTTCCTATCAAGAGAATGTCATCCACGTATAAAACGAGGAATACGACAGTTCGTGCTACAATTTTACTATAGATGCATAGTTCATCTGGATTTTTGATAAAGCCAAATTCTTTGACCATCTCATCAAAACAGATGTTCCAACTCCGCGATGCCTGCTTCAGTCCATAAATGGACTTAAGAAACTTGCACACCTTCCCGATGCTCCCACTCTGAATGAAACCCTCTGGCTGGTCCATATAGACACACTCCTCTAAATTTCCATTTAGAAAAGCGGTCTTTACGTCCATCTGCCAAATCTCATAATCGTGGAAGGCAGCAATGGCAAGAAGGATCCGAATGGATTTAAGCATAGCCACTGGAGAAAAGGTTTCGTCATAGTCCAAACCAGGTCTTTGACGGAAACCCTTTGCAACAAGTCTAGCCTTATAGGTCTCAACCTGTCCATCTACACCAATCTTCCTTTTGAAGATCCATTTGCAGCCTACGGGTTTTACCCCTTCTGGAGCAACGTCCAAAGTCCATACTTTGTTGGTGTACATGGACTCCATTTCGGTCCGCATTGCATCCAGCCATTTTACTGAGTCAACGCTCTGAATGGCCTGCTGGAAGCTAGTCGGCTCATCATTATCAATGATGCAATCCTCTCTATCCCCGTCTATGAGAAAACCGTAGTATCTTTCGGGCGGATGAGACTTCCTACTACTTCTGCGGAGCGTCGCAGGAATGTCGTGTTCTTTCGAACCCTCTGGTTCTACTAGGCTTTCAGTAATAGCTTGTGGTTCTGGAATTTCTTCCAGTTCTATTGCGCTCCCACTTATCTGATTTTCCAAAAATTCAGTTTCCAAGAAGCAGGCATGACGAGAAACAAAGACCTTTTGTTCCTCTGCGTAATAGAAGAAATATCCCTTGGAGTTCTTTGGATATCCCACAAACTTACACTGTACTGAGCGTGCCTCGAGTTTGTCCGCATGCTGCTTTTTGACAAGAGCTGGACATCCCCATATCTTAATGTGCTTAAGATAGGGTTTCTTCCCACTCCATATCTGATATGGTGTGGTAGGCACAGTCTTAGTTGGAACTCGGTTAAAAAGATATGCAGCTGATTCTAGTGCATACCCCCAGAATGATCGTGGCAACTCAGCATTACTCATCATGGAACGTACCATATCCAATAAGGTTCGGTTCCTTCTCTCCGATACACCATTATGTTGTGGGGTGTATGGAGGAGTAAGTTGAGAGAGAATTCCATTCTCTTTTAGGTAACCCAGGAACTCAGCACTCAAGTATTCACCACCTCGATCAGATCTCAGTGTCTTGATACTTTTGCCTGTTTGTTTTTCTACTTCATTCTTGTATTCCTGGAATTTTTCAAAGGCTTCTGATTTATGCTTCATCAAGAAGACATATCCATACCTTCAAAAATCATCCGTAAAAGTAATGAAGTAAGAATAACCACTTCGCGCATGTGTAGACATTGGACCGCATACATAGCTGTGTACGAGTCCCAAGAGCTCGCTCGCTCTTACTCCATGTCCAGTGAACGGAGTCTTTGTCATCTTTCCTTTGAGACATGATTGACAAGTTGCATATGATTGATATTCGAACGGATCCAAATATCCTTCTTTATGCAACTTAGTTAACCTTGTCTCATTTATGTGACCCAGTCTACAATGCCATAAGAAAGCATGATTTATTTCTGGAGACTTTCTTTTGTGTGTATTCTGGACATTGAAAATCTGTGGTTGGTTCAATACGTATATACCGTTGTTTAATGTACCCGACCCAATCAGAACATGATTAAGGTGAATGTTTACAACATTGCTTACAAATGCAAAATCATAACCTTCTTTAGACATTAAAGATACAGATATGATATTACAAGTCGAACTGGGTACAAAATAACAATCACGTAAAACCAAAACATGTCCATCTGACAATCCCAGGTGATAGTCCCCCACGGCCTCAGCATCCATGCTAGCTCCGTTTGCAACTCTGAGGGTCATATCACCTGCCTTCAAAACCCTACGCTTTCTCAGTGACTGCAAAGAATTACAGATATGAGATCCTGATCCGATATCCAATACCCAGAAAGTAGAGTTTATTGATAAGCAGTTTTCAATAACATACACTCCTGAAGCCGAAGCCACAACTTGCTTCGGGTCCTGGTTTCTGGCCTTCCAAGCCCTGCAATCTTTCTTCCAGTGTCCACTCTTATGACAGTAAAAGCATTCTTCCTTTCCCACAAGCTTTCCCGCTACCTTTGCTACTTTAGCCTTTCCCTTGGCTTCCACTTTACTAACACCGTCCCTTGGTTTGGTGGGGGCCTTCTTCTTCCTTCCTTTGGCTCTCGCCTTGTACCTGGAAGAGGAAGCTCCTCCAATAAACAAAGTGGATGTTTTCCTACCTTTCTGTAGGGTGCCCTCTGCACTCCTCAACATGTTCAGGAGTTCTGAAAGTTCAACTTCCTTTCCTTGCATGTTGAAGTTCAGGATAAACTGGGCGTAAGTGGAAGGAAGGGACTGGAGAATCAAGTCAGTGTAGAGCTCGTTCTCTAACGTGGTCCCAAGGTCCGCGAGCTCTTCGATGTAGCCTATCATCTTAAGCACGTGTTCCGCTACGGATGATCCGATGGCCAATCTCGCCGAAAACAACTTTTTCGAGACTTCGTATCTGGCGCTACGGGATTGCTCTCCATACAGATTCTTAGTATGAAGAAATATGGATTCGAGGTCCATATTCTCGTGCCTCCTCTGATATTCATTGTCCATAGAGGCAAGCATGAGGCACTTGGCCTTCGCGCTATCAATCTCTCAGGTCTTACGGATTTCCTTATCCGCGACGCTGGATTGAGGACCTGGGACAGAGGGAGTTGTGGTGGTAAGGAGATACCCCAACTTGTCATAAGTGATTGCCATTTTGACATTCCTGAGCCAATCTTTGTAGTTTGGCCCTGTCAGTATATTTTTATCTAGTAGTAACTTAAGCCCGGTCATATTGCTTGGTTGCTGCAATTAGGAGAGAGAGAAGAAACACTTTAGCATGATGCTCTTGCAAGTTTAGAGTGGTTTTTAGTTTGTCTAAACAGGATGGCTCCCACTGTTTCTCGAATCCTTCCTCAAACCAAAAAAGAAGAATTAGTCGGGATCAATCTCACCGTACAATACTTGCTTAACCGTTCCGCCAGGCCAGTGTTGGTACTTCGAGGGAGGTTTTCCAACGCTTTCGCGAAGTTCCTTAATTAAGTAACCTCATTTCCCTGTGGGCGTAGCCCCGCTAACACCTTTCTAAACACCTACTTGGTTTATAGCATTGATCGTTAAGTGAGAAAGTTTCTGTCACGCCCCACTTCCCAGAGTACGCAAGATTGGGCACGTAACATAGCCAACCATGCTACCTGTGGGTAGGAAGTATCCATCCACAGTCACATTACGGTTGTAGAGAGATCAAAAACAAGATAAATAAACTATCTAACACATGTCCAAATCCATAATGATAAGAGTCAATGAAAAATAAGTGCGGAAGCAAATGATCCAATACCATAATAGAAAGGTACGTCCCATAATGCGAGATCGCACCTGGAAATAAAATGCAATAAACGAACTAACCACTATGGAACTCACAAATCAGCCTGCTGGCTGAAGTACTCCTGCTCGGTCGTCGACAGTGGTAAAGAATCTGGGCCATGCAAAACCCAGACGTCAGTGCGTCATGTCAACCAATAATATAATATGAACATGGTAATAAGCAATGCAGGGATGAACATGAATATAGCAGTACTAAGAAATAACAGTGCAGGGTACTGTGCAGTGGGTGACTAAACTGTCCTAACAGGTTTCTACTCTAAAGTCTTTGAAATCAATTGGTGACTCGTCGATGTAACTCAATAGTATCCCGTGCGTGCCCGGGACCACGGTCAAGATCCTCGGGGATGAATCCGAGATGTGCCGCTAGGCAGTAATAGGTAGCAGGATGGGCGAATGATGTCAGCATCATCACTCCGGGGCTGGCCAAGCCCGTAAGACTGATCAGAACAGGTATCAAACTGTTGAGTTACAAGTCGGTTTCACCTTTGATTTCCCCATACCCCCAAGTTATGTATGTCAGGTCAGGTATTCAATAATCAAGGACTAATGCCAACACGGGATCAGGTAACAGGTCAGGTTTGTCTGGATAGACAACAGGAATGGTCCATGAGGACCCCAAGTCAGGTTTGTTGGCATTAGGCATGAGATCAGGTAACAAGTCATGTCATGGTACAACAGAATGAGTCGGTATGTATAGGGTACCATGTCCGGTGCATCGGTATGTATGTATATGTCAAGTGTAGCAGGGTCGGGTCAATATGTAATGTAATCGAGTATGTGCTCTCAACAGGTATACAATCGAATAAGTAGCAGCAGCAAGAATTTAAAGTAAACAGCAATAATAGTCATTTAATCACAATGGTACATGAATATGATGCAGTTGTATTATACTAGCAGGTTCGAGCACCCTTGGGGGTGCAATGATCACAGTGTAGCGCAATATTAGTAACAGCAGGTAATGAAGATATAAGTGTACGACTATCATCCTCTAAATAGTGAAATGATTAGCAGGTAGTTGTTATTAAGGTTATGGTGGCAAAATACGATTTAGATGGCAGTATTATGATGTATATCATATTTTATTCAATGAGACAAGTAACTATACTTAGTTAATATAGCAAGTTTTATGAGTCAAATATTTAATTAGTTTAACGTAGCATGTAGCAAGAAATCTTGCCTCGACGGTTTCGCAAACCGGAAAACACGAGCGTAACGTCGGCGGAAAACACGCGACGGATGCACGGGTCACGGATCAAGTCCAAACAACGAACAGCGGAACCACGCGGACCGGGGTACCTCGCTAGAAAGTCGGGTCAAGTCGTCGGCACGGCAGGATTCCGGCGAAATGTCAAAACAACGACAACGGTTAGCAAACTACACACGGACAAAAAGCAACCAGCGAAGGGAAAGGAAGGGGAGAGGTCAAGAGAACTTACTGGGATAGCAAGGACGGCAACGGCGACGGGATCGATGGGCTCCGGCGGTGAACAGTGGTCGCGGTGGGGTTCTTCCAAACACAAGGCATGTTAACAATGGAAAGGAAAGAAAGGGAGAGGGAAGAAGGTGATCTCACCGAGGGATGATATTGCGAGGTCGGGGACACTGGAACGGGGTCGCCGGCGGTGACAGGCGGCGATCCAACGGCGTGCAGGGGATGTGCAGGCGGGGTGAGCTGGTGGTCGGGGCTGAGTAGACGTGCGCAGGGTGTTGGTGCAGGGGCAAGGGAGGAAATGAGCTGGTGAAGGTGGTGGGGTGAGGCTAGAATCGTCGGCGATGGAGGAACGCCGACGAGGTGGCGCGGCGAGTGCGAGGGCGTGCGGTGGCCACTTGCAGGTGCCGGAAGGAAAGGAGGAAGGAGGGGTGTGCGGTCGAGGTTGCGGAGGCAGGGTGACGGCGGTGGTGGTCTCGTCGGCGCGGGGACTGCGGCGGCGACGGCGACGGGATGGCTAGGGTTAGGGTTTCTCGTGGGGTTTGTCGCTGGGTTCT
This sequence comes from Agapanthus africanus, assembly GCA_030015575.1. Classification (NCBI taxonomy): domain Eukaryota; kingdom Viridiplantae; phylum Streptophyta; class Magnoliopsida; order Asparagales; family Amaryllidaceae; genus Agapanthus; species Agapanthus africanus. The sequence continues at coordinate 121,948,599 of JASDDO010000031.1, forward strand.
CGTGAAGACGAGGGATAGGAACTGTTGCGAAAAATAAATAGAGAGAGAGAGAGGGGGAGAGTTATAGGAGAGAGGGAGAGTTATAGGAGAGAGGGAGGGAGAGATTTTAGGAGAGAGAGAGAGAGAGAGAGACACAGAAGGAGAGAGGAGAGATAGAGAGACAGGGAGAGAGAGGAAGGCGGGCCCACGAGGGATTAAGTCCCTCGTGATTGGCTGAGGGGTAATCGTGGGTAAAATATAAAAGATTTATATGATTTAATTGGTAACAGAAAACATATAAAATATAGTTTCAGATTATTTAATTAAATGGGTATTTTGGCGCTAAATGAAACATTTTCAAATCGCGCCCGGGTTGCGCCCAAAAGTTTGAAATTCAAATAATAGGATTTTAAGCGAGTTCCAAATTTTAAAATGAGATGTCTTGTGATTAAAATGCATGCCCCCAAGTCGGACACTTGCACGCGCGCGTAGCCGTCCAAACTCGCCCGTTTCACCGAACGGGATGGAAACTCGACGCACGGACGCTACCACGCGGCTAGGGGTGACGAGTAGGCCAATATGGATATTCTTAATTTCATTTTAGGTGCTAAAATTTGTTACATGCAAAACTGAATTAGCCGGTTAAAATTTTGCAACAAGAACCAAACAAGCAAGATAAATGAGTTGAGCCATATCAAACACTCAACCAGTAACAGAAATAGCATTATTGGGCTCGGGTGTTACAGTTTCCGAGGAGTAGCATATACTCACAGTAGGATCGGGATCCAAATATCATTGTGTGATAAAACTGAAGGAATCCTACCAGCATTATCACACTCCAAATCGTATGCAGCGCTAGCAAGTTTCAGTTTCTTTAGAAACTCCCGATGTGGATTTTTGCCCCATGCTCTTATGACCTTGACTTTGGCCAACAAATCATAAGTCACATGTCAAGTTCTACCCGTCATTTTCCAGGTTAATTTGAACCCACCCGTACCTACCCTTGACTTTGGCCAACAAGGCAGTACGACTGTCCCAAACCAACGCATCTATCTATGCTACACATGAACATCAAATAGCTACCAATCACTATACCTTGACTTTGGCCAACAAACACAGCTTGAATACTATTGACTATCCATATGAAATGACGGAGGGCTACGAATGGTTTTGGCGAAACCGTGAACGTAGTGAACTTGATATAATCGAAGGAACGAGATAGCTTTTAAAAGGAGTGGTTTAAGCTCCGCGTTTAAAAGTTGTTTTGAAAAGAAACCGAGTGGTTTTGAAATTTTTCCAACGACTTTACTTTGGTTTATTTTCTTGCATTAATTTAATGCGTCCCATCAATTAATCCTTTCATTGCAGAAAACAACGAAAATATGACGTACGCTTATGCCATCCGCATTCGCCACGGGGCCCCGTCATCACCCGTTAGGTTACTTAACTAACGACAGAGCGGGGGCTGGACTAGCGCCGATGCAAAACATAAGCAACACCTACAAGATATCATATAAAGATATAAACATCCGTCAGATGCAATGATAGCCATTCCAGATCACAGATGAAAACATTGGATATACTAGGAATCCGCGTTTCGTTCGAGCCTGTAACGAAAAATGGATTACACGGTCGCGATGAAAAGGAACCCCACCCTAGACCCCTACGGGTGCGGCAAACTACCCGCCAAGTACCCGAAGTGAAGCAACCTCCCTCAACAACGTGAGTAGGCCACTCGGCACTTCGAGGTACCTGGTAGTTTGTGCACCCCACCTTGGATCTATCCTAGGAGCAAAAACAGTAAAAGAAATAATATACAATGGCGGCTACAACCTCATCCCGGATGTGCGGCCATAAAATAATATTACATCAATTTACATATTACATCAAATGAAAGATAAAGAAAATCTCATCTTACAAAACCCCGGCTATTCATCCGCGACAATCCAACGAGTTCATATACACAATCCATCAACATTACAGATCACAGATATGCACAACTCCCACTAATCGACGTATAGCGATTAGTTGACGTTCAGTGCATATATCACATCACAGATATAACCCATTAGCTAAAGTCTATAGAACTTCGATCAAAATAAGGATTTGCAACCACCCCAAACACAACTTTGTTCTCTGGAAATACTGGGCAGAAACAACATATACTAAAAATCCCAAAACAGAACACTGATGAAACTGCAGCGAAGACGAGTCGCGGCCGAGTCAACTCGGCCGCGGAGCCGCGGCAAGAAGCATGTTCTCGCCGCGGTTCCGCAGCGCGTTGACCGAGTCAGTGGCACGTTTTTGCTGACAATTCTAACAAAACCCTGAGCCGATTTTTAATGTATGTGGAATTATTTTTAAAGCAGGTTTAAAAATCGGCAGAAAGTTAGGTTTTTCGGACGTTTTTTTTTCCGATCGAAGTTCTAAATACTTTGCTAACTTGCTAGTTTGTGTTTAGCTAGGCTCTGATACCACTGTAAGTCCACGTTGCCCATCCCGGTGCTTACGGGGAGGCGGAAACGGTATAAAAAACGATTTTTAGAATTCAAGGCAACATGGACTAAAAGGAGGATCTTTGCTAAACAAAAACTAACAACCATGCTAAAAGATTTAGCTACTCGGTTAAAGGGTTATACCTAAGTCTTGAACTCCTTCTCTTCTTGCTCCTTGGAGTGGGATGAACGGGTCCTCCTCGTCGCCTTCTCTTGCCGAAGAAAGATCCACCCGAGGGCCTCTACCTTTGGCTCCTACCTCAACCTAGAGGTAACTAAAGTGCTTGACTTGCTAAACCTAGAACCTTAGAATGAGTAGAGAGGAGTTTTGGAGTTTTATCTCAAAAGCAAAATGGTTCTCAACACATGAGAGGGGAGAGCTTTGAGAGAGAGGAAGAGGATGAGCTTTGGATGAGAGAGAATGAGGATAATTATCAACCATTCTCACATATATGTGAATTATGATAATTAAATAATTAATCAAAGATAATAGTGATGGTTAACTTGAAATGACCATTATCATTTCACATTAATGAATTTTGCAAGAATCAAATAGCATCTTTCATGTGAAATGATGATGGTCAATATGTCAAAATAGGTCAACAAGTCAACTATAGTCAAATGGTCAACAACCCTAACCATAACACAATTATAATTAATTAATATCAATAATCATATTTCACATATTCATTAGGGTTAAGAAAAAAGACAACGGTCATCAACCCTAATGAAAGTCCTCTGTCTCTGCCTCAGTCAACTGTGCATACACACCCGTATCCATATTCCGAGGAATACGAATACAATGAGATAAAACCAATCCCAAAACATATACTAGGATCTGGCTTAAACCAAAGCCCGCTAGTATTAACTGTGTTGGAGATAGTGCCCTCATAGTCAATTATTGGATCGCAGGTACGTGATTGCAATGATTGCGGAGGACCTATCCCGGTAGGACAGTCTTACTCGAGATGATAGTATGCTATCTGGTTTGCCTTTATCAGTCGTGTACATGTTCAGGTGACTGATTGCATGTTACACTTTGATAGAGCCCTTAGGATCTTGCTTTACTACCAACAGTATGATGGCGATCATATACATGAGAGTTGGGTAGTTTATATGCATATCCTTAATTGTGGTCCCTAGTCGTGGGAGTTTCGAGACAGGGCATCGATACTCCGGAGTAGACTAGTGTGTACAGTCGAGACCCCGACGAGGGGCGGTGGCCGGTCTCACAAGCCACTGGTGTCAGTTGGATCACCTAAGATGTATACAGGTGCTCATTGGGTTATGAGTACACCGGACAGGACTCGCCGGGAATCTGCTAGTTAGTATTATATCTACCGTCAGATAGCAGTTCCCTGGTGACATGTGTACAGGTTAGTTCATCGACCTGAGGTCGTCATTTGTCTCGTGTGAGTTCCCACTGTGCTTTGATTTCTACCCTACCACAGCTCAAAGGAGTCGTGCAAGCAGGTAGCTTTTGGGTACAGTCCCGAGCCACATAGAGGCACGTGAGCGGATCGGCAGGGGATTCGTCTCTCCCGGTATTGGGGGCGAGGTCGTGCTGTGTCTAGGAGAGCCATTACACAAAGTCCATGGCCATGGCAGGAGATTTACTGGTAGGTACTCCAGTAGTATCTCAGGGTGTTATTGGGCTTCACTCCGACACGACTTATACTGCTATTGGGGGTCTGACGTTGCTAGCCCCCTAGACAGATATGCGATACTCATTGACGAACGGACCGGACTGTATATACATTGTCACTGTTAGGCTCAGTAGGGTTTTCGGAGGAGTTCTCTCATCGGTCTCCCTTGAGTTCGCTCCTCGGCCACCCTTGAGGTCAGTCCATGGGCAGCCGTTACGCATTGCTAGTGCCGCTGACGGTTTGTGGTTAAACCCACTGCCAGGGTGCTGACGAGTCATTAGAGTCCCCCACAGACAGTTTCCCAAGTTCGGGCGAAACGTTGTAGAGGCCGTATGGTTTTATGGCAGGGTTCAGAAAATGCACGTGCGTTTACGCACGTGTCGATTTTCGGACAAGTGATACTGGTCGGCTTTGGTTTAAGCCGGATCCGAGTATTATATTGAGTAGGTATAATATCTTTGTCTCAGTTGCATTTATATTCGGTCGTAATATAAATGCGGGTATATTTATACAGTTTCGGGGTTATCCTAAAAGTCGTTTCAGGATCACTTTTGGAAGTTGCCAGTTTCCAGTTTTCTATCAGCCGTCTTTTAACATTCGGTTAAAGACGGATTTATCTTTTCTTGAGATGAGTGTGGATTCTTCTAGAAGTTTCTAGATGAGGTGACTAGGATTAATTGGTGTTGGATTTTCATTGGTTGCTTTAATGGTTCAATTAATGCATAATGACTCATGCTTTGTAATTAAGGCTTTTTGTTTTCCTTAAGATATTTTGTTCATAATATCTTATGCTTGTGGTCACCTCCCTCCTCCTACGGTCACCTCCCTCCATCATATAAAGAGGCCGGCCCCTCTCTCTCTCTCTCACTCTCACTTGATTCATTGGAAAAAGATTATGATAGGTTTTATCGGTGTATGGAATTTCACAGTCCATTTCATTCCATCACCCGATTTCCACGGCAACTTCATTAACCGATCGTCCACGGATTTGGACGAAGTGAGACAAAGTCATCTACTCATTCTCTACATCAATCTTGGTCGTCTCTTTTAGCAAACTTGACGATCGAGTTGCCTCGAGTCAGAGGCGGGAGCCCGTTTAAAGAACCGATCATGTGGTGCCACCTCGACGAGGAGATCGGAGATCGACGAGATCGGAGCAGCCGCAACGGAGCGTGGGATGATGGTTGAAGAACGAAGGACTCGGATCGTTCGGTACAATCTTTCTACACTCTTTACAGTATGTTAGTTTAGCAATAATGGCAGATCCGGGTTAAAGTATACGATAGCGCAAGTTAAAAGTTTTGTTCCGCATTTTGGCGTCTGTAGACGGCCGGGGCGCTAGCGTAGACTTACAGTGGTATCAAAGCCTCACCATTTTGCTATACTAACTTGTGCTAACGCGTTTAAAACATCGATCCGACCGGAAATCGAAAATTGCAAAAATCACAAAATTCAAGCCCGACAGTTTCTGTTAATTTTAAACGGTCTCAAAATTTATTTCTGAATGTCTTAAAAATCAGAGCAGGGTTTTCTAAGAACTACGACGAAATTTGGGGTCGTGATCCCTCCAAGCCGCCGCGGAAGGGCGGCCAAACCCATGGTTTGGCCGCGCAACCGCGGCCACGTGGGGAGCACGTGCTCCCAAATTTTGTCAGATGGTTCTCTGTGGGATTTTGGGGTTTTTGGTAAATATCATTTTCGCCCAGATTTTGTTACTGTTCACCAGTAAACAGTGGGGCCCACTTTTTGATATTTGGTCTTTGGTCGATCGAAATTTAAACACGTTAGGTTACAGTGCTTACATTATATCTCCGACCGGGAATGTCATTTGATCGGTAAACCGCGTCTGATTGCTATAGTTCTTTTAGACGGGTTTGCGAACGTGACTTTCGCGTTGATGTTCTGTGTTGTGCTGTGATGTTGCGGATTTGTCGTGGTGGATAGCAGTGTGCAATGGTAGTACAGTTTGTGTTTATTTGTACATTTGATATTGCGGGGCGAGCATCCAACTTGTGGACAGCCGTCACTGCCTGTTGTATAATATTATTTTGGGGCACGACCAGGTTGCGGTCGATGTACCTATTGTACTATTTTTCATTACTGTACTAGGTTTTACCCCGCGACGGAGTGCACGGATAGCCGGGTTCGGGAAAGCAACGGGTCCGCATCTCATGGCTTTGAGAGGCAGAGGGGCCCCACTTCAGAATTGGCAGACTATTCGCCGCACTCGTAGGGGGTACAGGTTGACCCAAGGAGGGGTGCTCAATTTACCGGATTCCGTGAAGTGCCGGGTGTTCCATTCACTATGCTGTGGGGACTGCCTCGCTTCAGGTTTTGGCGGGTAACTTGCCGCACCCGTAGGGGTCTAGGTTTCATTGCACAGGCTATCCACACGACAGGGGAACGTCGAGTTTCAGCAGCGGCTCTGTGAAACTCGGGAATCCCAGATATCTGTATTGTTCTGTGATGCTTATTACTTTTCTGTAATGTTGCATATTATCATGCCTGGAGCGATTATGTATATTGGTTTATATACTATTAGATGTTGTATATGTTTTACACCCGCGCTAGTCCAGTCCCCGCTCTGTCGTTAGTTAAGTAACCTAACGGGTGATGACGGGACCCAGTGACGAATGCGGATGGCATATACGTACATTTTATTTTCGTTCTTTTCTGGTGTGATTGATTGATGGGACTGCGTTGATTCTGATCAATGCAAAGTAAAAACAAACCTGTATACAGTTGTTGGAACAATTTAAAAAGTGTTATTGCAAAGACGTTTCCTTTTGTTATGCATAGCGGTATTCAGTGGAATATCCAGCACCTCATTCGACGAGGCAAGGGCCGATATCCCTTCACCGGGACCGACCCCTTGGACAGAAGTTTGCGTCAGAGTAATAACTTCACTATAGTCGATTACATGTTGCTTTGCATAGCGGTATTCAGTGGAATATCCTGCACCTCATTCCACGAGGAAAGAGCCGAGATCCCTTTACCGGGAGTGACCTCTTTAGCAAAAGGTTTTCGCCACTATATTTTAAAAAGCTATCAGGTTCCTTCAGCGATATCAAGTTCACTACGCTAAATGTTTTTCGCCAAAAACCAGCCGTAGCCCTCCGTCACTTCTTTTGGGTATTCAGTAGTATTCAAGCTATGTATTTTGACCTAACGCCAAGGCATAGTGTTTGGTAGCTGCTGGGTATTCAATTGTTGCATAGATAGATGAGTTAGTTTGGGACAGCCGTTCTGCCATTTTGACCTAACGCCAAGGGCATGTGCGGGTGGGTTCAAATTAACAAGATAGTGATGGGTAGAACTTGGCATGTGACTTATGACATTTTGACCTAACGCCAAGGTTATAAGAGCATGGGGCAAAAACTATATCAGGAGTTTCTAAAGAAACTGAAACTTGCCGAGTATGCGCATACCTTCTGGAGTATGAGTAACGTGGATGCATTCCATCACGTTATCATGCGATGAGAGTTGGAACCTGATTCCCACTGATGAGTTGGTTTACTCTTCGGGTGATCCCGATTGATTCTTCTTTAGGTTTGGAGGAGAATTTGACAGGACAGTGGGAGGTTTCCGGATTAGATAAAATGATAACCATTCTGATCTAGGATAGAGTGCACGCAGAGTGTTTCTTTTCTCTCTCTCTCTTTGGCAGCGACCTTTGACCGACCCTAGACTATGACTCAGTGACCAAGTTGACCGAACCTTCTTGAAATACTGGCTTTTGGATTGTCTATGTTGCATAAGTCATTGCCACTCCTTCTTTTACCCTTTGAATTTCTCAGAACACCCGTATACTGCGGATATCCACTTCCATTGGACAGATCCATCGTATGGTTATATACGAACTCGAAGGGACTTCTTCGGGGATGGATCCAGGTTCAGGAGAAATAGAATTGGTTTATTCAGTTGTCTTTTATTATCACCTTCTCTCAGGTTGCGAGAGCTCCTTGGTTTAGGAGAGTACACCTATTACGCCTATTGGATAGTCTTATTCCAAACCATAGGCAGGTGCCGAAAGGTAGGGAATGAAGAAAACCAATTAGCCTAAGTAGGGTGTGCAGAAGGTAATATGTAAAGACAAAATAAAGGGATTAGAAAGAGGGCAAAGTAAATTGCGACTGATATCATTCACGACCAAAACCGCGTACTTCATCGCCGCTCCTATTTCACCTTTAAAAGAATAAAGTATTATTCAGTTGTCTTTTATCGTCACCTTCTCTCGAGATGCGAGTACTCCTTGGTTTAGGAGGGTACACCTATTATGCTTACTGGATAGTCTTCTTCCAAACCATAGGCTGGTGCCGAACGGTAGGGAAGGAAGAAAACCGGTTAGCCTAACGATGGTGTACAGAAGGTAACGACTAAAGACAAATAAAGGGGATTTGGAGAGATGTCAATAAAATATATGGTTGAAGTCATGAATTGGATTATGGAAGAGGCATTGCTATGAATACCAGGATACCCCTACGAAACATTTTCATGTTTCAGTGCATTGTTAAGGAAAAACTGTTTTCCCGATTAGACACTTACTCCAAGGGTATGTATTTACCAGGTTTCATTCTCATATCTGTATGGTTTTACAGATGATGAGTGGGAGTAAGATATTGGGAATTAGGTGATCATCCTCATTATATCGGAATTCGTTGTAATTGGTGATATTTGAGGAAATCGCCAGGGTACAGTTTTCCACCTACAACGCACAGGTTTTGAGTTGTTCAACTCAGCGGACTTATACAGAGTATTGTATGTTGTCCAAGTGTCCTTCAGGACAAAGGGGTAGGTCCTCGTACTATGTTCTGTTTACTTATAACTTCTCTAGTATTTAGACAAGTGTTTCGTAGAAATACAAGGTCTAAGTTTTGAGAAGTTGTGGGTATAAGAATAAAGTAGAGAACCAGGTATCACAAGTATCGGGATTCTTCAAAGAGATCGAAGATGTAGATTCTTGTGATTGGTGTTCAGATGATAGTGATGGTTTTGAGAAACGTGTTTCTCTTTCAGGTTACTCATAATTGGATGGATTCCTAAGTTGAGTAATGCTGATTAGCCTCTTTCCATTAAGTTGATATGCACTGGAGACAGCTGCATGGATTGAATCTTGGTTCCAATTAAATAAGTGCCAAAGTTTCTATATTGGATATAGAATGGATCGTACCTTAAAAGAAGTTAAGGTACGGGGAGTTGTCCAGCTTATGATTAAAACCAGACACTGGATAACTCAGGGCACGTTTCTGTAATGGCTGTTTGTGGGTTGACCCTGGCTATGACGAGGGTTGATATTCTACCATTTGGAAGATCAATAGTGATGTTGTTCTTGACTCGCCACAGTTTTAGTAAAAATGGATCTTTTTCAGAAAACAGTAGTGGGAGTATGGTAGAACTGGAAGTGATTCCAGAACCGCGAACGATTACGGAAAATTTAATAGGACCTATACATTCAATCAGGTTTGACATTCCAATTGCCACTCCGCAGGTATGGTAGGTAACCTCAGACACCCGAGAGGTACTTCGGTAGGCTCAAGGACGGTGACAGGGAGGTTCTTATCTACCAAGACTTGACACTACTGTTGTTCCATGATATGAGACCCGATAGGAGGGTTGTCGTAGTCAGTGGGAGCAACGGAAGCATGGTGGGCAAGTAGCTTATGTCTATTTATAGACTTGAGCAGTTATAGCGGAGATAGATCATCTAATTTTGATGTGACAGTCATGGGTTTGACTTCAATCAGAATAGGGGATGGATCAATTAAGAAGGTAGTAGGGTGTGATGTCATGGTATCTGGATGACATACACAGAGTAGGAAGTAAAATTCCTATACTACGATCGGTTGTACTGTGGTCGTCACACAGTTGTTTCTCCGGACAGGATATGGATATAATATTTGACATTTTGGTTTCTAGATCTATGGTTTTAGATCTGGATTTGGGTAGTTTCCCAATATGGGTACTTTGACAGATATTCTAATGGTTTTTGGAATAGTTGACTCCTAGCATGGTGGTGTACCTGCAGGTGATGGAGTCACCCTCTCTAAAGGTGTCGTATAGACTAAAGGAGAGAGGGATGTGCATGATTGGCAGATCACTTGCTCAGGCAATTGAGTCAATCATGAGATGTCAAGTACCACACCAAATGTTGGTTTTGCACTAGATGCAATAAGTTTGTATTAATCCAATCCTGGAGAAACATAAGGAAGCAGTTTTAGAACATAAGTACATGTTCTACGGATTTGATGACAGCAGCCTCCTTCGGGAGACAGTTATCATTCCAAGCTTCAAAGGTGACATGGTTGACAGAGTGATTGTCAGAGTTGTAGTTTTTCCCTCTGACAAAGAGGGACAGTATTATGGACAGGTGGTCCAAGAGGATACTGTGGGAAGCAAGGTGCCCGATACTGATTAGGTTCAGTGATCGATTCAGTCTAAGAAGTTTGGATATGGAGTTCATTTATGAACTAAGGTCCCATCAGATATCCAGACATGTTCTAAGACAGGTTTTACTCAATTCGGGAGATGGTTTTCTCCGCGAACTTGAGATTAAGAGAGATATAGAAAGATACTTCTAGGCGGGTCCACTCACTGAGGCTATTTCTCGAACACAATAGTTTTACAAACGGGCTTTGTGAAACTGATTAGTAGAGGAGTTGGATGTTCGGTTTCACACGGGCTGTGAGTAGTCGACATCGCAATATTAGCCTTGAGTGCAAGTGGGAGATTGTTGGAGATAGTGCCCTCATAGTCAATTATTGGATCGCAGGTACGTGATTGCAATGATTGCGGAGGACCTATCCCGGTAGGACAGTCTTACTCGAGATGATAGTATGCTATCTGGTTTGCCTTTATCAGTCGTGTACATGTTCAGGTGACTGATTGCATGTTATACTTTGATAGAGCCCTTAGGATCTTGCTTTACTACCAACAGTATGATGGCGATCATATACATGAGAGTTGGGTAGTTTATATGCATATCCTTAATTGTGGTCCCTAGTCGTGGGAGTTTCGAGACAGGGCATCGATACTCCGGAGTAGAATAGTGTGTACAGTCGAGACCCCGACGAGGGGCGGTGGCCGGTCTCATAAGCCACTGGTGTCAGTTGGATCACCTAAGATGTATACAGGTGCTCATTGGGTTATGAGTACACCGGACAGGACTCGCCGGGAATCTGCTAGTTAGTATTATATCTACCGTCAGATAGCAGTTCCCTGGTGACATGTGTACAGGTTAGTTCATCGACCTGAGGTCGTCATTTGTCTCGTGTGAGTTCCCACTGTGCTTTGATTTCTACCCTACCACGGCTCAAAGGAGTCGTGCAAGCAGGTAGCTTTTGGGTACAGTCCCGAGCCACATGGAGGCACGTGAGCGGATCGGCAGGGGATTCGTCTCTCCCGGTATTGGGGGCGAGGTCGTGCTGTGTCTAGGAGAGCCATTACACAAAGTCCATGGCCATGGCAGGAGATTTACTGGTAGGTACTCCAGTAGTATCTCAGGGTGTTATTGAGCTTCACTCCGACACGACTTATACTGCTATTGGGGGTCTGACGTTGCTAGCCCCCTAGACAGATATGCGATACTCATTGACGAACGGACCGGACTGTATATACATTGTCACTGTTAGGCTCAGTAGGGTTTTCGGAGGAGTTCGCTCATCGGTCTCCCTTGAGTTCGCTCCTCGGCCACCCTTGAGGTCAGTCCATGGGCAGCCGTTACGCATTGCTAGTGCCGCTGACGGTTTGTGGTTAAACCCACTGCCAGGGTGCTGACGAGTCATTAGAGTCCCCCACAGACAGTTTCCCAAGTTCAGGCGAAACGTTGTAGAGGCCGTATGGTTTTATGGCAGGGTTCGGAAAATGCACGTGCGTTTACGCACGTGTCGATTTTCGGACAAGTGATACTGGTCGGCTTTGGTTTAAGCCGGATCCAAGTATTATATTGAGTAGGTATAATATCTTTGTCTCAGTTGCATTTATATTCGGTCGTAATATAAATGCGGGTATATTTATACAGTTTCGGGGTTATCCTAAAAGTCGTTTCAGGATCACTTTTGGAAGTTGCCAGTTTCCAGTTTTCTATCAGCCGTCTTTTAACATTCGGTTAAAGACGGATTTATCTTTTCTTGAGATGAGTGTGGATTCTTCTAGAAGTTTCTAGATGAGGTGACTAGGATTAATTGGTGTTGGATTTTCATTGGTTGCTTTAATGGTTCAATTAATGCATAATGACTCATGCTTTGTAATTAAGGCCTTTTGTTTTCCTTAAGATATTTTGTTCATAATATCTTATGCTTGTGGTCACCTCCCTCCTCCTACGGTCACCTCCCTCCATCATATAAAGAGGCCGGCCCCTCTCTCTCTCTCTCACTCTCACTTGATTCATTGGAAAAAGATTATGATAGGTTTTATCGGTGTATGGAATTTCACAGTCCATTTCATTCCATCACCCGATTTCCACGGCAACTTCATTAACCGATCGTCCACGGATTTGGACGAAGTGAGACAAAGTCATCTACTCATTCTCTACATCAATCTTGGTCGTCTCTTTTAGCAAACTTGACGATCGAGTTGCCTCGAGTCAGAGGCGGGAGCCCGTTTAAAGAACCGATCATGTGGTGCCACCTCGACGAGGAGATCGGAGATCGACGAGATCGGAGCAGCCGCAACGGAGCGTGGGATGATGGTTGAAGAACGAAGGACTCGGATCGTTCGGTACAATCTTTCTACACTCTTTACAGTATGTTAGTTTAGCAATAATGGCAGATCCGGGTTAAAGTATACGATAGCGCAAGTTAAAAGTTTTGTTCCGCATTTGGCGTCTGTAGACGGCCGGGGCGCTAGCGTAGACTTACAAACTGTCCGGACACCAAACGTGCACAAGTGCGCGGATGTGAACAATCCCCGTCGCAAAACCATGCGACCTCTACTCTGTTTTGCCCAAAGACGAATAACCCTCTGTGTGGGACTCTAAAGACTCGACACTACGCTGGCAGTGGGTTTAACCACAGGCCGCAAGCGGTGCTAGTTGTACGTAACGGTCCCCAGGTAGATGCCGATAAGAAGACTGACGAAGTGAACCCATCTGAACTCCTACTGAGCCTGAATGTGACAATCTCCGTACAGTCCGGTCTGTTCGTCTAAGAGTATAGCATGGCGGGCCTAGGGGGCGGTAAACGTCAGTCCCCTAATAGCGGTACAAGTCGTGTCGGAGTGTAGCCCAGAACACCCTGAGATAACACTGGAAACGCTACCAGTAAATCTCGCTGGCCCTGGCCAGGAACTTTGTGTAATGGCTCTCCTAGACACAGCGCGATATCAACCCCCAATACCGGGAGAGACGAATCCTGTCTAACCGTCACTGCCTCCAAGTGTTTCGGGACTGCACCCAACTGCTACATGTTTGCACGACTCATTTGAGTCGTGGTAGGGTAGCAATCTAAGAACTGTGGGAACACACTCGAGGCGAAGTGACAGTGTCAAGTCAACGGACTAAGCTGTACTCATGTCACCTGGGAACTGATAACTGACGATAGGTATAATACCAACCAACAGTTCCCGACGAGTCCTATCCAGTGTACTCGTAACCTAACGAGCACCCGCATACTATCTCAAGTACGACGTACTAATGGCTGTGGGACAAACCATCTCCCCTGCTGGGATGAGAAGCGCATACGCTAGTCTACTCCGGAGTATCGATGCCCCGTCTCGATAATCCTACGACTAGAGACCTGTATAAGGATGTGCTTGTAGATTACCCAGCCCCCACTAGTGTGACTGCCATCACAACGCTGGTAATCAAGCAAAGATCCTAAGGGCTCTACTAATGTGTAAAGGCGATATGCTAAAAGAAACACATGCACGCATTAAAGTAGAAACAAACCAAGTAGCATACTACTATCTTGAGCAAGATTGTCTATACAACTGTGAATATCCTAAGCTTCCATTAAGTAATATACAAACTAGTATGATACAGTAATGGCCTTTAGGGCATATACACTAACATGGGTATATAAGAGTTTGAAAATAATTGGAAACTTAATATGAGTTGTTGATTTTGAACGAATTTATGTGATTTAGACATTTTATAAATTATTATACAATTAATTATATATAAGTTAATGCTAAACTTGATTAATATGTCGCTAATTATGCATTAATCTTGCTTAAGTATATGACATGCAACAAAGCATGTTGCAAAACACTTGCAACATTTCATGAACCATGGCTTTAATCCTTTTGTGCTTCCATGGTTTAGGTTTTTAAAAAAAAAGAATATGTGACATGGCATGGGGGGACATGAGGCATGGCTATGTGAGAGAGAGAGAGAGAGAGGGAAGTTTCTGCACACAACATGGTGCATTTCTTTCCTCCTTCATTTCCTCTTCTTCATTTTCTTCTTCTCCTCCTCCTCTTTCCTCATTCTCCACCTCCTCTACCATCCTTAAAACACCCTCAAAACTTAGCCAAAACCTTATACACCTTCACAAAAATTGATCACAACTTCACTTCAAAGACCATGGGTGAATCAAGTTAAGGTTTTAAGGCACTTGGGCAACCCTAGAATTTTCTTGATGTGCCAAATGAGGTAAATCCAACACCTTTAGTTTAGAATTTGAGTTTCCTAACCCCCTATAGTAGTTTAGAGTTAAACTAGTGTAGATTAGTGATGTTAGAATTTTCCAAGATGAGTTTTAGGGCATATTATGAATTGTGAAAATGTAATTGAGATTTAGTTAGTGTTTACAAGACCTTAATGGGGATATTCCAGCTAGACTAGAGACTAGAAACCCAAAGCTTGAGTTTAGAACTTTCCGATGTCGGTTTTATAGAGTTTTTGAGGATCAAATGAATTCTGGAGCAATTTGGAGTCTTTATAAGAAAAAAAACTACAATGACCAAGTTAGACCACTAGAATACCACCACAGAAGGACGAGAATAAAATCCCAAAATTAGGCCGGCGACACCGATTAGTGTAGCACATCTCGCCGGCCAAATTTTGGATTTGGATGTTGGGGTTTGTCCTGTAGCTCACACTCCTTATAACTTAGCCACTGTATTGTTTGTTTTGTCCCAAACTACCTGTGCAAAAATCTCAGAGCATTTTGAGTTGGTTTTGGCAATGTTTTCCGATATTTGAATTTTGGATTTTTGGATTTCTTGATGTACCTCAAAGTCTACCCTAGCACCACCATGAGGTCCAAGTGACATCAAGCATGCCAAATTCAAATTTTTATAGGTGCTAAGCTTGACTAAACAATATCGTTAATTAAATGATTAGGGTTTTAGTTTGATATCATCTAAACTATGAGAAGCAAAAGATGGCTATACCCTCGTAGATCGAGCCCTTCACTTCACATGCTCCGTGTAGTAGTCCCGCGACTCCATTAGGCTCCACTTGAGGGTTTGGACAAGCTTCCTCTGATGACCTTCATGCCGAAGATGATCCACACGAATTCCCTCCAACTCAAACTACCTCTATACTAAACTCTTTGGTGTAGGAAACACGCTACACTTGATTGCTAGTCAAGTATAGGATGGTGAAGTAGGGGATGTTAAAGCTCATAAGTTTGTGTTCAAGCTTTATGATTCACATCTCATGTGAGAGTTGAAGCTTCAATCATGGTGGCATGAAGAAGAGGAAGAAGATGAGAGCAAGAGAGCAAGCCATCAAAATTGGCTAAGTGTTGGAATGAGCTAAGAATGAATGGCAACCCTTGACCCCACTCATTCAAGCATGGAAATTAGCAATATAAAATTGCAACCATGCTTGAATAGTGAGTCAAGATGAATAAACAAACAATAAAAGCCATACTTGAAACCATGCTCTCAATTTCCACCCCATTTCTATTTTTTCTTAAAAATAGAAATTCAAGCCATGCTTCATTATATATATATATATATATATATATATCACATTATAATATATATATCACATTATTAAATCAACACTTGTTTTAATAATCTGGTTATATCACATAAAACCGACTAATATCATTTATCTGTGTATCACATTATCAAATCAATACTTGATTCGATAATCTGGTTATATCACATATAACCTAACTCGATAACAGATAACTGCCAGATTACAATACAGTATCACATACACGTATTTAATCAGGCCCACACACATATCACATATGTGTCCTACTTCGTTTCGCTTGAACTAGGGAGCTTCTGTGTGGGACTCTAAAGACTCGTCAATACGCCAGCAGTAGGTGATGATCACATCAGTCACCTACAAGCGTCAGCGGTACTAGATGGACGTAACAGCTACCCGGGTATTGAGCGATATGAAGATCAACAAGCAAGCATGTCCATACTCTCCATGAAGCCTATCAGCAATACTACCGTACAGTCCGACCTCTTCGTCTGATATGTCGCATATCATGTCTAGGGGTAGTAAACGTCAGACCCCAGTAACGTGATAAGTCATGCCGATGTCTGGCCTATAACGGTTCGAGAAACTACTGATAACACTTATCAGTAAATCTCGGCAGCAGCCCTGGCCAGGGACTTCCAATTATAGCCAATCGAGCATAGCGCAACATCAACCCCCAATACCGGAAGAGACGAAACCCCTCCTATCGCTCATTGCATCCATGTGACTCGGGACTGTACCTAAAATCCACCTGTTTGCACGTCTGCTTTGAGCATGGTAGGGAGGAAATCAAAGCACAGTGGGAACCATACAAGACTCTATGACGATCTCGGGTCTACAGACTAACCTGTACCAGTGTCACCAGAGGACTGCTATCTGACGATGGGTATACTACCAACTAGGAGTCCTCGGCGAGTCCTGTTCAATGTATCCATTCTCCAATGAGCACATGTGTACAATCTTTGATGTCACACACTAATGGTTGTAGGATCAACCATCGCCCTCTAAGGGACAAGAAACGTACACACTAGTCTACTCTGGAATATCGATGCCCTAGTCTTAATATTCCCTCGGCTAGGAACTGATTAAAGGATGTACTTTTGGACCACCCTGGCCCCACTAGTATGATCTCATCATAGTCCTGATAGTCAAGTACATATCCTAAGGGCTTTATCAACATGTAAGAGACAGACAGTATAAATACCAGTCTACATGTTAAGATAAAGGTAACCTGATAGCATACTATCATGTCGAGCAAGAAAGTCCTCTATATATATGTCCAAGCATCCACTATATCATCAATAATGGCCTCTAAGGCATACATATTCCTAACAATCTCCCACTTGCACTAAGGCCAGTTGTTGTAGTATCTCATACCCAACGTTCTAAAAGTCTCTCGAATAGCGTCTGGGGGATAACCTCGGTGAGTGGATCCGCTGTGTTATCCTCTGTGTCAACTCTCCTGGCCTAGATCTCCTGGAGATCAACAATCTCCCTGATCAGGTGATACTGTCTAAGATATGTTTGGATCGCTGACGGTACCAGGGTTCCTAGGATAAAGCCACAGCTCTATTGTCATCACAATACACAGGTATTGAATGCCCAATGGTAGGAACCAAGTTCATCATATAAACTTATTCATCTAGACAACCTCTTTGGCAGCATCGTTGGTAGTGATGTAATTAGCCTATATCAACGAGTCAGCTATGGTATATAGCTTGGAACCCTTCCAACATACCGTCCCTCCACTGAGGGTGAAGGCAAAACCTGAGACTGACTTTTAGTCATCCTTATCACTCTGGAAGCTCGAATCGGTAAAGGACTCCATGTGGAGATCACCGTTACCATACACCAAGAACATCTCTTTAGTCCTTCTCAAGTACTTAAGAATGTTCTTCACGGCTGTCCAGTGGTTTTCCCCAAGATCTGTTCGATACTTACTCACTACACCTAGTGAGTAAGCTACATCTGATCTGGTACATAACATCGCATACATGTTTGATCTGTCTGCCAAAGCATAAGGCATTCCTTGCATGTGAGCCCTCTCCAAATCAGTCTCGAGAGACATCCCTTTGGAGAGAGTGATTCTTGAATAACCGGGTACATTACCACACTTAGAATCTTCCATACTAAACCCCTTTAACATGGTGTCTATGTACATTGATTGGGACAATCCTAATCCATTTAGATCTATCTCTATAAATCTATATCCCCAGGATGTAGGAGGCATCAGTTAGATCTTTCATGGAGAACTTGTGTGATAAGAGGAGCTTGACCGAGTGTAGCATAGGAACATAGTTTCCTATCAAGAGTATGTCATCCACGTACAATACGAGGAAGACAACCATACACTCTACAACCTTCTTATTTATACATGGTTCATCTACCTTTTTGATGAAGTCAAACTCTTTGACAGGTACATCAAAACAGATGTTCCATCTCCGCAATGCCTGCTTTAACCCGTAGATAGATTTAAGCAGCTTGTACATGCCTCCGCTGCTCCCACTGTCTACGAAGCCCTCTGGCAGTGTCATATACACGCTCTCTTCTAAATCATCATTTAGAAAAGCGGTTTTGACGTGCAGTCTGCCAGATTTCGTAGTCATGGTATGCAGCAATGGCAAGTAGGATCCTGATGGACTTAATGTAGGGATTCTTTAGCACCACTACTAGGATTTGGTAGCATCACACATGCCATAATTTAAAATTTTAGAGGGTGCTAAACAATCTAACCTAGGAATCGAACTAGAAAAGCTAGGGTAACAAGAAGTAGTAACACATACTACAAGTAATATAGCACTAAGTTAAGAGATTACAACCTTTGTAGTTCTCTTTACTTGACTCTTTGGCTCCTTGAGAGTTGGAACGGGCTTGCTAGAGATCTTCCAAGTCCACGATGATCCACCCGGAGTCCTCTTTATCCAAGCTCCTAGCTCCACTTGATCAAAAGATGAAGATGAAGCTAACACTCTAAACTAATTTGCTAGACTAGTGTAGAATGATGATGTGGTTTATTTTCTCATTTCAAAATCCTATCTTTATCACTCTCTCACTCACAAGAAATCTCAAGAGAGCAAAAGAGAGGAGGAAGAAGATGATGGCAAGAACAAGAGCTCAAAAAGATAAAATATGAGATGATAAAATGAGAATGAAATAATAATATATATTAAATCAATCTCACTTGTAACCATGGGTTAATAAATATCTAGATATTTATCATTGAGCAATGAGAGCCATAGAAGATTAACTCATGGTTAATGCAAGGTTAAGTGTAGGATGAGAACAAATATCAACCATGAATTAATTCTATTTCCTTTTTAACTCAATAAATAAATATAGAGATAATTATACCATGTGAGTCTTGCATTGCCACCACTAGTGTATCAACAACTATGATACACACAAGTGTATGCATGTATGTGTGCATGCACATCAACATATGCATCAACATAAACATATGCATACATGCATGCATACAAGAAAGAAAAGGGTTTAAACAAAGTGAGCTATATAGTCAATGTTAAATCAACACTTGATTTAACAAACCGGTCATATCTCATATGACCCGACCAATAGTAAAACGCCCGATTAATATACGGTATCATATACGCGCATTTAATGAGTCCCCGCGCATATCTCATATGCACACCACATCTTTTTTCCTGGACTAGGAAACTTCTTTGTGGGACTCTAAGACTCGTCAATACGCCGGCAGCAGGTGATGATCATATCAAGCACCAACAAGCCGTCAGCGGTACTGGCTAGACGTAACTGCTACCCGGGTATTGAACGATCAGAAGATCAGCAAGCATGCCCGCTCTAACTCCTGCAAAAGCCTGACAGTAACACTACCGTACAGTCCGGTCTCTTCGTCCGATATGTCGCATATCTAGTCTAGGGGTGGTAAACGTCAGACCCCAATAACCGATAAGTCATGCCGATATGAGGCTCATAACGGGTCGAGAAACTACTGATAACACCTACCAGTAAATCTGTAAATCAGCCCTGGCCAGGGACTTCCCTGTTATGGCCAATCGAGCACAGCGCAATATCAACCCCCAATACCGGGAGAGACGAAACCCCTCCTGTCGCTCATTGCCTCCATGTGACTCGGGACTGTACCCAAAAACCATCATTTTGCACGTCCTCTTGAACGTGGTAAGGTGGAAATCAAAGCACGGTGGGAATCACACAAGACTCTATGACGATCTAGGGTCTACAGACTAACCTGTACCAGTGTCACCAGAGAACTGCCATCTGACGTGAGGTATAATACCATCTGGGAGTTCTCGGCGTGTCTGTCCAGTGTACCCAATCTCCACTGAGCACCCGTATACCATCTCTGATGTCTAACACCAATGGATATGGGATCATCCATGGCCCATCTCATTGGTCAAGAAGCGTATACACTAGTTTACTCTGGTATATCGATGCCCTGTCTCGATACACCCACGACTAGGAACATCAAAGGATGAACTTATGGAGTACCATGGCCCCACTAGTATGATCTGCATCATAATCCTGGTAGTGAAGTACACATCCTAAGAGCTTTACCAACATGCAACCATAAGACAGTAAGAGACAAGTATACATGTTAAGATAAAGAGCAACCAGATAGCATACTATCATGTCGAGCAAGAAAGTCCTCTCTATATATGTCGAAGCATCCACTATAATATACATCATATGTACAATAATGGCATCTAGAGCATACATACAACTAACACTTAAGCATAGCGACGAGAGAAAAGGTTTGATCATAGTTGACACCAGGTCATTGATGAGAACCTTTTGCTACAAGTCTAACTTTGAAAGTCTCAACTTTTCCATCTACACCAAATTATCTTTCTCAAAGATCCTCTTGCTCCCGATGGGTTTTACCCCTTCAAGAGCAACTTCCAAAGTCAACACTTTGTTGGTGTACATGGATTCCATCTCAGATCGCATAGCATTCAGCCATTTCATAGAGTCCCCACTCATGATGGCCTGCTCGAAACTAGTTGGGTCATCATCTCCATGATACAATCCTCGCTCCCACCGTCTATGAGAAAACCGTAGTATCTCTCTGGTGGATGAGAAACCCTACTAAATCTGCGGAGTGATTGCGGTTCGTCGGGGACTATTGAATCCTCCGGTTCCACCAAATCGTCAGTTATAGTTTGCTTTGCTGGAACTTCTTTCGGTTCTACCTCATCGCCACTAATTTCTTCCACAAGAAATTCTTTCTTCAAAAAGGTGGCATTTCGAGAAACAAAACACATTTTGTTCCTCGGTGTGGTAGAAGATATACCCTCGCGAATGTTTGGGATATCCTATAAACTTGCACAGAACTGAAATTGCCTCAAGCTTGTACGGATTATGCTTTTCAACATAGGCCGAACAACCCCATATCTTAACTCGTTTAAGAGATGGTCTCTTCCCATTCCATATCTCATATGGAGTGGTAAGCAACAGATTTGGTCGGAACTCTATTCAATAGGTATGCAGCTATCTCAAGTGCATATCCCCAAAATGAAATAGGTAACTCAGCAGTACTCATCATAGATGTAACATTTCAGAAAAATAAAATATTATTTTTGGGAATTTTATAATTTAATATTAATTTTTATGAATATTTTAATAGTTCGGTATAATTAAATACCGATAAATTGGGAAAAATTTGGAAAATTATAGAAATTACCAAAAAGAGGGTACTTTATGAGATTCATACAAAATATGAAAGTTTATGATTTATTTGACACTATTTTAGTGCTAATCGCGGTTAAAAATCGCTAATCGGACTTTAAGCGTGTTTTGTGCAAAACATGCACCATATCTTTTCACACTTGTGTTAAATTTTCCTACATGGCTTTATCTTCATTTTTCATTCTTTGTTTTGGGTTTACTATTGCCAAGAGAAGGAAATAAAAGAAAAACAAAAGAAAAGGAGAAAGGAATAAAAAAATGAAGTATGGGCAAGTGAGAGAAAGTGAGGGGTCAAAGGAGAGCCATGCCCATTTGTTTCCTTCTTCTTCCTCCATCATTTTCTCCCCCCATTTTCCTCATAGATGCTGCCCACATCTCCCCCCTCCTCAAATCACCACAAACACACCCAAAAACAACCCAAAACCCCATTCCCATTTCACAAAAGTTGTGCACAACCTCACAAGCTACACTTTGGACAAAGAAAAATCACATTTTGGTGCTGTAGGGGATTCTTGGGTCCCAAATGAGGTAATCCTTTCACAATTAGTGTAGTGTTTCATATGCTTAAGCCGCTTTTCAAGTTTAAAATTGATTTAGCGAAGTTTAGAGAACTTTGAAAACTCAAGTTGGGAATTAGGGTTTGATTTGAGTAGAGATAGTGTAATTGGGCTTTAGAGATGACCTTAGACCCCCTATAATGATAGCCCAACTGAAAACCCAAAAATACGGAATTACAGAACTTTCATGTCGGTTTGTGAGGAAAATGAGTGTATAGGGAAATCTGGGGTGACCCAGGGAAATTCTGAGACAAACAAACAACTCTAGAGGCCAAATTGGACCAGTATGAGACCACCCTGACCAGACGAGACCCTAACTCCCTAGCAAAACCGGCCTGGCCGGAATTTTGTGGTATGTGGCCGGCCCTTCCTGATGAATTAGGTACCCAAGTTTCCCCCATAGCCCATATATACCCTATATATCATCCCAGTGTTGTTTGCTTACTTAGTTTTTACCTGAACTGAAATCTGGGACCACTTTTCTGGGTTGCTGCCATGTGTTTCATGATGTTATGGAATTAAGTTTTGATATTTGGTTTTGTATTCGATCACTTGACGTTTGTACGTCTATATCGAGGGTTATTTGGTTGAATTGCGAGAGGTAGACCATAGGTTTTGACCTATGGGTGATTCGTGCGACGTTTTGGTTTTCGTGTGTCGTTTCGTCTTCGATTTGGTTTTAATGCGATATGATACGTGTGACATGTAGGTACCCCCAAGATGATTCGAGACAATGAAGGAGATGGTGGCGACGTCGACATAGGCACACAAGCAGCAAGGTGGGTAGATATATATCTACGGGGAGAAGTCGGGTGGATGGCGTATAGCACCCCCGCAGTTCAATATATAGTATGCTATATATATACTATATATACTTATGTTATCTTTTATGTGAAACATGGATATTCAGGATATGGTTAAGTATTCGTGGATTAGTAGTATTACTTGCGAAACCCTATAGTAGTTGTTGCACCCACACACGCACACATACTTACATACATTCATTCTTTTACATGTGCGTATATGGAGATATGTATATACACACTCACACACACATGGGTATGGGACTATATGTATGTGTGTGTGTGTGTGTGTGTATATATATATATATATATATATATATATATATATATATATATATATATATATATACTGGATTATGAGGATAGTACTTGGGATTGGAGATGAGTCGATGAGATTGGATTTGAGGCCGTGAGATCGGTGATATGACAGGGTTCGTATTTGAGATACGACATGATGTTTTAGCGGGTCCTTTGACGTGGTGTTTTCATACACACGCATGCTTTTACATAGATGGTATCAGTATTGTACTAGACGTAGATCAGTACCCCGGATCATGATTTTTGATAAAGCGGATACCGGATGAATAATGTGATGAATGTGATATTTGACCCATACCCAGATTTGGGATACCGTACGACGGATTTACGTACGAGCTATATATTGATGATAGATCCGCACTCTTGACTTGAGGATGCCATATTATAGATATTGTAACGTATGTGATACTATTGAGGCGGGATCACCGACTATTATATATATGTATGTATATATATATATATATATATATATATATATATATATATATATATATATGTATGTATGTATGTATCGACTCAGCTGTTAGGCGGTTTCCTTACCTTTCGATCAGCCTGTGTAGTTTGGTCCTGTAGTGTACATGTAAATGATAGATTAGATTTGAATTATACCTATTTCAAAAACTAACGAATCGTGGGAATTTTAAAGACGGGACAAGGGATTCTACGGATATTTCAAAGGACGTATCTTTTCTATAAAAAAAACACCGTAGCCCTTATTTTCAATGTTAGTTATATGTATGCCCTAGAGGCCATTACTGTACATTGGATGTATATTGTAGTGGATGCTGTGACATATATAGGTAAGACTTTCTTGCTCGACATGATAGTACGCTATCTGGTTGCTCTTTATCTTAACGTGTATACTTTTTGTCTCTCTGTTACATGTTGATAAAGCCCTTAGGATGTGTACTCGACTTCCAGGAATATGATGTAGATCATACTAGTGGGGCCTAGATAGTCAATGAGTACATCCTTCATTGTTCCTAGTCGTGGGAATATCGAGACGGGGCATCGATATTCCAGAGTAAACTAGCGTATATCTTCTCGACCCATGTGATGGGCGATGGATGATCCCATATCCATTGGTGTTTGACATCAGAAATGGTATGCGGGTACTCAGTGGAGACTGAGTACACTGAGCGGACTCGCCGAGAACTCCCAGATGGTATTATACCTCACGTCAGATGGCAGTTCTCTGGTGACACTAGTACAGCTTAGTCTGTTGACCCGAGATCATCATAGAGTCTTGTGTGTCTCCCACTGTGCTTTGATTTCCACCCTACCATGGCTCTACTGATTCGTGCAAACAGGTGGTTTTTGGGTACAGTCCCGATTCACATGGAAGTAATGAGCGATAGGAGGGGATTCGTCTCTCCCGGTATTGGGGGTTGATGTTGCGCTATGCACGACTGGCCATAACAGGAAATCCCTGTCCAGGGTTGCAGTGATATACTGGTAAGAGTTATCAGTAGTTTCACGATTGTTATGGACCTTACGTCGGCATGACTTATCAAGCTACTGGGGTCTGACGTTTACTACCCCTAGGCGAGATATGCGACATATCAGACGAACAGACCGGACTGTACGGTAAGTGTTACTGGTTGGATTCACAGGAGTGTGAGCGGGCTTGCTCGTCGATCTTCTGATCGCTCAATACCCGGGTGGCCGTTACGTTTAGCAGACCGCTTGCGGCTTGTGGGTGTTTGATATGATCATCACCTGCTGCTGGCGTATTGACGAGTCTTTAGAGTCCTACACAGAGGTTTCCTGGCTCAAGCGAAACGAAATAGGAGCGCATATGAGATATGTGCGGGACCGAGAATAATGCATGTATGTGATACCGTATTCTATTCTCGCGATGAATGTATCGAATGGTTGTATGTGATATAACCTAGTTGTCGAATCGAGGATTTATTCGATAAGTCGATACATTGAATATTAATCGGTCATATGCGATATGACCGGATCGTTAAATCAAGTGTTGATTTAATGATTTAACGTATAATTATATATTTGATATATTACTTTACATTAACCAGTATTGGTTCACTCAAGATTGACTTTCTCACTTGAAATGCACAAGTTGTATATGTGATATATTTTTGTGCACTTGTTTGTATCATGTTTGATGATACATGCAAACTTGGGTTTGTGTAAGACTTAAACCATGTTTAGTGAATGGTTAGGGTTTCATTTCACTTATTTATTTATCTATTTATTTTGGTTAAAAGAAAAAGGAAAACAAAATGGTTGCTTTCATACAAGAAGCTTCTTGATGCTTCAAGCATCTTTGACTAAGTGACCATTTTGTCTTCATCTCCTAAACCTAACCATTCCACTAACCCTAGTCCATTCTCTACACTTAACCTAGGTTGGATTATGATAAGAATGAAAGGGATTTTCTTTTTAACTTAATCCTTTTTATTCTTTCATCTTCATCATCTTCATCAAGCTTCAAAAAGCTTGCTAGCTTCAATGGTGAAATGAGAAAAAGAGTGAGAAATCCAATTCTAAAGTGAACCCACTTCCTATTTCTTCATCCTCTACCACTTGCCAAGTAGTATAGGGTGTTTACTTCACAAGTTTCATGACTTGGTGAAGTTGGAGTTTGACCTTGAGTTGCCTCGACGTGGATCATCTTCGGCATCGAAGTCGACGACCTAGCCCGATCATTTCTCCGACAAAACCTTCGCCAGAGTCCGGATTCCGATAGGTACAGCGGAGGGACATCATCACGGAGCATAAGAAGTGGAGGACCGGATCTACAAATGTTGTAGTCACTTTCCTTTAGCAATAAAGTCGTTTACTTGCTTGCATCGCCTTATCATCTAGTTAACGATCCGTATTAGGGTTTGTAGGCACATGAAAAAATTTGAATTGGGCATGTTTGATCTATTGTGAGACCTCATTAGTGTGCCTAGTAACCCTACAGTGGTATCAGAGCCTAGCTAGAGCCTTAGGCGTTGCGTAGACGGAGTTAGAAGTCCGATCGAACCGAAACCCTAATCTCAAATTGCTCTCTGTACATTTTTTGAAATCGGGTATTTTTTCGAATTAAAAATATGCAGAAAAATCAGCAAGAGTTTCTAAGAATTACTGTGAAGCGCGTGCTTCTGATTCGATCAAAGCGCGGCGGAACCGCGGCATTAGCATGGCTAATGCGGCGGTTCCGCGGCCACTTAGTCGCTTCTTCCATTTATTTTTGCACAGTAATTCCTATATTGTGGTGCTGTATTTTCTGGGAATTTTTAAATCTTACTCAAGAGTTGAGTTTTCTGGGTTGTATTGGGAGTTCGTAGATTCGATCGGATTATCAAACTTTGTCTATGTGTTTTTCCGGGTAATTTTAGAATATGTTAAAAAGTTCGACCGGATATAAATACCCACTTTTTCCCCTGCCGGAAAATTTCCAAGTGTTGGATTTTTCCGTGGTTTAAAGACGTTCTAAGTAGTGCAAGTAACGCGATGGACCCTCTAGAAGACAACAAACCTTAACTCGATTATGTGACCGTCTTGAACTGCCCTTTGAACCTTAGGGTTTGGGGCAGTACGGCGTGCCACATGTGAGGCGTTGGCTTGACCCTTCTACGGCTGGACCGTTGGTACTGAGGCATGAAGTGAATGTTTTTAAACTTATTTCATGTGTTGAGCTGTTTCGGGAAAACTTGGGTGTTCGATTGTTCGATCGGAAAGTTTAACATTTTCTATTTTATCTGGAATGTGATACAATATTTGGAATCCACAAGTAGTTATGAGATAACTAAATGAATGTTATAAATCTAGCGGTTTAGTCTCACTTGATCGGTTGCCACGGAATTTTGATGTGATCAAAAGTCTGTCGCAATCGGGAGCGTACGCGGATACTCGCCGGGTAAACTTAATAGACAGCCTCACTCCATAGCCCCGACCAAGTGACTGTAGGAGAACCCCGTCGCCGAAAGCATCCGTTCGGGTGCTCGCGGCAACGGTGTTCCGCCTTAGTGCACTTCGTCGACGGTATCGGGGGTGCGGCCGTCCACTAAAGTTTGCAACGAGCATTCGTTCTGGATGCCGGGAATCTTGTTGAATTGCCCGACTCGATATTGAAAAGAGTTTTCGATAAATGAGACTGAAATGCGGGGTTTATAATTGTTAGGCATGTGATGTCTAAGGAATTCATTTGATTAGGCATGTGATGTCTAAGTAGGTTGCGGATTCCAACTGTTGTAGTTTTACACTTTCTTTTCTGCGACCGTAAGTGTAATATGTGATATCGCCGGTTTCGTTGCTATATGTCAACGACAATTGGGATGCGCATATTTACTTACGTTGATGACATGTGATGTTATGTGTTGCTGGATATGTTATATTGGATCGTCGTGTTTGAATAGCCGGGGGTTTTTATGTGAGATGAGTGTTTTTCATTTTCATTCATGTAAAAACTTGTATGTAATATTCTTTTATTGGGGCACTTCCAGGTTGCGGAAGATGTCACCGTTGATGTATATTATTTACTTTTCCACATCAGGATAGACCCAAGGAGGGGAGCACAAGTAACCGGGTTCTAGGGTCCAGTGGGAGACCATCTCGAGGAGTCGAGTCCGGGTCTCCTAACCCTAGAATTGGTAGGGTTTCTTGCCGCTCTCGTAGGGTTCTAGGGGTGTGGGATTGGCTATTCATCACGACCGTGGAATCCGTGTTTTATACTGGCTCGTATTAAAAACACGGACGTCCTAGTATATCCAATATTTCATATGATATTTTCTGCTGCGTTATCTGTGATGTGATCATGTGATGTGTTCAGATAGATTTTATATATAGTATATATGATATATTATGTAGACGTTGCTTATGTTTTACACCCGCGCTAGCCCTGCCTCGCTCTGCCGTTAGTTACCTAACCTAACGGTGCAGACGGGACATCGAGGGGAATGCGGATGGCATAAGCGTACGTTATATTTATCTGTGATGTTTAGGTGGACTTAAATGATGGGATATTCATTAATGAGATTAATGAAAGAAAATAAACCTAAAAGATGTTGTGGAATCGAATTTCAAAATAAAATAGGTAGCTACAGTTCTTGCTTTGCATCGCGGTGTTCCTTGTAGAACATCCTGCACCTTATTCGATAAGGAAAGGACCGAGATCCCTTCACCGGGAATGACTCCTTTAGCAATAACCGGCAGATGGTACAACCCTCGGTTTGTCTTTTGATTGCTTCTATAGTTTTTGCTTTGCACAGCGGTATATATGATATATCATGCACCTTATTCGATGAGGAAAGGGCCGACGATCCCTTCACCGGGAGTGACCCCTTTAGCAAAACTAGAAAAGCTTCAAAAACAATCCATTTAAAAACCAATTGATTCCGCAACGAGATCAAGTTCAAAGCGTTAAAGGTTTTCACAAAAACCATTTGCAACCCTCCGTCATTTTAGGAAGTAGAGTACTTAGTATTCGTGCTGTGTTTGTTGACCATAGTCAAGGCACAGTGTACGGTAGCTAAGTGATGTCTTCCTAGACCGTATATGATGCGATTAGTTAGGACAGTCGCGTGACTTTGTTGACCTTAGTTAAGGGTCATGTGGGTGGGTCTAATTAATCACGAAATGACGGGTAGAACTTGACTAGTACTTATAATTTGTTGACCATGGTTAAGGTCATAAGTGCTAGGGATAAAAATCTTTATCGGGAGTTTCAAGTGTTGAAATTTGCAATGAGATTGCATACCTTCTATGTGATAGTTGGATCCCGATACCCACTGCGAGTAATTGTTACTCCTGGGAGAGTTTTGCACTTTGCAATTAGCCGATCAAGTAGGTGTCTAGAAAGGTGTCAACGGGGTTACGCCTCTGGGAAAACGAGGTTTACTGTAATTAGGTCCGTGCGAAAGCACGAGGAACCTCCCTCAAAGTACCGACACTGGCCTGGCTGAAAGATTGGCGAACTTGTAGAGTGTAATTAATCCCGGCTAGTCTTTCCTTTTAGGGTTTGAAGGAAGATTTGATAAAAACAGTGGGAGCCATCCTGATTAGATAAAATATATAACCAATCTAATCTTGCAAGAGCGCAGGCAGAGTGTTTTCTTTTCTCTCTCTCCAGGTAGCGACCATATCACGCCTTAATCAAGATAATAATATGGATGTATTAACCGAACCCGCTTGTTATACTGAGCTGGGGAACGTTGGTCCCGCTCCAACTTATAATTGTTATAAGACCGAGCAGGAAATAGGGGAATACCAGGATTCCCATGCCGCCCAAACGAAGAAAGTGCATGAGATGCATCTCCTTCGGGTGTGTTCATTATAAAGAACTGTTTCTCAGTATCCTCTGCATCCTGGGTATCTGATACCGGATCAGGATCCCAGATATGTAATCTGTTACATAGGGCTACAGAAAGGCAGAGAACTGAGAACGGGTGATAAGTTTCATGAGACAGAAAACGGGGTAAGTGTTGCAGCCAAGTCTGTTGGTCACTGTCACCCTGTATTACAAATACATTGATTCTGAACGAATGTTATTAGATACCGAACCTGATATACAAAATCATATCAGTCTCTTTATAAGTAAAGAAATGATAAAATTTTGTATTGTTAGATAATGTTTTGAACATTTCCTATATCAAAAGTTGATCGGTTCAGGCACGTTATCTAAAAGCATCGATGTTCTAAATCAAACTACAGTTCTTAGTATACAGAACACACACAAGAGGAAGAGTTCAGAAATGAACGAATCCTTCTTGAGGTATTGTAGACTAGGTCATATCAATGCGACCCGACTGGCTGAAGTTACATTTTAGATGCATATTTAAATCAATTTGAATTTACATCTTGTGAAACTTGTCAGTCATGTCACAAAGATTAGATGACCATAGCTCCGTTTACTGGAAATAGAGAAAGAGTTGGTAAACTCTTGGGACTGATACATGTTGATGTATGTAGGTCCCCTGTCTACACATGCCAAGACTGGTTCTTTGTACTTCATTACATTCTCTGATGATCTCTTTAGATTCAGACATATGTTCCTGTTGAAACACAAGTCCGAACCTTTTGAGATATTCACAGAGTATAAGTTGGAAGTAGAGAACCAAAATACGGGCATAAGTATTATGTCCTATGATAAGATCAGGGAGGAGAATACTTGTGCATGGAATTCTTGGACTATTCTAAAGGAAAATGAGATTCTCTCTCAGTACTACTTCTCTGAATAAACCACAGCACAGGGTGTATCAGGGCGGAGCAATCGCACCGTATTAGATATGGTGTGCTCTATGATGAGTACTACTGAGTTACCTATTTCCTGAAGGGGTTGTGCACTTGAGAAGTTGCATACCTATTGAATAGGGTTCGATTCAAATCAGTGCCTACCACTCCATATAAGATATGGTATGGGAAGAACCCATCTCTTAAGCAAGTTAAGATTTGGGATTGTCCGACCTATGTCAAAAGCAAAATCCGGACAAGATCGAGGCAAGGTCAGTTCTGTAGAACTGGAAAGGTTCCAACTATACAAAACTGCAGCTGATTTGACAGGACCAAAGGATTCTATAGTCCCCAACGAACCTCAGCCTCTCCGCCGATCTAGTAGGGTTCCTCATCTGCTTGAGAGATACTTCGGTTTCTCGATGACAGTGGGAGCGAGGAATGCATCATGAGATGATAACCCAACTAGTATCGAGCAGGCCATCGAGAGTAGGGACTCTGTAAGAATGGCTGGATGCTTAGCGATCTGAGATGGAATCTATGTACACCAACAAAGTATGGACTTTGGATGCTATATCTGAAGGGTTAAATCCCCATCAGGAGCAAGTATATCTTGAGAAGATTACTTGGTGTAGATGGAAAAGTTGAGACTTTCAAAGCTAGACTTGTTAATGGTTTTCGTCATCGACCAGGCGTGGATAATGATGAAACCTTTTCCAGTAGCTATGCTTAAGTCCATCCGGATCCTCCTTGCCATTGCTACATACCATGACTACGATATCTGGTGGTTGGGTGCCATGACTGCTTTTCTAAATAATGATTTAGAAGAGAACGTCTATAAGAACACAGCCAGAGGGCTTCGTAAATAGTGGGAGCAGCGGAAACGTGTGCAAGTTGCTTTACAGGATAAAGCAGGCATCGCGGAGTTGGAACGTCTGTTTTGATGTGGTAGTCAAAGAGTTTGACTTCATCAAAATGGTAGATGAACCTTGTATATACAAAAAGGTAGTAGAGAGTAAGGTGGTCATCCTCGTATTATACGTGGACAACATACTCTTGATAAGAAAAGAGTTTCATATGCTACGCACGGTCAATCTCCGCTTATCACATGGATTCTCCATATAGGATAAAGTTGATACCTCCTAAATCCTGAGATTTGGGTCTATGAGATAGATCTAAATGGATGTTAGGATTCTCACTGGTTGGAGTGAGATAATATCAGTTGATACTGGGGAGAATCACTGGAAAGGTTCCAGGATGATAAGGACGACTGAATGTCAGTCGCAGGCATTGTCTTTACCCTCAGTGGAGGGACGGTATGTTGGAAGAGTTCCAAGCTAGATACCGTGGCAAACTAGACGATAAAGGCTGGTAACATCACTATTAAAGATACTACCAAAGAGGCTGTTTGGGTGTATATTGGTTCATAAGATGAACTAGGTTCCCACCATTGTGTGACAATGGAAGTGTGGCTTTGGCCAAGGAACCATGATCCCATCAGTCACCTAGACATATTCTGAGGCAGCATCACCTGATCATGGAGATAGATGATCTGCAGGGTGATCGAGGTAAGGAGAGTAGACTCAGAGGACAACACGGCGGATCCACTCACAAAGGCCTTTTCCCAAAGAGAGACTTTTATGGGATGGTTGAGTATTAGATACTGCAACCACTGCTACAGATGGCCCTAGTGCAAGTGGGAGATTGTTAGTTATATGTATGCCCTAGAGGCCATTACTGTACATTGGATGTATATTGTAGTGGATGCTGGGACATACATAGGTAAGACTTTCTTGCTCGACATGATAGTACGCTATCTGGTTGCTCTTTATCTTAACGTGTATACTTTCTGTCTCTCTGTTACATATTGATAAAGCCCTTAGGATGTGTACTCGACTTCCAGGAATATGATGTAGATCATACTAGTGGGGCCTGGGTAGTCAATGAGTACATCCTTCATTGTTCCTAGTCGTGGGAATATCGAGACGGGGCATCGATATTCCAGAGTAGATGTCACGACCCGCAGGGTACGGAACGTGACTGGCACTTAAGTTTACGAAACGTCTAAAGGCGTCCGTAAAATAAGTAAGCCAAAGCCCAGAAAACAAAACCCATTAAGCAAAAGAGTGAAGAAAACCCAATCATTTGAAAGCAAGTTTATCAAATAAGTCATGAAAAACACTTTTAAAAACAATACCAATTTTTCCCGAAAATTTCGGCAGAGTCTCCTTTGTAAATACTGGCCCCCAAAAATGGGTACAACAAAATATATACATGAATCCAACAAAATAGGGCATCCCCAAGCGGGAGCTAGCTCTTCGCCATACGGCGGTCACAAATCCCACGCAATGTAAATGACAACAAGCATAATAAAGCATAAGGAAGCATGAAAAAGTAGCATGTCGGCTCAAGTGAGCTCGACCCCAAATACAGTATAAAATCCACAAACCTCACAGTCTCATCTCTAGGTCAATATACAATAATCTGGTAGAACAGTAGATGGAGTACACTAGATACAAGAA